>OX352741.1:15752500-17243269 GCA_947095525.1 Trisateles emortualis | reverse complement strand
GGTGAACAATATCACAATAAATAAATTATAGAATACCTGCCGAAGCATGTACTTATTTTACTGTTATAATTTGCAATGAATTATGGAAAGCATGATAACAATATCTATGATTTTCAAAATCATTGTGCAATATGTGACTAATGGATACATTTAATAATGTAGACTTATTGTTATTTACAAGATGCAAGTTTTGCGGCACTAATCTCAATCGAATCTGAGAAAAAGGCAAAATGGCGCGCCTTTAGGTGCGCGAACGCTGAGCATGGTCAAAAATTACAAAATATGGTTTAGACATTTGGGTACTTTTAGGCATAGCATTGCTCCTACTTGGGCTACAGATTGCGAGCGGAATAAAACAATAATAGATATCTAATAACTTTATTGTACTTAGTATTTCGTGATCATTAATATGACAAAAATCGTTTCCCGCTCCCTTTAATTACTACAACTAAAAGAGCAGCTGCCCGCGGGTATAACCTTTCATGGTCTACATGGAAGTCACTCAACCGACTTCGGACCCAAGTGGGAAGATGCAGATACAATCTGGTTAAGTGGGGCTATACAGCTGTAACAACTACAGAGTGCGAATGCGGTACGGACCCGCAAACAATGGTTCACCTCCTGTCCTGTCCTTTGTGCTCTAATACCTGCACTCTGCGCAGCAACTGATAACGCCGTAGGAGTGGCAAAATTCTGGGCTTGTGCAATTTAATTATTTATCGTACCATCGACACAAGGAAGAAGAAGAATATGACATACATCTTTTGCAGACGATTTATGGTGAAAGGTCTGAAGTTTTTTGAAACAATTGAAAAAATATTCTATGTTCTTTAACTTGACTGTGTTTAAATCCGTTTATTTTTGTAATTTAACTTATTGCCATGTAAATAATTAACACATTTTATGGTTCCGCAGGTTCCACCTTAATTTGAGTGTTTAGAATTATTTCTTGATTTAACATTTTTATTTGCGAATCGTGTATAAGCTTATGCAATTGTAATTTAATATCAGCTTGGTCAATTTTAGGCAACTTTTTTAATTGTTTGCTCATGGATAAGAAGAAAATGTCATCTTCGTCCATATCTGTTATTGTTCTCTTCGGTGGCAAGCCTTGCGATGATTTAATTGCGTCAATCATTTCTCTAAATAAATTATTGTCATTATCATTTTCGTTTTTTAGTGTTAAACTTCCAGTAGAATTTGCTGCAGAAGCTATTGCAGCGCCCGGAGTAGGCGTACGATTAGGAGAAGAGGGTTCATCAACACATTGAAATTCGTCACAAAATTCAAATTCAAAATCTTGTGTCGAATCATCATCACTTATTTCACCTAAGTTTGTAATAGTTTGTTTTATTTTTATATATGGCAATAGAAATTCCATTTCTTTCTCAAATTTCCAAGCACCCATATTAGTTGATGCTTGCCCACTCTTCTTGCGGCGCCTTTTTAACGCATTGGTATAACAGTTCCTTATTTTTGCCCATTTCTCTTTAACTTCTTCAACTGGAAAAAATAAAGAAACAACAATATACTTGATGTTTAATTTCAGGCTTCAGGTAATTTATTTAGATCGATGGTATTCAATTATCGGATAGGATTCAGTACCGTACGCACAATAGTATAAGAAGTTTGCGATGCAATATGCAAAATAATGGGCCCAATTTATTGCCAAAACCTACAACTTTTTTTAAAAGATATAGGGCACGATACAATTGAGAAAGCCTGACTGGGGAAGGACCTCCGCCTTACAGAAGACCATAGCCAAATGACTACTATTAAGTTGTGTTCTGTATGAAAACAGATTTCTAGCGCTCTTTTAAGGACGCGTTTTTAACTAATAATTTCCCTATCCCAGGCATACTCCATCATATAATAGTCTTAATTTTAGGGGTCGGCAACACGCAAATGATACCTCTGGTACTGCATGCGTCCATATGCTACGGTAACTGCTTACCATCAGGCGGCTTATTTGCCACCTAAGCCTAAAAACAACTTCATGTAGCAATCACAAAATGGTTTTAAAAACTAATGGAATTATAATGCTCCGTACTCACAAGTAAAACCGTTCGAACCAAATGGCATTTAGCAAATCACTCCATTTCTATATAAACAGGTTTTTTTGCTTACTGACGCTTTACTCGTGGACACGTTATACACGCTCGCGCGCTCGAGTCGACGCTCGACGGCTCGCTTCAAGTAGGTGCGATGGAAATTACATTTGTTTAATTCCACCAAGCCGACTCGACGTGAGCCGGCAACGTCGAATAGTGACTTTTGCTATTTATTCCATTTATAGTAACATATCGAGTAATGTGAGAACGGAGCCTGTGGGAATCACGTTTTGTAATAAATAAATAAATAATAACTTACCGGATGTACGAGTATTTCTCAATTTCCTAACAATTTTTCCCCATGCTTCATTTCTAAAACTATAATCTCTATAATCATTTAAACTCGTGTCATATAAAACAGGATATTGTTTCACTAACTTAATTAGTTCCTCGTCACTCATTTCTTCTGAATAAACAATTCAAAAATAAATATTTTTAACATATACGTTCTGTGAAAGTTCTCAAATGACTGACGCGTGACATCGGGTGTTGTGTAGACACAAACTGCGCGCGCCGCATCGGATGGCGTGGGTCCCCCACCCCACCAGCAACGCGTAACGATTGGATCAGGAGCCCGGGGGGAGGGGGGAGAGGGTATCGTGTTTAAACTGCATGAGGGCCGAGGGGCTCTGTGTGTGCATCGCGTGGAGTCACCGCCTCGCGTCGGTAATGTTCGTGATTCTAGTCATAGAAAATATGACCTACGATTTGATTCGAGTCAATACGCGTCACGTTTTAAAAGTATGTTTACATTTGTTTGTTGCAAGTTGCAATCCTCCGACATCATTTCTTTTCGGGATAAAACGTAGCCTATGCTATTCTAGGCTTTAAACTATCTCTGAGCCAAATTTCATTCAGATCTTGACTGAGTAACAAACATTCATACATCCATCCAAATATTTGCATTTATAATATTAGTATAAGTAGTTTACAGGGCAGGGAGTTCCTAACATTTGGCGTGAGGCCAGACATTAAGAGTTTTTACAACAAAATGTGTTTGTTTAACCCGCATGTAAAAATAAGTTTAATATAAACCAAGTTACTAGCTAAACCCAGCCACGCACTGCCGTGGCTATCCATCCAGCTCAGCCATAAGACGTCCACTGCTGGACACAGGCCTATGGCTGTGGCTACAAATACTTTGAATTACCCATTCCCGAATATTAGGATAAAAAAGTACCTATACAAAAACATGTAGATCTTATATAAAAATGCAATATTGTGTAACCGTTTGCTACCTTTCGATTTTGCGGACACAAACATTACAAACAGTTCTTTTATATAGGTAAAAATATGTAAATTTTATGTCCTTTTTGAAATCCATCGATGAAATGTTGCGTGATTGCGTGTGCTTAGACTTACAATGTGGCGATGACATTGTGCATCCTGGATGCATTCCTTATAGATTATACATTCTTGAGCGTCGAGAAAAAAGTGTGTCGTAAAATCCATAATGGGTGGTTATTATTTATTCAAATTCGGTACACTTAATATATTGTCTTAACCCAAAATTATAATTTAAGGCTTGGGATATCGCCAACGACCTTGAGCATTTGGGCGAAGCAAACACGACATAATTCTCTAGGCGAGCGCGGGGATACAAACAGATGTACTCTTTGAATGGACGTCTTGTTAATTCTTAATAATTTAAAATTTTAGCTTATTCTAAATAAAACATTACCAAATTATAGGTGTATGTTTTCTTCAAATATTGTTATTTTTTTCGTATTATTTGATAAAAATTGAAGTCATAAAGTGGTTACATCTCAATAATTTGGTGCGGATTCGACGATGAAACACATTTTGTAGATTAATACTACTACTTTTTGGCAGTCATTTGTCTATAAATGCCAATAAATAATGGTTTCATTTACACTTATCTCTTTTTTATCATTTTTTGATAGAGGCCCATTGTTAAATAGAGGTACACACGCCCCGCGGTCAGATAGACCGATGATAGACCTTAAGAAGGTTGCTGGGGAAGACTGGATAATCAAGACGGAGGATTGGGTGTTATCATCATCTCAGCCAAAAGACCTCTTTTACTATTGACTATTTGGGTGGCAAACAAGCATGCGGCCCGCCTGATGTTAAAGTTACCGTACCAGTTACCGTAGCCTATGGACGCTTGCAATACCAGAGGTATCACTTGCGTGTTGCCAACCCATTTTTTTACACCAGGGCTTTAAGATGCCCTTAGATGATATCCCTGGGATAGGAATTCGTTTCTTTCAAAACGCATTCCTAAATGAGCGCTAGAGACCTGAGCGCTGTGTGTATTATTTGGCTGTAGTCTTCTGTAAGGTAGAGGTCCTTCCCCAGACGGGCTTGCTAGCTAGTATGGTGCCTTACCTCTCTCAAAATCGTCATGCTTCATTATGCAAAAACGTAGGCAAGCAAATAAATATCTTCAACGTATTTAGCAAATCATGCATACATTGCAGTTAGTTATATTCTTTCTAAACAATAAGAGATAAAAAACAAGTCGTATTGTGCGGAGCATGCGCACATCGGCACAACGGACCGGTGTGCATCTAATTAACGATGACGTGCCACTTGCGAACGCGCATAGCAACAGCGCATATGCGCACTCGAGCGGAACGCACGTTATGTTGCATTCAGCGTTTATATGCGCGTTTTTATATATTTATCTAGTAAATTATTAGCTTTTTATTAAATTACTAACATTTTACTGTAATTTATTGATTAATTTAATTGGAATTGTAACAAATTTGCTTCAGGTTAAGAAGCAAACAAGCATACGGCCGTTATTATATACTACTTACTACTACTTATATGCTTGCAAAGCTAGAACAAATTCTAAAGACATGCCTGATCTATCAACCCGTACTGGGCCAGCGTGTTTCAATTAAGTCCTAAACTCTCAAAGTTCTCTCGATAGAAGATATGAGACTCCAGCCAAGCAGTGGGACATAAAACTGTCATCCAAGAGCTTTATCTAATGCCGTTATCCGATATCAGTTCGATTTACAGTTTGTGTTACAAAAAAGTCAGTATATATGGTTCAAAACTCTCATCAGTCTGTCTGGTATATTCTACTAACTATAACAGCGAAAAAAATACCTCATGCTCTGTCGAATAACGGTATTATAGCTTATTGACAGCATACTTCTTCTACCTCACCTCAGACACTGCGGCAATAATTATGTAGAATCTAGGTGTCGCTCGAGACTTCGTCCGCGTTGTAATTTGGATTATTTTCCCCGATTTTGCAACATATCTCACTACTGCGTGATGTTATATAGCCTATAGACTATTCAACAAAAAAACTTTTTTTGTTGACTTTACTACGGGTAACGTACGACGTACTTTCTGAGATTAGCGCATTCAACCAAACAAACAAACTCTTCAGCTTTATAATATTATATAGTATAGATGTGAAAGACTTCATAATTATAAGGATGTAGGTAGGTACTTATGAGATATTCCACAGTATATCTATTACCTACATACCTACTCACGTAGGTATTTGATAAGCTATGATGCAATTACCTAATAAATTTGATCATTAGGTAAAAACTGTCACAAATCACGTCCAATGCCAACTGCGTTCGTGATGAGAGGTAAACACTAAACAAGCAAGCAAACCCGACGGAGGAAGGAGCTCCACCTTACAGAAAATCAAAGCCTAGTTGGCTAATTACACTCACATAATGTCCTCCTAATCAAATTTCGGTCACATCGGCTGATCTCCGTAGAGATTAGCCGCAATTCGTTTAGAACTACATTTTTATTATTAGATTAGCTGTCCCGGCGAACTTTGTACCTTTAAAAAATTTCTTCTTTTTTTACATAATACCTTCTCCTGACAATAACAAACACGACAAAAAAAGAAGACTAGGGGTCGCCCGCGACCTTGTCCGCTTGTTAATTTGGAATATTTTCCCCGATTTTGCAACATATCTCACTACTGCTCCGCTCCTATTAACCATAGCGTGATGTTATATAGCCTTTCTAGATAAATGCACTATTCAACAAGATTTTTTCAAATCGAACCAGTACTTTCTGGTTCGATTTTAAACAAACTTTTTAGCTTTATAATATTAGTAAAGATATATATGCAATTTACGGACAAATGTCTTAATAACTACAACCTCTAAAAGATGAAGTGGTAAAAACAGGCTAGCCAAGGTATCAAATTCACCACGTGACAATGGACTAATATAGTAACTATTAAGTAATCTGTGCTAATATTAAAGAATCAATCACTTACCATAATATTATACTCAATCATCAATCATTGTTTCGGTCAATTTTGGGAGCACGTTTGTCTTACTAATATTTGAAGAGGGATTGATTTTCATTTTTTCCTATGAATATGAAGCCTATAGGTATTCATGTTTGGTAAAATGGATTGAGTGGGCACTTTGCTATCGTGCAGTGGAAAACAGCGTGTGGTAGACAGGGGACACGAAATTGTGGGTTATATAAATTACTACCTGTTGCCCGCGGCTCCACCCGCGTGGATGTCAGTTATCGCGATAAAAAGTAGCATATTCGCTGTTCCAGATTATAATCTATATCTATGCCAAATTTCATCCAGATCGGTTCAGTAGTTTTTACGTAAAAGAGTAACAAACATCCACCCAAACATCCTTACAAACTTTCACATCTATATTAGTAGGATAGGATAGTTCCGAGTCCGTTGTACCTACTTTGAGTTCATGATTTAAATGTTTGCAAAATCTCCTGCGATTCAGTTAGTATGCACATGTAGCAATAAATCACTGTAATACACCTATGCGTCAGCAGTATCTGTCTGTCTGGTTGTTTCAACCGTTCATCATATGTCTGCAACATTGTCTTAGAATAACGAGATTTCAATAACAATAGTGGGTGAAATCATCTAACAAAATGTAATTTGTAACTACATAGATATTGATACTTTAAAATAATATTTTAAAGTTTTAATCGAGCCCTACCGATTTGTATTGGTATTGCTGGTTTCCGCAACTCCGCGTTCAGTTCGCGTATTTTGGGTGGCTGGCTGAGCTTTATTCCATCCACCCCAGCTCGTCGAGGAAGGCCAGCAGACTCTTGATCACGTCGACCGCCTCCCGTAGGGTGCCTGGGCTGCCCAGGTACTTTTCCCTGTATGTGGCGACTTCTGGGCAGTGCAGCAGCACATGCGCCGCCGCCTCATCTTCCCTCATGCAGGCTTTGATCACCGATTTGTATTAATCAACTTGCTAAATGAAAACCAACCATAGTATAATTATGCTTGAAAAAGCTTAATATTTTTTTTATTTATGGCAAAATTTTACTTGGATTTATTTGTTTTAAAATAAATTAAGAACAAATAAACAGACTAATAGACACTAGAGCGCACTTTATAATTGTATAGAAAATGAAGGAAACCGATAAAATGGTAATAATTATTGAAACTGGCAATGAATTTACTAGCGATAATATGTCTTTAATTGATTGCGAAAGCCAATTACTTATTATTTTCTGATTTGTTGTTCGTATTGTTATTTGGCCATAACCTACGTTAAAACAAATACATAACATAACAAATACTTTTTAAAAATGCGCGTTCAACAGCACACATGATAGAAATAAAACTTCTTAAAAAATAAAGAATAACTAGGTTTGATTTCTACATTGTATCTTCTACTTTCTCATCTCA
The DNA here is from genome assembly GCA_947095525.1 of Trisateles emortualis. NCBI lineage: Eukaryota > Metazoa > Arthropoda > Insecta > Lepidoptera > Erebidae > Trisateles > Trisateles emortualis. Next base: position 17,235,508 of record OX352741.1, on the reverse strand, counting down.
ACCCATAAACTTCCCACTGCTAGGCACGGGTCTCATCCATACACTTGAAGGGATATTTGTCTACTATACCACGCTGGCCAGACGGGTTGGTATAGGGTTTTGTTTCTAGTTTTCCCCTCTTGCAGTAGATATTGTCGCCTGACTTACTGCCTTAGTCGACTCTTACGACATCCTCGGGTTCGTAAGATCTCTTCTTAATCCGTCACCACACTGACAATCTACTCTCTATTGTAACAAAATATGAGCAAACTTGACGCTGTTATTATTTCACTCTCAATTCTTATCCAATTACCGAATCGCCACCTAAGAAATTTCACATCAAAAACATCCGTACATACACAAAGTTTCTACATAGTTAACAGCCATCGTAAACTAACCACAACACGTGTATACTAAGATTATTTCAAAATTTGGCAATCGCTAATGCGTTCTATTTCATCACTTACAAATAAACACATGGGGCTGTATAATGGAATTCAATCTAGTACGAACAGTTCAAGTGGTAAAATGTAGATTATAAATATTTTGTAATTAAATCCCTTTGTTTATACAATGAGTAAGCAGAGGTGTAGTATCACTTACTGACAACTCATGTAAGGGCATAGTTCAAGTTATAAGTGTCAAGATTCTTACAAGTGAGAGAGGTGAGTAGTACTTCTTTAAATAAATATTACGCACCATCAATAATAAGAATATAAAATTAAATTGTTAGACACTAAATAGCAATTGGAGCTATTAAACATGAATATGTTTAATATATTAGCATGCTGTAATGTTTTTATGCCAAAACTGGAGAAATATTATTTTCTTCCAAAAAAAATATTTCGACTTAACAAAAACAGATGTATGTAGATGTCATCTAAATGAATAAATGAGTGTGACTTTGATGTACGGTGAAATAGTTATCCCAACTTATTCAAAGTTGGAAATAATTTTTAATTTATTACATTTGACTATTTAGATTCGACATAGTAACATACCTAACTTTGTATAATGACATCATATTACAGATAAAACTCTCTCCAATGTTTACAATAATTTGATAAAAGTTTATTGACAATCTGATATGGTGTTCCACGAATTTGTCGAAAACATTTGATATCTGTTATTTATTTATAAACAAAGTAATTTTGTGAGTGACGTTGGGCCCGTGGCCAAATCTCCTGTTATTATGTTTACGGCATCTATAAATATTTGTAGAAATATCTGAGATTAAATAATGGATTGGAACGATGAAAGACAATAATATTCGAGTATGTATTTGTGTGAAAATTACACATATTATTATAGTATAAAGAAAATCTCAGTTTTGAATTGAAAGCTCGATATTTGTGGCTTTTCTTTGTAATCACAAAGAGAGCTTTATTGCTATTTAAAACAAAAAGGTCTGGCAAGAATTTACCTTTTTTCTTTTGAGGTCGAATACGGAGAATTACTGTAGGTAAAAACCCAAAAAAATATTTGATCTTAATACAAAAATCAACAATATTATTTTGCTTTTTATTATTGTTTTGTAAATAAAAGAATCTTTGATGTTCATTATTAAGGAGTGTAATTAATTAAGGAGGTGAACAATATCACAATAAATAAATTATAGAATACCTGCCGAAGCATGTACTTATTTTACTGTTATAATTTGCAATGAATTATGGAAAGCATGATAACAATATCTATGATTTTCAAAATCATTGTGCAATATGTGACTAATGGATACATTTAATAATGTAGACTTATTGTTATTTACAAGATGCAAGTTTTGCGGCACTAATCTCAATCGAATCTGAGAAAAAGGCAAAATGGCGCGCCTTTAGGTGCGCGAACGCTGAGCATGGTCAAAAATTACAAAATATGGTTTAGACATTTGGGTACTTTTAGGCATAGCATTGCTCCTACTTGGGCTACAGATTGCGAGCGGAATAAAACAATAATAGATATCTAATAACTTTATTGTACTTAGTATTTCGTGATCATTAATATGACAAAAATCGTTTCCCGCTCCCTTTAATTACTACAACTAAAAGAGCAGCTGCCCGCGGGTATAACCTTTCATGGTCTACATGGAAGTCACTCAACCGACTTCGGACCCAAGTGGGAAGATGCAGATACAATCTGGTTAAGTGGGGCTATACAGCTGTAACAACTACAGAGTGCGAATGCGGTACGGACCCGCAAACAATGGTTCACCTCCTGTCCTGTCCTTTGTGCTCTAATACCTGCACTCTGCGCAGCAACTGATAACGCCGTAGGAGTGGCAAAATTCTGGGCTTGTGCAATTTAATTATTTATCGTACCATCGACACAAGGAAGAAGAAGAATATGACATACATCTTTTGCAGACGATTTATGGTGAAAGGTCTGAAGTTTTTTGAAACAATTGAAAAAATATTCTATGTTCTTTAACTTGACTGTGTTTAAATCCGTTTATTTTTGTAATTTAACTTATTGCCATGTAAATAATTAACACATTTTATGGTTCCGCAGGTTCCACCTTAATTTGAGTGTTTAGAATTATTTCTTGATTTAACATTTTTATTTGCGAATCGTGTATAAGCTTATGCAATTGTAATTTAATATCAGCTTGGTCAATTTTAGGCAACTTTTTAAATTGTTTGCTCATGGATAAGAAGAAAATGTCATCTTCGTCCATATCTGTTATTGTTCTCTTCGGTGGCAAGCCTTGCGATGATTTAATTGCGTCAATCATTTCTCTAAATAAATTATTGTCATTATCATTTTCGTTTTTTAGTGTTAAACTTCCAGTAGAATTTGCTGCAGAAGCTATTGCAGCGCCCGGAGTAGGCGTACGATTAGGAGAAGAGGGTTCATCAACACATTGAAATTCGTCACAAAATTCAAATTCAAAATCTTGTGTCGAATCATCATCACTTATTTCACCTAAGTTTGTAATAGTTTGTTTTATTTTTATATATGGCAATAGAAATTCCATTTCTTTCTCAAATTTCCAAGCACCCATATTAGTTGATGCTTGCCCACTCTTCTTGCGGCGCCTTTTTAACGCATTGGTGTAACAGTTCCTTATTTTTGCCCATTTCTCTTTAAGGGCCCCTTTTCCCGAAAGTTTAGGCATTTTACGCACGGAGACGGCTTGCGCCCGCGTTACACAGGAGCCGTTGCGATATGAACTCCGGTGACCTATGGCGGCGGGCGAGCACGCCACAGTATAAATAATTTATAATCAGTAGTTCAAATATTATTGGCGTGCTGGTAATAAGAGCTAGTTTGCAACAAAAACGTATAGCTTGATGTATGTCCACTGCACTATTGGCTGTAAACACTAATACACTTATATTGTTATGAATGTATTGACAAAGCAGGCGATGATCTTATATATAAAATTCGTGTCACAGTGTTTGTAACAAACAAAACTCCTCGGGAACGGCTTGACCGATTCTTATGAAATTTTGTATGTATATTCAGTAGGTCTCGGGAATAGGAGGTCAACTATTTTTTTTTGGTAGTAGGTAGGTAGGTTTATACCTAAATCGATTTATGGCGTATTAGCATCTATGGGAGTGTGAGGTAGCTATTTTTATTTTACCTAATATGCAAATTTAATAAGCATTTTTTTTGTTCTACCACCTTATGATAAGCAAGCATACGGCCCCCTTGATGATAAGCAGTTACCGTAGCCCATAGAGGCTTGCAATACCAAAGGTATCACTTGCGTGTTCCCGACCCATTTTTTTAACACCAGGGCTTTATGATGGAGTATCCCTGGGATAGGAAACGTTTCTTCCAAAACGCATCCCTAAATGAGCCCTGGAGTACTTATACTACTCACACACAAGACCATAACTACACCGATGTGTGTAGTAATTTAAGTAAAGATTCGGGCTCTTCTCGCTGATAAATCGCCGGAATTAGTACGTCTAACACTTTCATAACAATTTTGTTTATATTTATAAATTTTATTTATGTAAGTAGGTACTTATATTTATTTTATATATTATATATACCACAGCATATATATTCATTATATATTTTTTTAAGATATTGTTGAATCTATATCCTTACTATCTTAAATTTGTTTCTTTGTCTTATCCATTTTTTTTTTGTTTTTGAGTGCACCTACTACCTATGTTAATCTCTGTATCACCCAAGGTCGACTGGTAGAGAATACCTATGGCATTAAGTCCGCTTGTGTGCGATTGTGCATAAAGTTTTAAATAAATAAATAATTTGGCTGTGGTCTATTAATATTATGATCATTTTTGTTTTTTGTACTTACCTAGCCTACAAAAAAGTAGCCCACAAAAAAGTAGTACCTACTACTTTTTTGTAGGCTAGGTACCATGTTATGGCATTAGTTTCCACCCACGGCTTCACCCGCACCACAGATTACTAAATAGTTACTACGTAACAGATACATCACTCCCATACAAAAGCGAAAACACCTATGCCATAATAGCCTACAAAATCTTAATAATAGTAGGTACCTGCTGTTCGCAGCGAAAAGAAATGTACCATAAGTACGCGCACAAAGAGTCGAGATTGTGTTGCCCGCCGTGCGACTCACGTGCAAGCTCATCATCGCACGAATGCGGTAGGGTTGTCTTTCTAACTTTCTCGTAATTTTTTAAGGAAGAGTACCTACACACAAGAAGCATTTTAAAATTACTAGGTACTACTAACTGAAGCCAGCTAAAATGCGTCCCTACTTTCAAATAACGTAACGTACCTTTCTTCATCTTTCGGCAATGAAAAAAAGTAATTTTTTTTTCTTTTGACTATGACATCCAACGACTTCACAATAATCAACCATCGTGTCGTTAGTCAAAACTTAATATACCTACGTAGTGTACGTAAATATCGAAACGTGTTGTGCGCGCTTTGTGTCGCGTGCGGCAGCCCACTGGCGATCGCCTCGGTTACGAGCTACATAGCGATAGGCACATAGCGCGTGACCTTGAGCGAGTGACGGAGGCCTGCCCGCACTTACAACCCCAGGCAGAAACAAGCAATAAAAAGCTCTATAGGTACTTAGGTACATCAATTCATCCAAACATTCGCATTTATAATAATAATATGTATTAGAATAGATATGGTATGCCAATGTGTTCCTTTACTTCTCTAATAATAACATATTCTACAAATGAACAATAATATTATAACACCAAAAATCTTACCGTAATATAACAATAAAGTTTACGCACCCTGCACTGTGCCGAATATACTTCACGAACAATGTATGTGTGCGAGGATCACGCACACACGCGCACTCCACGGCCGGTCGACCGATAACTACCTAATCTGTAGCTGCGCTATTTTGTGAATACGCTCTTAATACTCTTTCAAATTTCCACGCGAACCAAGTCGAGGACAACAACTAGTCAATAAATAAATATCGTTGGCTTGTATCGTGGACACCAGATAGTTGATATAATACATATATACTTTTTTTGTAAATACTTATTATGTATAGGTACTTATTATGTATAAACATTAATCACTCGGAAACAAATGTCCATGCACATTTGCCCTTACCGGGATTCGAACCCGGGACCCTAAGTCCGTAAGGCAGTCTCACTACCGCTGCGCCATTCTGATCCTCAGTTAGTATGTATAAATATGTAAAGGTGAAAGTTTTCATTAAAGATATTAAAAATTCTAGTCATACTGACTTCGCTATTCTGTGTAGAGAAAAACATTACAGTATTATATTGTGACGTATTATATTGTGGCGACGATAATGTGGTCGCGAGCAAAAATTGCGTAGGTCCTCCCTCGATGACGTCCGGCAGGACACTGGCGCGGTGCGCGCGTCGCGCGCGAGCAGTTTTTCACGTATTTATTTTATATAAAAAAAAATAAGTGCAATTTTATAAATCTATCCAATAATATCCCTGTCAAACCCGATTAGTAAATGAAATGTTAAATTTTCATACAAGTTGCGTTCCCCCAAGTCTCATACAACTCGAAATACTTTCAAAATCGACTTAACTTCAGACTTCTTTTTTATCGAGCAAAAAGTTAAATTTAGCGTTTTTAACCAAAAAAGTCACTAGATCAAACATGTATCTGTACTATATATTTTTTTGCGAATTTTAATATATTGATTTCTCTGAAAACAACTCGATCTAGAAACGTTAATTTCGGAAAAGGGGCCCTTAACTTCTTCAACTGGAAAAAATAAAGAAACAACAATATACTTGATGTTTAATTTCAGGCTTCAGGTAATTTATTTAGATCGATGGTATTCAATTATCGGATAGGATTCAGTACCGTACGCACAATAGTATAAGAAGTTTGCGATGCAATATGCAAAATAATGGGCCCAATTTATTGCCAAAACCTACAACTTTTTTTAAAAGATATAGGGCACGATACAATTGAGAAAGCCTGACTGGGGAAGGACCTCCGCCTTACAGAAGACCATAGCCAAATGACTACTATTAAGTTGTGTTCTGTATGAAAACAGATTTCTAGCGCTCTTTTAAGGACGCGTTTTTAACTAATAATTTCCCTATCCCAGGCATACTCCATCATATAATAGTCTTAATTTTAGGGGTCGGCAACACGCAAATGATACCTCTGGTACTGCATGCGTCCATATGCTACGGTAACTGCTTACCATCAGGCGGCTTATTTGCCACCTAAGCCTAAAAACAACTTCATGTAGCAATCACAAAATGGTTTTAAAAACTAATGGAATTATAATGCTCCGTACTCACAAGTAAAACCGTTCGAACCAAATGGCATTTAGCAAATCACTCCATTTCTATATAAACAGGTTTTTTTGCTTACTGACGCTTTACTCGTGGACACGTTATACACGCTCGCGCGCTCGAGTCGACGCTCGACGGCTCGCTTCAAGTAGGTGCGATGGAAATTACATTTGTTTAATTCCACCAAGCCGACTCGACGTGAGCCGGCAACGTCGAATAGTGACTTTTGCTATTTATTCCATTTATAGTAACATATCGAGTAATGTGAGAACGGAGCCTGTGGGAATCACGTTTTGTAATAAATAAATAAATAATAACTTACCGGATGTACGAGTATTTCTCAATTTCCTAACAATTTTTCCCCATGCTTCATTTCTAAAACTATAATCTCTATAATCATTTAAACTCGTGTCATATAAAACAGGATATTGTTTCACTAACTTAATTAGTTCCTCGTCACTCATTTCTTCTGAATAAACAATTCAAAAATAAATATTTTTAACATATACGTTCTGTGAAAGTTCTCAAATGACTGACGCGTGACATCGGGTGTTGTGTAGACACAAACTGCGCGCGCCGCATCGGATGGCGTGGGTCCCCCACCCCACCAGCAACGCGTAACGATTGGATCAGGAGCCCGGGGGGAGGGGGGAGAGGGTATCGTGTTTAAACTGCATGAGGGCCGAGGGGCTCTGTGTGTGCATCGCGTGGAGTCACCGCCTCGCGTCGGTAATGTTCGTGATTCTAGTCATAGAAAATATGACCTACGATTTGATTCGAGTCAATACGCGTCACGTTTTAAAAGTATGTTTACATTTGTTTGTTGCAAGTTGCAATCCTCCGACATCATTTCTTTTCGGGATAAAACGTAGCCTATGCTATTCTAGGCTTTAAACTATCTCTGAGCCAAATTTCATTCAGATCTTGACTGAGTAACAAACATTCATACATCCATCCAAATATTTGTATTTATAATATTAGTATAAGTAGTTTACAGGGCAGGGAGTTCCTAACATTTGGCGTGAGGCCAGACATTAAGAGTTTTTACAACAAAATGTGTTTGTTTAACCCGCATGTAAAAATAAGTTTAATATAAACCAAGTTACTAGCTAAACCCAGCCACGCCCTGCCGTGGCTATCCATCCAGCTCAGCCATAAGACGTCCACTGCTGGACACAGGCCTATGGCTGTGGCTACAAATACTTTGAATTACCCATTCCCGAATATTAGGATAAAAAAGTACCTATACAAAAACATGTAGATCTTATATAGAAATGCAATGTTGTGTAACCGTTTGCTACCTTTCGATTTTGCGGACACAAACATTACAAACAGTTCTTTTATATAGGTAAAAATATGTAAATTTTATGTCCTTTTTGAAATCCATCGACGAAATGTTGCGTGATTGCGTGTGCTTAGACTTACAATGTGGCGATGACATTCTGCATCCTGGATGCATTCCTTATAGTTTATACATTCATGAGCGTCGAAAAAAGAAGTGTGTCGTAAAATCCATAATGAGTGGTTATTATTTAATCAAATTCGGTACACTTAATATATTGTCTTAACCCAAAATTATAATTTAAGGCTTGGGATATCGCCAACGACCTTGAGCATTTGGACGAAGCAAAGACGACCTAATTCTCTAGGCGAGCGCGGGGATACAAACAGATGTACTCTTTGAATGGACGTCTTATTAATTTTTAATAAATTAAAATTTTAACTTATTCAACATTACCAAATTATAGGTGTACGTTTTCTTCAAATATTGTTATTTTTTTCGTATTATTTGATAAAAATTGAAGTCATAAAGGGGTTACATCTCAATAATTTGGTGCGGATTCGACGATGAAACACATTTTGTAGATTAATACTACTACTTTTTGGCAGTCATTTGTCTATAAATGCCAATAAATAATGGTTTCATTTACACCTCTTTTTTATCATTTTTTGATAGAGGCCCATTGTTAAATTGAGGTACACACGCCCCGCGGTCAGATAGACCGATGATAGACCTTAAGAAGGTTGCTGGGGAAGACTGGATAATCAAGGCGGAGGATTGGGTGTTATCATCATCTCAGCCAAAAGACCTCTTTTACTATTGACTATTTGGGTGGCAAACAAGCATGCGCCTGATGTTAAAGTTACCGTACCAGTTACCGTAGCCTATGGACGCTTGCAATACCAGAGGTATCACTTGCGTGTTGTCAACCCATTTTTTTACACCAGGGCTTTAAGATGCCCTTAGATGATATCCCTGGGATAGGAATTCGTTTCTTCCAAAACGCATTCCTAAATGAGCGCTAGAGACCTGAGCGCTGTGTGTATTATTTGGCTGTAGTCTTCTGTAAGGTAGAGGTCCTTCCCCAGACGGGCTTGCTAGCTAGTATGGTGCCTTATCTCTCTCAAAATCGTCATGCTTCATTATGCAAATACGTAGGCAAGCAAATAAATATCTTCAACGTATTCAGCAAATCATGCATACATTGCAGTTAGTTATATTCTTTCTAAACAATAAGAGATAAAAAACAAGTCGTATTGTGCGGAGCATGCGCACATCGGCACAACGGACCGGTGTGCATCGAATTAACGATGACGTGCCACTTGCGAACGCGCATAGCAACAGCGCATATGCGCACTCGAGCGGAACGCACGTTATGTTGCATTCAGCGTTTATATGCGCGTTTTTATATATTTATCTAGTAAATTATTAGCTTTTTATTAAATTACTAACATTTTACTGTAATGTATTGATTAATTTAATTGGAATTGTAACAAATTTGCTTCAGGTTAAGAAGCAAACAAGCATACGGCCGTTATTATATACTACTACTACTACTTATATGCTTGCAAAGCTAGAACAAATTCTAAAGACATGCCTGATCTATCAACCCGTACTGGGCCAGCGTGTTTCAATTAAGTCCTAAACTCTCAAAGTTCTCTCGATTGAAGATATGAGACCCCAGCCAAGCAGGGGGACATAAAACTGTCATCCAAGAGCTTTATCTAATGCCGTTATCTGACATCAGTTCGATTTACAGTTTGTGTTACAAAAAAGTCAGTCTATAAGGTTCAAAACTCTCATCAGTATGTCTGGTATATTCTACTAACTATAACAGCGAAAAAAATACCTCATGATCTTTCGAATAACGGTATTATAGCTTATTGACAGCATACTTCTTCTACCTCACCTCAGACACTGCGGCAATAATTATGTAGAAATTAGGTGTCACCCGCGACTTCGTCCGCGTTGTAATTTGGAATATTTTCCCCGATTTTGCAACATATCTCACTACTGCGCCGCTCCTATTGATCATAGCGTGATGTTATATAGCCTATAGACTATTCAACAAAAAAACTTTTTTGTTGACTTTACTACGGGTAACGTACGACGTACTTTCTGAGATTAGCGCATTCAACCAAACAAACAAACTCTTCAGCTTTATAATATTATATAGTATAGATGTGAAAGACTTCATAATTATAAGTATGTAGGTAGGTACTTATGAGATATTCCACAGTATATCTATTACCTACATACCTACTCACGTAGTTATTTGATAAGCTATGATGCAATTACCTAATAAATTTGATTATTAGCAGTGCCGTAAATAGGGCGGTGCCACCGGTGCCCAGGCACAGGGCGTAGAGTCTGGAGGGCGCAAGAATGGCCAGACCAGACAGGACTATTATTTTTTCGGTTAGCTCCTGATAAGTTCCCGCTGCGCCTCTAGTGCTCGATTCCAACACATACGTACCTACATGCCAGTATCATCAAAAAAGTCTATTAAATTTGACTTAAAGCTTTAGTCGAACTAGATTAAAAAGAGATGTTTCCCAATGTAGAAGTCGCTATAAAATCAGTGACTGTAGCTTCCTGCGAAAAATTATTCAGTAATCTCAAATTAATAAAAATTTACTTGCGCTCGATAATTGGCCAAGTAAGGTTAATAGGTCTAGCGCTTTTGTTGATTGAAAGCGACATAAGACGGTGCCTGTCTTATTTAGTTTGACGTTCGCCGCAGGCCTTCGATAGAGTGCCCGGTTTCCTGAGAGTTCGTACTCTATGGTCTTCTATGCTTCTACATTCCAGAAGGACGTGGACGGGTGTTTTCTCGGTTTCCATGCAGTCCTTGCAGAGTGGGCTGTCGGTTAGGCCTAGTTTGTGAAAGTGTCTGTTGAGTGGGCAGTGTCCTGTGAGGACGCGCACTATTATCCTGAGGTTTGATCTGGTTTGTGTGAGGAGGTTTCGCGAGAGTTTCCAGGTTGCGGATGGTGCCGCTTCCTTGGTTTGTCTGCAACCTCCATTGTTGTTTCATTCCTCTTTGTGCAGTTGTGTTGTCCAATCCTTAAGCCAGGACAGAGCCTGGCTGTACGGGATGGGGACTATGGGTTCCGGCCCCGCGGTCGCAGTGGCGGATTCATGCCCCGCCAGTGCGCCCGTGGCGTCGTTACCTGCCGTATCACTATGTCCTTTGATCCACTGCACGGTGACTTTATTGGTGCTTGCAACTGCTTGCAGTGCCTTGTGGCACTCTAATACAAGGCTGAATGCCTTTCTGGTGTTCCTTAGAGCTGTTAGTACTGAAGCGCTGTCTGAGACTATCTTGATATCCAGGTCGTCTATGTCCCTGGCAGCGATCGCTCCTGCAGCTCTGGTAATACATTCCGCTTGGAAGATGGTGTTGTGTTTACTCAGTATTGTGGATATATGGATGTTCAGGTCTTACAAGTATACGCCCGCTCCTGTGCCCGTCAGCGTCTTGGAACCATCGGTGTAAATCCTTACTTCTTTGGTTCCAGAGCTGTCGTTTGTATCTGGATTGAGTTCTATCTTGTAGCGTCACAAGTGTAGGTGCAGGGGATCCTGTCGCACGGTGCCTCCAGCAGTGGAAACTTGTTTAGCGCCGTTTACTCATATGTGGTGCGATTGCTGTCTGCTTCCACAGTCCACTCCCACGTAGTCTAAGTGCCGCTGCCGTAGCCTCCTCCTGTATTACAAGGTGCAGTGGTCTCAGGTTCAGGAGGGGCTCCAAAGCGGCTGTGGGTGTGGTGCGCATGCAACCGGTCGTCGCAACTCATTCGATGCGTTGGAGGCTCTGTAGTTTTGTTTTTGCTGTGGTCAGTAGTGTCGTGGGCCACCACACAACCGAGCCATAGGTAATAGTTGGTCTGATGACCGATGTGTATAGCTATAGCATTATCTTTGGGTTCAGGCCCCATGTTTTGCTGAGTCAGTCTTTTGCACTGCCAGAAGATCATGCTGGCTTTGGTTATCTTTTGGTCCATATGCTTTGCCCAGTTTAGTTTGCTGTCTAGGGTAAGTCCCAGGTATTTTACCTCCGTCGACAGTTCCAGCCTGGTGCCAAACAGTTTTGGTGTTTGTAGTTCTGGTATCTTCCTTTTGTTACGGTGCCTATCTTATGGAAAGGTTATCAACGATTTCACAATGAAGAAAGCGCGAAAAGTAAATCTTTAAAAAAGTTTATGGTTTGCTTTAATAAATCTTTACTATCTGAACTCTTTTTTTTTTTTTTTTATACTACCAAGTAGGCAAACAAGCATACGGCCCGCCTGATGGTAAGCAGTTACCGTAGCCTATTCATTCATTTGTGTATTGGGTAGTTGTGAATAATCTTGCAAATATTTTTGAATAAACCTTTTTTCACTAATTCATACTTAAACGCAATTTATAATAATGCTACCTTCCTTATTCAAAACTCTACCATACCAAGTACTTAAAATTCAATTAATTTACAGTTTACTGAAATCTTTTTGGCATCTTGGTCATTACTCCCCGAAAGGAAACTTTGCAGGGTGTTAATTTATTATAGAAGTATGAAGACCAAGTGGTCCAAAAATTAAATCTTAAGCATCAGGGTGGGCAACGCATTTGCACTAGTGAACTGTCGTTTGAGTTTAAGTGAGTGAGACACAGTGGGTAGTATAATAGGCGAAGGGTCCACTTAACATGACATGGCTTGTCTGCTTGTTTGTCCACATCAGCTCTTTAAAAAAAAGACTTTTCTTCCAAAATATTAGATAATTGGTCTGGTGGTCCAATTACTAAGTTCCTTGTGCTTTATTTTATCACCTTGAAAGAAATGGCCTATACATGGCATTGCTCTAGGGTACCTATAATATGGAGATGATGCCCACGGCCACATTTTATCAACGCACCTCTCGCCACCGACAGGGAGTTCATCCTCCCATCCTTGCACCTCAAACATGCCGTACCGTAAGATTTCAGAGGAATTTCTTACCACGTACGATTAGGCTGTGGAATGAGCGTTCTGCCGAGGTTTTCCCAAGAGACTATAGCATGGAGTTCTTCAAGAACGGAGTTATAAGGTTTTTACCCCTGGTGTTGCAAACGTCCATAGCTAAGGTAACTGCTTACCATCGTGGCAAAAAAAGATACGGCCCGCCTGATGGTACTAGTATATAAAAAAACAAGGGCGCAGCTATGGAAGCTCGCACAGGGCGCAAAAAGGGCTATTTACGGCACTGATTATTAGGTAAAAACTGTCACAAATCACATCCAATGCCAACTGCGTTCGTGATGAGAGGTGAACACCAAACAAGCAAGCAAACCCGACGGAGGAAGGAGCTCCACCTTACAGAAAATCAAAGCCTAGTTGGCTAATTACACTCACATAATGTCCTCCTAATCAAATTTCGGTCACATCGGCTGATCTCCGTAGAGATTAGCCGCAATTCGTTTAGAACTACATTTTTATTATTAGATTAGCTGTCCCGGCGAACTTTGTACCTTTAAAAAATTTCTTCTTTTTTTACATAATACCTTCTCCTGACAATAACAAACACGACAAAAAAAGAAGACTAGGGGTCGCCCGCGACCTTGTCCGCTTGTTAATTTGGAATATTTTCCCCGATTTTGCAACATATCTCACTACTGCTCCGCTCCTATTAACCATAGCGTGATGTTATATAGCCTTTCTAGATAAATGCACTATTCAACAAGATTTTTTCAAATCGAACCAGTACTTTCTGAGATTAGCGCGTTCAACCAAACAAACAAACTTTTTAGCTTTATAATATTAGTATAGATATATATGCAGTTTACGGACAAATGTCTTAATAACTACAACCTCTAAAAGATGAAGTGGTAAAAAAAGGCTAGCCAAGGTATCAAATTCACCACGTGACAATGGACTAATATTAAAGAATCAATCACTTACCATAATATTATACTCAATCATCAATCATTGTGTCGGACAATTTTGGGAGCACGTTTGTCTTACTAATATTTGAAGAGGGATTGATTTTCATTTTTTCCTATGAATATGAAGCCTATAGGTATTCATGTTTGGTAAAATGGATTGAGTGGGCACTTTGCTATCGTGCAGTGGAAAACAGCGTGTGGTAGACAGGGGACACGAAATTGTGGGTTATATAAATTACTACCTGTTGCCCGCGGCTCCACCCGCGTGGATGTCAGTTATCGCGATAAAAAGTAGCCTATTCGCTGTTCCAGATTATAATCTATATCTATGCCAAATTTCATCCAGATCGGTTCAGTAGTTTTTACGTAAAAGAGTAACAAACATCCACCCAAACATCCTTACAAACTTTCACATCTATATTAGTAGGATAGGATAGTTCCGAGTCCGTTGTACCTACTTTGAGTTCATGATTTAAATGTTTGCAAAATCTCCTGCGATTCAGTTAGTATGTAAATCACTGTAATACACCTATGCGTCAGCAGTATCTGTCTGTCTGGTTGTTTCAACCGTTCATCATATGTCTGCAACATTGTCTTAGAATAACGAGATTTCAATAACAATAGTGGGTGAAATCATCTAATAAAAGTATTTGTAACTATTTGAGATATTGATACTTTAAGATAATTTTAAAGTTTTAATCGAGCCCTACCGATTTGTATTAATCAACTTGCTAAATGAAAACCAACCACAGTATAATTATACTTTACCGTTATTATATATATATTATATATTAGTTTACTTTTCCGTTGTTCGTATCGTTATTTGGCCATAAACTACGAGTACGTTAAAAAAAAGAAAAAGAATATTTAAAAAAAAATGCGCGTCCAGCAGCACACTTGATAAAAATAAAACTTCTTAAAAAAATAAAGATTAAGTAGGTTTTATTTCAACATTATATCTATCTACTCGCTCATCTCAACCCATAAACTTCCCACTGCTAGGCACGGGTCTCATCCATACACTTGAAGGGATATTAGCCTACTATACCACGCTGGCCAGACGGGTTTTGTTTCGAGTTTTTTCTCTCTTGTAGTGGATATTGTCTGCCTGACTTACTGCCTTACGACACCCTCGGGGTTCGTAAGATCTCTTCTTAATCCGTCACCATACTGACAATCTACTCTCTATTATAACAAAATATGAGCGAACTTAACGCTGTTATTATTTCACTCTCAATTCTTATCCAATTACCGAATCGCCACCTAAGAAATTTCACATCGAAAACATCCGTACATACACAAAGCTTCTACATAGTTAACAGCCATCGTAAACTAACCACAACACGTGTATACTAAGATTATTTCAAAATTTGGCAATCGCTAATGCGTTCTATTTCATCACTTACAAATAAACACATGGGGCTGTATAATGGAATTCAATCTAGTACGAAAACAGTTCAAGTGGTAAAATGTAGATTATAAATATTTTGTAATTAAATCTCTTTGTTTATACAATGAGTAAGCAGAGGTGTAGTATCACTTACTGACAACTCATGTAAGGGCATAGTTCAAGTTATAAGTGTCAAGATTCTTACAAGTGAGAGAGGTGAGTAGTACTTCTTTAAATAAATATTACGCACCATCAATAATAAGAATATAAAATTAAATTGTTAGACACTAAATAGCAATTGGAGCTATTAAACATGAATATGTTTAATATATTAGCATGCTGTAATGTTTTTATGCCAAAACTGGAGAAATATTATTTTCTTCCAAAAAAAATATTTCGACTTAACAAAAACAGATGTATGTAGATGTCATCTAAATGAATAAATAAGTGTGACTTTGATGTACGGTGAAATAGTTATCCCAACTTATTCAAAGTTGGAAATAATTTTTAATTTATTACATTTGACTATTTAGATTCGACATAGTAACATACCTAAATTTGTATAATGACATCATATTACAGATAAAACTCTCTCCAATGTTTACAATAATTTGATAAAAGTTTATTGACAATCTTATATGGTGTTCCACGAATTTGTCGAAAACATTTGATATCTGTTATTTATTTATAAACAAAGTAATTTTGTGAGTGACGTTGGGCCCGTGGCCAAATCTCCTGTTATTATGTTTACGGCATCTATAAATATTTGTAGAAATATCTGAGATTAAATAATGGATTGGAACGATGAAAGACAATAATATTCGAGTATGTATTTGTGTGAAAATTACACATATTATTATAGTATAAAGAAAATCTCAGTTTTGAATTGAAAGCTCGATATTTGTGGCTTTTCTTTGTAATCACAAAGAGAGCTTTATTGCTATTTAAAACAAAAAGGTCTGGCATGAATTTACCTTTTTTCTTTTGAGGTCGAATACGGAGAATTACTGTAGGTAAAAACCCAAAAAAATATTTGATCTTAATACAAAAATCAACAATATTATGATGCTTTTTATTATTGTTTTGTAAATAAAAGAATCTTTGATGTGAACAATATCACAATAAATAAATTATAGAATACCTGCCGAAGCATGTACCTACTTATTTTACTGTTATAATTTGCAATGAATTATGGAAAGCATGATAACAATATCTATGATTTTCAAAATCATTGTGCAATATGTGACTAATGGATACATTTAATAATGTAGACTTATTGTTATTTACAAGATGCAAGTTTTGCGGCACTAATCTCAATCGAATCTGAGAAAAAGGCAAAATGGCGCGCCTTTAGGTGCGCGAACGCTGAGCATGGTCAAAAATTACAAAATATGGTTTAGACATTTGGGTACTTTTAGGCATAGCATTGCTCCTACTTGGGCTACAGATTGCGAGCGGAATAAAACAATAATAGATATCTAATAACTTTATTGTACTTAGTATTTCGTGATCATTAATATGACAAAAATCGTTTCCCGCTCCCTTTAATAACTACAACTAAAAGAGCAGCTGCCCGCGGGTATAACCTTTCATGGTCTACATGGAAGTCACTTAACCGACTTCGGACCCAAGTGGGAAGATGCAGATACAATCTGGTTAAGTGGGGCTATACAGCTGTAACAACTACAGAGTGCGAATGCGGTACGGACCCGCAAACAATGGTTCACCTCCTGTCCTGTCCTTTGTGCTCTAATACCTGCACTCTGCGCAGCAACTGATAACGCCGTAGGAGTGGCAAAATTCTGGGCTTGTGCAATTTAATTATTTATCGTACCATCGACACAAGGAAGAAGAAGAATATGACATACATCTTTTGCAGACGATTTATGGTGAAAGGTCTGAAGTTTTTTGAAACAATTGAAAAAATATTCTATGTTCTTTAACTTGACTGTGTTTAAATCCGTTTATTTTTGTAATTTAACTTATTGCCATGTAAATAATTAACACATTTTATGGTTCCGCAGGTTCCACCTTAATTTGAGTGTTTAGAATTATTTCTTGATTTAACATTTTCATTTGCGAATCGTGTATAAGCTTATGCAATTGTAATTTAATATCAGCTTGGTCAATTTTAGGCAACTTTTTTAATTGTTTGCTCATGGATAAGAAGAAAATGTCATCTTCGTCCATATCTGTTATTGTTCTCTTCGGTGGCAAGCCTTGCGATGATTTAATTGCGTCAATCATTTCTCTAAATAAATTATTGTCATTATCATTTTCGTTTTTTAGTGTTAAACTTCCAGTAGAATTTGCTGCAGAAGCTATTGCAGCGCCCGGAGTAGGCGTACGATTAGGAGAAGAGGGTTCATCAACACATTGAAATTCGTCACAAAATTCAAATTCAAAATCTTGTGTCGAATCATCATCACTTATTTCACCTAAGTTTGTAATAGTTTGTTTTATTTTTATATATGGCAATAGAAATTCCATTTCTTTCTCAAATTTCCAAGCACCCATATTAGTTGATGCTTGCCCACTCTTCTTGCGGCGCCTTTTTAACGCATTGGTATAACAGTTCCTTATTTTTGCCCATTTCTCTTTAACTTCTTCAACTGGAAAAAATAAAGAAACAATATATACTTGATGTTTAATTTCAGGCTTCAGGTAATTTATTCAGATCGATGGTATTCAATTATCGGATAGGATTCAGTACCGTACGCACAATAGTATAAGAAGTTTGCGATGCAATATGCAAAATAATGGGCCCGATTTATTGCCAAAACCTACAACTTTTTTTAAAAGATATAGGGCACGATACAATTGAGAAAGCCTGACTGGGGAAGGACCTCCGCCTTACAGAAGACCATAGCCAAATGACTACTATTAAGTTGTGTTCTGTATGAAAACAGATTTCTAGCGCTCTTTTAAGGACGCGTTTTTAACTAATAATTTCCCTATCCCAGGCATACTCCATCATATAACAGTCTTAATTTTAGGGGTCGGCAACACGCAAATGATACCTCTGGTACTGCATGCGTCCATATGCTACGGTAACTGCTTACCATCAGGCGGCTTATTTGCCACCTAAGCCTAAAAACAACTTCATGTAGCAATCACAAAATGGTTTTAAAAACTAATGGAATTATAATGCTCCGTACTCACAAGTAAAACCGTTCGAACCAAATGGCATTTAGCAAATCACTCCATTTCTATATAAACAGGTTTTTTGCTTACTGACGCTTTACTCGTGGACACGTTATACACGCTCGCGCGCTCGAGTCGACGCTCGACGGCTCGCTTCAAGTAGGTGCGATGGAAATTACATTTGTTTAATTCCACCAAGCCGACTCGACGTGAGCCGGCAACGTCGAATAGTGACTTTTGCTATTTATTCCATTTATAGTAACATATCGAGTAATGTGAGAACGGAGCCTGTGGGAATCACGTTTTGTAATAAATAAATAAATAATAACTTACCGGATGTACGAGTATTTCTCAATTTCCTAACAATTTTTCCCCATGCTTCATTTCTAAAACTATAATCTCTATAATCATTTAAACTCGTGTCATATAAAACAGGATATTGTTTCACTAACTTAATTAGTTCCTCGTCACTCATTTATTCTGAATAAACAATTCAAAAATAAATATTTTTAACATATACGTTCTGTGAAAGTTCTCAAATGACTGACGCGTGACATCGGGTGTTGTGTAGAAACAAACTGCGCGCGCCGCATCGGATGGCGTGGGTCCCTCACCCCACCAGCAACGCGTAACGATTGGATCAGGAGCCCGGGTGGGAGGAGGGAGAGGGTATCGTGTTTAAACTGCATGAGGGCCGAGGGGCTCTGTGTGTGCATCGCGTGGAGTCACCGCCTCGCGTCGGTAATGTTCGTGATTCTAGTCATAGAAAATATGACCTACGATTTGATTCGAGTCAATACGCGTCACGTTTTAAAAGTATGTTTACATTTGTTTGTTGCAAGTTGCAATCCTCCGACATCATTTCTTTTCGGGATAAAACGTAGCCTATGCTATTCTAGGCTTTAAACTATCACTGAGCCAAATTTCATTTAGATCTTGACTGAGTAACAAACATTCATACATCTATCCAAACATTTAATATTAGTATAGGTAAGTAGTTTACAGGGCAGGGAGTTCCTAACATTTGGCGTGAGGCCAGACATTAAGAGTTTTTACAACAAAATGTGTTTGTTTAACCCGCATGTAAAAATAAGTTTAATATTAATCAAGTTACTAGCTAAACCCGGCCACGCACAGCCTTGGCTATCTATCCATCTCAGCCATAAGACGTCCACTGCTGGACATAGGCATTATGGCTGTTCCCATCTCCGAAAATTAGGATAAAAAGTACCTATACGAAAACATGTAGATCTTATATAGAATTGCAATGTTGTGTAACCGTTTGCTACCTTTCGATTTTGCGGACACAAACATTACAAACAGATTTTTTATATAGGTAAAAATATGTAAATTTTGTCCTTTTTGAAATCCATCGACGAAATGTTGCGTGATTGCGTGTGCTTAGACTTACAATGTGGCGATGACATTGTGCATCCTGGATGCATTCCTTATAGATTATACATTCTTGAGCGTCGAGAAAAAAGTGTGTCGTAAAATCCATAATGGGTGGTTATTATTTATTCAAATTCGGTACACTTAATATATTGTCTTAACCCAAAATTATAATTTAAGGCTTGGGATATCGCCAACGACCTTGAGCATTTGGGCGAAGCAAACACGACCTAATTCTCTAGGCGAGCGCGGGGATACAAACAGATGTACTCTTTGAATGGACGTCTTGTTAATTCTTAATAATTTAAAATTTTAGCTTATTCTAAATATAACATTACCAAAACGCATCCCTAAATGAGCGCTAGAAACCAGGTACTCATAGACAGGAACACAACTAAATCGCTGTGTGTATTATTTGGCTGTAGTCTTCTGTAAGGTAGAGGTCCTTTCCAGGCGGGCTTGCTAACTAGTATGGTGCCTTATCTCTCTCAAATTCTCGTCATGCTTCATTATGCAAATACGTAGGCAAGCAAATAAACATCTGCAATGCAACGTATTCAGCAAATCGTGCATACATTGCAGTTAGTTATATTCTTTCTAAACAATAAGAGATAAAAAAACAAGCCCTATTGTGCGGAGCATGCGCACATCGGCACAACGGACCGGTGTGCATCTAATTAACGATGACGTGCCACTTGCGAACGCGCATAGCAACAGCGCATATGCGCACTCGAGCGGAACGCACGTTATGTTGCATTCAGCGTTTATATGCGCGTTTTTATTATTCAGGTTTTAGTTAGTGTAATTAAATATTTCCGTTTTTAACCGACTTCAAAAAGAGGAGGTTATCAATTCGTGTGTATTTTTTTTTTTTTTTTTTTAATGTTTGTTACCGCATATCTCCGTCATTTATGGACCGATTTGAAAAATTCTTTTTTTGTCTGACTGGACATACTTCCAGTTTGGTCCCATTATCATCAAAAGAAAGTTCTGATGATGGGATCCATGAGGAATTGAGGGAACTCCTCAAAAGTTATAGGCACACATATAGCAATTTCAATATTTTTAACAACTAATCAATCATTTGCATTCAGAAAGTGTAATTTGGTGAAATAAAACTGATGAAGAAGACCACAGATGGCCATCTGAACTTTTCAATAATAAGTATTTTACTGATGGCGATTAGATAATTTTCGGTTATTGTTACTAAGCAACTATTAATAAGAAATAATGACGGAAATGAATTGAGCGCGGATTGCACAGATTAAATATTGCTTTTAGTACCTACTTGACCTGTGTTCAGCCCGACGCTCAGTCGATTTTATTCGATTGTAACAAACAAATATTCGAAAATTTTACAACTTGCCGTACTGAAGTCGGTTTTTTTTTGTTAAAATTATTATATATTTATCTTGTAATCCGTATTTACAACTACAACTATAAATCTAATAATAAAAACAACACAAAATAAGGGGGAGGACTGCTTAGTAGGCGTCGTAAAATTCCTCCGCAAATTATTGGCTTTTTATTAAATTACTAACATTTTACTGTAATGTATTGATTAATTAAATTGGAATTGTAATTTGGTAACAAATTTCCTTCAGGTTAAGAAGCAAACAAGCATAAGGCCGTTGTTATAAACAATACTTACACAGTTATCGTTGCCTACGCTTGCAAAGCTAGAAGAATTCTAAAGACATGCCTGACCCTCTAGACAAGTGGCATAAACGATAGTCGAATCGAAAAGTCAAAAAATAAAATGTATGGAATTTGACGTGAGTTTACGATTTAATGTCGTAAACTTACGTCAAATTGCATACATTTTATTTTTAGCGGCAATAATTATGTAGAAACTAGGTGTCGCCCGCGACTTCGTCCGCGTTGTAATTTGGAATATTTTCCCTGATTTTGCAACATATCTCACTAATGCGCCGCTCCTATTGATCATAGCGTGATGTTATATAGCCTATTCAACAAAAAAACTTTTTTTGTTGACTTTACTACGGGTAACGTACGACGTACTTTCTGAGATGAGCGCATTCAACCAAACAAACAAACTCTTCAGCTTTATAATATTATATAGTATAGATGTGAAAGACTTCATAATTATAAGTATGTAGGTAGGTACTTATTATGAGATATTCCACAGTATATCTATTACCTACATACCTACTCACGTAGGTATTTGAGTATTTGATAAGCTATGATGCAATTACCTAATAAATTTGATCATTAGGTGAAAACTGTCACAAATCACGTCCAATGCCAACTGCGTTCGTGATGAGAGGTAAACACTAAACAAGCAAGCAAACCCGACGGAGGAAGGACCCTCACCTTACAGAAAATCAAAGCCGAAAAGAAAATTACCCTTACATAATGTCCTCCTAACCGAATTTCGGTCACGTCGGCTGATCTCAACGGAGTTTAGCCATTTGCGCGGAAGATATTATAGTGTACAAGTGGGTGCGCAAACGCAAGTATACTCTATATTCCATCACTTTCATATTTGGTTCTATTGCAAGGTGCACAGTTCGACCCTATTATAAACAATGACGCGAATCCTGTGATTGGTTCATTATCGGGCCCCGCCCCCCGCGGCCCGCGCATTTTCAATATGATTGCCGGCTATTATACCAAAAGTCCAAGATTAGCTAATAGCTAATCTCCGTAGAGATTAAATTAAAATTCATTTATTTCAGATAAAATACCTCCATACAATTAAGTGCACCAAATAATAAATACAATATAATCAAAACAATTTCCAATAATATAAAATTATAATTAATTACTAATAAATAAAATTTTAAAAAAATAAATTAAAATGAGTACATAATAAATAATACTAATAAAATGTCACAAAAATACAATTAAAATTAATACAAATAAAAATAATTAAAATTTAAGGCCTGCTTGGCGTAGTATGTCTGGCACAACAATGTCTTACATACATACAGTCAACGCGTCCTGCAATCATTGCCAAGACAGTATTAGTGCTGGCCCGCACCCTGCGCACCAAGGACGCGCACCGACTGTTTCCACGCCACCATGCGCGTGGAAACAGTCGGTGCGCGCTTCCGCAAACATGCCCGAGGCACTACAGAAGCCAGGCAACCCTAATACCTGCCCTGAACGCGTTATTGTACTGGACACGAAGGGCGCTGTAGATAGCTTGTGTGTAGTTTGCCCACAGGCTCCACGTGTACAGTGAAGTGCAATAAGCTTTAAAAAGGAAAATCTTAAAATAAAACTTCTTAAAAAAATAAAGATTAAGTAGGTTTTATTTCAACATTATCTACTCGCTCATCTCAACCCATAAACGTCCCACTGTTGGGCACGGATCTCCCATACACTTGAAGGGATATTAGCCTACTATACCACGCTGGCCAGACGGGTTGGTATAGGGTTTTGTTTCGAGTTTTCCGTTTTCTTACAGTGGATATTGTCTGCCTGACTTAGTCCCTTAGTCGACCTTACGACACCCTCGGGATTGAACGGGGTGGAGACATTCCACACTGACAATCTACTCTCTATTGTAACAAAATATGAGCAAACTTGACGCTGTTATTATTTCACTCTCAATTCTTATCCAATTACCGAATCACCACCTAAGAAATTTCACATCAAAAACATCCGTACATACACAAAGCTTCTACATAGTTAACAGCCATCGTAAACTAACCACAACACGTGTATACTAAGATTATTTCAAAATTTGGCAATCGCTAATGCGTTCTATTTCATCACTCACAAATAAACACATGGGGCTGTATAATGGAATTCAATCTAGTACGAAAACAGTTCAAGTGGTAAAATGTAGATTATAAATATTTTGTAATTAAATCCCTTTGTTTATACAATGAGTAAGCAGAGGTGTAGTATCACTTACTGACAACTCATGTAAGGACATAGTTCAAGTTATAAGTGTCAAGATTCGTACAAGTTAGAGAGGCAAGTAATATATAAATATTAATATTTAAAATAAATATTACTCACCTTTCTATAATTATCAATAATAAAAATGTAAAATGAAATTGTTAGACACTAAATAGCAATTGGATCTATTTATCATGAATTATCCTTACTAATATTATAAATGTGAAAGTTTGTAAGAATGGATGGATGTTTGTTACTCTTTCACGTAAAAACTACTGAACGGATCTGGATGAAATTTGGCACAGAGATAGATTATGGTCGGGAATAACACATAGGCTAGGTTTTTTACAGCGATAACCGACATCCACGCGGGCGGAGCCGCAACAGTTAGTAATATATAAATATTAATATTTAAAAGAAATATTACTCACCTCTCTATAATTATCAATAATAAAAATGTAAAATGAAATTGTTAGACACTGAATAGCAATTGGAGCTATTAAACATGAATTATGTTTAATATAGCATGCTGTAATGTTTTCATGCCAAAACTGGAGAAATATTATTTTCTAGCAAATAAATAATTTCCGCTTAACAAAAACAGTAAGGCACGATACAAGCAGCAAGCCCGACTAAGGAAGGACCTCCACCTTATAGAAGTGTAGTTCCGTGCTGTAAGCTTAGCTCAGCGTAGTATATCAAAAATGTAACCCTTTCCTTAAAAAATAAAGGTAAAAAATAAGAACGTCAACATTCCGCATAATTCGCGGAGACAGGCCAAAAGTCTTATGTTTCGTTCTTTTATTAGGCGCCATAATGGGCCCAAGACCTTATATGTATGGTCACGCACGGCATATGTATATTCGATTGTCACGTCTGGATCAAGTATTTTTTTCTGTTAGAAAATTCCCAGTAGCAACACAGTGTTCCCCCACGTGTCTTGCGTCGGTGTCAGTCCAGAACTGTGCCATAAATATAAACATTTTTTTCTATTGTTATGGCGTGGCACTGATGACCGTAGACGGTGTTTACGACTAATCATCAGGTGAATCGTTGGTTTGTCTACCTCCATGGGCAATAAATATAACAACGTATCACTGTCAAATATCAACCTATCTGGCCAGTGTGGTATAGTAGGCTAATATCCCCCCAAGAGAAGACCCGTGTCCCGCAGTGGGACTTTTTGGGTTGAGATTAGGGTTGCCACCTTTTGTTTTGTAATTATAGTACATTGGTTATATTACACAAGAAAACAAATGAACACAGTATCAAAATGTATTGTGTAAAACGAAAAAATATTTAGAACTAAACTTTTCAAAAGTATAGAGAAATCACATCATGCGAAATAACGTATTTTCGTATAATTTATTGTTCTCATAAAGTATAGAGTACAATTACCTAAAATAACGTACAATACTTTATTATAAAGTACGGGTGGCAACCCTAGTTGAGATGTATGTAGATGTCATCTAAATGAATAAATGAGTGTGACTTTGATGTACGGTCAAATAGTTATCCCAACTTATTCAAAGTTGGAAATAGTTTTTAATTTATTACATTTGACTATTTAGATTCGACATAGTAACATACCTAACTGGTATAATGACATCATATTACAGATAAAACTCTCTCCAATGTTTACAATAATTTGATAAAAGTTTATTGACAATCTGATATGGTGTTCCACGAATTTTTCGAAAACATTTGATATCTGTTATTTATTTATAAACACAGTAATTTTGTGAGTGACGTTGGGCCCGTGGCCAAATCTCCTGTTATTGTGTTTACGGCATCTATAAATATTTGTAGAAATATCTGAGATTAAATACTGGATTGGAAAGATGAAAGACAATAATATTCGAGTATGTATTTGTGTGAAAATTACACACATTATTATAGTATACAGAAAAACTCAGTTTTGAATTACATATATGTATTTTATTTAAATAAATTGATTTGATTTAATATTTTTATAGTTTATCTTTAGTAGAGACGTGAAATAGTAGGTGAACCTAAGCGGTCAGTCAGTTAGGTTCACCTGCGAATTTCCTCGGTTCCTATTCGTTCTCGAAGGAAATATACTAGAAGGCTTGTCTCAATTAAGAAGGTGGCAAACGATGGCCGTTGAGGTAGAAAGTTTTTGTAATTGAAGACACAACGTGGTCAGGCAATAACAAATTGATCTGACGAACTCTGGAAGATTGCGGGCAGTCAATAAAGATTGCCACACTGCCCCTAAATGGGCGAGAGCTATGTCCAGCAGTAGATGTTTTATTGCGAAATAGAATTAATTGTAATGTACGCTATCGCTTATGAGTTATGGCAGCCGCTCTACACGTGGAGTCGTTAGATCGCCACAACGCCAACGTTGCGCGTGCGGCGCATACAATTAACTATTATGTATATTTGTTTATTTATACTGTTATCATATATAACATATAGTTAGTCAACGTCAAAGTCAAACTCATTTATTCATTTAAATCAAATTCATGATACTTATGAACGTCATTAAAACAAATGCCAGCATACTTTTTTCCTAAGGCCAATTCGCTGACTAGAGTAGGGCCTCGAGAAGAATTGGCAAGAAACTCGGGCCACTCTTTTAAATCGCCAGAGTATAACATTTACAATTTGGTATGAGTTACAATAGTGGTAACAAAAAGGAACGGAAACCAATATACCAAGGAAACCAAGTTAAATATATATGTGTGAATTGAATTACATTAGGTATTCTCATTTTGTATTATCTGCACTAAATAAGATTGATTACGATGGTGAAGAAAGGTTGTCGAGTGGCAGCAGTGGACGTCATCAGGATGACATGATGACACTAAATAAAAGGTTTGTATGTAGGTATGACAAACTACTGGACCGATTTAAAAATTCTTTCACGTATTGCTAATCATTGAGTACCTTAGGTTTATTTTTAAATACTAAGAATACATCTCTTAGCCCTTCTAAAGCATACTGCGCAAACGAAAGAATGTAAGATTTAGCAAAGTTATAGTTCATATGGAGAAGGAGAGCAGAAAGCAATTACAGTCGAATTTCGACCACCGAACGACTTCCTGGCCTGATCCAGGCCGGTAGTATATATTTTTTTGATTATATAGGATGACCTACTTTACAAAATATTTACACAGTAGACTACATAGTCCTATAGATAAATAGCTTACAGTACAATATATTATTATTATTAGAAAAAACTAATGAAAAATAAAAACAAATTGGTTCAGGCATCTTCGAGTAGGTACTTAATCGGTGAACATACATTAAAAAAGGATTTCGACGAATTGAGAACCTCCTCCTTTTTTAAAGTCGGTTAATAACGTAGTAAACTGTTACTAAAGGAATTCACTATAATCTCATAATTGAATTCCCATGGTAAAACCCGTAGTTATGAGCTGTGTAAATCAGTTCTACAATCATATACAATACCCGCATATTAGCTTAAATGTTTACTAATGAGGCGACAGATCATACACATAGTCCTTTAATCTCAAATATTTGCACACATAAAGTAGATAAGTTTGTATTCCATAATACATTAATGGAGATATCGGTAGGGGCCGCCCTAGGCAAATATAAACATCTCAGCCAAAAGACGTCCACTGCTGGACATAGGCCTCCCCCAAGGATTTCCACAACTCTCGATTCTGAGCCGACCTTGTCCATCGGTTGCCCGCAACCTTCGTGGTCGCCACT
Source organism: Trisateles emortualis (assembly GCA_947095525.1). Taxonomy (NCBI): domain Eukaryota; kingdom Metazoa; phylum Arthropoda; class Insecta; order Lepidoptera; family Erebidae; genus Trisateles; species Trisateles emortualis. Next base: position 17,208,132 of record OX352741.1, on the reverse strand, counting down.
CTAGAACCTTTCTGCCCCAACGGCCATCAGTTCTGCGAGCTATAAGTATATCTGTAATATATACAATTAACGGACACAAATTACACCCAAACTCAAATTACAACAACTCTTTGTGGGTCACACAGAGTTTTGTCCTGTGTGGGAATCGAACCCACAGTGCACAGCAAGCGCATACTGCGTCCACTGGACCACCAAGGCAGGCAAGAAGGATATAGACCACGAACTGGAAGACGTAGAAGGTGGACCGACGACCTAGTAAGGATTGCAGGCGGCCGTGATAAGGTGCGCTCATGATCAAATGATAAGGAAACCCTTGGAGAAGGCCTATGTCCAGCAGTGGACGTGATAATACAGAGAGTACATATATTTTACCTATTTCCTCATATTTATCTCCCTCTGTTTACTAAGTAGCAAGGCGCATATATACCTAAACAATTATCTTATTGTATTTCACAGTCCTTGTCTGTGACACGTGCCGATGCATCCACTATACACGTGGTTATATACATATACACATGGCTTCATTATATACTCGGTTATCTGTGACTGTTGTACAAATAGCGTTTAATTGCTACCGATTAAATCTTATTTAGTACTAGCCTTTGCCCGCGGTTGCGCCCGTGTGGATGTCAAAAGTAGCCTATTAGCGATTTAAGACTATAATCTTTCTCTATGCCAAATTTCACCCAGATCCGTTCAGTAGTTTGTACGTGAAAGACATCATGACAGAGGGCTAAATATGAGCGATCTGAATAACAGGTCACCAGGTTGAACACTGACCAAACGATAAGAAGAAGAAGTCTAAGACAAATTAAAATCGAAGATTAATTGCTATAAAGGCGGAAAAGCGGCCCCTAAAAGGTTTCGGCAATCCACACAAATGCGAGTTGGTGGATCAGACTTAGAAAGCTGCTATGACGAGTTCAAACGTGAGTTGTTCGACCGAGAAGGAAGGACGGAGCTATATAGCGTGTATAGCCACAGAATACTTAATAGTACAGGGTATAGCTTCGTCCTTCTTATAGATCGAAAGACTTCTAAAGATCGGAAGAGTTTTAACACATCATGGCATGTTTTTCATACTACCAAGGAGGCAAACAAGCCTATTGGAAAGCAGTTACTGTAGCCTATGGACACTTGCAAAGAATGAGGTTTGTGTCTAACCTCTACGCTAAGGGTTGTGGGTTTAATCGATACCCACTTCCAACCCGAAAAAGTCTTTGTGTGATAAGCATCAAAATTACAAGTTCTTTACAGTGTGTGTAGGTATGGACCACACAAATTTAATTAAAATCGAATAGTACCCTGCATTGGCGATTGGTAGACAATTTTTTATCAATATATCCGAGTGTCGCATGGTGTATACAGAGCAATACTGGTTCCAGTGGAACATGTTTGACCGGTTACTGGTATAAACAGGGGGTCTTCCAGCTTTCTATACTTCGGAATTGAGATATGGTTTTAGTGAGAGAGGTTGGCGGAGCGGGTGATATCAAAAGACACCTCATGGCACAAGGGTATTCTTTAGGTATTGCTTCACTCTCATAGGTCAATTCAACACGACAACACGACTGAATGGAGAGTGATAAGGGGCCGATAGCGATTCAATATCGATATCTGTTTCGATCGATTTAAAATTAGTAAGATGTTAACTTTTTTAAGAAGGATAGAAACCTAACTTCTAGGTTGCCATTGTTTGAAATAGGCGCAATTTTAAAATTTGTAACATTAAGGGCTACAGCAAACATACTACTTTTAGCATGTGCGATATGCGATTAAGTCGCTTTTTAGAAGCTAAATGCCGCGATCAAACGTTACGAAACGACGCACGACGCAAACGACGCACACTTAAAAAACCAAACACGGAGATTGGGTCGCTTTTTCCAGAAACCAGAGAGTCGCCAAAACGCGACGCAGCATCGATACAGTCGCAAAATCGCACGAATCTGATACCACGACCAAACGCAAAGAGTCATCAAAACGCGATCCAGCTAAAAGTAACATGTCTGCTTGAATGGAGCCTAAGGGATTTAGTGATGGAGTATCCCTGGAATAGGTTTAAAACCGTATCCCTACATTGAGAATTGGAGACCTGTACTTTAATGTGATCTTTTATAGAAGATCACATTTAGATTCAAGATTCTACAGAAGCGCTTCTGTAAGGCGCAGATGCGTCCCTAATCGGGCTTGCTTACTCGTAAAGTACCTCTTCTAGTGGCGGTATGATGATCTGATCTTGCCAATGTATTGCCACGACAAAACAAGCAAAATAAAAATCAATTTTATTGCTTACCGCTGCCAATATCGCCGTAGCAAGAACGCTAACACGTTTTAATAAATTAATCTTAACAACCAGATAAAAAGACACGTGTATTTACACATTGACAAGGTAATCGCGTGTCCAATTGAAATGGTCACCGATAATACAAGGTATGAGTCACTCGTAGATATGTTTTTGTTAAGGTATTTTGTTTACTGTTTTTGCATGTAAAAGATTTGTAAAGATTATTTTGTTATACCGTAACTAATAATTATAATAAAAGCGAAAGTTTCTGTCTGCATTGTAACCTACGTTACTTTTTGTAACTTACTACATTGAAACACTGAACCAATTTTAATTAATATTTTAGAAAGAATGCAAGAAAGAAAAGAAAGAATGTGAGAAAGAAAGAAAGAAAAAAGAAAACGAGAATTAGGGATATCGGGAAACGAAAAATGTTGTGATTTGGGTTAATTGTCTATGTCTATCACAATTCATAGCCGCGACGGTTCTTAGCTATATTTTATAATAACTTTAACAAAAAAAAACCGACTTCAGTACGGCAAGTTGTAAAATTTTCAGATATTTGTTTGTTACAATCGAATAAAATCTACTGAGCGTCAGGCTGAACACAGGTCAAGTAGGTATTAAAAGCAATATTTAATCTGTGCAATCCGCGCTCAATTCATTCACGTCATTATTTCTTATAATAGTTGCTTAGCAACAATAACCGAAACTTATCTAATCGCCATAAGTAAAATACTTATTATTGCAAAGTTCAGATGGCCATCTGTGGTCTTCTTCATCAGTTTTACTTCACCAAATTACACTTTCTGAATGCAAATGATTGATTAGTTGTTAAAAATATTGAAATTGCTATATGTGTGCCTATAACTTTTGAGGAGTTCCCTCAATTCCTCATGGATCCCATCATCGGAACTTTCTTTTGATGATAATGGGACCAAACTGGAAGTATGTCCAGTCAGACAAAAAAAGAATTTTTCAAATCGGTCCATAAATGACGGAGTTATGCGGTAACAAACATTAAAAAAAAAAAAAAAAAAAATACACACGAATTGATAACCGGTTTTTGAAGTCGGTTAAAAAATGAGTTCCGTCATTTTATAGTTATAAGTTGTTTTGTCGAACCGCAAAATGAAGTTTAGTAAATTAAATTGCAAGTCAGAATCAGGATTATGATACAATTGACATTTAAACCACTGAGGTTGATTACCTCAATAAGGAAGAACAAGAACAAAGGTCTAAAATTACGAATTATTTCCTACTCTTTCCTCCTCGATACTTTCGGCCAACCTAACGGAAAACCAATTTTCTACTAATCTTTTAAAATGCGACAGTTTGTGAGGATGTTGCTTACTTTATCGACTATCACACAAAAACTACTAGCTACAGAGATTTAAATTGACAGTGTTATAAAGTTTCTAGTCTCTAATACATTGAGATTTCTTCTTTCTTACACTACCTACAAAAATAAAACATAGGCAACATTTTATTTAAAAAAAACAACATCTACATGGGCGAACTTGCGGGAAAACCTAATAAAATAAATTACGTGGAAAAAGTAAACTTTAGTGATGCAATAATCAGAATTCATTCACTCAATGTGCCTGCTCGCCTACATAATAAATACCCATTACATTTTATTATAATAATGGCAGTTTTATGTAAATTGATTTGATGAAAGAATAATAACTTGGAATAAAACTGTAATCTTTAACGTTATAACTATTACTCTTTATTCACATATAGCACCAGAAGATTCTTTCTTACATTTTGGTAGGTACTAGGTACCCAATAGAACTTATTTACTTTTGCTATTTCCCCGTAGGATGGAAAGGATAGACAGGATTACACAGGTGGTGTAGGTACAACAGGTTTATCAAAACAGAAGAGGTTTACAAATACCTCGATGTCTCAACTGTGAAACAAGAAATAAGTGATCATGACTCCAACTATTTGTCACGTCTACAAAAGCACCCAAATCAGCTTGCAGGTCAGCCGACCATTCATGAGAGAATCCGTCGGCTAAAAAAGCGGCGGGATATTTTTGACGACGTTGGTCAGCAAGCTGTCTGACCACACTCCAGTGGGAGTAGTACCCTACACAGCGACTGGCACTCATCTCATCTGCTTATAGTCTACTCGACTGAAGGCAAGATATAATTAAAAACAAAAAAAAAATCCTCGTAGGAATATTCCTAATATAGGCAACAAGGATGAGCATTCTGGGTCACGCGTATACTATGATTCACAGGACTTCAGGTGCCTCCCCATCATAAACGATCTATTTGGGTGACTTTGAGCCTTCGCACGAGGCCATACTTACTTAGTCCTTACTAATATTATAAATGTGACAGTTTGTGAGTATGGATATTTGTTACTCTTTCTCGCAAAAACTACTGAACGCGATAACCGACATCTACGCGGGCGGAGCCGCGGTCAATAACTAGTCTATTATACTAATATTATAAAGCTGAGAGTGTTTATTTGTTTGGTTGAACGCGCTAATCTCAGAAAGTACTGGTTCGATTTGAAATTTTTTTTTTTGTTGAATAGTGCATTTATCCAGGAAGTCTATATATAGGCTCTATAACATCACGCCATGATCAAAAGGAGCGGAGCAGTAGTAAGATATGTTGCAAAATCGGGAAAATATTCCAAATTACCACGCGGACAAAGTCGCGGGCGACCCCTAGTAGTAATAATAAATAATCAAAATTTATTACAATACACTTTAAATAATCACTTGTACTTAATAAAACAAGAACGTAAGTAGGTATATTTTTTTATATTGTACAATAAGTAGTTCATTCAAATGATTATACCATCACTTTTGAATTAACACGAACAAAACAGACAAAAAAACCAAGGTCGTCGAGTACTACTAGCGCCATGTGCTTGTATCAAATTAGAGGTCAAGCGTTACTCGACTGACCTTGATTACGGTATTTTAATTCCGTACGTAAACCGTATCAATGTTCCACTTCCTTGTTTTGATGCTTTCGTTATTTTAACTTAGGTATAAGTTGTTAAACATGTTTTCTTTAGGTATAGGTACTTAGTAGGTAAGTACATAGTTACTTGGAATATTCCATTACTAGTTGTTGCCCGCGGCACCGCCCGCGTGGATGTCGGTTATCGCTGTAAAAAAGTAGCCTATGTGTTATTCCAGACCATAATCTATCTCTGTGCCAAATTTCATCCAGATCCGTTCAGTAGTTTTTAAGTGAAAGAGTAACAAACATCCATCCATCCTTACAAACTTTCGCATTTATAATATTAGTAGGAAGTAGGATTATTATAAATGCGAAAGGAAGGAACTCTGTCTGTCTTCTCATAAAATTTGGTAAGGAAATAGATGGTATCATGAGGAAGGACATAGGGTACTTGCCGAGGAATAGCAAGAACTGAAAATGAAATGAACTCTAGCTCTTCTAAAAACACAGCAAGACTTCTGCCTTACTGTATTTTATGGTTGTTTACATTTTTTTAATGGTTGTGTGCCATAATCCTTAGACATATTTCATCGTAGCCTATTGAGTATGGACGTTTGCAGTAACTGGAGAATCACTCGCATGTCGCCGACTCAAAAACTTGTTAACACCAGCCAGGTCTGGATTTACTATAGGAGCAACCGGGCTACTTTCCAGGGCGGCAAAATTCGCGTTCATTCCCAGTCGCCCCCGCGGGGTTGCCACCGGAGGTGACTGGGAAGTCATTGTCCACTTAAGTTTCGCTGTACATTGCTTTCCCCATCGTAGAGAATAAAAGGATGAGGAAACTTATCCTAAAACTGCCCCTAATCTCTAAAAAAAGACAAAGTGAAACTGAAATACTTACAATGAATTTTTATTCCCATTTTCCTCCGGTGGCAATCCCTGCGGGGGCGACTGGGAATATATATAAAAATTCGGAGCATAAGAGAATAAATACACATTTCTCTTTCGCTTCGCTAAATAATATTGTTTTTCATTATTATGAGAACAAAGTTATGACAACTTTAATGATAATTATATAGGGGCGGCATTTGTGCAGTGCACTGGGGCGCTGAGGTTAAATCCGCCTCTGATACCAGGGTTTAAAACGGTTCCCTATTATCTGAAGTCAAAAATGAACACTGAAGTCCTGTTCTTATGCACAGTATGTATTGCAAGGTGGAGTTTCTTCCCCAGTCCTGTTTGCTGGCGTATTCTATCAAAAAATTGCCTTAGTAGCCTGATATGTCTGAAGTCTGAATGATACATCTATGTAGATAGCTTCTCGGTCAGCAGAACACATGGTGATATTTCTTAATCCTTCCAACGCGCAACAAGTTAGTTAAATTAAGTGATGCTCATATTAGTTTCTTTATTTTCAAAGACACAATATTATACATACACTTATATTATAAATGTGAAAGTTTGTGAGAATGGATGGATGGATGGATGGATGTTTGTTACTTTTTCGCGTAAAAAATACTGGACGGATCTGGATGAAATTTAGCACAGAAATAGATTATGGTCTGGAATAACACATAGGCAACTTTTTGCAGCGATAACCGACATCCACGCGGGCGGAGCCGCGGGCAACAGCTAGTATCTACATATTATGCACCCACTTAGACGTCAATGTCGATTTCATTAGCTTTCTTCACCGCGCACCTATGTAGCGACCGTGGCGACCTTCACTTAAATAAATAATATATAGTTAGGTATATGCATATTCATTGTTTATTTGTTCTGAGACTAGTAGCGCAGGGGTACGAAACTTTGGGTAGATATATTATGTTATTACCACAGAATATTAGCTCAGGCTGTAATGCAAATAGTCATTTTTTTACGCGGTTTATTTCAAATCCCCGTGGCAAGCGATAAAATGTGAATCTATACTTAATACATACAAGATAACTCTTTAGCTTTATTAAAGGTTCGTTTGGTTGTAAGAACGCGAACGCAATATTATCTGGAAGTAGGTACCAAACTATCAGTCAAATTTAAAAAATCTTTTGCACTTAATAGTTCATTTATTTATTAAGACTGGTAATAGTTTATCTGTCAATCACAAGACACAGAAAAAAAAAAATATGTAACTTTATGTTAAATAAAAATATGGGGTGCGGTCTATTTGGTAGAAACTTGATACTCCGAAACCTATTTGGGATAACTGACTTCGCAGAAACTTCTTTAGTCGATTATTTATTAGGCATAAAAAATATTTGACATAAATATTTTTAGGCATAATGTGCTTATGACCGAATTTAGAATGGCATACATTTAAGATAGTAGAATTTTTATTGTCATAATTACCTTTGGCATAGTTAAAATTTTGTATAATTTCATTTAGCATAACGTTCATTTAGAGTACAGATTATTTGGCATAATTTGACTAGGCATTCTATGAAGATCATAGAATTTCAATTAGAATAATATAGATTGGGTTACTTTCTTCTTTAAAAATGCGAAGGTTAGGTTAGGTTAGAACTGTGACCTCTTATGCCAGAAACGAACATGCTCTCATGGGCAAGGATATAAAAACCAAATAATTATCATTAAATCAACTTTTATTTATTACATTATGCGAAATGATGGTTCTACTTTTAAATAGATAAGGATAAGAAATATATGCCAAAAGATGAATATGGTTTTGAACTTTCTGCGATGTGATGATTATACATTGTGATTATTATGGATACCAAAATTATGCGTACAAATGATTCTGATTTACAAAATTATGGGTTTCAACGTATGCTAAATGAGTTTATGCCAAACGATATTCTGCGAAAAGAGTTTATGCTAATAGTTGTTATGCAATATAAAATTATTACTTCAAAAGTTCTACTATAATAGGTGTACCCAAAAATATGTCTAGCCATCTTAATAAAGATTAGGTAGAGCAGATTATCATAGAATTTAAATAAAATGTAAGAACTACATTTAAAATGGAAAAGACTTATGTAATCTGTGAGTGTGTTCTTTACATCATTTACATAAATAATGTATTCAATTCAATTTTCACAATGCATTTGTTTGTGTAGATAAACATTTAAGTTAAATCAAAGCTGTCTTATGATTTCGAAAGCGTAGTCAATAAATGCCGATAAAGGCATATTTATACACATATCTGTTCTATTTTCAACCTTTATATGGATTTTATCTTTGCAGACATTTGCATTAAAATAAAGGCAGTTAAAAGAATATCTATCTAGAAATATTATTTTGGAATTGATCGCGGTTTTGCATATTAGAGTTTGTCAAATTTGAATTTGGAATGTTATGTAATTAGGGTGGAGGGGCTCGTAGCTGTCGCGCGAATCGATAGGGCAAGCTAGCCGCGGTCGCTTTGTAGATGGGTGACCGTTTCCTAATACCACGGTTAACGTAAAGACGTTAAATTCGTTGTATGAAGTTATGGTATTAGGTAACTGTCATACATCTCATACAAATCATAAAGATAACTATTGACTGGCTGATTTATTTTACGACATATGTGTAAACACTAAGTTTTATTTCCAATAAAATTAGGACGTGTCGTTGTTAACAAATGTACTAAAACTTTGATATCTTTGTACAAACTACAAACGGTTTATGTGTGTCAAAATAAATTTATCGAAGTTTCGCCTTGTTATTTTATTATTCCCATATGAATATTTTAACTGATTAGATAGTGTACCTATTGAAACCTATATGTTATGGGAAGGTTGCCACAATATATAAGTGAAAACCGCATTCAAATCGGTTGCGTGGTTGCTGAGTTTATCGCGCACAAACGCGGCCACAAACAGACAAACAGACACACAGACAAAAATTCTAAAAACCACATTTTTGGCCTCAGTAACATGAATACAACGTATATAAATTGTTTTTTCGAAAAAAAAAATCAATGTACAGACGCGACTTGGTTACGATTTTATTATATGTTATATGTATAGATAAATATGTCTAGCCATCTTAATAAAGATTAGAGCAGACTATCACAAAATTTAAATAAAATGTAAAAACTACATTTTAAATGGAAAAGACTTATGTAATCTGTGAGTGTGTTCTTTACAACATTTACATAAACAATGTATTCAAAATTTTCACAATGCATTTGTTTGTGTAGATAAACATTTAAGTTAAATCAAAGCTGTCTTATGATTTCGAAAGCGTAGTCAATAAATGCCGAGAAAGGCATATTTATACACATATCTGTTCTATTTTCAAACTTTATATGGATTTTATCTTTGCAGACCGTTAAAATAAAGGCAGTTAAAAGAATATCCATCTAGAACTATTTTTTTGGAATTGATCGCGGTTTTGCATATTAGAGTTTGTCAAATTTGAATTTGGAATGTTATGTAATTAGGGTGGAGGGGCTCGTAGCTGTCGCGCGAATCGATAGGGCAAGCTAGCCGCGGTCGCTTTGTAGATGGGTGACCGTTTCCTAATACCACGGTTAACGTAAAGACGTTAAAATTCGTTGTATGAAGTTATGGTATTAGGTAACTGTCATACATCTCATACAAATCATAAAGATAACTATTGACTAGCTGATTTATTTTACGACATGTGTGTAAACACTAAGTTTTATTTCCAATAAAATTAGGACGTGTCGTTGTTAACAAATGTACTAAAACTTTGATATCTTTGTACAAACGGTTTATGTGTGTCAAAATAAATTTATCGAAGTTTCGCCTTGTTATTTTATTATTCCCATATGAATATTTGAACTGATTAGATAGTGTACCTATTGAAAATATTGTTAGGGATAAGACAATCATATTATAACACTAGCTGTTGCCCGCGGCTTCGCCCGCGTGGATGTCAGTTCAAGTAGCCTATGTGTTATTCCAGACCATAATCTATCTCTGTGCCAAATTTCATCCAGATCCGTTCAGTAGTTTTTACGTGAAAGAGTAACAAACATCCATCCATCCATTCTCACAAACTTTAACATTTATAATATTAGTAAGGATATAAAATCGTTTGTCCTGACTAATAATCAACGCCCAGTTAAAAAACTATTTTTCTGAAGGCAGGAAGGGATTTTCTGTTGTTATATGTATTCCAATTTTTTTTTTATCTTGTTGTTCTTTCTTTGTCCTGGATAGTCATCGAAGAGTCTGAAAAGCCAGTCATTTTGGCATTCTAATAGGGCTCTTAAGCCTTAATTTTCTATGCGGTCATGGTTTACCCTATATGAGTTTATATAGACAGACTATTATACTGTCCTGCTAAAGAAGAACAATGAACCGAAAATGAATACTGAACCAACTATGCAGTCAATTTCGGATCTCGGATCCACGAGAGGGATACTCGAAATTAATCGAAAGCCATAATTAATGATGACTAGTACTCCGTAGAAGCATGGATTTACTTTTACGGCAAAAATGTCCTTAACAGTAGAGCAACATCTCCAATGATCACTTTTCTATAAATGTTAGGTTATTTTTAGTCCGATTCCAACTCATAATTCCGGGTGTTTCTATATTCTCATATAAAAAAGCTATAAATTTCGCCAGACCTTGGACGTCAAACTGAGGAATTTGAAAAACTTGGCAACCACAAACAAATTGGTTACCAAGGGACCAAAAACTACTCACATAAGATGAAGCTGTTATATTAAAGGAAGGAAAGCAATAAATAATAATAATATTTTCGGGACAACTCACACATCGCTATCTGATCCCAAACTAGGCAGAGCCTGTGCTATGGTAACCAGACAACTGATAAACATACTTATATATTTCTAAATACATACATATTATAGATAAATTACACCCAGACACAGAACAAACATTCGTGCTCATCACACAAAGATTTGTCCTGGGTGGGAATCGAACCCATGACCTCCGGCGTAGCAGTCAGAGTCACTAACCACTAGACCAACAGGCCAGTCGTAAATTAATAAATAAATAATTAATTCGTGGACCTTAATCTGTGTGACAATGCCGATCATATCATAAACTCATCATATATAACACAGATCAACAGGCAAAAGACATCTGTAACGCCCCAATGTTGCCGTTCCCAAGATACATTTGGTTCTTTTACCTACCTACCAACTAGCCAATACCAACATAATATGCGGCCTTTACAAATCCTACTAATATAATAAAGATCTGCATGAAATGCGGCTTAGAGATAGATTATAGTCTGGAATAGCAAATAGACTTTTTTATCGCTATAACCGACATCCACGCGGGCGGAGCTGCGGTCAACAGCTAGTACAATATAACGCTAACGCCTTCAACCAATAAACTGTCACACGGTGACCTTAATGATAATAGAGGTTAGTAGCCCAAAAATTAAATCATACAATGACGCGAGACCGTTGCGTCAGGATGTTGGGATAATGAAGGGCCCCTCAATTTAGTCCGAAACTATTTGACTATACTATACAATGCGTAATACTCCCAGAACGTACATCATCAATTTAATAATTACACGCTTTTTATTAGCTTCACCTGTATGTTTGTATATTAGTATGTTTGTAACCGACTTCTTTGGGCGCGATTTTGACCCACTTTAAACGGCCAGATTTCGTTCAAACTTTGTAGATTTATCGAGGACCGATGACAATACACTAATTTGATAAAATTATAAATAATATTATTATTACAAAAATGAAAAAAATAAATAATAGTTAAAAAAAACTAAAAAACACGTTTTTTATAGAAAACCGAACTAAAAAATAGAAAATAAATTGTAATAAATATAAATTAAGAATTTTAAAAAAAATATTTTAAAAAAAGCGTGTGGTGCTTTTAAGATATTATCAAAATGAAAATATTTATAACTATTGACACCATGCACCACACGTTTTTTTTTAAATTTAATATTTTTTTTAATTCTTAATTTTTAGATATGGGGTTAAAGAATTGAATTTATGATAAAAAGTTCGTTCGTAAATCGTAATTAAAGTATACGTCAAAACGAAGCTTGGAATTGACAAGAACTTTGCATAGAGGTTATAAAATGTGAAGCTGGAAGAAAGCGGGTATCAGGACATTTGCGCAAAAGATGACGTGAAAAAGCTAAAGCGAAGGAAACTTGAGTAAAAGGACATTTGCTTGATTTGCCATAATAATTGCGCGCATAGATATTTTTAACTACCAAGTAGTAGTTGGTCAGTAGATAGGTAGATTTACCATGTAATTGACGACTTCCTTAAAGCAGATCAGCATTCAGCATTTCTGGGTTGTAATATAATCTAACAATAAATAAGTGACAACGCAAACAGAGGTTAGTAAATATTGTACAATTTTAATGAAGCTACCCAACAAATGCTTGAAATTGGTAGTTCAGTCATGTGCTTAGATTATACATATATTATGTGAGCCACTACTAAGTCATTTTATAAATTGCACCAGTTTGGTGGAATTTATAAAATGACTTAGTAGCTAGTAGTGAAAAGTGATGTAATAACAATACCCATGTTTTCTGTCCCTGGAATAAAGCATGGAAACCGATGTTACCTGTAAAGAAAGAATTAAAACATTAGATTTACACCATATTAAATTAGTTATTTTTAGAGAAGTAAGGCACGCTACGCCTAAGAAAGGGTCTCTGCTTTAGAAAAGACCTCAATTAAAATATCTAGGAAGAATTGTGTAGTTCTGTTCCTATTCCTATGTGTGAGTGAAGGTGTCTAGTGCTCATATTAAAACTGTTATTAATAATAACTTTTTTAATATCTTAGGGTTACCATACCACATATCACCAGTGTTTTGAGTTTATTACTTACAAGCAATTAACAGTTTATAATTGAAATTAAGCGAGCCTTCTGTTATTGCAAGCGTCCATAGTCTACTAACAATCAGGCAAACGCAGACCGTATACTCATTTATAATTTTTAAAAAAGTTCGATGTAAAACTACTTGGATCTTTTTACTCTATTCATGAAATGATAACATATAATTTTATCGTAGGTCAGTGGCGAGCGACGACGTGTCAAGCTTATTTTAGTTCCGAGCAAAAAACATGAAGTTGAGTAATTACTAATTGAACATTTAAATGTGTAGGAGGAAAATTTAATTCCATAACATAACAAGCGAATTGGTCGGTATGTAATTAATAGCACTGTTTTGATACTTGTAAACTAGATAAGTGTTTGCCGCAATAAAAAATGTAATATAAAAAATATTTTGTTATTCAAGGGCAACTTGTTTGCAAAAAATGCTTAACAACATATGAGTCGTTTTTTTGGTCTTCAATTTCGGTAATATTCCTATAAAGCTGATTTCTATCGTTGCCAGTTTTTAACCGACTGCAAATTCAAAAAAGAGGAGTTCTCATTTTTGACTGCACGGTTGATTCAGTGGCTTAAGTGGTTACCTCACCATTTACTACTGCGCGGTGCGTGTTGTGGGTTCGATTCCCACACGGGACGCAAAATTATAAGATCTATAAATGATTGTCCCGATCCTGGGTGTACTTTGTATCCGTTAATTGTAAAGTCTCTCGCGACACAGGGCTTGTTCCCAAGTGCGAGAGTTGCCTTTAAAAAAATTGCATAGATAAGTATAATAATACCTATATAAACTATGTTACGGAGGTAAACCTAATTTAAAGAAGCGAGGTAGTGCTCAGTAGTGCTAGGCTGGGAAATATCTTTGACGCATTGATATGTACGAGTAAGTATAAAAATATGAATTATTTATAAGAATGCATAGCAAATTGGTACATTTATTATAATATATATTATTTACATCCATAAAATAAACATTTAGGTATGAATTAAATAAGTATTTTTTTAATTTTATATTTTATGAATTTTGTTTATTGAGTGACAGAGTATGAACCTTTAATATCTAGGTCGTCTTAAGCCGCATATGCAGGGGCCAAGGGAACACATAGATAAATATAGTATAGTAAGGCCCTTTTATCCAAAAACTGCATTGAGTTGCGATCATATGAACGAGCCCCCAGTGAGTCTTACGACTGAGACGGAATAGAAATAATATTGTTTTATTTATTTCATCAAAATAGAATCACAGGCTGTGCTGGTTCAGTGGACTTGAAGATTATGCTTTTGAGCCGTTTAAAGCCGAAACGCTGAAGTTTACAGTATTCTAATGAGGGATTGTCGCTTTGTATTATAAGGTATTACGCTCTGGAGACGCTAGCATGAGACATTACATGTTACTCTTGTTTTAAATAAATATGTCTGAATTAAAGCATTTGACTAACCGTATTCTCTGCCTACGGTTAGTCAAATGCTTGGATCTGTGTGGTTTAGTCCATGTGGTGACGGATTAAGAATGCAAATGTCACCACCCCGTTCCATCTCGAGAGTGTCGTAAAAGTCGACTAAGGGAGTAAGTCAGACAGATAATATCCACTGCAAGAGAGGCAAAACTCGAAATAAAACCCTATACTAACCCGTTTGCCCAGCGTGGTATAGTAGGCTAATATCCCTCCAAATGTGTGAAGGAGACCCGTGCCCAGCAGTGGGACGTTTTGAGGTGATGATGATGATGAGTCTCTGCCTACCCCAGAGGGTAACGGGCGCTATGATATGTATGTATGACTACCTAAGTACATAATGTTTGACAGAAACATTCCTTTTATTTATAACGCTGTTCATTGATATCATCCCGTCCACAAACACAGGAAACCCAATAAAAAAGGTGACCAACAAACACTAATAAATTTTAATGATTATTATTATCAATTTGTTGAGCGCCCCTGACATCGTCGACGAGCTGTCGTCAAGCGCAATTTATTTATCCGACTTTATAAATAGACACGTGATCGCAAACAAACTAGAAATTTAAATTGACTTTTAAATTATATAGGGTTATAACTGGGTTAGTAACTAAGTTGTTATTGTAGACTGTTCGGAATTGAAATAGCTCTGTAAATATTTTCTTTGAATGATTAAACGTTCATTAATGAAGTGTATAGCAGCTGTAGCATAATGGTGCATATTTTACTTGTATAATTTCTGAAAGCATTTTAGATTTCGGATTCGGATATAGGTAAGTACTTGTACATTTCGATAGTTGTTAAGGTAAATTGAAAGTAGGTAATCCATAGATAATTTAGAAACTTTGAGCCGAATAAAGTATTCCTAAAACAAAAGAAAATTGACTCATATTAAGGGCCCCTTTTCCGTAATTAACGTTTCTAGATCGAGTTGTTTTCAGAGAAATCAATATATTAAAATTCGCAAAAAAATATATAGTACAGATACATGTTTGATCTAGTGACTTTTTTGGTTAGAAACGCAAAATTTAACTTTTTGCTCGATAAAAAAGAAGTCTGAAGTTAAGTCGATTTTGAAAGTATTTCAAGTTGTATGAGACTTGGGGGAACGCAACTTGTATGAAAATTTAACATTTCATTTACTAATCGGGTTTGACAAGGATATTATTGGATAGATTTATAAAATTGCACTTATTTGTTTTTATATCAAATAAATACGTGAAAAACTGCTCGTGCGCGACGCGCGCACCGCGCCAGTGTCGTGCCAGTGTCCTGCCGGACGTCATCGAGGGAGGACCTACGCAATTTTTGCTCGCGACCACGTTATCGTCGCCGCAATATAATACGTCACAATATAATACTGTAATGTTTTTCTCTACACAGAATAGCGAAGTCAGTATGACTAGAATTTTGAATCTTTAATATCTTTAATGAAAACATTCACCTTTACATATTTATACATACTAACTGAGGATCAGAATGGCGCAGCGGTAGTGAGGCTGCCTTACGGACTTAGGGTCCCGGGTTCGAATCCCGGTAAGGGCAAATGTGCATGGACATTTGTTTCGGAGTCAGTAATGTTTATACATAATAAGTACCTATACATAATAAGTATTAACAAAAAAAGTATATATGTATTATATCAACTATCTGGTGTCCACGATACAAGCCAACGATATTTATTTATTGACTAGTTGTTGTCCTCGACTTCGTTCGCGTGGAAATTTGAAAGAGTATTATAAGCGTATTCACAAAATAGCGCAGCTACAGATTAGGTAATTATCGGTCGACCGGCCGTGGAGTGCGCGTGTGTGCGTGATCCTCGCACACATACATTGTTCGTGAAGTATATTCGGCACAGTGCAGGGTGCGTAAACTTTATTGTTCTATTACGGTAAGATTTTTGGTGTGTAATATTATTGTTCATTTGTAGAATATGTTATTATTAGAGAAGTAAAGGAACACTTTGGCATACCATATCTATTCTAATACATATTATTATTATAAATGCGAATGTTTGGATGAATTGATGTACCTAAGTACCTATGGAGCTTTTTCTTGCTTGTTTCTGCCTGGGGTTGTAAGTGCGGGCAGGCCTCCGTCACTCGCTCAAGGTCACGCGCTATGTGCCTATCGCTATGTAGCTCGTAACCGAGCCGATCGCCAGTGGGCTGCCGCACGCGACACAAAGCGCGCACAACACGTTTCCCGCTCAAAACGCATTATTCCGATATTTACGTACACTACGTATATTAAGTTTTGACTAACGACACGATCGTTGATTATTGTGAAGTCGTTGCATGTCATAGTCAAAAGAAAAATAAAAAAAATACTTTTTTTCATTGCCGAAAGATGAAGAAAGGTACGTTACGTTATTTGAAAGTAGGGACGCATTTTAGCTGGCTTCAGTTAGTAGTACCTAGTAATGTTAAAATGCTTCTTGTGTGTAGGTACTCTTCCTTAAAAATTTACGAGAAAGTTAGAAAGACAACCCTACCGCATTCGTGCGATAATGAGCTTGCACGTGAGTCGCACGGCAGGCAACACAATCTCGACTCTTTATTCGCGTACTTATGGTACATTTCTTTTCGCTGCGAACAGCAGGTACTATTATTAAGATTTTGTAGGCTATTATGGCGTAGGTATTTTCGCTTTTGTATGGGAGTGATGTATCTGTTACGTAGTAACTATTTAGTAATCTGTGGTGCGGGTGAAGCCGTGGGTGGAAACTAATGCCATAACATGTTACAAAAGTAGTAGGTACTACTTTTTTGTGGGCTACTTTTTTGTAGGCTAGGTAAGTACAAAAAACAAAAATGATCATAATATTAATAGACCACAGCCAAATTATTTATTTATTTAAAACTTTATGCACAATCGCACACAAGCGGACTTAATGCCATAGGTATTCTCTACAAGTCGACCTTGGGTGATACAGAGATGAACATAGGTAGTAGGTGCACTCAAAAACAAAAAAAAATTGGATAAGACAAAGAAACAAATTTAAGATAGTAAGGATATAGATTCAACAATATCTTAAAAAAATATATAATGAATATATATGCTGTGGTATATATAATATATAAAATAAATATAAACAAAATTGTTATGAAAGTGTTAGATGTACTAATTCCGGCGATTTATCAGCGAGAAGAGCCCGAATCTTTACTTAAATTACTACACACATCGGTGTAGTTGTGGTCTTGTGTGTGAGTAGTATAAGTACTCCAGGGCTCATTTAGGGATGCGTTTTGGAAGAAACGTTTCCTATCCCAGGGATACTCCATCATAAAGCCCTGGTGTTAAAAAAATGGGTCGGGAACACGCAAGTGATACCTTTGGTATTGCAAGCGTCCATGGGCTACGGTAACTGCTTATCATCAAGCGGGCCGTATGCTTGCTTATCATAAGGTGGTAGAACAAAAAAAATGCTTATTAAATTTGCATATTAGGTAAAATAAAAATAGCTACCTCACACTCCATAGATGCTAATACGCCATAAATCGATTTAGGTATAAACCTACCTACCTACTACCAAAAAAATAGTTGACCTCCTATTCCCGAGACCTACTGAATATACATACAAAATTTCATAAGAATCGGTCAAGCCGGTCCCGAGGAGTTTTGTTTGTTACAAACACTGTGACACGAGAATTTTATATATTATATCATCGCCTGCTTTGTCAATACATTCATAACAATATAAGTGTATTAGTGTTTACAGTCAATAGTGCAGTGGACATACATCAAGCTATACGTTTTTGTCAATATATATACACAATATATAGCCAATAATATTTGAACTACTGATTATTTATACTGTGGCGTGCTCGCCCGCCGCCATAGGTCACCGGAGTTCATATCGCAACGGCTCCTGTGCAACGCGGGCGCAAGCCGTCTCCGTGCGTAAAATGCCTAAACTTTCGGGAAAAGGGGCCCTTAAGAAAAGAAGACAATAAATTCATATATCTAATTACAATATTTAGTTTACTTAATTATTTGTTTTTTTCTTTACTTGATAAAGTTTTTACTGTAGTGTAATATACATATGTATAGCATATTTTTAAATTGAATAATCACTAACTAAAATTCTTATTTATTATCGATTTACATAATATAAAACAAAGAAGAACTAAATAAATCTGCTCTATTTTACTTATTATAATTATTATCCTACTAATGGATGTTTTATTATTTTTTATATGGTATTTTAACATTATCTGTGTACGCCAAGTGGCAGATTTTTGGAGAACATGTATTTAATTTTAAGATCTACACTGTACATACCCAAAATCACACGATTAAAATTTGATTTGATTTAATATGATTATAAACGCAAAAGTCTGTATGTATGGATGGATGGATGGATAAATGGATGTTTCTCTTTCACGTAAAAACTACTGAACAGATATGGATGAAATTTGGCACAGAGATAGATTATGGTCTGGAATAACACATAGGCTTTTTACAGCGATAACCGACATCCATCCATCCGCAGGCGGAGCCGCGGGCAACAGCTAGTACTAAATAAAATACATACATACATAACAGTTTCACTAAAGTTGAGGCTATTTGTCTATTATAAACATTTTTTACCTATTTAATAATATAACTATTGTGACAGAAACAATTCGAAGGTTATTTGTCATCCAATGTCATTATAACCGAGATACGTAATCACATAATATGTTTGTGTATTAGGCCGTACTAAGCGTTATCTCGGAACGTAGAATCCGATGAACTACATACAAGAATTTTCCGAATAGGACTGGCCTCAAACAAATTTTCCCGCTTTACTTATAATAGTCTGTTGCCCGCGGCTCCGCCCGCGTGGATGTCGGTTATCGCTGCAAAAAGTGTGTTATTCCAGACCATAATCTATCTCTGTGCCAAATTTCATCCAGATCCGTTAAGTAGTTTTTACGTGAAAGAGTAACAAACATCCATCCATCCATCCATTCATTCTTACAAACTTTCACATTTATAATATTAGTAAGGACTAGCGGCACGTCGCGACATGGTGGTAATTTATTTCGTTTCCCCCTTTTTTTTAAAGTAATATATAGCCTTTACTACTCGCTGAGAAAGTAGTTTTCTATAGCTGAAAGTTTTTTTTTTTTTATACTACTTGGGTGGCAAACAAGCATACGGCCCACCTGATGTTAAGCAGTATCCGTAGCCTATAGACGCTTGCATTACCAGAGGTATCACTTGCGTGTTGCCAACCCATTTTTTTACACCAAGGCTTTAAGATGGAAGTAACCCTGGGATAGGAATACGTATCTTTCAAAACGCATTCCTAAATGAGCGCTGGAGACCTGTACTCACACACAGGAACACAACTACACCGCTGTGTGTAGTCATTTGGCTGTGGTCTTCTGTAAGGTGGAGGTCCTTCCCCAGTCGGGCTTGCTCGCTAGTATAGTGCCCTACCTCTCTTAAATCGGATTTTAGATGTTTTAAATCGGTCTAGTTTTTGAATTCCAAACAATCTGATATTATATATTATTACTCGCTGTTGCCCGCGGCTCCGCCCGCGTGGATGTCGGTTATCGCTTTAAAAAGTAGCCTATGTGTTATTCCAGACCATAATCTATCTCTGTGCCTTCATCCAGATCCGTTGAGTAGTTTTTACGTGAAAGAGTAACAAACATCCATCCATCCATTCTTACAAACTTTCACGTTTATAATATTAGTAGGATAGTTAATCTTTTCTGTAAATTATACAGGTTGGTACTTCTGCCATATAGGCACTATTATCTTATTCATCTCCGATCTCCACCAATCTCCACTGTCAATGTCGATTACATCGACAGGGTCGCTCATTACGACTTGTCAGTTATGAGAATTCAGTTGTTATTGTCTTTGCCTCATTAATGTGACATACCTACGAAATTTATTGACATATTTTCGTCAGTATAATAAGATAAGAATGTCTGCGTATTTACTAAAAATAAATATAGTTATGATAAAGAAGATATTGTTAATAGTATAGAGAGAACCCGCAGATAAGATATATTTTCTTTAAAAATGGACTCCGGGAGACCTTGGGTGGCAAACAAGCATTTGGCGCGCCTGATGTTAAGCAGTTACCGTAGCCTATGGATACTTGCAATACCAGAGGTATCACTTGCGTGTGGCTAACTCATTGTTTTTACAGCAGGGCTTTAAGGTTCCTGGGTTAGGTATACGGCTTTCAAAACGCATAACTAAATGAGCGCTGGAGACCTGTAGTAACTATTTAGTAATCTGTGCCTGTACACACACAGGAACACTACTACACCGCTGTGTGTAGTTATTTGGCTGTGGTCTTCTGTAAGATGTAGGTCTTTTCCTAGTCGGGCTTGCTCGCTAGTATGGTGCCCTACCTCTCTTTTACCTGTAGAACTCTTTAGTAATCTGTGCCTGTAGGTACTTACGCATAGGAAATAGGAAAACCATTAAGTGCCTGTATGTAATTATTTGCTTGAAGTCTTCTGCTAGGTGGAGGTCCTTCCCTAGTCGAGCTTGCTCGCATTCCTTACGGTATTGTTCCTCGCTATATTTATTGGAACGATGTTCCTTATCGTGCGTTGCGAAAGGGGGCTAGACGGAAAAAATTAAGACCAAAAGTTGTAACGACACTTTTATATTATTTTAATGGCGAATTCTCTAAACGGCCAATAGTAATATGTCAAATTTGTTTAAGGAGGTTTTTGATCTAAGAGTAAAGAAAGTACAGAATAATTTAAAGGATATTAGATGCAATCGATTAAAAACTGTAGCCGAGCTCTCAGGAGCAGACAAATGAACGGTTAAAATTAAATAAACCGTTCAATTGTCGACTCCTGAGCGCTTGGTTCGAGCTGCTCGAGTGTACGCTTAGGTAAATAAGCAGCTTATTCGATCGAACCGCTCATGTGAAGACGTCTTGAGCCGAGCACGCTCAAGAAAATAAGCGGCTTATTTGCCTCAAGTGAATACAAAGCATAGTTGTTCCATCAATCTTTTTTTTTTTTGAAAAGACAACTCAACTAGAGAACAAGCTCTGTGTCGCGGGGGACTTTACAAACAATTAACGGACACAAATTTTACCCAGATTCAGAACAATTCTTTGTGGTTATTAAATATTTTTAGCATTTTTGCTATGCAATCAGCTCAAATATACTTAAATATTAAAGCAATGTGGAAAAAGACGAGCCCGGAGCAGGACTCAGGACTTACGTCACTCCAAGACGTAAACAAGCGGTGGACAAATTCGAACTCTGGAGTAGGAGCTCGGATGGCACAGTTGGTAGGTTGGTACACATTGCTTTAATATTTAAGTATAATTCTTTGTGGGTCACACAAAGTTTTATCCTGTTTGGGAATCGAACCCACAAACTCGTGTACAGCCGGCGCATACTGCGGTCACTGGACCACCGAGGCAGTCGAATTTATCAAACACGTGTCTAACTCATTAAGTCTCTATTGACATAAAATAAAAAATTCCATAGCCAGACAGTTTGACGATAAATAAATGTAAAAATAATAATACATATACATTTGAGTACAGAGATAATAATGACTGGCGAAATGGTGTTAGTATATTATAGGTATAGTATCTAATCTTAGAAGGCTAGTAAGATAAACATTTCATTTTGTTACTATATGAATATTGATTGTTTGTTACTATCACGGATAGGTATATCTATTTGTTATCAATGTATTTTAGATAGGGGTCGTTGACCACGTCGCTTTGTCTGTCTGGGCCGTACCATGATGTGATATAGTCGGTTAGTGACTTGTTTTTGATCTTAATTATATTCAATTTTATTTCTTTCTCTAAAAGTTACATTGACAACGACAACCTTAAAGCCTAAAACTATCCTACTAATATTATAAACGCGAAAGTTTGTAAGTATGGATTGATCGATAGATGGATATTTGTTACTCTTTCAAGTAAAAACTACTGAACGGATCTGGATGAAATTTGGCACAGAGATAGATCATAGTCTGGAATAGCACATATGCTATTTATCGCGATAACCGACATCCCAGCGGGCGGAGCCACTGGCAACAACTAGAATTAAAAACTTAAAAAAAGTTCCCGCTATCTATCCATCTATACGCTTAGATCTTCTAAACCACGCAACGGATGTTGATGCGGTTTTCACAACCATATAGATACTTTCTTCAAGAAGGTTTATAGGTATAAAACATGCGTATTATAATAGAATATTCCAACAAAACCGAAGCGAAGCGAGGGCAGCTCGCTAGTTTCAAATATTTTTTCATACATGTTTTTCTTACTTTGTTTACAATGTTTTATTGACTACCCAGTACCTACAAAATTTGTTATTGTTGTTATTACTAAGAAACGTTGAATAAAATATGTTATAAGTATTTCAATTACAATTCGCAGCACGTTATTGACGCATATTGTTTACTCTCCATTAGTTTCAATAAAACTGCTATCCGAGTTAGTCTGTGCATAGGGAGTACGGTAGAGAGATATAATGCCAACGTGGATTCCAACTATGAAAGTACTAGCCTCAGAACAGAGATTTTTTCCGAGTTAAATGGTAGCCTATGTGTTATTTCAGACTATAATCTATCTCCATGCCAAGTTTAATCCAGATCCGTTCAGTCGTTTTTGCGTGAAAAAGTAACAAACATACATCCATACATTCTTACAAACTTTTGCGTTTATAATACTAGCTGTTTCCCGCGGCTCCGCCCGCGTGGATGTCGGTTATCGCTGCAAAAAGTTTTTACATGAAAGTGTAACAAACAAACATCCATCCATTCATTCATCCATCCATCCATTTATACTTACAAACTTTCACGTTTATAATATTAGTAGGATTACACACGTATCTATAGATACGTTTTTAGTGATTTCTATGGTTACCTTGCCACTTACTTACCACTACGCGGTCTGTTGATACGATCCCTAATAATGTGTGATCCACAAATGTTTGTTTTGAGTCCAAGTGTATCTGTGTTAACTATATATCTTTTCTTTATTTTCTCAAAGCCGTTGAGTCAAAACAATGGGCCGTAGACCAAAAAACTTAATTCAGACAAAAATCTTGAAAGGAGAAGTCTCAGAACACGCACAAAACAAACATGATTTGTGGGAAAAGGTCATGTCCAGCAGTGAACTGGCTGAAGATGACAAGAAATAAAGTCTAGAAATCCCAAATGCTGTCTAGTGACTAAAACTTGTCACTACACACAACTAAACCTGTAAACTAAAAAGCGTCCATCTACTAAATAAGTGACTCGGGCTTTCGAGTAAACCTAATGAAATTTTGTAAAAAGATTAATGGTATCCTGGGTTAGAACAGTGAACTGTTTATTGCGATAATCGACATCCATGAGGACAAAGCCGCGGGCAACATATAGTAAAAAGAGAACATATAGTAGAACCAATAGAATGCAAAACAATTGTTATAACATGTGTATAAGGATATGTAACAAAATCCCTGAGCCTATTAAGGAATTGCCTGACAATAAATATGTAGCTGCACTTAGTTGTTGGCTGTTAGAAAATACCTTTTACACGGTGAAGGAATTTCTAACAAAAATTAATTAAATGTTTCTGTATAATATGATATTTTGTAAAACATTTGCATGCTGTTTAAATAGCTAAATAGGATAAGGACGATTATTATCATTATTGTAACACCTATTATGTACCCTATTTATGGCAAATAAAATATTTGAATTTGAATTTGAAAAACAATAGAATAAGTATTCGAATTGTCCGTGTGGTGACGGATTAAGAATACAATGTCACCGCCCCCTTCTATCCCGAGGGTGTCGTAAGTCGAGTAAGGGAGTAAGTCTAGCAGACTACATCCACCGCAAGTGAGAGAAAACTCGAAACAAAACCCTATACCAACCCGTCTGGCCAGCGTAGTATAGTAGGCTAATATCTCTCCAATTGTTTGGAGGAGACCCGTGCCCAGCAGTGGGACGTTTATGGGTTGAGATGATGAAGTATTCGAATATTTACAAAAACTCGAATATTTGCAAGCCCTAGTTGCCACGCCTCGGCAGTGCATTAATTTCCTACTATCAAAGAATGAATAATAAGAACCTACCTACTTATAAAAGATAACCTTGTGATAGAACTGGTGTAAGAACAACCTACCATCACTTAGGTGACCTTGGAAAGGGACTGGAGGCCGACAGAACGCATCAACAAATTGATATTTTGTATTATAAACACGTAGAGTAGTTCATTTAAGAGCTTTGTTTTTGTTACTTGAGCTTCGTTTATTTTCGCTGCTGGACACAATGCACTTGCAATATCAATTACTTGTATCCATTAATAGATAATAGTGTGCATATTCTGGAAGTGTAGTCTTTGGCATAATGATCGTACTATTATGTTGAACAGCATCAACTGTTGCGGTCTACTATGGGGATTTAGTCTCATCCGGAGGGAATTTCCGTGCGTTTAAACGTTTTTGCCATACATATTATAACAATACAACTTAGCTCACATAGGTCCTCCGTGGTGCTCTTTTTCATAGGTTACAAACCTATACAGATTTATTTTATCTCCCGCTTTGCTATGGAGGGAAGTGGAAACTTTTCATTCTAACTCCTCCTATTTACTTCTGATTAAATTCGTTGTGGGTTCCAAGACAGTAGGTGGGTAAATATTCAAAGTACACCAAATTCACATGTTCCAGTGAGTAAAAAATTCAGTATTACGTTTAGACTCCATTTTGTTCAAGTAAGTTATGCGTATCCGTGTAACAAAATAGGCGCATTATTTATTTATTGAAATTTTTACATAATTTAGCATATTTTCAGTGAAAATGACATCAAAACTCATTACAGGCACCTGTTCCATTGCTAGACATTAATACATTTCTTTTTTTTTTTGTAAATCTAGCGCATATAATGTAAGTTTGAAGATTGTGTCGAATAATTTAACCATCTTTGACTATTTAATTATAAACTAAAACTTAGTTTAATAAATAATACACTTAGAAATAATTCATTAGAGTTTTGGCACGGTCCAAAACTCATCACAGTAACCATAACTTGCAACTCGATTTTAGGTCACAAAAACATTTGATCATTCCGCGTAATTGCAAAGAAACGGTGTCCCGCTCTTCAGTCGTCCCGCAAGCGTTTAACAAAACCAAGACGTGTGCAAAATTTCGTGCCAAAATTACGATTGTTAGTGTGTAGACAGTGTTTTGTTCAATTTGTGTTTCATTACAGGTCCTATTACATCTTGGTAAGTAAATAAAACTATAATATTTTTGTGATAACAATTCATTGAGTTCTAGTTCAGTTTCATTTGGAAATGAGTGGATGGCATGTACGATTTATAGAAATAGGTATAATAGAGTATAAATGCATATTGTTCATTACCGTTCCCTTCATTACCGTCGTTTACCGTATCCTTTTTGGGGTCACGGTAATGAACGAAATATTTCGGTAATGATTATATACGGTGTTTAGGACAACGGGACTAGGTAAAGTAGAGCCAGGTCTCAGAAGTATGCACCAAAATAGGTAAGGTGTTCTACGTCCCACTTAATAGGAGAAGAGCCTAATATTCTACTAGATTTTAAGACAGTTAGGGCACCATACTAGTAAACAAGCCCGACTGGGGAAGGACCTCCACCTTACAAAAGACCACAGCCAAATAACTACACACAGTGGTGTAGTTGTGTTCCTGTGTGTGAGTACAGGTCTCCAGCACTCATTTAGGGATGCCTTTTGATAGAAACGTATTCCTTACCCAGGGATACTCCCATCATATAGTAAAGACTACGAGAAAGCCTTCGACTCCATCGAAACCTGGGCAGTTTTGGGTGCTCTGCAGCGGTGTCGCATTGATTGGCGCTATATCGAGGTGCTGAGATGTCTATATGACACCGCCACTATGACCGTCCAGCTCCAGGACCAAAAGACCAACCCGATCGAGTTGCGTCGAGGGGTGAGACAGGGGGATGTAATATCCCCCAAGCTTTTCACCAACGCGCTCGAAGACGTCTTCAAGACGCTGGACTGGACTGGACGGGGCATTAACATCAATGGCGAGTACATCTCACACCTTCGGTTTGCCGATGATATCATCATTGTTGCAGAGTCTCTGGAACAGTTGAGCGGAATGCTGCATAGCCTGAATGAAACCTCACGACGTGTCGGTCTCGGTATGAACTTGGATAAAACCAAGATTATGTTCAATGAACATGTCACGCCGGGACCGATTTACGTCGACGGTTCGATGCTCGAAGTTGTTCGAGAGTATATCTACCTTGGGCAAACTGTCCAGCTTGGTAGAAACAACTTCGAGAAAGAAGTCAACCGTAGGATTCAATTGGGTTGGGCAGCATTTGGCAAACTACGTCACGTTTTCACTTCGCCTCTACCGCAATGCCTGAAGACGAAAGTTTTCAACCAATGCGTCCTACCTGTTATGACGTACGGTGCCGAGACGTGGACGCTCACAGTGGGACTAGTCCACAAACTGAAAGTTGCACAGCGGGCTATGGAGCGAGCTATGCTCGGCGTTCCTTTGACGGATAAAATTCGCAACGAGGTAATCCGACAAAGAACCAAAGTTACCGACATAGCTCACAGACTTAGCAAGCTGAAGTGGCAATGGGCTGGTCACATCTGCAGAAGGACCGATGGCCGATGGAGCAGACGTGTCCTAGAGTGGAGACCGCGACTCGGTAAGCGTAAGGTAGGGCGGCCCCCAGCTAGGTGGACCGACGACCTAAAAAAGGTCGCTGGGACGGACTGGATGCGGAAGGCGGAGGACCGTGTGCTGTGGCGCGTGTTAGGAGAGGCCTATGTCCAGCAGTGGACTGCGATAGGCTGATTAATTGATTGAATATACAAAACAAGAAGGACTAGCGAAAGACATAATAATACATCCTACCACGCTTGCAATAGCTTCTACATCAAAAGAATTTAAATTATCAGAGAAGGTTTTATTGAAGAAATTCATTTCGGACTCTATGATATGGGAAGAAGAGAAAGATACTGATATAGAAATGAGAAAAAATAAAGAAAATATTATAGAGGGTAATCCTCAAGACAAAGTTCAATATAAAGAAAAGGGAGTTGGAAAAAGGAGTGGAAAAGATAAAGGAGCGATAAAGAAGTAATTAATAAATATTTGTACCTATAAAGCGAATCTATAAATAAATTTGAGACTGATTTCTGCGAAAACTATAGTTATGGAAAAACTATTTGTTATTTAGTAATTAAGCATTTATAATTAAACACAATTATGATAAATAATCTACAACATATTTATTTTATTTTCCCATTATTTTGTATCATTACCGTGTCAGTATATTTCATAACCGTATACTTAAAAATTCATTACCAAGCACAGTATTCATTACCGTAGCTCGATAAATATTTTGAGTGACGATAACTTTTACATTTTTGAAGATATACACGTGCCTTTTATATATCTATACCATTTTATAACGCTAAATATGATTATATGATTAAATCTAGAAAAAAGCAAAACCATGGATTTTGTGAAAAAAATACGCAAATATTGTCCAAACTGAAGAAACACCCAGGTTTAGTTGTCCACGGGACGCACGAGCGTCAAAGCTCGGTGTATCAGTTGGTTACTTCACTGTTAATCCTGGCTCACAGAAGTCACAGTGATGAGCATGTGGGCGGGATTGTCCCGAAAAAAACAAATAGCAGTGTTATGATTAGGTTAGGACGTGTGAAGGGTGTGTGCAAACACAGGGGCAATCTTTAGGCTAGGGATGTGTTTGTTAAGAACCAATAGAATCTCTTCATTTACCTAGTCTTGCTCAGCGCTAGGTAAATAAAGCGATTTCATTCGTTTTTAACAAATTCCCTTACTTCGCATCTTCGCACATCTCTGTTGAAAACGCAGACTTATACCCCCACCCTCATAGTTCGATGGGACAGCAATTTGATACGACCGGAGAGACATCACGCACGCCTAGAAGCATGCTTTTCGAAACAAGGGGGTATAGGAAATTTCTGAAGCATCTGTTGTTGACGGAAAACCAATATCTGTTTTTAACCCTGGACCTCTTGATCAGCAGATAACTATACAGATACTTACGTATTCGAAATCAATTCATTAATATGAAAAAAAAAAATGAGATGTAAATCTCATTTTCCGTTATGATAGTAAAGTCTAATATTTTAAAGGTACCTACTACACTTCTAAATAGTTATGTAAATAATATTATAATTCAATCTTCACGTTAAACGGACTCGTTTAAAACTGGTTTCATGTATATTTATGTCAAGTGTTCAAACAATCTAAACTCGGAGTTAAATGTTTGGCAAGCAGAACGTACAAATATCAACTCGAAACTCAAAGCAGCACCGGCGCCGGCGCCATACTTATGAGGATATACCATCAACATTCAAATCATCGATTAATTGCAGCTACCGATTACCGATCAAAAAAGAGTATCGATTATCGAGCAATTAATAGTAATGTACTGTGATTATCTATGCGATCTAATCACGATTTAGCTTTTAATATTGATTTCTTTCCGATTGTACTTATAGTTAAATACAGCTATTATTGCAGATTTTTAAATAACTGCCGTTATACGTCTTGTCTTTAGTCTTTACCATTAATTGTTAATCTAATAAATAATAGTTTCAAAAAACTAAAAAACACGCTTTTTATAGAAAACCGAACTAAAAAATAGAAAATAAATTTAAATTAAGATTAATTCAGATTAAATTAAGAATTAAAAAAATATATTTTATTTAAAAAAAGCGTGAGGTGCATGGTGTCAATAGTTATAAATATTTTATTGACAGTAGAGTGATTATCATTTTGATAATATCTTAAAAGCACCCCACGCTTTTTTTTAAATAAAATATATTTTTTTAATTCTTAATTTAATCTGAATAAAAATTTATTAAAATATATTTTCTATTTTTAGTTCGGTTTTCTATAAAAAGCGTGTTTTTTAGTTTTTTGAAACTATTATTTATTTTTTACTTTTAAGTAATATTATTAAAATTAATAATTTTATCAAATTAGTGTATTGTCATCGGTCCTCGATAAATCTACAAAGTTTGAACGAAATCTGGCCGTTTAAAGTGGGTCAAAATCGTGCCCAAAGAAGTCGGTTACAAACATACAGGTGAAGCTAATAAAAAGGTGAAGTTTGTGAGTTTGTAATCTCTAGTCTCTAGTTTGGGTCTCCTAATACCGTTGTGTTAGGACACAATGGTATTAAGAGACCAATATAAATTCCGTAGTCTGAAAGTCTAATATAAATTCCGGTTTAGTTAGGACGAAACCGGAATTTATATTAGACTTATTTTTAAAGACTTTAGACACTCTGATGACTTTTATTTAAAACAAAATAAATGAAAAATTTACACTATCACGAAGTCCTTATAGCGACTTATTTTCAATTAAAATTTGAAATTCGTAAAATGTCAACTTTATTACCTAGCACTAAGGTTGTCATTGTATGAAATTTATATAAAGGTCGTAAATAAATCGCTCTAAGGACGTCTTGATATTTTTAATTCACATTTTATTTTGCCATTTACCATGTAATTTACGAGCTTGAATATGCTCTGACCTTACTTCTAATTGACGCTTTAAAAATAAGAAGGCTATCGTGACATCATATCATGTGTAGTATGAGTTTCCTTTATTTGTTTAGGACACATTCAGGCTTAACACGACTTAACGACCACCGTCTAAACGTTTTATGGAGATCGTTGCCGTTTCATTATAAAATTTGCAAACCATAAGTGCTTGTGCTACGTTAAAGATTATATTGTTGTGGCCCAAAATAAAGCCACATTGACTGCATTGTTGGAGGCAGTCTCCTTGCGTGCGTAAAGTACAGAAGTTTGTACATTCAATTTTTAATAATTCTTTTAGAATTTAGAAAGATGTTATTGTTGTTACATTTTTAAATAAAAAAACACAGCAATTACTCCTGTATTAAAATCAAAGTACATCTAGACTCTAATATTTGCATTTGTGGATATAAAATGGTACCTTTGAAATGGTAAAATCATTTTTCAAATAGGTGTAATGGGTCTGGATATAAACTCACTAAATTTGCCATTTGTTTTCTGTGCCTAAGACAAAGATTATAAAGTCAAAGTCAAACTCATTTATTCATCTAGATCAAATCCATGATACTTATGAACGTCATTAAGGGCCCCTTTTCCCGAAAGTTTAGGCATTTTACGCACGGAGACGGCTTGCGCCCGCGTTGCACAGGAGCCGTTGCGATATGAACTCCGGTGACCTATGGCGGCGGGCGAGCACGCCACAGTATAAATAATCAAAACAAAACTCCTCGGGAACGGCTTGACCGATACTTATGAAATTTTGTATGTATATTCAGTAGGTCTCGGGAATAGGAGGTCAACTATTTTTTTTTGGTAGTAGGTAGGTAGGTAGGTAGGTTTATACCTAAATCGATTTATGGCGTATTAGCATCTATGGGAGTGTGAGGTAGCTATTTTAATTTTACCTAATATGCAAATTTAATAAGCATTTTTTTTGTTCTACCACCTTATGATAAGCAAGCATACGGCCCGCTTGATGATAAGCAGTTACCGTAGCCCATGGACGCTTGCAATACCAAAGGTATCACTTGCGTGTTCCCGACCCATTTTTTTAACACCAGGGCTTTATGATGGAGTATCCCTGGGATAGGAAACGTTTCTTCCAAAACGCATCTCTAAATGAGCCCTGGAGTACTTATACTACTCACACACAAGACCACAACTACACCGATGTGTGTAGTAATTTAAGTAACGATTCGGGCTCTTCTCGCTGATAAATCGCCGTAATTAGTACGTCTAACACTTTCATAACAATTTTGTTTATATTTATAAATTTTATTTATGTAAGTAGGTACTTATATTTATTTTATATATTATATATAACACAGCATATATATTCATTAT
This sequence comes from Trisateles emortualis, assembly GCA_947095525.1. NCBI lineage: Eukaryota > Metazoa > Arthropoda > Insecta > Lepidoptera > Erebidae > Trisateles > Trisateles emortualis. The sequence goes on along the minus strand of OX352741.1, from coordinate 17,176,767 downwards.
AATTATATTTTTTTAGATATTGTTGAATCTATATCCTTACTATCTTAGATTTGTTTCTTTGTCTTATCCATTTTTTTTTTGTTTTTGAGTGCACCTACTACCTATGTTCATCTCTGTATCACCCAAGGTCGACTGGTAGAGAATACCTATGGCATTAAGTCCGCTTGTGTGCGATTGTGCATAAAGTTTTAAATAAATAAATAATTTGGCTGTGGTCTATTAATATTATGATCATTTTTGTTTTTTGTAGGTACTTACCTAGCCTACAAAAAAGTAGCCCACAAAAAAGTAGTACCTACTACCTACTTTTTTGTAGGCTAGGTACCATGTTATGGCATTAGTTTCCACCCACGGCTTCACCCGCACCACAGATTACTAAATAGTTACTACGTAACAGATACATCACTCCCATACAAAAGCCAAAATACCTACGCCATAATAGCCTACAAAATCTTAATAATAGTACCTGCTGTTCGCAGCGAAAAGAAATGTACCATAAGTACGCGCACAAAGAGTCGAGATTGTGTTGCCCGCCGTGCGACTCACGTGCAAGCTCATCATCGCACGAATGCGGTAGGGTTGTCTTTCTAACTTTCTCGTAATTTTTTAAAGGAAGAGTACCTACACACAAGAAGCATTTTAAAATTACTAGGTACTACTTACTGAAGCCAGCTAAAATGCGTCCCTACTTTCAAATAACGTAACGTACCTTTCTTCATCTTTCGGCAATGAAAAAAAGTATTTTTTTTATTTTTCTTTTGACTATGACATTCAACGACTTCACAATAATCAACCATCGTGTCGTTAGTTAAAACTTAATATACCTACGTAGTGTACGTAAATATCGGAATAATGCGTTTTGAGCGGGAAACGTGTTGTGCGCGCTTTGTGTCGCGTGCGGCAGCCCACTGGCGATCGGCTCGGTTACGAGTAGTGATGTACCGTGCCCGGGAACACTGCCAAGGACTGGAAATATTGCCGGCAGCGTTGCCGGCAATGTTCCCAAACTGGAAATATTCTGGGAATTTTGGTTCATTTTTCAGATTTTTTACAAAAGATATTTTGCATTTACTTTAGTTTATTAAAGCCTATATACTTATAATAACAGCAGACAGTAAAATATCATATTAACGAAAATGCCCAGTTCATTTCAATATTCCCAGCAATGTTTCCAGTTCGTTGCCGGCAATATTCCCAAGGTTGCTTGGGAATATTGCCGGCAACGAACTTTGGATAAGTATAAAGAGCCAATCATTACAATTTTAAATAAGATTTTAGATTTTTTTGGCTGTCTTTATTAATTGTCGTTATATCCTATATAGATTTTAGGAAAGTAAGGAATTAAAAAACCGTTTTTACTAGGCAGCTTTATTTTTCTTATACAACAAAAAAAAATGTTTCAATTGTTTTATAACGCAACTATAGTTTTAAATAATATATTATATAAAATATATTTGTACCCTGGCAACAAATTAACTTTTATGATCACAAACTATTTTATAAACAAAAACGCGAATTGTAAAAAAATACTATATAAAACAATAATCTTTTAATTTAACTACGTTCGTAACTTGAATTATTGGCATAGAATATAATTTTAACTAAAAAAAAAAACAGAATTCAATACGGCAAGTTGTAGAACTTTCAAAATCCCTAAAATCTCAAGTCTAAAGTAATTAAACAGGATGAACTTTCATACAAACTCAAATCCCACTTTTCCTCCCATAAAGACGGTTTTTTTTTAACTGATCAATTACAGCTAAAGTGCATGTCTTGACCATTCAAATAAGCCCAAACACGGCTAGATTATAATGTTTAATTTTGAAGTTCCGTTGCCTACCTTCCGGCTTCATCATCGGTTCAGTTCCATAGCACCATTTCATTTACTACATTACATTTGCTTAGTAATACTTCCTTAACAACCTTGACCGAGACTCATATAATCGCAATCCATGAAATACTTATCATTGTAAAGGTCAGGTGGCCATTTGTGGTCTTCCTTATCAGTTTCACAATTTTCTAATGCAAATGTTTGATTTGTTGTAAAAAATATGTCATCTCAGAAAAAAAAAAAATTCTAATCGGTCCAGAAATTACGGAGCTCTGCTAACGGACGGAGTTCTGGTAACAAACATTAAAAAAATACACACGGATTGATAACCTATTCGTTTTTAAAGTCAGTTAAAAATTAAGTAAAGTATTTTTTTCTTTTATTCTTTAACATCTACTGTAAATTAATTATCATCTTCATCATTGATTGTAAATATAAAAAAATAGACATCCTCTTCGAATATTTCTGTAACTGACCTAAAGTCCAATGGTTCCATATCAAAATCTTTATCTGAATCACTTATTGAATCCATATCAAAGTCTTCATCTGAATCATTTATTGAATTAATTTTTTTGTTGTTGATTGTTGATAACTGTTAAACTCACATCAGATTTCATGTCGCTAGAGCGATATATATCGAAACAATTTCGTTCATAAACTTTTAATTGTGAGCTATATAGCTATATTTTTGTCCTTCTCTCTTTGTTGTAAATTTGTTTCTTTTTCGAGTGTGTATAAGAGAGAATATAGAAAATGAAAAATCTTACTATCAATGTTGAAGTAGATGGTACTGTAATTTTTTTTATTGTAACAGGACCTAAAGGTGTATTTGAGAAAACGGTGGCCCACCATTCTTTTGGGTCGATAGAATTAGCAGCCTGCCAAATTATATTTTTTGCATATCGTCTATTTCGGTATTTAAAGTCAGAGAGTTCTTTTATCACATTGCTAGCAGCATCATCATTGCTGAGTGCTGACTAGGCTCAAAATAGTATTACATCCTTCTAAATGGTCTTCTGCACAAAGACTAGAACCATGTTTTTTGGGACTTAATATCACTGTGAAGTGGATATGTAAGTTTTCTTTCAAGAAACTTGCTTGGCTCGTAGTAGTGGTAAATGTTGTCCCTATAGTATATCGTCTGCGTTGTTGCGTTGCTGTTTAATGACGGTGTTTGCATGCATTAACAAGGAGGCGCGCAAATTTTGTGGCGTTTTTTAAAGTAAAACTGTGACCACAGACCGTGCATTTATAATTTTTACGTCCCGTATTATCCGTGTCGCCTTCGAAATATTCGTTTACTTTTGATTTCTCACGTATTGTAACAAAATATTACGGTGCGTTGGGCCCACGCACTAACAAGACACGTATTCTCTGCAACAAACACGAAGCTACTGCGCAAATCGCGGCGCGTGAGTGGCGGCAGTACGCGGGGAGCGCGCGTGAAACGCGGGGAGCGGCGGGAACCGCGCGTGAGGGGCGAGGCAGCGAGCATTAGCGTGGAGAATAGTGTATGTAATCAAATTTTAGATTAAATAATAACATACTGTTGGCTGGGAATTTTGGGCAATATTCCCAATGTGCCCGGAAGTTTTCCGGGCATATTGGGAGTGGAAAGTTTCCGGGAGTGGCAATATTCCCAGACGTACATCACTAGTTACGAGCTACATAGCGATAGGCACATAGCGCGTGACCTTGAGCGAGTGACGGAGGCCTGCCCGCACTTACAACCCCAGGCAGAAACAAGCAAGAAAAAGCTCCATAGGTACTTAGGTACATCAATTCATCCAAACATTCGCATTTATAATAATAATATGTATTAGAATAGATATGGTATGCCAATGTGTTCCTTTACTTCTCTAATAATAACATATTCTACAAATGAACAATAATATTATATCACCAAAAATCTTACCGTAATATAACAATAAAGTTTACGCACCCTGCACTGTGCCGAATATACTTCACGAACAATGTATGTGTGCGAGGATCACGCACACACGCGCACTCCACGGCCGGTCGACCGATAATTACCTAATCTGTAGCTGCGCTATTTTGTAAATACGCTCTTAATATAATACTCTTTCAAATTTCCACGCAAACGAAGTCGAGGACAACAACTAGTCAATAAATAAATATCGTTGGCTTGTATCGTGGACACCAGATAGTTGATATAATACATATATACTTTTTTTGTAAATACTTATTATGTATAGGTACTTATTATGTATAAACATTCATGACTCGGAAACAAATGTCCATGCACATTTGCCCTTACCGGGATTCGAACCCGGGACCCTAAGTCCGTAAGGCAGCCTCACTACCGCTGCGCCATTCTGATCCTCAGTTAGTATGTATAAATATGTAAAGGTGAATGTTTTCATTAAAGATTCAAAATTCTAGTCATACTGACTTCGCTACTCTGTGTAGAGAAAAACATTACAGTATTATATTGTGACGTATTATATTGTGGCGACGATAATGTGGTCGCGAGCAAAAATTGCGTAGGTCCTCCCTCGATCACGTCCGACAGGACACTGGCGCGGTGCTCGCGTCGCGCGCGAGCAGTTTTTCACGTATTTATTTCATATAAAAAAAATTAGGGGCAATTTTATAAATCTATCCAATAATATCCTTGTCAAACCCGATTAGTAAATGAAATGTTAAATTTTCATAAAAGTTGCGTTCCCCCAAGTCTCATACAACTTGAAATACTTTCAAAATCGACTTAACTTCAGACTTCTTTTTTATCGAGCAAAAAGTCAAATTTTGCGTTTTTAACCAAAAAAGTCACTAGATCAAACATGTATCTGTACTATAATATATTTTTTTGCGAATTTTAATATATTGATTTCTCTGAAAACAACTCGATCTAGAAACGTTAATTTCGGAAAAGGGGCCCTTAAAACAAATGCCAGCATACTTTTTTTTTCCTAAGGCCAATTCGCTGACTAGGGTTGGTCCTCGAGAAGAATTGGCAAGAAACTCGGGCCACTCTTTTTAATCGCCAGAGTATAACATTTACAATTTGGTATGAGTTACAATAGTGGTAACAAAAAGGAACGGAAACCAATATACCATATGAGAAATTTAGATAAGTATTTAATTAAAGAGTAAGCAATATTAAAAAAAAATGAATTTAGCTTTCCACTGTATGGTAATGAGGGATCGTTTCTTTTTGTAAGTATAAGATAGAAACGTGTCGAGATCACATTGAAATCTTAGTAAATATCTAGAAACTATATCTTTAATATTTAAAAATAAATCATGACAAGATTGACCAGCCACCCCAAGTAGCACCCGTTCACGAGCATGACGCACAGACCAGCCATCATTTCCTTCGCCATATTAGAGGAAAGGAACTGACCCGGCCAATACGACACCACAAGCAATGGCATTTTAGTGAGCATGACAATCCAAGACATAATAAGAAAAAAGAAACTCAATAGAAAACCAATAATGATCACAAAACGTCTCCTGACAAATTTTAAATGTAGTTATTATTCTTATATAATTCTGCATCAAAATTAGCAACTAACCCCATGACTTTTTATCATTTAAAAAGTCATTAATAGTGTAATAACCCTTGCTTAAAAGAAGATTTTTTACTTCTAGTTTGAATTTGTGTAAGGGTAGGTTCATAACTTCAAGAGGTAGTTTGTTATAGAAACGTACCCCGAGTCCCGCAAATGAATTGTGGACTTTATGAAGACGGTGATACGTACCAACTAGTTTATGTAAAAGTAAAGATATTATTCTTTCCATATCAGACAAAAAAATTACACAGTTGGACGTAGGCTTCTCCTAAGGATCTCCACAACACTCGATCCTGAGCTGACCTTGTTCATCGGTTGCCCGGATCCTTCCCCTTAGTTGTGGGAAAATAATAATATAATAGATCGTTACATCATTTTTATAAATATATAATAATGTAGTAAAAGTTAGTTTTTAATGTTATTCTGAGTCAAGATAAACATGTTGAGTTGTTTTCGGTCATCGAACTCATAAAACTATTATTGTTCCCGCGCGGCTCTAATCAAAATTGTTAAAAAAAAACTGTTTACAAACTGCATGGAGTGTTTTCAAAATTAGAACGTATTTCTTTTTTGTTTAATACTGCGTAATGGTGGACAATAATAGTAACGTAGCTATTAATATTGTTAATAATGTAAGATGGCGACACGCGAAGCACTGGGCGCGCGTTTATTATTATTATTTTGTAAACATGTTAATTTTTTATAGTTGGATGTTAATTTTTTATAGTTGTTGTTTCAGGGTTCCAATTCAAAATTGCTAATATCATACAATATTTTTCTTAAATGTAAGGTAGGTATGTATAGTAATCAAATATTTATCATCTGTTTTCGGCGGAAGAAAACAGTGACAGTTTTTTTCAGAATCGGACTTCACCTCTTTAAAGAATTTTAAAAACTGTAATTAATTATTTTTTAATTTAAATAATAAATTTTAATATTTAAATAATTGTTTTATACAAAAAAATCTAATTGGTAGGTCTTACTTACTATTAAAAAAGCGCATTCCTAAATAAGCGCTGAAGTACTAACACACACAGGAAAGCAACTACATCGCTGTGTGTAGTTATTTGGCTGTGGATTTAATATAATTATAATGATGGTAACTTTACTATTATTATCAAACTATCAGATATTGTATTTATATTGTAATGAATAGATGTCTAGAATTTTAGAAGCGACTATAAAAATATTATTTATATTTTTGTTATGTTCAGCCAACGTTTAGGTAAAAAAAAGAACAAAAAACTAAAACCTTGTCTTGATTATGATATTATTTATAGTTCATGCTTTTTATATACATATATATTTTTTTTTATTACCGGTCAGATGATTTACAAGCTTTTGATTTTTTTATTTCTACCACAGAGTATCTATTTGTACATACCACAGACCAAAAGTAAATCCTACTAATATTATTAATGTGAAAGTTTGTGAGAATATAATTTTATTACACAAAAATTAGGATGACTTGCAAATTTATTTGAAGATATTATCTGTTTCTATGCTATATATATATACAAGAATAATATGAAAAAACTCATTTATACTAACTAAACATAAATATGAAAATCTAATTAATTAAATAAAAGGCAATAGTTTAGGCGTCATAATATTCCTTCGAATTACTGTCAACCGGAAAAGTGCCCAAAAGGCTTTGTGAGAATGGGTGTATGGATGTTTGTTACTCTTTCACGCAAAAACAACTGAATGGATCTAGATGAAATTTGGCATAGAGATAGATTAATATAGTTTGGAATAGCTACTTTTTATCGCGACAACTGACATCCACGCGGGCGGAGCCGTAGGCAACAGTTCTACGAGGACAACATAAAATTTCCTGCCTATCTGTTTTATCGACTACAAATAGTACAGTCGTTAAATACACGTAATCAAAGTTGAAATTAATTCAGTAGATCTTACTTCCTATTGTAGGTACTATCATCATCATCTCAGCCAAAAGACGCCCACTGCTGAACATTGGTCTACCCCAAGGACTGTACTTGTTTTTTTTTTAAAGACAACTCCCGTACTAGTTGAAGTAGAACAAGTCGCGGGGAACTTTAGAAACATACAATTAACACGAAGTACACCCAGACTCGGGACAACCATTTATGGATCACATATTTTTTTTGTCCTGTTTGGGGATCATTGTATCCTTCTTTCATATCACGCGATCACGACAATCGCCCTTTTCAACCTTCCTTCAACTGTTTTCAAAAAATTCAAATTTTCTATGTCAAAGGTACAATACAATGAGGTAACATAATAGTTTAGTTGATGTATTTAAATCAGAGACGATCAACATAAAGTGGCAACTAATAATCACGTATCATGATGTCACGTAATTGAGTAGCTTTTTAAAACGAATTTTGTGAAACAGACGAGCAACTTTTGAGATACATATCGACTAAAACAGCTTTTTTCAAACAATTTCTTTATAATCTAATATGTTGGGACGAGTTACACACGGCCCACTGTTGGCAAACTAAGCAACCCTATGGCCAACAGATAACTAAAATATAGTATATGGTAAACATAGTTAAAATATTTATATATCGACATCTGCGCGGACCAAGCCGAGGGGCAAAGTAAGGCATTAATTCTGTTATTCATTTATTCTGATATCTTGTTTTTGCTGTATAGTTAGTTATTTGATTAAACTAGTAATTTATAATACAGCGCCAGCGTTTTATTGTTTGAATAATTTTATCTCCATTGCCAAGAATAAATTAGCTAGTTAGTTTTATACTTCACGGTATCTTTATTGAAGAAAGTCACTAATGTATCATGCGTGAGTAACATCGATATTATATAATACCATTATTCGAGACAGTATGTTTTTACGTTGCTGTGTAGAAATCTATATAAAAATACTGTAGATATAGTATAGAAAAGTTTTTTAAAATAATTTATTCTGCAAAACAATAACAGACACGCTTTGTACAATAATATGTTAACTAATTGATTATATTAGTTTACAATATAGGTATGACTTGTTACCTATACATTAATGTATTAAATAAACTACTTACAAACAATCGGATATTGTATTTAAAGGTATTAACCTATAAATAAAATATCCGATTGAGGTCGCAGTTCTGAGGAAAGGTGTCCAAAAGACTGGCCACATTTCCACGCTGGATTGCAAGGCTAATACGTTGACCCAAGTAAAGCCTTAAACTAGTTAATCAATTCAATTTTTCAATTAATAACAATAGTGTAGCCACCATATAATATAATTATCATTGTAATTTAAATTTTTCTCATGTAAGTGAATGTAATAATTCTTTTGAGAAATAAACGATCTTAAACCTGAGTCTGAGACTATTTTTATGAGATGATTATGCCCCATTTGGATTAATTTATTCAACTAATTAAAAACTCCATCCTAAATAAAATATTATGCAAATTACAAGAACCGTTTTCGATAAGTAGGTAGGACACTTGAATAAGTGGTTTTATTTTGATCATCGGCATCGTCCTGGTGACACATTTATGCGTAAAATAACAAGTACTTCTACGTGCTTCAATGTTGAAATAAAAAATACTTTTAAAACTACTAAATAATGATAAAATCTCTACAAGTAGTTTAATTATCATGATCTACCTTCTGCTTTATTTACTGAATAAAACTGTTTACTTGACTTTACGTGAGGACACTTCGCCACTAATACCGCACCAAGTGCTGTGGGTTCGATTCCCTCACGGGACTAAATTAAGTGCTTTTTCCGAGTCTGGGTGTAATTTGTTATCCATGTATTGATTGTAAAGCCAAAAAAAAGTAAATAATATTAACCGTTTAAATTCAACTATTGAACACAACACACGCGTACAACTTTTGTATCTTAAAAGTTGCCTGTCTGTTAAGTAGCTATTCCATATTTAGGTTAAGCACGAGGACCGTGCAACGTCTCATTACAACACATAGCAACAAGCCATATTTATTTAGGCGACACGTCCGCCATACGAATTATCATTTTATATCTCAGTATAAACCGGCACAATTGAGATGGACACGTTTAGTGGCCCGTTTGTAACGTGAGTAGGTTGATGTTTTATGACGTATGATTGTTAGTAACTAAATGCACTAGATAAGGTGTTGCCAATCCAAAAACTTGTAACACCATTAGAGTTTTGAGTTATAGGTAACCCTGAAATAAGAAAACGTTTCCTTGCAAACGCATCCAGTTGATAAGTAACGTTTTGCAAAAATCTGCCACGGAACCAACGAGCAGACAGCAGACACCTATCTTCTTCTTAGCGTTTGGAGTTGGAGGGAAAACATAGTTAGGGTTTAAATTGTTGCGTCCCAAAGCCACATTGACCCATAATGTGGCTGTATTTTGGGACGAAACGATATAAATTCATTGCGTTGACAGGGCCAGCCATTAAGTCCTAATCCGGGCAGGTGTTAGTGGACACCTATTATCAGATTATTTAACAAAAATTTTGCCAATACAATAACAAAAAAACAACACGCAACAAGGAAGACATAAAATTCCCAAAATAACTACGGTTAAATGAAAAAAAAAAACATGTTTTGATATCTCGATTGGTCACGAATTCACGAGTGGGTGATATAGTATGTTATATGTATTTATATATATAGTTAAGGTCACCATGGTAGGCTTTTGTGAGTGAAATATGAACGGCTAGATATTCTTCTAACGTCTTTGATCAAATATACAATTGATCGAAGCCTAACTAATTAGCGTTGATAAATAATGAATGTCCTGCTTTTACCTGGACGTCTCGATTTTTGGCCAATGCGCGCTAGAATTTTGAGCGAAAGTGACCCGCGTTTTCATTTCAGTATCCAATATGGCGCGTAAAGCCTGGATTTGATTTGATTGATGTGGCAAGCAAGCATACGGCCTACCTGATGGTAAGCAGTTACCGTAGCCTATGGTCGCTTGCAACACCAGGGGTGTCACTCGCGCGTTGCCGACCCTTTAAAAACTTTATAACTCCTTTCTTGAAGAACTCCATGCTTTGGGAATAAATCGACAGGGAGTATACACATCTATATTTTTTTACGCGTTAGTTCCCCTTTTATCTAAGGAGTTTGAAATCGTTCACTACGACGACGCGACGCTATGCTTATCTAAAAATGTTTTAGAACTATTTTTTTAAGCCAAAAAGTGTGAATAACGTCAGTAACGAAGTCAGTTATCGTCCACGTCAGTTTAAAAGGAAGAAACATTATTCTTTCTAACTATAATATCATTGAACATCATCGTAAAACTTGCCGGAGAGTCTGAAGACGATATCAAATCGATTTTCAATAGGGCCAATGTAGCGTAAGTACTTATCAATTGTTGCCCTTAGTTCAACTTTGGAGCTCAGTCACGTGGAAAGAGAAAGGTATTATTTTTGACTCAACTAGTTAGAAATGGAGTGTCAATATTTCAAATTAAATTATTTTCAAGAGAGATGTTACCACAGATTACTAAATAGTTACTACGTAAATGTTACCAGCAATAAGTACTTATGTATAATTCAGGTATTCTATACAACACTTACGGCATGGAATAAATAACCTAGCGCGTCCAGGCAATGTTTGAAATATTCATCTTAATGTTAAATTCATATCTTGTGACCAACGACCTCTGCTTGTGACAGAGAAAACCTAAATCAATTGCGAGTTGGAATTTTCGAGCTCCTGAGCCTCTAGACAAGTGGCATAAACGATAGTCGAAGCGAAAAGTTAAAAAAAATGTATGGAATTTGACGTAAGTCTACGATACAATGACGCAAACTTACGTCAAATCCCATACATTTGCTTTTTTGACTTTTCTATTCGACTATCGCTTATGCCACTTGTCTAGAGGGGTTGAGCTGCTCTTATGCATTAGCTACTCGCCACCTTCTTTTGATCGTCGATCCAAATTACCTGGCTTGCCCGCGCTGCGTCTTATAGTTCAAGATCGCCACTCTAGAACTTTTCTGCTCCACCGGTCATCGGCTCTGCGAACTATATTCCTTTATTTTGTATATCTGAATTATGAATATTCTTTCGTAGGCAGCCTTATGCTGGAATCCCATTAACAAAAAGCCTAACTTATGTTATTTAGTGATAATATAATATTCCACCGGAGGAAGAATTTTCAAAATCCGTTAAGCCATATTGAGTTTATTAATTACACATTAACACAAAACACAAAACTTTTCTATTTTTGTATTAGTGTCGACAGCAGACGACCTACAATACAAACACAAAAAGCTAATTTTAGCTACAAAACAGTTGCACCAGCAACTATAGCAGTATTAATCAAGTTATAATGAGAGTTAAAAAGTTACGTGTCTCGTTTTCTTATCGCCCACCGCTCTGATTTCCTATACACAGGTGGTATTTTATTTAGTTTTCGTAAAAATCCCATTAACAAAAATGTAACCGATGTTATACGGTAATAATATAGGCATAGCATTCCACAAGAGGAAGAAAATTCATAATCCGTTAAGCCATCTTGAGTTTATTAATTACACATTAACACAAAAAACAAAACTTTTCTATTTTTATATAAGTGTCGACAGCAGACGACCTACAATACAAACACAAAAAGTTAATTTTAGCCACAAAACAGTTGCAGCAGCAACTATAGCTGTACAATCAAGTTATAAAGGTATTAGTAGACCTCCAAACTTGGCACCAACTATTAAATTTAGTCGTATAACAAACGTAGACGGTTGACCTCGATATGGTGCAGGGCCATTAAATAGAGATATGGCCCCAGGCCCCTCTCCCGCTAACTACGAGTTATAGATAGTAACGTTAAAATATGAAATAAACAATAGTATCATTTGACGTTATTTATTAAACAGTGTCAAATATATGAACGAAGAAATTTATATTATGATAATGAATTGTCGTAAAATTATACTAAACTAAGCCCCGTGGTTTTGTTCGTTTTAAATTTGGATTTCGTCTCCTGTTACGTTTATTGTTACTTCCATGCTGCCCTTAGGTCGAAGCGTGATAAATATATTGATAAAGCAGCACTTCTCCAAAAATTAGGCTAGGTAATATGTATACGTATATTTTATTAAATTCGTGAAAGTTTGTAAGTATGGATGGATGGATGGATGTTTGTTACTCTTTCACGCAAAAACTACTGAACGGATCTGGATGAAATTTGGCACCGAGATAGATTTATAGTCTGGAATAGCATATAGGCTTTTTATCGCAATAACCGACATATATGCAGACGCAGCCGCGGGCAACAACTAGTATTTTATTAAATTCGAGTAAACATTAACTAGTTTCTGAGACATTATTTTTTTCAATACATAGGAATGATTGTGAATGAAGTTATTCATAATGTAGATTGTAGAACATTATGAATAACTTAATTCGAGGCCTCACTCGGCGTGGAATTGAAAAACAAACTGACAGAGTTTAGCGCGTGCTTACAAAGAGTCAAAACAATTCTTCAGCTTTAATAAATGTACATACATTTATCAATAATGTTTGCATTTCGCATTTATTTGTGGATCTATTGAGTATTTATGTGAGCGCTGTAGCTGATAGGTCATAGACACACATTTTATAGAACAAAGGCACATTTAAAATTCGAACAAAGACGTATTTTTGAATTGCTTGCGAAGTTGTAACACAATGTTTTAAACATAAGTTTAGTACCACAAAACTAAACAGATGCATTTAAAATTCGAACTACTTACATAATTCAAAATATTTTAGAAGTCGCACACAAATAAGGTCGTTCTTTTGTCTGAATTTTGTAAACAAATAGAGATTGTTTCAAGTTTGGGTGTATTTTAAGTCCGAGAACGATTATTTTTTAATTCCCAGCAAAAGTAGGCTTGTACAGGCCTGTAAGGAGCTGGAACTGTCTTTAAAATAAATCACATTTAAAATGGACATTGTCTATAATATCATGGTCTAACGACTCTTAACATTATTACCCGCTGTACGATTTCCCTTCCCCAGTAAACTTAATAATAAATAAACCAGTTTTTTTATCAACTTATCTTAATAACTAAACAATTTAAACAGTACCTAATATGTCGGACCTGTTTTTATACATTACATAACCAGATTTAAATGCATGAATATTTAATATGTTAAAGAATATCTTTCAACAACATAATTGTATTCAATCACCAACTAACTGTCAATCAAGTAATAAAAAAGTCGTCTGATTTTTTTCAGTTAGCTCCCGCACCACTCTGTATCGCAACTTGTAAATAAAAAAAAAATAACTTAAACTTTTATACTATAAGCATATATATTATGTAGTACCAATCAAGACGAATCCAACGAGCCCAAACATGCCGTGCTATCCGTGTTTCGTTGCGGAGTTCCTACGGCTACCTTCCGACTGCTTCATGGTACTAATATTATTGTATTGTCATCGAAATGATATAAGTATGCCAAAGTATGTTTTGCAAATTTTACATAAATACGAACAGTTCAAGGTAAATAAAAGCTTGTAAAAAGATTTCAAGACATTACATTCCCCATCTATCTCAGAAATACATAGTTGTAGAGGAATCTTCTCTCACGTACGTTTGTTCACAAGAGACTATAAGCACGGGGGTTCTTCAAAAAATAAGTTATAAGATTAATAACAGGGTACATTGTCGACAACGCGCCGTGTTGTAAGCATCTATAGGCTACGGTAACTGTTTACTATCAGGCGGGCCGTATACTTATTTACCTCCTAAGCAGATTAATGAAAAAACAAGGCTTGTAAATGTATATTTATCTGACAAAATCTCTGGGTTTTTTCTCAACGTATATTTCGGGCACACAAAAAAAAGCTGGCGTTCCTTAATTATTTTGTTTACGTTAATTCTCCGGCTCTGTCCTAATTAATGTTGTCTTCGTTTTAACAGGATTACAAACATTAATGATAATTTACTTAGTTACTTAATTTGTTTTTGCAAAATAATTGTTAAATAACATGCGATAGTACGATTTGAGATTTAAATACACGGTAAAGCACTGCCCTGAGTGTAAGCGCTGTGAGCAAAAGGTCTTTTCTCCTCTATCTAGATATATAGAGAGAGAGAGAGACCCTAAAATAAAGGTCTCCCGCTGGTATAATGCGGGTTGGTGTATCCAACATGCTTTTTAAATTTCTCCTAACACATTTCCTTATGATGTTTCCATCATCACCGTCGGCAGATAGTACGTATAATTTCCACAAAGTGAAATTCACATCGGTAGGTACTGCCACCTGGGATCGAACCACCACAGGTACAGAAAGGCTACCTTCCCATTCGGCTACCATTGCTAATAAATTAATCACCGTTAATTATAAGGAGAAAAACAATCTTCAAATCTGTAGCTGTTTTTGTTGCTAATTGAAGTTCAACATCAATGCAACACATAAAATGCATAGCATAACAAATCGTTAAATGAATAGATAGTTAAAATTAACAAATCTAAACAAACCGCGGCATCGTTAACGTAGTTCGCTATTTGCTTGCTTGCTATGCGAACGATGCGCGATGTCGAAACGCACTGAAAATAAACGCACCACAGACAACTGGTTCATTTTGTTTTCTTTATCGTATTTCTAGGGCTGGCATGCTACAAACCTTTTTGTATACTACCAAAGACAAAAAAAGGTTTTGTTTCTTTTTGATTTTGTTATAGTCTATCAGTCAGTATCGTGGAACGCTCGACGAGTTGGAATTTAAAATATATTTTTACATTATGTTGTTGTAGTCTACTATTTTAAACCAGTCGATTAGGTATGTGCTTTATAAATCGAATAATGGTAAACATTTACCGAAGTCTATGGACGTCAGCATTAAGAGCAATACACGTGGGTTGAGAGGCAGTAATCCACACAAGTGTGAAGAAGCCCGGCTGGGGATGGTGAAGGTCCTTCCTATGCCGGGATGCTCGCTCTTATGATTCTCTACCTCTCATCTCGTTACAGAAGATCACAGATAACTAACAACACACAGTGGTGTTGTATTCCTGTTATATTCGATTACTCATTAAAGGGAAATAGTTTATTGAATAACTTTTCCTAATGCCAGGGTTACTCATAACTCAAATCTCTGGTGTTAATAGATGAAAGGAAAGACAACGCGCTAGTAATGCTCCTGGCTACTTGGTATTGCAACAGAACAGACACTCTCCTGCACTCGCTTTTATTAAAAAAAACTGCTAAAATAAACTTTTTAATATTTCATTTTGTACGAGTCCTTTTTTTATACTACTTGGGTGGCAAACAAGCATACGGCCCGCCTGATTAAAGCAGTTACCACAGCTTTTGGGCGGCTGCAATATCGATGTGTTAAGATTAAGAGATAGAAGAGGTAATCCCCAGGGATACTCAATCGAAGAAAAAAAAGAAAAGCTTTGTTATCCCAGGATAACAAAGCTTTTCTTTCAAAACGCATCCCTAAATGAGCGCTAGAGACCTGTTTTTGTGTGAAAAAGTGTAAGTAAATATAGTTTTAAAATACTTATATAATACACTGGATCTACATAATATATATTAATTATTATCATATAAGTGAATTAAAATTTCAATATGGTCTTATTTATAGGTTAATTTCAAGTTCGTCGCCATATGTATAAAACTAAGATTCGCCATCCCTATGTCCGAGTATGCGTCCGAAAATAATCTCAAACAATATCACTGAGGTCATTGAACTGTTTATCGCTATGCTACTCGTACGTATATGTATAGGTCTGGTTGGCGGTAACGAACGTGTCATAATATCGTAACCATTCATTACAATTTATATCTTAGAGAGCGTAGGCGAGCTAGTTAGCAACAGCGACCTTACGAAGTTATACGTATTCGTTTTTATTGTTTGTGTGCGATTTAGACAGGATAACGGTAATCTATACTTTATAAATATCTTTATTTATCATTTCTGTACATCCTAAGGTTGCCTGTAAGAAATTGCTTTTAGGGATGAGGCTGCCCATTGTGCATTAACATTCAAGCAATATATGTATTTTGGTGTACAATAAAGAGTTATCTATCTATCTTAACCTACTAATGTTAAGGAGGAAAAAATTGTTTGAAAGCGTTTATCTGTAGAACTACCACTCTACCAGTCATTCATCTTAGCCAAAAAACGTCCTTTAACATTGGCTTCCTGCGAAGATTTTCACAGCACCAACTTACCAGTCGAATTTGAAAAATTCTTTTTACCTTCGATACCCCAATTCTTAAGGCAGTTTATAGGCTATTTAACATCATGCTACGTCTCAGGGGAGCATGACAGTAACTATAAATGTGATATAGGACAAAATCTAAATTAAACGCGGATTAAACCTTGTGGGCAGACCTCCAATAAGGTGGACCGACGATCTGGTAAAGGTTGCGGGCAACCGATGGATAGGTCGGCTCAGGATTGAGAGTTGAGGAAATCCTTGGGGGAGGCCTATGTGCAGCGGTGGACGTATTATAGCTGAGATGATGATGTTGAAACCGCGAGGAACAGTCCACATAATGTCTAAAGCTAAGCTTTATAAAATATTTACTTTCGTTAATAATTGTTGCACTTGGTTGAACACAAAAATCATTTATTCACCGAGGTTAGTGATGAAGGTCATAAATTATGAATGTAGGAGGTAAGCCAGAAAGATTAAGTATGTCAGAAAATTTGTTTGCTGACCGGTGTAAACTAGAAACACAGATCATTCTTTTTTATCGCCAGTTGTGTAGCTACAATCTTTTAATACAATTATGTTGCATTAAGCTAAACGCATATCGCGCTTCATTGCTATTAGTTTTATCAAACTCTAGGAAAAATTTAGAATACAAAGTGACACTTACGAAAGTCATAAATTATGAATAAGCCAGAAAGATGATGTCAGCTAAATTTCCTACGGCTAGTTCGCTGACGTGGAGCCATGAGGAGAACTGGCAGGAAACTCGGCCACTATTTTTAATCGCCAGATAGTTGCATGCTACCATATTTTTAAAAACAATTATGGTAGCATGCAAACTGATGCAGTCAAAACACGAAGTTATATTGTAGGTAAAGCGAATTTCTACAATGTGCACGACAACGTGCGCCATGCGGCACCGTGGCGCTTTCTTCACAAATGCTAGCCTTAGGGTGCCTTTCCATCAGAGGTGTGCTATGCAGCTATGCTACGAGAATGTAAAAGCTAAGCTACGAAACTATGTGACCGTTTCCACTGATGCTAAGCTATGTAGGGGAGCGTGTAAGATGTGCTATGAAGATCGCATCAACAAATTAGGAACAGCACATAGCTTGCATCCAAAGCACGCATCCTTCCTTATAAAGAACGTAGCTTAGTCGAATCAGTTTCCAGTGCTATGCTATTTGTACCAATGTATATGATTGGTGGATATTAAACGCATCCATGTGTGCAACGTGTCTCTCTGAAAGATCGACTTCGAAACGAGGTGATCCGACAGAGAACCAAAGTTATCGACATAGCTCAAAGAATAAGCCAGCTGAAGTGGCAATGGGCGGGTCATATTTGCCGAAGAACTGACAACCGCTGGAGCAAACGTGTTCTTGAGTGGAGACCGCGGCTCGGCAAACGTAATGTAGGACGCCCTCAGGCGAGGTGGAGCGACGATCTTCGCAAAGCGGCTGGGAGTAGCTGGATGCGGGAAGCCGAGGATCGTGCTAGGTGGCGTGCCCTTGGAGAGGCCAATGTCCAGCAGTGGACTGCGATAGGCTGATGATGATGAAACGCATCCATAGCAATGTAGCATAGCACATCTCTGGTGGAAAAGCATGCTAAGGCTCCGCACAAATCACCATCGCCGATCACTGCCACCAGTGGCTGTCACGTGCCACGTTCTTTGGTAACGAAGGTGGTCTGAGGCCACTACAATTTATTACACTCGCATGCTGTACAGTCTCTCTCGTTTAAGTGGCGAGTGTCGGTGTTAGTGGTCGCCACCGGTGACATGTCGCGGCCATTATGGCATATAAGGTCATGATAGAAGTATAAGGACATATTGGTCTTCGTGCTCCTATCAGAAGAAGAACCGAGTAGGAGCAAGTGGAAACGACCTTCAGCCGAGTGTGAATGACAGCACCTATTAGTTTTTTCATCAAACTTTTTACTAAAGCCTCAATTAGAGCCGACGGTTTAAAAAAATCCATATAACATAGATATTTACATCTATACTAATATTATAAACGCGAAAGTTTGTAAGAATGTATGGATGTTTGTTACTCTTTTACGCAAAAGCTACTAAACGGATCTTGATGAAATTTGGCATGGAGATAGAATATAGTCTAAATATTTTATCCCGAAAAAAATACTCTGCTCCCGAGAGAATGTACGCGCGAGCGAAGCCGCGGGCCGAAGCTAGTAATTTTTATATGTGGAAGCTTGTAAATAGCAACCTGTTTAAACCTATCTACTAAGCAATTATACATATGTTATTAGTCTGTAAACTTGCTTAAAACTAAATAAATAATTAGGTGCCAAACTGCCAACGGTGCCAACTAACTTTAAAGCGAGTGAAATAACCAGTGAACATTATTTTAATAATAATTAGATAGTAGTAGTACCCATTCTCATACAGCAGTTGTATGTATGAATGTATGTATGAGTGCAATGAACTGAGTAACATTATTGGCACAAGTGTCGGTTGTTATGACATAATAGTAATTACTTACAGTTTATAAACACATTGTTTCATTTTCATACACACACATACATAAAATTTATTTCATCGCAATAAATCGTTTTTAAAAATGCGGGTTTTTAAAATAATAACGTAAAAAGTAAAATATTTTCCACAGTAAAAACCTGTCTTAGCCGAATCTTCCGGGAGACAAGCGTTACTCCATACAGCTATACGTACGTAATTATGTATGGACTGCCACAGGCTGGTTGATTGAGGCAAAGCCTGATATATTTTTTTCTTTTTATTATAAAGACAACTCCCGCACTAGAGAACAAGCTCTGTTTTGCGGTGGACTTTACAAACATATAATTGACGGACGCAAATTACACCCAGAATCAGAACAACTCATTGTGGGTCACACAAAGTTTTGTCCTGTATGGGAACCAAACCCACAACCTCGTGCACAGCAGGCGCATAATGCGGCCACTGGACCACCAAGGCAGTTTGAAGTCTATTATTATCGACTGTCGACTGCTGGACGTAAGCTTCCCCCAAAGATTTCCTCAGAGTTCGGTCCTGGGCTGACCTAATCCATCAGCTACCCGTAACCTTTACCAGATCGTCAGTCCACCTTGTTGAAGGCCTGCTCACGCTGCGTATTCCAGTTCGTAGTCGCCACTCCAGAAGCTTTCTGGCCCAACTGGGTTCTGCGAGCTATAAGCCTTGACCATTGCCACTTAATTGAGGCAATTCTTCAAGCTATGTCAGTTACTTCGGTTCTTCTACGAATGCCCACATTTCTGACTGAAACTCCAAGCATAGCTATCTCCATGTATCCGTACATCAATCTTGTTCATAAATATATCTACTATACTATACTCTCACATAGGTAGGTCCTAGTTTTAATAATTTGGAATAGAATTGTATCTAAAGTTAATCCTATATGCCTTGTGATGAGAAAATAAACGTTTTTTTTTATTTTTATTATATATAAATACAAGGGTCGCCTGCGAATTCGTCCGCGTGGTAATTTGGTATATTTTCACCTATTTAGCAACATATCTCACTACTGCTCCGCTCATATTGATCATAGCGTGATGTTATATAGCCTATAGCCTTCCTAGATAAATGCACTATTCTACAAAATAAAAGATTTTTTATAATAGAACCAGTACTTTCTGAGATAAGCGCGTTCAAACAAACAAACAAACTCTTCAGCTTTATAATATTACAAGTATAGATGAAATATTTCTTACCTGATTAGTAGTAAGGTCCCACTGATCAGCTACGAAGGAGTGCCTGCTGTACAGGAACACAGGAACCTGATGGTCTTTGACTGGAGTAGGGTCGCTGTTCACCCTGACCACTGTCAGGTGGGTCGTTGTTGTGCCAACTGTTGGACCAAACAAAAACAATAATTGAGATTATATTCAATACGTTTTTATTTTTTTTAATCTTGGGTGGCAAACAAGCATACGTCCCGCCTGAAGCGGTAGTAACCGAGTGGGAAACTAACTGACTTGTACAATCCGATCCCAGGCAGTACTAATGTGAATTTCTGAGAATTTATACGTATTTTATAAGACAGGTAGGGCACCATACTAGCGAGCAAGCCCGACTGGGGAAGGACTTCCACCTTACAGAAGACCGACCAAATAACTACACACAGCAGCGGCGTAGTTGTTTTCCTGTGTGTGAGTACAGGTCAGGGATGCGCTTTCAAAGAAACGTATTCCTATCCCAGCGATATAGGCTACGGTAACGTAGCCTATAGACGCTTGCAATACCAGAGGTATCGCTTGCGTGTTGCTTAAAGACGGGAGTATCGCTGAGATAGGAATACGTTTCTTTCAAAACGCATCTCTAAATGAGCGCTGGAGACCTGTACTCACACAAAGGAAAACAACTACACCGCTGTGTGTAGTTATTTAGCTGTGGTCTTCTGTAAGGTGAAGGTACTTCCCCAGTCGGGCTTGCTCACTAGTATGGTGCCCTACCTCTCTTAAAAAATACGTATAAAATCCTCAGAAATTCTTATTGGTACTGCCTGGGATCGAAGTTACACCTATGTGAACAAGTCGGTTAGTTTCTCACTCGGTTACTACCGCTTTAAATCATCTTAGGTGAATATTATCGAGTGTGCAGTCATTTGTAAAAATAACAATGTTATTATCTTTGTATAGCATTTCTCTTAGTATTGTAAGTTGTGAAGCGACCGTGACACAAACAATGATAGGACAAAACAACTGCGTAGGCAAAAACAATAAATGTGTTGCTAAGTGCAGTGAGCCTAATGCATGTACACACAGCAACGGAGTTAGCTGTACAGGGCCGCTATATGAAGATTATTGATGTGAAACATCTATAGCCGCACGTAAAACCGATTTCTGGCATGCGCGATGGTACTATTACCGAAGTCACTAATTAAGTAAACGAATTTAGTAGTCACGATTTAAAATAAATTCGTAAATTTTTGTATTTAATGAAAATAAATGTTTATTCAATAAACAGTCATCGTTATCTGAAAAAAAAATTGTGATATTTTATTTTATCATTATGACATATTTAGTTCCTATCACAATCTGTTTTTTTCTGCATATTACTTTTACAAAATAATGTCGATGTTTCACATCTGCCAGGCGTCCCGTGATGGCTCACATTTTTTTTTTAAGAAAACCATTGTATATATTTCTATGGAATTTAGTAACAGTGTACAATTAGACTAAACCTACAGATAAAAATATATTTCACACAAATTCATACATTGGTTTTCCTAAAAAACTAATTTTCATATAGCGGCCCTGTACAGATAACTCCGTTGCCGACCGCACATACTAATCTATTGGATCTCTAGTTAAATAGTAAGATAATCGATTTTTGAATCGATTTCAAACTTGGAACACAAGGGAATGGAAATAAATGACAATGGTCATTTATTCAATGATTTCTATTCCCATATCAGTAATTATTATGTTGGTAAACATATGGTTTTATCGGATTTTTTTTTTAAAGCGTCTAAAAAAATAAAAATAAGGTACATGAAGGAATAGTCGCCCTCAAGCTAGGAGGAGCGACGATCTTTGCGATTCTTTGAAGTGGCTGGGAGCAGCTGAAAGCGAGAAGACGAAGACCGTGCCAAGTGGCGTACACTTAGAGAGGTTTGTGTCAGCAATTGACTGCTAAGGACTGCTGATGAGAATGATGGCATGAAGGAGTAATATTATGTGTACAATCAAATTTCGTCTACTATGACGAATGTCAAACAATGGAATATAAATGTAACCATGTGTTTGTGATTACATTCCTGCAGCCTCAAATACGAAGCATAAAATTTAGAACAAATTGAGATTTCATTCAGTTCTGTGTTATCTTTGTGAATGTACTAACACCATAAAATATTATCGCGTTTCAATGTTAGTTGCTATGTGCCTTTCTGATAAGAATAGTTACATTTCGTGGAATGCTGATCAATGTGATTTTTTTAAATAGAATAAATTGTAGCTCTTATTTTTCATTATGTTATGGTTTTTTTTCACGAGTTTGAAGACAGCGTGGGCAGGTGTGCAACAAGGTGGCAGACTAGTCAGACAGACAGATCTTAGAGGTTGCAGGCAACTGATGGAGCGACCATCAAGCTCCCATTAAGACTTAATGTTGTGGAAATCTTTGAGGCTAGTCTATGTCTGCCATGTGTAATTTCTGTCCGTTAATTGTATGTTTGTAAAGTCCCCCGCGACACAGAGTTTGTGTGCGGGAGTTGTCTTTTAAAAACTAAAAAATACTAATATTATAAATGTGAAAGTTTGTTAGTTTGGATGGATGGATGGATGTTTGTTACTCTTACACATAAAAACTACTGAACGGATCTGGATGAAATTTGGCACAGAGATAGATTATGGTCTGGAATAACACATAGGCTTTGACAGCGATAACCGACATCCACGCGGGCGGAGCCGCGGGCTACAGCTAGTATGAACTATAAAACTCAAACTTTTTTATTTGCAATATACATAGGTAAGTGCAAAATGTAACAGAATGAAGCTAGTAGGTATCTCTATATTTTTGCCACACAAAACAACATTTTCAAAAAATATAGTATTGTATTGTACATATACATATGTGTGTATTCAGTGAAAAATGACAATAAAATTATAGCTATCTAAATTAGTGTCGACCGTCGAGAAATACCTAAGGTGTCGAACGAACGATTTTGCTCGATTTTCTCACAATGGCGAGATTTCTATTGTTCTTAGTAAGTGCATCTATTCGTAACGGTAGACTATCGACGCGCAGTGGCGTGGTGTGATGTTTTAACAAGATAGTTTTTACGAAAGTATGATTATGAACACGCTAATAAAGAAGCGAGTATTTTTCTCATATTGCAACTCTTTATTTTACTACAAAAAAAAACAAAGAGTTACAATATGAGAAAAACAATTGAGTGCATTCTGCTGATTCAGGTTTTTAAATTTTCATAATCCATATCCTTACTAATATTATAAATGTGAAAGTTTGTGAGAATGGGGTGGATGTTTGTTACTCTTTCACGTAAAAACTAGTAGTAACTGAAGTTTTCACTTCAAATACTCGCTTCACTACCGAATCATAAGAGTGATGTAGAAACTAGGGTGTTATCTAGTAAGTCCGTCAGATATTAATGTTTTTGATAATTATACTAATAGATATCGTAATGTGTGTAATTAGTTCACGTCTACAATGTTTACGAGACTGGCTTACGCCTTCCTGTATGTTTATTAAACAATTTTTAACCAACTAAGAAGCAACGTTGCAAATCTTTAGAATACATATTATTTTTGATTTACGCAATCATAGAGCAAATATAAATAAGTGTTCCGAGCCGAATTTCTAAGTACTACAGTGGCCATTCTCAGCTGAAACTAACCAACTACGCAAGACATATCTAGAATCTAGGCCAAAAAATATATCCCAGGGTTTTGTGATGAAGAGAGGTAGTAAGTAAGAGTTTGGCTTGCTCGATAGTATAGTGGCCTACCTGGGCACCATACTATCGAGCAAGCTCGACTGGGGAAGGACAAAAGACCACAGACAAATAACTTTCACACCGCGGTGTAGTTGTATTACTGTGTGCGAGTACTGCTCTCCAGCGCTCATTTAAAGATACCTTTTGAAAGATACGTTTTCCTATCCCAGGGATACTCCATCTTAGAGCCCTAGTGTAAAAAGGTGGGTCGGCAACACGCAAGTTATACCCGTGGTAGGTATTGCAAGCGCCCATAGGCTACGGTAACTGCTTAACATCAGGCTGGCCTTATGCTTGATTGCCACCCAAGTAGTATAAAAAAATATTATATGCCTGGAATGCCCTGGAAACCTATACTCACACACAGGAACACAACTACACCACGATTATTCAGCCGTTTTCTTCTGTAAGTCTTTCCCTAGTCAGTCTAACCGAAGTTAGGAGCCATATTTAATTCTTAAATTAGTATTACTAAAAATAGGACGGTGGATATTTTTCTTCAAAATTCGAAAATATGTTTCTACTCATCTTTTTAGCTTTTACCAATTATATTATTCGTCGGAACTCATTGGTAAGCGCGCTGATGCACTTTATTTACGGTGTTAGTGCCCATTGACTGTAACATTTATAGGGTACGTGACATCCGGCGAATCAACCTTCGAAATACTATCGTCTGTCTATGGTTTTATTGCGAGACCTCTTTTTTTTCACTTAGGTAGCAAACAAGCAAGCCTGTGGACGCTTTTACAGAGTCTTTACACACAGGATCCTGTCGCCAAAAGTCCTGGTCCATGACGAGGTGCAGATAGCAAGTCGCTACCATAGTATAGGGAAGACTACATACTAGCGTCATTCTTTTACATTTGATTAAAATCTAACAAATAAATACCTAGAGCGCGTATTACCCCGCAAGCCCCCTCATAACGCATAGGGTTGCCGACTGTTCGTAAACTTCGAAAGCTGCGGCCGATGCGCGAGCGCCCCGAATCCGCAACGTTGCCAGCCCGTACTTGTTTTTGAGCGGTAGGTATTTATTTTGACATAATGCGACAATGTCCACACTATATTATAGAGAGAGATAAGTTTCTTCCTCACACTATGTCGCTACTCGTACTACGAATGCCTTGAAATAAACATTACGGTGCGATTCCAATTTAAAAATTACTAGACGAAAATTACTTGACTCTACGTATCCCCCACATTCACTATATATATATATACACTACGCACACCCTTCTTTTTGCATCAGGGGTAAAAAAGCCATCTTGGTAAACCTTACACACAGTATTGTATCTGGAATACTGTGTGTATCTTATGTAAAAGGTGGAGATCCTTTCTACTGGGCTTGCTCGCTTTTTGCCCTATCTCCAATGGAATTATAACGAAACTAGCTGTTGTCCGCGGCTCCGCCCGCGTGGATGTCGGTTATCGCTGTAAAAAGTAGCCTATGTGTTATTCCAGACCATAATCTATCTCTGTGCCAAATTTCATCCAGATTCGTTCAGTAGTTTTTAAGTGAAAGAGTAATAAACATCCATCCACTCACGATAGGTATATGCATAATTATGCTACCTTCATACTGAGCGGCGGACAGTTTTGTTGACATGTTTTAGAGCGTAGGACTTGCTTATAGTTTAGATTTCAAGTATGAATGCGATAGATAATATGGAACGTAATTATACAGAAAGAGATCGTGATAGATTAAATGAACCTACATAGCTAGTAGGCTACTGTTGACGGCAACAATTACGTCTTTCTTTACTATAATATCATCGCCTATTTCTCATAAAATAGTTTTAATAAAGTTGTCATGAACGCCATGTTACCTATAAATTATTATTATGACAGTTTATGGTGATTGTGGAATAATTATACACGCGTGATCGGAAACGATATTTAATGACAAGATGGCGTGACAAGAGTGACGTAAGTATATTATTATATCAGGGGTTGAATATTAGGAAGGTATACCTACGGATATTATTAGGAAACTAGCAGGCCGTCCCGACTTCGCCCGTTATACTATTTTCAGCGCAAGTTTCTTATATTTTCTTACAATAAAAAACACAACAATAAAATAATTAGCGAAATCGGTTCAACTGTTCTCGAAATTTGCATTAAAAAAAATCAAATTAGCAACACATTCAGCGATTCATTTTTATATTATAGATATAATAATAATATTTTGGGACAACTCACACAGTACCATCCGATCTCATACTAGGCAGAGCCTATGGCAACTAAACAACTGATAAACATACCTACTTATAATATACTTCTAAATACATACAATTATTATAGATAAATAACACCCAGACACAGAACAAACATTTATGCTCATATTATTATAAAGTCATATATTATTAGATAATAAAATGGTTAATGATCTTTCATAATAGGTTTTTGTCTGGTCTGTCTACTGTTATTGGTAGGTATATCCACAGGTTTTATCACCGTTCCTTCCTAATACCGCTTCTGGCAAAAAGAAAATTGGCAAATTTTCTTAAAGAAATCTGACCAAACAACTAGCACAGGTAAAAAATACGAAACAATAAATTATATTTTATTGAGCACAAACCATTTAATTTATTTTTTTATTCTTTGAAAAAGTCTCGCCTCTTTAATCGAGCGGAAATCTGATTTTTCACACGTCTATTTTTCAGAACTGCTTCTGTGGCCGTATCATGACGTTCT
Source organism: Trisateles emortualis (assembly GCA_947095525.1). Lineage (NCBI taxonomy): Eukaryota > Metazoa > Arthropoda > Insecta > Lepidoptera > Erebidae > Trisateles > Trisateles emortualis. The sequence goes on along the minus strand of OX352741.1, from coordinate 17,150,142 downwards.
AATAACGATATAATTTCGATCTTAATTTATTTAACTTTAACAAAAATACATAGCAACGTGCCATTTAGCAAAACAAATGATAGCTTGCGGTATATTAACCGCAAGATACATCATTGTTTACTTATTTTTTTTACTACGTAATGCTTCCAAGACTTTGATAGACACTTTCAAGGGTAGATAGTGAGCAATCTTATTATTACATTACACTATGTTTACTTCCGATAAAGAAAAATAGATCACAATTATGGATCACACAATTTTTTGTCCCGCGTGGGGATCGAACACACAACACGTCGCAAAGTGGTAAATGGCGAGGTAACTACTTAAGCCACTGAACGAACCGTGCACTCAAATTGGCATAAGTACCATAGTTTCTGCCTACTCTAATAGAAACGAGGCATGATGATAGGTATGTATGTATCTAAAAAAATCCTTCCTCAAACCTTCATAGTTACAATATACAGATAAAGCCAAAATCTCGTCGATTATTATTAATTTAGTCGTCAAGGAATATATACAAGGGTATGATAACCCGTTATCAGTTAAGAGATAACGCTTATATATTATTATGTTACATATTGTAATCATTGTCTGTTATCAGACAGACAGGGTAGGTACTAGATACATAATGTAAGTATATTAAAGGTACTAGGTACTTATGTTTTGGTGGTTTTGAGTTTATAGGTGTATTGAATCACGAGCATCCGTTCGCGGTTACGCCCGCGTTTATTATTTATTTATATAAATATATTTATTTTTTTATACTACTAAGGTGGTAAACAAGCATACGGCCCGCCTGATGGTAAGCAGTTACCGTAGCCTATAGACGTTTGCGACACCAGGGGTGTCACTCACGCGTTGCCGACCCTTTAAAAACCTTATAACTCCTTTTTTGAAGAACCCCATGCTATAGTCTTTTGGGAAAATCTCGGCAGGGAGCTCATTCCACAGCCTAATCGTATGTGGTAAGAAATTCCTCTGGAAGCTTACGGACTAATGACAATGTGGATACTTAAAGTATTTATTTAGAAATATATAAGTATGTTTATCAGTTGTCTAGTTACCATAGTACAGGCTCTGCCTAGTTTGGAATCAAATAGCGATGTGTAAGTTGTCCTGAAAATATTATTGTTATTTATGACAAGCTTTCGCATTTTGATTTTACCACGGGAACTGTATTTCCAGAATAAAAAGTAGCTTACGTATTCCAGAATATATCTCTATGCCAGGTATTAGCAGCGCGGATCGATAGAGCAAGCTTGCCGCGTCCGGCCGATCCGTAGATGGGCGATCATTTTCTAAAAACACAGCAAGACCAAAGAAAAAAGCACGTAAAGCCGTTGCACCTGAAAAGTATACCCTTTGAAATAAAAAATAAATCAGGCGTTGCCTACGCATTGTGGATCGAAAATCAGCTGTAGTGGACTTAGACACCTGAATTCTTTTTTGGCGGGTTTTTTTGAACAAACAGCCAACCCGTCTGGCCAGCGTGTTATAGTAGGCTAATATCCCTCCAACTGAATGAAGGAGACCCGTGCCCAGCAGTGGGACGCTTATGGGTTAGGATGCACATAACTGCCAACCCATCCATATCCATAACGAATAGAGAACCGCCTCCTTTTTTGAAGTCGGTTAATGACGTTGGGAGACGCTTGCTCGCTCAGGTATACTTATAAATCGACTATGCGCAAGACTTCTTTTAGTGATTCATGAACTTTTAATTAATCAGAAAATTAGCATAACATTATCAGAACATTGCATCATGCCTTTGTTCCTGAACTTCTGAAGAGGTAGAGATATATCACACTGGGCAACTGAGTAATTCACATACTGAGTTAAATGTACAGAGTAGCAAAGCTCTGCCAACCCACAATATATACGTCAAAATATTGAAGCCGTACGTAGCTTTGAAAACACTTAACGATTTGTTCCGCATTCGCCTGACGAAGTTTTGCCCCACGTAAAAAAAAAACATTTTCGTCCTATATTTTGTTACGTTTAGCCCCAAATGTAATATTTTTGAATGCGGAACGCAATGAATCTGTGCAACGGATTCAAGTGGACGGAGCGACTAATCCACAAAACATTTCGAAGTATGTATCTCTTTTACACTAATTCGTTAACACGACGAGAAAAATACTATATGACAGAGACAGTGGTATAAAATAAATGGGTTGGCAACACTTGCAGCGACAAGCTCGGTGTTGCATACCATATGAAAAACAAAAGACGCTCGGGCATATGTCCGGAGTCTTATATTATATTGGTAACACGTTTTCGCGATAATTGCTCATCAATGACTAGCGGCACGTCTTTGCAGGGGTGGACATCTATTAAGTTTTTGTAGAGGGTCCCTCATATTTAAAAATAAAATATAGCCATTGTTACTCGCTGATAATACGAGTATAGCTTTCTATAGGTTATTAAGTATTCTATGCTACAAGTGAAAGATTTTTAAAATCAGTCCAGAAGTTTTTCAGTTTCAGTATAATATCAGATATAAATTTTCCTGACCCAGGTATCGAACCTCAGCAGAAATATGAAATATATCTCCAGCGCTCATTTAGGGATACATTTTCGAAGAAACGTATTCCTATCGCAGGGATACTTTATCTTAAAGCCCTGGTATAAAAAAATGGGTTGGCAACACGCAAGTGATACCTCTGGTATTGCAAGCAGTTACCGTAGCCTTCGGACGCTTGTTTGCCACCCAAGTAGTATAAAAGAAAAATACCTGAACACTAATGAATAATTTAGTAAATGATGCTAATGTAAAGAATTAATTACAATGTATTTATGCACATCTATTAACAATGTGTCAAAACAAATTACGTGCGCTTTGTTTATCACACCGATAACATTATAATGGAAGACTTTCGTGACAATTCAACATCTAATAAGTAGAGAAATTTTCGCTTCGTTTCTCTTCTACTTAATACGTTTCTTTCAAAACGCATCCCTAAATGATCGCTGGAGACCTGTACTTACACATAGGAACACAACTACACCGCTATGTGTAGTTATTTGGCTGTGGACTTATGTAAGGTGGAAGTCCTTCCCCAGTATGGTGCCCTACCTCTCTTAAAATCAAATATATATTATTTTTTACCTTTCCCAAAAAAATGGCTTTATTAAAAACATGAACTAATTATAAGCGAAGTATCTTATCTATGGTAGAAGTCATTTATACTCCACGCAAGGCCTTACCAGATAATATATATAGATATGTGTCATAATTTCTGTTAATTCGCTACTCGATACTACGAATTCTTTTACACATTGTCAGTACTTAGGTACCTAATCTGCCACACACATTTTAAATTATAATACTGATTAAGTATAACAAGTTATTAAATAAATAAGCCAAGTAAGCACCTTACAGAAGACGACAGCCAAATAATCCTATATAACACTAGCTGTTGCCCGCGGCTCCTCCCACGTGGATGTCGGCCTATGTGTTATTCCAGACCATAATCTATCTCTGTGCCAAATTTCATCCAGATCCGTTCAGTAGTTTTTACGTGAAAGAGTAACAAACATCCACCCATCCATTCTTACAAACTTTCACATTTATAATATTAGTAAGGAAGTAAGGATACAGCGGTGTAGTTGTATTCCTATGTGTGAGTATAGGTTTCCTGTGCTCATTTAGTGATACGTTTTTAACCCTGGTGTTTTAGTATGATAATGAAACCGTTTGCTGCTGGGTTACTTTGTCCCACAACCACAACTCAAAATTAAACTCATTTAGATCATTGTTGTGAGTTAAGGTCACCTTTGTACATGTCTTTTAATAAGTATTTTTTATTGTTATTATAATTTGTGTGCAATAAAGAATAAAAGAATCATCATGATTATTTATCATACTAGGGGTCGCCCGCGTGGTAATTTGGAATATTTTCCCCGATTTTGCAACATATCTCACTACTACTTCGCTCCTATTGATCATAGTGTGATGTTATATAGCCTAGCCTTCCTGGATAAATTCACTATTAAACAAAAAATGTTTTTTTCTAATCGAACCAGTACTTTCTGAGATTAGCGCGTTCAACCAAACAAACAAACTCTTCAGCTTTATTATATTAGTATAGATTGAAAGAGTAAAACCAGTTATTGTAACCGTCCATAGACTACGGTAACTGTTTACCATCAATCGGTAACAAATACCTTTTCCGTTATCGAGGCCATAATGATTACGAAAATAAAATCTAGTTGACTCAATGAACGCTCGTAAATATTTTACTGCAAGACGTTACAGATAAAAAAACATGATTATTTTCATTCAAACATCGTTAATTGTGTCATTTTATGTAAATAAATGAAGCTGAAAAGGTTATCAATTTGTTAACATTCGTCGATAATTGGGTAAGTTGATAAGTGTACTATTCCGCGTGTTCTAACATCTCTGAATAACCTCGTGAAAGCCAACCCTAATTGTGATTTGTTTGCAGATGATTTTAATTTAGTTAGGTCTGTTTGTTTAAGCTTCTGCGAAAGCAATAGTATATTATAAATTATGCCTTACATTAATAGTTACTAGATGTATTTTATGTTTGTTATTTTGTATTATTTTGTTTTAGAAATTAATTGTTATTTTAGTTTTAGTTTTCTATAATTTTTTTTACTTAATTTTCTATCTATTGTATCTGATGTTATTGTAATTGGTTTTTTAAAAACCGTTTTAACATAAATAAATATTTTATCAATAACTAGCGGCCTGTTCCGAATTTGCCCGGCCGGCTGATTCTCTAAGAAGCAGCGATCGCAAATTGACAGTTGTGATTGCTCGGTGACGGCACACACGATAGCTAAACGTCAAAAAGGCTTTCGCTCTTACGGCATACCGATTAAACCATAGCTACAGAGACCGGCCAACCAATAGCATTTACTATTTTTTCTTTTCACCTTGACGTTGGCAGAATCATCGGTATAACATAACGGATGGAGCCAAAATACAAAAATAATAACGATTTTCAATCTGACAGCCAGATTTTGCTCCAATTTTCAATCTGACAGCCAGATTTTGCTTCGTTTTCGCGGTCGCTCGGTTTTCGTTCTTACGGAATACCCCTGCGGGTTAAACAATATCTTATATGATTCGGGATAAAATTATTGAAAATCACCTTTTTAGTGCTCACTTAGGACCATTAAACCTTTGCGTAAAAATTAAGTTTGTAGCCCCAGCGGTATAGTCACTGCGTTGATGAATCCATAAGTTAGGACTAGATTAACATGTATTATAGGTACATAATGTACATAATTAGATACAGGAGCCGTACAAGAAAGAGACAGAGCTATGCACGTTATATAGCTCCGTCCCTCCTCCCTCGAACTTCCCACGTTTTAACACATCATAGAACCTCCTTCTTTGCAAGTCAGTTAAAAATGAATATATCACGATTCTCAGTAGATACTGTAGATACTATGATGTCAAATTGCCTCCTAATTCGGGATGTTAGAAGTGTTAACTAACGATAATGAAAAACTGAAATCTATACATTGAGATAAATGCGAATTTTGGCACTTTTGTCAGTTACCTCTTTCGCTAACTGCTCCTTGTTAGCGTCTGTACCTACTTACATAGCGAATAGTTAAAAAGAGCGTATTAGGAGAGTCCTATTTTGACTACATGGTAACAAAGTGTTACTTATCACATAACTCACTGACGAATGTAGAGCCTAAAAAAATAACACTTAAAATTGTATGACAAGTATGATAGAGATTTGTCATATAAGAATCTCATCTCTCAATAACAGGGATTCCTGAACAATTTTGGGCCAGAGACCCCTTTTCCAAAATGAACTGACACAACTCACTGACGAGTGTAGAGCCTAAAAAAACTAACACTTAAAATTGTATGACAAGTATGACAGAGATTTGTCATAGTGTAGGGAAGAATCTCATTTCTCCATAGCAGGGATTCCTAAACAATTTTGGGCAAGAGACAGACCCCTTTTCCAAAATAAACTGACACCTTAGACCAGACTCAGACTAATAGCTTGTTGTACCCCGTGGTTTCACCCGAATTAATATTGAATTTCATCTATATCACTGCATGGAGGCCGAGGAGACACCCTGCCACGTCCTTTTAGAATGCAGGAGCGTAGAAGTCCATAGAGCATAGACTCTTACAAACTATTATAGGCTCTCTATCGAAACGCTGCGGCTACTTCCGCCGCCTGCTGGCTTTCTGGAGGTACTTGGGCTGGATGAAATAGCCACAAGGAATTCACGCCCTCCTGAGCGGCCAAGTGCGGTATACACCCCGTAAAACTAACCAACTAGCCATGCTCCCCTTGAGTCATAGCATGATGTTAAATAGCCTATAACCTTCCTCAAGAATCGGGCTATCGAATGCAAAAAATATTTTGTTATACTACGTAGCTGGCAAACAATCATACGGCCCGCCTGATGGTAATCAGGGGTCGCTTGCAATACTAGAGGTATCACTTGCGTATTGTCGACCCAAAAATAAACACCAGGGTTTTATGATGGCATATCCCTGGGATAGGAAAACGTTCATTAAAAACGTATCCCTAAATGAGGACTGGAAATCTGAAAAATATTTTTTCAAATCTGACTGGTATCTAGTTCCAGAGATTAGCGCGTTCAAACAAACACACTGCCTCTATAATATCAGTAGGTATATTAATACATACCTACGTAAAATATTTTGTCAAGGTTCTATAAATTTATAGGACCGTAGGCGTGTGTGGTGCTAAGGTCTCTGGTTTGACCTCCGGGTCTAATGATCTGTTTGTAGTATACTGAGCATTAGCTTTGAAAAAACAAAGGAATATGATAGGGACCGTACCATGACCTCCGCAAAGCTATTTATTTCTAATATTAATTGGAATATCGAATACTTACGTAATGACATTTTACCGTCCCTGTACCCACCCTGTAGTAACAAGAGTAAAAATATCATCGACATTTTTGCCATTCAGGTTTTAATTTAAGTATGCCTCAAACAAGAATCCAGAAATAATTCACAACTTTATATCTTTATATTTACTCAATCGATTTGAACAGGTATGCCAAACAGCTGGCAAAATTATGAGCATCTATTGTTTAAACACCAATATAATTAGACCCCGCGCAATTTGATTTTGTCCTTACAACCACGACTCATTTCTAACTGGCCATAACCATGGCAACAGAGGCCATGGTCATATCTTGTTTGAATAAAATTATGTATTCAATTGCAAGAAAATGAAAAAAATTGCGGACTTTGTTGTTTGTGATCGCCATTGTATAAATACAAAAGAATAATATAGTTACAATTACGCATAGCACACATAACATTATATTATTATTATTTATATTTGAAAACTATGAATGACTCACATAAAATTTTTACCACAGTAATAATAATTTTGGGGAGATATATTTTTGTATGGTAGCACTGATATGCGTCTGTCAATAATGTCAATTGTCATAAGTTCCATTCGACACTTCACTATCGTACTGGAATGTTGTAAGCTGCACACTCTCCATTTAATTAAAAATATATTTATTTAAAACAATATTACCTATGTGAAAAGCGGTAGGAGCTGAGAGGGAAAGTCTTCGACTTGTAGCACATAACCAGTGAGTTCGATATTGACCGGTTAAAGAAAATATTATCAGCCCCTCTAGACAAGTGGCATAAACGATAGTCGAATCGAAAAGTCAAAAAAGCAAATGTATTGGATTTGACGTAAATGTACGATTTTATGTCGTAAACTTACGTCAAATCCCATTTGCTTTTTTGACTTTTCGATTCGACTACCGTTAATGCCACTTGTTTAGAGGGGCTGGAAACCTTCATAGAAAAAATTGTGAAGGCATGTCTGAACCACCAACCCGCACCGGGCCAGCGATTACCCCCTTCACTCTCTTGTTTGAAGAGAGGAGATCAGTGCCCATCAGTGGGACATAATATGAACCCATATTATTGATTTCAACACTAGTTATTAAAGGTCACTGTACATTAAATAACAGCTATTGTTTTTTTAAATGAATAGGCGTATTATTGTTTCCTTATTTATGATTTGCGTCTCATTGTTCGTTATTTTGGCAATCTACGTTTGATAATAAATACTGCCATGGTTGCATAGTGGTGTGGGTTGAGTTGGTTCAATTTGTATTGGTTCTTTTATCTATATCTATACTAATATTATAAAGCTGAAGAGTTTGTTTGTTTGAACGCGCTAATCTCAGAAAGTACTGGTTCGATTTGAAAAAATCAAATCATTTTTTGTTCAATAGTGCATTTATCCAGGAAGGCTATAGGCTATATAACATCACGCTATGATCAATAGGAGCGGAGCAGTAGTGTGATATGTTGCAAAATCGGGGAAAATATTTCAAATTACCACGCGGACGAAGTCGCGGGCGACCCCTAGTCGAAACATAATATCAAATCCCTATCAAATCTCGTGTCCTTATTACAATGTTATACATCTTTGTCTAGCAATTGTAATAGGATTTGAATGGATGGATTTAAGATGATAATATCCCTGGGATAGGAATACGTTTATTTCAAAACGTATTCCTATCCCCCAATGAGCGCTGGAGACCTGTACTAACACACAGGAACACAACTACACCGCTGTGTGTAGTTATTTTGCTGTGGTCTTCTGAAAGGCTTGCTTGCTAGTATGGTGCCCTACCTCTCTTTTTATTTCTTCTTCTGATTTTTTATTATTTCTAATGTTTTTTACTATGAGCCAAATACACTTGGTATATATAATGTTAATGGACGTATAAAACCATATGTGGCTCTGAATAAATAACAAAAACAACATATGGTTTAGTTTTATATTGTAACCGTATGACTAATCGCAACTTTGGCACACGTATTAGTTTTATTGGTTTATATACACGATTGTTGTTTATTTGCTTACTTCGAGTTAATATTATTTATTTAAAACTTTTTGCACATAAATTGCGTACAATGGCGGACTTAATGCCAGAGGCGTTCTCTAACTTTTGGGTGATGCAGATATAAAACTAGGTAGTCCTACACTGCACCTACCTAGTTTTCTCTCTCTCTTTAACCATAGTAGGTACTTAATAAAATAGTAAATTATTAAGTATTAACATATAATACACATTATATTATAAAATATAAAATAATATTTTCAATATTATATCAAAAGTATTGGAAAATATAGTTCGGCCAAAGTTATTTAATCCAGAATTACAGCGCCATATTATTATGTCTAGCCAGTTTGCATTTTATTTATAAAACTTTCGCACTAGGAAACGTGTGTTGCGAGGGACTTTACAAACGTACAAATTAGGTATACATACAATTAATATACATAATATAGACAAGTGGCATAAGCAATAGTCAAATAGAAAAGTCAAAAAACCAAATGTATGGGATTTGACGTAAGTTTACGACATTATATCGTAGACTTACATCAAATCCCATACATTTGTTTTTTTGACTTTTCGATACGACTTCCGATTATGCCACTTGTCTAGAGGCTCAGGGCCACTTTAAGAAGATTAGTTTTTTTATTAAAACTATTGTATATATTTCTGTGGAATTTGGTAACAGTGTACAATTAAACTAAAACTCCAGATAAAAATATATCACACAAATTCATACAAACTACTCTTCATATAGCGGCCCTGTACAGGCCAATCTCCATTGCCCACCGTACACCCAGACCCAGACCAACCATTTTTAGATCACACCATTTTTTCCCGTAAGGAGGGCCCACAACACACCACGCAGTGGTATATGACGAGGTAATTACAAACTAGGCGTATCGAGGTTTTTAGACTCTGTAGATTCCGGCACACGCAGATCCAAGCGATACAACGCTGAGTAATCTTTAAATATAAAAATGAATCCCTATTTCCCTTTGTCACGGCATCGCGCGTGAACGGCTGGACCGATTTCAGTAATTCTTTTTTTGTTGTGTTTGTTATTGTCAGGAGAAGGTTCTTATGTAAAAAAAAAGAAAGTTGCGCTGAAAATAGTTTAACCCGGACGAAGTCGGGGCGGGCCATTAGTGGACTATAAAATAAACTACTTCAGGTACTTACCAGTAAGTGTACACATTCTCCGACTGTTGATGTCCTGCATCACTTGCCTCATCAGCCCACCAAGTGCCTTCGCATCACCAGACATTGACTGCTTCGACAGCCATTCTGTTTCGAGCTCCATGGATAACTGCATGGACAAACGCAAATATATATATTATATCTATATTAATATTATAAAGCTGAAGAGTTCGTTTGTTTAGTTGAACGCGCTAATGTCAAAAAGTACTGGTTCGATTAGAAAAAATATTTTCTCGTTGAATAGTGTATTTATCCAGGCAGGCTATAAGCTATATATCATCACGCTATGATCAATAGGAGCGGAGCAGTAGTGCAAATCGGGGAAAATATTCCACATTACCACGCGGACGAAGTCGCGGGCGACCCTTAGTTAAAGATATGCTTGAATGTTGTAAAAATCCTTCGTTTTTCGGCTGAATAATAGATATGGATGCCCGGAACATATAATGTATGTAGACTGTCGACGTGGTGATTGGTGAAGGTTGTCCACCTTGGGCGATGTCCACCAATGGACGTCTTCCGGCTGAGTTTATGATGATAATGAAAGTTAACAAACATGCTTATTATACGGCTCGGCATCGACCAAGGCCCTAATTCAGCTAATTTACGAATTACTCAATTGAATCTGAATTGTTTCTCAATTGAATCTAGTAGCATTTTTAGTATTCTGCTAATAAATTTAAGACCAATAGCTGGAACCATAAACGTAAATGCAAACTCTGATTTAATAATAGTTTTTTTGTTTGTGTGGGAATCAAATTTACAGTCGTGAAACAAAAACAATCCCTAAAGTCGACAAATTACCCTTAAACTCGGAACAAGATTCTAGACCCACAAGTTTGTTCGATTCTCCCATGAGACACCGCGCCTGGAAAATGGCGCTAAGTGGCCACTTTTTTTTATAATACTTGGATGGAAAACAAGCATACGGCCCGCCTGATCTTTAAAGCAATTACTGTAGCCTATAGACGCCTGCAATGCCAGAAGTATCACTTGTTGACGACCCATTTATTTAAACCAGGGCTTTAAGATGGAGTATCCCTGGGATAGGAAAACGTTTCCTTCCCTAAATAAGCGCTGTGTATAGGCCACATCTACACCGCTGGGTGTAGTTATTTGGCAGTGTCCTTCTGTAAGCCGGAAGTCCTTCCTCAGTCGGGCTTGCTCGCTAGTATGGTGACCTACCTCTCTTAAAATACTATACTATACGTTTAGTCAAATATTGTTTTTTACTGACCAGGTATTCCGTGAGCTTCTTGACGAGCGGCTCGAGATGCACCGTCCTCGCCCACGCATCGCACACAAAGCACAAATTGAAATAATACGCGTTGCGAGCATACTTCTTATTGTCTATCCGGACCGGGAACCCCAGGATTTTGGAGCCAAGTAGAGTTCTGGAAAGAAGATATAGATGATGAATGGCTGAATGCAGCTGGTAAGTTGTCGTTTTGTTATGTCCAGATTGTACAAATAAGTAAACAAAAAAATTAGAAGACAGGTTCTAATGTCTTTGTTAGTAAAAACGTAAAGTCTACAAACACGAATAAGTAACGTATTTAATAAAATTAGTTAATAAAAGCGTTTGTAAATAATTATGACTACGGAAAGTGCGACAATGAACCAATCACAGGTTAGAAGGATTCGCGTCATTGGTTAATACTGTTGAACTATGCACCTTGCAATTGGACCAAGAATCAAAGTCATTTATTCATTTAGATCAAATCTATAGATACTAATATTATAAAGCTGAAGGTTTGTATGTTTGTTGGGTTGAATGCGCTAATCTCAGAAAGTACTGGTTCGATTAGAAAAAATCTTTTTGTTGAATAGTGCATTTATCCAGGAAGCCTATAGGCTATATAACATTACGTCATTACGCTATGATCAATAGGAGCGGAGCAGTAGTGATATATATTGCAAAATCGGGGAAATGTAATTACCACGCGGACAAAGTCGCGGGCGACCCTAGTACATGATACTCATGAACGTCAAAATAAACATTTTTTTTCCTACAGCCAATTCTCTGACATGGGTAGGGCATAGAGAAGAATTGGCAAGTAACTCTGGCCACTCTTTTCAATCACCAGTGTACAATATTTACAATTTATATATAGGTATATAAATAGTAAATATTGTACACTGGTACTTGTAAATATGCGCGAACTACGCAGACTATTGTTTGAGATCTTTGCTGGACATAATACCTAGGTGTACCTAGTCCCTAGAGCGACAACAACAAAGCTAGCTACAATTTAAACTCTGACCTTATGATAGCCAACAGCATGGCCGTCGCATTATGTTCATTAATGTTTTATTACGAGTAAACACAGATACCGGTTTGATAAATAACAATTATTATTTACTCTAGCGACCCGCCGGCTGATTCTCTAAGAAACAGCGATGGCAAACTGACAGTTGTGATCGCAAACTGACAGTTGTGATTGCTGAGGTGACGGCACAATCTATTGACTAAACGTCAAAAAGGGCTCTTACGGAATACCGATTTTCAATCTGACAGCCAGATTTTGCTCGGTTTTTGCTCTTACGGAATACCCCTGCCGCTCTCGCTTCTCCTCCGTTTTCTTTTTAATCGAGAAAATGACGTATTACCCCATACCGCCTCGCCCGGGGTAGCGGGACTGATATGTCGGAGTAGACCTAGAGATGATTGGCGGCCGGTATACCGAACTATAACACCCCTATGCACCCCTAGCATTGCCATCCAACATGGCAATGCTGACAATCTTCTGGGCATTTTTTATGACGCATTATGAACCTGTCTTTCTACTAGTAACATTTTTAACGTAACATTTCTTATTTTAAATTCTATAACCATATTATTAACCTTTGATACCCGTTCCGGCATTGTGTTGATTACGCATTTTTAACCGACTTCAAAAAGAGGAGGTTATCAATCCGAGTGTATTTGTGTATTTTTTTTTTTTTTTTTTTTTTTTAATGTTTGTTACCGCATAACTCCGTCATTTATGGACCGATTTGAAAAATTCTTTTTTTGTCTGACTGGACATACTTCCAGTTTGGTCCCATTATCATCAAAAGAAAGTTCCGATGATGGGATCCATGAGGAATTGAGGGAACTCCTCAAAAGTTATAGGCACACTAATCAATCATTTGCATTCAGAAAGTGTAATTTGGTGAAGTAAAACTGATGAAGAAGACCACAGATGGCCATCTAAACTTTTCAATAATAAGTATTTTACTAATGGCGATTAGATAAGTTTCGGTTATTGTTGCTAAGCAACTATTAATAAGAAATAATGACGTGAATGAATTGAGCGCGGATTGCACAGATTAAATATTGCTTTTAATACCTACTTGACCTGTGTTCAGCCCGACGCTCAGTCGATTTTATTCGATTGTAACAAACAAATATCCGAAAATTTTACAACTTGCCGTACTGAAGTCGGTTTTTTTTTGTTAAAATTATTGTAAAAGATATATCTTCTTGCTTAATACTTTTTGATTGATTTTGACTTGCATTTTTAAATCTTTTATTTTATATTTGATTATTTATTACTTTTAGAACTCGTCACAATTTCGCAGGGGTGGACATTTATATACCTACCTGCTAAGGTTCTCTAGGTTCCTTTATTTTTTATTCAAATAAAATATAGCCTAAGTTACTCGCTTATAATGTAGCTTTAATTTCTCTAATAGTGAAAGAATCTTTTAGTAATAGGTACCTATTAGGCTCCTAAAATGCATTGTTCCATCTTAAAAAACAAGGTTTTATGAAAAAATACTTGCGTGCGATTGAACCTACCTGTATTGATAGGGAAGCGTAATATTTTGTGTTCCATGCGTAAAGTTCGACTTTACGCACGGAACAAAAAATGTTACGCTTCCCCATAACAGGGAAGCGTAACATTTTTTGTTCCGTGCGTTATGTTCGATTTTACGCGCGGAACATAAAATGTCAAGCACGTTACGCTTTCCTATCATGTCATTGTCATAACAAGTGAAAGAAAGAAAGAAACGTTTATTGCTACAATAAGAGACATTTGACATGTGAAAGTAGAGGAAATATTATACATATATAAACTAAAAACTTAAGAATCTATCCTAAACTAAACATAAAACAAAATGCATGTGTCTCATAATTGTAGCAATCAGGTGTCCAGTTCAGCATTAGTCAGATCTTCGGGACCTGACGCTGGTTTTCGTCTGGAACCTGTTTTATACATAGTATAAAGTGTATGAATTCGCTTTATTAATGTCCTCCTAACCGAATTTCGGTGATAGCGGGTAATCTCAACGGAGACTAGCCATCTGCGCGGGAAATATTATAGTGCACAATTGTGTGCGTAAACACAAGTGCACTCTTTATTTCCTCACTTTCCGATGGGACGGTTATCCGACACGACCGGAGATTGATCAAGCGAAGGACCAACGGCTTTACGAGGCACGGGGATGTAAACACCGGCAAATTCCAAACTCCGGGCATCTAGTGTGATTTTCTTAACAGAAAAGCCCAATATAAATTTATGACCTGACTCGGAAATCGAACCCGGGCCCTCGTGATCAGCAGTCACACATATCGATTACTGAGCCACAAAGGAAGTTTCGCTTTATTACATAAGGTACGAAGGTAGGTAGGTAAGTACCTACTGTGTTTTATTTTCTTTTTTAAAAGACGATTTCCGCACTACGGAACAATCCCGGGGGAATTAACAAATAAGAGCCGCCGGCTGATTCTCTAACAAACAGCGATGTCAAACTTACAGTTGTGATCGCAAACTGACAGTTGTGATTGCTCGGTGACGGCACAATCTATTGACTAAATGTCGAAAAGGCTCGTTTTTGCTCTAACGGAATACCGATTTTCAATCTGACAGCCAGATTTGGTCGGTTTTCGCGGTGGCTCGGTTTTTGCTCTTACGGAATACCCCTGCTGGTCACTCAATCCGCAACACTTGGTGCAGTCTTACCACTACGCCACGAGTGCAGTCAATATTATGATTTCATATTATCATTGCATCAGTTTAATAATGACTAACTAGGTAAATGTAAGAACACCTACTGTATAAATACCTAAATTGGTAAAACCGCTTATTTTAAAAACAGGTAGGTACCTATTTTATTTTTAAGAATGAAAAACTTGGTTCGGTGTTACTTATAATGTTATCTTAAATCAATTTGGAACATAGCTAAGCTAAGCCGATAAAATACCTACTGTGTATATTAAAAACATTTTAAATTTATTGATAGGTATACATAACCTCAAAATTAAACAATGTTTATGTCATAAATTATAATTTATTAATTTTAATTACCCGCGCAAATACTTACACTGTCAATGTGCATCTCTGAAGTTGTACTTTTGGTATGATATAATGACTGACTGTGTCAAAAATATCTTTCGATATATAGTTCTCTGGCACTTGGCATGTTATCTTTGGGCCGGCAGTCGGGTGGAATTCACACAAAAATATACAACGAATCGGCCCTTCCTGTCCACAGCCTTCATAATATTTCACTTTTCCATCCATCGTAAACGTAAACAATGATTTTTAACACTTAACACATCACTCACATATTTCTATTTACACTTATACAACACACAAAAGTTCACTTGATACACTAACACTGTTATTAATAAAATTAGAAAGATGTAAATTTCATGAACGTAAATAAAAAATAAGTTCACAATCTACTTTGTACACTACTCCTTCCGCATACTTCAATTGTCAGACTAGACTGACGGCTTGCTGACGGCCTCAGTGTAGTTTTGTTGTGAATGTGAATACAAGTTCCTTGGAATATTATGATAACAGTGACGTTTATAAAAATGTTACCAGCGTAAAAGTCAAATTATGTCTAAATAGCGGAGATAAATAATTCAATAATAAAAAAGAAATAATAGAGAAATAAATTTATCATAACGCCACGTGTAAATGCTATTTCAATACAAATTATATGTATGAAGTGGTGTATTATATGGTTTATAATAATATATGTATAGGTACTATAAAATAGATTATTTTGCATTTTTTGCGTCTCGTATATTTTTATCTATAATACGTTAAGTAACAGATTTTTATTAAGCATAAAGAAAGTTCCTCTGCGAGTTGTCGTACTACACTAATCAAATGTAAATAAATCAAATAATTATATTGTATTCATTTTAATAAAAGAATGTGAACATAATATTTTGTAGAACAAAAAAATGTGTCCCAAATTTTTCCCAGATTACACACTTGATTGTATTCGATATTTTGCATCAATCAATTGAAACTGCACACTTTATCATATTGATTATTATCATTTTTTTATGATATGAACCAGGTTACGTCAAAAAATTTGATAAATAAATAAAATACATATTTTTGAATAATTTAAGCGTGTTCTCGATTTTTTTACTTCTAAGTTCCTCAATTATATATATAAAAAAAAAAAAAAAAAAACTAAGCAGTGAAAACTGTTTTTATACCTTGGCAAAACTATGGTCAAAACGTTTATGCAACAACATTTATTTGAAAGTTGTACATCGGGATAGGTTTAATGATAGCTAGACGTAACATTCTTATAGATACGTGTTCCGACTTTTGAAGCCATCGTAGGTAGCCATATGGCTATCAACACGTAGTTCTGTTCATATTTATGTAATTTATTCAGCAACAAACCATGGTTGGGCGGTCTTTAGGAGAGTTATAGAACTTGGTCTGAGGCAATCTAAGGTTATAATAATCCTCCTAGTGTTCCTCCTGTAACATTCAGTGGTTGGCCTATGGCTAGGGTAAGTCAGTTTGTACCAGCATATTCCCGGAATAGGTAGTATAGCTGATTAGGGGTATTATGCTGGCCGCAGATTTGCTAATGTTCTGTACCTATAAAATTTACCTTATTTAAAGCTTATATCTATACTTACTTACACTACAAATCCCATAACGGCGCAATCCTACCTTCCCGTATATCCGTGAAAAAGAAACTACACGAGGAGTTTAGTAGTGCATACTATGTATGTACTTAAAAAATGGCAAAAAAATTGAAAAAAATTAATAAACAGTGTGCACTGATAAACTCCACGTGTAGTTTCTTTTTCTCGGGTAAATTTAGGATGAAAGGAATGATTCAATCAATCAATTAATGAGCCCATCGCAGTCCACTACTGGACATAGGCTCCTCCCAACGCGCGCCACAGTTCACGGTCCTCCGCCTTCCGCATCCAGTCTGTCCCAGCGACCTTTTTTAGGTCGTCGGTCTACCTAACTGGGAGCCCCGCCACCCTACCTTACACTTACCGAGTCGCGGTCTCCACTCCAAGACACGTCTGCTCCATCAGCCGTCGGACCTTCTGCAGATGTGAGCAGCCCATTGCCACTTCAGCTTGCTAAGTCTGCGAGCTATGTCGGTAACTTTATGCTCGAGCTATATGCTCATAGGCCTCCCCCAAGGTCTTCCACATCATTCGGTCCTAAGCTACCTTGTCCATCGGTTGCCCGCGACCTTTACCAGGTCGTCGGTCCACCTTGTTGGAGGCCTATGTCCACCAGTGGACGTCTTGTGGCTGAGATGGAATATGCTCGGGGGTGGAAGTATCATTTTCAAGGGCATAACTACGGGGAAACCCGCTCTCGGGTCTCTGGCAGAGACCCCCATGGTGAAACCGGCACCGCACCGCTCGACATCCCTAGCCGCGCACTATGGTGTTACCATGTTACCTGTAGACTGTTGCTCACATCTGTTGTTTCATGGGGCCCATCTTGTGAAAGAAGATGAGAAAAATCAGAAACAATTTGTTCCAACTGTTTTACTCATACTGTAGATACTAAAACCTTCATAAAAACCGCCTAGCCGTTATTTGTTGCTGCACAGATTACAATAATATGAGACTCGCAAACAATACCAGCTGAATTTTTAATTACAAAGTGCCTAGTGCGAGTTACATTTACGTCAAAGCCAGTCAACGCGATCGAAACGTTTACCGCGTTTGGCTCTCTGATTGGTTAAGAACTTGGAGCGGGCCAATCGGAGCGCGCGCCGGCGCCGACCGTCATGAACGCGTCGATCGCGTTGACGTAAAACAAACTCGCACTAGGCACTCAGATATGCATTTCATTTTAATACTTATAGATTTATCGATACGTAAGTTGTCGATATGTTAGGAGCGACACTTGTACTTTAAATATATATACAGATTTTCTTAGAATTTTGACTCAGTGACAGAAAAAGACATAGTTAATAGTCTGTCTCTTTTTTCATATGACATTTCGTACACGTGAAAAGAGAAATCCATAAAAGTTCATTTTAAGTATGTTTTGTCTATTCTAATAATTTGTCTTTGCCTTAGATAAATTATTAGGCTTCTTGGTCGACTGATTGTCATTTCTATAATATAAAAGAAGAATAATAAAATTGTCATCTGACAACTGCCAAATATATAATGTCTATGATCTACTTTAGATAAACGCACAATGAGGACTTTTAATATTTTTGAATTTATTTCGGCACTTTTCACATGAGTAAAAAACCACTATGCAAATTATTACTTGCAGCTACAGGAAGTGTAGCGGCAATGAAAATGCCTGCTTTAATACAAGCTTTATTGGATTTACCACCTAAAGCAAGAAATACTGATTTTCAGGTTATGTTTACTTTTGACTCCGTTGGAATTATCTTGGTTTTTAGGAAGACTGTCCATATTGCATTAAATTCTTGATATTATTTAAAATTATTTCCATTTTAGGTACTTACCCGAAGAATTGTGACTATGTCAAATTATTATTTGACAGGGTCACAATAGACGGCATACGAAAAACTTAAATATATTTGTAGATGCATCTTATACTTACGGAAAAATCAAAACATTTTATAAAAATGGCAGAGATGCCAAAGGGAGTTAAAATTTACGACAGTGTAGTGCAGTTCAAAACTTGGAGCCAGCAAGGCGACCCAGTGTTACATGTTGAACTTGGCAATATAGCAGACCTTATGGTCATTGCTCCTCTAAATGCCAATACGATGGGTAAAATATGTAGTGTATGTGAAATATTTTTTATTTCAAATCTTTTGTACTGTCGATTTATATTTTTGGTTTATATAATATAAACGATTCAGCCCAGGGCTATAAATTTTCAGGGTCGACAAAATGCGGAGCGTAAGAGAAAAAAATACTCTAATTATTTTCGATGATGAATTTTTCATGAATTGTTTTTTTCTCTTACGCCCCGAATTTTGCCGTTATCATGGTGAAAACTAAATTTGGTTCCGTTTACGTGTGAAAGATTTTGGTATTGGTATTTCGGGCTGGTTTCCACAACTTCGCGTCTAGTTCACGCATTTTGCGTCCGGGTGGCTGACAGACTTTCATTCCAACCACCCCAGCTCGTCGAGGAAGGCCAGCAGACTCTTGATCACGTGGACTGCCTCCCGTAGGGTGCTTGGGCGGCCCAGGTACTTTTCCCTGTATGTGGCGACTTCTAGGCAGTGCAGGAGCACATCCTCATGCTGGCTCTGCAAAGAGGGCTGTCAGTAACCACTATAACAAAGAGGTGTTTATCAATGAAACCATGACCAGTGATGGCAGCCGTGACTTTGCGAAACTGTTCCTTTGTAAGTCTCAGAACCTTTTGGTGAAGCGGCGATCCATCGCGGGCAATGCCTCCTTCGTCTGTCTGCACTCACTGTGGTTGACCCAGTGGCTGCAGTGTAACTCTCTAGTACGCTTCTTTACCTTGTCTGCCCAGCAAGGCCCGGCCCTTTGTAGCCTAAATTCATACAGAAAACCATACCATTGCCATGTATTACCATGCACCTCGGAGTTCTTCACTCTTACGGAATTTTTATAGCAGATTTTTTACATTTTATTACAAATGCAAAATAATAATAATAATAGTACTCACAATACAATGAAGGTATATTAAACTATTGCAGTGTTTCAATTTTTTTATGCTACTTGGGTGGCAAACAGGGAATTCGTTTCTTTCAAAACTCATTCCTAAATGAGCGCTGGAGACCTGAACTCACACACAGGAATACAACTACACTGCTGCGTGTAGTTATTTGGCTGTGGTCTTCTGTAAGGTGGAGGTCCTTCCCCAGTCGGGTTTGCTCGTTAGAATGTTGCCCTACCTCTCAATGCAATCAACATGGCAAAGAAAAATTGGATTATACCTATATTATAGTCGTTACTTATGATTTTTTAAATACAGACGTTATGTTTTTCCAATTTATATACGAATAAATGAAAAAATAATTTTATTTATTTTAGTTTGGCTTTTTTATAAAATCGAAACCAAAATATTTTATGATATTCCTCTAAAAAATAAATTATTGTCCGAATTTACTACTTCAAATTGTAAACAAAGTTATCTCGTGCACTGAAATATAAAGTTCGGCCGAATAACCGACACAATTTTTTTTAAATGTTAGAAACTCGGCCATGGATCAGATATTTTGTGTCTGAGTTACCCCTTAAGCCTTCATTCGCCACATTCATAGTGTCAATCAATTAATCAATCAATCAGTCTATCACAGTCCACTGCTGGACATAGGCCTCTTCTAACACGCGCCACAGCACATGGTCCTCCGCCTTCCGCATCCAGTCCGTCCCAGCGACCTTTTTTAGGTCGTCGGTCCACCTAGCTGGGGGCCGCCCTACCTTACGCTTACCGAGTCGCAGTCTCCACTCTAGGACACGTCTGCTCCATCGGCCGTCGGTCGTTCTGCAGATGTGACCAGCCCATTGCCACTTTAGCTTGCTAAGTCTGCCACCTATGTCGGTTTGGTTCTTTGTCAGATTACCTCGTTGCGAATTTTATCCTTCGAAGAGATTCGCTTTCGCTCCATTCCGCTTTTTGGATTAAGGCCTCCTCCAGCTTTTTCCACAAATTCCTATCCTTGCCTGTATCTTTCCAGTCGTTTCCTGGTACCTGGATAATATCATCAGCCCACCTTTTTACAGGTCTACCAACATTCCTCTTGCCCTGTGGACCTTTCCATCGTGTGGTTTCTATGGTCCATCTATTGTCAGTGTAACGTGCGATGTGTCCAGCCTACCTCCATTTAAGTTTGAGTGCATGTGTGAGAGCGTCAGTTAATAACATTTTGTTTTTTGTCTGATATGTTTATTCTTTACTTTGTCTATTTTTCTGAGTTTCAACATGCTCCTTTCCGTAGCTGACTGGGTACATTTAATTTTTTGTCTGACTTTATTGGTATAAATCCAAGTCTGGCAACCATACAGTAAGCATGGTAGGAGACATGTGTCAAATACTGTCTTTTTTAAATGCAAACTATAATTTCCTTTTAAAATTTCTTTCAATGACCAGTATTTTTTCCAGGTTGTGTTGATTCTACGTGTTACTTCTTCTTCATTGCTGGACTTGTTGAACGATAACTTCTTTGCCAGATAATTGTAACTGTTAACATATCTATATTATTTCCTTTTATTTCAATAGGTCTTTTTTGGCTGTTGGTCATTATTTTCGTTTTACAACATTTCATTTCCAAACCTATTTTTGAGTTTTCATTATCCAGCGAACTCATCATTTCCTCCAGATCCCTAGAAGTTTCGGCCAATATGGCTATATCATCAGCGAATCTTAGATGGTTTAGGTATAGTTCGTTGATTTGAACGCCTTTTTTAGACCAATCTAATTTTCGAAATATATTTTCAAGCACTGCAATATAAAGCTTTAGTGACAAAGGGTCTCCTTGTCTGACTCCTCGTTCGATGTTTATTTCAGCTCGTTCAATGAGTTTTCTATTGGTTTGATGCCATTTGTTGGGTGCTGATCTATAATGTCGATTTCGTTGTTTTTTCTTTTCCGGTATTAGTCTTTATAGAAGTTTGTTGCATGGTTTACAACATCTTTTCGTGATTTAGTTTCTTTTGAGTTTTGCTCAAGTTTATCTATCCATGTTTTGTGTGTAGTTAATTCTTTGTAGGCTTTTTTGGTAGTTCTAAAGTTGTTAATGTTCCTTGCGATGACTTCTTGTCTATGTTTGCTGTAGTCCTTGCTGATCGATCTGTTAGCCTCTTTATAAATTCTACTAAGTTCATCTTTCACATCTTTGATTTATTTTTTGTATGTATCAACTCGGTGCGTCTTTTTATTAATCGGTTTGATTCTTCGCTAAATATTTTATGTTGTTCTTGTTTGGTTTCTTTACATGATTTCAATCTATGTATTATACTTTTTTCCAAGAAGTTGTAGTAGGTGACAAACGTAATAGCAATAGTTAATAATACCTTCCAGCCTACTCTCATTGCGGGTACCTTTTTTTTATTAGTAATAAAATATAAAAAATCAGCTGTAACAATTTATGTTACACATAAATCGCCTAATTTGGTTGTAATTTACCACCCCAACATTTTTTTGTTATAGGGTGTAACCAACAATCTCTTAACAACGACCATTAGAGCTTGGGACATGCACAAACCATTAATTTTCTGTCCGGCAATGAATACAAAAATGTGGTTTCATCCCATCACAGCAGGCCAGATAGCAACCTTGAAGAAATGGGGCTATATAGAAGTGCCACCCATTATTAAAACATTGGAGTGTAAAGAAGTTGGAATTGGTGGTATGGCTACTCCTGAAGATATTATAAAAGTAATTTTGAAAATAACAAATAAGATATTTAAGAAATAGTAGTTCTCATTGCAAAGTGGAATATAGTGACATATATATGTATGCGATATGAAATCTGCGTGAAAAAACATAAGGTGGGTACCTATTTATATTGGCTATTTGGGGTTGGTCTTTTGGTTTTTCGATAGATGGTTGACATTTAACTTCATTCAAATGTTTTCAATTTTTAACCGACTTCCAAAAAGGAGTAAGTTCGTCTGTGTTTGTTTTTTCCTTTTTCGTACGTACACCGACTTCTCAGTGAAAACCCGGCGCAAACCAGGCGCGGGGGGCGAGGGGCATCCCAGAACTATTACTGTTGGTCTTCTTCTTCTTCTCAGCCTATTTATGTCCTCTGCTGAACATGGGCTCCCTCATATGTTTCCAAAAAGGCCGATCTTGAGCGGCCTGCCTCCAGGAGCTGCCTGCAGATCTGACTAGGTCATCTGTCCACTTAGTGGGAGATCGTCCCACACTAAGCTTTCCTGAAACTGTTGGTCTATATCAACTCAAAATTTCAAGAATATTCTTTTATACAATAAAATCAACTGTTTCAAATTTTTGGACAAATATATGCTGAAACTTTCTGAACTTTCTCTGTCGTAAAAATTTGAATGCGTTTTACTTCTATTATTTAGCAAGCGTGATTAGCATACTGTTATTTATTCACATATTTATTATCGTTTGTAGAT
The DNA here is from genome assembly GCA_947095525.1 of Trisateles emortualis. Lineage (NCBI taxonomy): Eukaryota > Metazoa > Arthropoda > Insecta > Lepidoptera > Erebidae > Trisateles > Trisateles emortualis. The sequence continues at coordinate 17,126,792 of OX352741.1, read as the reverse complement.
ATCTTATGCACATATTAAATGCTAATGCAGCTCGGTTTCTAAAAAAAATAATTACTCCCGTTGTTCTGACTTTAGACGATTCAAAATTGCTTTAAACAATGCGACTTTTATAATTCTTATACATCCATATATCAAATTATTAATTAATCAGATAATAAATTAATTATTAATTACTTTTCAATTTTAATAAAAAAAAGTTAATATTTTCAAAAGTTCACTACTCAGAAAATATGTTCTTTTGTCACATGGTGTTCTACTCTATCGAAAAACACATGTCCAATAATTGACCCAATACCATACTCTGTGCAGTGTCGCTATTCTGGTAGCTATTTGTATTCCAAGTGTTAGAGTGTTACCCGATCGTTGAAACGAACGAAGTTGCATAATATTAATCACTGGATTCGACGTCGCTAAAAACAATTTATGGCAGTCTTCCCGATTGAATTGTTTATGTATCTTGATTTCAATGATTCTCAATTCTCAAACAACTGAACTTCATTGGGGATTCTGAAGCCCCAACAATAATGATTGAGATATTGGCAGGTTTACTATAATCCAAAAAACAAAAGGGATTCTACCTAACTTGCCCGACTGGCTAGTTGTTTCTGTGTGTGTGAGACTGTGAGTACAGGTTTGCAGCGCTCATTTAGGGATGCGTTTTTAAAGAAAGTTGACCTATCCCTGATATAATATACTTAGATCAATCACAAATTTCAGATGTCAACATTTTTGGGTCGCCAAAACGCAAATGATACCTCTGGTTTTGCAAGTATCCATAGGCTACAGTAACTACTTACCATTTGATGGGTCGTATGCTTATTTACCACCTAAGAAGAATAAAAAAAAATCGTCTGCGTAATGTGTGATACTTCAGATAATTTATTATGCAGAAAAAATAGTATCTGCATCTGCGTAGTATATGAATCGTAAAGCATATTTGTAAAAAAGGTTTAGATTCATAGTGGTGTCCAAACGGACACCACTATGAATCTAAACTTGACACAATATATGATCCGTCCATTCTTTGGTTCTTCATCTCCCACCTCCCTCTTTTTCTTGCTCATGTGAATGTGACAGTCAATGTCAACTCCACTATATCTATATTTTTGAAATCGTGAACAAAGATTTATCGTTATTATATATTATTATAGATATAATATTATTATAGATGAAGAAGATGTTTTTATAAAACTGAACTTATTTTCGTATTTCTAAAATGAACAAACAACATTGTAAGCTATTACTTGCAGCGACAGGAAGTGTGGCGACAATTAAAATGCCAATTTTAATACAATCTTTATTGGATTTACCAACTGATGAAAGGAATTATGTTTTTGAGGTTCTGTTTACATTTGACTCTGTGGGAATAATCTTAGATTTATTTATTATTAAATTTTCTATTTGTGTATTCCGGTATCCTTAAATAATTACTTGTCTACGAACATTTGGGATGTCCTTTTTTATAGTCTACAAAGGAAACAGTAGCTTAAGATACTGGCCAATTTGTCTTTATTACCTTTCTCTCTCCACCTTGACATTGCTAGAATCATCGGTATAACAAAACGGATGGAGCCACAACCAATACATTGTTAAAATAAACGTAAATATGTTTGTAGGTGCATCTTATAGTTACGGAACAAGCAAAACATTTCATAGAAATATCAAAGTTACCAAAGGAAGTTAAAGTATATGACGATTCAGTGGAGTGGAATTCTTGGAACCACAGGGGAGACCCAGTGATACATGTGGATCTTGGCAAGTTGGCAGACCTTATGGTCATAGCACCTTTAAGTGCCAATACGCTTGGTAAACTATGTAGTGTATGTATAAATATCTTTCTATTTTTCTTTTAAATATTTTATTCAATTCTCAGTACTGTCGATTTATGTACTTACCTTTATGAAAAAAAAATGGTTTTAAGAAAAGATTCATAGTTGACATAAACATAAAATCTAATTTGACTGCCTTGGTGGTCCAGTGGCTGCAGTATGCCCCTGCTGTGCACGAGATTGTGGGTTCGATTCCCACATAAGGACAAAACTTTGTGTAACCCACAAAGAGTTATCTCAGAAAGGTGGGGCGCTATACTAGCAAGCAAGCCCGTCTGGGGATGGACCTCCACCTTACAGAAGACCACAGCCAAATAACTACACACAGCAGTGTAGTTGTGTTCTTGTGTGTGAGTACAGGTTTCCAGCACTCATTTAGGGATGCGTTTTGAAAAGGTATTCCTATCCCAGATTTACTCCATCCTTAAGCCCTGGTGTAAAAATACAGGTTGGCAACACACAAGTGTACATAGGTTGCGGTAACTGCTTGATTTTGACATTAATGAACTCCCTGCCAAGGTATTCCCGAGAGCATTAAAAGAAAAGAGTAAAGGTTTTTACAGGGTCGGTAAATGGGTGAATGTTGCCCTGGTGTTGCAAGGGTCCATAGGCTACAGTAATTGCTTACCATCAGGTAGGCCGTATGATTGATTGCGTGCTTGGTAGTGTAAAAAAAAGATAGCTTTCTGAGATCCCAACAAATCTGGTTTTTTTGTTATAGGGTATATGCGACAATCTCTTAACATGTACCGTACGAGCTTGGGATATGTCTAAACCTCTAGTCTTCTGTCCAGCAATGAATACAAAAATGTGGTCACACCCTATCACAGCACACCAGATAGAAACTATGAAGAAATGGGGCTATATAGAAGTACCACCCATTAGTAAAACATTGGTATGTGGAGACTTAGGGTTAGGTGCTATGGCTGAAGTTGAAATGATTTTAGAAGCAATTTTAAAAATAACAGATGAGAAATATAAAAGTCATAGTTATAATACCAAAAATTCAAGAAAGTGACATAAATATGTGATGTAATAAGACATTAATGAAATTAATTTTTTTACATTGCTACTGCAGCAAATAATGCATGCAAAAGTCAGATGCAAGTCATTTAAAATAACACTAACAAAGCCCATAGTGCTTGCATTGTTGATGTCGAAAAAATCGGACAAATCTGCTTATGTGGGGTCAGAGGAATGAAGGATCATAATTTTGATTAAAAAAAAACATATGTTTTAGAATGTATAATGTGATTATATTTTTATTTTTAACCAATTGTGACACCTTTTACTTATATAAATGTTAAATTTTATTCTTTTTTTTTTAAGTGGGTAATTAAAAATAATGTTTAATTACTTGTTTTATTAATAGAAATTGTTTTACATCATTTGTGTAACAATGTTTATAATTTATTTATTGTACTACAGGCATTTTATTAAAGTAATATTGAACAACTTTTTGTACAGTATTAATTTATTGATTTTAATCTATACCAAACAAACAAACTCTTCACCTTTATAATTTTTTTTTTTTTAAGGACAACTCCCGCACAAACATACAATTAACGGACACAAATTACACCCAGACTCAGAACAATTATTTGTAGGTCACACAAAGTTTTGTCCTGTATGGGAATCGAACCCACAACCTCGTGCACAGCAGGCGCATACTGCGGCCACTAGACCACTGAGGCAGTCGAATATTATTATAAAGGTGAAGTTTGTTTGTTTGATTGAACACGCTAGCTAATCTCAGAAAGTACTGGATTCATTAGAAAATATATATTTTGTTGAATAGTGCATCCAGTGCAATCCAGGAAGGCTATAGGCTATATAACATCACGCTATGATCAATAGGAGCGGAGCAGTAGTGAGATATGTTGCAAAATCTGGGTAAATATTCCAAATAACCACACGGACGAAGTCGTGGGCGACCCCTAGTTATCCTACTAATATTATAAATGCGAAAGATTGTAAGAATGGATGTTTGTTACTCTTTCACGTAAAAACTACTGAATGGATCTGGATGACATTTGGCACAGAGATAGATTATGGTCTGGAATAACACATAGGCTACTTTATACAGCGATAACCGACATCCACGCGGGTGGAGCCGCGGGCAACAACTATTAATAATATAGTGGGGATCGAACCCACAACACGCCGCGCAGTAGTAAATGGCGAGGTAACCAGTTAAGCCACTGAACTTACCGTGCAGTCAATATATGCCCAAGGACTGATCGTCGCTGGAGCAAGCGAGTCCTTGGGTGGAGACCGATACTTGGTAAACGTAAAGTTAGACGCCCACCGGCCAGATAAACCGGAGATTTGGCACAGTTTTAAGTTCATACGACAAAGGACTGCAGAAAGCAATAACTTAAATTGACTGCACAGGTTCAGTGGCTTAAGTGGTTACCTCGCCATTTACTACTGCGCGGTGTGTTGTGGGTTCGATCCCCACACGAGAAAAAATTGTGTGATTCATAAATGGTTGTCCCGAGTCTGGGTGTACTTTGTGTCCGTTAATTGCATGTTTGTAAAGTCCCCCGCGACACAGGGCTTGTTCCCTAGTGCGGGAGTTGTCTTTAAAAACAAAAAAAACGGTCGTTTTCATTTCATAATAAGTACATTTAATTATTAAAAAGTAAATAAAAGAAATGTTTAATTGTATGATTTATTTATTGCATCCGAATACTGTAACTAATGCTAGTGTACACGGAGTACTAACAAAACCTCAGGATCAAATACAAAACACTTCACATACGATAACTATACACAAAAACGCTTTTATAAATTTCTACTAAACCTAAATAATATTTAGATTCCCATATACAGATTATTGTAAGTATTATTTTAAATTATATTAATTGTGTTGCTCTACACTTACCCTAGTCACATCGTTGTGTTGTAAGGCCTACACAATTTTCGAATCTTTCGCGGATTAAAGACTATTTTGCGAATAGTATAAAAAAAAGTGAAAAACTCTGTAAGACAGTAGTCTTACTGAGTTTTTCACTATTACAAAATTTATTTTTATTTTATTTTGTCCCTTGTGGGAATCGAACCCACGACCTCCGGTATAGCAGTCAGGGTCACTAACCAACAGGCCAATCATGGTTTTTATTAGCCATTTTTGGTGTCAAAAATGGCTTTTACTACCCATAATTTCACTTTTGCTAAAACCGATTTTTAAAACTCATATTATTAATTGTGAGTCTAGTCGGACTGTGTCCGTGAATTGCTTGCAAAGTTCCACTCATTTATAACGAATAAAGGAGGATAGTCCTTATGGTCTTACAATATTTACCCTTTATTGTTTTCACTAACTACCCACCAAGAAGTAGCATTGGTTATTGTAATATACGGTGGTACACATTGAGAAAAATAATCTGTATTTGGGAAATAATAATATTCAAATGTTATAACTTCAGAAACCATATCGACAATATGAAAAATCAATAAATATTAATAATCGAATAACATATCAATAATAAGATTCAATAAGAAGTGAGAAACATTTTGTGTGCCCACTTTTAAAACAATATTTAATCATGAATTCATCGTACATTTTTTATTTTTACAATAATTATAGACAATGCATTTTTCACACGAATGACGTAGGTACTTAGTCAAATATTGCAATGGAACTACCCTTGATTTCTGAAAAATAATTTGCTAAATTAAGGTACTCTGAAACAATTTTTCGATGACAACGCTAATAGCCAATAGTGTGTTAACACGGTTCGTTTTTAGTTGACCAATATTTGTTGCTAAACAAAAAAAAGGCTTGTGTTGCTTCAATTTATTTGAAAGTCAGTTCAGACGGTACAAATTGTATTCAATTTAGCAGTTGATCAACTAAAGTCTAACCGTGTAAACAAAGATCAAAATGTGATTAAAAACACACACATTCTAATCTTTATGGAATGAATGTCTGATACGTTAAACTCTCGATCATACAATCATTCGATATTTTAGACAGTTGACGCATTGAGTAAGTATGATATGCATTATCGATTTATTAACCATTCGATATTATGAACGTTCGATTTATAGTGTTCGATCAATTGATATTCGATTCGGCGTGGTACATCCATTTACAATTCACATATTATTTAACAAAACTTACTTTAATTTAGTTTGAAAATAATTATCAAGATTGTCTATAATTATCGTAATAATGCGTAGAAATAGGGTTAAAATAATACAATCAATAAAAATGCGTTATGGCTTATTTACAAACTGCAAGTTTGGCAATGCAAGTTTATAGAGACTAAACTTGCATTTTGTAAATTTATTATTGTATTTAAATTGTATGAAAGGAATAAGAGTCTTCATCTTGTGCATATTGACATGTTATTTTCAACCAAGTAATAACTAAGGGCCCATTTCTAACTATTTCCTTAAGAAAAAGTGCTTATTTATTCTCAGTATGGTTACAATTTTGAAACATTTTTTTTAACTTTATATACAAGGTGTTTACTTTATATACAAGGTGTAGTATGGTGCCCAACCTCTCTTAGGTTGGGCACCATACTAGCGAGCAAGCCCGAGTGGGGAAGGACCTTACAGAAGACCACAGCCAAATAACTCCACACAGCGGTGTAATTGTGTTCCAGTGTGTGAGTACAGGTCTTCAGCGCTCATTTAGGAATTCGTTTTAAAATAACTATTTCAGGGATATTTCATGTTAAAGCCCTGATGTAAAAAACGAGTTTATTAATTACAGTTGAATTTCGACCACTATGTCTTATTGAGGGACCACAAAGTTACGATGTTGTCTTGAAGTATATTAAGCAATGCGGGCCCTTAAATAGTTCTTACTATAGTATATTTCACATAGCATGAAGTTTGACATTTGACTTTTTTTTTTGTTTTTTTTTTTAACTCCCGCACTAGAGAAACAAGCACTGTGTCGCAGGGCACTTTACAAACATACAATTAACGGACACAAATTACATCCAGACTCAGAACAACTCGTTGTGGGTCACACAAAGTTTTGTCCTGTGTGGGAATTGAACCCACAACCTCGTGAACAGCAGGCGCATACTGCGGCCACAACCACCAAGGCAGTCAAATGAAAATCATAGACGATTAAATTAAAACCTATCGATTGAATACTCTAGGCTCTTATTCATTTAGTTAGCCATTTGATTAGAGATTGATTCAATAATTTTCTTCCATTTTTAACCGACTTCAAAAAGAAGAGGTTATCAATTCGTGTGTATTTTTTGACCGATTTGAAAAAATATTTTTTTGTCTGAGAGGACATACTTCCAGTTTGGTCCCATTATCATCAAAAGAAAGTTCTGAGGATGGGATCCATGAGGAATTGAGGGAACTCCTCAAAAATTATAGGCACACATATAGCAATTTCAATATGTTTAACAACACATCAATCATTTGCATCCAGAAAGTATAATATGATGAAGTAAAACTGATGAAGAAGACCACAGATGGCCACCTGAACTGCTCAATAATAAGTATTTTACGGATGGCGATTAAATAAGTTTCCATTATGGTTGCTAAGGTAGCTTGGCAACGGAACTTCATGATTAAACTATGTAATCTAGCCGTTTTTAAGGTTTTTTAAATTCTGCAAGTTGCCGTACTGAAGTCGGTTTGTTTTTGTTAAAATTATATCGTAAAATGTTAAACGTACTACACAGTACTTATGCTATGTGAAATACACTATAGGTATTGGTTGTTACAACATAACCCTGTATATATTTACAACTTCTGAATCCAATAATAAATCACCTTATTATAATAAATGACTTAGTAATTAAGAATAAACTAAAAAGCTAATGTGCGAGTAAGCACCACTAATTTAAATATTATTAGTTTGAGAATAGTTAGTAAAATCATACAAATGCATGCAGGTTAAAATTAAAACAGCAACCCGTTAAATCCCACTGTTGGGCATGGGTCTTCACTCTTCTATTTAGAGAGCTGAGGAGGTATATTTATATAAAAAATAAAAGAAAAAATAATCAACCATTTCGTTTATTAATTAGGACATAACATAAGAGCACTTTTATATAATATTACATAGATATTATTGAATATAGTACATAGGTACTAATGCTTTGTATGATTTTAATAGCTAAGCATACAAACATAAGTGCTAAGCATCAATATATTAAATCGTTCACTGGATCGATTAAATAAACTTATTTATAAAAGTACCGATTCCAGGGTCCATATTTTAATATATTATTATAATAAACCCTAAAAATTATATTGCTCGCTTATATTCTCAAGTAGCTTGAGTTAAATACATAATTATATAAAAAATACAATATTTACATTTTATTATTTTATGCGAATAACTGAAATTGGAACTTTCACATGCCAATAATAATAATTAAAAACAAATATTTACAATAATAATTAAAATTTTATATCAATCAAATTATTACCAGATCGAAATATGTTTTATTGTGTACAAAACTTAATCTAAATGGAATAAAAATTGTATAAATTATTACTAACTATATAGGTGTCATGTTTTTTGTAATATCAGGATATTTATAGGGACACAAATACGAACAAATGATTCGTTTTAGCGAATAGTGTACATACAATTATATAGAATACGAATATTATATGTTGATACGACATCTAGCTAGAGTGGGAGATAACTATCGCTATCAAATATGCATCATAATCATCATCAGCCTATCGCAGTCCACTGCTGGACAAAGCCCGCACGATTATCAACTTATCATATCCAGCTGCATCCAACCACTGCGAAGATTTTCACATAATTATAATGCATAGGCACTAAACTGCAATTAGAACTTTAAAAAATGCACAGAGTTTGAAGAAAATTCTAATAAATAAATAAGAAAAAAAAAACAACTTATTTTTAAATAAAAAACACATCTATTTTTTTAATAAATGCACAGATAAACAAAATAAAGATTACCATTCATTATCCAACAAAAAATAAGGCTATCTATTAAAAAGATGTCGTATCAACATTGTGAAAAAATTTGAACTATTACAAGTACGTAAAAATTCTATATCTACCATAAATGCGTATGTTCCATACTATAATATATGTATTACTAAAAATCGTTTATTGGTACGTAATAATGTATACGTGTACATATATAAGGACACTGTTATTAACATCTATATTAGAAAAACCGCGTAGAAAACGTGTGCGTCTATTAAAGGCCATTTTTTTTTGTTCTAGCGGGACTAAATGCCCATAGCTTTGTAAAATATTGTCTAATCTGAGTTTTAGTACGTTATTAATAACCAGCCTTATTAAATTTGTGCATGAGATTCGTTAGAGAGACATGTTTAAGTCTATCAGTGTATTCGTTTTTTTTGTAGTTAGTAATCATTGTTGCTATGGGCATGTAAACAATACTAAAAGCTAAGCTTTCGTATAGAACATAAAAACACGTGTAAATGTTATCGTAGCAAAATACTGGTTATCGCTATCGCGCGTGGAATGGAATGAATCGTAGGCGTATCAAACTTATTTTATCTTCACATACATTGCACCCAACTTTTAAGGAGAATATTTCTCAATAGCAACATTTTTCTACAGCTGGCAACATTACCAACGGTTTTTGAAATTCGAAATGTTAACATCTTCGGACGTTTATATCTTTACACACCTTTTAGGCCATTAACACACTAAGCCATAACATACGATTAAATTTTTAAACATTATATGAGTGCAATATACGCAATACAATAGGCACATCGTTTATACGACGGTTTCGTCTTGTTTGTCGAACATGGCTCTCGTGTACTTCGATATTACTTCGTAAGTAGACTTTATGAGCTCACAACGTTCCTCAACCTCGCAGTCAGCCGGAGCCACCCTATAAGTAGACTTCTTCCTACTATTACCCTCTAAAACGAGATTCTCTCTAAAATCAGTGACATTATCCTCAATATTATAAATAGCAATAGGTTTATTAATGGGGACCATATCTAGATCCTTTCGAAGTTTCTTTTTTGTATTATTATCATTATTGCAGCGTGCGTTGATGTTTTTGACGGCGTTTTGTACATGGGAATCCAGTGAATCACTGGAGTCAAGTTCGTATCATACATCCAGTTCCTCTAATCCTTTAGAAAGTCGGTGAGAGTTGATACGACGTCTGTGCGAGCGTCGTACGGCATCCGCACGACGGTAAGGTTCACTTCTAAGTCCGTGTAAAATATCCTCCAATGCGCCATTGTAAACTTCGTCTTGGTGAAGTAGTTTCTTTTCGCCGACGGCCTGTGACTTCGTTTTTAGTTCGTTGATTACAGCCTCCTATAAAATTTGAACAACAAATTAGTATTTTGTTATTGAAGAAGCTCACCTTAAGCTCAGTTCGGACCGAACGGAGAAACCCTTACGCACTTTTCTGATGGCACTGAAGGAGCGTATCAGTATTAAGTATAAACGGGTATGCTTGGGCGAGAAAACGTTTGTGGTCTGCATCATCTATGCTACATGTATTTATTCAGTTACAATAAATACTGAATGTCTTGAGTATCTACGGGACAGTACGCCACGAAGAAGCACCTTAGCAAAATGAAACTGTCGAGTAGTCCGACATGCAGGACCTGTAGCGTGTGAGGCATTCTCTGCATAAGTAATGAGTCTGTACGCTGAACTGAAGAGTATAGCTCTAACACAGGAGATACTAAAGAATTATATACAACGGGGTGCTAAATGGTCGAATTGTTCTAGATAAGATACATTAGATAAGTGCGCAAAGATTTTTCTGTTTGGCCTGAACTGAACCTTAAGCACCATTTGCACTATACAAGACTTAAAATGCAATTCTCGTGCTGTAATTGTCTCAAAGAGGTAGGCAGAGAATACGGTTTATACTTATTCTACTTCGTTTATACTGATAACATTCTCTTTCGGAGTATTTTTAACCTGGCTTTCTTGTCTAACTCACCAAAACAAAAGAGATAGCATGAGATTTGCTTTGCAAAACTTGTTTAGTGTAAATAGCAGTTAAGAAATTTTGTTGATACGATGAATTATTGCCCTCTCGCTCTAACGATATAGGAAGATGATACGTGCGACAGAGAGAGTAATATATTGGTGTATCAGAATGGTGCCTCTAGCTGATTACTAGGTATATGTTTTGCTATTTAAATGGAAGATAACTTAAGAGCGTATTCACAAAATAGCGCAGCTACAGATTAGGTAATTATCGGTCGACCGGCCGCGTGCGCGTGGCGAGTGCGCGTGTGTGCGTGATCCTCGCACACATACATTGTTCGTGAAGTATGTTCGGCACAGTGCAGGGCCGCGTAAACTTTATTGTTATATTACGGTAAGATTTTTGGTGTTATAATAGGTATTTGTATTGTAAATTTGTAGAATATGTTATTATTAGAGAAGTAAAGGAACACTTTGGCATACCATATCTATTCTAATACATATTATTATTATTATAAATGCGAATGTTTGGATGAATTGATGTACCTAAGTACCTATGGACCTTTTTCTTGCTTGTTTCTGCCTGGGGTTGTAAGTGCAGGTGAAGCCGTGGGTGAAAACTAATGCCATAACATGATACCTAGCCTACAAAAAAGTAGTAGGTAGTGGTGGTTTTTTGTAGGCTAGGTAGGTAGGTACAAAAAACAAAAAAAGATCATAATATTAATACACCACAGCCAAATTATTTATTTATTTAAAACTTTATGCACAATCGCACACAGGCAGACTTAATGCCATAGGCATTCTCTACCAGTTGACCTTGGGTGATACAGAGATGAACATAGTAGGTGCACTCAAAAACAAAAAAAATTGGATAAAACAAAGAAACAAATTTAAGATAAGGATATAGATTCAACAACATCTAAAAAAAATATAATGAATATATATGCTGTGGTATACATAATATATAAAATAAATATACCTACTTACATAAAATATATAAATATAAACAAAATTGTTATGAAAGTGTTAGACGTACTAATTCCGGCGATTCATCAGCGAGGAGAGCCCAAACCTTCACCTAAATTACTACACACAGCGGTGTAGTTGTGATCTTATGTGTGAGTACTCCTGCGTTTTGGAAGAAACGTTTCCTATCCCAGGGATACTCCATCATAAAGCCCTGGTGTTAAAAAAATGGGTCGGCAACACGCAAGTGATACCTTTGGTATTGCAAGCGTCCATAGGCTACGGTAACTGCTTATCATCATTATTATTTTATTTTATTATTTTAATTTTATTAATTTAATTTTTTATTATAAATTCATGGGTTAGATACCTTTTTTGATACATAAAGATTTTATTTTATTTTATTTGCTACACACGCGACTACATATTATGTATTTTTAACAGAATTAGAATGTGATTTTAACGTAAGGCTCAGTGGTGGATGTGTGTGACTGCTGATCACGAGGTCACGAGGTCCCGGGTTCGATTCCCGGCCCGGGAATCGAACCTGGGACCTCGTATTTTATTCCATTTTTTCTATTTTATTCCATTTTTTTCCCATTTTATTCCATTTTTTATATTTATTCTATTTTATTCCATTATATTCCATTTTATTCCATTTCATTCCATTTTTTCTATTTTATTCCAATTTATTCCATTTTATTCAATTTTTTTCCAATTCAATTTTTTCTATTTATTCTATTTTATTCCATTTTTTCTATTTTATTCCATTTTTTTTCCATTTTTTTCCATTTTATTCCATTTTTTTTATTTATTCTCTTTTTTTCCATTTTATTCCATTTTTTTATTTATTCTATTTTATTCCATTTTTTTTCCATTTTATTCCAATTTATTCCATTTTATTCCATTTTTTCTATTTTATTACAATTTATTCCATTTTTTTCCATTTTATTCCATTTTTTCTATTTTATTCCATTTTATTCCATTTTTTCTATTTTATTCCAATTTATTCCATTTTTTTTCCATTTTATTCCAATTTATTCCATTTTATTCCATTTTTTCTATTTTATTCCAATTTATTCCATTTTTTCTATTTTATTTCAATTTATTACATTTTTTTCCATTTTATTCCATTTTTTCTATTTATTCTATTTTATTCCATTTTTTTTCCATTTTATTCCATTTTTTTTCCATTTTATTCCATTTTTTCTATTTATTCTATTTTATTCCATTTTATTCCATTTTTTTCCATTTTATTCCATTTTATTCTATTTTATTTTATTTCATTTCATTTTATTTGCCCGACCCGGGACCTCGTGACCTCGTGATCAGCAGTCACACACATCCACCACTGAGCCTAACGTTAAAATCACATTCTAAACATAAATCATTCAATTATTTGACAAAAGTATGACCGTATAAGATTATCAGTAGTAAAATAATAACATTAGTATGATACGAGTACTGTACCCACTGTTGACGATATCTAATAAATTACGTAAACTGAGGTTCGGCGGCCAGGAGCGCGAGCGACATAGGTCCTTCCTCTAAAGGCGCACGCGCGGCACTGAATCATGCATCATGTCAGTGTTGCGAACTTGCGAGTTTTATACGTTATGTTTGATCACATATAACAAAAAAAATATACTATGAATTAATCAGAAATATATTTTATTTTCAAGATAAAGCACTATATTTTGATAAGGTGAAGTATTTTTATACTTTATTTTATTAATTTAAAGTTGGCTGCATGTTTTATAACACGCGATTTTTGACGAATTATTGTTGGATAAATATGTTTGTTGTTCTCTAAACCTTATAAAATCGCAAATTATTCATTAAAAAATCACTTGTAGACTATATGCTTAGTACTTACATATATGTTTTAAAGTAATAGGTATAACCAATTCTTCAAAATATGCTGTCTGCGATGCCCCGAATTGCGCCATTACGAATTCGTGTGTTGGAAAATAATTATTTAAAAAATAACCAACCACGTTAGTAGACTTTGACTATAGTTAGCCCCTTTGTCAACGACATATCTATAACTAAACCTTGGAAATTGAAACCTGCATCACTTCATAGCCGAGAATTATCACTTAGAAAACTGCGTATTTTTGCTTATTTTACTGAAAAGTGTGAATACGCTCTTAATCATGCTTTATATTATAAGTACTGTTTATTGATTGTAGAAGTAAGGATCTACTATGTTTAACAGAAATGTATAGGCATATAAAGGTAGATAGACACAGCGATGTTAAGTATGTGCTAAAGGACTAAGTCGGTATTTCGGCAGAAATGCGTCAGCATTTTTAAATATGATTCTCAAACTACCTTATGTCAAGAGAGGACAGCCACAAAGTGCATCCAGCATAGAAAATGACTATCTGTGGGCCAGAAAAAATACCTGTCCCGTGTGAGAATCGAACCCACAACACTCGTCACAGTTTGTGTGGCCAGGTAACCTATTTACAGATTACGTACAAAGGCGTCGCCAAGAGGGAGCTGGGAGGGGCAGCTGCCCTCCCCTACGGGAGAAACCTCCTTAGTTCACTCAATTGACTTGCTTAACTGATCATTTCTGCAAGAGCTTGCGAGCTTCTTCGGAGTATGTACAATTCTTATCACAATCGCTGTAGAGGTAAGACGATAAGTATGAAGCTTCATATACTCTTGACTGTATCGAAAGTTTACACTTTCCCTATTCTACATTTACATCAACTTGCCCTCCACCCCATAGCTAACTAGGCCATTAGCTGGCGACGCTCTTGATTACGTACAGTAAATTATATGCAGTATGTATATAGCAAATTAAACTGAAATACTTTAGGAACTGTTTTGGTTAGACGAGCTCAGCTGTGCATGGATAAACTAGGTGATTCCATTTTCATATTCAAATAGTAGACCAAACATTTCTGTTAAATAAAAAAAATACCTACCTATTTTATCTGAATTAGAAAATTGATTATGTCTAATAAATAATATAAATAAAAATAATAGTCTTAGTAAATACACCATCAATACATTCAAAGCGAGCGATTAAATGTTGCAAATAAACTTATTAAAAAACAAAACCCAACACATACAAACAAAAGCATTAAATAGTATATAAAACAACATTCCCTGGTAAATTCCATGCAAGTGCAGCATAACAAGAAAATATTTACACTCAATATTATGTATATCAACACATCGTACACAATAATTGAGTTGCCATCGTTAAAAATATTTAATATTATACGTCACTATAAAAGTGGTGTTGCTAGGTAATAGTTACGCCATGTTTTGTTCTCTTCTTTTGAATGTCAAATTACTGATGACAGAATGAGGCATAAAATAACATTTGTTCTATTCCACGTTTATTAATAAGGCTGATCGGATTTTTACAATAGTAAAATGTCATTTTGAAACTTATCACCGCCGCCATTTAAGACCGGAAAGTGTTAACAGCTGGTAATAGATCCGAATAGTAACATTTCGAGATAATAGAAAATACTAGCGCAATAATAATACTAATCGGCGTTTTTTTTTACTTTTTCAGGCGACGTTTTATAGAATATCTGTTGCAAAATTAATATTTTGTAAATTTTAAGGATGGCAACTAACCTTATTGTGTAGCTTAAACTAATATACATATTTAAAAATATATTTAACTTTAATTAACATAAACTGAAAAGTGAATGTAATAAAGACTCATTGTGTAGTTCTACTTGTTTTACTTATTTAATAATAAAAATATATATTTAATACCGTCTTAAATAATAGTAATAATTAATATTAATAGGCCAGTTCATTGTATCTTGTGCAGTTTACAATACTGTTTGACAATTATGTGATAGTGCCTTAAGCAGTGATTTGTTTTATTATCCAGTGATTTGTGTTATTATCCAGTGATTTGCATTATTATCCAGTAATTTGCATTATTATCCAGTGATTTGCATTATTATCCAGTGATTACCATAAATATTCATCCCCTATTATCCAGTCCCTAGGTAAAATAAGTATATCTATACGGAGTTATTCGTGTTCCTGGTATAACATGCAGTTTGCTTAAATGTCGTAAGATTATTTAGACAAAGTATTGTCTAAATAATCGCCGACATTAATTACTATTAATGTCGGACAAATAATAAGGGTTGCACAAAACTAAACCGCACGCGTCTGTTTCAATAGGTATATGTGCAATTCACAAATAATTACCTTTAAATGCTTAGCTTATTAATACTTGTTATGTAAAAAATCACTGAGAAGTGCAACGTTCATAATGTGAGGCGTCAAACTATTCTTGGCATTTGGTTTTGACGAATATACTCTGATTAAATTGATATTATAATATCATGCTTTCTCATTCTCACATCGATGCTGACGCGTACGATTTTGTAAAGTACACGTACCCTTACGCAACAATTTTCAATTGGTCACACCTCTATTTCCCGTGCACGGATGAAATACCTCTAGAATTACTGGTAACTACAACTCCCAAGACATCCTATTTTTTTACCTGACTGCGTGTAAGCGAAGGTATTTTATAATACTATAAGGATACGCCCTGGAAAGTATAAAAATGTTGATTGTGTTTCCTGATACAATGCATTTGTACTTAGCAGGGCGCCGTTGACGCTCAGCTGGCGCGCGACCTTGATCGTTGACCCCCTTGATATTTGACTGTTACGCAATCACATGAAGATTTTATTTATTGTTTCAGGAATCACCACCAATGCCATTCTATCGATTACTTATCTTATACGCAATGATATGATAGCACTAAAACCATAGCTTATTTGTAAAAAGCTAAGAGATATTGAATTAAACTAAATTAACCTTTATTTAGGTGATTTCAAAATATAAATAATTGTGAAATGTCCAATGTGAAGTGCCATCATTTAATTGCTAAATCTATACAAATGTTTGTAATGTGGTTTTAATCACCTATTTCATACTTATTTTATATAATTCTAATTGTAATATAACTAAACACGTGTCATTTGTGAATAATTAAATTGTTATAGTAGTGAATTGGTTGTACTCTCTGAATGGTGCATTATTAATTCTTTTTCTACATAAACACTATTTTACTGCCTACAATGATATCCCAAAAATTCACTAGTTGGCGCTACTTGTTCAGATTTCTTTTTTTGCACGAGCTCTTTAAAAATAGTTACGCATCTTCTGTATAAGACTTAAGCCTCATTCACGCTGTCTCTTGCTGTCTCGACTCGACTCAACGAAAAAATAGAGATGGAAATAAATAAGGTAACTATGTTTCGACAGTAGCGCCACCTGGTGAATAAATTCCCTAACTAGCTTTTAACGCAGTCAGGTGCGTTTGTTAGACAAGGGTTACTATGATCGTGTATCGGTACCGCATGCGTGGCGTGTGGGGGGTTATCGACCAGCTATGAAACAATCCCTCAGGTTTCTCCTCTGAAAACATGCGCTTTGACACCCCTTGACGTTCTATTAGTCACTGATACCCAGTATTGGTGTGTAATGTTCGTAGATGCCTGTTTACAAGATATTATAAAATATGATACCACTAGCAACTTTTCTAGTACAATCAACGTCTTCTGGCATTCAGATGTTTATTAGTTCCATCCCCTTTCTCTATTGTAAGCTTGAGACTGAATCTAATAACCCTTTAATGGCGTACTGAAGAGTTTCCAGTCGTATTATGTAATTGAACGATAATATTAATATTTTATTACGCAGTTTTTTTTGTATATAATTATCATTATTATTGTCTCTCTCTATTGATAGAGGTGAGGAGACCAGTGCCCAGCAGTGGGACATATATGGGTTGCTTTTATTATTGATTATTATACTTTCATCATACTTATTCTGAATGCTTGGATAAATTTTTGAGAGTGCAATTTAGTAATATTTTAACTATCAAGTGATTCCTAAACCTCTAACACAAAGGTTCAATGTGTCAAATTCTCTACTACCCCCACTATTTAAATCACTCATAAAAACACTACCCACTCAAAATGTATAATAACGCCATCTATATAAATTACACACCAACTAACACCCCCAACCGTGGTTAGTACACACGCACACAAGTGCTCGGCCGAGTGTGAACCACTTACTCCTATATGTTAGGCCTTGGGGGGGCGGAGGCCTACACGGGCTCAAGGCCGTGCCGCAACTGAGACAAGTGTTGCTGCAATAGGCCTGCGCTGACGGCCGCGTAGTTAAACCTCTGTGAGAAAGTTTATGTGTTACCATCACCTACTACGATTTGATATGTGCGGTAGATATAGTAACACTGTTAACAATGTTGCCAGTAAAAAAATTACATTTATTATATTCGGCAATCTTCGTTTATTTAAAAAATATTTACAAATGTTAATTAATAATATATATAACGCAGCTTGATTTTACTTTAGCGCAATATGTTAGTCGCTTCTTCTTCTTAGAGTGTCGATAGCAATCTGTGTCGGCCCAGAACCTAGCCGCTAGGCTAATGGAAGTAATGTTCAGTTGACTTTATAAATTGACTTAAATTTTTATTACTAAAACTTAAATTTAGCCAACGAAGATTGCAGAATATTACGATTACGACCACTGTCTTAGGCTGGCGTTACTGTTACCGCCGGTCATCAATTCTCATAGGCAATTGACGGTATCTGGCGACAATATAGCAAGGAAGCAAACCTTAACATGAAATATATATATATATATGTTACCATATCTACCACACAAATAATATAAACCATCACCGCTATGTTACAATGTGTTCAATGTTCAATGTATGTACTGTCACCTCAAAAATCACAAAATTAAAGCAAATATTTCACTCAATTCTTCAGATATTGTTTATGAAATAAAATGTAATAAAAAACATTCAAACCTATTTCCTTAGTCACCTTTAAGTTAAGTTTCAAATTAATTTTAGTCGCTAGTCATATTTTAAAGTCAAAAGTGATATTTCTAGACCCGGTTGATCTCAATTCTAAATTTAAGTAGGTAGTACCTACCTACATGAAATAGAAGAATAGAAAAAAATATAAATTATTTGTTTGGCACAGGTAAAAATAGTTCTTTATGGCAAGTGAGATATGATACAATAATAGCTGTAGTAGCGAGACAGCCATTAACGCATTCAGTAGAAAATGCAATAAATTTTTGAAAGCCGTTGGCACTTCAATCTGTTCTACTGTATTATACATTTATTTATATTATATTCCACATGTTAATTAAACGATCATTAAATATCTATACTAATATTATGAAGAGGTAAAGTTTGTAGTTTGGTTGTAGGGGCATAATCTCTAACGGCGCTATTAATTAACGTGGTGTAGCAAGTGAATATTTACGCCATGTTTTGTCCTCTTCTTTTAAATATCAAAGTACAGATGAAAGAATGAGATATTATATAATAAAATTACCTATTCTATTATCCCTTAGTGTTGCAGGGCTTCTTTTTATCGACTTAGAACTTTAAATTATTTCTTAGGTCAACTCATTCACCCGTATGTCTTCACAGAAAATCTAAAGACATCTTGACCCACCAATCCGCACCAGCGCATTTGGGTTAAGGTCTAAATCCACTCACCTCTCTCGATAGAGAGACCCGTTATAGACGAGGAGACTCATGTTCATTAATGGGACATAATCATGAGTTGCTATTATAGTTTATTACTTTGAAACTCGAAACAAAACCCTATACCAATCCGTCTGGCCAGCGTGGTAAGTAAGCTAATATCCCTATGTATGTATGGAGGAGACCCATACCCAGCCATGGGACGTTTATGAGTTGAGATAATAATGATGAATCGTAATATATAAACTTAAATCTTGAAACCAACATGTTATTATACCAAACATCTTCAAAAACTCAAAGGTGACTAAGAAAATTGACAAAACGAACTAAAAATTATACAAAATTAGTAGAAAATGAGTACATTAATGTAGAAACAGTGTAGCCACGGGTTTCTATGACAGAATGCATCAAATAACAACGTTATAAGTTCTACAATACTGTCCATTCACCGGTAAGCGTTATGCTGAGCCGAAGCGAACTAACTTTATGCAACATCGATATGGGCTTTATGCGTTGTTTAGTAAGATATTTTACGTGAAGAACTAGTAGGATTACTAGACGCTCAGATCAACCAAACTGCAAGGTTAAGCAAATTTACTGCGGTCTGTCCCAATATGAATGACCATTTTCTAAAACCACAACAAGACCATTCTTCGAAATGCAAGTAAAGCGTTGAATGTTTCTCCGTGGATTTCAAATTTATGATATTATTTAATTAAACGTAGAATAGAAAACACGTGCCCGTGCACGTACACGTACTCGACACGATGTTAGGGAGCTCATACCAATCGTATACAAGATTTTTTGTTCCCTGTCCTTCACGTTACACATGCGGCATGATTACCTTATTACTATTGCATAACCTTTTCCCTATTAAACAGCTATAAGGAAATATGTGAATAATAAAATGTTGTTTATATTGCTTTCAAGAATGTTGTTTTTATTTCATAAAGAAATAAACTTTCATTAGTCTTTCCTTTAGGCGCCTGCACTAATAAAACTATGTGTAATTAGTTTATAAGGTACTAGCGACCCGCCCCGGCTTCGCACGGGTGCAATGCTGATACTAAATTAAATACACTACAGAAAAACTATGAACGTTGTATATAAAAACATAGCGGCCCGCTCCAACTTTGCACGGGCATAAAATATATATGCCTATGTCACTCAATGAAAACATAATTAAAATCGATCCAGTATTTTTGATTCATTCATTACTGCCCTTGGCCTGCACGCATTAAATTTGGAGTAAAACAATTCCTCTTTCCCTATACTTACTATGAAGATTTCCTGCTATCTTTCGAATATCTAAATTCATACAATTTTTATTACATTACACATTTTACTTATTTACTTTTTACATTTTTACCTAGGTATTTATTTTATTTTTACAACAATTAATATATTACAGGATGTCTTTATACACAACGTTCACAGCTTTCTTGTCATTAGACAATACAAACATGTTTTCTCTTGAGGTTACTCTTGAAAGAGCGACATACAGTTGGCCATGTGAAAAACAGTCAACGCTCAAATCTAAGCCTGCAACGTTGAAGGTTTGACCTTGCGATTTATTAATGGTCATTGCAAAAGATGTCTTTACCGGAAACTGTAAACGTTTAAATTGGAAGGGTAAATCCCATGGTATCAGAGGGATTCGGGGAATCAATACATCTTCTCCGGTACCACATCCTGTGAGTATTGTGCACTCTATTATGAAAGTTTTCAGTGATTTTATCAGCAAACGCGTGCCATTGCAAAGTTTAGGTGGATTCAGACTGCCCCGTCCGACCGGTACCGCCCGCCGCAAACGCAAATTTTAAATTTGTAATATCTCCGAAAATATTTGTTAAATTTACATGCTATAAGGAACCATATTGATCTATATTAATTGCACACTGTATTTAAGGTACTTAATTCGATAAGGATTAATGCCGTATTGCTTAAAATAGCTTCGTAAATAAGCCATTTTTTCACGTAAAAAGTAAACAATAAAAATGGTTAATGTGGGTTATCCCTAAAAGATAAACATATACCATCGCGGACTTTTTTGTAGACCTTTTTATGGTGTACAATACTGTAGTACATTAATTTGATCTAACTCGTAGGGTTTAGGCAGCGTTTTTGCTAAATTGCTAAATAAGCCCAAAAAAATAGGTTAATTTACGACATCACGTTAGAAACCTCTAAAATTAGCAATGTTGCCTTAGTATATGATGCATGTATTATACATATAAACCTTCCTCTTGAATCACTCTATCTATTGGAAAAAACCGCATCAAAATCCGTTGCGTAGTTTTAAAGATTTAAGCGCACATAGGGATATAGGGACAGAAAAGGCGACTTTGTTTTATACTATGTAGTGATTTAAGTAATGATTTCGCTATTTATGGTAGAAATGATAGAGGGTTCCATTCAATGTTTGTGAAACTGTATGTGATATGGAATAATGATAATGTTCAATCGATGTTATCTTACTAAACAACGCTGAAACCCTAGACATGTCTATCTCCGTCACGTATAAGGCACTATGTTCATTATGACGTGGGTAAGAGAGGCGAGATTGTGTCGTACCTGTTGTTTCTTCTGTACGAGCTTGACCTTGTTAGGGTCAACGTGGTCGTGTTGCGCCGCTTGCTCCAGACGTCGTCGCTGCTCATTCTCTGCGTCCGCTTGCTGGAATAAGCAGCGTATGTTTTTAGTATAATGATCAGTATAAATATATTTCTACGTTGTTGTCAAGGTGATTTAGTTGGTAAACAAGAGTCAGCAGTTGAACTAGTGACCTTAATTATACAATGAATTGCACATACAAAAATATCCCATAAACAATGTTTTATTTTATTTTCGAGAGCGTTTTCCTTCCACTTATACATATATTCATGTCTATCATTTCACACTATAGAAATGTTATATTAACAAGCACGAAAGTCGTTCGATGTAGTTAAAATATGGTTTGTATGTTCACAAATCAATTCCTGTTATTAATCTAAGGCAGTTTACAAAAGGTTTTATGTAAGGTTTCAGGATAGGAACGTACCTTAAACGCCCTCGTGAAACGTACGAGCAGCGAGAAGAAAGCGTTAGCGTCACAACCGCGAGGTGCCTCGCCGAAGTACTCTACACATGACGCGAATGAGTCCTGGAACACACAACATACTATTATTATAACACTATACAATAAACATATTAAAAAAGTGGTGAAAGTCTCGGAATTATTTGAACCTCTTTTTGAACCTACATCGTTTGTTTTTTTTTTTTTTTTTTTTTTTTATACTACTTGGGTGGCAAACGGCGGCCCGCCTGATGTTAAGCAGTATCCGTAGCCTATAGACGCTTGCATTACCAGAGGTATCACTTGCGTGTTGCCAACCCATTGTTTTACACCAGGGCTTTAAGATGGAAGTAACCCTGGGATAGGAATACGTTTCTTTCAAAACGCATTCCTAAATGAGCGCTGGAGACCTGTACTCACACACAGGAACACAACTACACCGCTGTGTGTAGTCATTTGGCTGTGGTCTTCTGTAAGGTGGAGGTCCTTCCCCAGTCGGGCTTGCTCGCTAGTATGGTGCCCTACCTCTCTTTGATTTCTGAGTCAATATATTTCCATAGGTTATGCCAGGCGTTCCGAAGTTCTTACTTGAATACCACGTCTATTTGCTGTATAAGTTAATATCACACGGTAGTATGGCGTACCTGCGCATGCTTGGTCTCGTGTCGCAGACGGCGCAGCTTGTCGTGCGCGTTGGCGAGGAAGTCCCTGAGCACGTGGTGCGAGGCGCGCGCGTCTGCCTCGCGCCGCACGGCCTCCATGCCTCGCTCCAGCTCCGACACGTCGCCCGCCACGTTCTCCAGCGATACTACACAACAGTAACACGGTCATAACAACACACTTCAGCCACTGTACTGGACTTACCTACATGCTATCAACAATACTTAACTCTGGCTACAGCTAAAGACAAATTAGGTAATTACTTGACAAAAACGACGCATGCTAAAGCTTATTCGATTTAAATGATAATAACTCAACATACACACGACTAAGGTGGCAGACGTATGTGGACATTGCTTTATTTTTCACGATACATTTACAAATTGTTTTAAAGAATTATGAGACTAATATTATACCTACTTTGTTCAAACAAATTGAAAATAAAAATCTGTGTTAAAAAAGCACGAATTTTTTAAAGGAAAATTCATACAACCCATTTCATACAACCCACACACAACATAATAGAAAGATGTTGATTTTTTTTTTATTCCTAAGCAAAGCACTTGACTCTTAAACATATGATTTATTGGTACGTATATGTGACAAATACAACCCACGTGACCCGGCTCAACACTGATTAAGTAATTGAATACAATTTAACGCAGTCCCTCATTCCAACTCAAAAAGTGAAAAGGTGTCTTCGGTTTTGGTGAGGAGTGCCTCAAGGAAGTATACTTGGTCCACTTCGTCCACACAACCCAAATTTTATTCTTATGTTTTCTACTGCAACATAAGTACCATTGAATAGCATGTAAGCAATACATGTAGCAAAATGATTGGCTTATGCTTTACTTGGAAGATTAATATTATACTATTACACAAATCTTATGGCTACATCTCAAAATGACTAACTAAAATCTTCAACAAACAAACTGCATTTGGATTAAAACCTATGGATTTGTCGTTTCTAGCTTTAGATATGTTATTTTGCCCTGTTATTATTAAATCAATATGAATAAAGCATTTATAGCCAAAATAATGAGTCTATTTGTTACGTAGGTCCTGTAAAACGTTGATTTGATTTTTTTCTATTAAAAATCTCAACACTCACCTTGCGCAGCTTTATCTATATACAACAACTCTGTATCGAAGTTCATCAGCTCAGGGAAGTTTTGTCTAATTGTACCAACAATGTAATGCAGCAGCGATATCCTCTTATCCGTGGACTTCGTATCCATCAACGTATCCAAAGATTGCAACTTGAAACCGTACGCTGGTCCTCTCTTACTGCTGTTTAGATAGTTACCGAAAGCCAGAATAATTTCTAGAACGTTCCTTAACTTGTTTGAAGATTTGACTGAAGACGAGCCTGATATTATAGCGTGTATTTGAGGAGTTATAAGGTGTATGTTGTCAAAGAAATTGCCCATGTAACTCATAATAGACAACTTTGCCGATATTCGTTCGACTTTAGTTAACTGCATCAAGAATTTGTCTTCTTCTGTTAATTGGTTGATGTTCTTTTTCTCTGCGACATATTCTTTGTACGCTTTCTGTTCGGCTTCTGTGGGAACCATTCGCTGTAATATTTCTACACTTTCTAAAGGTAATTGTTTAAGGTCTATGTTGTTGATTGCCGCGATTACTTTCTCGACGGGCGTGTCCAGTTTTCTTCTTGATATTGCTGTCAAAGAAAATATTTATTAAATTTCGTAAATGGTTAGGATTCGTAATTGCTTTTATGCATACTGCTAGCATACTGCCAGCTCATTAAGACCTTATTTATTATTACATACCATTAGAACTTTATCGCCTTCGTTATCGGTTTTAGAAAATTGAATCCAACAATTAAACTTACTACACAAATACATACCAATATTCCTAAGGCGCGTGTGTTCCAACAGTGACACAGTGTCAGGCTTTCTGAAGCGCTTGCTGGGGAAGGAGGCGAGCGTGTCGGTGTCAGTTTCTAGCTGTGCTCCGCCACACGCGCCACCGATACGGAACTTCTCTTCGAACTCTGTGAAGTTGATCCTTCGCCTGGGACGTTCTTCATCTAATTCGTTGAAGATCGTTCCTCGGACCTGGATAAAGATTAAATTATGTCAACCACATGACTAAGAGTGTAATGTTTGTTTTGTTGCATTCTAATGCTCTTTTTAAAAACGAATTCCCACACATGGGAACAAGCCTTGTGTACAATTCACGGACATAAAAAACACCCAGAATCGGAACAAACATTTATGGATCACACAAAGATGTTTCCTGTTTGTGAACCCTCAACATTCTTAAGTTGTATCCGTAATATCATAGCATTACCTCGCACGTCGCATTAAGTGAAGTCAACATAGTGAAAACACCACTTTAATACAAAACTTACTTGATTAGGCTTCAATGCAATCCAGTTCAATGTCGGCAGTTTATACTTGGTGTCCACTTTTCGTTTGATGGTCATCGCATCTGTGTGATGTGGGGGTAACATGAGGCCGGGAGCGGGCGGTGCGGGGGGAGGGGGTGCTGGGATCAGCGAGGGAGGGGGCGGAGGAGGCGGCGGGCATGGGGCGGGGGGAGGAGGGGCTGCGGGCGCGGGAGGGGGCGGCGGTGCCATGGGGGCGGGGGGCGGGGGAGGCGGGGACTTGTATGTGGGCGTGTCACCGTTCGGTAGGGACATGTGACCGTTGGGTGTGCCTCCATTGCAGAGGTGTGATGAAATTGCGCCCACTGAAAATTTAATAAAATTATTATTCAATTTATATTATAATAGGGGTCGCCCGCGACTTCATTCGCGTGGTAATTTGGTATATTTTCCCCGATTTTGCAACATATCTCACTACTGCTCCGCTCCTAATGATCATAGCGTGATGTTATATAGCCTGGATAAATGCACTATTCAAAAAAAAAAAGTTTTTTATCGAACCAGTACTTTCTGAGATTAGCGCGTTCAACCAAACAAACAAACTCTTCAGCTTTATAATATTAGCATAGATTGATCAAACAAATCGTAGCTATTTATACATATATAATCTTATATAACTTGTCCTTACTGACTGACTGATTTATGAACCGCACAGCCTAAGCCTAGGTAGAAAACTTGAAATTTTGCACTTGTGAGAGGATTTTGGCAATTCAATCTCAAATGGGTAATATTTTTGGTAAACAATTGAATAATGTGAAGCCACTTACTGGAAGCTCCCCGTGGCAGTGACTTGGTGAGCGACTCCAACTCTTGAACCTTGGACTCCAGCATCGACTGCCGGTTGCGGGAGTCCTGCTGCGCGCGGCGTAGTGTTGATACCTGGAATTATCACAAGTAAGTAGTTAGACCCTGACTGCATATAATAAGCTTCAATTGTCTTCAAGAATATAACTTGTTCTATTTGACTGATTCATTAACGCAGAAGCCCAAACCGCTGGAGCTACAAATTTTAAATTTGAAGAAAGATACCTTAACATTTACAACAAAATACCAAATACTTATAAGGTCCTTGACATTAATATGTTTAAGCGAAAACTAAAAGACTGTTTGGTCCATAAATGTTATTATAAAATTGAAGATTTCCTGAATGACAGACAAATAATGTAATTTCCACAATTAGTATCAAATTTGTTTTTATTATTATTACTATTTTTTATTATTTATTAATCAAATTGACAAATATCATATTACCTACTGTTGACATTTATACCTTAAATAATCTAATATCTATTAATTACTATTGAATCGCATGTCAGAATTTATTATTATGAGATAACCTATTAATTTATTATATACAAATAAGTGATCTGTTACTATTACTTTTACCTAGACTAAGTAACATATAAATTTGCATGTTTACCCAGACAGAACATGTTGAGACAAATTACTGTAACACCTAATGTACACATGTTGAGACAAATAAATATCTTTATCTTTATCTTAAATGACGTAAGTGAGCAATAAGAACGGTTTTTTTTGGATATTTTACCCTAAAGAGGATACAATAAGGCATGAACGGTTGTATGAAAGTTCTTTGTTTTCAAAGTAATAGGCACGAAATGTTGTATACCAGCTTTTAGTTACAAATAAAAATACACGTACATACATATATAGGCATTATTGAATATACCATTATCATCATCTCAGCCAAAAGGCGTCCACTGCTGGACATACGCCTCCCTCAAGGATTACCACAACTCAGGCTCAGGATCGAGAGTTGTGGAATATCATTATAATATAGGTTTTTAAAGGGTCGGCAACGCGTGAGTGACACCCCTGGTGTTGCAAACGTCCATAGGCTACGGTAACTGCTTACCATCAGGCGGGCCGTATGCTTGTTTGTCACCTTGGTAGTATAAAAAAAAATATATATATATATATATATATATATATATAATTATTATAAGGATAAAATAGGTTTTCTTTTTTTTGAAAATTTAACCTCTAGTATATGCATAATAAGGTGTATATTTCAATAACACAATATATAGCCTTACCTCTTCGACGACTTGTCTCCTAGCTTCGGCTAGTTGGTCACGTTCCTGACGCACTTGCGCCAGCTCAGACTCCAACGTGGCTAGCTTGGCTATAGCTTCGCGTTCCAATGCCGCCATTCGCTCGTGAGCCTGGAAATGTGTAAAACGTGATGATTACAATTTAGATTATACGCACAAATGAGAGAGAGAGAGAGAGAGAGAGAGAGAGAAAAATATTTATTTCTTACATTTTACAATACAAAAATTCTGAGGTACAATTTTAAAATACAACTAAAGAAATAAATGACCACCCATTCAGCTATTTGCTACCACAATGCATTAATCATTGTGGAATCGCTGGTTTTCAATGGGTGGTCCACATAATTAAAAAATACAAGTCGAGTACTTAATAATTAAAATATATCAATAAACTACATTTACCAAACAAAACTATATTATTTATTTCATATGTTAACCTTATTATTATGTGCGTATGGTAATGTGTGATTAAACTATTGAAGATGTGTAGTGTAAAGTGTAATATATTGTGTATGTGTGCGTGACGCGTGTTGTATATATGTGTACCTAGCGGAGAGTGCCGTTAGCGCCGCGCGTACCAGAGTACAAACAATTTCGGTGTATTGTATGGACAATATTATAATAAAACTAGTAGACCTGGCAGACGTCGTCCTGCCTGAAAAAGCTGAAATTACAGCAGCGCCACCTACCGGGTCCAATTGTGAATCTAAACCATCCAGGACCCTACCCGAACACACACACAAAATTTCATCAAAATCGGTCCAGCCGTCTAGGAGGAGTTCAGTGACACGCACACAAGAAATATATGTAAAGATTATTATAGTTTTACAAATGGCACTATACTAGTGAGCAAGCCCACCTGGAGAAGGACCTCCACCTTACAGAAGACCAAAGCCAAATAACTACACACGGCGGTGTAGTTGTGTTCCTGTGTGTGAGTACAGGTCTCCAGCGCTCATTTAGGGATGCGTTTTGAATGAAACGTATTTTTATCCCAGGGATACTCCCATCTTAAAGTCCTGGTGTAAAAAAATGGGTTGGCAACACGCATGTGATACCTCTGGTATTGCAAGCGTCCATGAGTTTCAAACTTTAAACAAAATATAACAGGGTTTCAAAATTGTTGTACTCGAATATAAATACTGATTCTAAATAAACTATTTTTTAGGTTTCGCCTATACCGGGAATAAAATTGTATAGAATATATGTATATAACTTGTATAATACTGACATGCCCCAACTCATCCTCCAGTTCGTTGACCTTCTCTAGCGCGGCGGTCTTGGTCTCGCTGTCCTCCATCAGCGCAGCCACATCGAACACGTTGTCCAAATACGCTGATATTTGTACCTGAAAACATTCACATATATTTTAGCTACTAAACGAAAAAAAAAAACAACGAGGCAATCTCTCAATAATAGGGGGTTTGAAATATGCAGTTGATATTTTACCACAAAAAAAAAGTTTAAAACCTGACACTAAGCAGGTTTAATTTTAATTTTTGAGCCTTTTGGGGTCGAAACACTAGGACCATGGGGCCCAAGTGCCCACAAATTGTATCGTGAGATATCAAGGCGTTTGGTCGAGTCATCTCACGATCCTAACGCTGGCCTTTACTTGGGTCAACGTATTAGCCTTGCAATCCAGCGTGGGAATGTGACCAGTCTTTTGGGCACCTTTCCTCAGAACTGTGATCTCAATCAGATATTTTATTTATAGGTTAATACCTTTAAATATAATATCTGATTGTTTGTTAGGTTAGGTTACTTTAATTTTAATAACTATTCATGTAAATATCTTATGAAATAAAAATTGTCAATTACAATGGCATATTACGTTATTTTAATTCAAAGTGGCCAGTACTTTGAATAAATATTAAACCTCAATTGGCAATAAAACATTACATGTCATGGCTTTTTTAAATTTGGAACGCCATTGTTTTTGAGTGAAAAAAGTTTGAAACCTAATATAGTATTAGGTTTCAAAAAAACAAAAAGTTTGAAACCTAATATAGTATTAGGTTTCAAACTTTTTTTACACAAAAACTATAGCATTCCAAATTTTAAAAAGCCAGGACATGTAATGTTTTATTGCCAATTGATTTTAAATACGTTCGAATATAATATACGTACATACAGGGCGAATACAGGTCCACCTTTTTTTCGAAGTTGGTTAAAAACAACATTATACACGTCTGTATTTCATCTTTAACTTCAAAAGTAAGAAAGCGATAAAAAAGCAGTTATGTTTGAAGTTAGGTAAAAAGCAGTTATGTTTGAAGTTAGGTAATGGTAATTACACGTTTGGTTAATAATATAAATTGGAAAAAATATTGTTGCGTCAACAGCAAAATTAACTTTTTTTAAACAAGCGTATTCCTATCCCAGGGGTATCGTTGGGATAGGAAAACGTCAAATTACCTAGTATTCATTTTTTTTTATACTACCAAGGTGGCAAACAAGCATACGGTCCGCCTGATGGTAAGCAGTTACCGTAGCCTATGGACGTTTGCAACACCAGGGGTGTCACTCACGCGTTGCCGACCTTTTAAAAACCTTATAACTCCTTTCTTGAAGAACCCCTTGCTATAGTCTCTTGGGAGAACCTCGGCAGGGAGCTCATTCCACAGCCTAATCGTACGTGGTAAGAAATTCCTCTGGAATCTTACGGTACGGCAAGTTTGAGGTGCAAGGATGTGAGGATGAACTCCCTGTCGGTGGCGAGAGGTGCGTTGGTAAAATGTAGCCGTTTGCATCACCTCGAACAATTCCTCAGAACACAGCCCATTGTACAGGCGGTAGAACACACACATTACTAATTTAAACAAAATAAATTGCTGCTCAGTGGAGATATTCAATTCAATCAATTCAATATTATTTATTAATGGCAACAGGGCCCAATTTGTTAGTAACAATGTTCTTATTATCTAATGTTAGTATGGACATTGGACAATCACATATTACACATATTAAAATAAAATATTATCAATAGCCTATGTTAAAAATCTATGTCATTTAAATAATATTTAATAATAATAATCTAAAAGGAATAATAAAAAATGAATAAATTATTAAGAAGTACCTATAAATTAATAAATTAATAATATAGGCCATGAATAATTTAATTTATTAGAGTGACCATATCGGACTTTACTCTCTTAACAATCTGCTTCAAGATGGGTGACTCATACCGATCTGCTATTACTCTCAGAATACTGTTAGAGCTGCCGCGTATTCGGCGCAACAACGAGGCAGACCTTTTGCGCCAAACGGCATGAAACCCGTCCACCCGTGCCTCCGCAAACATAGTTGATGCACTACAAAACGGCGGCAACCCCAACAATACCCTGAAAGCATTGTTATACTGAACACGCAGGGCACTCAGCGATTTCAGTGTACAGCTCACCCACAGGCTGCTCGTGTACAAGTTTTGGCAGTATGCCTTGAACAAAGTGATTTTAACCGCTTTACTACACCGAGCAAACCTACGGCCAGCATGTTACACCTCACCGCCAATGCCCTGCGCTCCCGTTCTATGTCTACATGGTCCTTGAGGTCTTCAGTAACATAGTGTCCAAGGTATTTGTAGACACCGACTCTCTTTAATAGAACACCGGCTAGTGTCACGGGCGGAACAAGTTCAAATTTCTTACCGGCAACCCCAAACACCATGTATTCGCTCTTGTTTACATTGTATAACAACCCATGACTTTGCACATAAGTCTGGCAGATATGTAAAAGCTGTCTTAATGATCCAACTGTTGATGTCAGCAGCACCATGTCGTCCGCATAGCTGAGATTGTTAACACAGACATTATCAACATGGCATCCGACATGTCGACCGCTGAGACCAACAATTAGTTCATTTATATACAAGTTGAACAGCTTTGGTGAAGTCAGGCCTCCCTGTCTGACCCCGCATTGTAACCTGTACTCATCTGACATACTATCGCCCCATCGTACGCTGTTAACCTGGTTCATATACCAAAACTGAAAAATTCTGACTATGTCATCAGGTATGTGTTTATCTCTCATCTTAGCCCACAGCTTATCGTATGACACAAGGTCGAAAGCTTTTGAGAGGTCCAGGAAACAAGCAATTACAGGAGTTTTCCTGTCTGTGTAGTATCGTACTGTGTGCTTCAAGCTCAAAATAGCACTTTCAGTCGATAAACCGGCCCTAAAGCCGAACTGTGCATCGTGTAAACATAGGTGTTGGTTCAATCGCGAGTCTAATAAACTGTCTAAAACTTTAGCTTTTTTTTTTTTTTTTTTTCCATTTATTAACATTTAAAAAAATCGTATAAAACATCTTGTAGGTATAACTTAACATATAGAAGCCACTAAGGTTTATAATTTATGCTAAGTATTTATGTAAGTCAACGTCGATCAATATCACAATAATAACAATAACTGAGTTTAAAATAATAAAAGTTAAGTTTGACATAGTAGGTATTTGCAATTTGAACATACAAAAGCATACAAGTATTGGACAAATACATACCTATTGTTTTATCATTCACAAACATTATAAGGACAAGTAAGGAAATGCGCTTTTAGCTTATATTTAATATTTTTTAAAGTTAATTTATCCCGTAATTCTGGAGGTAGTTTGTTTATGAGTCGCGGAATAACATAATCAGACGTTCGCCTACCGTAGTCATTGTTCACGCGAATCGAGCAACACAGCTGGCGTCGAGCTACCGACCGTGTGTGTATAGGATGTTCCAAGAATGGCTGATTATTTGTAGTAATAAAAAATAGTTTTTTTAATAGAATATATTTTACCTGCATCAACCATCTCATTCGAGGGTCCTAGAGGTGATTGTACCGTAAAATGGTCCTTAAACAGATTAGCTATGTCCCTAGGCTGCGAACACCCGCCAACAGACACAGGTTTACTAGGCACAGTGTTTAGTCGGTTTGTGGACTTCCAGAAACTACAAAAATTGTTAGAAGCATGCTGAGCAGCAATGATGTCCATACGGATCTGCTCTTGATGGTTTTGACACCATTTAAGTTTCCCCCTAAACACCTTACGGCTTTCCCGCATATCTTCATATACCTCACCCGTACCTGGTTTATCGTGAAGTAGCCACATGTGATATCTGAGCCTGGCCTCTCTGTGAACCTCTGCCACATGTCTGTTCCAACCCGTCACATGACGGCGTTTCATACAGTGAACCCTTCTACAAGTACCAAAAGCAGCTTTTGTGAGTATGTCTGTGATGTCTGAATACATCTCATCAAGTACGCGCCTGTGACGTGCATTGCTACAGTGCTTCATGTCAGCACAAATATTAAAGTTGGATGGAAACTGAACAAGCTTTAACCCATTATTACATAAACTAAAGTATTCTGTAATTTGTTCATCATCCCTATGACCCCATACTACATTATTGCTGTTAGTGCTCGTGTCCGGCAACCTGCATCGTACATTATGGAGGTCACATTTTACTATAAGAGGCAAATGATCTGACCAGTAGACTCCGTGAGCCACACATACATCAGTTACTGACTGCCAGGCTGATTTCGTTACTACGCAATGGTCTAGCCAACTGGTACTGTTATGCACATCACTAATATATGTGTAGCTTCCCGAATCTATGCCTAACTTATTTATGTCCGCACATAACCAGTCTTGGTCGGAGCAAAATTTTAACAACTCTATGCCAAAAAGTTCTTTAGGATCTGAGTTAAAGTCACCTAATATATACCCCGCTTGCAAATCACTGGCTTCTATCAAAGCATTTATTTCACCCAATACGTTGGTGAATTCCACTAAATTATCCAAAGAGTTCGTTGGCATATAGACACTAATAATTATTATTGAACGATCACTTAATTCCGCCTTAATAGCCGATAACCGATCACTATTACACTGTATAACTTTAATAGATTTAAACGTACCTTTCCGCCACAGTATGCCTACCCCACCGTAGGGTCTTCCTCGCAGCACTCCCGCAGATATATCCACCGCAGACTTGCCCGTGTACTCGTAGTCCTTATGTATATTTCCCAGCATAGGTATTTCGTATGGGAGCAGCCAGGTCTCCTGTAGCGCCACTACCTCTGCAGACTGACATAACGTGCGCACATCCTCGATTGAGCGTTTAATTGATCTACAGTTAAAACTCGCAAACGTAAATATATTTTTATTCGCTTGATCCATTAAAAGATTCTCCTTTTGTATACGACGCCTCATCACTATTATACTTGAGCTGTACAAAACGTCGGAAAGATATTCCTTGAGGCCATGTATTTTCATTTAAAAATAAACTAAGTTTCGCTTCTGGTACAAATAGCTTGAACGCATCATAATTCTTCTCTTTTCTCATCTTTATTTTAATAAGCCTAACATTCTCATCAGTTTTTGTCTTAATGTATTCCACTATGTCTTTCTCTTTCGTATTTTTACTCACGTTCGAAATAAATAGCGGCACTCTAATTTCAGCAGCTCTGAATTTTCCTTCAGGGTCCGAACAGGCCCTGCCTCTCTGTCCTATAAACTTATACTTCATATTTTTCTTTTTGTTCACTACAACATTCCAATCATTGTGATCCGCTACCACTTGTTTATTATGTCGACTAATACTCGCCGCCATTATGTCCCTGTACGAAGCATTTGTGTTATTTTCCGGTGCGATCGAGTCGGTGAGCCGCTTAGTAGGGGCGTCGCAAGGCGCGCCAGCGCATACGGAAACCGGTTCGACAGCGCCAGCGTTCGAAACCGGGGTACCGGCCTCCACGCGCACACATGCCGGCTCGGAGTTCCGACCATTCATCGCTTGTGTGACTGAGACCGGTATATCATTAATGGGTGAATTTCGTGAGGGAGAATGAGACAGTTGATACGCCGAGATTGCACACTCGTTATCTATTGGCTCTGACGTTTCAAGCATGTATGGAATGCCCAACGGCCCACTATCACAGGTGGTACTTTTTTCTAGTATGTACCCTCCTCTTTTCTTACATATTGGGTCAAAAGTGTTAACAATTGAGGCCTGTTGAATATTTTGCAGCTCACTTTTTGTTGCATACATGTCTTTAATGACATTAATTTCATTTTTAATCGCAACCATATCCTTTAGAAGCTGTAGAGCGTCAACATGATCAAATGTAACCGGGGGTAGTTTGTAAAGATTTTTGGCCACGAAAATCGGTAGATCCTCCGGGTCCGTTGATTTTAACAGCCCAATTATATCCTCCAGATTCCTGATGTTCTTTCCATGTCTCCTTCGCACCTTTTTTTTTTGCAGCAGGTACAGAATCATACAGTAACTTTTTAGCACTTTCTATCTCTTCTTCCGAAAAAGCACTCTTACATATTCGCTCCATACTGTCATAGTCCATCACATCCATACCATTTTGGATGAAAGTCAACACCTCACTAATCACTATATTACAGCTACAGCATTTAACTGTTTTTGAGGACATTTTCCTCTTCACTTTTTGCCACTGATCGCGGTTAACTACGAAACACGCCCGTACGCAACGCCTGCGCTGTCGCGACTGATGATATACAAGGTCATACATGACTTAGACTTTTGTGGGCGGGGCAAAGATGAGTGCTCTTAATTATTATAATTTTTTTTTCTTATTACAATATTTTAATTTCGAGCTGGCAACACACGAATGATACCTCAGAAATCACAAGCGTCCAGCATCCACAGGCATACCAACCATCAGGTGGCCGTATGCTTAAATGCCACCTAGGTACTTTAAAAAAGGTAAATAAGCACAATTCTAAATGGTGTATACCTGCAGATCATCGCTTTCACAAAGCCGAAGTCTTTCCAAGTAATCGTCTAACTTTAGCGCCGTGAACTCGTACTGGAGATGCACCCTGAAGTTCATATCTTCCACAGAGTGGACTATAATATTCACGAACTGCATACACGCCACCTGGAAAAGGATAAACAAGTTCATCAGACAAGCAAATCAGACAAGAAAAGACTAGGCAGAGCCTGTACTATGGCAACCAGACAACTTATAAATACCTACCTTCTAATATATTTTTTAAATAATATGTATGTAACATATTATAATTAATTAACACCCAGACACCGAACAAACAATCGTGCTCATCACACAAAGATTTGTCCTGGGTGGGAATCGAACCCACGACCTTCGGCGTAGCAGTCAGAGTCACTAACCACTAGACCATAATAATAAACATATAGTCATAGTAGAACTCTTAAAGGGGTCACACACCGTGAAGATACATAGAACTGACTGTTAAGTCGTTAGATCGCGACAGAGGCCTAAATATGAGCGATCTAAATAACTTTATCACCAGGTTGGCCACTAACCAAACGATCCAAAGAAAGTAGACTCAATAGGAAGATACACCCACTAGATTTAAGATACCTAAGGATTTCTTGACCTTGTTCCTGTAATTTTCGACTTTCCGAGAAAGAAAGTCGAAAATTGATAAATGTGTTTATGACAACGGCCACCCCCATCCACGGACTGCCTGCCGCAAGCGCAGCTTGTCTTCAAACATCTATCAATTCTTTGCATTGGATATTATCTGAGATATCGCCCAGATACTCTAGCTAGGTATATCTTACAAAACCTACTCACCATAAACTCAATATGAAAATTATCATAATTCATAAAATACTCCATAAGCGTGTGGAATCGTCGTGGTTCACCGACCACCTCCTTGAAGTTGTCGAACGCTGACAGGATGATCTGGTGACCTCCCTTGACCAGGCAGATGGCGGCCAGCAGTTCCAGCACCAGGGCCTTCGTGCGGAGCGAGTGGTGGACCAGTGATAACGCTATGCTGTTGATAGCTTCACGGTGTTGGATCACCATGTTGAAGCCGTACTGGAAATAAATAGGGTTCATATAAAGATTTGTGGAGTCAGTATCTAGTGTAAGAATTTACCACTTTCATAGAAGCAAACAATTTTTAATATTAGTGGAGATAAGATTGGACATCTTATTCCTTCATTATTTGGAATTGCTTCTATATTTCTAAAAATAAAATAACTATCCTATCCCTACTAATATTAAAAAACTAACTTAAGTGGGAGTATCTGTTGCTTTTTAACAACTACCCAGGAATTGGCACAGAAATACCCAGGATACTATCTTTCCAAATTTCGTTTGATGACACACTTATAATGATACTTTCTAACGCGATAATGGACAACCACGCAGGATGTCCCACGGGCAACACCTAGTAGAGTCACAATTTAACCATTTCAAAAACTACCCATCATCAGTTTTTAATTAGTAGTACCGTACCTTGTTGTTCATGATGGCCCTCATACACATGATGCAGACGTGTATATCGTCGGTGCTGGCTCCCATATTGAGCCTGGCGGCGTGACGCGTCCTGCGCCTGGCTACAGCAGGACTGGCGGTGCCCTCACACTCCGCGTCGGCACTACGCGCGCGCCGTCTCCACGACGCGCTCATCGTTGACCCACCGTCAGTAGGACCGCTACACTCCGATGTTGTAGTGTTCACTGAGGAAGTAAGAATAACCAATATTAACTTAAGTTCAGCTCAAACTGAAAACTCGCGACCCACCCTTGACCGATTTAGCTCATGTTAAAATTTAAAAAACAGATTTGAAGTGAAAACTTCTTTTGGGTGTATGTTCCCCATCCCAAAAATGCACGTTGGGCATTTTAGGGATGCGGAAATAGCACTGAACTGGCGTGACCGTCACGCTCATAGGCATATTTTTTTTTTTTTTTTTTATACTACTTGGGTGGCAAACAAGCATACGGCCCGCCTGATGTTAAGCAGTATCCGTAGCCTATAGACGCTTGCATTACCAGAGGTATCACTTGCGTGTTGCCAACCCTTTCTTTTACACCAGGGCTTTAAGATGGAAGTAACCCTGGGATAGGAATACGTTTCTTTCAAAACGCATTCCTAAATGAGCGCTGGAGACCTGTACTCACACACAGGAACACAACTACACCGCTGTGTGTAGTCATTTGGCTGTGGTCTTCTGTAAGGTGGAGGTCCTTCCCCAGTCGGGCTTGCTCGCTAGTATGGTGCCCTACCTCTCTTATTGAATAGGTACAGATGTGTGTGTTATTACACTTGGAGAATTTCGCTCGCTTCTTTAGTAATTATAATGACAACCCATATGCTGTCAAAGCTGATTTATGCTGAAACACTGCAGATAGCTCAAAAATTGTTTTCCATGGCAGTGTTACCTACTAATACGAAAATTAGGGCTGATGGACGCCTTTTTTTACGTTTGATTACGTCAGTATTGGAATCTTACCCTGGTTAATACCATCGGTAGACTGACTCCTTGCGAGCGCGATCCTCTGCTCGTGGCGCATCATGCTGAGTCGGAAGCTCAGGTAGTCGATCAGCACGTCCAAGCCCTGGTTCTGTTCGTTGAGGAACTCGCGGACCCATCTAGAAATTATGACAATCATATTAACATGAGTTGGTAGTTATATTTCCCATGTCAGTCGGAAAGGATCACTGTAGTGTATTACGATATGAAAATACTGTATCTAACTTCCAAAGTGTAACTAAAATGGCGATTTAATTCATCTTTCATAATATAGTCCGATATCCTGAATTTTATTTATCTATTTTTGTGTTTAGCTGAAAGACGTTCAATGCTGGACATAGAACTCGCCAATGCCATTCACAGCATTCGGTCTTGAGTTGCACTCATATATTGGCTTCTCGCAACCTTCTTTAGGACGACGGTCTGCCTTGTTGGCCTGCCCAAACCGAGTCTTTTAACACGTGGTCGCTACTTCAGAACCGTTCTGCTCGTACGGATTTTGGTTCTACGAGCTATTCCCCACACATTGCCAATTACTCGTAATTGAGACAATCCTTTGAGCTATTTCGGTCACTTTGGTTCTAATAAAGATCTCCTCGTCTCTGAATCGATCTCAAAGAAAGGTCCAATCATACATAGGTTTCCGGTTCAATGGTGAAATATAATTTGCAATCGTATATACTCACTCGATGTGGTTAGTTCGTAACGATATCTCCAAGTCCCTGAGGACTTGTGTCGAAGTTGAGTCGCCGACCATTTTGCGTTTCTGCAACAAATATAGATGAGATCTTTAGTATATTTCAGATTTTTTAATCAAAAGGACGGTTTAATATAAATGTTTAAAGAATTACATTTATAGGGTTGTTGTACACTGTAATTTCGTCACAGTTCTAGACAAATTTAGCCATACTTTATTCTGTGATAAATTTACTTTCTGACGAATGTACACCCACCCCATTTCTGAAGGTAAAGAAATACAATATGATATTGTAAATTTTATTTTTCACAAACAAGCATGCAGCCTGCTTGAGGTTTAGCAGATCACGTAGACTACAGGTACTTTAAATGTCCGAAAAGGATCACTTGCGCAATGCAACCATAAAACTAAATGGCTGTTCTGGCTTGATAAACTAAATCCTTTCTGCTGCTGGAAAAGCGATTAAACGGGTATTGTTGAATCGGTGTCGGTGGCGAGCGGTACATAACGTAACAAATGTACTAAAATGTTCGGCACCTCGAGGCGTTATAGAATAGTCGTGGCCGGGCTATTTTTTAGCTGTCCAGCCCCTCTAGACAAGTGGCATAAACGGTAGTCGAATCGAAAAGTCAAAAAATAAAATGTATGGAATTTGACGTGAGTCTACGATTTAATGTCGTAAACTTACGTCAAATCCCATACATTTTCATTTTTGACTTTTCGATTCGACTATCGCTTATGCCACTTGTCTAGAGGCTCTGTATGGTGTAAACACTTCTCCAATCGGGTTGTTCAATTTGAACGAGCAATACCACTGCACCCTTTCCTCTCGTAAAACAGAATAATATCGTTGTATACGAGTAACAAACTACCTACATATGGTATCATATAAGGGCATTCATGCAATGGTTCCATCTTAAAAATAGAAAGTTCTTAGTTATGACAATCTGCATTCACTTTCTTATTGTTGTCTCCTATGTCGTGTGTGTGCCACAAGACATAAGTTATTATTATACTTATTAGGTTATTAGGTACTAGGGGTCGCCCGCGTGGTAATTTGGAATAATTTTCCCCCATTTTGCAACATATCTCACTACTGCTCCGCTCCTATTGATCGTAGCGTGATGTTATATAGCCTATAGCCTTCCTGGATAAATGCACTATTCAACAAAAAAAAGATTTTTTCTAATCGAACCAGTACTTTCTGAGATGAGCGCGTTCAACCAAACAAACAAACTCTTCAGCTTTATAATATTAGTATAGATAGGAATCACTTGGTTCATCTTTCCGCTCAATGATATTTAGACTGCACGTGTGGCCTAGTGGTCTAAATGGTCAGAAAATACTCCGTGGCGTATCGTAGATCGTTTGGTAGATCGATTACATTGTGTCAGTAATTTTACTGTTTGTTAAAAATACCGTTTATTTATGTCCAGCAGTGCACTGGGATAATGATGATGATGAAAAATCCCGCGATAAATGGATTATTTAAAAACAGATCTTGCCTTCTTTTTTTAAAAGACAAAAGTGATTTTTGAACCTAATTTTCACTAGATTTATCGTTTACATATTTTTTTTTACTATTATTACACGTAGTTAACATTGCTATAGATTTTGGAATGCAAAACATAACATGTTTAAAAACAAATATTGGAACCATATAAGTAAATAGCGGTTTCGCGAGGGTAAGTTTGAAGTTGATTAGAATAAGAAAACACGTTGTTTCATACAAACTTTGCAACCACTTTTCACCCCCTTAGGGGTTGAATTTTTAAGAATCTTAGCGCTTCCCTACGTTATAAAAGGAACTCCTGAGCAAAATTTCAAGTTTCTAACCCTTATAGTTTAGGCCCTGCGTTGATATGTCAGGCAGTCAGTCAGCTTCTCCTTTTATATATATCCTTACTAACATTATAAATGTGAAAGTTTGTGAGAATAAATGGATGGATGGATAGATGGATGGATGTCTGTTATTCTTTCACGTAAAAACTTTTTTTTTTTTTATACTACTTGGGTGGCAAACAAGCATACGGCCCACCTGATGTTAAGCAGTATCCGTAGCCTATAGACGCTTGCATTACCAGAGGTATCACTTGCGTGTTGCCAACCCATTTTTTTACACCAGGGTTTTAAGATGGAAGTAACCCTGGAATAGGAATACGTATCTTCAAAACGCATTCCTAAATGAGCGCTGGAGACCTGTACTCACACACAGGAACACAACTACACCGCTGTGTGTAGTCATTTGGCTGTGGTCTTCTGTAAGGTGGAGGTCCTTCCCCAGTCGGGCTTGCTCGCTAGTATGGTGCCCTACTTTCGCACAGAGATATATTATGGTCTGGAATAACACATAGGCTACTTTTTGCAGCGATAATCGACATTTACGCGGGCGGAGCCGCGGACAACAGCTAGTATAGATATAATGTTAAGCTCGTAGCTTGTCCCACACGGTAACAGAAGCACGACATCTCAACATATGAGTCAGAGATGACGGGTGTTGGGCGGTACTCGGTAGTGCGCGACCTTTGAGTGAGCGACCCCACCGTACGACCTGAATAATTGATACAAACCCACGACTAATATGGTGAGCCCACGCCTGTTTCAAATCCTGAGCTGCATTTTACTACTGTTTTATTGTCCCCAACACATAAAAATTGGTCTGCATAATGTGCATTTCGATTCTCAGCGCATGTGTAAACTTCGTAAACGTACGCGTAAAATAACTCCATGAGATCTTGTGTGCGATGGGTAATTTGGTCTAGTAGTAAGTAATCTTGACTGATAAGTCGGAGGTCGTGGGTTCGATACCAAGGTTTTGTGATGGAGTATCCATAATCATAATCATTTATTTCATAAAGCCAATTTACATGTCAAATTTGTTTAAGGAATACAAATACCAATTAAATAAAAAGTTACATAGTCATCCAATAAATTAATTGGCAAACATAATTATTCAAACATGTCATAAAAATGTCAAACAAATAAAATAACAGATATGTCATAAAATAGAATATGTCAAGTTAAATACAATGTCAATTAAATAAAAATTGCCAAATTAACTAAACATGACAAATTAAATAATTCATTTTTTTAAAGTCATAAATTCATCAAAGGTATAAAAAGTTTGCTCTACAAGCCACCGCTTTAAACGAGACTTGAAACAAGTAGTATTTGAAGCCGTAGCCGTATCCATTTAGAAAGAAAATATTTCTTTAAAAATGCATTCCTAAATGAGCACTGGAGTCCTGTACAACACACAGGAACACAACCTCACAACTGTATGTAGTTTTCTGACTGTGGTTTCCTGTCCTATTCGGGCTTGCTGACTTGTAGTCAGCAAGCCCGAATAGGACAGGAAAGGGACTGGGAAGGACCTCCGCCCTACTATTAAAAAGGTCCACTCAACACGGCACACCTACGTCTGTTACGTACGAATATCAACTTCTTAACAACAAATGAAAGGCTTTTCATATCCTTCTGACATAAAGAAAAGCCCACGATATTCACACAAAGCGTCGCAAACGAAGCTACAAGGGTCAAGTGCCCAGAGACGTCGACATAAGTTTTGAGACCCCTAGCATCGTATTTATATATAGATTTAGATATTAATGTACGGGTCGTGGGGACTTAATTGGCGTTTTGTTAAGGAAGCCATAATTTCAATTAGTAGGTATAGGACGATAGCCTCGTGGTACCTGCATTTCTGAGAGACTTTTTTTTTATACGAACAAAGAGACCTGTACTCACACACAGGAATACAACTACACCACTGTATGTAGTTATTTGGCTGTGGTCTTCTGTAAGATGGAGGTCCCTACCTCTCTTATTCCTAGTTGCTTTTAAATGAGCACTGGCTTTGCTCTCTAGTGGACTATTTGGCTGTGGTCTTACAAATGTTGAGGGTTTTCCCGGATTTGCTCGCTTGTATGGTGCCCTATCTTTCTTAGACTTACTAACGGAATCAATTAATTACATAGCCATAGCCAGGCGCAGTCGCTGTTCGGTAAGATCAGGGTTAAGCTACCAAAGCCGCGGTGGGTTCTTGGTGAGCAAATAATGGTATTTCGTGTAAGCGTCACCGTGCTTTGGCAGACACGTTAAAATTCGGTCCTACCTGTTAATAGACGTTACCGGGACACAAGCCTAAATATAGGCGATTTCAGTAACTCTGTCACTAGGTTGCCTGATAAACGATATGAAGAAGAAGAATTGATTACTTTATTCCCACATGACAGACTATATCGCAAGTTATACTATCTTATATAACAATCAGATATCAAATTACAGAATATAATTATACTAGGTGACATTTTCTCACGTACTCGTCAATAACATGAATCGGAGTGAGTCAGTCTGTCTAACATTCCGTCTCATGTTAATTTTTACCCGATTACGGCGAAGCCAAAAGGAGGGTTATGATTTTAGCCTGTATGTATGTTTGTCTCTTGATAATGTAGCAATTAGCGTACCATAGTAGTCTCTGCCTACCCTAATAATGGGTGACGGGTGTTATGATATGGATGTACGTATCAATCATATATTCATAAAATTAATTAATAAAAGGGAAAAATACCTTTAAGATACAGATTTTATACTACCCAACCAACCAGGCCGTCATGAGATTTTTGTCATTATTGCATCCATGTGTAAGTACAAAATTAATACATAAGTTTTATCGGTTCATAACATGAAACCCTGTCAAGGCACTGCAGCACTTTATATTATAATGAACAACATGGATTTTGACGCGCTCAAACGAGCTCAAACGTCAACGCATGTACGAGTTGCGTGTTTGGCATAAGACGCGATTATTATACGCGCTTCCAAAAAGGAGCTAACGCTAGTCCGAAACCGTCCTTAGAAAAAATATAGTAACTTCTTCCGAGAAGACTTGATCTGAGAAATAGACATGGTGGTATTCAAAAGCTTTATTGCTGAACACAGTACATTTTTCAATATGTAAATTGCAAGTTGTTGAGTGAATTAATAGTTCACTATGTACGACCAGTTAAGGCATGCAAAACTATTGCAAATTAAAGAAACGAGGAGATCCGTAGGAAAACCAAAGTGACCGACATAGCTCGAAGAATTGGCTCAATTAAGTGGCAATGGGCAGGGCACATAGCTCGCAGAACCGATGGCCGCTGGGGCAGAAAGGTTCTAGAGTGGCGACCACGAACTAAAAGACGCAGCGTGGGCAGGCCTCCAACAAGGTGGACCGACGACCTGGTAGAGGTCGCGGGCAACCGATGGACAAGGTCAGCTCAGGACCGAATGATGTGGAAGACCTTGGGGGAGGCCTATGTCCAGCAGTGGACGTCTTATGGCTGAGATGGATTAAGAACATTATTAAATATGTCTTAGAATTAAGTATATCTTATACATATTATTGTATGTCATAAATCATGTCAAAAAACTTATAAAGCCTCACTCCACTACGATCCAAATAGATAGATATATACAAATATGTATAAAATCCATAAGCCTATATACCATATAACTGCTACGATAAATAACATCGTAAATACATGTTGTTAATATGTACTTAGTGGTGTCAAAATCACTTACCATGTGCGAAATTAATGATCAAACATAATATCGGCGCCTGTCTGTACTTAGTG
The DNA here is from genome assembly GCA_947095525.1 of Trisateles emortualis. Lineage (NCBI taxonomy): Eukaryota > Metazoa > Arthropoda > Insecta > Lepidoptera > Erebidae > Trisateles > Trisateles emortualis. The sequence continues at coordinate 17,082,731 of OX352741.1, read as the reverse complement.
TGGAGCTGCAATGTATCGGATTTATTTGTTTAGTCTGTGCTAACATTGCGAAGCTTCTGAAGTGGTTGACGGTTGGCTACACATAATAGCCGCTTACTGTAGCTATTTCGCTTTTATCTTTTTTTATAATGAGACTAGCTTTTGCCTGAAGGTTCGTTCGCATAGAGTTTACACAATGACTGCACTTAGGTCGCAAACAAGCAGACAAGCGTCCATAGGCTACGGTAACTGCTTACCATTAGATGGGTAGTTTTTTGTGCACCACCTTAGTGGACGTGGAGGTTCGATTAATTTGTAAAAAAATAGGTAGGTACTAGGCAAACATGTTAGCAAGTAAGTTGGAAATAGTTTTAGGTAATTGGCTTTTGTCAGAACCATCACATCAATCACGAAGATCTATATTTTTTGCTGCTATCAGCTTGCTCCAAAATTTGACCTCAGTATTAATTTGCTGAACAATAAAAAAACCGTATTACAACTACACAATCAATCAATTTTTTTACTAGCTGTACAGATCCTTATCAAACTAAATAATATTCTATGTGTAAATAAATAGAGTACATAATTATATGGCAAATAATTAAAGCAGGTATTAACTAGTTTTTTTCTATTGATGTTTTATGTGCTCGATTATTTGTTAAACGTTGTTTAATTCAGGTCTTCAAGTTAACAAATCTAACGGTAGGTATAGGGTGCTTGTATCAAATCACATTTGATAACAATCAAATAAGTTCAGTTTTTATATCTGTAATATAAAAATAAATCGCTGAATTTGTTGCAATTTATTTACGCCGATGATGTTGAAACAATATTTTTTGCTGTGAAAATCTTTGGCGTAGGCCTACGTCTAGAAGTGGACGTCTTTTGATTTAAAAAAGCTTTACCGTATAATCAGGTTAAAGAAAACAAAAAAGCCTGTGCTATTCTTCACCTAAAGTTAGATATAAGGAGTAGGGAGCGGAATGGCCTCTGTTGCTTCACCTCCGGGCAGATGAGTGTACCATCATTATATTTATTATTTAAATTTCATATACTATATGGGTGGGATTATAGACTAGCATACTAGTTTTTAATAGACATCGTAAAACTACACTCACGATCCTATTTGCAAGCAAGCATAATTCAATGTAATTATGCCATTACGTCAATTATCTCCTAGAAGGCTGCGGGGAAAAGGTGATTTCAGCCCTGGAAATTATGGATTGATTATTTTTAAAATATCTACCCGGCACTAAGCAATATCTACGTTTAGGAGGTTACCAAAAACCTGGCACATATATCTGTGGGTCTCCTAATGCTTACTTCGATAGATCTTGGTGTGTTGGTTCCTTCTTTTCCTGTGTTAAGTACCTACCAAATTGTATAATATGTTTTACTCTGGCGGTTGGAAAGAATGGCCAGAGTTTCTTGCCAAATAGCCAATACCCTTGCTAGCAAATTGGCTGCTTTTTTTCTACCTTCGTAAATAAGTAGATAAGATTTAAATTAATAAATGACTTTCGTAGCAGAGTCAAGAGTCAAGTTGACGTTTTAAATTCCTACATATTTCATGCAGGTAAACATATAGAGGCTTTGATAGTAGAATTTGAAAGTCTGATAAAGGGGATTGAAAATTAGCAAGAGTTGCCAGCTATATACTTACGCCACCAGCTAGTTTAAATTTAAATATATTACTTACGTGGCAAACAAGCATACGGCCCGCCTGATGTTAAGCAATTACCGTTGCCTATGGACGCTTGCAATACCAGAAGTATCACTTGCGTGCTGCCAACCCATTTTTTTACTCCAGGGCTTTACGATGGGAGTATCCCTGGGATAGGAATACGTTTCTTTCAAAACGCATCCCTAAATCAGCGCTGGAGACCTGTACTCACACACAAGAACACAACTACACCACTGTTTGTAGTTATTTGGCTGTGGTCTTCTGCAAGGTCCTTCCCCAGTCGGGCTTGCTCGCTATTATGGTGCCACTATTTATGAGGGGCTCGTAGCTACGTGTTATCGGCACAGATCAACAGATCTACAAAGTTAAGCAAGCTTGCCGCGGTCGGTCCATAGATGCGTGACCATTTTATAAAAACACAATAAGATACCTCCGTGCCTCGGAAATTACGTAAATCTATTAGTCCTTCGTCTGCTCTCTCTTCGGTCGTGTCGGTTTGCCGTCCCATCAGACTATGAGAGTAAAGAATAGTGAGTATGTTTGTGCACACACTTGTGCACTATAATATGTCCTGAGCAGTGGGCTAAACTCCGTTACGATTGGCCGCCGTGACTGAAATCGGTCTGGATGACTTAGGTACTAGTAAACTATTCATAACTCATAAAGATGATGGTATTAAAACGATACTTTTATTATATATATTTTCATCCTCAATTTAATAGTTCGACAAAACATTCTAAACTAATTGAAATGCTTGCGTCTCTAATAGAGTATCATGCGCAAGTTTATAATATCGGTATAATACAGACTGTACGATCGTAAACTTGAACTATTACCAACATTATTGATATGGCCTTCATTGTATACAGATTTGGAGCAAAGGAATGAAATCTATTAGAGTAGCCATACTTATTTCTAGATCCATTGTCAAATTAAGTGTTTTGGTACAAGAAGTCACGAACTCTGCTAATATTATAAACGCGAAAGTTTGTGAGGATGTTTGTTACTCCTTTACCCAAAAACTACTAGATGTTTTATGAAAGTTGGTAGAATTATAGTTTACATACTAGAATAGAAAATAGGCTATATTTTATTTTAATAAAACGACATTCACGCGGGCAAAAAGACTAGTATATAATAAATTATATAACAAGAGTTATCACTTAATTATATTATTAGTCCAAGAGCTGTATTGACAAAAGTCATCATTATTCCAAACAACAAAGTAAGCTTACCCTTGCCTATGCCTTCAAGAAATGCTTAGAAAAAGACCGTCTTATTAATAAATTTATTTTTTTATTCAAAAATATATGTTACAAAAATAACATTCGTATGTTCCTACAATTACGTCACAAGTAGGTCATTTTAAACCTAGATGTTATTTTTTTTTTAATAAACTACAACGAATAAGATGCGTAAATCGTTGTAAACACCTGGCTGTGGTTTGGCTACTTTAAAGCTGTGTACACACTAGAGCATTGACTAGTACTTGAGATTGAGACCGAAGTGAACATGGTGCTAAAGTATACAAAATTTAATACTACTTGCAAACTATAGCCATAATTTTTTTTTATACTACCAAGGAGGCAAACAAGCATACGGCCCGCCTGATGGTAAGCAGTTACCGTAGCCTATGGACGCTTGCAACACCAGGGGTATCACTCGCGCGTTGCCGACCCTTTAGAAACCTTATAAATCCTTTCTTGAAGAACCCCATGCTATAGCCTCACGGGAAAACCTCGGCAGGAAGCTCATTCCACAACTTAATCGTACGTGGGAGGAAATTCCTCTGAAACCGCATTTTACGTTTGTTTAGACCACAAAAAGCAAAGCAATTACAAGTCAAAGTTAAATTTATTTATTTATTTAGAAAAAATACATGATACTTATGAACGTCATAAAAACAAATGCCAGCATACTTTTTTCGTAAGGACAATTCGCTGACTAGGGTAGTTCGGCCCCGAGAAGAATTGGCAAGAAACTCGGGCCACTCTTTTTAATAGCCAGACATTTAACATTTACAACTTGGTATAAGTAACAATATCAGTGGTAACAAAAATCGACGGAAACAAATATACAATAAAAAAAAATACGCTATACCTATTGCTCGCGTATGTACATAAATATTTGTGGGTCACACAAAAATATTTGTCTCGTGTGGAAATCGAGTAATTAACCTCTTAGCACTAGGCGCCGTGTTAGCTAGCATAACCACTACGCCCACATATGCAGTCAAAATTGGTCAAAATTGTATCATTCGCTAAATCATGACATTATATAATACGCTTCAGTTTGTATGCATCCTTATATCAAGACAGGGCAGGTGGTTGATATAAGCTATATCTATACAGATAACGCCATAATATAATAATATGGTAATACCAGTACCTGATTACTGGTTTTAAGGGAAAACGAAGGATAAAATAGTGTTTACAAATAGCTTGCGGATAAAAATGAGCAGTAATCATAAGTTGATACCGATTGGTATTTGAACGACACTTAAGTGCGAATACTGGTTTAACCACAAAGTATGCTAATAAAAGGTAGGGTAGGTAGCAATACCTCCAAAGCCGATTTTTTCAGAAGACTGCAGATAAATCACACACACAATGATTGAATAAGATGTAAATTATAAGGTGTCTAAAGAGTGTTACAAGCGTCCATAGACTACGGTAACTGCTTACCATCAGGCGGGCAGTATGCTTATTTGCTTTCTTCTGCTTCCTTGGTATAAAAAAAGTAGGTTATTCTGTTTTTACACGGTAATAGCCTACAAGCTATGCTCCTGGTGTTTTGAGTAGTTTTTGCAAGGTTTTATACTTGTATGGCACAATGCGAAACATACCGCCTGGTAAAGAACCTTTACTAACAGTCAAACAACTACCCACAATGGCGAAATTATGTTCTAGCGTTCAGGAACATTGTATTTAAGCTGTATTTTATAAAAATATTATGTATCAAATACCTGTTAAATTTCGTCGTATAGTAGCAAATATATTTTCATTCTCAAACAAAGAATAGTGTGACATTGTGCCGTAAATCACGATTAACAAGTAGTTGTTGAATAGCGATCTATATCGGAGCACCCCCACCGGGTCTCCGGAGCACCGGTGTGGCCAGCGGTACACAAGTTGTGTGTACAAATTGTAGGTGGCGCGCGATAGCTATCGATGTTCGACTGTGATGTATTGCTCATTGTGTGCGACAGTACGGTCCACCATAGTGGAATGCTACGCTTATCACTGCTTGTGTTATGACTAATACAGATTAATAACATACGTTGTTTTAAGGCAGATATGGAGGTGATTTGTGTCTTTAATCAGGGATTGACAAAATTTAAGTTTTTGATGTATGTGTGTGAATAACGTAGTAAATAAAGTTGTGTGATCAAAAAAGGTTCGTACAACTGGAGCACATAAAACATGGTGAAAGAAATTATTTTGGAGCCTACACTCGTCGTTCGCATGAAAACTACAGATAAATATTAGCTGACGAAATGTGATGTACGTCTAGCTTCACCATTGAAGGAAATAAGCGTGATTCTATGTTTAATATTACACCATATCCCATACTCAGGCACAAAAAGCCTTATTAACATAACGACCCATTCTTAAAGAAATGTCCCTGGGGAAGTAGGTACTTATGTACTAAAATGTATCTAAAATGCAAGTACTTACAGTAAAATCGATTTAACAAATGTTTCAAGTCTTGGTTTTCCCAAGCTCTCTAACTAAACATACAGAGCAAAACGTGCATAAAACGATTTTATCCACAAATTGCCCGTGGGCAGATCTCTATCGTTGGCTAGCACTAATGTATCGTTCATTGTTTACAATGTTTAACGGTATCGCCGAATACGGAGACTCACGCGCAGCTAAGAGTTTGTACCTTACTATGTATCATTCCACTAGAGTCGTGGGGACCTCCTGAGGTGACAGTAGACTAATATGGGCAATGGATATTTATGCTGTTCAATCAGAATGTCGAACAATGATCGCTGAAAGGTATAACATAATTCGAAAGAGAGCGTTAGTACGGCAGTGTTTTATTGCTAATAATAATAATCCAAACGCTGACGGCTGTGTTTATTGTAAGCGAAAATCACCGCCCATTGACATCGGCAGTGTTAGGAGCACAGGCAAGTCGTTGCCTAAGAGACTTACAGAATTCCATGTAACTTGGCGACAGGTTATTCATTCCAGACTACTCATGGTACAGAGGAATAAATTATGAATAACATTTTATATATTTTTGGCAATGCTACGATACTTGCTAGAATCATGACAATAAACGTCATTATTTATTGATTTTTAAGATCTTTCATACTTATTCCAATATTAGTGAAAACCTGTTAAAGGTTTTATGTTAGTCTTGATATTTTTTCTTACGTTTTTTGTAAAACTGTTGATTTCCCAAATAAATAAATAAGTGTGAAAGTTTTTATGATTAAATGTTAGGTTTGAACCTGAATATGATAACTGAAACGAGGCGATCATCCCCACGTTTATTTACAAACGACATTCAAAATTAAATATACATAGATCATGGTTTAATGAAGTCAGTAACTTAAAATATTCAACTCACCCTGTGACTCCTAGATGCCTTTGGATCCAGGTAAGTCCTAAGCTTGTTGAGGTAGTGGGCAGGCGAGTCCTTCGCCTGCACCATATCTTGATCACAGATGATCTCCCATTTCTTCTCCAAGTCGTAGTTGCGTAGGAGTTTCGCTTTGTCTGGAGGTAGATCCATTGATGCCTGCAAAGGAGAAAGTCTTTATAAGGAGATTTTAAAACGCAAGTTTCGTCTATATAGTCTGTAGGTGTCTGTAATAGAAATAATCCTGTGTTACAGCTCGTCAGGGCTCACCAGGGCTCGCGCCCTATTGCCTTCTACGATCCATCAGAACATCAGCTAGGTTTTCCGGCCTCTAATAGCTACCAAAATTGACAACTATAATTAACGCTACACTAAGGGATATAAAATGTTGCCATATTATGGTTAGCATAGTAAGAAAAAGGTGTGCGCCTCTTTATTATGTCTAGTCCGCGGCAGCACCAACACCATTCTGAGTGTTTTTTACGGATCCAAGAAGAATGATGCGGCCGTGGTTGAAGTATTTACACTGATTTTACACAATGTATGTAACCAAATTGTTACTAATGCATTCTGGCATATTAACTTTATCTACTTGCGTCTTTTCGGCAATTGCTAAAAGTGAATTCTCGCTACACCCGTTTAAAAGCTCTTTGACTTTATGACCCATAAGAATACGAGCCTAAGTCTGGTTTTACGACACTCATGAATATACGACTCGGATAACTCGGATAACCTATTCTTAGCTGAACGCATCAGCTAAGAATAGGTTATCCGGTACGATGTTATGACTACATTTGGAGGAAGCACAGGGTGGTTATAGACAAGCTTATATGGATCCAGACAGTTCTTGTCTACATCAGTATTTATATCTATCAATCCAATCGAAAGAGGTCTACTGCTGGATATAGGCTTAATTTAGGAGTACCCATAACACAAAACTGGTGGCTTCAAGTTGTCCCTCGCAAGCGTCCATGGGCAACGATAATAGCACACGGGTCTCCTCTCCTATATCAAGAAAGAGAAGGTGTAGGCCTTAATTCAGTACATGTCTTTAGAATTTTTCCTAAGACATGTGGGTTTCCTCACAATGTTTTCCTTTACCGTTAGTAGATGGTGGATCATTTGTTACCTTAGCAGTATAAAAAACGATAATAAATTTGTACAGGTTGCTGGAGCCACGACAGTCAGACAGACATAAATGTACTAATACTAAGTAGCAATAATATTACTTTTTGTCTGGAAAGTTTATGGGGATCAGGGGTTCTCACAAACATTCCTGGTATTTAACGCTTTTTAGAAGCAGAAGAGGGGCGATATCACATGATGGCCATGTGATATAGCCATAATATTAGCTATAACGAATGATTTTTTATTCTATTTTTTAGATGTTCCGAGGGTCTATAACAGAAGGTATCGATATGAATTACATTAGTTATGTTATAACAGCACATTGTATTCAATCGCGATCGATCCAGCATCTAAAAAAGGATCGGCTACCATTGAACCAGTTTACGAGATATTGGCTTATACGAACTTAACGGTATACTTGGGCACTCATAGGGCTGTACTAAGTTTAAAGATTTTTGTAATTTGTCATATCAGTTGATACTTCTGGTCTTCATCACATGGCGAGAACAACAAATATTGCGTATACGATACTCTCAAGTGCTTTTGTGGCAGCAAGATGACACACGGCCGGTTTCTGGAAGTAATCTTGGTCATCTATAATGCGGGCTATCGAAATTGACATTATAATAAATCCTGCTATATACTAAGTAATAACAATATTTTAATCCAGTGGTTAGTTGTCATCTTGGAGATAGAATTGTTCAGAACATCTATAATGCGGGCTATCGAAATTGACATTATAATAAATCCTGCTATATACTAAGTAATAACAATATTTTAATCCAGTGGTTAGTTGTCATCTTGGAGATAGAATTGTTCAGAACCATTACATATATAGATATAGGCCTCTGCCGTGATAGAACGATCTCTACGCGGTTATCCATATATAGGTTAATCGCGCCCTTGGTAGCTTAACCAGCAGATCGTTTCCCGACCAGCGAGTGCACTTGGCAATGAGCGCATCTGAAACCCATTACTAAATATTAAAGAACGATCATGCGAAACGTAAAGTCGCCATTTCATAACATGCCATGCCCTTCAACTTCCTACTTCAATATTTCGCATTTACGTCAGTTTATTACATACAATGTTATTGATTGGCAATCGTACGATAGGCTCATGAACCTACAATCGGCACTGTGTACTCATAAATCCGCGTAAATGTTGTGTTATCGTGAGTATACCCCTTTTGTTTGTGTTGTTTGTATAAAGCCGATATTTCGTATTAAGTAACAGTATTTAGTAAAGTGAAGTGCTTTTGTTAATACTACCATGGAGGTGGACCGATGACCTAGTGAAGGTTGCGTGCAGATGGACAAGGCTAGCTTAGAACCAAATGTTAAAAATCCTAGGGTGAGGCCTTTGTACAGCAGTGGATGTCTTGCAACTGGGATGATGATGGTGATGAAGGCAACCAAGCATACGGCCCTCGTGATGGAAAGCAGTTACCGAAGCCTATTGACGACTCGTAGTAGATGTATGGAGTGGAGACAATAATCTGATGTTAATTTCCTCTCATTAAATTATTAAACCTTATGATTAATATACAAGATTTAAAGAAATCAGTAGAATTTTTTGAAAGAAAACAAAACAGTGAAAATGCATTATAACGCGTCGATCAATTCCAGACATTCGCAAAGTTGCAAATTTCAAAAGTAGTTAATCGTATCTACCTATACTAAAACATCTAAGTGGCAACCCTAGGTAGTTGGCTGCTGTACTAAAACTAGTCTTTTCTACTGAACATCGGTTAAGGACAAACTGTTTAAGTGTTCTACGTACAGTAATTGGTAAATGGTCAAACTAAATTGGACAGTTTTGCAATATACACATGTTTCTATACTGAATGTAGAGAATGAAAGATTCACTCAATAATTTTGATTTTTGTCTTCAATAAATAGCTAGGACATGCACGACTATAGTTATAAAGTTATAGCTTGGCCTCAGTATGTTTAAGACTCAACTTATCATAATATATACTGTGGACTAAACATGATCGGAAAGCTTAAACGTGTTATCATCTTATTTAGATCTATTATAAAGACGAGCCTTCCTCTTCATAAAGTACGTATGGCTCGTACGCAGCCACATTCGTGTCGGATACAGGTGCTACGTGGTCAGTGGCAATCAAGATATGAAAAATGTAGTCCGTTTGATCTTTTTCGAAGCGCGCATGTTTTCCCGACTGTTTTCATACTATCATGCAATAGCGTTGCACGTCTTTACAACTCAATGTGTAGACCAGTGTCCAGTCAAATGAGTTGCATGTGCTCGGCGTGTGAACCCCGAACCAGAGAAGAACCGAACCGAAGACAGATAGAATAGAAAACTCTTTATTGTACACCAATTACATTTTGATAACAAACATTATTTATACTTTGTTATGTACAATGAGCGGCCTTATCGCTAAAAAGCAATTTCTTACAGATGTACGTCCGGGAGATATTTAAAGACAGATGTAGGATGAGCAGAACGGAAGGGGCATGCACAAAAGATCCGAAGGGAGGAAGTGCTATAGTGAGGATGGCTCCCAACAAGATATGATAAGCTTATAATATTGTCTTCCTAGCGATAATTGCTGGGTGATTAGACTACCCACAAATCAACATTACAAATCAAATTTCATTAATAACCGTTTAGTAGTGTTCATATAATTGTGACCAGGTAGCAGAAAGACAGGTTATTTTACAATTACAATATTAGTGGGGATAAATCAGTTGTAATTTCGTCCTTTAACATATTTGCCATAATCAAATATATAAAACAAGTCCTGCGCAGTTGCAGTTATCTCCGCCGATAAAACGCATCTACATAACCAGTACACGTTAGTTTAATCTCAGCTAATTATCAGGTAATACATTCATTTGGGCTGGCAACATTTATGTGGGCACACGATTGCGTACGCGCTGGCGTATCTTGCACCTCGATTACTCGTTTTATTATAGCAACGTTGTCTATCGTAGTCAATATAAGTCTTACTTCTTACAAGTAGTATGACCAGGTAGTAAAAGAAAATTGGGATAAGATCCTTCGTTTTTTAGTTTCTAGGTAGTTCTTCACATCTCCCTGTCGATGTTTTCCCGAGAGACTATAGTATGGGGTTCTTCAAGAAAGAAGTGATAAGGTTTTTAAAGAGTCGGCAATGCGCGTGATACCTCTGGTGTTGAAGCGTTCATATCCATAGGCTTATGATAATTGCTTACCATTAGGCGGGCCGTATGCTTGTTTGCCTCCATAGTAGTACATGGTTTTACACTTCGCAACGAACTAGGTGTAGATAAATTAGCTGATATCATATTTAGCAGAAATAAATGGATCTTGAGTTTAATTTTGCAGAGGGCCAGAACAGATGGCACTCCAAAAAGGAGACCTACACTCAGCAGTGGTTGGTTAAAGGTTTATATTAGTTATGTCACTGCGTCCCTTATATATTTTGCTTATTTTTAAATATTTACAACCTTGACAGGTCATATATCATATATTTGACAATCTATGTATCTTACTACGAGAGTGGATCTATGTGGAAAATCCTACCAAAGTTGCAACATATGGTGACACTTTTCATGATTCACAGCTTAAAACTAAGCAAGCCTCTACTTTGACAACATAAAGACCCTATAGCAGTGTATTAAAGGTTATTCTCGTATGTAAATTTGTAAATTTACATGGATGAGTAAAGAGTGTTTGTGCTCAATTATGATGCTGTTATCCCACGCTGTAGGCGTAGGTGTGGTCACATATAATATTTTGTAGGTAGCAAATTTGACTGGAGATGGAATTATTAATAATTATGATGACATTTTTGACTAGAGCCGGTTTTATAGAAAATTTAGCAGTAGCTGCGGCACTGCTTCGGCCTCTCAGGTGAGGCGGTATGCATAAAGGATCCATGTCCTCTCTCAAAAAATACTTCTGATATATATATATTTTTTTATACTACCAAGGAGGCAAACAAAGATACGGCCCGCCTAATGGTAAGCAGTTTCCCTAGCCTATGGACGCTTGCAACACCAGGGGTGTCACTCGCGCGTTGCCGACTCTTTAAAAACCTTATACCTATAATTCCTTTCTCGACGAACCCCATGCTTTAGACTGTTGGAGAAACTATTTATATGAAATGTGACGCATATTATTTGAAACATAGATCTATAAATAGGTATGTATAAATAAACCTAGTCTTAATTTTCAGCCTCTACGTCGAAGTTGAAGATAACTGCTCACGGCTGGGGTGAATGGACCATGGTCTGTCAATATTTGGGCCCGCTTCCTATTTGAGTAGCGATGACATTACATATTTTTTAATTTTTACTCTTCATGGGATTTTTGTTGTAAAAACATCAACGAATATGTGTTGATAGTCGAGTATGGAATAGAACATACAGAGAGCCTACCCACAATAGTTTTTAAAAGTACTGAACTAATTTGTCAATTTTTAAGAGTGCTTTAGCAAGACGAACATCAAATAGAGGCTTGTAAATATTATAATGACAGGTGTTGCCATGGTAACAAAATATCTTATTAACTCAAGTCATTTCTTTATTTAATTTATGAGCAACTCTGCAACTTTTAACAACATTTGTACAGACAAGTCAACATAATTTAACATTCAATTTTGTTTTAAATTTATTCTGTTTATCTTACGGCGTCTTAGCAATCAGAAAAACGCCCACGCGTTTTGAGTAAACAGTTTGCCTTAAATTATGCATACTTACTTTATTAATTAATATGTTTGATGGACAAGGTCGGCTCAGGTTCGAGAGTTGTGGAAATCCTTGGGGGACGCCTATGTCCAGCAGTAGACGTCTTTTGGCTGAGATAATGATGATGATGATGTTTATATATTAATATTTATTTATTTATAATGTAACACCTTGTCGACGTATTGAGCGAATACCTCCTAATACAGATTATAAAGTAAACTTAAAAGGAGAATTCGACAACACTCTGTAATTTTCACTTTTATAAATAATTGATTTATGATATACGTATGTTTTATAATACTCAGATGATACTTCAGTATCCATAGCTTTTCGAAGATTTAGAGTAACTACTAGAAACGGTTTATTTGTGGAATACGGTAGGTAAAATGATTAAATATAGACAGCGTGTATAAACTAACGCCTAAACTCTTTCCAGCTCTTTTGACAGAGCAGACCCGTCAAATCCATGCCCAGCAGGACTAGCAGGGGGCATTGTATGGTGTTTTGACATACATGGCAATTCTTTCGCCTCCTATTACAAGACCGAGGTAATCAATGTGCTCGCTACCAACACCAAGCCGGGTTCAATTCTGACACGGGACAAAATCTTGATCCATAAATGTTTGTGTCTAGCATTTGGGTGTTCTTTGTCTCTGTGAATTGTATGTATGCAAAGTACTGTAGAGGTTTATTGGTGGTCACTAGCTGGCCATGTGACCATAGTAAAACCTCTGGCATTTTAGAAAAGTAAATGTTATTAGATTTAAATATTTAAAGTGATTTGACAGATTATGATGACTTGAAGGATGTCAAGGGGAGTCAGGATCGGGCTTCCAAATAGTGGAGTCATGATCCAATGTTATATGTTCAAGAAGGCCAATTATAAAGTAATACATTCAGTGATAAACATCATATTGTTTCATTTATGAAGAAGAAGATTTAGCTGGAGTATCCGTCGCTTGGCATTATTGTGCCTCTTCCAGGTCAAGCGTACGCCACCAAAAGTACGAGCTGAGGAGCAGAAAGGTTGGGTTTGACGCATTTGGTGCACATCTCAACTTGTACACCATGCTCAAATGGTGAACTTAGCAACTGGTGCACTCCTCATATGGTGCACTTCTCAATTGGTGCACTTCGCAATAGAAGACTTTTTAAGATAAGTGAAGATATGGAAAAATTGACTAAAAAAGAAAGAATCTTTGGTTTTGCGTAGGTAATTTTCTTAAAAATACAATCAACAAATACCTTTCAAGTAGGTAGAAACCAAAGATTCTTTCATTTTTAGACATTTATCCATATCTCCACTCATCTTAATAAGTTCTCCTTTTGCGAAGTGCACCAATTGAGAAGTGCACCACTTGCCAAGTTTACCATATGAGAAGTGCAGCAGTTGCTAAGTTCACCATTTGAGCATGGTGTACAAGTTGAGATGTGCACCAAATGCGTCAAACCCGAAAGGTTGACAGCGGCGGGGCTTTACAGTACCTACTTTATTTTAAGACGCTTAAAAAGGGTAATAAATCGAAGTACGTGTTTAATTCACACCCTCTTAGCTGCATTAAATCAGGTAACATCTATTCAACAAGCTATAAACTAGCGAACTGAATAATTAGATTTTCTACTTTCTAATTAGATAGTCGTTCAGTGCGCGGCTGCGCGGGCGCCGCAGGGACTTCTCCCCTCATTACAAGCCACATACTAGTAATGAAACATTTTTATGTCACAGTTTTACGAGAGGTTTTATACCTTTTTAACTTTACGTTGTGGTGTTATGCAGCTAAGAATTACCTCTGAGAATACTTTCTTAGTCAGTTAAATTCTAACGATTAGGGATTGTCGGTGAAAATGGCAATTTGCTAACTATTTAAAAAGTAAGGCACCTTACAAACTAGCACGCCCGACTGGGGAAGGACCTTCACCTTACACAAACCATATCTGTGAGTATAGGTCTCAAGTAAACAAAAAAAGGTTTCTTGATCTACAGATATATCATCTACATTTGCCATTTACCACTGCGAGGCGTGTTTTGGGTTCGATCCCCACAAACGGACAAAAATTTCTATAATCGATAAATGGTTATCATGAGTCTAGTCATGACAACCATTTATTGACTGCCATGGTGGTCCAGTGGCCGCAGTATGTGCCTGCTGTGCACGAGGTTGTGGGTTCGATTCCCACACAGGACAAAACTTTGTGTGCCCCACAAAGAGTTGTTCTGAGTCTGGGTGTAATTTGTATCCGTTAATTGTATGTATGTTTGTAAAGTGCGACATTTGAAACGCGGAAGTTGTCTATTTAAAAAAAATAGTTTGAAAATGAGAAATAAGTAGTATAGCACTTACATAAACTATATTGGACATAAGGTTGATACATAGACATTTAAAATAGAGACTGAAGTGACAGAACAATGACTAAACCCTTTCTACATTGATTGAGGATCAGTTCAACAAATACATTTGAACTATTGCGACATGTAATCGTATGCCACACAGCGCGAAATCGACTTCTAATTATCGTAACTCATAGCTCAGATAAACATTTATGCTAAATAATCATCGAAAGAGGGTTTTATTAGGCTGAATTAAGAGAGGTAGGGCACCATACTAGCGAGCAAGCCCGACTGGGGAAGGACCCCCACCTTTCAGAAGACCACAGCCAAATAACTACACACAGCGATGTAGATGTGTTCCTGTGTGTGAGTACAGGTCTCCAGCGCTCATTTAGAGATGCGTTTTGAAAGAAACGTATGCCTATCCCAGGGTTATTTCCATCTTAAAGCCCTGGTGTAAAAAATGGGTTGGCAACACGCTAGTGATACCTCTGGTAATGAAAGCGTCCATAGGCTACGGTTACTGCTTAACATCAGGCGGGCCGTATGTTTGTTTGCCACCCAAGTAGTATAAAAAGGGTCCTTAAGTTCCTTTATGAATCTCTAAGACTATAAATTTAAATTTGAGCAAGTTAAAGAGATTATTCTCCAACATGGATAATAATCCTATCACACCTATAGCCCAATTTTAGCCAGGTGCGGATTTGGTTCAGGGGGGCAAACTTAGCTCATTTCACTATCAGAAAAATGATAAACCTATAAAAACATTAAAAAGAATTATTGGTAAAGAATTGAACCCAGCTAAGAACAGACGCAGATCCAGAGGAAGGGGGGATCCCCTTACGCACGTAGAAAATTAAAGAGTACTAATCAATCAATTAATTTAGTCTCAGCCGTATCTACTGACTTCACTATAAAACTGATTGTAATCTATTCATAATTAAAATACAGTAGTAATAAATAAAACGGAATATCCTTTCTTAGCCTCAACCAATTCCAGGGGAGACATTAAAGTGAACGCTTGACACTAAAGTAGTGACGACTTCGCCAAAAACTGACAACATACAGTGAGAAGTACCAACGCACAACATATTGCAATTTCCTTTTAAACTGTTCTCAGAGTTTAAGGCGATGTATCTTTGCCCTAAAACTGACGTTTTGTACTACTTAGGTGGCAAAAAAGCATATGGTCTGCCTGATAGTAACCAATTACCGTAGCCTATACCTTGCAATGTAAGGTATCAATTGCATGTTGCCCACCCAAAAATATTGACACCACGGTTTTGTGGTGGCGTAGGAGACCCGTCCCACTGTTGGGCACGGGTCTCCTCCATAAATTTGAAGGGATAGCCTACTATACCACGCTCGCCAGACGGGTTGTTTCGAGTTTTCCCTCTCTTGCAGTAACTATTGCCTGCCAGACTTACTACCTTGGTCGACTCTTACGACACCCACGGGATGGAATGGGGTGGTGACATATGTATTCTCAATCCGTCACCACACGGACAAACCCCAGGGTTAGGAAAACATAATTACAAAATTTTGACAAAAATGTATCACTAAATGAGCACTGAAAACCTGTACGAGTACAAGATTCCAGTGCTCATTTAGTGATAGTTACTCTTATAGTTATTTGGCTATGGTCTTCTGCAAGCTTTCATGCTTGTTTATACTGTACAACATAGGCAGGATGTTAGTCACAAATGGTCTAATTCGCAATTGGTTCAATTCAATTGCGAATTGGGTCAACTGCGAATTGAACATATTTTGGAACATTGGACTATTCGCGAATAAGACTAATTGTGCCTAAACATCTGTACACTATATACAAGTATGCAAGCTCAACTGGGGAATGACCACCTTACAGAAGACCACAGCCAAATAACAGGCGAATTTGGCGCCTAAACCAGATAGGGCACCTATACCCCTCTTTAGTTCATTCTTCCATTCCCTAATTTTGTTTTTTTAAATTCCAGCTACGCGCAATCGCGTCTCTCAATGCCGTTCAGTCTTGGCATTACCTCGCCTTAAACAGTTCTCAAAGTTTAATAGTACCTCTGCCTCCAATCGTGTGTAATGAGTGTTTTGCTCGTAAAGTCAGAGGAAGATCGTAAAATTTAGCAGACTGTATTGAAGTATTGTATGTAATGGAGTCGAGGTATAGTTTAACGTAATACTGAGACAGGCTGGAATATTAATGGTAATTTGTAAAGAGAGGTAGGGCACCATACTAGCGAGCAAGTCCGTGTAAGGAAAGACCTCCACCTTACAGAAGAACAAAGCCAAATAACTACACACAGAGGTATAGTTATGCTGCAGCACTCACCTAGGAATTCGTTATGGAAAGAAACGTTTTCCTATTCCAAGGATACTCCATCTTAACGCTCTGGTGTAAAAAAAATGGGTCGGCAACACGAAAAAACCTATGATATTGCAGGCGTATATAGGAGTAACTGCTTAACAGGCGAACCGTATGCTTGTTTGCCACCCAAGTAGTATAAAAAAAGGGAGAATCGTCGTATGCGTAAGTAAAAGTTAGTTCTTAAAACTTCATTCGTCAGGCAAACGCATATGAGCTTTTTAGCTAGATAGCAAATAACCGTAAGGTCTACCTGACCATAATGCGGGCCTTACGGTTATTTTGTAGCCAATGAATTATTGCAATAACTGTGGCATCACTCACATGTTGCCCGTTGAGTCGTATCCCTTGAATAATGGCTTCCCGATACAGTTTTATGGTTAACCCTAAGATAAAAAAACCGGTTTTAATATATTTTACCTAAATGACTTGACCTATAACAACGTACAGGACACAGGTAGACAACTACACCAATATGTGTAGTTATTTGGTTTTGGTCTTCTGTAAGGTCCTTCCCCAATGGGACTTTGTCGCTTATATGATGCCCCACTTCTTTTATATTAAAACTTTATCAGACCAAAATTGTCTACTACCAGGATTATTTCTCGAACCGATTAAAAATAGCAACCAATATTATGTCCCATTGCTGGGCACGGGTCTCCTCTCCTCTATCAAGAGAGAGAGAGAGAGTGGGTCCAACCGATTCATCATTATCATCACTTCAACTCATAAACGTCCCACTGCTGGGCACGGGTCTCCTCATCCAACCGATTACCTATAAGGAATCTCCTTCAACAACAATTAAGCTCTAAAATCGCTATATCAAACATCTTCTAACAGCATTGCGAAACACGAATTTAGAGTACCATAAACCATATTTACCAATCAAATTGAGGTTAATAATAGGCCGGCAAGCCTGCAGCCTAAACAATGCAACAAAGAAACAAAACGCCTGAACAATACAATTTTTAACTAATGTTTCCTATTTCCAGCAAGTCACGGTCGATATTCTTTTTATTTTGGACACAACATGAATGAAACGCTTATGTAAAGTTAAAATACTATATTTAGAAGCTAGTGACGAGACATATTTATATCGATGTTTTCTGGATATATTTTATCAACTGGAAATCTGAGGTCGAAATTCGACAATTACTTATCAAATCTAAGATGAATCATCATTGTTTTGATATCAAAATCTAATTTGGGAACCGTTATTTTTTTTACAACTCCTACGCTAGGAAACAAGCCCTGTGTTGCGGTGGACTTAGCAGGCTACAAACACCCAATAAACAGACACAAAGTACATCCAGACCCGAAACAATCTTTTGTTGTACCACACCGCGAACCTACAACACGCCGCGCAGTAAGATATTTAGATATTTGATAGCAATACATTCAGATATTTGAAAACTTCATCATTCATATTTGGAATCTAACATACTAATAAAACAACAGTAATTAAACACATAATTGACATTACTCTAGAGTTAAAACAAACAAAACACACTTTTATAACACATGTCTACACAATAGAAGATAATTCATTGGAAACATAGTGATTCAATGTTCTATAAATATGTCGATAACCGATGAGTATATTTATACATTTCTCAACAGTGATACCGACCGGTGAATCATGTTGTGGAACAATGAGGAAGCGCCGCGTGACGTGAATATTGAATGAACTTCGTCTTGGACACTATAAACATGTAGTAGATATATGGTCATTTTAATTTATTATGCTGGACGCCGCATAGTTTAAAGTTTGGATGTAGATAACTAAAAAAAATTGCCTGGATTCTCTGTCAAATAATGTCCTACTAATATTATAAACGCAAATTTCATGAGGATCTATGGATATTTGTTACGCAAAAAAACTACTGAAACATATTTTGATAAAACTTTACTATGTTATAGTTTATACATCAGAATAGCACGTAAGTGTGCTGTCATCAAGTACTCTTGCGTGCAAGTGTTAGGGTTGAATGTGAAGTGGGGCACTGTTTACACACAGTACAAATCTAGGCTGTTTAGCCCAGATTAGTACCTTTGTAAATCCCTACCTGTGTGAAAATATTTTCCTTGCTCAAATCAACATGAGACCAAGGTCCGTTTTAAGTATGTCTTTTCTAAATTGTCTGCATAACATTATACATTTGACTTTCCTAGAAACTAGTAAGTTTTAAAAGTGCTATTTCGTAATCTAAAGTATTTTTGTTAGATTTACGAAATGGTTCAGGACTCGTCTAGTAATAGGACGACTAGAATATAAAAAAAGAATACTAAAATAAATTATAATTAAAATATTCACAATCAATCTATTGACGCAAACACCGTAACCATCCAAACGAGAACGACATAATTGCATTAGAAAGGAAGTGATTAATTACAAGGCATCGACTATCGACACATTTATAGAGTCTCGATAATATATCGATAATTAAGCGCAACACTGCGCGAGTGAATCAGAGCTACAAAAAATATACGATACGAATATAGACCGCGAGTCCGCGACCTTCGACTGAGTCAATCGATGTTCCTAACGAAAGGGAGTTCATTCAACAACTTCCAATTCAAATTTAAATCTCGAGTTTGATATAAATTTAAAGCAATAATATTTAATATGATTTTAGTTTACCAAGAACAATTTTGCAGAAGCATGCTGTTCAATAGAAAAAATCAGGATCTACATATTTAGTTTGTAGTTGTAGCCTTTATTAATATTAAGTAAGCGGTGGTGGCCGAATGGGAAAGTAACCGACTTGCACGCAAGAGGTGCGAGTTCGATCCCGGGCAGTACCAATGTGAATTTCACTTTGTGGAGTTTATATGTACTAATCAAATGATTCGCCATCTGCTAACGGTGAAGGAAAACATCGTGAGGAAACCCACATGTATTAGAAGAAATTCTAAAGGCATGTCTGATTCACCAACCCGCATTAGGCCAGCGTGTGTGAATTAAGGCCTTAACCCTCTCACTCTCTTGATAGAGGGGAGGAGACCCGTGCCCAGCAGTGGGACATATATGGGTTGCTATTATATAGACCGCGAGTCCGCGACCTTCGACTGAGTCAATCGATGTTCCTAACGAAAGGGAGTTCATTCAACAACTTCCAATTCAAATTCAAATCTCGAGTTTGATATAAATTTTAAGCAATAATATTTAATATGATTTTAGTTTACCAAGAACAATTTTGCAGAAGCATGCTGTTCAATAGAATAAATCAGGATGTACATACTTAGTTTGTAGTTGTAGCCTTTATTATAGCAATTATAATAATGTATCTTCGATTAATTTCGGTCACGGAGGACTAACCAACAGAAAGGGATGGAGACATCAGGCGTAGGGCCTTAGGTCTTACGTGTTTTCTGAGGCATGGATTGCTCGCAACACCCACCTTCAGACTGACCACAAGCAAGCTTGCTCGCTAAACTACATAAAAAACTAGTCAAAATATTTTAAATTAAATTTTATTGTGGAAAATTAACTAAATTAATCTTGTAGGCGATTTGAATTAACATCTGATAGCTTGTAAGATCAAATGAATGAATAAATAAGAAAATAATAAAAAAAGTATTTAGGTATACATTTTCTGCATACAAACATATTATAGCAAAAAATGCATTGCTTAGTGGTACTGTAATAGTTAGGATAAATAAAAACATAAGAGGTCAAACAATAGAAGGCAAAAACGTTGCTACAAATAATAACAAATAATTGAAAATTGATGCAATAGCATTATTGGACACAAGACAATGCCAACTAAAATATTTATTATTATCCCTTTATTAAAAGATAGTCATAAATAACATTTTAAACATAAAATTACAAACAAATAATGTTTAAAAATACCAAGTGGTTAGATTACAAACTGAAATCTCTTCACCATGCGTGCCGCGTCGAGGAGTATGATATGCATCAGCACGGGTCACATTTTGAAACTTTGTTTTCCGATGAACAAAGTTACCGGATGCCATATACAGTTACTGCAGCCTATGTATGCCTTATGAGGCTAAGAATATCTTTTACACATTGCCTTCTTGTGTAGAACCAAATCTGTACTTAAAGCATAAGAGACCCTAATAACTATAAACTCCCTATTAACAAACATTTTTGCACGCCATTGTATGGCAGAATGTGCTTTGACTTCCCGGAAATGTAAATATCATTATGCACCATATTTCAGCAAATAAATGAATCGATAGATTAAGATAAAGTCCTTCCCTGCTGCCAGTACAGCGCTGCCCCAATTAGCTGCAGAAACCTTAGTCTATATCAGAAACTTTATACTACCCATGAGACTAATTACATTTTCAGTTTTATTTGTCATTTTTTACTGTTTTTTTTTTATAAAAGACGGAACAGGACTGAACGGTGTGAAAATCCTAGGGGAAAGCCTCTGTTCCGCAATGGCCATCTTTTACTTCAAAAGATAAATAAAAGATTATATATTGCAAATCAGTATCTGCCAGTTCGTTGTAAATGCAACTTAGTAGAAGTTTTGATATCATCAGCCTATCGCAGTTCACTGTTGGACATATACCTCCTCAAAAGTACGCCACTTGATACGGTCTTCATAAGCCTAACCTGCCTAGCCGACCTAAATGCATGTATGATTAGAGTAGAATCTTAATTCTCAGTATATGTTTATAACGGAAACGCATCACCATCACGAGTTGTCAATAACAAACTTGAGCATGTATCATTACATCGCACATCGTCCAAATAGACCAAACGGTTGTTATTGCGAGAAAGTTTTGTTTGCGTTTTTCTTAACAATCCGACTGATTTGTATCTACGCTTCCATACATTTCTCTTTGAATAAACAAATGATAAAGGCAATTATTCTTGTGTGGGTGGGCACATAGCTTGCAGAACTGATGGCCGTTGGGACAGAAAGGTTCTAGAGTGGCAACTATAAATTGGAAGACGCATCGTGGGCTTAATAGAGACCTTATCAAACGGCCTAGTGAAGTTTGCGGGCGTCCAATACACAAGGTCAGCCCATGACCGAATCCATGGGGAAGCTCTATATGTAACAGTGGACGTCTTTCGGCTATGATGTTTTATGATTGGGTCACTGCGACTAATTTCAACTGATATTAACCAACTGCGCAAGACATATTATAATGCACAAATGTGTGCGCAATAGCAGGTATACTATTCTATCACTCTTATACCTAGTCCGATGGGACAGCAATCCGACACGACCGAAGAGAGTTCAGGCGTAGGACCAGCAGCTAGTGGTGCTTACCGAGGTCACGGAAGTGTAAACATTGCAAATATCTAAACTTCGGGCATTACGAATGGCCCGACCCTGGAATCGAACCCGGGTCTTTGTGTTTAGCAGTCGCTCTCAACGATCAGTAGACCAACGAGGTTGTTAAAGTATTAAATAATGTTGAAGAAAAGGTTTCGTCGACGTTACTGTATATTCAGATCATGGTCCAAACCCTTTTCAATCTTCTTCATTTTGACAAGTTACAAATCGTTCGCGTGGAAGTATGCGAGCTATTCGAATGATCGTCAATCGCGTGATGTAGCATCGAGAGATCAACGATTGGCGTCGACATGGTAGCTCCAGCATTTGATTGATGAGGAATAAGGCTTTTCGCTTTCTTTTAATATACAATGTAGCGAAATTGTTGTTTTTATAGTAAATTGCTTGCTTTACTATTACGTTAGACAAAATAAATATGATAAATGCTGATAACAGCAATATAAACTGGAAATGATCCTTACTAATATTATAAATGTGAAAGTTTGTAAGAATGGACGGATGGATGGATGGATGTTTGTTACTCTTTCACGTAAAATCTACTGAACGGATCTGGATGAAATGTGGCACACAGATAGATTATGGTCTGGAATAACACATAGGCTACTTCTTGCAGCGATAAGCGACATCCACGCAGGCGGAGCCGCGGGCAACAACTAGTAGCTAATACAAATACTAACTTACTTACGTACATACATATTATCATCACGCCCGTCTCCCATTGGGGTAGGCAGAGACTATGGCAAGCCAATTGCTTTGATCCAGACATCTTTCGCTTCCTCTACATTTATCAATCTCTTCATGCATGAACGTCGATTCTGGGTGCTTTTAATGCAGCCTTTTTAGCAGATCACCGAATTGGTCGATGGTTAACTTTATAAGCATTATTGTACATAGACTATCTCGTCTTTATCCGCGTAAGATAGGCAGAGGTATATAGCAGGCAGGTTTCGCCAGCATTAGACGTAGAGGTCTAGGTCCTGTGTTGGCGAGATTAACGCCATATAACGGACATAATTCCATACTCCGTGCTGGTACTAAGAATTTTGTAATAGAAAAACCCAATAACACTTCACTTGATCCTGGAATCGAATCCAAATTCTTACGATCAACTGGAAACATAAGCCCAAACTTACAGAAGCATATAACAACGAGGCAGCTTGGCAATTATAAAAAAAAATATTAGATAAGTTATCGTTAATTTTAATTTAGTTAAAACTATAATTAATTAAGCTAAATATCAACTGATGTTACTTTCCCTAAATATTTAGTTCTGATTAAATTCGCGGCGGCTGACGAAATAAAAAATAACAATCACTGTAATGGTTGTGATTTATGAGGCTATCTCAGGGCCACCTGTGATTCAGTGTTAGTGGTCATTTTTATTTTTATATAACACTAGTTTCCGCCCGCGGTAAAGTTAACGGTGAAACTGGTTAGCTAAATTGAAGTTATCCAACTGGGTCGAAAAAGAGTGACAAAATCACAGCTGATCATGCAGCTAATTTAATGGCATAGAAAACAGACCCTCGAATTGAAACTATCTGGCAATTAAATAACGATGTACAACAAAATTATCATTGCGATCTTTGATTCTTGTGTGATTTACAGTACATTTGTACGTTAATGCATTTCAAAGATCAACAAATATATTATATATTTACCTATACACAACAATTCTTTACTACAAATATAACAAAGTTAAAATAAAACGAAATCTTAATTCCACAGGCGCTTCAGAAAACGAATAAATAAAAGCAGAAGAAAAGAAGTGAGCTTCGGTAGAATCTAAAGAATTTAAGAAAAAGAAAAAAATCTAATGAAGATTCACACGGACTCGTAACTTGGAAAGGGTGTAGGTGTACACATGAGTCACAGACGGTTGCTGTTCATCCAAAAATAGCCTGACCATACCCTAATCTTTCAATTGTAAAGCTTCGTGCCAGTCGACAAATATAGTTTTTAAGTAACCATAACTCCAAAATAGCCTGGAGTTGCGAGTTGCTTCTCGTTATTTTGACGGAAGTGCTCGTAAAACTGTTATAGAACTGTTCATGGAGTTGAGAGTAGTTCTTAAACTGCTATTACACTGTGTGGTACCTTTTCGGATATCGGAACTAACGAGGGTGGTGGTAAATAAATGATACGACAATTGTTTGTTGTAGAAGTTCTTTTAAAGTACTAATGTTTTCATTATAGAGTGGAAGATAGTAGGCTTTTGCTCAAGAACAAGAAACGATACCTAGGTTTTATTTACAATCGATAGTAAATAAGTAATTTGAGTTTGATATTCGTGAATTCCATAAGATCTTTTATCTGGAAGTTATCATGAATGTTACTTAACCGATGTAAAGTTTATTTTTGAAAGCCTTTGTTAATAGGTACTCTATATTCCTTCACGTCGATTCATTGCGATTCATGTCAAGCAAAACAAAAAAGTCTAAATGCAAAATGGAAGTAGTACGACGAACATTTTATTACGTAGTCTGAGGTGCCTAAATTAAAGAGATTCTTAAATCTTATCTACCCAATATCATCGAGTCATCATCTAAAATGTACGTGGCCTGGAACATGATCAGATAACATTTTTCCAGTCGATCAACAGGAAATGTTGCCATCTCGCAGTAAAAGTTCTAAGTTATTTTGTGTATAAGTACGCAAGAGGTCGCGAAAGGTCAAGAGTTGCTTGACATCATGAGGCATCCTAATATTATAAAGTTATTGGGTACTCTCGCGGGTTCGTCTTGCAGTTAATCGTATCATATTTTCTATATGTAGGTAATATATTTACTTGTCTACATTTTTATATTCATGGTAAATAAAATATTCAAATTTTTTCCTCGACCTCGCAAATAATGAACAGAATTTAAGAACTAGAATCAAGACGCGGTTATTTATCATCAGCTTTCAGAGAAGATACATAGGACGTGTGAGATGTTCACATTTTCTTGCTTGTTTTTTTATAGAAGACTAACGTCCCGCTCCAACTTCTCTCGGGTTGAACAATTATCTATGCGATTTTCTTGTTATTTTTCCCTTTTACAAAGTATTAGAAAACTCAAAAACATAACGAATGAAATTGGTAAAATCGTTCTCAAGTTATTGCGTGATTAAAGGTAATATATATATTCATTTTATATTTACAAACTAACAGCCTGCCTAGATTTCGCCCGGGTTATATAAATTTATAACATGTCTAAAAATTGAATTTACAAAAACCCCTTACGTCATTAAGGCACACAAATTTTAAGTTTTTAGGCTCATTATAGGCGCTGCGTTGATAATTCAGTCAGATAGGATAAGTATGTTGGTAGATAAGTCAATTTAAATCGTGAGATCTTTCATTTTGGACTCATTCTTGTATGGAATTAATCTGTTTAAAACGATTTGTTTTACCCTTTTAAGAATCACGTCAAGTTTCCAAATAAAAAGTATAGGGATTGCTCTACAATATTTTACATTGCACTTCTTTACCACTCCTGTCAGATAAAATCGCGAATTAAGAGTCAGTTGTTGTAAAATGAAATCGATCCAAATTTGTCTGAATGGTGAATCGTGTTCGACAGATCGTACCCTCGGTCCTTTCTAATATATACAGGGCATTAGCGACAGGGTCAGAGCATGGCTGCGCATGCCTGCATACCAGAATCGCAGGGCACCGCGGGTGGTACTTCGTATAGACCACCGTAGGTACTGAATATTTTAGATATGATGAATATGTTTGAGAGGAATTTTAGGGGATCAAGTCGATTAAGGGGAGAATTTTGTGGTTTCCTATGAAAGCTTAAATTCGAAATACGTTTGTTAAATAAGAATATGCATCAAAGTATTCACATTGGTATTCATGGTAATATTATAAATGCGAATTTGTTACTACGGACTTTGATAAACGATGTATATCTAGCCTTATCCTTACTAATATTATCAATGTGAAAGTTTGTGCGAATGGATGGATGGATGGATGTTTGTTACTCTTTCACGTAAAAACTACTGAACGGATCTGAATGCAATTTGGCACAGAGATAGATTATGGTCTGAAATAACACATAGGCTTTTTACAGCGATAACTGACATCCACGCGGGCGGAGCCGCGGGCAACAGCTAGTTTATAATAATTAGAACAGCCCATAGGCCCATATAAACGATAAAAAAATAACTAACGCGGACGTTGTCGCGTGCAAAATCTTAAATTCTTGCATAATTGCCTAGCATTACTTTCATTAAGACAACAATTTAACATAGGATCGTAAATATACATTTGTAGCATGTACGGGTTTAGCCTTCGCCGTGACTTCCCCGCCCGGTTCAGAGGTGGCATTCCAGCTCCCATACCGTCTACAATAAACTTAGTCACTTATGTATATACCTATTCGCGTGCAACACGAACTGATATGCTTCCAACAACGTAACTATTTGTCCCTCCCCGATTGATTTGAGAAGCGGAATTTTATTTTGATCGGATATATAATTAAAATTTGTGGATAAATCTGAAGCGTTGGCAGGCCTCCAAGAAGGTGGACCAACAACCTGGTTTAGGTTGCGGGCAACCGATGGATTAGGTCGGCTCAGAACCAAGGAATGTGAAAATCCTTGGGGACTTCTTTTGGCTGAGATGATGATGAAGTATTAAATTGCGTGGTCGTCAAACCACTTCAAATCGACGTGGAATATTTTCTGATGATCGGAGAGTCCACGATGATGATTTTGAAAGCACGGTTGGTTCAGTGGTTTAAGTCGTTACCTGATACCTCATCAACAGCACCACTTCCACGTGTTCTGGGTGTGTTTCCCACACTAGACAAAAAAAAATTATTTTTTGTAAAGTCGCCCGCGACGCAGTAATTGCTGCCTAGGAGCTACAGCCTTCAAGAGTTGTCTAATTAAAATAAAGTGACTTTTATTTTTTATAACTGTAGATCAACGAGGGGTATTCATAGGTATAAATCTGTTATGCGAAATCACACGTGCAAAAAATACGAAATCATAAAAATCCAATAAAATCAAAATGCGAAGAATGGAATCCATCAGCAAAACATAAACCATTGTAAATAAACCATCCTCTTATGCAAACTAAGGTCTTTGCTACTCCAAAAGTGATACCGTCACTTAGTATTCAGGCAACGCAAAGCCAAAACGAGTGGACACAATACTAATGGATAACATTCAAGTGGGTAACACGACGACATTTGTTAAATGGGACCTGAATCATTTCCATATCGTGAGCAGTAGCTACAAATTTATATCAATAAATCATAAATTCATAAGTGACCAAATGTATTTGCGTTAAGAAATTGAGATAGAAGTGGCGTTTTATTGAACAACTACTGATGACCAATATGTATTACGAATAGCATTTTGGGACTAGTTGTTTCGGACGAAAACGTATTGATATTTATTTATTACAAGGGGTCGCCTGCGACTTCGTCCGCGTGGTAATTTGGAACGTATATTTCCCCGATTTTGTAACATATCTCACTACTGCTCCGCTCCTATTGATGATAGCGTGATGTTATATAGCCTTTAGCCATCCTAGATAAATGCACTATTCAACAAAAAAAAAATCTAATCGAACCAGTACTTTCTGAGATTGGCGCTTTCAACCAAACAAACAAACTCTTCAGCTTTATAATATTAATATAGATTATTTACAGGAAAGGCAATTTACCTATTGCTACTTCGCTGTTAAGTTCTTTGGCCCGTTCTTATTAGGTAGGAACCTTCAAAGTTATGCCAAAACAGACATTTTAATATTCGTCGTACCTACGAATTGACGCACTGAAATGTGTGCATATTCCAATATTGTGCAGTTTTATACAGCTAGGAAGGAATATTGTTATCTACTCGTTTCGCAATTTGTCAAGTATTTTGTAAGTATGCTGTCAGTTTCTTCTTAGACCAAAACGAGTAGGAGGTATTAAGTTGTGGTCCGCTTTATACATAAAGGACCACCAGTGATTAAAAATATTTCAGCGATATATTTCAAACCTAATTTGAAGTAAGTTTATTTTTATACTACTTACTAAAGAAGAACATTTACCGCAGGCTATGGATTTCTCTAAAAATTAAATCAAAAAATCAAATCATTTATTAGCGTAATTTTTGGTCGTACATAATGGTCTTACAATAGATTGAGTCTCACAGAAATTAACCTTATAGGCATACACTGTTAAACAAAAAAATACATCTAAAACCAAAATATCTTTAAGGAAATTTAAAGCAAACAAACTTGAATAATTTATAAGATTGTTTAACCGTACCAAAATTAACTTAACGTACGTCCAAAGAGAATTGCTCAAGCATGAAACTAGCCCAAATACGGAGAGCACACGATGGGAACAACACGACGCAACTCAAGCATTTACATCTACAAACCATCTACTGTTTATAAGCTATAGGGAAGATTGTCGAATATATCTTGAAATTAGATAATTCATTCAAACAAATAAACTTTCGTATTCTTCTGCAGTTACTCTTCTACAGAAGTTCAGTGACACACACACGTTTGTTTCACTGAACTTCTACTAAATGCCTTAATTCAGTCAGTACCTGGGTAGCTTAGATTCACAATGAGACCTTTAGAATCTTAGAATAGAGAATCAGCCGGCCGGCTGATTCTCTAAGAAACAGCGATCGCAAACTGACAGTTGTGATTGCTAAACCAATACCAATTTTCAATCTGACAGCCAGATTTTGCTCCGATTTTCAATCTGACACCCAGATTTTGCTCCGTTTTCGTGGAAGTAACGGAATACCCCAGCATAATAAATAAGCAGCAATAGGCGGCGCAGGATAAAGTGTATCTGCGGCGTTCCGAGTCAGCCTATAAATCAACTTCACATAATTTCATTATTAACGAAATTACGTAATATTAATTCAATGATATATGAGTAGGGCCTAAGGTTTTGGTCACAGCGAATCAGACGTGCGTTCAAATTAGCAATCCTTACTAATATTATAAATGTGAAATTTTGTGAGTATGGATGGATGTTTGTTACTCTTTCACGTAAAAACTACTGAACGGATCTGGATGAAATTTGGCACAGAGATAGATTATGGTTACTTTTAGCAGCGATAACCGACATCCGCGCGGGCGGAGCCGCGTGCGACAGCTAGTTATTTAATAAATAAACATTGCTATCCTCACTCATCAGGCACATCAATGATATTACCGACGTTCTAAGTTAATAACAGTAATTTAGCTTCATCAAACTTGAGGGATAAAGAATCTATTTTTAGAAGCTTTCTTGTACGTCTCAGAGAAAGAAAATGTAGGGGGAAGTTACTTGACGTTATAGATTGGTATGTCAAGAACACTCGTCGAAGGGCGCAGTCCCCTCCGAAAGGTTTATCGTCCTAATAGCTTTATCAGATTTGTTAAGAGATCAATACAAGAGTCTATTGCAGCTGTAATAGAACTTGTATAATTTTCCACCATTAAACGGACAAAATTTAAGGTAACAAGCCTAATCCTTACCAATATTATAAATGTGAAAGTTTGTAAGAATGGATGGATGGATGTTTGTTACTCTTTCACGTAAAAACTACAGAACGGATCTGGATGAAATTTGGCACAGGGATAGATTATGGTCTGGAATAACACATATGCTACATTTTGCAGCGATAACCGACATTCACGCGGGCGGAGCCGCGGGCAACAGCTAGTATGTAATAATCGCGAAAAAATACTCTTATGTTTTTGATTCTTAGTGTAGAATATTAATTTTAATTATTTCCATAATTCATTCATTATAACTGTCCTCTTTTTAATATTCCATCCCATCGGACTAGGAGAGTGAGGGAATAAAGACTGCACCTGTGTTTGTGCATATAATATCTTCCACGCAAATGGCTAATTTCCCCCAAGATTAGACAAAGATATTGATTAAAAAGTTGTTTTGTTTCTAAGATTAAATTTTATCAAGAAATTTTCGATAGGAATGAGTAACAATTCACAAATAGGAATATCCTATCAGATCTATGACTACTATACATAGATATACAGTCATAACCTTCCATAACATTACAAAATCAAATTATTACTTCATTGGCAAAAGCCGGCTCTTCAAAGGCAACGGCGGTAGCTCAAAGCAAGTTGCAGAAACTCCATTAATCAATAGCAACAATACAAAGGGCTATAAGCTGACGTCATACTGCGGTCTTTTCGACCAGTCTAACTGTATATGCAAGACTCGCCGTTTGTAGGGTTGATGACATACGCCATAGAGATATTTCAGCAAAGTTTTATTCCACTTTATATTGGCAAAACTTTTTTATAAATGGAAAATTACGATAATAACTTTTTGATATAAAGTGACAATCAAGCATTACGCTCGCCTGATGATTAGCAGTTATCTCAGCCTGTTTTATAAAAAGAAAACTCCCGCACTAGGGAACAAGCTATGTGTTGGGGGCGACTTTACAAACATACAATTAACGGACACAAAGTACATCTAGACTCGGGACAAACATTTATTGATCACACCATTTTTGTCCTGTTTGGGGATCGAACCCACAACCACGCAGTGGTAAATGGCGAGGTAACTACTCAAGCCACTAAAACAACTGTATAGTCAATACCATAGCCTATGGTTGCTTGAAATATGACATGAGTATTGCCGACCCGAAAATTTTTAACACTAGAATTCATGATAGGGTTACTTTCGGCAGTGGATGCGTTTTTTTACGTTCTCAATAAAAAAAATACTGCCTTTTTTTTCTAACAATGTTGTAATGTTTCAGCCATTACCCACTTTCGTTGGGTGACACAAGTTGAATGAAACAGTGACATTCAATTGTGAAGCATTTGGTGCGCGGTTCGTTGGCTACGCACCGGAATCGTGCCTATTTGAATATTTAGGCTTTTGAATAGATACATATAACTAAGCATATACTTGCAAATTTCTAGAGTAAAATTTTATAACTAGTCATATAAAATAGTTTTTAGATATCATAATTTTAGCTTCATGGCCTCCACTTTTAAACGTACCTAAGCTAGAACTCCTATAATAACAATCAGCAACTTCTCCCGATCGACTTTTATTGAGACAGAAATCGCATACTTTTTACTTTTGAGTGCTATCTAAGTTGCTATTCCCTGATATTTGGATGTCGTATGCTCCCGAGTTTGGTCTTTCGAACAGTCGTCGTTACATCCTTAGAAATAACAAAAAGTTCTCTTATCACAATACCTACAGATCCTTTTTTATTTCTAAATTGAAAACAACCATATAAAAACGTTAAAAAACAAGATGAAATGTTGAAGCACATGAACACCGGAAGCGCGGGAGACATGGGGGTACTAGGTTCGACGGCCGGCGTACACAAAAACTTAATGGTTCAATTGTTAGTGCACATGTGATGCGACTAATTCGATTATGTCACAGGTGTGTGGACTTGTTCTATGCGTGAGCTTATAACTGGTGACTACTAGTCTCCGGTTACAAATTATGAGCGAGACATCTATCTGCCACATAGTTTTTATTTAAAAAAAAAAAAGCAAACATACAATTAACGGACACAAAGTAACCCAGACTCGAAACAACCATTTATGGATTACACTGGGATTATTTAGTCCCGTGAGGGGATCAAACCCACAAGACGCCGCGCAGTGGTAGATGGCAAGGTAGCTACTAAAGCATAAGGTAGATTGTAGGTAAGAGTTTCTAGGTGTCTCAATTGATAGATAACATGTATGCCAGGTATTCACTCGTATTTGCCTTCTAGATTTAGAATAACGAAGTAAAGTAAAAATGCACATAATATTCTAAAAGGTCGAAGTGCTCACAAGCACGGTCCTCAACAAGATCAAGTCAACTAAAAATTTACCAAAAAGCAATAATCCATTATAATAATATTTTTCGATTGTGTTGTGATAGCCAAAAAAATAAATCTTTAATCTCTTCCTACCTCTACGAATATTAAGTGCAATTTACACTTTACCAAATTAAAGTCCTGAAAGAAGCGCGTCACAAAAATAATTTAATCATAAAACCTGTTGTTGCCTTCTGGTGTCCCTATTTATATTTACAGCTTGAAATAAATTGTTGAAATGTCCTACAATAACAAATCTTGAGATAGTCTCTATCTTGACAATTTCACAC
This sequence comes from Trisateles emortualis, assembly GCA_947095525.1. Taxonomy (NCBI): domain Eukaryota; kingdom Metazoa; phylum Arthropoda; class Insecta; order Lepidoptera; family Erebidae; genus Trisateles; species Trisateles emortualis. Next base: position 17,050,574 of record OX352741.1, on the reverse strand, counting down.
GGACTATAATGCGACCTTGCGGGACTCGAATAGGAAATGACATGCAGCGGTGGAACGAGAGCATCCGCCAGTTCACAATATTATATTCTAGCCTAGGGTGATAGCCAACGCGTTAAGATAAAGCGCATGTTTGTGGTATCATGTATAGTGCTATATAATTATGTATCTAAATTTGTAGATATTATGCACAACCAGCATAAAAGGATACTTAAACCTATAAATATTATAAACGTAAAAGTTTATAAGGATGGATGGATATTTGTAACTCATACATGCAAAAACGGACGGACGGATTTTAATAAACTTTAAAATGTTATCTTTACTAATATTATAAAGCTGAAGAGTTTGTTTGTTTGTTTGGTTGACCGCGCTAATCTCAGAAAGTATTGGTTCGATTAGAAAAAATATCTTTTTGTTGAATAGTGCATTTATACAGGAAGGCTATAGCCTTTATAACATCACGCTATGATTAATAAAAGCGAAGCAGTAGTGAGGATATGTTGCAAATCGGGGAAAATATTCCAAATTACCACGCAGACGAAGTCGCGGGCGACCCCTAGTAGCTTATACATCAGAATAGAACATAGGATATATTTAATTAATAAAGAACATCCACGCGGGCTTAGGAGCGGGTATAAGCTAGCTTAGGTAGATAAATGAAAGGAAACGAAGGCTTTGATTTACCAAAATGTTGCACTCGGTACGGACGGTAAGTTTTTTTCAAAGGCTGTTGCAAACAGAATAAAATATGATCTAAAGTTAATTGCTAGAGCTTTGCGGATCTAAACCCAGGACGATTACTGTTAATAACATAAATATGGTGGACGAAGTATCTTTCTAAATCACAAAAGCGCTCATGCAATCATCACATTAGATCAGTATAGAAAGGTACTATTCCTGATCCCATTACGATTGCAAGCGCAGTGTGGCCTACAGCCTGATATGCACCAGTAATGACGAGCACGTGGGTGCGGGTTCGATGTCCGTGTCGGCATATAATGGAGCGATTGTCGTCGGCCGTTAGACGCCCACCTCTAGACGTCTATTCGTTAATATATTATTAGTTAAGTTCTAGTTACGATTGATTTTTAACTATAGTGCGTGAAATCTAAGTTGGTGGGACTGAAGTTAGCTTTTGTACATTTTTACGCATTTTTGAAGTGATAGCTTTTTAGGAACGTTAGGGATCTTTGGGAAAAGCACCAAACTCACGTGATCGTCACGCTCAAATACACAATTATTATTATTATTGTGGCAAAGGGCTGACCACATCTGCAGAAGGACCGACGGACGATGGAGCAGACGTGTTCTAGAGTGGAGACTGCGACTCGGTAAACGTAAGGTAGGGCGGCCCCCAGCTAGGTAGACCAACGACCTAAAAAAGGTCGCTGGGACGGACTGGATGCGGAAGGCGGAGGACCGTGTGCTGAGGCGCGTTTTACGAGAAGCCTATGTCCAGCAGTGGACTGCGATAGGATGATTGATTGATTCATTGAGGGCAAAGCCTCTCGTTCCTATATCCATGATACCATATCTTTTGCCAGTTGGAGCCAATCCCTTCTATAGGCGTCATGTTAATCTTGCCATCTCCATTTGGGTCTACCACGTGGCCGCTGTCTGTTATTTGGGACCACTGTGTAGTTGCTTTAGCCCGTAGCCCCTAGTTCCTCCGTTATGCGACTACCCGCCCAGTTCTACTTCAACTTGGCCGCTGAGTAGCCTACGTCACACACATACATTACACATTATACAGATGTGTAATTAGGTGTTTGTGAAGCTAAGAAATTTTTACTTCTGAGGTTGTAGGCACCTAGTCCTACGACTGACAGTATTTTTAAGTAGCAGTCAAGCAAATGAATCACCTGGTAAGTCAGCAATACGCGAGTGAGTTTCCAGATATTAACATAAAATATTACGGTAACAGATTACCATCAAACGGGCTGTATACTTGTTTGCCACCTAAATACTATAAAATGTATATCAAATACAAAAAAGCCAACATTGATTCGTAAGTTACCATCAAGCGGAAAACTTGATTAAAATAGTTACAATTTTATAGCTTATTTTATGTCTCAGTGTGATAAGAGAAATGTGTGTATACAGTTACTATGAAATGGTCATAAAATTAACTAAAAAGTTGAACACTTCGCCGTTGTCAATTGTCGATCATAAGTCGTGTCCTAGTCCTAGGTATATGGGTCCTATAGTTGACATCTGTTAAGTAGAAAAAACATTTTTTCTTCAATAACTTATAGAGGTAAGAAGACCTAGACTGGAGAAGACCTCCACCTTACAGAAGAACACCGCTAAATAACTATAGATTCTGCCTAGTCTGGGATCAGTTGACTATGTGTAAATTGTCCCAAGTTATCTATACTAATATTATAAATGGATGGATGGATGTTTATTATTCAATCACGCCAAAAAACAGAACAGATCTGGATGAAATTTGGTACAGAGATAGAAAATAGTCTGGAATAGCATAGACAGTTTTATTTTTATTTTATACCAAAGAAACACTGTTTTCGGGGGATTGTACGCGCGGACGAAGCCGCGGGCGGCAACTAGTTATTAAATAATCACCCCGTTTTCAAGACATTTTTGGCGATAATTTTTCCTTACGTTACTGTGAAATTATACATATGATGATTGTAATATATTGATGATGGTATTCCAAACAAATCGATGTTATCATTAAGATAAAGGCGTGACTGTACAAACACTCTTCTAGTAATAGTGGCTAGGAAAGGATGTGACCTTTAGTCATCCAATTTATTAAACATTATCCATAATGACTCAGATTCTTAGTAACGTGACTAATTTTGGGACCGGTCAGTCTGATTTAATCTTGATTGCCTTCAACCTTTTATAGGTCGAAGTTTAAACTTAATGCAGTAATCTGGTACTTCTTAATTATTTTGTTTAAGTGTTTGTATGTCATCATCATCTCAGCCAAAGGACGTCCACTGCTGGACGTAGGCCTCCTCCAAAGATTGTGTGTGTAAATGAAATTAATTTTAATCGACTAATTTCAAATCTGATTTCCATAATATATCAACCATTCCGATTATAAAGGGTTCCTATTACACATTGAAATCTATCTATCCGTTTGGGACGCTAAGAAACTAAAGGCAGACAATAAGCGTCAAACTCATAACATCCCTTGTTGTGGTCAACAATAAAAACGTTACTTTTTGGAGCAGTTGTGAGTTTCTTGTTAGCATTCTCTTTTTAATGCCTTCGCTGACTTGCTTAAAGTTCACGGATAGGTATTAAATGAACTATATAGGTATTACTATATGCTGTGGTCATGTAAGTTAACGTTTTAATTTAAATAACGTTCTTCATATCACAAGGTTTTATGTAATAGGGTTACATCAAATATTTATGGGAAATTTTAGGTGCCGACCCTAAAATTTGTCAGGGGTATGGGGGTGAAGGTGGTTTAAATTCAATAAGTCCACATGTTAAATTTTATGGGTAACTCACGAGTGATGCCCACTGCAATTGTAAGTTACTTTCCATGAGGTGGGTTGTAAGCTCTCACCTTAGTCCTATACACAAGAACTAACGTAAAAACCATTTGACTCTTATTTCCTCATATAATATTACTCCAAAATAGAAAGCATCTATATTTCAAATACGTTTTTTATTAAATAAGCTCAAAATTAATCAGTAAAAGGTCGAAGTAAATCGACCGTCGCAATCTGGGTTACTGGGTACATTTCTGAGATCGATGCGGACAACAACCGCTAAACTCGTACCGATCGAAATTTTGGCAACTTTTTCTTCTGATTTCCGTCACTAATCGGTTGATTGAGCGTAGAATCTTACCTGAAACAATAAAAAGGGGAAAATTAATTTTACGGTCTAGGTAATAGAGTTCTTTGGTAGTTTTATTTTACAGTATTTACTTACAGGTCGAATGGAATGCAGGATCGGTAAGTTACGGATATGATTAGGATAATAGTCGACAGCTGGCACCCGCGGCTCCGCCCGCGTGGATGGCGGTAAAAGTATCCTATGTCTTTCCCCAGGATACCATGTGTCTCATTGCCAAATTTTATTAAGATCGGTTCAGCCGTTTAGTCGTGAAAGTGTAACAAACAAACAAACTAACTTTCGCATTTATAAAAGATATATAGAACATAAAAACTTCTGTAGATAACAAACGTTTGTGCGCTATAATATATCTTGTGCATATTCTGATTCAAAAAAACAACCAGGGCTTTATGATGAAGTATTAGGAAAACAAGGTGGCTCGACTTAGACTATAGCCATCTGCAAGGGTGTGTTTAGTGCACAAGCTCACAGGCGGTATTGAATTTCGTTACAATATAAGGCATACCTAAATGAGCATTAGAAACCTTTATTCATTTGGCTGTGGTCTTCAGCTTGCTGATTGTATGGTGCCCTACCTCTCCTGAATTCTCTTCTTTTCCTATTAAATCACTATTTATGACTCAAATTTCAACGTGTAAAGGTATTAGGATTTATACCAACTTGACCTATTAAAAGAACTCTAATCAGCCGGGACCGTCTAGTTTTTAATGCAAACATATGTACTAAATACTGTTTGAGCAGTGTGTGATGTTAATTGGCCAAATGTGCCCTCATTTGGGACGCCAATTAGCAAAATAGGACATAAAACAATTAGATCTACGTGCCTGATGCTCGGTTGTATGACGGGCCTGTTAGACTATTGGTTAGTAACACTGACTGCTAATCCGAATGTCGCGGGTTTGATTCTCACCCAGGACAAATCTTTGTGTAATGAGCATGATTTTTTTATGTCTAAGTACGTTTTAAAAACATCGTGAGGAAACCCACATGTCTTAGAAGAAATTCTAAAGACATGTCTGATTAACCAACCCGCATTAGGCCAGCGTGTGTGATTTAATCTCTTGATAGAGGAGAGGAGACCCGTGCTCAGCAGTGGGACATATATGGGTTGCTATTATTGCTATTATGTATGTATTTAGAAATATATAAGTATATGATTACCAACTGTATGGTTGGTCGGTAACGGCTTTGCCTAGGTTGGGAACAGATGGCTGTGTGTGGTGTGTTGAAACTTGGCATATTGAATAAGTACCGAATCTAAATGGTACAAAAATACAACAAAACGCTTCGAGAAAAGGTAGGTAATGCCCTGCGGTTCCGTTGTCTTTGCGCGGTGCACTCCCGTGCTTCCAGATTTTGTGGATTAAATCGTTTTTTGTATACTAAAACGCTTATGGTATTATATTGTTACCAGCGCTCATTTAAGAATGCGTCTTTAACAAAACTTTTCCTATCCCAGGACCGCCTTATCAAAAACCAAGGCAAGATTTGTTGGGTCTGTAACACGCAACTGATACCTTTTGTAAGCGTACTGTATTGCAAGATGACGTCATCACTAACTATCTAATCTAATATATAAAATTCTCGTGTCATAGTGTTCAACTTTGAACTCCTCCGAAACGGCTCGACCGATTTTCGTGAAATTTTGTGTGCATATTGGGTAGGTCTGAGAATCGGACAACATCTAATTTTCATCCCCCTAAATGTAAAGGGTGGTCCACACCCAAATTTTTTTATTTAATTTTTATTGTTTTTATTTTTTGTGATTCAGCATTAAAAAATACATACAACCCTTAATTTTCACCCTTCTACGGTCAACCCCTATATTTTAGTAGCAAAACAACGTTTGCTGGGTCAGCTAGTGTTTTTATAAAAATGGGACAAAACTGGAAGTATGTACTCTTAGACAAAACACACCTAGCCCCAGATGTGAAACCTGCAGATAGAATCTTGCCCTATCAGCAACTCCTACATATTACTTGTAACTTCCTGCATATCTTATACATATTAACGACATTAGCTTCAGTGTTAATGAATACTGCATTAAGCTCTAAACATATGCGCATACGCAGGATATGACGTCACAAAACGAAGATGTTTACACAAGTGCACAGATGGACCTATATTACGTGATCAATCAGTATAATATTAAAACTATTTCTTGGTATCGCATATCGGTAAAATAGTGTATGTTTGTCGGTGTATTGTACGTGTCATGACAATTGTTTTTATTAATAGGAAAAACCTGCTTACAAAAAAAATACACCTATCTTAGTAGTACTAGCTGCTCGCCCAGATTTTACCCGCCGTCTGATTCTCTAAGAAACAGCGATGGCAAACTGACAGTTGTGATCGCAAAATTGACAGTTGTGATTGCTCGGTGACGGCACAATATTGACTAAGCGTCAAAAAGGGCTCTTACGGAATACCGATTTTCAATCTGACAGCCAGATTTTGCTCGGTTTTTGCGGTGGCTCGGTTTTTGCTCTTACGGAATACCACTGCCGGATTAAACTATTATTTAACCGTTTCATCATCTCAGCCAAAAAACGTCCACTGCTGGAGATAGGCCTTCCCTAAGGATTTCGTCAACTCTCGATCCTAAGCCCGACCTTGTCCATCGATTGCCCGCAACCTAGACTTAGTATCTACATACCTAAGGATGATGCAGAGATAAACGAAGAATAGGTATTTTTAAAGCATGTCAAAAATATTAGGGTCTCTAACTTTCTTTTTTACTCCTTTAGTGGGAAATAAGCATACGGCCCGCCTAATACACCTAAGCAGTCGTATCCAATATAAACTTGTATTCAATAAAATGAAACACCAGAGTTTTTAAGTGAGGGTAACCGTGGGATACTGAAACGTTTCCTTGAATGCTCATGCACAGAAGCACAACTACACTACTTTGTATACTTGGCTGTGGTCTTAATTAGAATTATAGACAAAATTTTCAGCCGAGAACGACTCCTGGATAACCCAGACTGACTCTTTCTAATAAGGGAATAGAGAGTACATTTGTACACACTTCCAAGTCGGAGTGTACTTTGTGCCTGTTACTAGTATGTTTGTGAAGTCACGGGGCCTATTCCCTAGCGTGGATGTTGTCTTTTTTAAGAAAAAATCTATCCAATAGAATGTCTAAAACAAAAACTAGACAAGCTATCGCGATTGCACTTAAAGAACGATACAAAAATAGCACCCACTCCCTAAATACTCACAGTATAGCTCTGAAACAATTGATTCGTCAACTTCGTCCGTCTGATGGGGTTGGGATATGATATAAGCTGAGAGCGATTCTATTAACGACTTCTAAAGGCAAACATGGGACACCAAAATTGTGAAGAGGAAGAAGGAAAGTTGGAACTGTCTATGCTGCAGGACTTACGGTCAGAAAAAAGAGGTATTTTAACGCAGGTTGGTTCTTTAGCAGTAAATATGCAACAACTTTTCAAATATATAAACTGAATATGCCTATGAAAAACCTTTCTAAATATTGATACTATAATATAGTATTATATTATAGTATCAATATTTAGAAAACTATACATGACACAATTCATAAGAGTCAGCGTTTTCTACTCGTTATGTCATGTCTTTAGCCAATGTCCTTATCTGAATAATATGACTTTATTAGCTTTGCTAAACGATAACATTATCCTGTACCTTTACTTTGCGATTAGTGTATTCTTAACCCCTTCCGTGAACACGCTTAACTCTGTAACACAAACCAAACCAGACAGGTAGTCAACCCTTCGCAGGTCGTCGGCCCGTGTAGTGGGCACGGCTGCTGAAACGACGTGACGTGGCTCCCTTACTCAAACCTGTCTATTCTCTGCGAACTAGTTTAACTAGACTTTAATGGTAACAAAAGGAAAACTATCAATTATGTGTCACTTGTAAAAACAACAAGAAACTAACCTTATTGTGTACCAAATACAGAAACACCTAAAACACCATTTAAAAAATGCCACTCCTACATTTCATAACCTTAAAAAGATAATACAATTAGCTATTAAAGCTAATCAGAATAAGCCCATGCTTTGCGGTTGCTACACGAAAGTTTGCTGTGAGAGGCATGGCGGTGTAAACACCACCAAATTTCGGACTTCTATTGCGAATTGCTTGACAGAAAAACCCAATATTTAATTTTCGTCCGACCCGGGCATTTAATTCGGACCTCCTGATCACCCACTACTACTAAACCAACATGGACGCTGATTTCGATAGCAATATGACTGCAGCGTCAGCATACTTGAAAATGTCTAAAATAACGTAAAAGAATTTGACGCAGGTGGAAGTCAAGGGGATGACTAGTTTCTCGTTTTAATTATACAAACTATCACTTAACTGTAGAGTGGTAATGTTAGGTGGGTTTCAAGTACAACACTCGGTAACCACTCTATTGGTAAGAGGCTACCGTGGGAGGGAGTAGATTGTTTGATATCATCAAGGGTTTTGGAAAAGGTTTCTAATTAGTACCTTTACATTCGTACCATATGTTTTAATTGAGTCTAATTCCAGAAAGGCCGATGGACAAGGTAAGCTCAAGAGTGGAGTGAGGCTAGCAGTGGAAGTATTATGGCTAAGCTGATAACGATCATAAAACTGTTCTGTCCGTGCAATTAGTTTTTTTATATCGGTATATTGACATGAAATGGAGAATTAACATCTGTTTGTTAGGTCCACCGCTGCGTCTCATCTCATGTAGATCACTGTTTATTCACAAATTTCAGAATGCGAAGGTGTATTTGCCATGATCTGTCTAGACTAGACATAAGATTTGCTTTTCTCTTTAGAGTCCAAACAACTCTGACAAATTAAACACATACTAATAGAGGCGATTAAAAAATTTAACGCTACGTTACCGCAACGTTTAATCTTTAAAGCCTTTTAATATTACAGATAAACAAAAGCTATCGTACTAATATTATAAATGCGAAAGTTTGTAAGTATGGATGGATGGATGTTTGTTACTCTTTCACGTAAAAACGACTGAACGGATCTGGATGAAATTATGGAAGAATATATTAGCACAGAGATAGATTATGGTCTGGAATAACACATAGGCTACTTTTTATAGCGATAACCGACATCCACGCGGGCGGAGCCGCGGGCAACAGCTAGTAGGTACTCTATAATTTAGCTAAAAACTAATAGCAATTATAACACACTAGAGTCCCATTTTCCTGATCATAAATAACTGTGTTATCTATGTAGTAGTTATAGACCATTGTTCCTCAATATGTCGCGAACACATAAGTTTGTTTACCGTTCTGAAGATTGCGTAAAAGACGCAATGGGATAGATAGCAATGAAGATGTTGTCTTCATTGCTATTATGCACAGATAAAAGTTTAAACACAAGCTTTTTACATCTATTTTCGTAGTTTCTTCGTTTTTACCTATCGCCTGTTTCTTCTTTTTATCGTTTGGTTAGTGGCCAACCTGGTGACAAAATTATTTTGATCGCCCATATTTAGTCCTCTGTCGTGATCTAACGACTGTTAACAGTTGGGACCGACTTTTAACGTGCCCTCCGAAACACTCAGATACAATACCACTAAGCGGTCTTCCATCTATAGGATTCCAACGCTCTTGGTTGCTTAACCCGCTGATCGTTTACCGAACGGTGAGTGCATCTGGCTATGAGCGTCTCCTAATTGGTACCCGTGTTACTTCTAACGAGTACAATCACAAAGGTCAACTTATTGGATACTTAATTATATTTTGCAAGTCACACTCTCCTAAAAGCTTGAGAAACAATAGTCAGGTTATATTTAAGCATATAATATTATGTGAACACGCATCCATGTAAACTAACCCTTCATTAAGGGCGGGGTTCCAGCCCTTAAATATGCGCATAACATTACAACTGACACTGCTCTCCATTAATAATGTGGTATGGGGCAAGTTGGCGGTCAAACACATGAAGAATGTTTATTTATTTATTAAATACAATATGGTATACCTACACAAGATTACACTTGGTCAGACGATAAATAATTTAAGAGAGGTAGAGCACCATACTAGCAAGGTCGACTGAGAAAGGACCTCCACCTTACAGAAGACCATAGCCATATCACACAGCGGTATAGTTATGTTCCTGTGTGTGAGTGAGTACAGGTTTTATAGTGCTTTTTTAACGCAATGTTTTTTAATAAATGTTGGGAAGTGTGAGGTCTAAATTGTTGCCTATAAAACATCTAATAGGCTATCTATTATTCCACTCAAACAAAGCAGCATGTGGTTTACAGTCCTTCAAAACAGATAGTCTTCACCACTCTTTACAATTATAACTGAGATAAGAATATATCTGTGTGAACCTTCCAATAAAATAATCTATAGAATGAAGAATACAATTGTTCTCCGTCGCGTTCAAATATATAACCTTCCCTGTTTAATAATAGATATTAAATATTGATACTTATTATTGTTAATAAGACCACGTAATATTACGACACATTGTTGGAACTATGTCTTTGTTTTACTTGTTTTACCTTCTACTGAGCCATGTAAAACAATAAAACATCTCTTTTTATACCTCTTAGGTGGCAATCAAGCATACAGTCCGCCTGATGGTAAGTAGCCTACGGACGCTTGCAACACCGGAGGTAAAAATCGCACATTGCCGACAACTCCTTTCTTAAAGAACTCCCTGCAAGTCTCTCGCGAAAATCTAGGCAGGGAGCTTATTTCACAACCTAATCGTACATGGGAGTGAATTCCTTTTAAACCACATTTTATCAACGCACCTCTCGCCACCGACAGGGAGTTCATACTCACATCCTTGCACCTCAAACATGCCGTACCGTAAGATTCCAGAGGAATTTCTTACCACGTACGATAAGGTTGTGGAATAAGCTCCCTGCCGAGGTTTTCCCAAGAGACTATAGCATGGGGTTCGTCAAGAAAGGAGTTATAAGGTTTTTAAAGGGTCGGCAACGCGTGAGTGACACCCCTGGTGTTGCAAACGTCCATAGGCTACTGTAACTGCTTACCATCAGGCGGGCCGTATGCTTGTTTACCACCATAGAAGTTCTAAGGTGAGAGTACGAACTACATGTCAGTGCTGGAAGGTGCGTTGATAGAAGATGCCTGATAGTAAACCAATAAGATGTTGGGTCGGGAACAAGTAATGATTCCGGTACTGGTGCGCCTTTTCTCGAAGGGATAGGTGTCGACACCCGTGAGTTGCTAGCACGCTTAGCTAATAAGAAGCAAGCCCATTTGGGTAGACACCTAATACCACCTGCGCATCGCAAAAAGCATGATTAGATATTTAAGCCGCTTACAAGCGCATGCATATGCAGGATAACGAAACAAAACATCGTCACGTATCATCACACTATTCCCCAACATAAAAAAGACCAATGGCCACAACGATCACGTGGCCCGTTATCTCTCAGCAACTAGACATGTCGTAAACTATACGAATTCATAGACACGATTCTGTCTAGTGCACATTTAATGATACGGCACGTCTCATGTGCTGTTGCTACAGCAACTTGGATACAAGGTGCAATTGCATGTTATTGCAACAATTAACTTGTGTTAGTACAAAGTTAATGTGAGACCTACTTTATTTAATTAATTCAATTAGGGTTAAAGTGGTATATTCCTAGGTTTTTTTTCATGTCTGGCAACTTTCCAAATAACATTTTTAAATTTGATATAATAATAATAATAAATAATAATAAATGTTTATTTAGTCTCAAAACATATACAATAATAAACAATTGAGACAGCCCCAGTAAGTAATTAATAACACTTGTGTTGGGGTTGACTCGCTTCTTCCCTAGTATCTACATACACAGTAAGTATATTAGTTTTGATTACAACAGGAATACAAAATACTTATCTTAAGTTTAGTTTAAAATGAGTGTGTGTGTGTCTGTGTGTGTGTGTGTGTGCGTGCGTGTGTGTGTGTCTGTGTGTGTGCGTGTGTGTGTGTGCGCGTGTGTGTGTGTGTGTGTGTGTGTGTGTGTGTGTGTGTGTGTGTGTTTGTGTGTGTGTGTGTGTGTGTATGTGTGTGGGTCGGTTAAATTAGTCTCACCAGTATATTTTCAGTATCATCGTAGGTTAACGTTTTAAGCCAGACCGTAATAATGCGTTTACATTCATATTTACTTTTGGAATAAATTTTTAATTTTCGGTTAATTTTATTATATATATAAGTCGATTGTTTAGTGTATTGTCGCCTAGCAAAAACTGTGTGAACTGAAGGGGAATGAGCTACTATGTCATTACGTCGTTTGTTTTTATTTTTTGAAGAGGATGGTATGGATTTGTGTAAGTTTAAAGTTATATATAAGTAATACAGTTGTCTAACGGTTAAAAGGTCACTAGTCCTGTACAGTTCAGTTGTTGGATATCTGAAAGGTTTATAATGCATCACCTTTAAAAGCGATCGCTGGGCTCTTTCTAAGTCTATAACTTTAGTTTTGGCTGCACCCCCCCATACTGGAATACAGTAAGAGATGATAGATTGTGCTAGTGCGATGCAACTAAGGTGGCATCACATGTCTAAGTGTTTTGAATACCCAGATTAGTTTTCTCACACGGCCCATTAGTATTTCAATGTGCGCTTGCCAGGTCAGTCCATGGTCAATCATTATGCCTAGATACCTAGTTGAGTTCACTTTTTTTATCGACTGGCAAGTACGGTTACAATTTAGGGAGTTGTTGCATTCATGGAGCCTGATATTGAAATTATCTTTTGGTTGTGATCTTCTACTTGGGCTGAAACAGATATAGTTCGTTTTAGGAATATTTAGCGTCAGTAGATTAGTTTTTAACCAGGAATCTATCACAACCAGGCCCTGTTCGGCTACATCATGTACAGTTTCCCAAGTATCCCCAGAGTAGACAATCGCAGTATCGTCCGCATATGAGAAGAGGCGCCCCCCACCGTTTTCTAGGTTACACAGGTCGTTAATGTAGACCAGGAACAGCATGGGGCCGAGCACACTCCCTTGTGGGACGCCGAAAACGACTCTTTCTTCGTCACTGAGTGAATTGCCTATTCTAACCTGCTGTTTTCTACCCAGAAGATAACTTTCAAACAGCGCTAGCGATGTGCCTCTGATTCCTATAGATTCAAGCTTCTGCACAAGGATAGAAACGGAGACGGTGTCAAAAGCTTTTTTGAGATCCAGGAACACTGTTAAGCATTTTTGTCCTATATCTACCTACTCTAGACACAATTTCGGAGGTTATTGCTATAACAGCGTCCTGCGTAGAAAGTCCTTTCCTAAACCCATATTGTGAAGCAGATATAATATTGAATTTATTCAGGTAGTTAATTAGTCTTTTGTTTAGGATTTTTTCTATTATTTTAGAAATTGAGGTTAACACAGATATGGGCCGGTAGTTGTTGACATCGTTCACGCTTCCACCCTTGTGCACAGGCGTTACAATCGATCGTTTCAAGGCATCAGGAAATATTCCATTTTGAAAGCATAGATTTGTTAAATGGCAAATTAAAGGGACAACAGTATTTCGAGCTAATTTAAGAAATTTGACAGGTATTCCATCCCAACCAGCAGCACTTTCTGAATTTATAGTATTAAGAATACTGTCTACTTCTCCTACATCCGTATCAAGTAACACAAACGAGGTAAGTTGAGATTGTGTATTAATACCGGTGATTGGGCCAGCTAGATATAATTCATAGATACACATAAGAGTGAGTTAAGTATTCTGACTCAGCCAATATCAGCTTCGTCAACACAACTCTCCCCACCAAATGCTCTAGTTAAGGTTTATAATAAGTTAGCAATAATTAGTTAATAAATACTGATGTAAACCTAAAATAAGTTAATTATTATCCTAACATTAAATGCGCCTTCATTCTGTCAGTTTATAAAAGTCTTTTTATTTTAATCTTCCGAGTGACCAACTACTTAATTAGTTATATTAGAATGGTCCTAAATTACGTGCTGTGGCATGTTCATGCTGTAGTGCTAATTTTCAGATCGAGCCTAGTCGTCTCTCAAGTGCGCTATCTGTCACTAATATCAGCAACTCTGACAAACGACAGACAAGGGCATCGGTCTCTTTATGGCAAAAAGAAACTGGTATGACGAAAATCGCAGAAATTAATCATTGTACGAGTATCTTTCTTCACCGTCAGAGAAAAACCTGATTAAAAACTGACCCAGAAAGCTTTCCATAACAAAAATGAAGCTTATGAAGTTATAAACCCTCGCAATAAAACCAGCAAACAAATTAGCTTGGGTTTATGATGTCTTAAGGATGAAATGAGAGCTTTTATGTGTTTTGAAATGTGATAAGAAAGGAAGATAAAACTAATAATTCAAGAGGGATGTGTCAAGATCAGATTCTTAGCAGTAATTAATTTACTGATAATCCTAATCCTAATATAAGAGAGGTAGGGCACCGTAATAGCGAGCAAGCTTGACTGGGGAAGGACCTCACCTTACAGAAGACCACAGCCAAATAACTACACATAGTGGTGTAGTTATGTTCCTGTGTGTAAGTACAGGTCTCCAACGCTCATTTAGGGATGCTTTTTGAAAAAAACGTATTCCCATCATAAAGCCCTGATGTAAAAAATTAAAAAATGGGTTAGCAACACGCAAGTGATACTTCTGGTATTACAAGCGTCCATAGGCTACGGTAACCGCTTTACATCAGGCGGGCCGTAAGCTTGTTTGCCAACTAAGTAGTATAAAAAAAAACGAAAATTTAATCATGCAGCAATGTTAAGATTTCTTTAAAAAAAGGAAAATGAACCTTAGTTCTTTTCTAACATGAAACAATGAAATGTAGATCTTTACTATAGTGCCATTTACACGGTCCAACTAATTCTACCATAACAGCAATTGCCTAATGTAAACTGACCCTTAATAAAGACATGTCGTAAATCTAATAAATTTTGCATATGGTTATGTCCACGCGATCCGCTCGTTTTTTCATTAGTATTTTGTCTACCTAATAATATGTCTCATGATGGGCATGTTTTATGGCTTCCGGGTGTGTAATTGTGAATGGGGCATGACATGGCAATTATATAATGGTCCTTAAATAGGGTAAGTGTCTTTCGACTATCAGTAATCATACTATAATCACCTTTCCTCAGAACTGTGATCTCAATCAGATATTTTATTTATAGGTTAATTAATACCTTTAAATATAATATCTGATTGTTTGTAAGTAGGTTAGGTTACTTTAATTTTAATAACTATTCATGTAAATATCTTATGAAATAAAATTTACTATAAGGTTTTATACACAATCTTTTTACACTAAGCTTGCTTACAAGCATACTGGCTGTCTGATAGCAGCAGTCTGATCAGCTAACGTAGCCCAAAGGAAACGCTGTAGGTACTTGCTGCATCAAAAAGCGTAAAGCGACAGTAAAGTGCTGCCATAAGGCGTTTTGATATTAGAGTCTTTGCTGTGTGGTAAGTATAATAAACATCCCCAATTCGAGTGTTGTCAATCATTCATATAAAAATAAGACTTGTGGAAGACTTCCAGTACCTGCACTCTTCAGAAAATGAGAGCTACGTTTAGTTTTAATAAGTGTGATAACCAGAGATTTTCAAAGAGCTATGCCGTCAGTGGGACGGATCTTATCTTTCAGGCTTGTACTGAAGTATACAACTTCACTTCTTTTCTTGCAGACGACTAGACTCATTATTTATTATTAGATGAACCGCGCTTCTGCATTAAAAAGGTTCACTACAATAAGGTTTTCTTTTATATTCTTTTCTTTTTTAATGACTGACAGAATTACGTACCTAATGATACCAGTCTTATGAGTCTATAATAACGACGGGGATTTTACACCGGCAACCTTTTTAAGTCCTTAACTCCTTACGGCCGTACTCGACGAGGCAAGACGTGCTCAAGTAAGCTGCGGAAAATTCAAAGTTCGAACGCATACTAAACGGCCGATACTAGCGATTTATTTTTTCACGACAACGATGAAAGCACGGAGACGGTGATGTTATATCTTCACGCCCGTTTTCTATTAGGTCAGGGAGTTTTTTTTTTATTCTTTAGAAGACAACTCCCACAATAGAGAACAAGCTCTATGTCGCGGGAGACTTTACAAACATACAATTAACGGACACAAATTACAACCAGACTCAGAACAACTCTTTGTGGGTCACACAAAGTGTTTTGTCCTGTGCGGGAATCGAACCCACAACCTCATGCACAGCAGGCGCATACTGCGACCACTGGACCACCAAGGCAGTCTTTTTACTACTAGTTACTATAACTATGGTAACACTGGTATGGCTTTGATTCAGACTTTGCTTCTATATACTTTAACAACTTCAAATACCCGGTTAGGGATCTCAGATTTGCGACTAAGCGGATTTTGACGTAGCTTAGTAGTTTTTGGCTCTATTTAAATTTAATTTAGGCCATCGATTTGTTTTTATTGATTAAGGAACGTAAGCTATTAACAATGTAGTTTATTTGGTGTTTTAGATGGTACTTGTGAGATACGACGTTTTAGACAGACAAAGGATCAATTGGAAGTCACGGAACTGTTTATATGCATGTCTGTTTCATTAAAATGAAATTCCATAAAAACGCCAAACAGTACAGTAGTAAGCAGCTCCTTTATTGCTAATAGACATAAAATGCGTCACAACAACCGTTTACACACGACGTTTGCATAGCCGTCGTGAATGGAAGAAAAAACAACGACAAACCAAACATCCTGTACCATATGTGGCATTGTGATGGTTTTTTTTATTTTTTTCTTTGTTGTTTATGTGAAAATATAGGATACATTTTATAGTTTGTTTATGGCAGTATACCTATAGATGTCTTGTTTCTCCTTATTTACAATACACATACTTCCTTTTAACATATTAATTAGTAATTAAGTATGGTTTTCCCGAGACACTATACATAGAATTAAATTCTTCAAGAAAGGAGTAAATTTTACGCTGTCGGCAAATTTAAGTTCGATGTTTCCTTTGCCAAGAAACAAAAAATACTATTCTTTTCTTAACACCACGACATGTTATACTTCAAATGAGGTAGCCTTGTATAAGTAACTAATAAAATAATTATTCATAATAAACCTCAAAATCGTCATATCCAAAAATAAACATTCAATCAAAATAACAACTAACTCAAGTAGGCAAGAACATAGCGGTATGTATAGCATTCGCTTTGAAAATAAAGCGGCGCGGGCGCCGTTGACGCATGCGCTGTTAGGACTTGGTGATGCGGAGAGCGGATTGCGTGTACTTATGGGAAAATACGGTCTAGTTAATCATATATATTACAAGGACTAATTTCTTGTTGTTATTATTGTGGATAAATATATAAGTTACATTTAATTGAATATTTCAATGATGGATTTTGAAATATTGTTATATCTACTTATTTGCGCTATTTTTTTAGAAAACAATGAGGTTTAATCTAAACTTGACTTGCTCCAACAATAAAACTTGTATCGTGTAAATGAGTCTTTAAGAGTCAACTGAGGACTAAAATGACCCTAAATTTGTCAAAATGGTGCGAATCTTACGCATCATTTTGTCAAATTTAACAGGTTAAAGTTTTTTTTTAATTAAGCTTTTATACCTAAGGATAGAGCCCTGACAGAGTAGGGCAATCATATTTCGTTCTAGAGTTCCTGTAGCTACTTTCCAACTGCATCATCAGATCAATTCTATAGTGCATTATTTCCAACTGAACTGAAGGTAGGTATGATATGTATGTAACTTCAGTGACAATTCACCGAAGTTACCTACATCATTAAATGAAAAATTTCAACACAATCGCATACCGGGAAGTGTTTAAAATTTTGCTTGCAAGATTTGACATAAACAAACAATATCTTGCAAGCTTAATAAAATCTTGTTAAAACGAATAAATCGTATAAACGCTAGTTTTAGCTCTGTAAATAAATAAACCACATTCTGCTGACGCTCTTTAATGCAACGTAACCGCACCATTAGTGCATACAAGTTTGCATTGCGTACGCGCAGCACGGACGCCGCTTCCTTCCTGCCCTATGGGAATCACACGTCCAACAACCAACGAAATAAATAACAGAAACTTATTCGATATCGTACTAATGCAATGTAAAACCGCAGGGAATTGGGAAATCACAGACACCTTTGCGTCAACTATCGGGAAAGTGGGCATAGTGCTCCAACACCTATTGCACAGATTTAGAACAGCTAATTTACTTTACATAAATTAAGCAAATTTTATTATTTATACGCAATAAGTCGAATTTATTTTCTTTTTAATACCAACATAAATATTATTTATATTTAAACAATGATAGTATAACGAAAGATAGCTTATAGCCATTCTAATAAACATATTCATGACATGTTCCAGTGAGTATGTTTCTTAGAATGGCAAATATCTTAGGCTGATACTATGTTGACAGCAGCTAAAATTCGAATAAAAAATACAATTCCCGCATTAGGGAACAATCCCTGTGTCACAGGGGGGGTTTACAAACATGCAATTCACGGACACAAATTACACCCAGACTCGAAACAAACATTTATGAATCACACAATTTTTTGTCCCATGAAAGGATCATTGCTGTGGATCGAACTTTAATCACTAGACCAATAGGCCAGTCAAGATTACTGTATTGCATTATATATAGAAGTATAGAATACTGTACTGCATTATTTTATGCATTTTATAACAAACCGTTTTATATTGCAGTTTTTATTAAAATTAAGACAGGTCCTAATACAGTACTGTATCCAAATACAAAACGGTAATGTTTTTTTAATACTAAAGATACGATCCTATTCCAGAGATACTCGCATCACAAGTCGAAAAAAATCGTTTCAAGTGCCAGGTATTGCAAACGTCCATAGGCTACGGTAACTTCTTACCATCAGGCGGGACGTAAACTTATTTGCCACGAAATAGTATTCAAGGATGGTAGGAAGTCGACTTTAGAATCTATACTAATATTATAAAGCTGAAGAGTTTGTTTGTTTGGTTGAACGCGCTAATCTCAGAAAGTACTGGTTCGCTTAGAAAATATCTTTTTTGGTTGAATAGTACATTTATCCAGAAAGGCTTTTTAGGCTATTTAACATCAATGTATGATTAATAGAAGCGGAGCAGTAGTGAAATATGTAGCAAAATCGGGGAAATGTACGTTCCAAATTACCACGCGTGCGAAGTCGCGGGCGACCCTTAGTAATCAATAAGGTAAGAAACAGACCCGTTTATCGAAAACACTTTAAAGCACTACAAACAATATGTAAACAAGTAACAACTACGCATAATATGTACATCGTTAAAGGACAAAGTACGACAGAGGCAATACGAGCGTTTCGCAATTGTCTGACTCACCGACGCGACGTATTTGTGTACGATACTATGTGAAGCAAGACAAAAGGTGTTTGCGATACAACTTGACAGTTATATCCAATATCAAAGGGCATTAGACCGTAAGAGACAGCGATACAGACGCATAGTTAGGATTATAATAATACAGATACAATGGTACAAAAACAGATAATATTTACACAAAGAAATAGGTGGAGTACCAATGGAATTGTGATATGGTTGAAACTATTTTATTTTTTATAACATTGATTTACATAGCTGCGTCAATTTGGGCCAAACAAAAATATTATACATGATCTTTTTGTTACAAGTACACCATTTTGAAGTTATGTTAAATTTTATTTTCATGAATGTAAAAAAGACAGCGTGATATTCAAATCAATGATTATTATCAACATAATCATTATTTTAACTGTATTTCAAATCTTAATACAATAATAGAAAAACTCAACACTTGTAAACATAAACCGTTCAGATTTAAGCAGGTAATAGAAAAACAAAGCCACATGACATGTTATGACAGAAAATATCAAAAAATTACGTTTTCCTTTTGTGAACTGTAAATTCCTCTTGAATAACAAACCAACAGTAATCTGCTAACATTTTGTTATTCCAGTGCCCTGGTACCTAACGCTCTTCTATGCATTTAACATCCTGGTGAAAGCATTCACCTTATTTGACACTCACCATTTCAAGATTACGGGAAAAATTTATGAGAATGTAAGAAATGTATTTTCGAAGAAGAAAGGCGACTTTTCTCAGGGTTTTAATAATATCTTTCCCACAAATGTTTCAAAATTTATCTAGGTCTCTAGTGCTCATTTTAGAAGCTTCCATAGGTTACGGTAACTGCTTAACATGAGGCCGTATACTTCGATTTCTTTATCAGATATATCTTATGTCAGATTGGAAGGCGTCAAACTGCTACGAATATTTCAACTACTTAGATAGATTATTCTCAGATGTATGTAAACATCGAATAACTTTAAATAGAATGTATCAATAACACAATACGATACGTGAGGAATAAGAAAGTTTTCGCGGTTTACCGAACAATGGACAGTGGGTATCTAGTGCATATTATTATGTCCTAAGCGATGTCAACAATATAATTTTAAATAGACGACGAGAAATATAGAAGTCCTGTGGCCGAACCATGATGTGTTAAATCGTGAGTAGTTTGAGCGAGAAAGAGGAACGGAGCTATACATATATCGTGTATAGCTCTGTCCTTCTTTCTCACTCGCAAGACTCTGGTTTATCACGTCATAATACGGCCTCTGATATACTAATATAATAATAACGGATTACACCTTAAATGTGGCAGAATGGCAAAACAAATTCCGACTTAGTAATCGTCATACTTACTCGTACCACTTATATCTTAGCCGAAATTGATTCACTGGCGTAAATCTACTGACTGACGTGACTATGTGCATCTCTCGTAGAACCGATGGCCGTTGAGGCAGATATTTTCTGAATGCGTGGCGACCACGAACTTGCAGATGAAGCGTGGGCAAGCGTCTAACAAGGTGGACCGAATACCTGGTGACTAAGTTGGGGATAGCCGATGGATGAGGACAACTTAAAATCGAATCTTTAGGGAAACCTAATTCAGCAGTGGATTCCTTTCGGCTAAATATATAGATAAATTTATATTTCAGAATGTTTTTTTTTTCTAATAAAAATAATACTTTCTTTTATATATTGTTTATGACATTGGTGGTCGACGTGGCATTCAAAGACTTGCATATCGATTTACTTCATAAAAATTGCAATTGCAGCATTTAACTCGTTTTGCAATGAATGTTATATAATAAGAGTCTTTGACACTCGAAGCCTATAAAACCGTTACCATCAATGGGTTATTCATGGAGCCTCGCCGGCCATAATTATGTTTACCATCGGGTCATTCCTATGAATCGATAGTTACGAGTATCGTAAAAAAACTATACCTTTTATGACGATACGATTGGATGGTCCGTGGCACTATCTCTTATTTTATTATTTCTATTACTTAAGAAAAAACTTAAAACAACGTATTTTAATTGCTTATCAATCGCACTTACATCGCATTGAAAATAATATAACAGTAAACCCGAACCAGTTTTGGCAGCACGTGTCTAGCTTGCGATGTAAGGGTGGTTTTGAGCCCACTGTCAGCCATAATGGTGAAGTTTTGTCTGGGATCGATGCTGCCAATGCTTTTGCTGATTTTTTCGCGAGTGTGTTCCTCGCTGATTCTCCTTGCTTGAATGTTGATCAACTCAGTGCATACAATTTGAAGTCCAACAGTAATTATATAAATGTTGTACACATTTCTGCAGACGACGTAAAGCGTGCTATTAATAAACTTAAACCTAAAAGTTCAGCCGGACCTGATAATGTGCCATCTTCTATACTCAAATATTCAAATAAATTATTTCTTAAACCTCTTACTCATTTATTTAACTTAGTTCTGAGTACCGGCCAGTATCCGTCCCAGTGGAAAATTTCTAGAGTAACTCCTATACCAAAGAAAGGTATTAAAACATCTGTTGAGGACTTTCGACCCATTGCAATTCTTTCATCGCCTGCAAAAGTTTTTGAGTATATATTGCACAATGAAATCAATAGACAAGTTAATAGTTTTTTATGTAATGAACAACATGGCTTTCGAGTTAAAAGATCTGTTAATACTAATTTAATAACACTAGCTGATTTTATTTCTTCATGTTTGGATCGAGGTCGACAGGTTGATGTACTATACTTCGATTTTCAAAAGGCCTTTGATCGAGTTAATAATGACATGTTAATCCGCAAGCTAAGTGCCATAGGTTTCGCTCCCAATCTGCTCTATTTAATCTCTGACTATCTCCGTGATCGACAACAGTATGTCCGACTAGGGTTATACAATTCACATTCATATCATACACGGTCTGGAGTAAATCAGGGCTCCGTACTCGGACCTCTATTATTCTTAATAATGATAAATGACATTCCACAAGTTTTACGGCATTCAAAATGTTTACTCTATGCTGATGATCTAAAGTTATATTCGGAAATAGAATCACATTCGGACTGTGTAGCACTTCAGCAAGATATTAATGCTATAATGGAATGGTCTGCCATAAATAAAATGGAATTTAATCCATCCAAATGCTCCATAATGAGTTTTGGTCGAATACGAAATCCGTTACATTTCGGGTATTTTATCAATGGACAGGAGATAGCCAGATCGACAGTTATAAAGGACCTTGGTGTAACATTTGACAATAAACTCACTTTCCACGAGCATATCATATCTCTAGCCAAAGAATCATTCCGGAGACTTGGGTTTGTCCTTCGAAACTGTCGTGAGTTTAACAACCACGAAGTTATCACTCTTCTTTTCCACACGCTTGTTAGGAGTAAACTGGAGTGTAGTTCTTGTCTATGGAACCCCTATGAAAAATTGTATGCACTGATGTTGGAAAAAGTTCAGAAAGCATTTTTACGATACTTGTACAAACGCAAATTTGGTTATTACCCTTACATGTATCCCACGAAATTCTTGTTGGGTTGCTTGGGTTTTGAGTCTTTGCAAGTTAGGCGAGCATGTGATCAACTTACGACCGCCTGTAAAATTTTAGATGGAGCTATAGATTCACCTGGTTTGCACGAGGAGCTGTGTCAATTTTACGTACCTAACAACTACAATCGAGCGAGGCGGCATTCACTTTTTGCGGTGTCGCACTGTCGCACGGTGGCGCGGTCAATGTCTCCTATCCCGCGCATGTTAAAGGGTCTAAACGCGCTACTAGAGACAAGTCCTGGACTGGATTTGTTTGCTGATGAATGGAAGATGATTTTGTCAGCATGCATGAGGTTTTGTGAGATGACGGAATGAAAGGTTTATTATTTTGTTATCTTGAATGTAATCAGTGTAATTGATGTTTTGTCGTTCTGATTATAAATATAAATATAATAATCTCGTTGAGTGATTGGAGTTGCATTTAATGTGTCTGTGAAATTGGAACTTAAGGCGGTTAAGAGTTTAATGGAGTAGGACACATGGCATTCAAACTGCTTCTATTTTTTGAATATTCAGTTTAGGAAGAAATGTCAAAATTGCTTTTAGTCGTATAGACTTGGAGACAATCTCTAATAAGCATTTGTCAGGACTTAGATCTTCTTCTTATCGTTTGGTTAGTGGTCAACCTGGTGACAGAGTTATTTAGATCGCCCATATTTAGGCCTCTGTCGTGATCTAACGACTGTTAACAGTCGGGACCGACTTTTAACGTGCTCTCCGAAGCACGGAGACGCTCAGATGAAATACCACTATGCGGTCACCCATCTATAGGGTTACCGCGCCCTTGGTAGCTTAACCCGCTGATCGTTTACCGAACAGCGAGAACACCCAGCTATGAGCGCCTCATACTTACTTGGATGATTCTGGTTTACTTATAAATTTCCATAACTAAATTTCCCCTCATATAGCAGCCTGCTTCAATTCGTTGCTTGATATAAATTCTGCTATTTCGTGTCACGAAATGCAGACTACGTGCATTAAGATCTTTGCGACGATTGCTCAATTCATGTATAATATTTTATTTCAACCTTCAAGCTGTATACAATTCAAGTATTATAAATTTTCAAGATCAGCATAAAGAACTGACAGGACTACTAAGTTTCTTTTGTGCCAAAATCGTGAATGTCTTTAATCGTGCAACTGACATGTGATGCATACAAATCGTTGCTATTAGAATAAGCACAAGGTAAGCACATTTAGCAATATGGAAGGTACCGCTTAAATTCGTGCCCTCATAATTCGACCTTATAATTGTAGTTCATTGATATAGTAATTGCAGACGTCAGCGTTGACCTGAATACTTACCACAATTGTAATTCATAATACGATAACCTTCACGTCGCTAATTCAATGGGGGTAAGTAGAGCCTAAAACCTCACGAAAAGCACGTTTAGTTCATTAGTCCTAATTACTATGATTTGAGAGTTTTGTAAGAAATAGACCATCCGATATGGCAGAAACAGCGTGAAGAGGTAAGAAATTTTGTGTTTGAGCCCATAACACCATCGAAATATTATGTGTATAATACTATTATAATGGCAATGGCAATCATCGTGACGAAACCAGCATACGTTTTTAAAATTTATAACAGCATCATTTCTTGCAGCTTAGTGACAAATTCCCTACTTTTCAATAGTTGCAGTTTTATTTACAAAGTTTATGTCTAGCAGTGGACAGGTATACGACCCCCATTGTGGTAAGCAGTTACCGTAGCCTATTGACGCTTACGAGACGTGGCTAATTTGAGCAATATTTAAAAAAGAAGCAATCTACCAAGAACCAGTGGCCGATTTGCAACGGCTATATCAATAATCATAGAACAATATTTTCAATCAGATACTGTCTATAAAAGCTACGTCAAATCTTTGCACCTCTCACAATCACTGTTTGTCATCGTGATGTCTTCCATCCGAGAGCTATCAAGGAAGTGCGAACCTATTTCAGTCGATCTAAACTCGTCGCGTCATGTGTCTGGTTAGACAGTGAGAACAGAATGGAATCTTGTTCAAGTAACGAGCGACGTCCTTTTTAGTCCGATCACCTAGAGAGTAAAACGTGCATATACCTTACTAGGAGTCGCCCGCAACTTCGTCTGCGTGGTAATTTGGAATATTTTCCCCGATTTTGCAACATATCTCACTACTGCTCCGCTCCTATTGATCATAGCGTGATGTTATATAGCCTATAGCCTTCCTGGATAAATGCACTATTCAACAAAAAAAGTTTTTTCCTAATCGAACCAGTACTTTCTGAAATTAGTGCGTTCAACCAAATAAACAAACTCTTCATAAATGTGGAGTAAGTTTGATGCTCATGACCTATTTTGTAGGGTTTAAGATCCAAGTAAGATCGACCTTTATCCATCTGTTTACTGTTTCATACAAAAAGATACCGACAGGCAAGTGATTTAAGTACTTAAAACTAAACTGTATCAAGCACCAATTTAAATAAAACTACGGTTAGCAAAACCTAATTACCTACGTGTTTTTAAGTTGTATGTACGAGGGGTGATCAAAAAGTAATGATAATAGGTATGAAAAACTACGGTTCAGGTTAAAATATTATTTTATTTTTCAACATAGTCTCCTAACAAGTCAATACATTTAGTCCATCTCTTTTCTAAACCTGAAATACCCTTAGAAAAAAAAATCCTTGTCTTGACTCTCCCAAAATGCCTCTACGGCAACCATCACTTCACTGTTGTCGTGAAATTTCGTTCCTCTGAGATGTTCCTTGAGCCGAGGAAATAAATAGAAGTCGCTGGGGGCCAGGTCCGGAGAATACGGGGGGTGTTCAAGCAGTTCGAAGCCAACTTCTTGAATTGCAGCCATCGCAACTTCAGCCTTGTGTGCCGGCGCGTTGTCTTGATGAAAGAGAACTTTCGCTCGCAGTTTGCCTCGTCTTTTCTCCTTGATAGCTTCCCGTAATCTTCTTATTTGGGCCGCGTAGTAAGACCCTGTTATAGTGGCCCCCTTTTCCAGGTATTCAACCATAATTATTCCCTCGGCATCCCAGAAAACGGACGCCATAACCTTACCCGCAGAGCTTGCAACTTTGAATTTCTTCGGTGTTGGTGAGGATGGCCTCTTCCATGTCATGGACTGTTGTTTCGTCTCAGGATCAAAGTGGTGAATCCACGTTTCATCCATAGTCACAAAACGGGTCAAAAAATTTTCTTTATCAGCTTGGAATTTGTCAAGATTGACCCTTGAAATGTCCAATCGCTTCTTCTTTTGCTCGTCGGTTAACATTCTCGGTACCCAACGCGCGGAGACCTTTTTCATGTTCATTTCAGTAGTCAAGATCGATTGAATGCTGCCATATGAAATCCCTGTGATCTCAGCTAAATGTCGGATGGTCACTCTTCGATCAGCTAACACGAGATCTTGGACTTTTTGAACATTTTCTTCGGAACAAGACGTCGATGGGCGCCCTTCGCGATGTTCATCTTCTGTGGATGTTCTACCCATCCTAAACTCCTTACACCAGCGTGCAACTGTAGAATATGGAGGAGCATTGTCCCCCAGTGTCTCCGATAAGTCGGCATGAATGTCTTTGGTAGACATTTTTTTCAAGCAGAGGTACTTGATGACGCTTCTCACTTCGTGTTTCTCCATTTTCGTGTTATCTCTCCGGCTACTCGTACTCGAATGAGTGTAACTCCGTGAAATACCGTCCTATTTATATGATTTTTGGTCTGGCAAGTCGTGATGAACTAAGGAACTGATAACAATTTTTTTTATAATTTTGCTGTTTATAAAAATACCCGTTTATCATTACTTATTGATCACCCCTCGTATGTTAACAAGAATTTTATCGATTGGTGATACTATTGTCCAGTTTAATATACTGCATGTATAAAAAATAAGACCTGGGCCAAAATAAGAATTAATGATTGACATACATACTCTAGGACTACGCATCTCGAATACAAATAAACCGGTATTTTTCAAACTAGCCAGTGAAACTGTTATTAAACCTTAAAATTTCAAGAGTAACTCCTGCATTAGGAAACAATCCTATGTCGTAGGTGACTTTACAAATATACAAGAACCGGAAAAAAAACGTCCTCCGATCACTCGGACGAAGCAGTCGGACCACGTGGTCAGAGCCTAAATTTCACGGACACAAATATACTTACATCCAGACTCGGCATTTTATTCGGCTTTGCTGATGGTAAGCAGTTACCGTATCCTATGGTCGCTTGCAATGGCAGAGGTAATCTTCTTCTGCAAGCTTGCACTTGTGTGTTTGCAATCCAAAGATTTCAACATTAAGGTTTTGAAATGGAGTATAGAAAAACGTAGATGGTGCTGTAGCCGCAAGATAACAAGCAAACCCACTACATACAGAGTTGCAAAACATCGTCCATAGGACACGTCACGGTAAACATAGTTCGCTATGATACTCCGTCACGCTCAACTCTCGTTGACAATAAAATTGTTATTTGGAAAGCGAGGACATTACGCAACTTACTCATGTAAAAACCAGGAAACGACTCAGTTATGAAACGATAAAACAGGGAAAATCTGGAAAAAATGAACTCATAAATTCACGACCAGGGTTCTTGTGAAATAATCTTAAAAGGAAAATAATGAATACGAATCTGGTAATAACTCCCGGTCTGATACGTATTTACGAGTATAAGCCAATAATATATAGACACAAGATAGAGAATGAAGTACAAAACTATTTTACAAGACTTTCTTATATAGTATAGGGAAGAGTCTTCTTTACTCTATGTTCCCAATTACTGTATGTTCCCAAACAAAGAACACATAATAATTATGAATTACAGTTGAAGCAAACGAACGACATCAATCTTGTAACAGATTAACATCAATTTTGTATTCAAGATACTCATAAATGTAATGACAAATTACGTCATTCATCCACCGAAATGCTAAGCGAAGAGGACGAAATGAAACAATGGCTTTTAGGCAGATTGCTCCTGCTTTAATACGCCTATATTGTTTACGTCTACCCTAAAAATAGTCCCTGTGTGCTTCCTCCTTAGGCAACAAATTTGAGAGCCTATAGGTTACAGAACAATGAGATATAAGAGTAAAGGGAAAGCTTTTATTCAGCTTTTAAAGGACGCTCGTAGCACAAAATACCTTTTACTAATATATTTGAAAAGTTTGTTTGTTTGAATGTGGTAATCTCAGGATTTATCAGTTCTATTTGGAAAATTCTTTTAGCAATTTATAGCCCATTTACTGAGGAAGGTTTTTAGCTATCTAGCATCACGCTATTACTCTTAGGAGCAAAGTAGTAAGTATAAAAATGACACGGGACACGAAAATCGCAGGTGAAATCGAGAGGAACAGCTAGTAAGTAATAGGTTTTGAAACCTGTATGGGTTATTAATGCTATCTTATTTAGCGAGCGTTTGTATTCAAAATGTCGATAATGCCTTGCAGCTAAACTTAGTAGGTATTTGTTGTGGAGAGCTTCGTATCTAACAGCCTTACAAATAAACGTGGTATAACAGTTATACTCGAGAATAAGCAAAATGTCTACAAATAAACAAAGTATAGCTTATACCAAGTATAGCGTTGACACTTCTGTCCATACAATCGTTATGTCGAAGTTATACGCGCCCATACCCTAGTCTAAACCTAGTATAATCATAAAAATACCACGTTTCAGGCTTGTTTACGTGTTTTATATTTTTTTAGTTTCAAGAAATGGATTTAAAAGCAATAGAAGAAGTAGAACAAGTAAATAACGTCATTGTTTTAATACAGGCTGGAAGATAAGTCAAATAAAATATCGGTTTTCTAAAAGTGATGTGATGTTTTTGGATAAATTATTTGGTAGATATCTCAATATGGAAAATAGAAGGTAATCCACGCGGATTATCTTCTATTCTACAATTGATGATTGCTTTGAGATATGGGGTTACGTCCCCGTCAGGTAAAAACATTTGGATATTCACACATGTAACTAAATCTGTTCTATCAGTTTCGCAAATTTAACTACCTACTCGTTCCTTGTTCCTTCAAGTGCAAAAAGATGCTGTGGACATTCACGGTTTGACTCAGCAGTCTATATTAAAAAAAAAAAAACCGATGACATTTACATGCCACATACTATAAACGAACATCTTCATGTTATGGAAAATTTCAATGAGATTTAAAAATTAAAAACTGTCGAAAAAAGTTTTGTTGACAAATAGATTCAGTTGTCATAGACAAAATATATTTTTTTATGAAGTTTCTCTTTGGTGGTGCTGTTGCCAAATCGTGCAATTTGACATAACGGATAAATAGTTATACGAAAGTAATACCTGCTTTATTTGTTAAAAAATATTTTTGACTTATTCTTAAATTATAACTCGTATAACTATACCTCGTATAAGAATGAGATAAATGTGATATAACAAATTTTTATTTGTAAGGCTGTAAATGTTTAAGCTTGTAGGCAGCGGGTGGTTACATCGATACAGACGCAGATATTTTACATTTGCCATAATTTTTATTTACTACTTAAGTATAAAAAAAACGTGTCCCAGGTCCACTCACACAAACACCGCTCCGTAACACGAGTCATAAGGATATTTTGGTACCCATTTAATTTGTATTGTTTTGTTGTGGTACAGTCACAGCTAAGAATAGACAAGCTCAGTATACTTCCTGTAGTAACAAGGGGACGTTGCCTGTAGACATATCCACGTCGGACGTGTGGTCTTTGCAACGTATTCAAGTGTTATTTGTCACTTTGCTACTGAATTACAAAGATTACAACAATATTATTCTTGTTGATAATAAGTAACGAGTGATTACAACACTCAGGTCGCTTACATGTACAGCTTGTTTGCCATTTTGGTAGTATAGTAATAAAAAAAGGTTTCCAGCGCTCATTTTTATTTTCCTATCTAAAGGATACTCCTATCATACAACCCTGGTGTTAATTTTTTTGGGTCGGCAACTAGCAAATGATTTCTCTGTATTGTAGCGTTCATAGGCTTCGGTAACTGCTTACCATTAGGCGGGCCGTATGCTTGTTTGTCATCTAAGAAGTAG
Organism: Trisateles emortualis; assembly: GCA_947095525.1. Classification (NCBI taxonomy): domain Eukaryota; kingdom Metazoa; phylum Arthropoda; class Insecta; order Lepidoptera; family Erebidae; genus Trisateles; species Trisateles emortualis. The sequence continues at coordinate 17,020,818 of OX352741.1, read as the reverse complement.
AAAACCCATAATCACTCGTAACTTTGTGTGTCCTGTATAAAATAAATATCACAAATATTTTGGTGCCTGTTGATATTTTGACTGACTACAAATAGTACTTATTATATCCTGGCCTAGATTTATTTAATAGCATGTATAATTAGCAACAATAAATCATCACATAGAACTTAAGTCTTATTATCGACTTATTCTTGTTCAAACTTTATTTCAATTAGCTTATATTAGGTGACAGGGAGTTGAGACCGGCTCCCTGTCGGCACTGGTTACGCGTCGTAGCCACGGACTCCCCAATCCATGCCTTTACGAATCTATTGTACGAATTATACAGCTAATTAAAAAGCTTGTTTGTTTGAACGTTTTAATCTATGAAACAACCAGTTAGATTAGAAAAATATGTTTAAAGATTTATTAAGGAAAGTTTCAGTAACAATAAACGTAACACATGACCACAAGGAACAGCTCCGTATTATAAAGCTGAGGAATTTGTATGTTTGAATGCGCTGATAATAAATCCGATTTGAAGAACTTTTTTACTGATAAAACGTACACAATAACCTAGTAACTTTTCAACATAAAACACAAGCAAAGCCGCGGGCAGAAACCTGTATAAGATATAATTTTAACAATTTGTAATTCCTTTTATGATGTAAGTACTTACTTACATCATAATAAAAGGAACACTTTCACGTTTTATGTATAAAACAACATAAACAAAACACATAATAAAACAGCACATAAACAGCATTATCCATTTAAAAACTATTTCTACCAATTTGTTATAAATATTTGCATACAAATAGCAGTGAGTTTACGACACTACATTAAATGGTGATGATCTCAGGAAGCTTGGAATCTAAAGATGAGATAACGTTTTAGTACTGCGTGGGAACTTTAGTAATTGTTTCTATTATAAGAATGAAGAAAGATAAAAATCTTTAGTTGTATTTTTAAATCGTTTGGCAAGTACCTGTACAGCCAAATCAAACAGCCTGTAGAAGATTACTCTTACATCATAATAGCACAATTCCTGCAATTACGGGTCCAAAAATATCACACCAATTAAGTAGTCATGTAATTAGGTAGATACTACAAATAACAACAAAATGCTGCATTCAAAATTTCCAACAGTCCCAAAATAAAAGATCAAACGAGACAATACAAAGAGTGTAGCAACAAAAGCCCGACGTTGACGGCGCGGGGTGGGTGCCACATGTGATGACGTCACGCAATGGCCGCCGGTCCCAGCGTCAGTCAGCTGGTGCATGCTTTGATGTACCGAGTGCATCTTACAGTTCATATGGATAACTTTATTCGAGTACAAATGAATCGTATAAACACGTTTATTATGGGATTATGTACTCTATTTCAAAAGACTTATGGACTATTTATGATGCTAAGCTAATAGACTTAATTCCCATGTTATAGAGATGCGAAGCAAAACTGTTGGGAAAGGATTTTAATGCATTAACGTTTAACCCGCAATGGCAGTCAATAATCTTATTGAATCCCGTTAGGTATTATATAAATCAAAACAAGTTTGGACGATGATTTTCAATTAGTAATTTAAAACTTTTATTTTCAACAGTTTAAGATGCGAAATTACTTATACGTACATCCTTGTAAAATTATATCAATACCGTTACTGGATAGTAAACCGTAAACGATAAAGCATTATCTCTCTCTCTAAATATTCTGCTACTGATAATATAATAATAATTCCCTACAAGATTATTTAATAATAATTATTGGTATATATTGACTCATTCTCAATACATTTCTGTGGAATTTGAAGAGTAACTTATCACATATGCTTATTCTGATTATGTATATAAAAACCGACAACGACCTCTCAATACTTTTTGCGAAATCTACACTTACGGACTCATCAATTTCATCAAAATAGAGATGAACTTTCTAACGATCAGCCTTTGCATCAAATAATCAGCCTTTGTCAGTTCATACCTACGTGTATAGAGGCAGTACTGAAAATGTATTCAATGCTGGAAATGTTTGCATATATGTAACATGATGCAAATGTTTGCATATATGCTGCAAATGTTTGCATTATTTTTATTTGAAGACCATTCTCTACTATGAATAGATCAGTCATTATATAACTATAATTACTATTTAATTCTCATCGTCTATATTTAATGACATGAACAAAATAATAAATATTGGAATAAGACCTATTTGACGAAGACCACCTTTTATACTTTCTATATTCTTTATTAACTTGCAGGTACTTTAAACCCTTGTTAATACTAAATAGGGGATTTGTATTTATGTATGTATATTGACATTCTCTTAACATATAAGAAATAAATGTCATTGGTCGTAACCCAATTTTTTATGGGATTTTTTCAATGTGAACCATCGCTTGACATTTTGGTACACTGCGGGTAAATGTTCACTTTCCCATAAAAAATATTACGACATACTTGGCGTTATGGTGATATAGGTTAATGACTAATTCGCGAAGCTTAGAAAGTATCTACACAGGAAATACATACAATCAGCATTTTTTTAACTGCATCATCAAGAAGTCGCATATTTAGCCGCACATCCTACCTTTAAAATGCAAATAAATCCATGAACCTAGACGCTAAGATCAGCATTTTTCCTAAACAAAAGCTTAAAATTAGAAGATTATATTACTATTTACAAAGAAACACAACTCTAAGACAGGTAGTTTTTGAATGTCATACATTAAACTGTCCTGAAAATCTTTGGCAGCGCGAGGACGCTGATGTAACACTAAAAACTAATCATTCTTACACACGCAAAACCGAATTTGACTTCGCAAACCTTTCCAATACCAATACAAATAATTATATTATTCAACGTTGTTTCAATAACATTCTGGTTTCGAATAACCCGATCAAGAAACTCTTGAAATGTTCAGACTTCAGATCATTAACACACAACATTCCAAGATCTCATCTATTCCAATTTTAATCAGGAGACGTTCTCTAAAGTTTAATCGCTTCGCTGAAAGTTTTTCAATTAAAGTTTATTGTTTCGTCTCGATAACTTTCTTCGTGATATGCGAATTAAATCATATCTATTATCTGGCAAAGATATCGTGGACTTCTTCCCATGAATCCCAACACTAAGACTTGTTCATCTGAAGTCTAAAAGTGAGTTGGTATAATTGGAAATGGATGAAGGTAATTTTGGCCGAAATCATTTGCTTATTGGAAATAAGTCAACAGCGGGTGACATAAAATTTAGACACCTGCCTTAAGATTGCGTGCCCAAAAAACCTCAACCATGAGGTACAGTTGTGAAGGTGTGTCAATATTGTCATCCTAATGATCATCAATCAGCATACTCGTATGTATTAATGAATTACATGTTAATGAATCTGCAATCAGTCCAAGCTTAGCTTGTGCTATAAAGTTTCCAACTTCCGAAAACAACTTAACCGTATTTCCTTGCAGTTAAACTTAGTTTATCTCTCTATCTTTCTATTCCTATACCTAACGACACTACAATTATCATAAGGTCATCACTAATCAATAATCGATGGTTAATATTCTTACCATTAATTTGTGTACGAATAATATCTGAATAATAATGATATGAATCATAATTTATTACATTGTATATAATCGTTTCGATGTTCCTCTCTATCAAAATATGCGTATTAGTGGTGCGTTTTTTGTTAATGGTTGCGGGGCCGTCGACCTGTGCACAGTGGCATCTTGTGTGGGCGCTATCGGCGATATCGTTGTGTGACGTCATCGCTCCTAAAGTCTAGGATCATAGGGAATTACTGTTACTCATTCATGTTTAATCGACTAGAGCATCATAATTAAGTGGATTTTTAGGTTTTAGAGGTTGATCATTTAATGTTAAACGTTGCGTTGCGATAGTTTTTAAGTTTTAAGTTTCGATTAGGTAAAGATGTCTTAGAAAATCCGAGTACAAATCTTAAGTTTGAAAAATGTAGCTTCATGCTTCGGCGAGCACTTGAAGCCAAAAAACTCTGATTCGCTATATTAAGCATTAGTTGAACACTTGACACACGTATTACAGGTGTTCAGATATATGATTGATGTCAGATGAGAACACGGATAACATTCAACTTTCTTTAAACGAACTAAGAAACTTTGAAATGCCTACCAAACATGTCTGAACGTTGACACAAAACACGAATGCCTTAGAATATTTAGAGATGACAGTATTCAGAATTGTACTGAAACGCCCTTCAATGACATAAAAGTTGAAACGATTTGCCCTTTGCTGAGCATTCATGGAGACGTATTAACAGCGACCGACACGCAATGTGTCGTGTTTGAGTTACGATTACACGCTTTATAAAGGACAATGTTTTTCTGGTAAGTACACATTAGTATTAATTAATTATATGACATTAACTAAGAGAAGATTATGAAAAGCAGTGGACTGCAATAGGTGTGATAATTATTGCATCACAGGATAAGAACGAAATGGACAGGCCATCTTGCCAGGCAGGAAAAGACACAATTTTTTGGGAATGGCAAAAATAATTAATAGCATCCATATTCTAAGGTAACTGCTTATCATTAGGCCTATGTATGCTTGCTTGCCACCTAAATAATATAAAAAAACGGAAGATGAACCAAAGCAGTCCAAGAATAGTGGCCGCGAAATACAAACAGATTACAATCTAGGTACATAGCTAGCAAAACCTAAACCCGCTGGAGCATAAAGGTTCTGAAGTGGCGACCACAAACTGGGAGACGCAGCGTGAAGGTCTTCTACAAGCAGCTCAGGAGCAAATGCTGTGGAATCTAGCCAGCCTTGCTAGGAAATCTATTTGAATAGAATAACATTTTTGCGTTCTCCAAGGATTTCCACAAGGATTCTATAGATAGATAGTAATTTTCATAATGCCCCAAAATGTAGTAACTCATAAAAAAATAGGTCACAGATATATAACGTAAATCATAACAAGGCTTTTCACTTTCATCGGAATCCACCAATATTACAAAACTTTTTAGGGCCACCACCAAGGTTTATTTCGTAACATATCTCTTACAAATAGATAGTAACCGTGGCCGTAGTCTGTAATACTCTGTTGTAGTTACACGGTATGTGATCACAATAATCATTAACATGTAACGGGCGGAGTAAATGTAAACGTTTGTTTACTAGAGCTATTGTTGAGCAAATTCAAAATGATGTGTTTGTAAATATGATGTAGTACCGAAATGTTTACTACACTCAGGAGTATTGAGGATTGGAGACAGACTAGCAAGCGGCCGATTTGATGGTAACCTCTTCTCATGAAATACGGCAATTCTAGGGACACTGAGTGGCATTCTAGGGCTTACACAGCATGGTAACATAATCCTTAGTTTATAGGACATAAGCTATTCCCCGTGGTTTCACACGCGTTAAATTTCGATTTCGTCTTGTTTAAGGGACATCTAAACTTATTCAAAATTCAAAATTCTTTATTTTCAAAAGCCTCTAAACTTATGTAATTACTTTAAGGCTCCGCTTCTTAAAGTCATTACATAAGACTTAACTTTAGATGTCATATAGCCTTCCTTAATAAATGTTCTTTAAGAGTAAAAAAAAAACAAATTGAACTAGTAGATAGATCCTGAGAATGACGGGTTTTACCAAATAAACTTTTCAACTTTACAATATTAGTAAGTAATGAATCCAAGTCTAAATGTCAAGATATTCAACGATTACATTGCATTACATGACCTAACAGCGCAGCTCCGTCTGCCATCAAGACTCCATAAAAATGAGACAATAATGTATGCCATAATTAAAACGGAAAAGTATATAAACACACGTCTTTATCTAACAATAATATTATTCTAAGGTATAACAATATATCAAGTGCATAATTGCAACGGTATGCGGCGACCTTCGGCGGGTCTAGGCCGTGACGCTGACGGTCGGCGCGGGCGGCGGCGCAAGCGCATGTCAAGTATAACAGTGCCGCTGCGATGCGCTCTGTGGGAATTTTATCTAAACTGTTACACAATAATTATATATAGTTTTAATGTGGTGTATTATTCAACAAATAGGAAGACACGGACGGTATTGTGTTGACAAAATTACAGTCGTAGATATAATTTGCTATTCAGCTTGGATTTTTTGAAATATTAAACATTTTGTTTGAACGGCATAGATTCCTGTTTATAGAAAAATGCACAGGAACAGAATTACATCTCTGAGTGAAGTAATTGACTGTGGATTTCTGTGTGGAGGTTCTCCGTCAGTTTTTATAAAGCTCTTCTTTAGAAGGCTGTAATAATAAAATAAATCGTATTAATTATACGTTTTATATTACAAATTCAAAATAGAAGAAGCTGTGGTTTTCCAAAGTGTCGGGAACGTTTTATTACCGGTCAGTAGAAAATTAATTAATATTTAAGAAATCATAGTTATTGTTATGTTTACGTTCGCATTCAAGAGGAAACATAACACTTTTAATTGATTTACAACAATACGGCAACTCGTCATGGCATTTAGATTCACTTGCATTTTTGAAGAAACGTATTATTACAAAAAAAAAACTGCTAAGCGTCTGTTTTCTGAGTTTTTCTATCGTTTACACGGTACATCAAGATTGCCAAGATTTTATTATAGCATAATTACTACGCATATTTTTTTGGACCTCAATGATTGTGACCTGATTAGTGAAAATTGATTCTATTATTTTCTCATAATCCACAAGTGTGTGCGCAAACACAGGTGGACTAGTTAGGCACAACTGTAGAACACAGTGGATAGCCAATGGTAATGATTGATACACTGATATCACGTGTTTAAAAGTTTGATGTATTCAGTTTGAAATAAACCTGTTTTCTGACAAGAATCGAAGCCACAACACGAGGTGACCACTTTTAAAACTAGACAGCACATGCAGTTATTAATTTATTGATAAATATATTCAGAAACAAACTACAAAACAAATAGATAACTCCACCAGCCGCCATTTTAATTCTTAACCGTCAACATTCGCAGGTCATACATAATTTTATTCGCATATTCTTGTCTGACTCATGACAATTATCACTGACCTTGGCCATACTTTGCAATTAATAAGGTATAGTTTTTGCCTCCAATGTGGAACCACGTCAACCACGATGAGGACGCCATGACAGATTGTTTTTTTTTTAGGGAAAGGTATGTAACAGCTGTGTTTGATTTATTCGCAGGTGATGTTTAATTTGGCGATTTTTGTATCGATGCTTTTGAAACAGGTTTCGGAGTTTGGTTTTGAACCGAGAAATAACACAAACAAGTTATTATAAGTAAAAGGAATCTAAAGTCATCATATTTATTAAGTTCATGTTACCACGTGTTTTATAGTTTCTTATACTACTAAGGAGGCAAACAGGCATACATACGGCTAGCCGCCGCGGCGTACGGCGGCACTTACTATAGCCCAAAACCAGTGGTATAACTCGTGCATTGCCGACCCTGTAAAAACCTTCAAACTCCATTATTGAAGACCTATATGCTACGACTAGAGTCCCTAAGGTAAAACTCGAAAAAGCTAATTCCACAACCGGAATCAATCTTTCCCTTTTTTCTGTTTTACTGGCACTAGAAAAAATAGGCAAAGACATCATACCCATTCAGCCTATAGTCTACGCGCAAATAAAAACAAAATATTCTCTGCAGACTAAATAGGCAGGCAAAGGTATAATGTATTTAATTCAACCTAGTCTCACCATAAGGAGGTCAGCTAATTACTCAATCAACAGCAAAAGGGTCGTTTAAGTAAAAACTTGTAGCTGATCAATTAAAAGCTAGTTAATCAGTCACACCATGCAATTAACTACGTCACGACACAGTTGGCCACACGCCATCATTGTCATGTCCCCGTGTAGCTTACCTTGTAACTGTATACATGGTGTTAAGTTCTCGGCTGGTGGATCCTGTATCATATATTGACGATCGTGTAATGAGTGCATGGCTATTACACGATTGTCTGATGAGATATGATATGTTAGATGGAGACTTGTATGGTTGTAAGTTGTTTCTACGTTGGGAGGAACGTGGGTGGCTTTATTAAAGGCTAAATACGGATCTTCTTAAGAGACAATGGGATGCATGCTTCTATCTATTCAGCCGAGAGACATCCAATGCTTGTCACAGGATTCATTCCTAAGCTGCCATCATTCATCGTCTGCCTATACAGTCTTTCTGTGCGTGAGTATAGTTCTCTAGTGCTCATCTAGGAATGCGTTTTTAAGAAACTTTTTCCGAACCTAGGGATACTCAAACCTGAGTAAATTTTTCGGGTCGTATTGATGTAGATACTGCAAGAGTTTATTTATATACCTGCTGATCATCAGGCGATTCGTATGCTTGTTTGCCACGAAAGAAGTATGAAAAATAACAATCCTCTATGAGTCTATATAAATTTAATAAGCATAAGTGGTGGTTGCAACGATTATGTGACCTCATTAGATCATTGTAATGAGTATATGATGCAGTTCCGACCGACACACGACGCATCCTTCCTACACGCAACGGAAACACTTCACATACACATATAACAATGCATGATTACTACAAAACCATAGTAATTTCTAAACAAACGGTAATACGGCCAAGCCTCTATCATCTTCAGATCTTTGAATAAATTCTATATATCTTCATTCTAGGTACATCAAACTACCGTTAGCTCATCGCTATCAATAACATTAAGACCTAAATACAGATAACGTTATGTCCTCTGAAAGAAAATCTTCTCTGAATATGCAAAATTATATTCATCTCGTCAATTGTAACAGGAATATTTTCCTGTTTACCAATATCTGCGCACTCATTCATTTTGATAAATTGGTACCTCATGGTTTATTTTTGTTTTGCTGGCATAGGTACTTATATAATATAATGCCTTCTTCAATTGTGTTCTTTCATCCGATCGAAGGCACACGGAAATTAAATTACAAAGCCCATGTTGGACTGCCTGAAGGGGTTTGTTTGCATTTTCATTGTGTCAATATTCATGTTCATTTGAAAAATAAATTTGTTTCATAATTGATACTCAAGATTTATTTATTAGGAGAAGGACGTTGAAATAGATCGTCGCTAGGAGCAGCTGGTTGCGAGAAGCCGAGGATCATACTAATTTGCGTGCACTTTAAGAAGATTACATCTCGCACTAGACTGCGGATAGGCATTACTTATTTGTTGAAGCAATTGTATATTTTCATGATCTCATATTGTGTATAGGCACAATAATATTGTTATTGTCACAACTATCTCCCCCTTGTTACGTAAATAGGGAAAAGGGGGAAACACTATGACGTCGGCAAAAATACCAGTGAACAACGCATTGAGGTGTAATCCACCTCATTGTCACAGGGAAACTCTAATAAACCTGGTCATTCACTGAAAAGTATGACGTATTTTTCAGTGAATGACCAGGTAGTAATTTTACCGGGCGCTTAGTCAGGTAAAACTTAATATAATATGTACCTGCATATATAACGAGACAAGGCTTATTATTACTATCTCAAATAAATAAATGTACACTATAAATAACAAAAGCTATAGTTAACATGTCATCTCCCTATGTGGTACAAACGACCCACCGATAACAATATCGCCCGATCCAATTACAGGTCAATTTAAAAAATCACCAATAATTCATGTAACATTGAAAAAGACATAACCACAATAGCGGTATTAAATCATAACATGTCTCAAAAGATTTATTAAAACATTAATCTCCGGCTACGCATAAAATAAGCTATAAAAACTTGATGTGTAAGTTTTTATCGGTATGATTGTCGCAGTGAAATGTACCGATTTGTTCCGACATTGCGATGCGGCGTGTCGCATTGTCGTGTTTTTGATGTCATCATGTCGCACGCCCACATACCGTAGGAATATTGTCGCTGTTAGTTTTTATAGCGATTCCGATTCCAATTCGAATGCTTGTAAACCAGCTGCGCATATTATCTACCATCACATGTCGTGCAACTAAAATAATCGGATATCCGAAATGAAAAAAGGCAGATTTTTTTAGCTAGAGCTAAATGACTGAAAATTCAATTAGAATGATGTTAAGCGCAGTGTAGGACGCCCTCAGGTTAGGTGGAGCTATGATCTTTGCAATATGGCTGGGATTATCTGAATGGTAGAAGCTGAGGATTGTGCTGTGGAGGTAGTGCAGTCGAGCACACTTGGAGAGTCAGTTTCTTAGTGGCCAACCTAATGACAGAGTTATTTAGATCGCTCATATTTAGGCTTCTGTCGTGATCTAACGACTGATAACAGTCGCGACCGACGTTTAACGTGCCTCCGAAGCACGGAGACGCTCAGATGAAATACCACTATGCGGTCACCCATCTATAGGGTTACCGCGCCCTTTGAAGCTTAACCTGCTGATCTTTTATCGAACAGCGAGTGCACCTAGTTATGAGCGCCTTTGAAATGCCACAACAACTACGGGACTTATAGACTGAAAATACTAAAACTATCGATTATGCAGTAGTTCTGCAGTACACTATGGCATTCAATATAGGGGAGGTATACCACGTCGATGAGTCGAATGAAACGCTTTGGCTTTCTGTCGATGTAATGATAATGGCTCGTTATAATGTTTCCCTTAAAAGCAAACGACACTATAAAAAGTACGCTGTAATCGTGTGAAACTTTGTATGGATGGAAATCAAGTGTTAAAGAACTTTGGGGAACAATATTTGTGTTATTTTTTTGAAAATCTTTATTGAAATTATGAATCGCTTCCATGGATGCATAAATTGGTTACAAAAATGTGGCAGAACTACTAATTCAAGTAAAGAAATGTAAAATGGCGCGATAGGTAGTATTTTTAATAAAGTCAGATTTTAATATTGTGTTTTTTAATTCTTCAGCAATTTTTCTACACATGTTACGAATTTCAAATAATGATCGAAAATAAATTGCTATAATGACTTCATGGTACGGACCCAGTTAATTGGGTTCAAGCGCCAGAATTTACAACGCGGCAAATGCGGCAGGCAAAGGGTTTCACAGTTATTCTCATTAATCTGTCGGCTAAAATGGCGCAGCGTCGCCTGTCGTCTGTATGTGTACACCTAGCTTCGACTCAGTAACTCTGGTTATTTGTCTGTTTAATTACAATTATGAATAACTACTAAAAAATACGTTAAGAGTAGCAGTAGCAAAGAGGGGTAGCGCACCATAAAAGCGAGTAGACTAGGCAAGGAACTGCACCTTTCCGAAGACCACAGAGAAATTTGATTGGCCTGTTGGTCCGTGGGTTCGAGGTGTGTTCCGAGTCTGGTGAAATTTGTGTCCGTGATTTATAATATTATGTTTGTGGAGCCCCCCGCGGCACAGGGTTTGTACCCTAGTGCAGGAGTTACCTTTATAAACAAAAAAATAAATTTAAAAAATAACTAATACAGTGGTGTAGTCGTGTTCCTGTACGTATTACGTTTTCCTTAACCCACGTTTACTCCTAACTCAAAACTGGTGTTACGAGATTAAGTGTCGACAACATGCGACTGATTGCAAGCGTACACAGGCTACGGTAACTGCTTACCATCAGGCAGACCGAATGCTTGTTTGCCACCAAACTAGTTAAAAAAAATATAATTATTACGTTTTTTAGGCCTGTTGTTCATTAAACAAAATATAGGTATTAGGTTTATGGTTTTTAAGGAAGAATCCCTATTCTATTATCAATAGGTAGGTACGTATTTACCCATATTATTTACTGTGGTTTTAGTATATGGTGTGTACCATTAATTAATATACGAGTAATAATTAACGAGAAGTGACGTAATTACCAACTGTACAAAATATTTATCATTTTAAGGACAAATATGGACTTCTTTAGGTGCATAGACTACCATAAATACATAATTATATATAGAGATTTTAGTTACTTACAATAAAACACATTTAAATGCGGTGGTATAATAATAATGTAGTTACCTAATTTAGGTACCGTCCGGTTAGTGCAAGCGAATCACCCGCGCCATTCTACCACCACTCAAAGGTTTGCTGTAAGAGAACTCAACCTAAGCTCGTTTTTATTTTATAATATTGATTGATATCTGTATTGCACTATACTAATATTATATAAAAAAACAAATATTATGTTTGTAATGAATAAACTCAAAACCTACTAGACTGATTTAAAAAATTCTTTCACCTATTTATAGCTACATTATCGGCGGATGACGAGTAATATTATTATTAGTCTGTTAACATTCCCACTGTAAGGCAAAGGCCTCTCCTACCAAGGCAGTAACATAGACACATTTTTTAAAATGAGAATTCCCTACGAAAATAAATAAATGTACACCCAAACGAAGCCAAAGAAGCGAAAGCCCCAATGCAACCAACAGTCGTACTCACTGCCACTGCAACACATAGATAGTACATAGAAACCAAAATTCCATCACTAGAACCCCTCATAGCAATATCTAAAACATTAATCATTTAATTAAAACAACATTGCGTGGCAATGGCTAGCGCGGAGCACCCCATGCTCCGAAGTAAGTGGAATGTGGCGGCGCATGAGTCGCTCGAGTGATTAATAGAAAACCTGTATGACAAGCGGTGGGATACGCATCCACTTCACTTACCATAGATTATACTTGTGTGACGTAATGTTTTTAACACTCTCTATCTATGTTTTAGTCTCCATATTAATTTTGTCCAACTGAAGGGCAAAGGCCTGCCCTTGCATATCCTTACTAATATTATAAATGTGAAAGTTTGTGAGAATGGATGGATGGATGGACGGATGTTTGTTACTCTTTCACGTAAAAACTACTGAACGGATCTGGATGAAATTTGGCACAGAGATAGATTATAGTCTGGAATAACACATAGGCTACTTTTTGCAGCGATAACCGACATCCATGCGGGCGGGGCCGCGGGCAACAGCTAGTCAATGATATATCTTTTGTCAGTTGGATTTCTTTTACTGGCGTTAAGCTCATCTCGCGATTTCCATATGCAGCAAACATTATGTAGATATATGCAACCTATAAAACTGGTACGCAAGGGTTTCTTCTCTGTCAAGTTGAGAGGATTTTTAAGACGCATTAGGCTAGCGTGTGTGGAACAAACTTGCCTTAGGCGGGTCAGTGGATTAAACATGCTATTAGAATTGACATATTTTAGGACGTGTGTGGGTTTTCCTACACACAGACTTTGTTTAAATGTGATAAGTGAGAAAAAAAAACACTTATAATGCCAGATTGCTTCTGCTGGATGAGAACTCACGGCTCAGCTGGTGTTACAAGTCGTTTTCACTATATTCGAAGAAAAATGACTATTCATTGTACCTATCTATATTTTTCCGCCTGCCATGCCGAGCCAAAGTCCAAAGTGAGAATATTAAAATTTGATTATAAAAAAATGGTAATTTAAATAAGTAAATGATTGAACCTTGAAAGAGTTCCATTGTGTTAAATCTCAGACAGAGGCCAGACATTTTTAATACAGGCATATTTATTTGCATAATTATGTAAAAACATTGTGAGTTTTTAGTACTTCCAATTAGGAAGTACTAAAAACTCACAATGTTTTAATTTACTACTTATTTTTATTTACATGGGTCATATTTTTTTTTTTTTTTTTTTATACTACTTGGGTGGCAAACAAGCATACGGCCCACCTGATGTTAAGCAGTATCCGTAGCCTATAGACGCTTGCATTACCAGAGGTATTACTTGCGTGTTGCCAACCCATTTTTCTACACCAGGGCTCCAAGATGGAAGTAACCCTGGGATAGGAATACATATCTTTCAAAACGCATTCCTAAATGAGCACTGGAGACCTGTACTCACACACAGGAACACAACTACACCGCTGTGTGTAGTCATTTGGCTGTGGTCTTCTGTAAGGTGGAGGTCCTTCCCCAGTCGGGCTTGCTCGCTAGTATGGTGCCCTACCTCTCTTAAATAATAATAATCATAACTCGCCACCGTAACGTTGCTAAACGGTAGTGAGTCTTATACACCTCTAAATTCTATTCTAGAGAAAAAAGGCGTGAAAAACGGTAAACAAAAAACAGTAATCAAAGCAATAAAGAGAAATAAGAGAGAGTGATATGTCCAAGATGTATGAAATCGTAAGGTACCATAGGAACTCCTCAATGACACAATGATGGTCTTGTCGTATTTGGGCTCGATAGAAGTACCATTTAATTTGGTGAGTAAGAAGGGATATCAACAAAAATGTTAAAAGTCAGTCCCGACTGTTAACAGTCGTTAGATCACGACAGAGGCCTAAATATTGGGCGATCTAAATAACTCTGTCACCAGGTTGACCACTAACCAAACGATAAGAAGAAGAAGAAGAACAAAAATGTTATATTTTATATGAGATACTATATTTAAATAAGTATAACCACAGATTACTAAATAGTTACTGTATAACGCATGGCACAATAGCGTTTTTAATACGCTCATAGCCTAACCTAAAAGCTTAACGGTGTGTTAAGAGATATTTTAATATTTCGCCTAGATTAATAATAATACATACCTATAACAAAACCATTTTGAACGGTTACCTTCAAGATCAAACATTACGCAGATATAAATACTTCCTTATTACAACGTAATGTGTAGTCCTATAATTATATCAAAACTTATTACATACGATGAATACATATTAACAGATTATAATTATTATCATTAATCATTACATGTTAATTGCTTTAATATGCCAATTGACAGAGATAGATAGGACTTTAAATATTAATTGATTAGTTTAAGTGACAAAAGACTATTATTTATATTATTAACCGACTTCGAAAAGAGGAGGTTATCTATTCGTGTGTATTTTTTTAAGTTTATTTTTTTGTGTTTGTTACCGCAGAACTCCTTCATTTATGGAACAATTTGAAAAATTCTTTTTTTGTCTGAAAGAACATACTTCCAGTTTGGTCCCATTTTCATCAAAAGTAAGTTCTGATGATGGGATCCATGGGGAATTGAGGGAACTCCTTAAAAATTATAGGCACACATATAGCAATTTCAATATTTTTGTTTCAATATATTCATATTTAGGCAACGGAACTTCATAATTAAACAATGTAATCTAGCCGTTTTTAAGGTTTTTGAAATTCTGCAACTTGCCGTACTGAATTCGGTATTTTTTTGTTAAAATTATCTTATACCGCTAACGAAATAAATGAAGTTTCATGCGATTCTGTTATGATCACTTATCTCAGTAACTAATTGGAGCCTTTGTGGTAGGTACGCTCTTTTCTTACATTCTCAAGAAATCCTACCTGTTGGATCGTCGACCTCGAGAAGGTTGCTGGGATAGACTGGATGCGGAAACCGGAGGACCGAGTGATGTGGTGCAAATTAGGACTGCTTATGTCCAGCAGTGGACTGAAACAGGCTTATTGATTGTAAATGATTCTGCTAGCTGCAAAGAATTCGGGGTTTTCCTAAGAGATCATATAGTATGAGATTCGAATTAATTGTTTTTTTTAAAAGCGTCCAAGGGGTATGAGGGCAAACAAGCATAGGCACCATCAGGTGTGGATCATATGCTTGTTTGCCGCTATAATATTATTAAAATAACACAAAAGCATCAGCCAGGTGTTGTTGAGTATGTAAAATATTGTCTGTAAATATATCATCTACTATGCTGATAATAACCAGTCTAAGAAGACCCGCTAGCATTAAAGACAAGCTAACTAATAAAAGGTCAATCAATTTCATGCATAATCGCCAACAAATTACTCGCTACTCGTCACGGTAAATTAGTCAACAAGGTACATAAAGACTTATCACCTTCGTAAGTTAATTATCACCATTTTCGGTCTTATAGGTACTTACTTTTGTTCGTTCTGTTCTTTTTGTTCGTTTAAAAAGACAACTCCCGCACTAGAGAACAACCTCTGTGTCGCTGGGGACTTTACAAACATACAATTAACGGACACAAATTACACCCAGACTCAGAACAACTCTTTGTGGGTCACACAAAGTTTTGTCCTGTGTGGGAATCGAACCCACAACCTCGTGCACAGCAGGCGCATACTACAGCCACTGGACCACCAAGGCAGTCAAACTTACTTCAATTCTTAATATATTTAACCCGTTGATAGCTATTACAAGGTCCTACTGACCCTATTCCAGTTCGCCGAGTCTCCGCTTGGCTCATGACTCACTCACTTGTCATTTACTTGTTAAAAACTAACCAATGACCTTGCTTTAATGATGTCTTCCTGTTTTTGTATTGGACAATCTGTTTACTTTGTGTTGGTATCAAATATTCCGAATGCGGTCAAAGGCGAATTCATTATTGCCATATTAGTATGAATATAAACAATAAAAAAATGATAAATGGTGAATTGGAGCAGACAGATTCGGTAACCGTATCTTAAAAAAACAGTCACGTATTTTTCCTTGAAGAGATATGTAGAGGTGGATCACACCCTTGTTAACCGACTTCAAAAAGAGGAGGTTATCAATTCGTGTGTATTTTTTTTTTTTTTTTTTTTAATGTTTGTTACCGCATAACTCCGTCATTTATGGACCGATATGAAAAAATCTTTTTTTGTCTGACTGGACATACTTCCAGTTTGGTCCCATTATAATCAAAAGAAAGTTCCGATGATGGGATCCATGAGGAATTGAGGGAACTCCTCAAAAGTTATAGGTACACATATAGCAATTTCAATATTTTTAACAACTAATCAATCATTTGAATTCAGAAAGTGTGATTTGGTGAAGTAAAACTGATGAAAAAGACCACAGATGGCCATCTGAACTTTTCAATAATAAGTATTTTACTGATGGCGATTAGATAAGTTTCGGTTATTGTTGCTAAGCAACTATTAATAAGAAATAATGACGTGAATGAATTGAGCGCAGATTGCACAGATTAAATATTGCTTTTAATACCTACTTGACCTGTGTTCAGCCCGACGCTCAGTCGATTTTATTCGATTGTAACAAACAAATATCTGAAAATTTTACAACTTGCCGTACTGAAGTCGGTTCTTTTTTGTAAAATTATTTTATATTAGTATGTTAGGTCGTTTGTGTATAATTGATACTAAGTAAGTACTGGTTTTAAAAACCCAATATCACTTTACCCAACCAGAGGCTCGAACCAAGGACAGCAGCTAAAAATACACTAAGAAGTGTTGTTTGAGTTTTTTATACTACAAAGGAGGCATAAAAAGCATACGGCCAGTTTAAATGTTAGTAGGTAGATAGCCTTTGGACGCTTGCAACACTAGAGGTGCCACTGCATCTTGACAACCCTGTAGAAACCGTTTAACTTCTCTCTTTGATGAGCAAGGATTCCAGACTGTTTGTGTAAGCGCTGTACTTGAAGAGGGACATTGGTTCTTGGATGCGGATGATGCGTCTGACATAATAGGCGTCAATAGCTCAACCTATGGACTCTTTATACGTAGTAAACAACTTCTAAATGTAAATTTAACAACTTCGTAGCAACCTTGCAATATAATCAACGCAAATACCTACTGCGCTATAAATAAACCATATTAATTTATCAGTTTAATATTTAAACTGCAACGCAAAACGATAGTTAATATTATAAATAGGTACTTTATATAGTTATTATACTTTTATCGCTGTTACAATGGAAAGGCTAATTATAAATAATATGATTATAAACATGTACAAAACTGCATCCGAAACTCGACCTACAAGTTACCATAGTATTGCGACTCGAAAGCCCGCTTGTAGGTTTTTTTTTATACTATTAATAAGGCACCAAGCATACGGCCCGCCTGATGGTAAGCAGTTACAGTATCCTATGGACCCTTGCAACACCAGTGGTATCACTCGCGCGTTGCCGACCCTTATAAAACCTTATAACTTAATTCTTGAATAACTCCATACTATAGTCTCTCGGGAAAATATCGGCGGGTAGCTCATTCCACAATCTAATCACTGTACAGTGCGGCACGATTCGGTCCACTGTTGGACTTAGGCCTCTCCTTTTTACGCTACCGTGTGGCTTCTTTATTGGCAGGCCTACTATACCACAGTGGCGAGACAGACAGGATTAGGTTTGATTTTGAGTATTCCTTCTCTAGGCAGTGGTTACACCTGCTTGTCTTATTCCGTTTCGACACCCATGGGATAAGGGATAGGGTGGAAACCCTTGTATGCTTTACATCCGTCACCGATAAGTATTTACTGCGTTTATTTTTTAAATGTTTGTCTAAATTCAAGGCAAAATATGTAATACTCAATGCATAACGGAGTTCATAATAAATGATTAGCAAAAAGTGAGTTGCTTTGCAATAAATGCGAATTAAGAAGCTGTTTCTCCAGTCTTCACATTAAAGTTGATAAGCACCAATGTTTCGTATACGTTATGCAATAATACGCCAAAACAGAAATGCCTCAACATGCGGAGAGGTCAGCGTGTGTAATGTAAGATATAATATTATTCATAATTAAGAGACAAGATTATTTTTAAGTAACTTCTTGCACCTGCAAGCCTGGAAAGTAACATCCCAAAAAAGACCATAACAGTGACATCTGCTTCTTTTTAACCGAGACCTTAAAAAGGAGGACGTTATTTATTTTTTATTTTTTTATACTACCAAGGTGGCAAACAAGCATACGGCCCGCCTGATGGTAAGCAGTTACCGTAGCCTATGGACGTTTGCAACACCAGGGGTGTCACTCACGCGTTGCCGACCCTTTAAAAACCTTATAACTCCTTTCTTGAAGAACCCCATGCTATAGTCTCTTGGGAAAACCTGGGCAGGGAGCTCATTCCACAACCTTATCGTACGTGGTAAAAAATTCCTCTGGAATCTTACGGTATTTACGTCTGATTTTAGCTCTAATCTCATCAGACGATAAGATTTAGGGAATAAAGAACGCACCTGCGTCGGCGCGTACACTTGTGCACTAAACACACCCTTGCAGAGCAGATGGCTATAGTCTATGTCTAGGCGCCTTAACCGAAATTTGGTTTTTTTATTGTTTTTTTTTCTTGTTAAAACTCCTTAGTTAAAACCTTACAAAGTAACAATGCTAAATAATATACTGTTGTACATATTATTATATGACCATATAGAACGTACAGTTGGTAGTTGTTACTGATAGTACAGAAATAGCCAGCCATCAATGGGGGCTCTGTGCGCGATAACGCAGCCCCTGTCTTGTGACGCAACTGCTTACTACTACTTAGAAAAGACACAATATTATTTAGAGACTAGTTCTATGTAGAAGGTTTTCCCGGAATGTTGTTGCTTTTGATTAAAGGTATGTAAAAAGTATCACACACGTAAAAAGGAGCCATTTTTCTTTTTGTTTTATACCTAGTTAACAAGTTTTTTTTTTGTAGAGGCCAGAGGGGAAATGCTTTTGGCATACCGCCCCGCCCGAAGAAGCAAAGCGGATATGTCGGACTCTCCTTAAGGTGGTAGGCTGCCGGCATATCGACTAAAACCCCTCTGTGCACCTACACCCGCCTCCACGGGTGGACCACCATTAGGATAGCTTATCACTAAGTATCACTTGCGTGTAACTAACACGCAAGTGTATAGGAAAATATTTCTTAAAAAATACGCATTCTTAAATGAGCACTGGAGACTGTACTCTCTCACAAATATACAACTACACCACTGTGGTCTTCTGTAAGCTAGAGGTCCAGACTGGCTTGCCCGCTTATAAGAAGTTTTGCTAACAATAGAGATGTTTACGTTGGGCTTATGTTATCACCAGGAGACAGAAAAAAACAATGAATTTTAAAATTTTACTGTTTTTATTTTTATATGATAAACTTAATAAACTTATCTAAAGTCTTGTTGTAAAAAAGATCACGACATCTAACCCAAATACTTACAAAGACATAACTAAAATAACAGGCCAAGATTATTTTGTGTTATCATTAACAGTAAACACTTCACTGTTAAGTAAATAAAAATAATGAAATCTTGTTATTGTTAAGAAATATATCTTTTTTTAATCAATGTAGTGCCCACCCCAGCTTCTCCGGTGCAGAATAATCGTCATATACATAAGACAAAACCCACATCCACCTGGAATTATGTGCCCAGTTGAAATAACAAGAAATCATCCTCCACATCATTATTCACCAATGGTTACATAACTACATCAAAGAAGAGTGAACTTCCAAACTATCAACCTTGGCAAAATTCAATCAGCCTGTGTCAGTGAATACATACATACCAGCCACATCTTTTTCCTAAGGGGATGAGCACAAACAGTTTTTCATTGCTGGTGGCATGTTTGCATTTAGGATAAATATTTTTATTTGAAAGTCATTCTGTATTTTGCAGTTTAAGTGTCCCTCAGTGTATTTGTATAGTGTAAGGAAATGTCTATATAGTGAGGAAACTGCCTCATTATGTCAAAATAAAACCTACTGCTTAAGTCCTATTCAGCAAACAGTCCTGAGCGGTAGGTATTTATGTTGATATAATGCAGGAGTATCCTCACTATATAGTCTTCCTTACACTATGGTATTAGTAAGGAATATAGTATAGAGAACATATAGCAGGCAAAGCCATTAAAAGACTGCAGCTAAATCACACTACCCGTGTAGTATAACATTAATAGCATTGTAATAGGAATTGTAATAGGATAAATATTAATTGGTAGCTTAATTAAATTGAATTAATTATATTTAAAGGAAAGTAAGGTCTCTTCTAATTGCACAATTCTCTAGTCTAGTTATATTTTTTATTTCTATTAAATTAATTAATTAATATGTTTGTTTTCTATTATAATCAGTTGTTTTCTTATCTGCTGTATGCAGTTTTATATACATTTAATTAATATCATTAGGAAGTTTAATATTATCATATCACCACATCCTAGAAAAACATGACAAATAGATAAGAGCAGGAAACAATTGGTCTGTCTTATCATCATGTCACTGCACTGAGGAACTCGTTGAATTTCGTTTTGAAATAGGAAACAGATAATGCAGTTATTCAACATTAAAATGCATTGATTGTAATAATTTTAAAAGTTCATATATTAGTGCTTACTAATTGGATAAACAGCTGCACAGATTAGGTATGTGGTAATTTTTAGAGCCATTCTTTTTATTTAAAGCGAAAAGTTATAATTTATTTAACAGAGTTATTTTAATGTATACCTAAATGACAAAAAAATTAATGAATTGTTAAAATTCGGATCGGAATTTGTGCAATATGCTACATAAGTATAAAATAATTATGCATAAACAATAATATTACTTACAATCATTTTTCTATTGTTATTTTACAACAACCCAACGGTTGGTGGTTGTAAATTAATTAATCTACTTTTACTAGAAAAAATATCATAAATTTTGTAATTGTAATTCCAATTCTTGCGTCGCCAAAAATGATAATAGGTAAAATGCTTAGAAAACAATGTTCGCAGTAAGGAAAACCCAACAAAGGCAGGAAATTGAAACAGCCATTATGTACTTGTATGTATGTTACAATGTTAAAATGTTGTCGCCTGATACCTACATGATAAAAAGCAGAAAAGTAGTTTTAGAATCAAACATCGGCAGGAATATGCACCGAACTAAATGCATTAATTAAAGGTTAATAGCTAGAATGTACACAGACTCCTATGCTGTGCATAAAAATACGTGTGCCTTTTAATTATTAATAAATCACTTTGTTTTTCGATCGTAAGTTTACTCACGTAACTTATAATTTTTTGTTAACAAATTGTACAAACATTGACGCGAGTCTCGTAATAAAGTAACGTCTGTCGATCACACGGTAAACAAACAACTGTTTGTAAACATAAAACCGGCAAAATTCGACAACTACTTACCAGAACTTTGACGAAACGGTTCTCCAGCTCGTCGCGGTCCGGCATCGGAGGCTTTGTCCGGTTCCTAGTCGACGGCTGCCGTACATGGTGACTCTTCACAGACGCCACCGGTCCGTCCAACATTGTCTGCTCCCTTGAAGTTATCAAACCCATTTTACACTGGACACTTAACGCGAACCACTATTAACTTTTTTGAACGACATCATGTCATTTTATATCACAGATGAAAGCACAGAAACACGATAAGTAATAAATCAACAGGTCACATTACACAGAGGTCGCGGCGAGGCGTTTAACTAGTTCGTCGGCACTGCGAGCGACAACAAAGCGAACTCAAGCGAAGGGCGAAGGCCGGTCGGGACAAACGAATTGAATGAACTGTCAATGAAGTGAAGTTAGTAATAAGTGAATGATAAGCACGCGTCCAATCAGAAATAGTGTGTTCAGAAACAAAAAATTTGCCCGTAATCATAGCCGCATTATTTTATGGTAGGTAAATTATATTACAAATAAATATGTTTAATATAATAATAACATTATTTATTTATATTATTAGTCAAATTATATACTGCTAGTATATAATTTGACTAATAATATAATAAGCAACATGTGCATTAATTACTTGGATTGTTTGGAATCAAGCTATCCAAGGTTTAAGAACAGATCTTCGGATCTGTCAGTGGTTCTGAAGTTTGCTGTCACAACTGCAACAGTAAAGTGTTTGGCTGGGCTAAATAATAGATGGCGCTGACAACGTCCAAGTTAAAATAGTGGTGATACAGTTTCAGAAATTGCATTGCATATCCATTACGCATTTAGAGAGGTCTACTTCTAATAAAACTAGCGTCATTGTATTGCAGGCACAAGGTAACTCTCTTCTCAGGAGATCCTGCAACAGTTGTAGTAACAGAGCCGATGGCAATATTTTACGAACTTTTCTAGATCAGTTGCTCTTTTAAGCGACGACGTTCTTTTTCTCAATGTAGGTTGGTAAGGATATGATGACATCTGCCTACGCTATCAGCAAATGTGTTTATCACATGTGCAAATTTTCGTAATCAGTTTAGCACTATTAATATATGTACTGGTAGATTTCTGAGCGCCTATACTGCTTCTTATAGCAATCTCTTTTAGAAATAATATAGATACCTACATTTTGCGTCTTTTTAAGAGGAGTGGTTTATACGAAGTACCTGTGAAGGAGAGATGAGCTGATTTTTTGGTACCTACCTATACTGTTTCTCACTGAAGGTTAATAAAAGTGTGGTGATATTTCAGGCTGTAGGTAGCGAAAAGTTTCTAACAGGGTTGCTATACACGTAAGCGGGCCAGCATTAATCAGCACAGCCGGCTAGTAAAATCGACTATATTTAGATGTACCTATGTGTGGGCAAGAATTATATTAATTGCTTCAGGAACGGCTTTGTTCGACATCGGTGCCAAACCGGCAATGTCAGCCAGCTAATGTGTTAAGCAACCCTGGCCTAAGATAGGTAGATTTGGAAAGTACCTACCTACTTTTTTTTGATTTTTTTTTTATACTACTTGGATGGCAAACAAGCATACGGCCCGCCTGATGTTAAGCAGTATCCGTAGCCTATAGACGCTTGCATTACCAGAGGTATCACTTGCGTGTTGCCAACCCATTTTTTTACACCAGGGCTTTAAGATGGAAGTAACCCTGGGATAGGAATACGTTTCTTTCAAAACGCATTCCTAAATGAGCGCTGGAGACCTGTACTCACACACAGGAACACAACTACACCGCTGTGTGTAGTCATTTGGCTGTGGTCTTCTGTAAGGTGGAGATCCTTCCCCAGTCGAGCTTGCTCGCTAGTATGGTGCCCTACCTCTCTTAAATTTACTTTTTCAAAAAGCGGTTCTAAAACGGTGCTTCTTAACTCAACCGTGCAATCAATTTCTTCTAAAGATAAAGATAAAGATCATTTATTTGTCTGAACATGTGTACAAGACAGTTCAGAGAGTTTTAAGCCATAAGACATGTATTTCCTGACGACTGCAAATGGTAACGCGTTTTGCTATTAGTACATTTGTGTATATTTTGCGATTGTACATTCTGCGCCATAGGCGTAATTCCCTTTCGGCGCAGATTTCTGTTTCATGGTAGGTACAGGTAATATTTTAAGAAAATAATGTTTTGCCCCTTCAAAAACTGCAAAATGAGCACCACACGCAAAATGTACACAACGCAAAATGAGCACCACATGCAAAATGTACACAACGCAGAATGTGCAACATGCAAAATGTACACAACACAAAAAGTATCCCTTAACCAAAAGCAACTAATATAAACTAATAGAAAACAAGTGAAAGTAAAAAAAAAAATATTATTGCTTTTATGTTACTAGGTACCTATCTAGTAAAAACACCAAGTCTGCTTAAAATGCGAGTCTGGCATATATCATTTGTATTAAAAATGCTGCCACAGATTTTCTTTTGTTTGTAAGATTTGCCATATGGAAATACAATTTGATATGAATTTGCTTTTATACAGACAAGCCCTAAGGAGAACATACTTTTTGCGTTGTGTACATTTTGCGTGTTGCACATTCTGCGTTATGTATATTCTACCTTGTGTACATTTTGAGTGTGGTGCTCATTTTGCGTTTTGTACATTCTGCTACGAAGGGTATTTTGCGAATATAATATTCTGAGAACGAAGGAAAGTACCTACCTACTTAATTTCGTATTCAATAATATTTAAAGTAAAATAGTTTAAAAGCGATTGCCACTGCCCAATTTTCCATAAATACCTATTCCTGATTTTCCTTCCTGGATTTCCAGTTAGGTCATCGGTTACTTAAGCTATGCTTGGCAACCTTTATCCTCAGATACGATAACTAAAGTGACCGACATAGCTCCGAAGGATTGCCTCAACTACTGAAGCGGCAATAAGTATAGCCAATGATGATTATGAGTATGATTGGATGAAATAAAACTATGAAATGTATTTATATAATTTTATTGGTTATATATCATTTTATTGTTTTTATTCGTACAAAATTATAGCGGTAACGAGAACAATGTTATTGCCCGTGTTCTATTAAATAATATACAATACACCAATATTTTTGTTAGCACCATTTTTTTATTTTTTTTATCTTTTATACAAACATACCATTACCTTATATTGCTACGAATGCATAGTAATAACAAAAAGATTATGGTCTTTTTAACTTTCTCCATAATATGTAACTAACTAATAAAATCATTAGTCGTAAGTATAATGGTGTTGAGAAGTGAGTTCTACAACTAAATGAACTTAACTTATTCACTGAAGTGAGTCCGGAAGAGTCGACGACTCCACGTCCGGCGCAAACAATTTGGTCCAGCTTCAACAATACAGTGTTTATACTTTTGTTAATCATAAATGAATCTCCTCATCAGTACAGTCTTTGGTTAGGACACGAGATATTATCAGAGATTATATAACTTAAATTTATAATATCACAAGCATAATAAATTGAAACACTTCATTCCTAAGTTCAGTCATACATGCGTGAGTGTAACAAAGCTGACATTGTCGTGCGAGAGGGATAGCGACACCAACACGGTAAGATAGAGCGAGACAGCTGAACAACGTGCCCTAAAGCTAACGTGACGCGTCACAAGCGGGACTGCTGCTGCTGCTGCTACTGCTGCTACTGCTGCTACTGCTACTGCTGCTGCTACTGCTACTGCTACGATACAACAGAATGGCGAACACTAGTTAGCTATAAACCGACAAAGGGTACAATGCACGAAGTACTATGCGAAGAACGTACAGTAATGTACATCGCCATTTTGTCCTAATTATATGTTACACGTACTTTTTAATACTTTCAAGGCATATCTTGCGTCTACTTAATCCACCTTAAGCTAAACTACACCTTATATTTTAATAGCGTTCTGTCGGTCCCGAGCCGAGTTCACAAGTCTCGGGAGCGAGGAGAACGCGTCTATCTACTAAAATGTTTAAAGGCACAATAAATGAGCTTATGGCAGCCTCATGCCTACATACGTATAAGGGACAATTAGAATTAGACCTGTGGTACAACTAACGCAACGCTAAGCTCAGAAGAAACCAAACACTACAAGAAATGCTCGTAACCTTTGTATAATCTAACGTAACAAGACCTTAGTGCAACCCTGACAGGATCCAACTTTATCATCGATAGTTTTACTTACGACAACACAAACTAATTTAATACGCAGACACGTCATCGATACTAACTACCTATTAAATATGTCTACGTGGTAAGCGACTCTGCGATCGATTGGAGAGGATCCGAAAGCTTACCACCTTAGAAGTAGCCTTACGAAGCTAAAACGTACTAGAGCTCGGCTCGACCGAGAC
Source organism: Trisateles emortualis (assembly GCA_947095525.1). Classification (NCBI taxonomy): domain Eukaryota; kingdom Metazoa; phylum Arthropoda; class Insecta; order Lepidoptera; family Erebidae; genus Trisateles; species Trisateles emortualis. The sequence continues at coordinate 16,994,700 of OX352741.1, read as the reverse complement.
CGACCGGCCGGGCGCCGGTCACTAATCTGCTCGAATGCACCCAAGACCCAAGAGTGCACGGAGACATAGATACGAGGTCCACCGCTACCGGTTTAAACTCTCAAACACGGCAACAACAGGACAATAAATCATTTCCGAAATTCCACATGGTCTGAAGTGGAGACCGTTACGGCGCAAGATCGCCACGATTAGGAAGCGCTCGACTGGCGCGGAGACACGCGCGAGCGGTGCGCGGCGGTTACTTGGAGGACGGGTAGTAGTACAGCACGGCGCAGCCCGGCAGCTGCCAGCGCGACGCGTGCAGCTCGATGAGCTGCAGCAGCGTGCGGCGGATGGAGGGCGCCGCGGCCGAGTTCAGGAACGCGTCGCGCACCGCCGTCAGCAGCCGCTCCAGCTCGCCCGGCAGCGACGACTCCAGGTCGCGCCCGATGTACGTCAGCACGAAGAACAGGTTCTCCGTCTGCAACACGTCAACGAACGCATTCACTCTTTGACTAACACGCAATTTTATCCAAAAAAATATAACTTATGAAACAAACTAATTCACCAAACAATCATAATAGTTTGTTAGCGAAACAAATCGACTAAGTACAAGAAACTATGGATGTCTACTATTCTGTTTAAAAATGTGGGATCCCCGTTCGAAACTTCTAAAAATTTAGTTTCTTCCTCTCAAATGTTTCGTACGAAACATTTCAAATGAAAAAATCAATGAAGGTATACTAACGTCGCTGGCCGATGGCACGGGCTGGCGTATACAGTCCTCGCAACACTTGCAGATGAGCGTGAGTAGCACCTGCCCAGGCTGGGCAGAGGCGCCCCGCCGCTGAATGGCGCGACGCCGCAGCTGGCAGTACATTTCCAGCAGGAACGACAGGAACGCCATAAGCCGCGGTCTGCCACCGCCTACCAGGGTACCAAGCAACTGAAATACCAGATATCATATCAATTTCAAGAAACAAATGCAGAAAACGCCTAACAATATTTATGGGCATCCACGAGACTGTTTAATATATTTCAGAAATTTAGATCTTCTCTACATCGATAAAACGATATATAAATTTTCTGTACCTTATCTCTGTCGTGGTACCACTGCTGACAGGTGTTGAGCAGCGACTCGAGGAAGGTCTCTGTGTTCTCTCGCTCGACGACGGCGATGCAGCGGCGCGCGGCCGGTAGTGCGTAGCGCGGAGACTCCACGGCGCGCGACACCAGGTGACCCACCGCGTCCATCAGCGTGCGGGCCATCACCGCGTTCGGGTCTAACCACATACAGACTTTATTTAACACTGAGAATCTAACTCCTGGTAATCGAAAGCTTATCCTTATTGTTTAGAACTCTTCATTAATAACCCTAAAAATTGATCTGGTCATATTTTCATCGCAAGATATTCTGCACGGATTAAAATGCCAAATATATGACTCTTAAGAGTGCGCTGACAGTATACTATGACAGTAAGTCAATAAGTTAATAAGTTAAACCATTCTATGCGCTCACCTTCAAGAGCCTTATCGATGCATTCCTGAATATCTGGCGGAAAGTTGCCAAGATCCCCTGCATCGGCAGCCAGACCTAAAGCAGCCATACCACTGGCGAGAGCGTCTGCCGAAGTCAACGATTTGGACCGTTTCAGTCCTGGAGTGAACGACTGCGGACGGATGCTCTTGCCATTTCCATTTGTTAAGGATGATGGAGGGGACATCTTCTTCTCGGGAATGATCGCTTGTTGTGGCTGTAGTTTGAAGTGAACGCGGGGTCCCACCTGTAAATGTCATACAACAAATATAAAGTCGACACTTCTTCCACATAAACATATCATTCAACCAAACTGATGGAAGATTTGCCGGACATGGACAGTTAAAACATTTAATGTCAGTCGAATACGCGCAGCTACGAGTCTGATCTAAGAAAACAACTGAAACAGATGGTAACAGGACATTTTAGGGTAGAACTGCTGCATAACATGACAGGCCAAAGTACGTCATGACAGACAGAAGTACAGCATGATGACCTGAAAGTGCGGCATGATAAGATTTATGCTAAACTGCGTTTATAGCTATGCAGCATAACAAAGACTGGACTAACCTGCGGTGATACGCTCCCGCTGGAGGCGCTGTTGAGCAAAGAGTGTGGCATGACGGGGCGGTAGTGTGGCGGTACCTGCGCGTGCAGCACGGCCGAGCGCGAGTGCTGCAGACCCATGTGCGCATAGCTGATGCTCATTGCCGGCCTGTAACAACAATTATACGGTCATCATACATTACAAAAATAGTTAGGAATTTTTCTCATAAAATTGAGGCAAAAGTTATGACATTAAAAATCTTATACTTTGGCTGTGTAAAATCAAATTGATTGTGCCATTTTGGAGCCTAAGTATAAACCTGCTAATTATTACTTGTATTATCAAAATCACATACATTTTGTCTAAAGAAATACCGTGAGTTGCGTTCTTCACGGTGAAAACTGTGCGTTCACGGTTTTAAATATTGGCAGGTCACAGATTTGACATATGGATTACCTGCTATGTATCTTTATGTCGATGAAAAACAAAGACGGAACTAAAAGACCTAATCGCCTGGAAAAGATCCATAATAGTCAGATCCTATAGGAAAACGATAGGTAAGTACATATAAAAACTATATTTTGACTATATTTGAACTACATATACCTATTTTGTATCAAACATGTAGGGGCTCGTTGCTAAAGTGTTAGCGACGCGGATCGACAGATCTGCAAGGTTAATCAAGCTTGCTACGGACGTTTCATAGATGGCTGACCATTTTCCAAAAAAGAAACATTTAGCATTTAGGTTCTTTGTTCTCGGAAGGCATGTACAGCTCTAGTCCTGCTCCTGATATCTTTCCAGACGTGTCGCATTGCTGTTTCATCAGACTATGAGAGTAAAGGAATAGAGGGTGCAACTGTGTTTGCGCACGCACTTACGCTAATCTTCGTTAAGATTTGCCGCCGTGACCGAAATCGGTATGAACGACTAGTATTAGGTAGATATTATCTATTTGTATTTTTTGTAGAACAATGCGTCGGAGATAATTTATTCCTATATAACAATACAGCCTCATTGTAGGTATAGAACATAAACGTTATCTATGTACAGACAGAGTAATATAGATTAGCGGCATCACGAACAATAAACACTACTATATAAATAAACCATGTAAATGTGGGACGAATGTTATATATTTAACTCGTATAAAATCGTATCGCAAATACCTACCTACATTTTGTTAAAACTCTTTCCGTATGAGAACTAAATATGTATATGTATACTGAGGGACATATTATTATAATCTGCATTAAGTGCTATTAAGTATTCTGTGATTAAAGTAGAGATGGATTTGTTGACACCCCGACACAGAGGAGTTCGATCCGATGAGAGGTTAGATAGCCTAGCGTTCTAACCTATCCGGATCAAACTGAAAACAGAACATGAACAGACACAGACAGAACACAAATAAGACTTAGGCAAGAGTGCCGCTGCCGCCTAAATCTTCGTGTTTTTTTTGTATCCACGACCTCCTTGGTCTTTTGTGGGAATCTAACACACGACCTCCGGCTTAGCAGCAGTCAACGATGGTGGATATAAACAAAGATCATAAGTACCATTTGAAGATGGATGTAGGTGATATACATATATGTACAGCTCTGAAAGCAATAAAACTGTAGCCTGTAATTTTCTAAAACACAGAATAATTAACTCGCTTTCACTTTCACTACTCCAAAACACTTGTTTGGTTTTATTACCTAGCTCTGCATTTTTACTCTGTGAATGATTATTTATTTACTGGTGCATTCCTTGCTGGTGCACAATAAAGAGTTTTCTATTCTATTCTATTCTATCCTACTAATATTATAAACGCGAAAGTTTGTAATTATGGATGGATGGATGAATGGATGGGTGGATGTTTGTTACTCTTTCACGTAAAAACTATTGAACGGATCTGGATGAAATTTGGCGCAGAGTTAGATTATGGTCTGGAATATCACATACTTTTTACAGCGATAACCGACATTCACGCGGGGCGGAGCCGCGGGCAACAGCTAGTGTTATATAAAATAATATAAGTAGAGTGTTTATGTTTAGGTATTATATTACTTAGTACAATACACTAGTGTGATATTAGTGGAGATTGAAAACGCTGAACCAAATATAAAGCTACATTGAAATGATAATAACAGACGGTCCAAAGGCACATTATTATTCATAGTAGACTATAGCACAATACGAAATGTTCGCATGCTTCATAATCATGAGCTGGTCATAAAATAACAGCGATCATTGTCACACAGCGGCCTGTTATGGCAACTCCTGCGCAACGCCACGCAAATTGTTTCATTACTGTAGGAAATGACGATTAATAAATGAATTCATTGTTAGTGAGGCAGGGAAGTCGATGCGAATACGTAAATAAAATTGTGATGCAATTTCGGATGTTTATTTCGGTTAAAATGAAATACGTATTATATAATTAGATACAAAGATACCAATTTCTTTTGTCTGAAATAGACAATGATTTGTGATGATGTTTTTAAATCCAGGATAGGAATTATTCTCGACATAACAGTCGTGGTTTATTAACCAATCCCCGATTTGTTCTGCAGTAGCCTACTAGATAACACCTACTTACCTAGGTACGAAATAAAATGTTAAATCAACTTGGAATCTGCAGTTTATAGCAGACATGCTATTAAACAAATTGAAATATATTGATAATTAGATCAAACTACACTTTTAAAACTATTATATTCTGTTGAATGCAATAAAGGCAAATCTCAATAGCAGCAATTGTCTTCAGATCGATGCAGTCGCACTGCCTGATATTGCAACCTGACTCAATGCAGTTGCAAATTTAAAAGAAGTAGTCAACAAGACCATAGGTTTTACGCCAATGGATAGAGAGTTGTATCCGTGACTAAATCAAGCTACACTAGATATGCTTACTGAAAACAGAATGCTATCTCTGTACACTGGTGGATTTAAATAATACTATGCTAATTAAAAGGCTAGAAAAAATAAATGAAACCCTTTTATATTATGTAAAACAAACCAAGTAAGTCTGCTATCCATCAATGGGTACATTACAACAGAAAGCGTGTCTCGGCAATCGTTTAATGAGTGCTGTAATGGGAGCCGATTACGTGTCCTGTCTGTACTGAACTGGCATATACCTACCTAGTATAGGTACTTAAATAACCGGGATGACTATTACATAACTTTACCTGCAGTCAAAAGGGGATCATTTATAGAAGTAAAAATCAAAAACATCTAAAAATGTTTTTTTTCAAAGACAACTCCCGCACTAGAGAACAAGCTCTGTGTCGCGGGGGACTTTACAAACATACAATTAACGGACACAAATTACACCCAGACTCAGAACAACTCTTTGTGGGTCACACAAAGTTTTGTCCTTGTGAATCGAACCCACAACCTCGTGCACAGCAGGCGCATACTGCGCCCACTGGGTGGTCCAGTCAAATAAATAATCTCAGATAGGTATATTATATACTTAATTATTTCCAATGACAAAATCTGTGCAAAAGTGTGATCATATTATTTTAGTGTCGTAATTAAATTTCAATCATTTTTAGCATACCTACTTTAAAAATGAATTAAATAAAATTCAACTTCATCCAAAATATATTCACATAATATGAACAAAACAGAATGTGCATTAAAACTTCCTTATCCTTATTCCTCTACTGGCTCTCGTGACGAACAGCCAGCACAAGAATGACTGAAATGGGGTCAAGTGGCGTGTCCTGTCCGCACTGCACTGGCTATTGTCAACTGACAGCTCACCCGTACTTGCGCCTTCAAGTTGTAACCAACCGTTTTTTATAAGAGTTGAATGAACCTAGTATTTTCGTACGCAATATCGTATAAAAAGCCTTTACTTTCAGTTACCTAGGTACCTACCTATGTTATTAGCAAAGACGTAGCATAATAAATCTTCGTCTCGACAGTAGAGCTACGTATCTGTGTTAACTTTCACAGCCAACGTGATCCATTTCGCATCGTAACTTTGCAACGCATTGATAGAATAAATTATATTTTAAATTATCCTCTAGCTTTCCACCTAACTGTACTAGTAAGTAATCTGTGACTGTAAATTGAATAAACTCAGCACGACGAAATACGAGACAAACTAAGTGTAGCTTATAAAGGGGGCTTCATTACTTTATTATTAGTGATATTCTACATAAAAAACTTTACAATGATAGATACCTACTTACAAAACCTAAGATACAATGAAATTATAGTCAGTGCTCTTAATACAATATATTAATTAGAAATATAGGAAGTCAACCAGACTTGAGTCTTTTGCTCTCAAACCACAATCACAAAATAAGGGAATAAGCACTTAGTAATTGTAAATAAAGCACCTACTTAGGTAGTTCAAATACCTGAATAATTTGGCGTAGTCGTGTAAATTACTTACCTATGTACAAAAAATAACACGGTTTTAAACAATTAAGTAAGGAATTACACTTTACCAACATTGCGTAAGTACCTACATAGATAGGAAATACACAATCATACCTAATTGGTTTTAGTATAAGCAGGTAGGTACGTGCACGAAAAGCTAACAATAAATCTTGGCAAATTGATAATGTCTACGTAGGTAAATAGTTTTCAGTAGCTTATTGTTGAATCTTATTCTTAAGAAATAAAAATAAGTTTTTGTTGAACATTTAAAAACTCTTAAATTTAGAGGCAAACTTGACCTATAACAATAACAATTACAGAATAGCAATAAATTTAAGAAACAAATGGACAATAAATATTAAGCGAAGAATCTAAACAACGACGACAGATTCAGGGTAACATTTTTTATAATTTTAACGTTTAGTACCTAGCCTACTTACTGACTGAGTTACAAATTTGCTACAGTTATCATTCAATACGGGCTCTGCATCTGTTCAATGCAATACAAACAATATATACAATATTGCATAATAATGAGACAGATGATATGTGCGGTTACTGTGAAACACAATGTAAAACAATTATATACGACAAGATATTCTAACTTGCACGATCATGTTACTTGCAAGCAACATTCCGTGACTCACTAGCAACAACACGGCATTGCAACTTTTCTACACGATGTCTTCATTATTTTACTGGTGTTATTAATGTTCCAATTTATTTAGGAAAGCAATGCATACTTCAATTTTAATTGGAAATAACTATGAAGAACAGTAATATTAGTTATAGGCATTAACAATGAATGGTCGTCGAACACCTGTACCGGCTAAATTTTAATGTTACACAGTTCAACTACTGGCAATTGATGAACGGTCATTCAGAACCGGATTAAGACTGATGTCAGTTAATTACATATAATGGTAAAACTTAAAGAAATGAAGTCATATTTATAAACAGAGAAACGGCTTGGTACATTGACCTTGAGATTGAGTAATGACACGACGACAAAACATTTGAATGATCTCTAAAGTTAGATGAGAATGACGCATAGGTCGAATAAATTTTGTTTAGTCTGAGGAAACATGTCATTGTATTTTGAGTGAAAAGATAACAGTCTATTTAGAAGATCCATAAAAGAGAAAACTAACAAATAGAGGAGCATGTAAACGTTGTAAATAAAAGTTACGTAGGTGTGGCTGGGATGTTCAGGAACATGTAATTTTACGAGATGTGTTTGTATTTCCGATGCCAAAAAATTCTGGACTTCGTTATAATAAGTACATAAACGACTCCTTTAAAATGTTTGCAAATATCGACAACGAATCTATATAATGTTCTTATTTCAGGGTCGACGCTATTGATAAAGCCATGGGATGACAAGACAATAATGGAACACCATTTACATTAATGGCTTACTGTATTTAATGTTCACTTGCGTATAGACATAATAACAATAGACTATAAACCCTGTTAAAGAGGAAAGACCAACTCTATGCACAAATTAGGTACAGCGCGTCTGGAAAATAAGTGTCTTCATGACTCAAGTTGGTAGGTAGTCTTTATTAAGGTCAGGTTAATAAAACAACTGTTTACTTACACATCAGACGTAGAGTATCTTCCGCGAACCATTTTCACAATTTAAATAATTATAAATTGAAACAAAACTAGAAATCACAAGACGATTCTACTATATCACACTCGTCATTGCACTGTTTGTATAAATCTAAATGTTTACGTGAGCTACAATAAAACTTATCACTATCTTTAAGCAGCAAATCTCAGTGCAAACTTGGCAATGTTGCCGACAAATTACGTCTCATTTCCCTCTCAGCATCAGAACTTTATTAATAGAATCCGGAATCCGCCACACGTACAATCCCTGAGCTTATAATTTTCACCGAGAGCGGTGTGTTTAACTCTTCGTCAGCGATTTGTCGGCTAGTCACACTTTCGGCACTGTTGAGATTCGTACTCAAAATTATCGCGTATACGATTCAAGTTCGTTCGGAGGCGTTCGCTAGATAATTTGGTCGTTGTTTGGTCGCGTTCGTGTCGGGAACTCCGCGCGTCTCCCGGCGCGTGCGCGGACTGCGCGGGGCGGCTGGCGGCGGCGGCGGCGCACGCTCTTCGGCCCGTTTTGGTGTGCGCGGGCGTGTTCGCGTCACCGTAGCCAACAACAGAGTGATAACAAAAACTCTACATTGACTACGAGTATGAATACAAGGAAAACCTACGCTACGCGTTTATCACAATTTCGCGCGTTGTTTCAGCAACTTTTGTTTTACCTCGGCTGGATTCGAGCCAACGGAGACCGTCGCTACCAGTCACATTACTACCGTTGATGAGAAGCAAACTACTTATTTCAACAGCTACCGAGCAAGGTCAGCAAAGTGTAGATGCGACTGAAAAATATCTTTAACTACTTAATAAGCATTTTCATTTAATTCAGATAGTCTGCACTTAATTATTATTTAAGACGAACCGAGACCTGGTCAATACAAAAGTACCTAATTTAGCGCGGCGAGAACAATGGAAAAGTTTATTACAAGTCAAGGTTATGTTTGTAGTTACACATGCGCACGGTAATTAGACAGATATGACTGTGTGACTATACTTGTCGACAAGATTTTTTATTAGATGTCTGGCTACAGAAACCCAACATCAGAAGATAGAGAAAAGGTATTTAAAGGACTTAAAAAAAATGATTGCCTGTATGCCTGTATGTAAGAAAACAGATTAATACTCAACTCACCTATTGTGAAGGTCAGCAGGCTTGGCCATGGTGAATTCCTTGGCGTGCACATTCAGCTTGTTGCTAGACGCTGGCGTCGAATGTGTGGTCGCCGGACTGGTCCCGGTAGCCGCGCTGGATGACGCAGTGGTCGCCACGCCGTCTGTGCGGACACCTGGTGGTCAACGGTGGTCGTCAAGAGAAGAGGGAGATAGGAAAGATGCTGTGTACAAGGTTATTGATGGAAGACAGTCATAGATGCACGTCAACATAATGCTGACACAGTGTGATCCAAGCGGTGTATTTTTACTGTCAATGTTTTTATTCGCTTAGTGACAGGACGTGAGTATGATAGGAAGATGAAGAGTTCATTGAATAATCTAAACTATTAAGATATTCTTATATTTATGCGTATGAAAGTAATAAAACGGAATTGTGCTTTACGCCTCCAACCCCAGAAACGGAAGGGACATGTAAATATGTTTGTATGAATGGACCAGCTGGAACTTGGCCAAAACACCGTGACACACAAAATATACATCGACTGGAAGTCGATTTTAAACATATCTAAACTAAATTACTATATGGTACATTTTTTGAAGAATAGGCATAGAGTGTAGTTTGTGTAAGTGAAACATTTTAATGAAATAACATCGTACCATGGTTATCTTCATACTCTTACTTTGAAACAGGTTGTTTTAAAAGAATACATTTTGCTTAAGTAAATACAGACTATTTATAGGCTCGAGTGATAGTGTGCTCTAGATTTGCGAGTATATAGATACATGTAATCTAACATGACACTGATGTTACTATTTATTTCGTCTACTTGCCAGCCTTTGATTTTATCTTTAGCAACCATTAACGCGTCTAGCAAGCAGGATTGGATAATGTAAAACATCTCTAATAAATCAATCCACATTCGATAACCATTCTAAATTTCACATAGGAAAACGAACATTAAATGAGATAGGTACTCGATAAAAATATTATATTCCGCTTTATACAAAAACCGATGCAAATAGATTACACATTGAATATATATTCCGCTCAAAGCCAATGTACAGTTACCTATATTGATTGGTAGCCAGCCACTACTGGTATGTAGGTCTTTCAACATTGAACGCGTTAATCATTTAGACAATGCTTATTATATTGGAGCAAAGCGAGTACTCAAACCACGCTCAGGTTTTACCCATTTTTTATAAACTACTTACTTAGGTAGTAAAATTCTACTTTGAGACTAAAATTTTGAAAGTCAGATCAAAAGTACAGCACAGCAACATGTACCTACTTACTTTCCAAAAACAACGAAATAGGTATCTGACGTTTAATAAATTTGTCTTGGCAGTAGGATTGACGAACCACATCTCTAGTCCAAGGGTTATGAACACCAGATCTTTCAGAATGGGCACTTTATCAATTGATACAAAAGTATTAAAAATCATATTGGAAACAGCATACTAAATACGAAATGTGTGGATCGTGTGGTCTAATTGGGTAATCCAGCACATCGCGCGTTGCACGCGATCCGCCGCGCTCGAATGAACAAAAAGCAAAACTTTCATCTAAGATTTACAGGCTAGTTAACTGCAACACTTGAGATAGTAATATATTGCTATTGTATGTTTTAGTTTTATTATATCTAGCAATATTGAAAATATTAGATTTATTTTCCGCAACTCCACGTTTATATCGCGTATTTTTCGTGAAATTGAAAGAGGTTTATACCGCCGACTAGACCGTTTACTTCTATGCATACATTATATTAAAAATATCAGTTATAAGTAGGTACATCACTGAAATATCATGTTCTTTAAACAAAGAGTGTCATGGTATTATCAATGGCATGTTCGTCTTAATATAAACGTTATAGTGCATGAGCATAAAACTAATAGGAATAAAAAAATATTAAGTACATCGAATGAATGTCTTGACTCTTCTTGGTCATTCATTACCTGCCTATCTGAAGTCCGAAATGTCTTCGACTTACATTTTGGGCAAGAAGTCAAATATCAAATAATTTAGAATTATAAGAATCTTTTCCTTAATCTTATGTTAAAAACGACGATTTCCTAAAAAGTAGACCAGGTGGTAATTTCCATAGCAACTATTGCTACTTGATAAACTGTAAAATCTACTAAAACAACAACTAAAAATGTAACAAGTTGAGTGAACTGCAATGTGTACGGACGACAATTTTCTAGCTCGATCTTGACACGTTGATAGGGAGACAGAAAAAGTGATGGACTAAGTACCTTTAAACGTTTCATTAGAGAATTAATATGTCCGACTCACTGACTGAAAAGCTATCTACTATTCGCAAGTTTTGTTTGCGATCTACCAAATTTCGCATCAGTTAATTCTCAAACCTAATGATTTAAACATGTTAGGTGTCTACATTTGTGGTTGTTTGAGTAATTGATGCAAATAAATTAAATATGGAATATCCTATTCATCCAAAAGACGACAGCTGGTCATAGGCCTCCTCAAAGGATTTCAACAGCCTTCGTTCCTGAACCTTCACCAAGTCATCAGTCCAGCTTTTTGGGAGGCCTGCCCATGCTGCATCTTTCAGTAATTTATATATTATTACAATAAGTTTATTTACATCATTTAACACGAACTCTTTATTGTTTTTTACCTTTCGATTATGATCTTAGTATAAATCATCATTTATAAATGTTTTGGCGCTGACTATTACCTTTTTTGAATGGGTAGATTCAGTGGAAATACCATTTGTTGATTAATATTACTTAGCCGAAAACGTCAATTTCGTAATACTTATACATTATATTTCGTTAAGTTAGCTTTGACCAATAACAGGTCTCATGCAGTGGGGCATGAGAAGAGCGAAATGCTACATCGGTACCATTACTCATTTGTTTGATTTTCAGTCGACGGGCGGTGATTTTTCATTGTCTGTGTTTCTCACGGGCTTGTAATGAGTAGGTACGTTCTAATATGGAGATTTTCAGTGCATTGCCTGTGTCTATACTACCTGGGTTATAAATTATTGCATTATTTTTTTTATATTTTCTGAAATCTGCAATTTTATAGACGTCAACAGGTAAACCTAAAGGTTGCGGGTAAACTATGAACAAGCCCAGCTCAAGACCGAATGCTAGGGATTTTTTTGGGGTAGGCCTATGTCCAGCAGTGGACGTCATTTGGCTGAGATGATGATATTAAATAATAGTAATTATTTTGGCAAATGTGACATTTTACTTTTCCTTATAATGTGTTCACAAAACCAATATTGCTGACATAGTACACGTCACCTTTATTTATATAATCATTTTAACATAGAGAACGTTTTTGTCCTAAATAATGTGAACGATACCGCTAACTAGAGACAAAGTGTATTCATCGAAAGCAAGGATCTATATAGTGACTGAATAAACAAACCCGAGGCATCGGCAGGTTGTGGGGAAGTTGCGGCTACAGATACAGACACCGAAGTCACGGACACAGGGGAAACGGACACCGGCGATACCTGGGCCACAGAGGCGACGGGTGCAACTGCCGCGACCGGTGCCACCGCCACAGGCTGAGATAACGACTGTTTCACGATACACCGAGACATAATAATATTTCACTTTTGTCTTTTAACATAACACAGAAAATCACATAAACATTCGCTTGACAAACGCGTCCCGTCGCAACAAACATATGACTGTCGGCCCGTTCCAAATATGATGTTTTGTTTATTTTTAATTTTGGCGCCAAATTTACGTAGAGACTCTAGCAGCCAAGTAATTTACATTCGGCCTGTGACAAATCGAGAAATCGTAACAAATAAATCGAATCGTTCACGTACTACGATCGTCATCGAAAGGTAAAAAACAATAAAGACTTCGTGTTAAACAATGTAAATAGTAGTAGTGTATGTGAAATAAACTGATATGACAAAATCAATCATACTAAAACAAATAAAGAAACAGAAGCACATAATGAGATATTTACTGCGTTAGTGTTACTGCATTCATAATGTGTTATGTTATGTTTAATCGACAGTAAGCACAATCAGACGTCCATCGCTCACGATATATTCATAATATTTTCAAAACTACAATACAATTTGTGTAACGTATCTACAGTAGGTACCTGGTCTACTTATAACCTGTGCTAACTTGTGTAAGAGAGTTTTTTAAATCCAAAGAGATATTTACGCATTACTTACTGTGGTATTCACAACTTAGAAGTTGGGTTTTTAGAATAAAACTATTATATGATCAGTAAGCAGTTGCACCGCTCCCACCGTGACCTTTCCCGCCACCGATATATCGGACCACAGAGTATAATTGTAATCGGTAAGTATAGCCAAGGAGATAATATTGTAGGTACAAACTCCTTGCTGTGGGCGTGCCACACAGGTAGAGAGAAATGTCACAGTGCTTAGTGCACTACATTTATTATTAATATATCACACTTACCTTCAATATTAATAGTCAGTGAAATATAAAAGAACTAAAATAATATCACTTACCAGGAGGCCTGTAAATCTCCAGAGTTGGCTTCCCCTTGGCGTTCGTCAGTATCATACTCCTTCGCTTTCCATTGGAAAACTGTAGAAAATAAATAATTAAGACATTGAGTCAGATTATGATTACTGCAATGGTCGGCTCTTAGAGGTGAATATCAGTTAGTCGATAAATCGATATTCCATCAATGAATCGTACCGTATGCAGTCGGTGGTCTGGATACAATTGGGTAACTAACTCGATACAATCAGTGCCTAAAATGAATGCAATTCGATATGTTGCATTGACAGTCGAAACATCCAGGCTCTCTCTCTCTCTCTTTGAAAGCCGAAAGACTTCTTTTGCCAGACATAGGTTTACCCCAGTGGTTTCCATAGAAATATTTATTGGCTGCCTGCAAACAATGGATGATGACTGCTAAGGACCAGGTGACCAGGTCATCGGTCCCTCTTGTTAAAGGCCTGCCCACAACTAGACTATCAAATAACAATTCAAAGCATAGGCTAATAAGAAATTAGTTACATTGCTGTTCAAGCTAATTAAACTTACTTTCGTATGATTATATAAAACTAGTAGATAGTAGATACATATGGATTACTACTGAAAAAGTTTCAAGGCAATTTCGGCAATAAATCTGACAGATATAGTCACCATTTATTTTCAGAACATTGCTCAGGAGATGATGAAATCACATTAGATTAATTTAGGTTAGTTATCGAAAGCTCACATATTACACAACTATACTATACCTATTATTTTTATTTATAAACTACTTACTAGATGTTATCGTGACAAGATAATTCACAGGATACCATCTATCTTCTTGCCAAGATTCATTAAGATCCGTTCAGCCGTTTAGTTTTGTAAAGACAACAGACAGACTAACAGTAACTAGGGATGTTTGAATTTAAAGGATAAATCGCTATTGATAAATCGCTTTTTGTTAGTTCGACAAATGGAAAAATTCTATTCGATTTAATAAAGTAAGTATATCGGTATAGTTCAAGGAGCTCATAAGTCGATTACAAAACGAATGCTAAGGCATATCGTTACGTGTAGACATGGCGTAGGCGTCAAAATAAAACGGTGTCACTATCGCCTACGTGTTAACTGTAGTCATACTAGAAATCCTTTGCAAGGCCTTAAAAATTTAATTAGATACGAATACCTAACTTAGTATTCAAATATATGTAAAGGTACGCAACCAGCGTACCTATACATATATTTGAATACTAATTTTCATTTTTTTTTAATATTAGCAACATGTGTAAGTAAAATTGTAATTAGTATTTAAGTATGATGAAAACCCTTACTTGTTTACAAAAAAAGATTTTCTATCTATCTAATACTAGACCCTCTAGACAAGTGGCATAAACGGTAGTCGAATCGAAAAGTCAAAAAACAAATGTATGGGATTTGACGTAAGTTTACGATATAATGTCGTAAACTTACGTCAAATCCCATACATTTGCTTTTTTGACTTTTTGATTCGACTATCGCTTATGCCACTTGTCTAGAGGGGTAGGTTAGCCCAAGACCGAACGTTATGGAAACCTATGTCCAGCAGTGGACGTCTTTTAGCAGAGATGGTGAATACTAGCTTGTTTCTGCGAGTTCGCACGCGTGGTAAATCGATAAAAAGAACCGCCTGTAGCTGTGATCAGTAGTTCCAAAGTAAAACCTTATTCAAACTCTTACCTCATTATAATATTAGTACTAATACACAGATAATATGATTTTTGGCCAACAAAAGTACATAATCAAGGAGATTTCATAACTAGGACTGATGATATGTTTTTAAAGAAACGTTTTTTTATTCATTTCATGCACAAAATGCCGGTGTTTTTTTTATCGACAACACGCGACTGTAGCCCTTTTTACACGCTTTTTATTAGCTTCATCTGTATGTTTGTAACCGACTTCTTTAGCGCGGTTTTGTTTTTGCGAGCGCCCACAGGCTACTGTAACTGCTTACCATCACCGTATACTTGTATGCTACTTAGTAATATAAAAAAAGAAAATAAGTATTACCTGGTTATGGTGCATATTATGATGAGACTGTGGGCGTATGAAGCTCCGTTCTCTCATGATGACGCCAGGCGATGCAAAGTCTTGCATCCTGTAGCTCCTCTGCAGCTCGTTACCGACACCGATTTGGGTCTGCATCTTGCCGATTGTTGCAATCGATTCGACTGAATCGACAACTAGCTATGATATAATCTGTTGTATATCCGCCTACGACGTCCCGCCTTTTTTGACAGCTCGCCTTTTACTTTTTTAAAGGAGTAAATTCACTGTTAAACTCTTTGGTTATTATAATGCACTCGGGCATTTAATTTTTTTTTTTAAATACCTAGCTGAGAAGCTATTAACAATATTTAGATAATACACTATTACAATTCAATATTATCAAAATAAATACACTAGATCAATGACTAGTATTATAGTTACTTTAAGAAATGTCAACTTAATATTTTTAAGTATATTTTTTGCTATTTACAATTTTATATAACAAATACCTATCTTACAACGGGCAATACGCGTTAAAAATGCGATTTGAAAACAGCAAAGCAATTAAAATAATGTATTTAATAAGTAAAATAATCACAATTTATATTGTGACGTCACGGTAGAGATCACTTTTTCTCCTTTTTTATATATGCATATATAAAATGTACATAAATTATAACCCTCTGTCGTGGCCACTGATAGAGGGTGTTCTATCGAAGTTTTTCGTTTTAATTATAATACGACTATACAAGAGTAGTGCAGGTATGATTCAGTGCCTGACAGTGACCGAGAGATTGTGTATTTCGAGGGGCCGAGAAGAATCTTCTGCAGCTCTGTACTCGAATCGTTTCGTCGAAGGGATTCTAGGTACCCTTAATCTGAAACAAAAAAAAATAGTACTTTAAACTTCATTATCTGTTGGTGTAGTTAGTGAGCCTGGCTGCTAAGCCGTGGTGTTGGGCTCTATTCCCACCCACGACAAATCTTTCCATGATCATGTGATATTTTACTTCGTGCTAAGGCTAGTTAGAAATGTCCATCCCTACTATGCCGTTTATGTGTCTATAGGTATATAAATAGAACACCGATGTGTCCTATATTTATGTCTATTATATCTACTTAATATGTAATGTAATCATAACGCCTGTCTCCTATCGGGGTAGGCAGAGACCATAGTATGACAACTGCTTCGATCCAGACATACTTATTTCGCTTCCTCTACATTCACCAACCTCTTTATGCATGAACGTCGGTTCTGAGAGACAGGCGCGTGATATATATGATGTATGTATGTAATATAATCTAAAATGTACTTTGTAAGAAAATGAAGACTACTTAATTACATTTTCCTAAAACAACAAACAAAAACAAAACAAAGAGAAACAAGAGACGTAGGGCACCATACTAGTGAGCAAGTCCGACTGGGGAAGGACCTTCATCTTACAGAAGACCATTGCCAAATGAATAGACACACCGTGCAGTTGTGTCACTGAAGGTGAGTACAGGTTTCCAGATTTAGGGATGCGTTTTTAATGAAAAGATTTCCAATCCCAGGGATATTACATCATAAAACCCCATGAGCTACGGTTACTGCTTACCAGCAGGGCCGTGTGCTTGTTTACCACTTAAGAAGTAGTATAAAAACATGATTAGGATTAATGAGAGACAAACATATTACACACAGACTTAGCAAGCTGAAGTGGCAGTGGGCTGGTCACATCTGCAGAAGGACCGACGGCCGATGGAGCAGACGTGTCCTAGAGTGGAGACTGCGACTCGGTAAGCGTAAGGTAGGGCGGCCCCCAGCTAGGTGGACCGACGACCTAAAAAAGGTCGCTGGGACGGACTGGATGCGGAAGGCGGAGGACCGTGTGCTGTGGCGCGTGTTAGAAGAGGCCTATGTCCAGCAGTGGACTGCGATAGGCTGATTGATTGATTGATTGATTGAAACATATTTTTACTGAATTCATGTTGGTGAGAACTTATTATTCAAAAGTTCCTTCAACTTCTGTATTATGAATCACAAGGTTGAATCGGGTTTCTTAAAATGGCGTTAACCCAAATAGGTGAGGATATAAATTTAACGGATTACAATATTTATTTGTCACAAGATATTTTTTAACCGACTTTAAAAGTGGTTATCAATTCGTGTGTATTTTTTTTTATTACCTAGTCGTAGAATCTTTTGTATTGTACCTACAATCATCTTCCTAGAAGTTTCGAGTAGAGAGACAAAATACAAGTCATTATTTACTTTTTTTTATACTACTTAGATGGCAAACAAACATACGGCCCGCCTGATGTTAAGCAGTTACCATAGCCTATGGACGTTTGCAATACTAGAGGGATCACTAACGTGTTTCAGATTTAGTGATCAGAAAAACCATAAGACCATATATTTTCCCTCTACTAGCAACACCAAACTGCCTACTTTATGAATATCTTTATTATCAATTTTGTCCATCTTAAGGTTGCTGCCTGTAAGAAATTGCTTTTAGCGATAGCCCATTGTGCATTACTATTTAACATAACAAAAAAACAAAATTATGTAAGCAATATGTATTCTGGTGTACAATAAAGAGTTATCTATCTATAAGTGTAAGTGGTAGATAGAAGCCATAAATGGATATTACGCTATAGGCTTCAATATTCTTTAGCTCGTTAAACGAGCTGTGCTTGCGCTTCAAAGTATGTTCGAAGAAATCGCTGTCGCTAATACAACTTGAACTATTAAGTATTACATTTTTAAATTTTCAGTATTGAAAACTAAACTACATCAACCGGTATTTAGCAACTAAATGCATTGTACAACATAGCATTAAATAAAGAGGAAATAGTTAATTAGGTTGGAATGTCTACTACTAATTTTGTGTGTGTGTGTGTGTGTGTTTAGTAATTAATGATTACCGACTAGATTGTTACGACATTTATCGTCGTATGAACTTATTATATTATCACATAGTAGAACATACAATTCAATATGCAAATTATTTGACGAAAGGCTTCTTTAGGCAGGCTAGAAAAGAGCTATTAATGTCCCTTTCCCTCGTGTATAACACGCATACTACGAGGTATAATTGTTCCATATTTTAATGGTTGCTATATATCCATTGTTTGGGGTCACCTGGTGACCGACGTTGCGTTCAAAGACTTAAATTTTGCACGAAAGTTCCTAAAATGTCTTGTGAAGAAGAAGGGATTTTTAGAACTTTAATCCCTAAACGGCACCTACGTAATATTTAGGCTCTACCCCTGTATGTCCAGTCAGCAAAATCAGCAGTAGACAAATTCACTGACGTTTCATTTGACATTTTTAATACCTGCATAATTTTATTTACGTTTTACCATTTGGCGGGTCGTAGATCTATACACTTGTGTGCCACTTTAGAGACATTTCAAAAAGCTTTCTCTACATAACAAGTACTTGCACTATGATTGTTCTAACAGATTATATCTAACCTACATCGAATGCAATCAAAATGATCTTGCGTAACATCCCGAGAGTAATTCTATCGACGTCGACATACCGCTACAGCTCCCCTTTACAACGCTTTGTAAACAAACTTTTTTTGTTGTTTATAAAAAGACTGTAAGTACTTCGTATGACGTAATAAAGCGATGAAAAGTTTCAACACCGTGATGCGGAGTAAAAACGATAGTATACCATGTACTCTTAGCTTCGCAGGCCTGGTAACGCGTATGAAAGCCGTGCTGAGGACATTAGACAGTTTTTTTAACTCCCGATGAATGCTCGCAGTATCTGGCTAATGTCTGGCCACCTGACTGGTGTTGCATTTCGTTTCCTTATTGCAAGGAATAGGCGAAACGATGCTGTGGTATGTTGTAATATAGATTAGACTGCCTCGGTGGTCCAGTGTGTGGGTTCGATTCCCACACAGGACAAAACTTTGTGTGACCCACAAAGAGTAGTTCTGAGTCTGGGTGTAGTTTGTGTCCGTTAAATGTATGTAAAGTCTCCCGCGACACAGAGCTTGACCTCGGAGATGTCTTTTTAAACAATAATAATAATAACAAAAAGATTTTCAATTTATTTTATAGACTCCCACACTAGACAGCAAACCCTGTATCGCAGATTAATTTCAAATTGTGTTGTCGTCAAGAGAAACACGATTCCTATGCTGTTTGTTTTGGTTTGATAAAGCTACCTACTTACCTCAGTAATCACGTTCTATAATTTTTTTTAAAAAGACAACTCCCGCATTAGAGAACAAGCTCTGTGTCGCGGGGGACTTTACAAACACACAATTAACGGACACAAATTACACCCAGACTCAGAACAACTCTTTTTGGGACACACAAAGTTTTATCCCGTGTGGGAATCGAACCCTCAACCTCGTGCACAGCAGGCGCATACTGCGGCCACTGGACCACCAGCAGTCATTTTTTCAACGAATCCTTACTAATATTATAAATGTGAAAGTTTGTAGCAATGTATGGATGGATGGATGTTTGTTACGACGGATCTGGATGAAATTTGGTACAGAGATAGATTATGGTCTGGAATAACACATAGGCTACTTTTTACAGCGATAACCGATATCCACGCGGGCGGAGCCGCAGGCAACAGCTAGTTATTGAATAAAAGCATCTGCTCTGATGCTGTCAAAGTGTAGATACGTGAGAGAATGTAAGTAAATTACAGTGGAAATAAGTTGAAAATAACATAGCACAGGTCGTTGCACCATGCTGTGCTCTTTACTCTATTATGATGGATTGTTCGGAAATTATGTAAGTAAAGATAGGTTTTTTAATTTTAAAAAAGTATACCTACCTATATTAAAGTTGTATTTATGTATATGCAATCTTCTATATAAATAAACTAGGGGTCGCCCGCGTGGTAATTTGGAATATTTTCCCCGATTTTGCAACATAACTCACTACTGCTCCGCTCCTATTGATCATAGCGTGATGTTATATAGCCTATAACCTTCCTGAATAAATGCACTATTCGACAAAAAAATATTTTTTCTAATCGAACCAGTGCTTTCTGAGATTAGCGCGTTCAAACAAACAAACAAACTCTTTAGCTTTATAATATTATTAGTATTAGTAAAGATACAAATGATACCCCCCCCCCCCCCCCCCTCCCAAATGTATGTACGCGCATAACTTCCGATCAACTGCACCAAACTAGGTGGATATTTTTTTTTGTGTTTGTTATTGTCAGGACAAGGTTTGTATAGAAGAAAATTAAAAGAAAAATATTTTTTTTTATAATTATGTCGGTACGAAGTTCGCCGGGTTAGCTAGTTTATAATACAACAACGTCATACGTCGGCTAAAAACTAAAGACTCGAACAACCAAGACTTAAGCTTATCAACAATAACAAAATTTTGAGCCCGACAATACAATATTTCAGAGTTTAGAAAATAAGGTAAGGTAACAACTTGCCAAAGTATGTGTTGCCAAAATTGTAGGAGTGCAATAATAATGACTTAGCTAATGATTACCTAGGTATCTTTGAGGCTAGCGGATCTTGGTCATACGAGAGATACACTTAATTTTAACACTTTAAAATTGACAACCGTAAAAATAAGCAATAAAGTTAACATCTTACGAATTTAAAATTAAGATCGAAAATGAATCGCTATAAGGACGTCATAGTACAGCCCTTGCTTCTGTAATAATAATACACTTGACGTCGACCGGCAGCAAAAAACAAAACACAAAAACAAGATGGTCTTCGTAAACAATTATTTTAGTAATTGACTGCAGTTTTTTTCTGGACAGCTATTTGCCAGCGAAGTGTCCAATAAAACAGTCTTTGAAGTATGACTGTAATTCTAACAATATGTAACATGTCAGTGTTTGCTGTGATGGACGTAATTGTTTATTTGTTCAATGAAATGACTAGCCAATGTACAAGCGAGATTTCTTAAGTCCGAGTGAGGAAGACAGAAGACTGCAGGTATAATACTAAGTAATATAGTATGTTTCACATAGCATGGGTACTGTGAAGTTTGACATTTGAAGATAAATATCAATGAAAATGATAGACGATTAAATTAAAACTTATCGATTGAATACTCTTTGATCATTCAATTAGCTTATTGGTAAGAGATGGATTGAATCATTTTCTTTCATTTTTATCGTAAAATGGTAAACGTTACCGTACACATGCTATGTGAAATACACTATAATAGGTAGTTGCTGGTCTATTTCGAACCCTTTACCTCTAGCCAATAGGTCAGTAGGAAAGAAGCTATAGACATAGCCGCGAGAGCCTATAGTATAATAAGTATGATTCTTCAAAAAAATATAATCGAATACGCGTCTACCGTGTGGAACCCAGTATATGCCGCGCATTCGCAACGTGTGGAAACTGTACAACGTTCATTTACTCGTCACCTTGCTTTCATGGAACATCGCATCGTTGTCCTTACAATCATCGTTTGGCCCATTTTAAATTAACATCTCTCTGTGACCGCAGAATGATTCGAGATCTTACGATGTTGCATGAGACCCATGAGACTATGAATGGTAAAATAGATTGCCAAAATATCATTGAGCAGATTTTGATGGTTGTACCATACAAAATACCTAGACAACCCATACGTATTTTGTGTGCTTCTTCCTGTAGAACAAATCTGGGCCAACATTCGCCTCTGGTAAGGATGTGTAGTCATTATAATTCGGTAAACTCTGAGGATCTTGACATATTTCATGATAAGTTGCTATCGTTTGTGTCTAAAGTTAGGAAGAACATTAAGTCAAATGAATCAATCATTAAACGTTTATTTACATACTACCATTAATGTTAAGCCATATGTATATTATTATTATTGTTTTTTTTGTGTTTGTATACCTAATTAATATTTTTATAAAGTAAGCTTAAAATTTGCCACTAATATATTGAGAATGTTGTGTACCACTTTAAGTGGCATACATATAAGAACATTAATATTAGTCATAGTTTTAAGCAATGAATAAATATGTATAGCTGTTAGTGTTCCATTAAGAAATAAATAAAAAAGGATTATAAGGAAGTAATACCCGCGAGAGCATAAGATTCTCCAAGAAAGGTTTACAAGGGTAACACGCGAGTTATACCCCTGGTGTTCCAAGCGTCCATAGGCTACGGTAACTGCTTATCATCAGGCGGGCCGTATGCTTGTTTGCCTTTTTAATAGTATCAAAAAAACGCTAACGTTATCAAACAGTTATCTAATAGAATGATAATAGTAATAATATAACGCAACAATGCGTCGTCGTGTGACTCACCGCGCTCTCTCGTTTGCCGTCTGTCGTTTCGTCCTCTGCACTAGAGACTCGTTCACTTTACTCGTATTTAATTCACTGTAACAATAATGAAAGTGTTGTTACTTTTATTATCATAATTAAACTTATATGTTATAATTATTATGAGTCAGGATCTTGTGTTGTTTGTCAGTTTAATTAGAGAGATTTTAACAAGGTGTAAATTAAATTTGTTGAACATTATCGCATTGTTCATCAAATTGAAATTTAAAATGCATTTATTTATTGATACTTTGACAGATTTGATAAGTTGCTTAACTTATTTTAATTTAAGCAACTTTTTAAATCTGTTATTACTTATAAAAAATAGCGAAACACCTTTTATAAGAGTCCTTCTATCTATGAACTTGTATGTAGAAAAATATTATAATGTACCATAAATATATCATTAAACTCAAACTTTTAATAAAGTCTCATGTTAGTAGTACATGAGGCCTTTATCAGCCGCTGCATGGAAAGAAAGAAAGAAAATATTTTATTTTCACTTAATTTAATAAAATGTATTTTCTTTCTACCTTTAGAAGATCCAGCCAGCAGTGGTTGGATAAGGTTTAACGAAGAAGAAGAAGAAGAAGATCATCATGACTATGTAAGTTAGTAATTAGTTTGTTTCATCTTGGGTTTGTCAAGATTCATAAAATTGATTGATGATTGATTGATTCCCACATGGACAAATCTTTGTGTGACCCACGAAGAATTGTTCTGAGTCTGGGTGTAATTTGTGTCCGTTAATTGTATGTTTGTAAAGTACCCCGCGACACAGAGCTTGTTCTCTAGTGCGGGAGTTGTCTTTTTTAAGAAACAAAATAAAAAAAAACTATACTACAATAGTATCGAACTTTATATACCTATATAAATTATATCAAAGATGTTTTTTTACTAGTTTTGGAATTAATCATTTATTTATATAACCATATTACAAGTAATTTAAAATTAAATTTATATTTACACAAATTAGAAATAAAAAAGAAATTATAAAGATAAAGTATGTATCTACTAATTAAAACTCGGTAAATTAAACTTTATTAAATAGTTAAGCTTAACTCGCCTAGTCACGGAACCTAGAATAACTATTTAATTTTTATTTATCAGGCTTTTCTTATTGCAACTGTCACAGAAACTTTAATAATCAATTTATATGATAAGGACACAAGACATATTGCAAAACATAAAGTGACCTCTAAACTAGAGCTAAGTTTCTGGATGCGGATATCGTAGAACTGAATTATTGAAAATTGGCATAAATTCTTTCCTTATTTAGTGAATTCTCATTAGCTAGAAATAAATAGTTTTAAATATGAATATTTATAAGCAGCTGCATTTTTCTCGGTCGTAGCCAATGATGTAATGCCTAGTATATTCTTTGTTTTTATAAATATAATATGCATAATATACCTACCTTACTACATTGCACACTTAGCTACTCACACAACACTAGACTTTTAAAGATAATAGCTGATTCCAAACTAGACAGACTCTGTACTATGGCTACCAGAAAACTGGTAAATATTTTCATATATTTTTAAATACATATATCTCCCAGATCTAGCTGATATAAAACAGAAAAAGGCTCCCTAACCAATAGACTACCAGCCCCTCTAGACAAGTGGCATAAACGATAGTCGAATCGAAAAGTCAAAAAAATAAATGTATGGAATTTGACGTGAGTTTACGATTTAATGTCGTAAACTTACGTCAAATCCCATACATTTTCTTTTTTGACTTTTCGATTCGACTATCGCTTATGCCACTTGTCTAGAGGCTCAGGTCAGTCAAAGAATAAAAAATCTTGGTATGGTGATGGCGGGCTGTTTTTCGCAACTCCACGTCGATACGCGTATTTTAAGTACGAGATTGACCTTTTAACGTTGTTATTTTACTTTGTTCTATATTCCCGACGCAATACTTACAGTTTCAGAAGCATCTTCTCCAGAAATAGCATTTGGCAGACATGTTAAAATTTTCTAAATTAATCCCAACAATATTACAAAATGAACCACAGGCTTGAGATTCTACGTTCGACATTTTTTAAATGCTACTGAACCAATGTGGGCGGAGTATCATGACATCATTGTGTTTACTCAAGTCTACGCACACATGCCTACGTCACGTTTATCAAAAGATAATATCTCTGCAACGCGTCACTGTAATTTACACTCTATAGCTAACAGGTTAGGTGTATTTTCAACTGCTAATGTCATCTGTAGTTACGGCTATACTGAACAGACGATTGTGATCTCAGCACACATTACATATACGAAGTGTGGTAGGGTTCTAGGTCACTGGGCACGAGCCGCTTTTGTTTTGTCGCCGCATCGATTATATCGTCGATCGACAGAATTAATCGAGTTTGAATACAATGAGACAGCTTATTGAGTAGCCTTATCGAGTTTCAGATATATTGCTCTTAAGTACCATACAAGGTACTTACATATAAAGTCATTTTGCAGGAAGAGGGCGGTAGGGGACACCCATTATGCCTGGCGCTTCTATGTATAAGTTTGGTCAAGACCAAGAACCGAAAACAATGAAGACAGACTAAATCAAGTGTACCAAATGCTATGACGGGCGTGGCGTGCTTTCCATTCAGAGGACAGAGGGGGGGTGCATAGATCTTCGCCCAAGGGTGCCAGTATGGAGCAGAAGTGCACGAAGTCTAATCCAAATTGGTTGATGAATGAGGAAGCGAAAGAAGTATGTTTGGATCGAAGCAATTGGCGTACCGTAATCTCTGCCTACCCCAATGGGAGACGGGCGTACTGATATTATATGATATAAGATAGGCAACCCGAACCGCAACACTAGCATTGCCAGTTTACCGTGCTTAATCTGTAATACCGGTTCTTAGTCGGAATAAAGATTCTTTGTTGGATGACCTCATTACAAAATTGTCGTTAAGCGAAAGATTTTTCACCCTCTTGACTCTACTCTATGGAGAGAGCAAAGAGTTTGGTATGTATAAACATAGCGTAAGGAATGAAGACTGGGTCAATACGTGTTGGTGGAATTGTACGAATAAATATAATTGGCAGAGATATGTATCTCTTTAATAAAGATCTAGATAAAAGACAAGCTAATAATGAGGTACTTCTATGTATCCTATGTATGTCGGTATTTGGCATCCAATCTACTATACTACATCTTTACTTGCTAATGTTACGAATTGTGTCATAATATCATAATATGTAATTGCTTGCCAAGTGAGACTTGATCAACAATTTTCCTATGCTGTCATTGGAAAATTGACACGTTGCGCAGTAATATAGAGAGGTAGGGCATCATAAGCGAGCAAGCTCGACTGAGTAAGGAGCTCCACCACACACTTTGTATGATTTTTTACCTTTCTATTAACATATTATGTTTTTAAGCCCGCCTGATTGTAAGCAGTTACCGTAGCCTATGGACGTTTGCAACACCAATGTATTACTCGTGCGTTGCCGAACTTCTTTCTTGCAGAACCCCATGCTATAGTCTCTCAGGAAAACTACGACATTCTACAACCAAATGGTACGTGGTAGGAAATTCCTCTGTAACCGTAAGGTGCGGCACGTTTGAGTTGACTGCCTCGGTGGTCTAGTGGCCGCAGTATGCGCCTGCTGTGCACGAGGTTGTGGGTTCAATTCCCACACAGGACAAAACTTTGTGTGACCCACAAAGAATTGTTCTGAGTCTGGGTGTAATTTGTGTCCGTTAATTGTATGTTTGTAAAGTCCCCCGCGACACAGAGCTTGTTCTCTAGTGCGGGAGTTGTCTTTTATAAAAAAAAAAAAAGAATAAACCTAAAAACCCGTAGACTTTATACTCATGACTTCTAATATAAATAAACTTAATTGCGTAAAATAAACAGACTTGCAGACATTTTGAAATGTAGGTGCGACTGAGCATAGCACAATTGTATGCATTATACAAAAAAACGTTTAGCACTTTCGTCAATACTAGTCGTGGCCTCATTAGGTATTGCTGAAGTACTGATGTCCAACAGACCTTTCGTTATTAACATTTTGCACGACATCAAGTCCTACTTTGTATTATAAACACGACAGTTTGTGAGTTTGGATGGATGTTTTTTTAAGTCTTGATAGCAGAATACCAAAAATGCTACTGAGATTCAATTGAGCCATCCGTAAACTAGCATTAAGGCCCTGTACTCATACACAGGAACTCAACTTCACCGCTATGTGTAGTTGTTTGGCTGTGGTCTTTTGTAAGGTGGAGGTCCTTCTCCAGTCGGGCTGGCTCGCTAGTAGTGCCCTAACTCTTTTTGAAACTTCTTCACGCAAAAACTAGGTAATGGGTTTTTTTTATACTACCAAGGTGACAAACAAGCATACGGCCCGCCTGATGGTAAGCAGTTACCGTAGCCTATGGACGTTTGCAACACCAGGGGTGTCACTCACGCGTTGCCGACCCTTTAAAAACCTTATAACTCCTTTCTTGAATCAGAATAGCCCATAGGCTATATTTTATATAGCATTAAATTTTTTTTATTTTATACTAAATCCACGCGGGCTAAGGCTCGGGGAAAAGATGGTGGCCCATATAAAATAGTACCTATTTACCGCCAAAATCGAAGTTGAACAAATAATAAATTGAAAAACTTAGTATATCCTTCTTACGATTATTTTATATTAGGTATGAAGCCGTGTGGTGTCGGCGGAATAGAATAACACCACCCCATATCTTCCCGTGGGTATCGTAGGAGGCGATTAAGGGAGTGTGCAAAAGTACTGACCGCTTATAACTTTTTCACAATATACTGTTCCAACAGTCCAAGTCTTTTTCCGGTCGTAACGGTCCCCGTTCCACTGGGCTCAGAAAGGCAAGGATGAGTATGTGCACTTGTGTTTTGCGCGCGCATTTGTGCACACTAATATATCCTGCGCAACTGACCGCTTCCATATAAAGGATTCCGATGTCAACATAGTCCTACGGCGATGGGAGGAGGTAGAGAGGCTTGACGTGATGCTCGTTGGGTTTTGTCTGACTCCTGCACGTAGGCGGCCTTGGGGGTGTAGTATTTACATCGTGGTCGTTCCTGCTCTGCATCGGGGTGACGGAGCGGGCTCGGCAGCACCCAGGGTGACAAAGCAGCCCTATTTAGGGAGGCGCTGCTTTCCTCACTCAGCTGGGGAGGGGGCTAGAAAAGGTGCTCTAAACAAATGCTCACTCCAACCCATACGGAGGGTAGCAACCGCGGCTGCCTCTGCATCCAATATTCGCGGTCGACGCCACAAGAAAATAAAAGATAAATCATCACTACCAATGACGTTTGGCGCGTGGAATGTTAGAACACTTCTTGACCGCGAGGCAAATGCCTGCCCTGAGCGAAAGACTGCCATTGTATCTCGAGAACTTCATCGCTATAAAGTAGATGTGGCTGCACTCAGCGAAACACATCTACCCGATGAAGGAGAGCTGGTAGAACACGGTGGTGGGTATACTTTCTTTTGGAAAGGACTCACTTCCTCAGAGCCGCGAAGGTCAGGTGTAGGCTTTGCTGTCAAAAATAAGCTCACTGGACAGCTACAGGAGTGTCCTGTGCACATTTCTGACCGCATTACCACACTACGCCTTCATATGGAACATGACAACTTCCTAAATGTTATCAGTGTCTATGCTCCTACGCTAGACAAGTCTGATGAAATTAAGGATAAATTTTACGAAGAACTGACGCAGTGCATAGATCGTATTCGCCCGAGGGAACAGATCCTACTCTTGGGTGATTTTAATGCCAGAGTAGGACGTGATTTCGAAGCCTGGCCTAAAGTTCTGGGTAGACATGGTGTTGGTAATATGAACAGCAACGGACTACTGTTGCTTAATCTTTGTGCACAACTCGACCTTGCAATTACGAACACTATGTTCAGATTGCCTGCCAAATACAAGACAACGTGGATGCACCCAAGGTCAACACACTGGCACCTTATTGACTATGCAATCGTGCGTCAGAGAGATGTTCGGCAAGTTCAAGTCACTCGTGTCATGCGTGGTGCTCACTGTTGGACTGATCACCGGCTTGTAGTTACTAAGTTATGTATTCGTCTTCGACGTCCTTGTAGATCGATAAGACCAAAACTGGAGCGTCTAAACATTGAACGACTCCAAAATGTAAACACGAGGGCAAAATATGCCGAAACATTGAGCACTGCTTTGCTGCCTCTCGATCTAAAATCTAGTGGATTTAGTACTGTCTGGGAATCCCTGTGTACTCATATTCTTGACACTGCTAGAACTACTTTGGGTCTGAGCGTCCGAAAACATGAGGACTGGTTTGATGTGAATGATGGGGTATTAACGGACGCTATTAATAAACACCGGCGGCTCCTAAGGCGGCACAGTGGACGACGTCGTGTTGGAAGTGTTACGGAGATACGTCATAGTGGCTTGGAGCTGCGTAAACTCGCACGAAACGCAAAGGAAAAATGGTGGCAGGAGAAGGCTCATTATATACAGTGGCTCGCTGATACCAACCAGCTAGGTGAGTTTTATACTGAAGTACGAAATTTACTCGGTACATCCTCAATGGCAAAAGTTCCACTTAGGCCGACTAGTGGCGAAGGGCTTCTTAAAAGTAGGAAGGAAATACTCGAGCGCTGGGCTGAGCATTTCGACAGCTTGCTCAACGTGGATCACTCTGTTGACCTAGACCACGTTCGCTCCCTACCTCAACAAACTTATGCCCTCGAGCTTGACGAGCCAGTCTCATTTGATGAGGTTGCTCGTGCTATTAAACAACAGCAAAATAAACGTGCGGTTGGTGTTGACTCTATACCTGGAGAAATATTGAAATACGGCGGTGAGGATTTGTTTTCAGCGATGTGGGAACTCTTTGTCGATATGTGGGAACAGGAGCGAGTCCCTAACACTTTTAAAGTGTCTCTTATTCGGGCCCTTTATAAAGGCAAAGGTGACCGCGCTGATTGCAATTCCTACCGTGGTATTTCATTATTGTCAGTGCCTGGAAAAGTCTTCGCCAGAGTTCTTTTAAACCGCCTCAGAGAATTATCTGAAAAGATTTTGCCAGAATCCCAGTTTGGTTTCCGACCTGATCGTGGTACGTGTGAGGCAATTTTCTCAGTGTGTCAATTACGAGAAAAAAGCAAAGAACAGGGTCGAAATATGTATCTCTGTTTTGTTGACCTTGAAAAAGCGTTTGATAGTGTGCCACGTGAAGCCCTTTGGATAGTGTTACAGAAAGTTGGATGCACGGAGAAGTTTGTTAGACTTCTGAGACTCTTGCATGACGACATGCAGAGCTGCGTCGCTGTTAATGCTGATCAGTCAGAGTTCTTCCCTGTTACCTGTGGGGTGAAACAAGGGTGTGTTCTTGCACCCACACTCTTCGCATTATACTTTGCAGTCGTAGTCCGGGAAGTCTTGCAGACAACTTCTGAAGGTATCCGCATCCGTTTTCGTACTGATGGAAATGTTTTCAACTTAGCCAGATTCAAGGCCCGAACTAAAGTGTCCTACGCACTGATCACGGAAATTGTCTATGCAGATGATCTTTGCTTTGTGACTGACTCCCCAGACGGTTTGCAGCAGCTTATGACAACCCTTCACGAGTCTTGCCGTAGTTTTGGTCTGAAGATTAGTGTCAAAAAGACGGAAGTGATGTCCCTTGATATCCATGGTCAAGAGACACTGGCCATCAAGCTCGGTGATGATTTTGTTAAGCAGGTTAATGCATTCCGGTACCTCGGGAGTATGATAACATCAAATTGCGACCTTGATGCTGAAATCAACAGTAGGTTAGGTGCTGCAGCTGCAGTATTCGGTAAACTGGATCGCAAGGTTTTTAGTTCACATGACCTGAAGCTGGCTACCAAAATAGATATTTATAAGGCGGTGGTGTTACCAAGCATACTGTACTCTTCGGAGTCAGGGACAGCTTATCGCCGCCATATACGCACGTTGGACCGTTTCCACCTCAAATGCCTTCGCAAAATACTAAATATCCGTTGGTTTGATCGCGTCCGGAATACGGAAGTGCTGCGAAGAGCCAATATCATGGGGATAGAGGCTTACCTGATGCGGCGGCAACTCCGTTGGTGTGGACATGTTTCGCGAATGTCGGATCAACGTACGACTAAGTGCATCTTTTTCTCTGAACTTGAGAAGGGCAAGCGTAAGCATGGCGGACAATTCCTCAGGTATAAAGATGTACTAAAGCGTCACATGAAAAAGTGCGCTATTGAGCCCTTACAATGGGAGCAATTAGCTACTCGACGACCTGAGTGGAGGTCTCTGGTGAAAACTAAAGTCAATGACTTTGAGGCCAATCGCTGCTCTGAACTAGATGCTCGACGCGATGAACTCAAAGCACGTCCACCATGTGCAATCAATTATAATTTCTGTAATGGTGTGCTCACCTGCCCGCAATGTGCGCGTACGTTTAGTAATAAGATAGGCTACATTAGTCATATTCGAGCACATCAACGCCATGAATCAGAACGGAGTTGAAGAGGTCGCCATGGCCGAAATCGGTCGAGGAAGTAGTAGTAGTAGTAGTATTAGGTATGCACTTCATTAAAACCCCGTGAAGTACACAAACAGTTCATACAATTTAAGTGGATATTTGCAATGACTTGTGTTGTGTGATTAGGCCAACCCAAAATACCTACGTATCTTTAGCAAACAAAACAATCTCTTTGCAGCAAATTTGGAAATCGTACCTACTTGTGACCGCTCACAATCTAGAATACCGATTCGCTTTGTCAGACACAGACATAATTTAAATAGTCTGAAGAAAATTATGTTAATTGCTTCATCAATAAAAAGTGATAGCATTCAAATAACAATACCAATTATTGACAACATTTCGTTCTGAGTTGCTGTTAGCCTCCGTCTAGTAGCTTTTGATTTAGTACCTCATCGCACTGTGGTAAGGTTGTTAATCAGCTTGCTCATCATGGTCTCTCTTGTTGCAGTAGTGCTGGTAGAATCCCGCGGCATGCCAGCGGCAGCACGACGTCATCCGTCGAGCTCTTGTAAGCGCGCGTATTCCTGCCGTTCTGGAACCGAACGGCTTATTTCGTAGTGATGGCAAGCGTTCTGACGGTATGACTATCGTTTCTTGAAGGATGGGAAGGCCCTTAGTGTGGGATGCTACCTGTGTAGATACCTTGGCGCCTTCCCATCTTTCATTGACTGGCATTAAAGTGGGTTCGGCCGCCACTTCTGCAGAGCGCCTCAAGGGGCGCAAATATGAAAGTCTCGGTGAGACTTACATTTTTGAGCCATTTGGGGTCGAAACTCTAGGACCATGGGGCCCAAGTGCCCACAAACTGTATCGTAAGATATCTAAGCGTTTAGTCGAGTCATCTCACGATCCTAACGCTGGCTTTTTCTTGCGTCAACGTATTAATTAGCCTTGCAATCCAGCGTGGAAATGTTGCCAGTCTTTTGGGCACCTTTCCTCAGAACTGGGACCTCAATCAGATATTTAATTTATAGGTTAATACCTTTCAATATCTGATTGTTTGTAAGTAGGCTAGGTTAGGTTACTTTAATTTTAATAACTATTCATGTAAATATCTTATGAAATAAATGTTATGTTTTTGAATCAAACTTTTAAAAAAATGTTAGAACTCGCACACAGCCATCTGATCCCAAACTAGGTAACGCCTTTTTTTGAGGGAAATGCTACTTATGCATACCGCCCCGGGTGGACTTGACGTAACGATATAATGTCGTACACTTATGTCTAATCTCATACATTTGTAGTCAGGGTCACTAAGTAACAACAACATGAACAGACAAGTCAATGTTCAAATACTTCTACCTAAAACTCTGTCCATATCCAATGCAAAACCAACTTAAACATGAGCCGGTAAGTTGTTGACTTTGTAGGTATCTATTTATAAAGGTAATAAGTTTGTTCAAAATGGCGATGAGTTCTCAGATTCTCTGAGTCATGACTCATAACATAACACAAAAACCAATTCACCGCTGACGACTGTTCACAAAAACGTGTTGAACACTGTTCTAATAACTTTAATAGCGGAGTAATAGTCCTTTTTATGTTGCTATTTGTACTCGAGGATTGTTGTGTGTAGCGAGAGGAACTAATGTAAACTTAACTTAGTAGGTTTACTTCTTTTTTTTTTTTCTTTTTTTTTTAAAAGACAACTCCCGCACTAGAGAACAAGCTCAGTGTCGCGGGGGACTTTACAAACATACAATTAACGGACACAAATTACACCCTGACTCAGAACAATTCTTCGTGGGTCACACAAAGTTTTGTCCTGTGTAGGAATCGAACCCACAACCTCGTGCACAGCAGGCGCATACTGCAGCCACTGGACCACCGAGGCAGTCAAACTCTCTACTTTTATAGTGATTGTTAGCTTTCCTTTGTTTCAGACTTATTCTATAAATTCGATGTTTATGGCTTAGGAAAAAATATATTGACGTGAAGGCACTGAAAACTTAATATTTAGTTCGTGAAGGTAACAAGGAGTGTCTATAAAAATCTGTGGCATTTTATAAAAATTGAGAATACACGGTTGATTCAGTGGCTTAAGTGGTTACTTCGCAATTTACCACTAAGCAGCGAGTTGTGGGTTCGATTCTCAAACGGGACGAAAATTGTGTGATCTTTAAATGTTTGTCCCTAGTTTAGTGTAGTGGGTGTATTATTACACAGGGATTCCTTCCTAGTGCGGGCGTTGTCTTTTTAAGCAAAAATATCGTACAAAATTTGTATGAAACTAAGGAGGCAAACAAGCATACCTGCCTGATGGTTAGCAGTTACCATTGGACGCTTCCACCCCTCGTGCGTTGCCGAAAGGCCTAGTTAGAATGCAATTTTAAGTTAAGTTTAATCTATGATAAGATAGGTAGCTAATCTGTAAAGAATATTGGACTTTAACTTTGTAAACATACAGTCAAATATAGTCTGTAAACAGTGTTAACACACGTCATCGCATAACAATTTAAAAAATAGACCTATATTTTAAATTGCGTCGGAATTGTTGATGTTGGCTTACTTTCTGATTGACGTCATCGGTACAATATTGCGTTATAAAATAGGTATACTATGGTGAACATAATATGTCAGAAGGTGAAGGATATATCCTACTAATATTATAGAATATTATAAACGCGAAAGATTGTAAGTATGGATGGATATTTGTTACTCTTTCACGTAAAAACTACTAATCGGATCTGGATGAAGTTTAGCACAGAGATAGATTATGGTCTGGAATAACACATAGGCTACTATTTACAGCGATAACCGACATCCACGCGGGCGGAGCCACGGACAACAGCTAGTTATACAATAATGTCGAAAAACTGCCGTACAATTAGAAAAATAAAGGACTTGGCCTTACAAGAACTGAGAACCTCCTTCGTTTTTTCGTCGGTTAAAAAGTTGCTGTCAATAACATGCAGCAAATTTCGGCCGAGCAGCTGCAGGCGAGTTAGCTTCATTATAGGTACTCTGACGAGTCGTGAATGTCGTGACACCTCAGCAGAAGTGAGGTATCAGCTATCAAATTATTTCATTGGGTAGAGTGAGATTCACTAAAATTAATAAGTGTTCTTTAGGAAGTCAATAGGTTTAACCCGATTTTTATAACTGGGCAGTTGGAACTGACAAAATTATTAGGTTGGCATGATTGAATTCACCCGCCTGCTTTTCTTCCTACCACCTCGCAGGCGCCTGTTCCTGTCAGTACGGTACGGACTTCGTGTTGTCTGCGCTATTTGTATATCCATATCGCTCTTTGCTACAATAAAAATAGCATTTATTCTTTTTAGAAGACAACTCCTGCGTTAGAGAACAACGCTCTGTGTCGCGGGGGACTTTACAAACATACAATTAACCACCCCTTTCCATCCCGAGGGTGTTGTAAGAGTCGACTAAAGGAGTAAGTCAGGCCGACAGAGCTTTTGAGTTTGAGTACCTATCCCTCCAAGTGTATGTAGGAGATCCGTGTCTAGCAGTGGGACGTTTATGGGTTGAGATGACACTATACCTTTCTAACGCACAACGACACAACATCATAATGATAGAATAGACGCCATCTTCCTCTCTCCTATTATACCGACTATGCTGTGCCCGACAGGGTCCATAATTGTTACATAATTATAAGATACCATCTGTTATACATTGTGGAAGCAATAAACGATTGAGTATTGAGTATCATAAAGTATTTAATGAACTGTCATTGCTGTTTATTGTCCAGTGATACCTATTGCATATATTATGAATATTTCACGATATTAATACGCAATATGCGCTTAATTTATATTAATATTGTCGTAGGCAGGTGCCGGCCGCTTGAGTCAGGGCCACAGTCGCCTACACTTCTGCCCACACCAGAACACACCTCTTATGTTATCATGAACTATACAGTTGAATAAACATTCAGTTTTATTAACTGTATTGGAATTAATCCATTTACTTGCACTTTTATTAGAATGTTATTGAAGAACTGCTCTATCAACTTACCAACGTTTGTAAAGTCTCCCGCGACACAGGGCTTTAGTGAGGGGGTTTTTTAAAAAGAATAATATACATAGTTACAAACATATCATCACGCCTGTCTTCCATTGGGATAGGCAGAGATTATGGTACGCCAATTGCTTCGTCGATCGAAGCAATTGGCGTACCATAGTCTCTTCTCGTACTTCCTCTACACTCATCAATCTCTTCATGCATGAACGTCGGTTCTGGGTATTTTTAATTCAACAAACATTTAACCTACATTCTACACTAATAATATACTGTAGCTCCACTACTGTCCTCTGAGGTCTAGAACATCACTGCCAATTATATCATCATCATATCAGTCGAAGGACGTCCACTACTGGATATTGGCCTCTCCTAAGAACTTTCACAGCATTCGGTCTTGAGCTAACCTTATCCATTGCCTGCCCGCACACTTTACCAGGTCATCGGTCCACCTTGTCGGCGGCTTGACCAATTAATCATGCTGTAACTTCCAGCTTGACGTGGTCGTCACTACAAAACCTTTCTGCCTCGAGGAAGATTGCGTCAATTAATTCTTAACAAAGTTCGCAGAACCGGTGGCAGCCATTGATTCTGCGACCTTAGGTAGTATTATGTTATCGTAGTCGTCACCGATCGCTCAATCTAAGTAGTATTCTATCATTATAACAATGTAGGTACTACCACACAGAAAATACTTAATAGTACTAGTACTTTTCGGGACAATCCCACCCACATGCCCACCGCTGTGACTCCTGTGAGCCAGGATTAACAGCGGAGTAACCAACTGATACACCGAGTTTTGACACTCGTGCGTCCCGTGGACAACTAAACCTACTGTCTTGGACCCCGCAACGAATTTATTCAGAAGTAAATAGGAGGAGTTAGAAAGAAAAGTTTCCACTTCCCTCCATAGCAAAGCAGGAGACAAAATAAATCTGTATAGGTTTGTAACCTATGATAGTACTAGTACTACTTAAATTTCGTCTGAAACTTCGTTGGTGTACAGTTTTATCAAATATATTTCAAACAGAGGTATTTCTTGCCATCTGTACATAATACATATTTACACAAATGTATTGAAATTAAAGATTTCCTAACCAAATTTATAAAACATTTGTGCAAATACTAACATAATACCAGATCAATTTTTGATAAACTCCAGCCGATAATAAGTAGCAAAAAATTGTCAGTACAAAGATAGTAACGATGTTCATAAGGTTGTGTCAAATATAAAATATACAAAAAATAGCAACACAGTTATTTTTAGATTGTATTTATGAGCATACCTACCTGCCTTCATCTTGACCAACTCATAAAGAGCACAAAGAGCAAAGAGAACAAATTCAAATCGACGACAAACCGAAGAATGCCTCATTCTTTTAATTGTCGTCGATTTTTTTTATTTAAATTTGGATTTTATCATTTATGGTAACATTTTAATGTAATTAAAAAACGTGATTGATAAAGTACGTAATTTTAAATTTCGAATTTAATTCCCATTTGAATTCGGACCCTTATGTATCTAAACATAAGGGTCCGAATTCAAATGGGAATTAAATTCGTTTTACCTCCTTATGACCTTAGGACCCTTATGTTTAGATAGATTGAATGAAATAGTAAGTATACTACAGTCGATTAATACCGACCTAAAATGAGAATAGAATAGACAAGAAACACTTTGTTTCATTTTCTTGTCTATTATCCTAGGGACATTGTCTTATTTGTAACGGTTGCTAAACAACAAAATACTCATATAATATGTACGTTTTACAAGTATATTAAGCTATGTGGGTGTCGAGCAAGGCAACCAGGAAATTGCCCTAGTAATGACCAATAGAGTCATAAGTATTTTAAGGCCTAGTAGGTATGTATGTAGAAGTATAAGTGTAGGGGTGGACAGTGACAATTTGATCACTTTTGTTGCCTACCCGAAAGTAACCCGGCTAACCTGATGATAAGAGATAATAGCCGCATTGCATAGGCAGTGCCAGAGCCAAGTAAAATTCAATCAATCAATCAATCAGCCTATCGCAGTCCACTGCTGGACATAGGCCTCCCCTAACACGCGCCATAGCACACGGTCCTCCGCCTTCCGCATCCAGTGCGCCCCAGCGACCTTTTTTAGGTCG
This sequence comes from Trisateles emortualis, assembly GCA_947095525.1. Classification (NCBI taxonomy): domain Eukaryota; kingdom Metazoa; phylum Arthropoda; class Insecta; order Lepidoptera; family Erebidae; genus Trisateles; species Trisateles emortualis. The sequence goes on along the minus strand of OX352741.1, from coordinate 16,957,155 downwards.
TCGGTCCACCTAGCTGGGGGCCGCCCTACCTTACGCTTACCGAGTCGTGGTCTCCACTCTAGGACAAGTAAAATTACGGAACTACATTTTGTAATCCAGAGATAGCCTATCGGGATTTACCTTATATGGTGATATTTAAAGCTAAGTAACCATTGTATTGAAACCGTTTCGTAGAATAGCAGCCGTTTAAATTTTGACAAAAATTTGGCAAATGTACCTACATCTAGGAGAATAGCATTATAATTTGGATTTTTTGCCAATTTGACGCAAGCGTCACAGCAAACGTTTAAGAGAATTGAAGTAAATGTTTTCATGTAAGAATGACGCGTGTTATTTCCGTTCAACTTGTTAATGCACTCAAAATTGCCACAAAATGGTAATGAGCACTGTTGATGTGTTGTATTTTGCATACATTATACAATGCGATATACAGACATTCAATTAGCAAACGATTGTTAATTGTCTATACCAACAGGTGATGCATCAGCAACATAATAATATAATGAAGTGAACTGTGTCGGTGCTTTACTTATTTTAATCTTCTTGAATGTGAATTTTCTGTTTCTTTTACAGAACACATAAAAGAGCTTTGTTCTGAGGTTACTTTTGTAGAAAAACTGTTAAGATAATTGCCAAATAGGTGCACCTAGATACAAACAGATACATCATCACACACATCACTTCGTTGCTTGTTGTAGCGTTATTCTATTGGCCTGATAGATGACGCTACAATAATAATGCCATGATGACAAAAAAATAAATCAATGAACAACCGGCCAGCTGATTCTCTAACACACAGAGATGGCAAACTGACAGTTGTGATTGCTCGGTGACGGCACAATCTATTAACTAAAACGTCAAAAAGGCTCGGTTTTTGCTCTTACGGAATACCGATTTTCAATCTGACAGCCAGATTTTGCTCGGTTTTCGCGGTGGCCTGGTTTTTGCTCTTACGGAATACCCCTGCCGGCCTTGTCCCTTGAGGGATGCCCAGCAGATGACGTATTTCTTGAACGCATATTGTGAGTTGTTAGCATACGCACGTATTGCAACTGTTCAGATACAGTTATTAGTTATAAATTCAATTAGGTACTATCCACCACCGGCATCCATATTAAACAGAAACTTACCGTGGAACGAAAACGGCATAAACACCATGAAGCATAATATGAACTGTATTTACCATTATTTCGTTGTCTCATGTACATTAACCTCTCGTATCAACTATACCTACTGCGATGGCTCCCAAGTGCTACGACATGCACTATTTTAAACCAAAGGGAAAGGACCTTCACCTTACAGGTCCCCACGCCCATTTAGGGATGCGTTTTGAAAAAAAAACGTTTTCCTATGCCAGGGATATTCCATCTTAATGCTCTGGTGTCAAAAAATGCGTCGGCAACACACTAGTGATACCTCTGGTACTGCAATCGTCCATAAGCTACAGTAACTGCTTAACATCAGGCACAAACAAGCATAGGGCCCGTATGCTTGTTTGCCACCTAAGAAGTATATAAAAATACTCAAAGAACTTAAAAAAACTGTTACCCTTTACTCCCATGTTTTATCTAGGTCTTCTAGAACCCAGACCCTGCCTATTACCCCCTGTATACTGTATGAACTTTTAAAGGCTGTTGAGTTATATCCACATCAACATGTAATCATACGAAGCCGATATTTGACACCTGTTATGTTTCTGCTTCCTGATCAACACGACAAGGCCAAATATGAAACTAGAGAATAAGTAATAGGTAGATAGACTAAATACATAGATACATAAAGCCTCAGATTACAAAATAAAACCCTTTGTTTGATAATTTGAATATACAGCAGAAAATAAGGAACGATGACGTTATAGCTAGTAATGAACGACCACCACAGACACAATAGCGATAAGCACCTCCCTTACTAAGTGATTCAGTTCTGATTGACTGTAAAAAATAGAGAGGTAGGGCATTATAAAAGCGAGCAAGCCAGACTAAGGAAGGACCTCCACCTTTCAGAAGATAAGAAGACCACAGCCAAATAATTACATACAGCGGTGTAGTTGTGTCCCTGTGTGCAAGTACAGATCTCCAGCGCTCAATTAGGGATGCGTTTTGAAAGAATCGTTTTCTTATCCCAGGGATACTAAGTACATATTAAAAAAGGAAACGCAAATAATACATCTTGTATTGCAAGCGTCCAAAGGCTACGGTAACTGCTTGCTTTGTAGTAGTATAAAAAATATATATATCAGCAGTTATTACAAAATTATGACTTCTCTACTGGTGCCAACTTGATACATTCAGAGTAAAAGCTGTTGATCTACTGGGTATCTACCGTTTCATCATAACAACATTAAACAAAATAATTTTATTGAATCTCAACAGTAAACAGTGTGAAACATTCTGCTATAGATGCTATGACGATGCTTCAAGGCCACCTTATTGGCAGGATATCAATATTTACATACACTGTTCACGTATGTCCGTTCCTACAGGGCTTGTCGTGTATAAATTATGAGTTTGTGAGACTTGTAGATATTATAACTATACATTCTTTCTTTCTCTGAGGCCTATCCGAAAGAAAAGAAAGAAAGAAAGAAAAAATGTTTATTTGGCACAATAAAGATATTGGCAGGATATCAATATTTACATACACTGTTCACGAGTGTCCGTTCCTACAGGGCTTGTCGTATATAAATTAAAAAAGTTTATGAGACTTGTAGATATTATAACTATACATTCTTTCTTTATCTGAGGCCTATCCGAAAGAAAAGAAAGAAAAAAATGTTTATTTGACACAATAAAGACACGTTACAAAAATAAAAGTTAAAAGAAAAATTAAAGAAACAGAAAAAAAGTATACTATATAACTACATAGAAGTCGGTGTCTCACACTGGTCTGGTCTATCTGGTTCTTTTAGCTACTGTGGTCGTCTGTGGTGGTATCTCTAAACCACCACAACCTGTATAAATAAAAATGTAACCACCCGAATGAATGTACGCGCATAACTTCCAATCGACTGCACCAAATTAGATAATTCTTTTTTTTGTGTTTGTTATTGCCAGGACAAGGTTTGTATAGAAGAAAATTAAAAGAAGAAAAGATCTTTTTTTATATGGCGGTATGAAGTTCGGCGGGTCAGCTAGTATCTAGCTTATATTATTCAACTATGTTCCGGCTATGTTTATGCATGAATAGGTTGATAAATGTAGAAGAAGCGAAAGAAGTATGCCTGGATCGAAGCAATTGCGGTACGATAGTCTCTACGGTTTTGGGTTTGAAGGATTAGTAAATTACTTGAATATAATTATCAAACTTAGAAACGACACGTGTCGTCTGCCGCTCTGAAATTGATTCCGACTCCGACTGAATAACTGCGGGAAAGTGAAGAAAGAAGTGTATTTTGTGTCCATGAATTTTATGTTTGTAAAGTCTCCTTTGACAAAAATGACTTGTTCTCTAGTGTGGGCGTTGTCTTTTTAAATGAAAAAAAAGTATCTACTGGTATGCAACTGTCCTACGTACTATAGTTTAGTGGTTTAGTTAAGTCGATATGTAAGTTCGTCAATTATTAAACATAGCTCTACAATTTAAACAGTCGTTCCTCAGTCACGGCTTGTGCTAAATAATTTCGCGCCAAGATTTCCCAGAGAAATACAAAGTGCAAATGATTATGACTGTCATTACTCTTCTCAAATGACACCACATTGTTTTTTTACTCTGACGCTGATTAGGTGCTAAACTTTGCTTTTTCTATTGTAGCTAGGAAATTACTTGACAATGGCTACCGTTGTAATAATGAAGATGCAGTCACTGAGATAGAGCTTGTATAATTGGTTGAAATAATTAGAATCTAGGTTCTCGCTAAAATTTATCTTATCAGCGCAAAGCTCAGCTCAGGTCATTGACTCTTGCAATTACATTTAGTAACTGAGTAAAAATCTACAATAATCTTCCTTAACTATGTTATAGCCACGGTACATGATTCAAGATTCAGTCAAACAGGTCTATTTTGTGGTCGGTAGCAATTTTATACCTCATCGGGAATTGGTCATCGTTTAATAAAATGTTATGCTATGAGGTTTGTCCTAATCCTCCCAATTAATGAATAGAAAATTCGAATGTGCCTAGTTTACCTATGTAACTCAGAGAAACAGATTTTGTTTCTTGTAAAGGTAAATTCAGAGGCAGTTTCGGTATAGGTTTCGAATAGTAAAACGATTAATAGGAATAGGAATCGGGCATACGCCGCTAGCTCGTATATATCTCGTATCTAATGACAGACTTGGCCTGTTTAAATATTTTTTTACCCGATTTACAGGGATTGAATTTCCAAAAACCCTTCCATATGAAACCTTTGTTTTCCCAGCGGTTAAGGCTCTGCGTTGATGAATCAGTCAGTAATATAATGTATTATTGTTCAACTGCGAACAATTTGTTTCACAACATATATTTAGGTAGGTACTTTTTGTGTGACTGTTATCCAGCGTTGGGCACTCGACTGTGACATATTATTAGCGACGTAGGTATAAAGATACCACCATATTGTTTACTTGCAGAGCATGTCTAGTACCTACAATACCTTGTTATTAGTTTCAAATATAACATCCGGAAGCTTGCTTCAATTAGTATAGACATATGTAAAGTTATTTACTTTTAAATGTGAAACAATTATTTCAGTTAAGATTTGAATTAGGTAGAAATTAATAAGTTTTCTACGGCTTTATTGGTATATGATGTTGACAATAAGTACATAGCTATGCTTAAAATTGCGTTATTTTATAGCTCCATTTTAACGTTGAGGAAAAACAAGACCCAGGGGACGTACAATGGCGTCCTTTAGCGATTTATTTTCGATCCTAAATTGAAAATTTGTAGGATGTCAACATTTTAAGCCCCTTGCTAGGTTTAAAGTGTTTATTTAATCCACGGCTCCAAAGAATTTGTTCAGCAGTTCATGCTTAAGCAAACTTCAACTTAACAACAGTCTTTTACATAAAGAAGACTGTTATTTATTAGCTGAAGTGTGTGATTCTTTTGACTGCCTTGGTGGTCCTGTGGCCGCAGTATGCGCCTGCTGTGCGCGAGGTTGTGGGTTCGATTCCCACACAGGAAAAACTCTGGTGACCCACAAAGAGTTGTTCTGAGTCTGGGTGTAATTGGTGTCCGTTAATGAGCTTGTTCTCTAGTGCGGGAGTTGTTTAAAAAAAAACTTTTGACATAAGCATCTACTGGCTACGTCAACGGTAAGCTCAGGGTCATGCATATTTGCCATGTTACTGGTATAAAACAACGCTTTTACATTTATAACATTAGTTACAATTAACTTTCTATGGATACCTATGTTGTAAAGGGCGTCGAACAAGAAATTATTAGGATTTAACAAGCGAAAGTGCAGACAGTGAAATTTCAAGAAAGTGCAAACTTTACTGCATTATGCTATCTATGTACTTACACTTATCTTGTATGAGTCATAACTTTCCTAAAATGCATGAATTGTGATTAACTGAAGACAGGCGTGAAAGAAACACTGTAATGCAGTTTCAGTAATTAGCGAATTTCAACAACTTATCGTGTAGTTTATTTATTTTTTGGTAGAGTCGACTAAAATATGTGGTAACATGAATATAGAAAGAAAGGTAGGTACATTTTATTCTACCTCGCATAGAACTTAAAACAAATATATAACTAATAGTGATGTTATTCTACATTACTTTAAAGATAAAAAAAGTACCTAGCTTAATAAACTTATTTAATTAATTAATTATTTATTTCATCATTAATATTTGTCTTGATCCATATACGCTTGAAAAATTGTTTTGCGTTTAGGCACAGAATGTCACGAGTTTTAAAAAGTCGGTATTTAAATACCTCTGGCATTAAGTCCGCATTCAAACATTATTATGTGTAAGTAAATAGGTATACAAAGTTTTAATAATTAAGGCAGCAACCCACAAGCGAATAGTTATCACGGAGCAAGTTCAAAATCTATGCAGCCGAACTCGCAAGTGATACCTCTAACACAGATAATATAATACGTAGCCATTAGTTTTGCAAGCGTCCATCTGGCTACGGTAACTGCTTAACATCAGGCGGGCCGTATGCTTGCTTGCCACACAATTAGTATATAAAAAAAAAACACTTAAACCATAGAGGGCTTTGAAATTATTTTTTTTAACTCAAGGAGTAAAAAAAAAAGAATAAGGCTTTTTTTTTACTCCTTGGGTGGCATATAAGCATACGGACTACGGACGCTTGCATTACCAGAGGTATTACTAGCGTGTTGCCAACTCATTTTTACACCAGGGCTTTAAGATGGAAGCAACCCTGGAATAGGAATACGTTTCTTTCAAAACGCATCCCTAAATGAGCGCTGAAGACCTGTACTCACACACAGGAACACAACTACACCGCTGTGTGTAATTATTTGGCTGTGATCTTCTTTAAGGTCCTTTCCCAGTCGGGCTTGCTCGCTAGTATGGTGCCCTACCTCTCTTAAATTCTTCTTCTTCTTATCGTATGGTTAGTGGTCGACCTGGTGACAAAGTTATTAAGATCGCCCATATTCGTCAACAGTCGGGGCTGACTTTTAACGTGCCCTCCGAAACTCCTCGATATCAACTTTGTAGTCAAAAATTAAAATTCACACCGCACCGTATTGCTCTGCCGCAAATGATCAACAAATGGTGGAAATAGGTTGTTATAGTATGTGAACTGTGAAGACAATTGTCGGGCATCCTGTTACAGCTCACATTACGTACACGCCAGTACACCTGTTCATTGCTGTATCGAAAACGATGCGCCACTGAAACATTAGCCGACAGTAAATTACCTTCACACGGATCATTTAATTGAGTGGTTAGAATCCTTCCTTACTGCCTAATTGTTACAGTTACTGCATGCTTATCAGCATTGTACGGTTGGTTCAGTGGTTATCTCGCCATTCACCACTGCGGAACGTGTTGTGGGTTCGATGTTGACAAAAAATGTTGTGATCCATAAATGCTTGTTCCGACTCTGGGTATACTTTGTACGTTTGTGATGTCCCCCACGACACAGAGCTTGTATGGTATTGGTAGTTGTATTTGAGAACAAGTGCCAGTCGGGCTGGCGCACCGAGGGTTCCGTAAAAAACTGTAGATATGTACGATATACGTATAAGTAAAATATTTTTATTATATGATGTAACTAATCATTTTTTCGCAATTTTTCCTTTATCTGTGTTATATGTTAGATGTTGCTTCGTACCTAATTTCAAGATTCTGAGTTCAAAGGAAGAACCCTGTAGGTTTTGATTCCCTTGCGAGTGTCGAAATTTTGCGAAAATATCAGAATTTTTTTACCTATATTCATTTGTCAAACTCAAAAACTGCTCGACCGATTTAAAAACATTACACCTATAGAAAGCTACATTAAAACTGAGTATTAAAGGCTATAATAATTTTCGAAATACGAAACTTTAATAAATGTCCCCCCAAACGAACCCGGGACAGTTGGAATATTAATGTTTTTGGTACAAAACGTATGAGCAATTTTAACTGTAGTTTATGCGTGTTACCCATACATATAAACTAAGTGCTTACTTATTTAATAAATATACATATATATAATACATTACATGCGGCTCGCTTTATATATTTTTATATAATAAATAATGAGTCATTTCTTTCAGTACACTACTGACACCACTAATTGCGCGATCTTTCATTTTAAATTAACATTATTACTTTCAATTGCATCTTTTTACATTATAATTATAGCCAACCCAGGTAATTGAGATAATTGTTAAATAAGCTTCATAATCCCATTTAAAAAGATTAACTTTATTCTAACTAGCTTACGCATGCACTTTCGCTTGCTTTATAAAGCACTCAAGGATAATGTAAGTAGCTATCTATTATCACAGAATACTTAATAGTACAGGTACAGAAGGTTCACTTCGCTAAATCATTTAAACAAATATCAACTTTGCTCGCACACAATAGAGCGCAATTCAGCTCCCCAGAACAAAACTTACCTATTCGTTTATTTACCTACAAATTGGCTCCCTTTGTATTGCGTATTTCTGGACATTATGGTTGTCACTTAGAGATCAATTTTGATCTGAAGTACCTGTTAGGTTTAGGTAGGTACTTACTACACTTTTGTAAACGAGTGACTTTTTAAATAAATCTGGACATGTGGGGACATATTCAATGTAGGTACTTAATAATTAAATTATAAGAACGAGCAGTGTGTGTCCACATCACAGGACTGGTCAAACCACTAAAGAACAAATTATAATAATGGGTACTAGCTGTTGCCCGCGGCTCCGCCCATGATTATGTTTTTGATTATTAAAAATAGGTATTAGAGTTTGTCATTGGTTTGTTTGGAGCCATTTGTCCAGTTGAAATTTAAAACTATTGAGTGATAGGCGGTTATAATATATTTTCCCAATTAAATAAGTACCTACTTAATTGGTTGGACAAATAAATAATACGTCTCTACAAAAACTGTGCTGTACCTATAGTCTACATATCAAAATCTTGCTACAAATAGGTACCTACCAATTATGTTTTTCTAAATGATAACGTGTTTCTTTACTTTGCAATATCCTTTGGAATATTGAAAAACGAGAGGTTAGGATCCTTATCACTATTTAAGCAGCCGAATACTGTGGAATATTTTTATGCCTTTATTTTCTTTAAAATATTTAAAAGCGAAAACGAATCGATGACGAATTACGGCTTCGTGTGCGTTTCGTAGGTAAACTTACGTCGAACCGACGACGCGACCGGCGCACACTGGGACCCTCTCATACAACGTAGTGCTCAAAACTCGATTTTCAAAATGTGGGTATTTCAAAAAAAATATGATGTTAGCGTAGACTGAAGAATGTATCCCATCATTTGTACAAATACTGAATCAATAACTGCTATCTACTGCCCAGTGCATCAGCTAGAAGTTTACTATATACGCAAATTATTAATTATTCGATAACGTAACGTGAGTTTGTAGTCAAGATTGTCACATTTATTTCTACAAGTAATCGTCATTTTAAAAAAAAGTGAATCATGGCTGCAACTAGGCAAGGTATGGTTAATCTGAACTTTTTTTTATGTACCTTAATGTTTAGAACTTTTGGAGTAATGGCTACTTATATGTGATAGTAAGATTTTTTTTCTACTGAATCAAAGACTAAAGCTTATTTCTTTTTTGCGCAAAGTTCTATTTTTGAAATATTTTTTATAATATCTACGAGGTGTTGATTAATAATGAACTGAAGAGATTAGCAATAGAACTTTGCGCATTTTTGAGATAAAATTTTTTTTCTTGCGCACTTATTTTTGTCAGGCGGTATAATGTTACTGTAGAATCAAAATATCTAGTCCCTAATAATGAATTTCAACAAATTGAATATATTTTGAAAAAAGCAGTTTAAAATCATGTGTGTCACATGTAATTTTGGTATATTTTTTGATGTGGGTTATTTTATTTCATGCCATTTTAGGCGGAAGTTCACCTTAATACTTCACCTTGAATAATGCAAACTTATGTGAGATAAAAGTAACTTTAAATCTATGGAAAAGAAGTTCATGGACCTAGAAACCGATCTCTTACAAAAATGAAAAGCGCAATATGGATAATCAGATCAATAGTTTGGTAGATACAAAAGTTATGATAGAAGTTATGATAGTCTACATTACGTTGCTATTTGTGTGATGCTAAAAACTCAAAGGATTTTAATAACTTAGCGGCTATTTTGAACAAACCGATAAAAAGGGAATACTTGTCATTTGGGATGTCGGAACTTCATGCCTGTATAAGATTTTTTGAATGTTTATTGCATTTGGCTTATAAATTACCGACAAAATCTTGGCGTATTAAATAAAGAAACTGAAAATGTAGTAGAGGAAAATAAAAAAACGAATTAAGACAACAAATGTCGATAAGCCCAAAACCATACGGGAACACCAATTACGGAAATGTGGCTCGTAAGTTTTTCCAAAATAGTCAGCTATCTGCATCAATTACAGGTATTGATCAGACATTAAATCAAAAGCTTTATATACTATTACAAACCATATCAAGTGGTTATAAAATCGATACCACTGAGTTCAAATCATTTTGTCTAAATACCGCGGAATTATATGTCCCTCTTTATCCTTGGTACCCAATGACTACGACATTGCACAAAATATTAATCCATGGTGATGTAATTATATTAAATTGTTTACTACCGATTGGGCAGTTCAGTGAAAAAGAACAGGAATCACGAAACAAGGATTTTAAAATATATAGAGAGCGCTTCTCTCGAAAAACCTCAAGGCAGAGTAACTTAGAAGATATATTTCATCGTCTACTTATTTCATCAGACCCTTTCATAACAAGTTTAAGACCTTCGCAAGTAGTTAAAAGTAGACCGTTTGATCTTGAAGTTAGAGATATGCTTTTAGAAGAAATAGTAATAATTTCTAATGAATCTGATGCTTTAGATGACGAATTATAATGTTGTATAATGTCAGTTTTCCATTTCTGACCGGTATTTTAATTAAAATAAACATTATATAGCATTTTGTTAATGTATGGAGTTTTGAGCATTACTTTAATGAAAAGGCCCCAGTGTGCGGCGCGCGACACTCGACTAAATAATACCCCTGGAAATGTTGCGGCCGGGTACTTGTAGATTCATACCTAAACAGCGGAGTGAACCAGGCCTGCTATTATAAAAAGAATTCAGGTCCCGTTCAGCAATTTCAGAGATAACATCCAAAGTTATACCCTTCATCATCATCTCAGCCAAAACACGTCTAATGCTAGACATAGGCCTCCCCTAAGGATTTCCACGATCCTGAGCCGACCTTGTCCATCGGTTGCCCGCAACCTTTACCAGGTCGTCGGTCCACCTTGTTGGAGGCCTGCCCACGCTTCGTATTCCAGTTCGTGGTCGCCACTATAGAACCTTTCTGCCCCAACTTACGCCCTTTTACCTCTTTATTAATATATCTTCTAATATAGATATTGATGACAGACCTATTTTAATTATGGACGCAAAACATGGACTGTTATAAAAGCCTAGGAGAGAAAGGCAAGAATTTCCTGTCGGTCTATTAGCAACATTAAATCATCACATAGAACTTAAGTCTTACTATCGACTTATATTCGCCAGATACTTTCGTGTGCATTTAAAGGGCAGTTCTAAGGTGTACAAAGTGTAATTTGATAAAGTGAAACTGATGAAGACTACAAATGGCCACCTCAACTTCGCAATTTTAAGTATTTCACGGATGGCGATTAAATAGGTCTCGATTATGGTTGCTAAGCAACTATTACCAAGCAAATGTAATGTACCAAATGAAAATGGTACAATTGAACTGAACTGATGATGAAGCCGGAAGGTAGGCAACGGAACTCCATAATTAAACAATGTAATCTAACCGTGTTTGAGCTCATTTGAATGGTCATGATATGCCCTTTAGCTGTAAATGATTAGATTTAAAATAAATCTGTCTTTAAGGAAGGACAAGTGAAATAAGAATTTGTATGAAAGTTCATCCTGTTTACGTTACACTTGAGATTTTAACGATTTTGAAAATTCTACAACTTGCCGCTGTCGGTTTTTTTTGTTAAAATTATTCTTCAAAAGCTTCTTTATGGTTCATAATTACAGATGATGCGCCTTACGACCGAATGCTGTAGAGATCTTTGGGGTCTGTGGTTGCAGTGTACGTTTTTCGCCGAAATAAATAGATAGATAGATATTCAGTATGGCACATATTAAATAGTGTCCCTACTGGATGATGATGTTCAAATTCAATATCATCTAATTAACTAGTACATATTTAAGGTAATATAATTTTAACAAAAAAAAACCGACTTCAGTACGGCAAGTTGTAAAATTTTCAGATATTTGTTTGTTACAATCGAATAAAATCGACTGAGCGTCGGGCTGAACACAGGTCAAGTAGGTATTAAAAGCAATATTTAATCTGTGCAATCCGCGCTAAATTCATTCACGTCATTATTTCTTATTAATAGTTGCTTAGCAACAATAACCGAAACTTATCTAATCGCCATCAGTAAAATACTTATTATTGAAAAGTTCAAATGGCCGTCTGTGGTCTTCTTCATTAGTTTTACTTCACCAAATTACACTTACTGAATGCAAATGATCGATTAGTTGTTAAAAATATTGAATTTGCTATATGTGTGCCTATAACTTTTGAGGAGTTCCCTCAATTCCTCATGGATCCCAACATCGGAACTTTCTTTTGATGATAATGGGACCAAACTGGAAGTATGTCCAGTCAGACAAAAAAATAATTTTTCAAATCGGTCCATAAATGACGGAGTTATGCGGTAACAAACATTAAAAAAAAAATACAGACGAATTGATAACCTCCTCTTTTTGAAGTCGGTTAAAAAAATACCAACTACTAATTTGCCTATTGGCAGTTTCGCAGAGAGCCTTGATTAGTGAACTGGCACGAAAACAGAATACCTACGGTTTATTCGCCATTTAGGTAGGTACCTATTACTAAGTTATAATTCGGTAGAAGCACGGATAGTGACGCACTATATTTGTTTGCATTATCCGAGTTTACATTGAAGTAAATGTATTTTGCTTGCTCTTAAATATATCTTCTTATTGAGTTTTAATACACTAAAATGCAATATAAATTTACAAAAGCGAACGATTACTGTAATTCTGTCTGTCGATCTCGGTTTCAGGGGTAAACGACCGGTAGTCAATCGGCTGAGTCCATTCGCTGTATTTTTTGTTACCTAACAGCTAGCACACGAAGAGTCGATTTTTACTAGTTAATTAACTGTTGAACGAATTTCATGTATTACGTTTACAATTTTAGGTTATTGAAATATAGTACCTAATATAAGTTACATATAACTGATTATCGCATGATATACTGCACAACACTGTCAAAATGCCTTTAATTATAATTTTAATTGAATATTAGTAGCAATAAAGAATTATATTTATTATTTTTAAGTGAGCTTCATCACACTGGTTCCTATGAATATTTAGTGTTATCGGCATTCCATTCGTTAAAAATATTTATAATATTATAGGTATGTGTATGCTATGATGTCAAGCTTCATCAGTTAAGTCTTAGGTAATACCTATTTTTTGCTTTCTGACAAACAAGAAATGACGCCGCGACTGTTAGTCATGTAAGTGCTGAAGAATATTTTAGCTGAGTTCAAGGGTGACGAAACATCTTTAATACCAATGTGTGAATGCTGTTACGATCGCAAATATGTAAATGATGTTTATTGAACGCTGCTGCCTGTAGGTAGAGGTGCTCAATGACGGTTCTAAGCAATGAGACATTGATCTTTAGTAGGTGTATGGCGGTATTTAGGCCAGAGCGTAGACTGCGTCTTATTGAGAACACAAGCACGGACAAGCAAATCTATTTTTTATCACGCTCCTAACTAATTAGCCGACTAGAACGATGTTTTCGCTTCAGCCGCTTCTGAACCATGTGCAACGACTGCTTTCATTTTACACATCCGATTAATTTTAGTCGACGGATTTCGCTATTCGTTTTTGGTAGTGCGCACCGGCGGTGACGCACCATGGGTAAACGCGGGTCAATTGTAATAAAATATTCCTCGGATAGATTTTCACGCGGGAAACAAAGCGGATGAAAGGGAACCGCGTAAAAGCGCAGCGTGAAACTCCCTCGTCAATGCAACGTCCTAAAATAAGGTGTAACTATATATAGACGTAGGAAATGACTTTACAGTCGGTATTGATTCATTAGGAGATCAAGTATTAGTGTTGAGATATTGTGATGATGTAGGTACTCACCAGAATCTTGCGCTCGCATGTTACAGCGTATTGCGGATACGTGTTTATTTCACTGATATTATTTTGGTTCGCGTCGCCGCTCGTCGCTCGCGCAGATCCCGGTCGTGTGGCGCCCGCCCGGGCGGTGTGCCGACTGCCGCGGCGCGCGACCACTCGCATTACCGCACTCCGTGCCTCGACACACACGACACTGTGTCTACTGTGCTCCTCACTGTGTACTCACATAGACCTGCCTTCTTTGCAATGCTAATCGTGTAGGTGAGGAAGCCACGCAACTGCATCATCTACCTGTGTGATAATGGAACACTTTTGCATATCTGTGTTGTTATTGACTATGTAAGAATGTAGCACAATGTGAACAATCCGCCCAGTTGGAATACACGTTGCGCACGATTCGCGAACTATTCAACCATTGAATTGATGTTTGGCTGCGACACATCACTGTTGCTTTGGTAACTGCTTTGTCGGCCTTAAGAGGTGTCGTTTAAATATAAATAATATAATATATTCTTACAAATAAGATTTTAGTTATTTTAACCGAAATGTCTCTGGATAGTCAGTTGACTACCTGTATGAACAGGCAGTCAGCTAAAATAAAAATAAAATATATTTTTTCCCCAGCGTGTGTGGACAGTTCTCCTGATAAAGAAGAGAATACCCGTGCCCAGCAGTGGGACATGGCATGGCTTTAACACCAGCACATAAAATCAAAATTAGGCATTCATATTCAACATAGGTATTAAGTCTAACAAGTAGCGCATTTTCAATCAGTCACGCATTTTTTAATGTTATCTCTACATAGCCTCATTCATTTAAATTTAAGGCCCCTCTCAAAAAATGATGAAAAAGAGGTGTAAAGGAAACCATTTTTTGTTGGCATTTATAAACAAATGACTGCCAAAAAATACAGTATTAATCTACAAGAGATGTTTTATAATATAGTTTTGTCATTAATTATATAGTAATTCTAAATAGTTTGTAAAAAAAATCATCGAATTAGCATCAAACTATTGAGATGTAACCACTTTGACTTAAATTTTTATCAAAAAATACGAAAAATAAACAATATTTGAAGAAAATATACCTACACCTATAATTTGGTAATGTTATATTTACAATAAGTTTAAATTTTAATTTATTTAAAATTAATAAGACGTCCATTCAAAGAGTCCATTCAAAGAGTATCTGTTTGTATCCCCGCGCTCGCCTAGTGAATTAGGTCGTGTTTGCTTTGCCCAAATGCTCAAGGTCGTTGCCGATATCCCAAGCCTTAAACAAAGCTAGAACATATAGGTAGTTTAAAAGACGACCGTGATTATTTCTATCTATAGGTACAACAGCATGGTTTTTACGATTCTACTCAGGATTTTAACAACTTATTAATCATACGGCCCTCGGCCCTCCTGATAGTAAGCAGTTACCGTAGCCTATGAACGCTTGCAATATTAGAAGCATTACTTGTGCGTTGCATCCCTTCATCTGGTAACACAAGAGTTTTGTAATTGGTAACCCTGAAAAAAACGTTATTTAAAAAAAAGTGGATAGGTACCTCGTTCTTTCGGCATCGTAATAGGCCAGTTAGGCAATGTCTACCCACACAATCAGACTCGATCACGTAAGTGAAAGGTTCAGACATGCTAAACAAAAATACTTGCATTTTTATATCATCACAATACAATTATCGCGTAGGTATCTCTTGACCTGCCTGTATAAAAATGTAACTGTTTGAATGGTTAAGATTATTACCGAAACTTCTGGAATGTTGTTATAATTTAAGAAAGGTAGGGCACCATACTAGCGAGCAAGCCCGACTGGGTAAGGACCTCCATCTTACAGAAGACCAGAGCCAAATAACACAGCGGTGTAGTTGTGTTCCTGTGTGTGAGTACAGGTCTCCAGCGCTCATTTAGGAATGCGTTTTGAAAGAAATGTATTACTATCCCAGGGATACTCCATCTTATAGCCTTTGTGTAAAAAAATGGGTTGACAACACGCAACCTATGATATTGCAAGCGTCCATAGGCTACGGTAACTGCTTAACATCAGACGGGCAATATACTTGTTTGCCACCTAAGTATGTAGTATAAAAAAATGTTTTTCTTTAGCAGAGATAAATGTACCTTCTTATAACTATTAAAGACTGCCTTGGTGGTCCAGCGGCCTCAGTATGCGCCTGCTGTGCACGAGGTTGTGGGTCGATGCCCACACAGGACAAAACTTTGTGTGACCCGCAAAGAGTTGTTCTCTAGTGCGGGAGTTGTACCTATTTAAAAAAAATAGAAACAGGCACTTTTAAGCTATTTCTACTGTTTTACTTGGTAGCGTAATAATAATGTAGAAAAATAACAAATCGTATCTACTAATATTATAAACGCGAAAGTAGATTGTATGGATGTATGTTTGTTACTCTATCACGCAAAAACTACTGAACAGATCTGGATTAAATTTGGGATAGAAATAGATTATAGTCTGGAATAACACATAGGCTACTATATATCCCGGAAAAATCCGTTCCCGAGGGATTGTACGCGCGGGCGACGCCGTGGACAGAAGCTAGTCAATTACAAAAATTGTGTCATGTCTTACTAACGTTCGTAATATAACTAAGTGTGGGATGTGAAAAGCGCAAGCGACAGATTCCAATATGACCGTGACAAAACCAATTTGAATAATCTAAAAGTCAAATACATATACATATAGCAAACCTTCAAGCCATATGAAAGTAGCAACTAAAGGTATTTGAAAAGCTTAACATGCTTAGTAAACTTAAAAAGTTAAAATATTTACATACCTACCTCTATTGATAATGATTGATTTTTTATTGTGGGTCAAACAATAAACTCTGCAAAAAATATTGCATTTTATAAAATCTTAGTTATTTATCGAGAATACTGAATGGCGATTTAATAACTCGAATAACCAAAATTAGATTCCTTGTCGATTATTCGAGTTGATCGATTAATCTTATAAAAATACTTAGACTCAGACTCGTACTTATGACTAAGGGTTAGTATGTATTTATCCAAACGCCTAGTACTTTGATCCCTGAGATTCAGACTTAGAACATATTTTTAAGTGACTCTTTTTATAAATTTGGGCAGAAAATAACAGTCAGATTCAACGCCATCATGTATTATTAAATCACCATTTGTATAGGTATATTATACTCATCGACTTACAAACTTATTTTCGTTCTATTTACAAATATTATTTTTGAACCATTTTACTTTTAGCGATAACGCCGCCCATTGTACATAAATATGTGAAATAATATCTGTATCATAACAGTAATATCTGCGCAGATCCAAGATTTAGTTTAGAGAGGGACAATCTTAGCTCGTTCCATTGACTTGATCTTTTAGATAAGTAATATATAAAAAGTTAGGATGAATTCCCACGCTTCGAAACAACAAAA
Source organism: Trisateles emortualis (assembly GCA_947095525.1). Classification (NCBI taxonomy): domain Eukaryota; kingdom Metazoa; phylum Arthropoda; class Insecta; order Lepidoptera; family Erebidae; genus Trisateles; species Trisateles emortualis. Next base: position 16,939,936 of record OX352741.1, on the reverse strand, counting down.
TACATTTAAAAAAATATTAAATAAACTAGGGGTCGCCCGTGTGGTAATTTGAAATATGTGCTCCGATTTATCAAGATATCTCACTACTGCTCCGCTCCTATTGATCATAGCGTGATGTTATATAGCCTATAGCCTGCCTGGATAAATGGACTATTAAAAAAAAAGGTTTTTTCTAATCGAACCAGTACTTTCGGAGATTAGCGCGTTCAAACAAACAAACTCTAACTTTATAATATTAATATAGTATAGATGACAGCAATAATATTATTTAAGACCGATTTCAGCGGCCAATCTCAACTGAGATTGGTCAACTGCGCGGCATATAATATAACGGTGAAAAATTGCAACCACATGGCACTCTCTATGTCTAAATAAAACAACTTCAAATTTGTCTTCTTAAAGCACAGACTAATACTGTAATTTTGCGACTAATTTATTAACGTCAGTCTTTAATTAATCTTGGTATAGTCAGATATTCGCTCGGTGCTACGTTTTAGAAGAAAGCTGTGCCAAGAGGAATGACGGATATAAGAAGAGCAACTAGGGTTGAACTGAACAGAACATAGATTCATACATCAGCATCAGTTTTGGTAGATGTTTGTATATTAGCAACAAATAAGAGCGCATCTTTTATTAAGTATTAGGTAAACATTTAATGACAAGCATTTGCATATCTTTCTCTCCAGGCTCTTTGAATGCATGATGCTAAGTGGAGTTCAACCGTTATGAAATATAAAATAAAAATATCAAAATGGGTAAAGCAACTCAATCAAAGCAAAATGGTAATAAATAAATAAAAAGGAACAAAAAATAAAATCAACTAATTTATTTTACTAGGGAATGTGTCTACACTAAAATTAAACTAGAAAACTTATAAACGAAAAATTGTCCTATAAAGTGTAAAATAAATTACTAATTAAACATACAGCTAACTAAATTATATAATAAACACTACTAACTATAACTAATTCGGCAACAATATCTCCAAACTGTGTATTCACTACGATCGCGAATCTAGAACGTTCTAAAATCATTCGACGAACACAAAATACCGTGTAAAAACTATCGATTTGCGACCACTAATGAATATATAATTTAGAATAAATCGCCCCGAATAAAGTTAGTATAAGAAATGTTATATTCAAACCGACTATTTAATCGAGTATTGCTACTTTGCGACGCACACTGAGTGATTAGAAACATAGGATATAGATAAAGAAAGACAGCAGGCGGCGCAGTCTTGTTGGTAGTCTACGTAGGCAGTTTCTATAGTATAAACAGCCTTATATCACTGTGAAGTTTAAATTATGTGGCCTCAGTTCTTGGGTTTATATATATTTAAGTGTCATGGCATGGCATCCGCGTTGTAAGAGTTGTAACGCGCTCACAATACTACGATGCCAGCCCTACCAAAACGTATGCATGTATAGCGGTATAGAGTAATATTGACTTTCTTACAAGGACATAAGACTCAATTTAGTTTCTTACAGAATTTTGTATGCGTCTTTTTGGAGTTTACTATTACTTATTCTGTGCTAAAGAATATATATGTTTTTGATCGACTGAGCATTAGTATTGATTTGGACAACGGTCTGAGCTGGCTACCGTATTTCTGCCCGTATACACTGAAAGCACTAATTAAGACGGAAAGAGACAGCAAAGTGGCAAGTTGATACAGCATTTTAGACTTTATACTCATTACTAAAATACGTAGAATAGCTTGATCGCAGTGTTGGTGAATCACGCACACCATGTCGATTAGACCTATACCCTCTACTACAAACACAAAAAATCATAAACTAATAACCGAATTATTCACAATAAACTTTAATTTTAGTAACAGAACATGACACGAGTTGCCGCAAATAGCTTTGGTCTATAACAAGAACCATTGGGCGAGTGTTGTTTTTATAATATAAAAAGATATGAACTGATCAAATAGAGATTCAAAACAAACTTCAACGCGAAACATACTCTAGCGAAAACAGGTTGGACCTCACTTTTCAAAACAATTCCAATTTTAAAATCCAAAATTATTTGTTTCTCACGTGTTAAATGATGTCCTCGTAAATAAAAACACAGTATGTAACTTGTTTTAGTTATTTATAATAACGAGACCAAGGGGAAACCCTCCCTTCCCCTTCCCAATAACCCCTGGCATATATACCTTCGTGGTTCATAAGAAAACGACACCAATTGGCTACTTGACAGCTTTTAAAAAGGTATTTTAAAAATTACAGCTATTTATCTTATATACCTTTTACAAATATATTTTTCTTAAAACTTAATTTAATAGAAAAATACATACTTCTTTTTATAAATTGAAAATGTAGCGCGAAAACGGTCAGTCACGTGACTTTAACACTGTGACGTCATATTTCAATAAGTGAAACAAAACTAATTAATTCAGGTTCTTACGCGAAAGTGTTTGCATCCCTCGGAAGAGTAATCGAAATGTAATAGTTATTATAACTCAATTTATTTTCCTAACAAATGTTAATAATCAAACAGAGATGTCATACGTTGTGTACTGTAAAAACATGGTCGCGTTTCGGTTCTTGTAATCCACAGATAAAACAATCGCAAATTAATTTCGTAAAAGTATTTTTTTACAATTATTTTCTTGCAAATAAAACATGTGTATGATCTTTGTTCACCTATAAGCTGCGATATCCAATATTTTATTATTACAACTTTCAAGTAGCCAATTATTAGACTGTAACCACATTTTTTTTAATTACGGTGTTTTATAAAATTTCTTTTAACATCTTTTATTTCTACAGAATACTGAAGCCACGAAAAATCTAATGCATAATTACTTTTATATAATTATATTACCCAAAAAAAAAGAAATAATCACATGTCATAGACATTTCCGACAATAATCTAAGGAGGTTTAAGCCTAACTTTATGTCCTACCAAATTAACATATCTTTACACTTCCATAATAATTACTCGTTATTTAGACGAATAAATTTATTTATTTAATCTAATAGGTACAATCATTCGCGTATACATTTTTACAATCTTTGTTTTACGGTTTTAATGCGTGTCACATCACTAGGTTTTAGAAAACGTCATGCGACACAAAAAATAAATTAAGATAAATTATTGCTGAGTATGTAAGTGGGTTTTAAACAGGGAGATACAATTTTATTTAATACTTTGAAAGACCAGCCCACTTAGAATGAAAGTGGACGTTACTTTCTAGAACACAAAATCCGAAAATGCTGCAGTCACATTATCTTTTCTTTTTATCTTTACAATTTTCAATTGGAGACAACATATCATTCCCCGTTAGTAGCGCCTCTCATTAGTTGATCGATAAAATACGTACAACGTATACGTACGTATACGTTGTACGTGATACATATCTCTGATCTATACAAATTCTTAGTGCTAGAAAGTAACAGTGTAATTATGATGACAATTATGAAATAACCCGAGTAGACTGGTATTTTATCCCTAAAGCCGCTGACACACGATACGCAGTAGCTTGAATTATGAGTTGAGCAGTTTTCATATTATGAGAGAGCAGTTTTCATATTATGAGTTTTATGCTTCACTGTAGTACTTGAGCATCGTCTGTAAGTTGCCTGTACACTAAGTCACGAGACTCCCTATTTACGCACAATGCACTTCTATGATTTGTCACGAAAGTAGAGTAAGCAAAGCTGTAAGTCATCTCAATTTTTGAATCTCACATATATAATACTTTTAATCAAGATTTTCTTAACACTTTGCCTACTCTGTGTACACATTAAAACCGTACAATTATAAACTACAAATACGCTGTCTTACATATAAATACTTAACACTAACTCGCAGGAATATATCAGTACGAAGCAGTAAGTCACATTTGTTTAAAAAATAATCCTTTGTTGGTAGCAATGAAGACAGTGGCTAGTAGTCTGAATGTTTTAGCGTGACAATATATATATTTTAACTACTATTGTATTCATGTTTTTATAAATAAGAATCATAGACATCGGCAACTTTTATACAGAGAGATGCAATTCATAAAGTTTCCGTTTTCGTCGTTGATTACTACGAATATCGTTTTGATGACAACTTGTACTACCAAAATGTCAAAAATCGAAATCTTTTAGTTTTAAGAACTCTTACTGCATTGTGTATTACCTGTGTCAGGCACTGAGGCTTTTGATCGATCGATAACAAAGCCGTAGATCTAATATTACCACGCTAAAACATACATACTACAATCTATTAAAGTGCTCGACACTAAACTATTACATACAAATATTAACTATTAAATAAATATTTCAAGTATCTATAATAATGTAAATAGTCGAGATTTTAAAATGAAGCTTGTATGAACCAGCACCGGATATGAAACCTCATTCGGCTCCTCTCAAAATGTATGAACAGAAACGTAGTAAATACACTTTACATGTTAATTTAGCTTGATCATCCATTGAGGCAAAGTAGATTGAGGATATATTAGTCCAGTCTCGAAAGACGTCGACAATAGAAAGCCTTCGCGATAACAACACTCAGTGGTGTAGTTACCTTTTGAGTTACAGATAGAATTTCCCCTGCTTAGGGAGGAAAGCCCTAAAGCTGGGCATAAGCTTAGGTTTTTGCCCAGCTTTTGGGCTTTCTTCTACTCCACCTTAACGGACGATATAAATAAACTCTAGTAAATATGTATTGAGAGGCTATGTAAATATATATGTCATGTCATAGATATATAAAATTAAACTATAAGAATTATTTAGTGAAGTTTACGTATATAACTACCATAGAGCTAGCAAAAAAAAAATTGTAGTCAAAGATTCATAGGACATATTAAATTCACAATTAATAATATTTTGAGACTTAAATCTTGCTTTTAACTTTGTAGACTTAACCACATCCAACTAATAAATTAAACATTCAAACAGGACAAAGCATTAGTACACACAGTTAATAATACCATTTTTTTAAATAATTTTATAAGTTTTTTTTATACAAATTGATCAGTGTAAAGAAATTTAACAAATTTAAATAATTTTATTTATCGTATTCACAAATATTACTGAGACGTTCAAACGTATAGAATTACAAGAAATCTATTCTATATTCAAATATACAGATGGACTGAATCAAAGTAGACTTACGACTTTTCAAACTATCAGTCTTTATATCAATTAATCAGCCAGTGTCAATCTATCCTACCTGCAACGACTCACGCCTGTTTCCCAGTGGGGTGGGCGGAGAAAGTTTTGCACCGTTGGAAATGTTTGTATATTGGATAAATTATATATTTAACTAGCTGTTGCCCGCGGCTCCGCCCGCGATGTCGGTTATCGCTGTAAAAAGTAGCCTGTGTTATTCCAGACCATAATCTACCTCTATGTCATCCAGATCCGTTCAGTAGTTTTTCCGTGAAAGAGTAACAAACATCCATCCATCCATCCATACTAACAAACTGTCGCGTTTATAATATTAGTAAGGATTTAAAAGTCACTCTGTACGTTGATGCAATTTGTCTGTCATTATATAATTTTAATTTTCGAACAGTTTTTTTGCTATGATGGCGCGTCAAAAGTTCCAGTTACGCTGCGATATAAAAGAGATACTACTTCTTTACATTGTTTACGTCTTTTACGTTGTTTTAATGGCGCTTCTACATAATTCAGGAGTTACAGAGTAAAGCGCCATTTAGTAATCGAGGCAATTTTCATGCAATCTCTTTTTTCGTGAAGAATTAGTGGAACAGCAAGAAAATTTGCCTTTTAAACTATTCTTGCCTAATTTACATTGTGTTTACAACGCTATAAGTATTATTTGTGAATACGAAAATAAATATTATTCTTCAATAAGGACATAGCTAACAAAGAAATACATTTTAGACATTATTATTTAATTCAACTATTATTCATATTATTGTTGATATCACAAAAAAATTAATTGAACCGAAAATTGTATATAATTTAATATAAAACTTGTGTTTATGTGCAAACAGCTTAGTAACAATATATATTATATAGAGAGGCGATATAATTAGTAGAATAATTGAAATCGGGTATAATACTGATGAAGACCTGCGTGTTTCAAATCGTAGCCTATCAAGAAACATTCTGCCACAGCGGCCATGGGTACTCAAAGCTTGTGGGCAGCCCTCCAAAAAGGTAAACCAACGACCTTGTAAAGGCTGTAGGCAGCCGATGGACAAGGACAGCTCAAGAATGATGTGGTAATCTTTGAAGAGGCCTAAGTTCAGCAGTGGACGTAATATTGATATTATGAAAAATAGTAAAATATTCTCAGACGTACCTATAACTAATATCGAGATTCCAAACTTTAGTAGTATAGTATATTGAAATAGTTTTGTGGAGGCTGTCACACACCTCCAACGAAAAGGGAGGATCCTCCGACCAGGCTAGGTTATCGTGCCTGGCGGGCCGCGGCCCAACGGATAGTCGTTGGGCACTGTATATACAGAGTGTCTGTGTAAACTTTGATATCGCGATTCAGCATTTCAAACATTTGTTCTGCGGTTGCGTGTTTCTAGGGATAGTGACATCTGTGTTTTCTATGTGGAACTTCTGATTGTTGTGGCGTTATTCTATTGGCCTAATAGATGTCGCTAAATGTGTTCTACTAACTATATCACCTTCCTGTATTTAATTCAGCTGTATCTACAATTAGCTCCTATATTATATTTATACACTGATCGAGTTATCACCTTGTAATTTAAGGCGTAGTACATTGTATTTCCATATAATATTAAAGTTACGCGTTCATTTCACGGACGACTACGATCGACACTAGATTTTCTTTTCGTGAAAATTATCAGGGTGTTAAGCTACCAAGGGCGCGGTTACTCTATGGATGGTGACCGAATGGTATTTTATCTAAGCGACTTTGTTACCAGTCGTTAGATCACGGTACACGCCTACAAGCAATCTTAATAACTGTCGCCATTTTCTTTTTCCAAATAGATTATTGTTACTAGTTAAATGGACAAGAAAATAATACGTACTACCAAATAGACGGCTTCTATTTCCACCTGGTATCGATAACAGGGGCTTGTCATAACGAGTCATTCGTGGGAGAAAGAGAGATTGAGCTATATAACGTATATAGCTCCATTCCTTTTTCTCGCTCTTAACGACATGGACCTCCACCACAACATTCTAATCTGTTGACTTATACTCTACCAAAATCTAGATTTACACCAAGTCAAATTACGTCTCCTAAGTCCGCTTTAATAAACACGTACTTTTATATTGAAAACTATCGCGTAGCTTTACAATATTATATACTTCGGGTATTAACGTGATCATGTATTATAATAGCAATCCATTTATGTCCCACTGCTGGGCACGGGTCTCCTCATCTCTATCAGAGAGCAAAGACGGTTTTAGGAGTAAATTCACACATGCTAGCCTAAGGTAGATTAGCGAATCTGAAATGTCCTTGGATGATGTTTTCCTTCACTGTTAGCAGATGGTAAATCATTTGATAAGTACATATAAATTCCACTAAGTGAAATTCACATTGGTACTAGCACCGCAGATCGACCTCACACCTCTAGCGTAAAAGTCAGATTTCCACCCAACTACCTCTGCGTTTTATTTTTAAATTTAAATAGTTAACTTCCGCACTCTCCCTAGTGCGCAAGTTGACTATTTAAATTTAAAAACTGTGTCGTGGGGGACTTTACAAATATACAATTCACCTTACAAAGTTTTGTCCCGTGTAGAAATAGATTGCTTGACGTACTCAGCAGTCAGGGTCACTAAGATAGCTTGACGTTTCAACCAGGCTACACCAACCTTGATCACGGGCTGAGACCATATCAGGACTCTGCCTAGATCACGTTCGTACCCGAAGTATATATAATTGTAAAACTAGTTATATTATACTGTGTGTATTTATAATTCAGTCGGTTTATCAATGCTATTGTATAATATACACTGTAGTACACATATTCACACTTAATTCTCACATGAAGTAGATATTGGTCGTATCACTTTGCACATATGTTGGCTCACTGTTTGGTAAATCGCCCTTCGACGACGTTGGGCTTGGATCATTTGTTTGGTGACGTCAGACCCAACGCTGCTGATAACAGTCGAACTACGTTCTTCTGTTCTTGTCCATCGTTTTCTGAAATAAAAAACAAAGCATTAAACTTTAACATTGATACGTACAAAGATACTCGGACGCTCCATTCATTTACGTAAACAATTCACCGTGCTAAGAGTCTTAAACCTTGCGCCTTTATGCTAAGGTTTATATTCGCATGTTCCGCTATTGATCATATACAGATACACTTTATGTATGGGTATTGTATTCGAATAGCGGTAGTTTCTAGAGCCGAATTGTGCGTCGTGACAATATACGTATAAATAAGTGAAGACTAAACAGTTCAGTACGGATGCGCTGAATACTAATGGCTATAATATCACCAATCATCATATCCAATCGCTTTAAGCAAACTCGAATTTTTGCAATGATCCTGAAAATATTTTAAATGATTACGAAATTCTAGTTAGATTTCTATTATCCGATTTTTTATTAGTATGTCGGCAAAACACAAAAGTCGTACACGCAAATAAAATTTTTAATATGAATGTTTTTTTTTTAATTGAATTTTAATAGGCTTTTTGCAAATATCCGTTTTTATGCGTTTATATCCTGCTACATAAATAATATAACTAGGGGTCGCCCGCGACTTCGTCCGCGCGGTAATTTGGAACGTACATTTCCCCGATTTTGCAACATATCTTACTACTGCTCCGCTCCTATTGATCACAGCGTGATGTTATATAGCCTTTAGCCTGCCTGGATAAATGCACTATTCAACAAAAAATTTTTTTTCTAATCGAACCAGTACTTTCTGAGATTAGCGCGTTCAACCAAACTCTTCAGCTTTATAATATTAGTATAGATGCGTCAAGGATACTTACCATCCGCACCAGTGACATGTTTTTCTAGATTGAGTTTCTCTTGCGCCACCTGGTAGATACCTTCCTCGATAGTACCGCAGCTCAGCAGACGGTATATCGTCACTGGACGGGTTTGACCCATTCTATGACATCTGTAACACATTTACCACTAATTGAGATTGTTTAATTAACTTTTAGGTTCAAGAGTGGTAGGGCTCCATACTAGTGAGCAAGCCAGACTGGGGAAAGACCTCCACCTTACAGAAGACCACAGCCAAATAACTACACACAGCGGTGTATTTGTATTTCTCAGGTCTCCAGCGCTCATTAAGGGATTAAAAAGAAACGTTTTCAACAAGCTCTGGTGTAAAAAATGGGTCAGCAACACGCAAGTGATGCCTCCGGCATTGCAAGCGTCCATAGGCTACGGTAACTGCTTAATATCAGGTGGGCCGTATGCTTGTTTGCCATCCAGGTAGAATAAGAAAAAATCTATCACGTCTGTAATATAAAATTAGTAAAAGAATACTGAAATATACCACTAGCTTTTCATTATCCTTCTTCTTTTCCGTTTAAAAAGAAAACTCCTGTATATAATAACTCTGAGAACAAGCTCTGTTTCGCGAGGGACTTTACAAACATACAATTAACGGACACAAATTGCACCTAGACTCAGAACAACTCTTTGGAGGTCACACAAAGTTTTGTCCTGTGTGGGAATCGAACCCACCCACAACCACAGTATGTACGTGAAATTCTTCTTCTTTTCCGTTTAAAAAAAAAACTCTTGTACTAGAGAACAAGCTCTGTGTCGCGGGGGACTTTACAAACATACGATTAACGGACATAAATTGCACCCAGACTCAGAACAACTCTTTGCGGGTCACACAAAGATTTTTCCTGAGAGGGAATCGAACCCACAACCTCGTGCACATCAGACACATACTGGGGCCACTGGACCACCAAGGCAGTCAAATATAAATCTAACCTGTCCTCCGCTTGCTTGTCGTTGTAAGGATTGAAGTCGATATCGTGTATGATGACGGTGTCAGCCGCCGTCAGGTTGATGCCCAGCCCGCCGGCCTTCGTCGACAGCAAGAACACGAATATGTCCTCATTGTTGTACGTGTTTATTAAGTCTTGTCTGAAATATCACAACATTCTTAATCTTCTTCTTAGCGTTTCGATGGCGAACATCATTAAATTTATATTATTGGGGCCCAAAATTCTACATTGACTGCATTGTCAGAGGCAGCCATCAAGTCCTCCTGCGTGCAGATGTTAGAGCATGCAGAATATGATGTGAGGTGGGCCATTGTTTAGGTTACACCACATGAACAAGCCAGATCCGTATAGTCTGTAAAACCCCACCTGAAAAAAAATTCCTTGCTCCGGCCGACCTGAGTCCGTGAGACTATTTAAAGAATTCCAGAACTGCCACGGCAATGTATGTCCGGGTGGAAGATTTTCAGCAGGTGGCAAGGTTTGGTAATGATTCTTAATAAAGTACGAGGTTTGATAATAACAAAACGAAATTCCGTATCGTCTTTGCCAACAAGCACCTCTTGTTAAAACTAGTGATTGGCCCTCACTTCGCTTAGGTATTTATTCGGATTCCTTTATTATAATATGTATGTATTATACATATAAACGTTCCGGAAGAAATTTTCAAAATGATAGTCAAAACCGAAACCAAATCCGTTGCGTTGTTTAGAAGATCTTAGCGTACATAAGGACAGACAGCAGACAGCGACTTTGCTTGATATATATATGTATGTACAATACATGCACATTATAGTTTAAATAGGCAAAAAAAAACGAAGTAAAGTGAGTATCGGTCGCTAGTATTCAATGAATTGTCAATGGCTAGTATAGTACCCTATCGAAACCGCTTCTAGAGAAACATTTGTGTCTTTACATCTCTGCCGACCTCTTCAGCAAAAAAGCGTGAAGCTAAGTTGTGTAATAATTATTGAAATAAAATGTCTAACCTGTCAACAACAGCTGTACTTCCATCCAGTCTCAGATAGCGGTACCTTCGAATCCTAAGATACGGTTCTAATATATCTAACATCATGGTGAATTGACTGAAGATAAGTACTCTGTGGCCGCCTTCCTTCAAACGTGGCAGCATCTCATCTAACTTCTGGAACTTGCCCGAGTCCAGGATTAGATGTTCTGGGACCGAGAATGAGCTTATACACTGTGGAAGAATGGTTTTTGTTTAAATGTAGAAACAATATGGTGTATTTGTAATACTTAGTAAGCAAATTGACGTTTGGGTAGTGACTTACATGTTGCCGACCCAAAACTGGACATAAATAAATAAAATTAAAATGCCTGTTTGTAATATTGAAATAACAGCTTTCTACTAAATGCATATAAATGTTTAACCAAGACAGAAAAATCAATTTTTGTCTGTCTGTTTCGGGTAATCTTTACAACGGCGTGACCGATTATAACAGGACTTTCATTCGTATATAGCTGATGTTATGGGGAGTAACTGACTTACTTTTATTTTTAATTCCAAATATTGCACCATCAGTGGAAAAGAGGCTTAAGTTGAGAAATGCCATTTGACAATTTTGAACCTTAACTATTATTAAGCATAAGATAAAAATTGCAAAACAGGCGTATCTAATCTTAAGTCCTAATTCTCCTGCGGGTGCGATATATCAGACCGAGCCAGTGACCGGATTGAGCTAGTATTTTAAGAACTTACCTACTAGAAAAAACTAGTAAGGATACTCACAGCATGTGTAAGCGTCAACTGATGTATCTGAAAGTCTGACAAGCACATGAGATCTTCGTATGCGTACTGTTCGTTCTTCTCCTTGTAGCCGGGGTCCCTCGCCAGCCTCTTGGCGATCTGCCGCACCTGCGCCTCCTGGTAGTGGTAGCGCAGCAACAGCGGGTGGTTGGCGAGCTTGCGCATGTCCATCATCATAGCCATGCCACTCTGTTCCGTTGTTGCGTGGATCTGATAACAGAAAATGAGCATTTTTAGGTATGAACTGACATAAATTTCGAAAAAAAACTAAATTAGTTTATTTTTTTAAAGACAACCCAGATTCAGGATAAATATTTATAGATCACACAAAGTTTTTTCACATGTGGGAATCAAACTCACGACCTTCCGTCATACAGTCCTTCTGCTTAGCAGTTAGGGTCACTAATCACTAGATTAACATGCCAGAAAGTTTGAAGTCATATTTTAGTTAGTCTGTTTTCACTTAAGACTTTGAACGCCATGTGTGACAATGGTTACAGCTAAACATTAGATTTTCCATCGTATCTGCTTGCGTGGCGTCTTTCTTCTTTAGTGGGAGGGGGAATTACTTGCTCTGACCAAGTAGATCACCAATGCAGAGCCTAAACCAGTACTTAAAATTATGCACAACAGGCCTTACAAAACGTTGATTTTTTTTACTAATAAAAAAATTATTATCCTGGGCGTTGAGGACCACTTGTCATCTAATGAAATAAAAATATTATCTATCTTACGACTGTTAACTTCTGCGAATTATATTGATACATACCGTGCCATCCTTCGCAGAGAAGCCAGCAATAAGATTCTTATACAACATATTTTGTCTATTAGACATAGCGCACAGCTCCCTGTGGTTGGTCTTCTTGGGCAAGTCCTGCAGCACATCTCTCTTGAGCCGCCGCAACACGAACGGTTTCATGATGCGTTTAGCTTGCGTTATCTGACTCTGTTCGAAAGGAGGTTCGTCATCTTCTTTTCCTTCCGCTTTTTTTGTTGTTTTTGATTTCTGTAAATGAATTAATATTATTTTATTAATAAAATATTAGTGTTCAATGTTCTACGGAATTTAGTATTAATATATCAGTAGTTCCTGTGTCTAATTTCTTCCGAGTCGTGTTGAATTACTGTCTGATAAATCTTCTTTGTCGTTCCCTCTCTGCTGAGGATCGCGACCACATACGACGCGTCTCCAAGCTATGCGGTCTTCTGAAATGTGGACCGCACGGTACATGCTACCTCCAAACGTCTTCTTAATGACGTCTGACGATCTTACCGGCGTTCTGCCTTGAACGCGTTTACCTTCCACTCGGCCCAGAATCAAAAACTTTTCCAGACCATAGTCTGGAAAAGTTTTTTAAATTGGGCACACAGATAGATTAAGGTCTGGAATAACACATATGTTATTCCGGACCTTAATCTATCTGTGTGCCAAATTTCATCCAGATCCGTTCAGTAGTTTTTACGTGAAAGAGTAACAAACATCCATCCATCCATTATATTAGTAAGGATCTGTGTGTGTATCTTGAAATAGTATGATGTACTTACAGAATTTTTCTGAAACAAACTCTTGAGATCATCAGTCTTGCCGGAGAACATGTGCGGCATCACGAAGGCGAGCAAGGACATCAGCTCTAACAAATTGTTCTGTAGTGGAGTGCCTGTTAGCAGCAGGCGATGTTTAGACTGCAAAGGAAAACGTACTTTATTTATATAGACATAAGTAAGATATCCCTTTAATTTATATATTCGTAACCTTTTCAGGTATAGTGTCTATATAATAACCAATGTCTTTCTCTTGTTTTTTATTTAATAACGAGCGTCGGCGAGCGGCTTTGTTCGCGTTGTACTTGGGGTATAAGGAAGCCTATCACTCAGCAATAGTGTAGCTCTCGATCTGTGAATTTTTCAAATCGGACTGGTAGTTCTTGAGGTATAGCATATCCAAAAATTACAAAATCTTAAGATAGTGTTAAATTCATTTGCGAAGAGCTCTATAATCGTATAGTTGGCTTATATCCGTAAGCGTATTTACTCGCCAATAGATCCAAACCCCCATCCCTTTCTCTATTATTATTATTATTAGCCATTACTGTCCCACTGCAGGGCAAAGGCCTCCCTTTCATTCTTCCATTGGTCACGGTTGAGACCTCTCACTTGCCAGTTAGCACGGTAGTTGTCAAGCTCACCCCGCCATCTTTTCCTGAGCCTGCCGCGCCGTTTACTAATGTTCTATGGCAGCCATCTGGTTGTGGTCTTTGCCCATAGAACATTAGTAAACGGCGCGGCAGGCTCAGGAAACTGAGCCTGCCGCGCCGTTTACTAATGTTCTATGGGCAAAGAAGCAAGAGAAGGGGTTTCCCCCTTCTCCAGCTTATCAAAAATTCTGATCTGAACACTTGACCCCTCCCTTTCCAACCGACATCCTACTAATATTATAAATGTGAAAGTTTGTGAGTATGTTTGTTACTCTTTTATACAATAACTACTAAACGGATCTGGATCAAATTTGGCATAGAGATAGATTATATTCTTGAATAGCACATAGGCTACATTTTATCGCGATATCCGACATCCAGCGATATCCGCGAAAGCAACAGCTAGTAGATCATAATGCTTCATTATTAGAATCATATGTTAAACAGCTGTTATTACATTGTTTATACCTCACATTTTGACGGTAAAAATGTGCAAAAAAAGACAAGTTACCTTTATCTTGAGGAGATTGTCATAGCGCTGTGTGGACATGTTCTTGAGCATATGCGCCTCGTCATATATCACGTAGTGCAAAGACGTTACACGAAACATTTTGCGTTCTTCTGGACAACTGTTCACCATTGTGTAGCTGGAAACATAATTATATTATTTTTAAATTAGTTTAAATAACTACACATAGCGGTATAGTTGTGTTCCTGTGTGTGAGTACAGGTCTCGAAGGTTTTGAAAGAAACGTTTTCCTAACCCAGGGATACTCCATATTAAAACCCTAGTGTAAAAAAATTGGGTTGGCAACACGCAAGTGTCCATAGGCTACGGTAACTGCTTAACACCAGGCGGTCTTGTATGCTTGTTTACCACCCAAGTAGTATAAAAAAACTCTAAAAAGGGCTACATAGGTGTCGTGCTCTTGTAAAGTACATTACACTGTTGGCCCTACGCATGATATGCCTCTGGTTGTGTTAGGAGGCCATCCCATCGACCACTGACGTCATATCAGGTTCTGGTGGTCCACCCGTGAAGATACGCCTACCACCTTTAGGCCAAAGAGTCCGACATAACCGCATCGCTTCCCCAAGCAAGGCGGTATGCGTAAAGCATTTCCCATCGAACTATGAGTGACGTAATAGAAACCGCCACTATAATAAGTTCTGCGTAGTTAGATTGATATTCGGCCGGGAGCAACAGCTTAACCACCTCTCTAAGAAACAGGAGCTGCTAGGAGGACACCACTAGCTTCCACAAAATCGATGCCGTGGGACCTACGAGAGACCCAAATCATGATCCAAATGTCAATTGTTATGTTGACAATAAAACAGTAATTTCTAAGTGGTGGTGGGTTCAGTCGGGAGGGGGGATTAAGTAATGTGAGGGAACTAACGTGGTAAGTAACACGTCGATATCATCGAGGCCGCGAGCGTATACAATACGCAACTGCCGCCGCTCCTCCGGGTGTCCGTAGTACTTGCTCACGCGCAGCGACGGACACCAACGTTCTAACTCGTTACTCCAGTTGTCTGGAAAAATGTTATAGCACTTATGAGACTCGTTCAATGACACATACATGGACAAGTGGCATAACAGTCGTCGTTGATGCGCGCTACAGTACGGACGCGCTTCCTCTACATTGTACGAATTTAGTAAATTCACGCGTTGCGCGGCTGTAGCCGTTGCCCGTTCCGACGCTATGAGTTCACAACAGCTCATAGCCAACGAGCTGTTGGCATTCATTCAGCATGCCATCGACACTATGGACGAGGTCAGCATTATGCAGATATGTAAGTCCAACTTCAAAGAAGAAGACGTAAGCAGTGGCAAGAGGCTGCTGTTCCAGACACTTGGTAAAATGGACCAGATGCCATCACGCCGAAGAGATGGTACCGAAAAGAGCGTGCAAGACATCATCACCTTGCTGAAGGTGACCGACCCCGACGATGTGCCTGCGTTCGTGGCGAAGGACCTGCATAAGCTGCCCCCCGTCACGTTCGACCATGTCGACGTCACCAGGCTGCTCAAGGATATTACAGCCCTTAAAGCAGGCTTGGCCGAAGTGAAAGTCAAATTAGAGGTGTCTGAAAACACCATATGTGAATTACGTGCCGAAGTAGTGTTGTTACGCAACGCTAATTCGAGCGGTAGGACACCCGACACCTCTAACGTCAACAGTTGTCGCGAGGCTACGCAGAACGCTTCCATCAGCAGTTTGAAGTCGGTGAGTGCAGTTGCGTCACCGGCCGCCAATATTGCATGCGGTGCAAAATGTGACACCGCCGTCCCTGCCTCGACATGTGTTGAGGCGTCGAATCGTGTGGGCACGTTGACCCCTAAACGTGCCTACGCTGCCATTGCCGCCACCAAAAAGCCCTCGGTGGTGGCACGACAGGAAGATCAGGCGCGGAAACAGCGGGTTTCCAAAATCGACACGGACAAGGATGGCTTTGTCAAGGTCGAGAAGAAGAAAAGGAAGCCTCCTTGTCGGATCCAGTGCGGTACTGCGCTGACGGGGCCTAATATGCTGCTGCGTCCCGCAATACCTACGACGCAGCTATATGTGTCCCGTCTCCATCACACCACGAAGACCGAGGATATTGTGGAGTATATCCTCAAGAAAGTCAACTGGACCTTGAGGGTCGAAAAGTTGGTACCACGTTCTAGCACCAATTTCAATTCGTTTGTGGTGCGGGTGCCAACGCATGCTATCGATAGATTCCTCGAGGAAGAGTTTTGGCCGAAAGGTGTCGTGTATCGACGTTTTCGCGGTCGGTTACACAACACAGCGAGGTGTAACACGACACCGATTAAATGTGTTTAGTTATAAGTTTTATATATATATATGTTAGTTTGTAAGGTATTTATCTATGGAAATATATAGGCTATATTGTTTTGTACTATGTAATCGGTGTATTTCTGAAATAAATGATTATTATTATTATTATTATTATTATTATTATTATAACGGTAGTCGAAGCGTGTATATAAACAACGTATTGGATTTGACGTAAAGTCTACGATATAATGTCGTAAACTTACGTCAAATCCCCTACATTTGATTTTTCGATTCGACTATCGCTTATGCCACTTGTCTAGAGGGGCAAGTACTAAGTACGATTAGCTTTTTTTATTAATAAAGTAAGTATCGTATTTTGATTGCATCAGCTTGCATGCTATCATACTTGTATTTAACAAAACATTGTAACTATCTGGCGATTAAAAAGAGAAAGAGTTTCTTGCTAGTTCTTCTCAAGGCTCCACGTCAGCGAACTAGCTGTAGGCAAATTTACTTGACATCATCTTTCTGGCTTATTTATAATTTATGACCTTCATAAGTGTTACTTTGTAATCTAAATGAATAAATGAAGTTTGAGTTTTAATCTTGGCTGAAAATACTTCTCTTAATTTTTTTTATATATTGATAGGTTATTTACGGGTAGACTGCACTTGTGTTCTAGCGATTAAGGTGGTCAACCTAGCCAGTAGCCGCACCGAGTGTTGTAGGATATCTCTCCGCATGGGACAAAACTTTTTATCCATCTAATGTTTGTTCAGAGTCTGGGTGTACTTTGTTTCCGGGAATCGTATCTTCTATATATTAATACGTAAAGAAAATACTTTGTACCCATTGTGCGAACGGAGAAAGCAATTAGGGTCGAATTTCGACCACCGGGCGATCTCTAGTATTTATAAAGACTTCCATGACTTGTATCTTAGTTCGGGAGATGTCTTTAAAAAACAAACAAAACATACCAAGTGTAGATGCAGGTACAACAATGAGGTGTGTGCCCTTCGCCTGTCCAGTCTCCTTCAAGTGCGCGAGGAACGCGATGACCTGCACAGTCTTACCCAGCCCCATCTCATCTGCCAGGATACCTGACACTCCCTGCTTGTGCAACACTGCCAGCCAGTTCAATCCTACTAGCTGATATGGAGCCAATTTTAAGCTGAAAACAAAAAAAAAGTCATTATCATCATTATTCCAGACGACAGACGTCCATGCTGGACATAGACTGAGGTCTATTGGTATACTCCACAAGTTTCCACGACATAGCTAACCTAATCTTGTCTATCAGCTGCCTGTACCCTTAATTAGGTCTCCGGTAAAAAAGTATATACAAAAAAAATATCAGAGGTTTTAGCGTCGAAACCGAGTACCGAGAAACTAGTATTGGTTAGGTAAAAGAAATGGTGTCCCCAGGGTGTCATAAGAGTCGACTAAGGGAATAATTCGGGCAGACAATATCCACTGCTTAGACTGCCTCGGTGGTCCAGTGGCCGCAGTATGCGCCTGCTGTGCACGAGGTTGTGGGTTCGATTCCCACACAGGATAAAACTTTGTGTGACCCACAAAGAATTGTTCTGAGTCTGGGTGTAATTAGTGTACGTTAATTGTATGTTTGTAAAGTCCCCCGCGAAACAGAGCATGTTCTCTAGTGCGGGAGTTGTCTTTTAAAAAAAAAAAATAATAATAACTGCAGAGGCAAAACTCGAAACAAAATAGGGTTTTGAATCAACCCGTCTGGCCAGCACGGTATTGTAGGCTAATATCAATCCAAGCATATGGAGGAGACCTAAGAGAGAAAGGACGAGAGAAAAGAAATGGAGGACCCAGATTACTTAATTTCTATTATGACTTCTTTGATGACTAGCCAACCCATATGATTCTTAAGAACCCGATCACACTGTGAGGAAGAGTTATTGTATGTTCTTAGCTGGTTGTAGATCAACTATATACAACCAGCTACATACAACGACTGGCAAATGGATTCAAGCCGACTTTTGCGAAGATTTCTAGACAGGTAGAGGCTTTAGAAGAACTAGAAAGAAATTTAGGCCATTCTTATTAATCACAAGTTAGTAATAAGCTTTTTAAAGACTGTTGAATAATCCACAAACAAGAAAACCTTAATCTTAATCTATACTACTATTATAATAGCGAAAGCTTGTAAGAATTTATGGATGTTTGTTACTCTTTCACGCAAAAACTACTAAACGGATCTGGATTAAAATTGGCATAGAGATAGATTATAGTCTGGAATAACACATAGGCTACTTTTTATCCTGGAAAGAACTCTGTTCTCTAGGCAATGTACGAACGGGCGAAGCCGTGGGCGGAAGCCAGTTTGTTCATAAATGGGTATATTAACCATACCTTGAGTCCAATATAGCTGGCTGCTTCAGTCTCCCAGCGCCGGCTGCCACGGCCGCCTCCAGCTGCTGCGCGAGTCCAACACACTTCTTCATCAGTCGCTGTATGTTGTTACGTGTGGTGAGCAGCTCTTGAGTCGAGTTCAGGAGCTCTGTGCTTAGCGACTTATTGCTATTGAACTTTTCCACCTGAAAATAACAAGTAATCAAATATTATTTGTCGATGGTTACACTGTCGATTAATATTATTGCCATTAGTACATCCTTGGCAGAAATATTGTTATTAAATACATATATTGCCTTGGTAGTCACTGGACCACCAAGGCAATATATGTACAGTGTATGTGGCGCATACTGCGGCCCAGTGGCCGCAGTATGCGCCACATACACTGTTGTGCACAAGGTGGACTGTGGGTTCGATTTCCAAACAGAAATCCAGGCAGAAACAGGACAAAACTTTGTGTGACAAAGTTTTGTCCTGTTTCTGCCCACAAAGAATTGTTCTGAGTCTGGGTGTAATTTGTGTCCGTTAATTGTATGTTTGTAAAGTCCCCCGCCACACAATGCTTGTTGTCTAGTGCGGGAGTTGTATTTAAAAAAAATATATATATATATATATATACAATCTCTTTAAGGAAGGTAGGGGATCGCTTGTATGGCAAAACCAATCCAGCTTAATATGGAAAGGACCTCCACCTTACAGAAGTTGTTAGTTCCTTGAAATTACAAATTTTAGTGTCGCTAGCACGCGAGTAATGTCCCAAATATCACCATCTTAAATTGGCTACAGTAACTGCTTACCATCAGGCAGTTCGTCTGCTTGTTTGCCACCTAAGTAGAGTAAAAACATTTAAGTCATCTAAACTTAAACTCACCATATCTACCCATCCCTTGAACGGTCTAAGCGCAATGATAGCCTCTGCTTTTTTCTGTGAACAGCCACTGAGTAATGATAGCTCGTTCATATTGCTTGTGTTTAAGAACTCGAACACTTTTCTCTTGTCTCCAACCAGATCGTCATTAATCTCATTGTCTGAATCCTCACTGAGAAAATAAGTGTATTTTATAAAATAGTTTGTTGGATTTGCCTTGACGACAAGGCAAATCCAACAAACATGGTAGGGCTATCTTGTTTCGTTGTGGAGTTCCTACGGCTACCTTCCGACTGCGTTAAAAGATCAGCTCCATGGTTACTTTATTATTGTATTGTCAACACAGTTACATCATCATCTCAACCCATAAACGTCATACTTCTGGGCACGAGTCTCCTCCAAACATTTGGAGGGATATTAGCCTACTATACCACGCTGGCCAGACGATAAAGTTACATAAGTATGCCAAATTTCTGTTTAATAAGATACGAATAAGTGGTCGAAAAATGGTTTGGAAATTTTAAAGAAACAACTTACGCACATAAAATGACTAATTCACGCAATATTCATTTATTATCAGGAACATAACAGGGTCGAGTGGTTAGTTGCCGAGCTGGTGAGTAAGTTGTACAGATAGCCCACACAGGCTTCAGTCATGAATGTCATGATCTAACGACTGTTGACAGTCATAAATATAAACAAAGTACAATAGCCGGCAAATATCTTAAATATGCGCTATAGTCGATGTATATTATTATAATGAAGCGGATGCGACCACGCGATTGGTGGATCAGTCATTTTTTTTTTTTTTTTTTTTTTTATACTACTTGGGTGGCAAACAAGCATACGGCCCACCTGATGTTAAGCAGTATCCGTAGCCTGTAGACGCTTGTATTACCAGAGGTATCACTTGCGTGTTGCCAACCCATTTTTTTACACCAGGGTTTTAAGATGGAAGTAACCCTGGGATAGGAATACGTATCTTTCAAAACGCATTCCTAAATGAGCGCTGGAGACCTGTACTCACACACAGGAACACAACTACACCGCTGTGTGTAGTCATTTGGCTGTGGTCTTCTGTAAGGTGGAGGTCCTTCCCCAGTCGGGCTTGCTCGCTAGTATGGTGCCCTACCTCTCTTTTGTTGTTGTATTTCTACTCACCTGTCATAAACTCTATCATCTTTCCCTTTCTTCACACCATAGTCATCATCTTCACTTCCACTACTACCCCTCCTTACCCTGCCACCCTGAGCTGCCAAGGGTTTCCTCAACAATACAGTCTGCCTTGGCCCACTGGTAACCCTCACTATGCCCATATTGGTGATTGTTCGAGGCTTCTGGCCTGACACTCCGGGGCGGGACCCAAAGAATGTGGGTGGGTTAGGATTAGTGACGGTACTTTTGTCGTTAGACTCAGGGTCATGTTTTAAAAGTTCGTCTCTCGACCGCTCTTCACTCCAGCCGTGTTTTACTAATGTATTTTTGACAAACTGTAAAAAAAAAGAAAAAAACTGAAGAATATTTGTTTTCAATGGTTTTTAATCAATAAATTAAATATTGTGTTAAAGTGTAAAATAACAATGGGTCCTTAGCTTCATAGCTCAGTGGTAACCTCCCCTTTTACCACTGTGCGTCGTGTTGGTAGTTCGACACGTGATTAAAATTTGCGTGACCCATAAATAGTTGTTCCCGAATCTGGGTATAATATTGTCCATGAATTGCGAGTTTGTAAATTCCCCTGCGACGCATGGCTTGTTTTGTAACGAGGAAACTGTCTTATAAAAAAACATCTTAACTACTACTAGGCCACTTGTGCAGACAAAACGTTATGGAATAAAATATGTTGCAATGCTAGAATTTTATTAAGTAGTGACTTAACAAAAATAAAGCTGACATTACTATCATAACTATTTACAGGTGAATCATCTTTTATTTATGTTACACTGCTACTTTACATCAAAATATTTCCTATATTTCCTTCTAATATACAACAAGTCTAAATACAATTCCTATTTCTCATGTGAATTGTGGATGTGAATTTTATAATTGGGAAATACACTATACGGTCACCCATCGCTAATGTAACCACACCCTTGGCTTTTTCGCGTGAATGTTATTAACATAATAAAGCTACTGTCTACCAATCAGCGAATGCACCCAGCTATACATGTCCAATTCACTAAATACCTCTGAACCTTTTTTATACATGGTCTGTAAACGTATCAAACATAACATACTTTAAGAATATCTGAAGAGCAAAAATGTCTGCATATGACTGGTCAGCTACCAGCAAACCATACAATTAAAAAAAACATTGTTACCTTGACGCAGGCAGTGCTATGTAATTTGGGAAGATAATTAAATATTATATAACCTAATTTTTACTTACCCCTTTTACGGACAATAATAATAATAATAATAATAATAAAAACGTTTATTCTCTTCCCACAAAGTACAATTTACACATATAAAATTAAATTTTAAGTAAAAGGTGACCTTACTTTGTGAGAGACTGGTGCCTGATGTAGGTTTTTAAAAAAAAACCTGTATTACAGGTCACCAGGTCCCTCCCGCCGCTGGTTTAACCAAATATTTACAAGATGTTAAGGTTACAATTAATGTGAGAAAAAATAAAAAAAAATTAACAATCTAAGAAAACGTATTTTACATTATTTAAATAGAGAAAAAAAAAAAACTTAGAATAACATAGGAAGTGTATAACAAGAGTTATTTATTAGGTATAAGGTTTGATGGGTATCCAGGTGTGTCGATGTGTGTGTGAATGTAAGTGTTAAGAGAGTAGAGAGTGTTGTTTGAGTATGAGTGTAATACGAGGTCAAGTGTACGGATAAATAGCACTAAAGAGAGAATACAGGAGAGAACGGCCAGAGATAATTGTTATTTGAGCGGAGAAAGCAGCTTTTCAGTGTCATTGTAATTTAAAGTTTGAAGATATTTCTGATATAATGAACACACAATAAATGTTTTATTGTTCTATCATAGACATTAACTGTCATACACACAAGTGTTAAATGAGGAATTCATACTCACCATAGGGGATATTTCTGGAAACATTTCTAACATATTCCTAAATCTTCTCTCTTTAATTTGTGTTGTGAGCTCCACAGTGACAGCCGGTTTCTTTGCAGGTGTCCCAGAATCATCAGAGTCTGAATCTGGCAATCTTATTCTTTTGTACACAATCGGTCCATTACGGACCACTGCATTTGGTGCGGCCATCCTAATTATTTGTGAATCTAAAAAAATACTTTATAATGAAGTCTTTAATAATACATACAATACATCTTGTATAGAAAAAAATGTCTAGGTGGGTACCACTGTAGTAGTAACACGTAAAATTGCAGCAAATACAATACATATACATGTAAGGCTATTCTTCACAAAAATAGGAGTACCGTCAATTTGTTACGATTAACATTTTCGTGTTATAGAGGTTTACCATTGTTCTCGTAAAGGTTGCGGGCAACCAATGGATAGCCTTCAGCGTGGCTTATGTTCAGCAGTGGACTGCTTTTGGTTGAGATGGATGAATGCCATTAAGATAAAACATTAAAGACAAACACTGTTGTTATATGACGACACACTCTTGTAAGCCATAGTACCAGGCCTGGTTCACTCCGCTGTTTAGGTATGAATCTACAAGTACCCGGCCGCAACATTTCCAGGGGTATTATTTAGTCGAGTGTCGCGCGCCGGTCGCGTCGTCGGTTCGACGTAAGTTTACCTACGAAACGCACACGAAGCCGTAATTCGTCACCGATTCGTTTTCGCTTTTAAATATTTTAAAGAAAATATTAGCATAAAAATATTCCACAGTATTCGGCTGCTTAAATAGTGATAAGGATCCTAACCTCTCGTTTTTCAATATTCCAAAGGATATTGCAAAGTAAAGAAACACGTTATCATTTAGAAAAACATAATTGGTAGGTACCTATTTGTAGCAAGATTTTGATATGTAGACTCTATAGTCTACATATCAAAATCTTAACTATTGTTACCTATGTACAGCACAGTTTTTGTAGAGACGTATTATTTATTTGTCCAACCAATTAAGTAGGTACTTATTTAATTGGGAAAATATATTATAACCGCCTATCACTCAATAGTTTTAAATTTCAACTGGACAAATGGCTCCAAACAAACCAATGACAAACTCTAATACCTATTTTTAATTTAATCAAAAACATAATCATGGGCGGAGCCGCGGGCAACAGCTAGTACCCATTATTATAATTTGTTCTTTAGTGGTTTGACCAGTCATGTGATGTGGACACACACTGCTCGTTCTTATAATTTAATTACCTACATTGAATATGTCCCCACATGTCCAGATTTATTTAAAAAGTCACTCGTTTACAAAAGTATAGTAAGTACCTACCTAAACCTAACAGGTACTTCAGATCAAAATTGATCTCTAAGTGACAACCATAATGTCCAGAAATACGCAATACAAATGGAGCCAATTTGTAGGTAAATAAACGAGTAGGTAAGTTTTGTTCTGGGGAGCTGAATTGCGCTCTATTGTGTGCGAGCAAAGTTGATATTTGTTTAAATGATTTAGCGAAGTGAACCTTCTGTACCTGTACTATTAAGTATTCTGTGATAGTACTAACAGTTTTCCAGCATTAGTTTGTTTTCAAAAAAGGGACAGCAATATCCCGATATTGGGTACTTTGTTTATTCCTGTGCTTGTCATACTGAGGAACAAATGTCTCAGGTTAAGCAATATGTGTTAAGTGTTTCTGCTTGTATTGATACGTGTCCATAGGCTATAGTTACTGCTTACCACGCCATACACTTGAAGAATTTGTAGAAAAAATAAAATTAAAGGTATTTCTATGCTAACCTGAGACCAAATACAATGATTTGTTTCAACTACTTTTTAACAAAAGTTCTACTTAATTTGGTCTTCTATTTCTAACTTGAATGTCACACTACTTCTAAATCTAGCTACTTCTAATTGTTGCTAGTGTCTACTTCGATGTCTGCTTACTCTGTAAAAGGAAAATGGATTTGAACATAAGAAGCCAATGAACTAAGTTTGCACATGAGTATTAAAAATACATTGCCTTTGTTTAGGGCCAAAGTAAAACACAGTGTTAAAACATATATTTAAAATTAATAAATTGATTTAATTTTACAGTCAATGCATTAGCCTTGCAATCTAGCGTGTCATTGTGGTCAGTCTTTTGGGCACCTGTGCTCAACCTCAATCAGATAATTATAATAGGTAGAATATGATTATTAATAGGTAGAATACCTTTAAATACAATATCTGATTGTTTGTAAATAGTTTAGGTTAAATTGTTTTTTTAATAACTATTTTACTTGTAAATATCTTATGAAAATATTTTGATTTAAAATAAATGTAACATAAATACATAAATCTGATCATTTCCCACACAGGACAAAACTTTGTGTGATCCATAAATGTCTGTTCCCAGTCTAGGTGTAATTTTGTAAAATTCTCCACCTATACAGCTTGTTCTTTAGTAAGAGAGTTGTCTATTTAAAATATGTTATACATAAATTCAAACAGACAGGGCAACGCGGCAATCATATAATTTATTACATAATTACACAACTAATAATGAAAAACTAATATTGAAATTGTTAATAATATTATACTAACTTAAATTAAGTAATTTTTCTAATGTATGTTTTGTCTGAATAAAGGCTTTTATTATTTTTATTATTATACATAAATTTGCAATCAGCTCTGATATCTTTTACTAATAAAAAAATAATGCATAAAGATTAATAGTGTACACAGACATTCACATCAATTTTATAAATAAGGTCACCTAAGGCCTTTGAAATGTCTACATCCAGTTATTTGGATTTCTAAAAGAACCTCAAATCTTTGAATGCCTTTGGACCTCTGCATGATTTATAATAGCCCTGCTTATGGGGATCTCCATCATGTGTATTTATAATGTTTACTTTATGTATTTGTACTGTAAAATTACTTTAAAGTGTTGTTAGTAGAGTAACTACCAAAATAGACTAATCCAACCTCACTAGTATACGCCTCATTACAACAATGCAAATCTATGCTATCATTATTTTAATGATTTGATCATCATTGCTGATGTAAAGAACAATATTATTTATTGCATAACCTTAGTCAACTGCCAGTAGACCAGACTCAATAGAAAAACCATTGTTAACAGACAGCCAACTGTATGGTGCATTAATATAGTCAGTTACAAATATGTTTTTAGTAAATGTATAGGAGAAAAATACAAATGTAAAGACATGGATTGGTTAAGGTTAAAATTGTACAATGCAATCTTGTTTCTAAAGTTATAAGAAGGTGCCATAAGATTGATTCAAATTTGAGTTGCCACAAAGTTATACTAACATGTTTTTTTTTTAGAAAACAATGGCCATGATTACATACTTTTGTTACCCAACATCTGTACACTTCATATTTACCATTTAACTGCTGGAGAACTGTACTATGTTGCTGCTATGGTGGTACCATTATGGTATCACATTTATAATGGAATTGCCATTAAATGTATAACGAAAGGATATGTAACATTCTATGTAATATTCTTTTATTGAGTTAAACATATAATAAACCTTCTTCATAGTCAACATGACAATACCAAATCGAATAAAAATGTCAAGAATTTTTCACTCAATCCGAGATGGTTGTGACGAAAGAAATTTCGTAAGCTCAAAAATTTGCTGATCACTGTATTTTACTTTTTGCTAAAACTTATGACTTCTACAGTTTATCATAACAATAATCAAAATCTAGCAACATGGTCAAGGTGAGCTTTTCACGTTGAGAATAAACCGGTAAATACTAAAGGTAAACCTTGGCCACACGGGTCACTGAACGTGGTAATAACTCCTCGTGGTGAAAACTTGAAAACTTACAAGCACGTGCTGGGTTCACCCTGACCTTGTCAACCAATAACAACTTAATACTCACGAGAGCTAGACGGAGTCGATGTGACTGTCACTGGGTTACTGGAAACAGCAGGACCATTAGGTTTCCTCTGGAACCTGTACTGTCTTAGGAAACTCAACACACTCGGACTTGTACCATTAGACATTGTAACACTAAGTCGATGTAGCAAATTACACTTTTGATGAAAAAAACCAATGGGTTCTTTGATAAAAAATAGTAGCGATGTATAACGAAAAAGTATCACTCCACAGAAACACGACAAGAAGACAACACTACGGCCATTTTTATCCGCGAGACTGCAAATGTGAATGTATTGGACCAATGAAATACTATGTCATCAACTGACATTACTGCAATTGACCAATAAAAATAAAACGATTGTTTTTTAACAAATGACAACAATTTTCATCGAAATTAAAAAAATACAATTTCTAAAAAAAATGTGACTATCCTAAAAAACGGTTAAGCAACGCAATTACGGTTTCAAAATCTAACAAATACGCTTTTTGTCGCGTTTTATAAGCTCGACAGGCCTATCTAGCTTATAAAACACGACAACTTTCATGCACCTACAAACTTGGAACATTTGCAGCGTACGCAGAGCAACTCAAAAATATATAAATGGTTTAGGAAGGCATATAGGACAAGCAAAAAAATATTCGTTTTTATTTAAATAGGACTAGACTGGTGGGAACTGGATCAATGGAGTTAGATATAAACTACGGTTTTTATTAACAAGTTTGGTACTCATTAATATTCCATGACAAGTCACATCAATAATGAGGAGCCCGTACCCCTGGCATTAAGACAAACAAAGAAAGCCAAAAGTATGTGGTGTCATGTTGACCAGACTCCGTCCTGGATGACTCATGCTCTCAAAAAAGTTAATTGATCAAGCTCCTTTTTTGTCTCTTATTTAAAGATCAGGATTCTTATAACCATGTAGAATAGAAAAAAACTATTCGGCACTTTCCCAGGGTAGCAAAGACTGCAGGGCAGCAGCCACTAGATTCAGCTAGTCTAGCTGGTTTTTTATTGCCAATGTAGCAAATCGTCACACGCATAGCGGTCAGAAGATATGAAACGGAACTATAGAATTAGTAGCCAGAACCAGTATCGTCGTGGAGCGACGGCGACGGCCCTAGGGCGCAAATTTGGGGGCTCCTGTCCTGATATAAGAGCAGTACCTACTCCAAAAGCGGTCTGATTTGGGCTTTATACAGGTACAGCTTTTCCTCGTGGTTTCACATTTGTTACTATCATGCTTCCTACAATATCATACTAATCTATAATAAAACAATGAATCGCTGAATGTGTTGCTAAACGCAAACCTCAAGAACAGCTAAAACGGATTTCGGTAATTCTTTGTTTGCTATGTTCGTTATTGTCAGGAGATGGTTCTTAAGTAAAAAAAAAATAAGAAAGTTAAGCTGATAATAGTTTAACCAGGGCGAAGTCGGGGCGGGCCACTAGCATATTATAAAATCTGAGGGTGCAATCGGTTAAAGTGAAATAATTTTCGTAAAAAGCCATTAAATATAAAAATAAACAATAAAAGCTTTAAGTACTTTAAACTAAACAATTTAGTGAAAATCTTTATTCATTTTCAAAGTAAAAAGCATGAAATTTCATATATCGGCTTCTGTGAAAAAAATAATGTATAAATATCAACATCATAGGATTTTTGAAATCTCACACCTAAGGGGATAAAATAAAGAATAAATGGTTGTATGGAAATCGGTCATTTTAAGAGGATACAAAAAAGGCAATTCTATCCCTAAAAAAGAAAATTGTGTCTAAAGAGTAGCAAACATGCAATCTGTCCCCCTTTTTAACAACCTATTTATTAGTCCTTTTTATATGGGCTAAAGCCACATGCAGATATCAATGACACCCATAACGATATCACAGAAATTATCGTAATATTACTAACCGGTAATTTAATTAATATTAAATTGCATCACTAAAATTCACTGCTGCCACACTGTTTCTGTCTGTCAGATTAATATTATAGGTGCGGCCATGTTGAACTGTAGTGAATAAAACGGAGTTAATTTTCTTTTAGGGAATTTAAATTGACACAATATGCCCAAATGCGACCTCAAAACGAGATACATCCCCGCGACATTCGCCTGGACGTTACTCTTGGGCACAACATCCCTGTTTTTTTATTTCCCGTAAGTATACAATGTCGTCGATCGTCTGTAAATTCTCATTTTCGATTTGACAACTTTCACATGAGATTGTTGAATTGTTTCTATTAATATCTTGTGGCTAAGTAGTTGCCCTGTGTGACTGTGTGTGGATTATACCTGTGCTTCTCCTGTGGCGGTAACGGTAAGAGTGTTTTATGTGATCTTTAAAAACGGTTTAGGAGCCATGTTCTTAGTAATTATAGTCATATTTACATTAACATAATATCAATGTCTTAATTAGAGCATTGAGAAGTGAGTTCCGAGTGTTGTGTTGTGGTGTCAACGGCCAGGAACTTCCTGTGTGGTTTCCAAATTTGTATAAACAAAAGAGGCCTGTGTCTCATGGGTATGAGTCAAAGAAGTTAGTATTTGTTTGTTTAAGTTTACATTGCATTACATGACAACTTTCATACTAACAAATAATATTTTTATATTGTACTGCAATTACATCAAATTAAATTAGTTACAAGTGCTTGTTACATAGTTTTTTTGAATGTTACACCACCACAATGACTAATTACTTAATAGATTAATTGACTATTGAAATGTAGTTCAGGGTGACCTAACCACCTACTTAACTGTAGTTAATTAAAAGTACATTAAAAAAATATTTAGCTTAAAATAAATGAGGTAAGTAATATATTACTCATTTTCTGCCTCAAATGACTCCACAATATTCTTATTGGCAAAATGTGATTGATAAATAACTTATTTCTAATACTTTAGTTGATAGGGATAGTTGTCATATACATATTTACATTTATCAAAGTCCACAGATCTATTAGAAATATTACTTAAGGTCCTTATTTTTGTAGTATTGTCTGTGTAGTATGTCAATAAATTGTTGTATACCCAGTAATAATATATGATTTAATATTGATCACTAAATAATACAAATAAAATAGTTTCTATTTCAGTTGGTAAAAAAGTAAGCACCTATTTTTGTTATGAATTGCATATAGAATTAATATATTTCTGACAGTAGTAGGTGGTTGTAAAATTTGGCAGAATATGTTGAATTCTTGTACCGTATATAATAATTGTAGTGTTCACAACATAGGAGTTGGGTTTTTAAATAAAGCAATGTAATCATTAAGTATTCGGACCGCTCCAACCATGAGCTTTCCCGGCACCAATATATCTGAACACAGATTATAATTATAATCGATAACTATAGTCAAGGAGTTTATAGTGTAAGTACAAACTCCTTGCTGTTGGCGTACCACTAGGTAGAGAGAAATGTCAGTGTTTATATTACATTTATTGAGAATATATCACAATATTATTTTGGCAAAATCATCACAATGTGCAGTATATCATCTAAAGTAATATTATAAAGAGGAAAGATTTGTTTTGTTTGTTTGTTTTATTATATGAATTAATAATGAAGTATTGTGTTGATATATTCATCTCATGCAAGTTTTCTCTATACCACCCAAAGGTTGACTCACTTAATGCCTTCAGCATTAAGACCTTATCTATGTATAAATTAATCTATATTTCCCTTGGTCACAGCATAACTTGAGAACAACCAATTCATTCATTTTTTTTTATGTTTCTTAATACTTTGTATAAGGTGGTTACAGAAAAAAAATGTGTAGAAAATAGTTTATATGCCAGGCAAAGTCAGGACTGGCCGCTGTACACAATATTTTGTGCAATAGCTATAAATGAAATAAATATATTTTTTTACATTAATTAAAAATTTGTTACCTGTCAACTTTATTCCTTGTTGTTATATTATATCCCTTGTTATTACCACAAATATTATACCTCATACGAGTGAGTTAATTAGTGCATATTTAGTTAGTTAATGTACTGCAGGTTTTAAATAGTAATCATATTATGTAAATTATTCATCATTACATAAGTAAAACCTTTGAACTCAATAAGAAAAAAATATTTTACCTGATGTATTTATCCAAACAATAGTATTACTACTACTAGTATCCTACTGCTTGGCATGAGTCTTCTCCATAAATTACATTTATTAGTTTCCAAAGCAGCAAAGACTGGATTTACCCAATTCGTTTTTCATTAATTTGTGTTAATACTTTTAAATTAATTTACCATTTTGTTTACTTCGGGCGCTTCTTTAATTTTGCTTTTATTATAATTTAAGAAAATACGTAATAGAAAATATATTTTGTTATTATATTATTAAAATGTGAAACAGTGAGATTTCAGTCAGTGCAATATTTTTTGTCTGTATGAGTCATGTAATTTCATTGAACAAAAGGATTTAGCTTAATGTTTCGGTGCCTGAGAGGTTTCCACTTCAATTGTTGTAAGCTGACATTGTA
The DNA here is from genome assembly GCA_947095525.1 of Trisateles emortualis. Lineage (NCBI taxonomy): Eukaryota > Metazoa > Arthropoda > Insecta > Lepidoptera > Erebidae > Trisateles > Trisateles emortualis. Next base: position 16,908,594 of record OX352741.1, on the reverse strand, counting down.
TTCTTAAAGTAAAATATTTGTTATAACAGTTCAATTTTATGTTGATTGTTACAAAGAATATCAGATATTAACAGAATATTCAATTTCATTTGACGTACACACAGCATTCAAACTAGCTGCTGCCCTCAGCGTTACCGCGGTTGCACTATAATATTTGAAATTCTTATACAACAATTGCATTTGTATATAAGAATTTTTCTATGGGAAATTCCAAAGTCATTTCAAATTCCAATATAGCCTAGGGAAACGGGCCTAGTATTATAATAATAGCAAACCATATAACTCCCCCACTGCTCGGCACGTTTCTCCTCTCCTTTATCAAGAGAGATGAGAGATTTATTAGTTTAATAATATACGTATGACCCTGACTGCAAAAATAACAATGTAATTAATACTAATATTATAAAGCTAAAGAGTTTGTTTGGTTGAACGCGCTAATCTCAGAGAGTACGGGTTCGATTAGAAAACATATTTTTTTGTTGAATAGTGCATTTATCCAGAAAGGCTAAAGGCTATATAACATCATGCTATGATCAATAGGAATGGAGCAGTAGTGAGATATGTTCCAAAATCGGGAAAATATTCCAAATTACCAAGCGGACGAAATCGCGGGCGACCCCTAGATTTTTTTATTTTTACTCCATTTACTACTAGAAATAGAAATGCTGCCATAAGTACTTTAAGACACACTGTTTTCCCTCTAATTACCTAACCAGCATGATGTTATATTTAAATTTTCATTTGTTTTGCTTTATATCATTATGCTGTAAGTTTCTCTACTTTCACTGAATAATAATATTATACATGAATTAAGTATTATAATAACTAACCGTTACATTATTATGAAATATTTACGCATGCCTAGCTACTTACTATGTTTCACCTCTCTTTTTATTTGAATGTCTAGGTTTATCTTTATACATCTACTAGTTGTTGCCCGCGGCTCCGCCCACGTGGATGTCGGTTATCGCTGCAAAAACTAGCCTATGTGTTATTCCAGACCATAATCTATCTTTGTGCCAAATTTCATCCAGATCCGTTCAGTAGTTTTTACGTGAAAGAGTAACAAACATCCATCCATCCATTCTTACAAACTTTCACATTTATAATATTAGTAAGGATAATTGTTCGGCTCGGCTAATTTTAATGTAATGTGTGTGTTCAGGTAGGGCCCTGGATGGTTTAGATTAATAAAGACCCGGTAGGTGGCACTGTTGTCCGTATGTCAGCTTTTCTGGCAACAGCAGGAGGACGTCTGCCTGGTCCGCTAGTAATATCATAAGAATTATTTAAAACTTTTAATCTAATTTTTTTAAATTTTCTTTCACTAATAGGCAGCTACATTATACCTATGATGTAAGCTACATTTCCTCAACATGCTACCCAAATTCAAGATAAATATGGCTAATTAACTGCACAGATCAAAAGAGGTAGGTCACCATAGAAGCAAGCAAGCCCAACTAGGAAAGAACATTACACGAAATCATAGCTAATACACAGTTTTGTAGTTGTAGTTCTTCAATCCCATTTTACAGATGAGAATTTTTTAAAGAATTATTTCCCTACCTCAGGGTTTCCCATAGGTAACAGTCTGATGTTAAAAGTTTTTGGAAAGACGATCTTTATTAATTAATTCTAGAATTCTAAATATTTGTTTATTTACAAACATTGTCTAGAGCTGATAAAAAATGTATAAAAATAGCATGGTTATTTGAGTAAATCATTCAAGCAGTTATCTTTATCTTTCACTCCATTACGAGCCTTCATTCTGAGGCTTCATATATGTGCTGTCATTTTCTTACATTGCATTTCTTTATACTAACAAAAATGGCAAAATATTTTTTACGAATATTAAATCATCTTGTACTAATGTGTACAAGGTAAAGTTTGTATGTTTGTTACTTTCGATGTAGTGAGTAATCTCTGAAATTACTAAAACGATTTTGAAAATTCTTGCACTAATTATAATCAAGCGGAGGAGCGGTGGTGGCCGAGTGGGAAAGTGACCAACTTGCACGCAAGAGGTGCGAGTTCAACCCCGGGTGGCAGTACCAATGTGAATTTCACTTTGTGGAGTTATATGTACTAATCATATGATTCGTCATCCGCGAATGGTGAAGGAAAACATCGTGAGGAAACCCACATGTCTTAGAAGTAATTCTAAGAGATGTCAGATTCACCAACCGGCATTGGGCCAGCGTGTGTGAATTAAGGCCTAAAATCCCTCTCTCCCTCTTGATAGAGAAGAGACCCGTGCCCAGCACTGGGACATGTATGGGTTGCTATTATATTAAGCATAATAATCAAGCTACATTTATCCCTGTGTTCTATAGATTAGTTTTTATTGACATACATGTTGGAAATAAATACTTAATGGTCTACGAGTAAATAGTATAGATATTTTCTATGATTTTCCTGGTTATATCGCTCATAATTATCATATATGTACTAAACATTATATATACAACCACAGTATACTATGTATGTATTGTAGTGTGATTTTTTATTTAGCGTTTTATGAACTATATGTTCAATGAAACTATATTGTCTCTTATCAGATAATAAGATTGAAGGTTCAATCAAAACCTGTCAAGCACTTCTTGAGTTATGAAATGACATAAAGATTTTGAATGCATTTATTAGCTTGTTATGTCTTGATAACAGATGAAATTATGCTTTTACTTGGAGGCGTAGGACAGAGTTGTATTACGTCTAGACTTTTGCAATATTTAAGCTATATAATACTAATAAATCATTTATTTTAGGATATTTACATAACCCATAGATATATATTACTAGCTGTTGTCCGCGGCTCCGCCCACGTGGATGTCGGTTATCGCTGCAAAAAGTAGGTTATTCCAGACCATAATCTATCTATGTGCCAAATTTCATCCAGATCCGTTTAGTATTTTATACGTGAAAGAGTAACAAACATCCATCCATCCATTCTTACAAACTTTCACATTTATAATATTAGTAAGGATTAACATATTAAGAACTTATATCTAAACACGATTCATCGTCGTCGTGTTACACTGACATGTCTTGTGTAATGTGTAATAGTCCACGAAACTGACGATGCACAAACCTTTGGCCAAAGCTCTTCTTTGAGAAATACGGCGCCCGCACCATAAACGACGTATGTGTTCTGACGCGATATTATTTCTTGAATCTAAAAGTCCAGTTTTTTTAAAATTATATTAGGTCTTCTAGGGATACTAGGTATGTCTTGACTGAAACAGCGCATACCGCATACCCGACCAATCAAAAACCAATGTTATTTACAATTTTTTTTAGTATTTGAATTACAGATAGGTACTTGAAGAATATATTATGAGTATTGACTGCCTTGTTGGTCCAGTGGCCGCAGTATGCGCCTGCTGTGCACGAGGTTGTGGGTTCGATTTCCACACGGGACAAAACATTGTGTAATCCACAAACGTTAATTGTAAGTTTGTAAAGACCCCCGCGACACAGAGGTTGTCCTCTAGTGCGGGAGTTGTAAAGAAAAAGAAAGTATATATTTAACCATTAGACCAGGTTAACTACTTCTGCCTACCCCTCTGGAAAACAAATATGAATCTATGTATATAACATTAATATATAGAATGGATATAAAATCAATAAAATAAAACTGAAATGTGTTTTCTAGGTAAACTATTACTCAATGTATTTATATAGAAAATGCGTGACTAATATATTATTATTTGTAAGGTGTGTAAGATCATAAGTCGAAATTAAATATTTATATGTAACTTGTATCTAATAATAATGTTCTCTTAACCGAATTTTTAATTGGACTGCCTTGGTGGTCCAGTGGCCGCGGTATGCGACTGCTGTGCACGAGGTTGTGGGTTCGATTCCCACACAGGACAAAACTTTGTGTGACCCATAAAGAATTGTTCTGAGTCTGGGTGTAATTTGTGTCCGTTAATTTGTATGTTTGTAAAGTCCCCCGCGAAACAGAGCTTGTTCTCTAGCGCGGGAGTTGTCTTATAAAAACAAAAAAAAAAAAAAAAACGTTCACGGCGGCTAATCTTAACGGAGACTAACCATCTGCGTGGGAAATATTATAGTGTAAAGTGTGTGCGCAAACACAAGTGCACTCTTTATTCCCTCTCATAGTCCGATGGGACGGTAATCCAACCCGACCGGAAAGAGATCGGGCGTTGGACCAACACGGCTTTACGTGCTTGCCGAGGCAGGGGGGTGTAAACACCCTCAATTTCCAAACTCCGGGCACCTATTGTGAATTTCTTGATAGAAATACCCAATATCGATTTTTGACCCGACGCGGAAATCGAACCCAGGACCTCGTTATTAGCAGTCAAGCACATCGACTACTGAGCCACCGTGGCAGTGTAATAATAATGCACGTTAAAAATTATTGACTTATATTATTGAGTATTTTCATATAAATATTTTTCCCAGGGTTATATAAAACCCTGGTGTTCATTTCTAAGATCGTCAACTGCCCCTGTTATAGCATGTGTCGATATGCTGCAGTAACTGTTTAGCATCAAGCAGGCCGTATGTTTGTTTGTCACCTAATAAAAAATACGGACTGAGAAAAAGTAATAACTCTTTCTCACATTTCTTTATCGATCGCTAATGTGTAAAAAATTAACACCAGGATGTACCCTGGTGTTAATTTTTTTGGGTCGGCAACACGCTAGTGATGCCTTTAATATTGCATGCGTCCGTAGGCTACAGTGACTGCTTACTATCAGGCGGGCCGTATGCTTGTTTGCCATCTAAGTAGTATAAAAAATCTTTTCTTCTTGAAAACTACCAGTGCTATTACATGAATGAATCAATGTTATCTATATTCTAATATAAAAATGAATCGCTGAATGTGTTGCTAAGCGCAAATCTCGACAACAGCTGAACCGATTTCGCTAATTCTTTTTTGCTATGATCTTTATTGTCAGGAGAAGGTTCTTATGTAAAAAAAATAAGAAATTTGAGTTAAAAATAGTTTAACCCGGCGAAGTCGGGGCGGCCTTTAGTTTTATTTATTAATTAATATATTGGTTTTTTTTTCAGGTGTCAATATTATCTTCACAGGAATGCCTGGGTTCCCGCATGCCAGGGGGTCATAACGTTTTTTGTATTGGCCAATTTTACCCTGGCCACTTTCATGGACCCGGGAGTTATACCAAAAGGTAAGAATTAACAATTTAAAACTACATAATTATATTTTATTTATATGTCGTTTACTTTGTAATGACTAAATCGCTGAACTGATTTTTATGAAAGCTAATACTATTGACATAGTTGCACAGATAGTTGATCCGAGTGTAAGTGTATGTATGAATTGTATGTATGTGACATTACATACATACAATTAAGACCCCACACCTTTTTTTAAAAAGTCTATAACTATAGATAAGACGAAAATCGCGGTTTGTTGTTAGTATTAAAAACCCGATGAAGGCAATTGACTTTTAAAATATGTGTACCTTATTGGGTCAGTAAGTGCCTATTGAGTCATATTAGATTGCAGGGTTAAAGGTCAACAGTTATATTTTACGCTTAACATTTACACGTGAATACATATTACTGGGATTCCCTGACCTTAAAAAGGCATAATAAGTTGCATCAGATAGATGTATTTATCCACTTTGTCGAATGTTTTTGACCTTATAGGTAAAAGTATATAGATATATGAAGTTGAGAATATAATATTCTACGTGTTTATAAAATGTAGAAGGGGACAAAAGGCTCTTTGATGCTCTGATTTCACGAGAAAAAATCTTAGGTAGAAACGAAGAAAAACGTCAAAGAAGAATATAAAAGGGATAAATCTCTTGAATTACAGTGTAATTTAATGAATAGGCAATTTCCTCGTACTTTCCCCTTCAGTATCAAATTATAGTTTACTTTACTTTCTTTTCTGAGAACCGTAGCCCGTGGCTCCACCCGCGTAGATGTCAGTTATCGCGATAAAAAGTATCACATGTCTTTCCCGAGAAAACCAAATCAATCTTCTTGCCAAATTTCATTAAAATCTGCCGTTTAGCCGTGAAAAGGCAACGAGACAGACAGATTTACATTCACAATTATAATATTTGTTGGGTATTAGAAAAAAAAGTGATAGGTGGACAAAAAAGGAACTAAAAGCATCCAGTGGAAACGGACGTAGAAAGTGGCGCTCCACTTAACTTATTAATAACCTGGCTGCATACAAGGTACAAATATAGGGTAAATCAATAAATATCGTTTTCTTTCATTTTGCTGTACGGTTTCGGTTCGGAGCTTTCAATTTCCTGGGACTTTGAGCGGCGGTGCCAGGTGAACTCGCTGTTCGTTAAATGATCAGTGGATTAAGTAACCATGGTTTCCGTAACCGTATAGATGGGTGGTCAGTTGGTCACCTATCTATACTGTTACCGCGCCTTAGTGGTATAGTAGTATTTCATCAGAGTGTTCCGAAGCACGCTTAAAGTCGGACCCGACTGTTAACAGTCGTTCACGACAGAGGCCTAAATATGAGTGATCGACTGCGCAATTGTTATAAGTAGTCGATTTATTGACATACTCGCGAATTGTTAACCCTGCATCGTAACAGTCGTTACACCAGGGTTTTGGCCATGAGTAACCCTTTTTTTGAGGGGGAAAATACTAATACCGCCCTTTCTACGGAGTCTCGCTTCTTTGGAAAGGGCGGTATTAGCATTTTTTTTTCGTTATGTTGGGCTCTTCGACCGAGAGATGATAGGTGGCCGACATACCGACTTAACCCTTTAATGCACCTTTCGGAACTCAGGTTCCGAAAGGTGCATTAAAGGGTTACGTCGCTGCTGAGTGAATCACTGATGTAACATCAGTATTACATCAGTGATTCACTCAGCAGCTGCCAACGCTAACCAGGCTCCGACACCAGTGACAGTCCGGGTGCCTCTGAGACGCTGTCCCTCTGCGGTAGACTGCCGGTGGGGTACTTTTAAACCTCGACCTTTAATTTTTTTTTTTTAAACATCTTTCTAATACGAGCACTGCAGACCTGGTTAGTAGAATTACTTTGTATGTAGATCCATTATAAAAATAACGGAAAGAATGTTATCTATATTATAGTATCTGTATTTGTATATTTCATTAGCGGTACACAAATTGTATCTTATCTATGATAAGGCCGGTGCACTGACTAATTCGATGAATTTACACTTACATAAGTGTATTAATATAATCTTTGCTAAAATTTATTTTTGAATTCTTGTTTTTTACCCGACTTCCGCGAAGAAAAGAGGTGTTAATGAATTTGACTGTCTAGTACCTATCATAGCTACGTAATATAATTATGTGGGTATAGGTGTTCGATTAGAGCTTAAAAATGGCCGAACCAGTTTTTATAGAATTTGGTGTATTACGAGGGTCAGTGGATAGTTTACTTTTAATAACATCAATATGGTGGTCGGTAATAAAAGGAGAACATTGCCGAATGTTATCACGCAGTTTTAGACCTTACTATCTCTACAGAAATAATTGAAACATCGCGTTAATAGAAATAAATATTCATTTTTTTCTAAATTCACTTGATTCGAGTTTTTATTCAAATATTTTTAAAAGCCATAATATACATGTGGTTTGTATTATGTTGTTTACTCCACTGAAACAAGTCGCGTATATCTTAGCCGCTTTATTAATTAACGTTGTGTAGCGGGGTAGCGAGTGAAGTCCTCTGCTTTCGAATTTCAAATAACTGATGACAGTTTGAGAGATTATATTAATAAAATTACACATATTCTATAGTATAGGTCTATATTATTGTTATCTTATCGTAACCGAATGTTGTGGGTTTCACTCACTGGCCTACTTCTAGGAAGGGCCTGTTAACCTTGAACATTGATTACCTTACTTAGGTAAGGTTAACTATTAACTAATTGTATTTTATGCGTTAATAAGAATTAGATAAGACGTTAAATAATTCTGGATTTAATAATTCTAGTGCCAAGAACCCGGCTCCCGGGTTCTTTGATACGCTATATCCCGAGAACCCAGCTACCGAGTCCATCTATAGATAGTTATTAATTACCTGTCCTCGTGCCTAGCACTTGGCTACCGTGGCCTACTGTTCGTTCGCAAAATAGTAAGGATTGGTAATTCGATACCAATTGAATAAAATTATTTTTTGACTGAGTAAAGGCTTTCTTGGCAAGTCTTAAAAATAATGGTAGGCACGTCACAGGTGAGTGGTTTAAAGAAAAGATTTGTATTTTTGTTTGTAATGAATAAACTCCAAAACTACAGGACTGATTTTAAAAATCTTTCATCTGTAAAATGCTATATTATCAGCGAGTTACAAAGGCTATATTATATTTAACAAAATATTAAGGATTAAAAAGTAAAAAATACTACCTATAGACGCTTGGTTTTATACAAATGAGTCCTCAGACATTGATTTTTTTATCAGTTGGTACAAAGCAATGATCATTAATCATGTTTTTTTTTTTTTTTTTTTTTTTATACTACTTGGGTGGCAAACAAGCATACGGCCCACCTGATGTTAAGCAGTATCCGTAGCCTATAGACGCTTGCATTACCAGAGGTATCACTTGCGTGTTGCCAACCCATTTTTCTACACCAGGGCTCCAAGATGGAAGTAACCCTGGGATAGGAATACGTATCTTTCAAAACGCATTCCTAAATGAGCGCTGGAGACCTGTACTCACACACAGGAACACAACTACACCGCTGTGTGTAGTCATTTGGCTGTGGTCTTCTGTAAGGTGGAGGTCCTTCCCCAGTCGGGCTTGCTCGCTAGTATGGTGCCCTACCTCTCTTAAATGTAAGTTTGTAGTGGTTTTATTTACTGTTACGAAATGCTTATAGGTTATGACTTGTTTCTAGTGATTTCTTTTGTGTGACTGCTATACTATGTACTTATTAATTATTTTCACTACCCTATCGATCGTTCATTATAACATTGAAGTTGGTGTTGTCTAATTCAAGTCAAGGTCAAGTTATATAAACTTTAAAAAAAGAGGTGATCGACCTTTAAGATTCTTTATAAAGTCCTACTAATATTATAAACGCGAAAGTTTGTAAGTATGGATGGATGGATGGATGTTTGTTACTCTTTCACGTAAAATCTACTGAACGGATCTGGATGAAATTTGGTACAGAGATAGATTATGGTCTGACATAACACATAGGCAGCGTTAACCGAAATGCACGCGGGCGGAGCCGCAGGCAACAGCTAGTTCTTTATAAAGATTATTCTAAAGAAATATAATAATAGACTTACAAAAACTACTTACTGGGCTTTCGGACTGGCCTATCGATCTAGTAGTTAGTGACACCGACTGCTAACCCAGAGGTCGTAGATTTAATTCCCACCCAGGACAAAACTTTTTGTGATGAGCTCCATTATCTGTTCTATATTCTAGGTAAATTATCTATAATATGTATTTAGAATTAAAGAAGTATGTGGTCTGGTTGGCATAGTACCTAAAGGTTTTGCCTAGTTTGGAATCAGAAGGCTGTTTCAGAGTAGACTCCAAATATTATTATTATTACTAATAAGTGTTGATGGTTTTGTCGACAGCTCCACCTGACGAGGACAGAGAGGATGACTTTAGAGCTCCACTGTATCGCAGCGTGGAGATAAATGGTATCACCGTGCGGATGAAATGGTGCGTCACGTGCAAATTCTATCGGCCGCCGCGGTGCTCACACTGTTCTGTGTGCAATCATTGCATAGAGGTGAGTGCAAATCTACAATAATTAGAAACCTTATTTGATTTAGATACAGTAATTTTGCCGCAGAATGTCTAACGTCAGAATGTCTTTTACGTCAAACGACATTGTTCTTTTATTTTCTGTCTTGGTATCACCAGGACAGAAAATAAAAGAACAACGCGTAATTTTCAATCTACGGTTTCGACATTTTGCGTAATTGCCAATTTACAGATTCGACCGTGTGCGTTTTTGACATTGTGCGTTACTGATATTGTTTTTGATGTTATGTGTTTTTTTATAGCAATGCTGCTATACCAATAATTATAATATGAATTTTAGTTAATATACATTTTCAAAATTGTGCGTTTCTGACATTATGGTTGTTATCAGTTTACGTTTTCGACTTAGTGCGTTACGAATACTGTTTTCGACATTGTGCGTTCTGACGCTATAAAATCGCTATAGTATAATTTATATTATGTAGTCTATATTACCTATTCAGTGTTTATAATTCTTTGTTTTCAGACATTCGACCACCACTGTCCATGGGTGAACAATTGCATCGGTCGGCGGAACTACAGATTTTTTTTCTTCTTCCTAATATCACTATCAATACACATGCTGAGCATATTCGGCCTTAGTTTGTACTATATCATGAACAATAACAAGACTTTGACGCAGGTCGAGCCGATTGTGTCGTATCCTTTTTTATATAACAGAACTCTTATCCATTTCCACATAGTGTTATAGTTTTTTTTTTACTATTACTAAACAAGCAACCTGCTCGCCTAGGTTACCCTGGAATCAGTAAAACATAAAAATGAGTACTTGCTTTCTTAACTGGAAGTATACGCTTATGCACAGGAACGCAACTAAACTACTGTGTTTGATTTGGTTGTGGTCTTTTGCTCGCTTCTCTCCTCTATAGAAGATCGCTCTGTGGGTTACAGGTTACATACGGGTTGGTGAATCATACGAACATGTGGGTTTCCTAACGATGTTTTCCTTTACCGCAAATAAAAAGCAAATGATTTTATTAATACATGTTGTACAAGTTTTTTTATAGACAACTCCCGCACTAGGAAACAAGCCCAGTGTTGCGGTAGACTTTAAAGTTATGTCCCGAGTGGGAATCGAACCCATAACCACTAGACCAACAGGCCGGTCAGTTAAATTTACATTGGCACTGTTGTCGAAGGGATGTGAACTCGTGTTACATATATTCGTAGGTTACTTTCTGTAATGGGAGTTCAGGAGGGGAAATAAGAAGCACACTTCTATTCTGCTTATTGTATTCTGACCACCAAATATTACACCGTTATCCGTTAATCCAGAAATCCTCCACCCATTCGCGTCTCGCTAGCCAGTCGTCGTGCATCCAACAGGAAGTCAAACTCACGCCCCCTATTTATTATTGTAAAATATTCGTAACACTTCATAAATTGACATACTCATTACAATAATCATAAGAATATAAGCTATAGGTTTTATAAAGTAGACTTTTACAATTGAATATGATTTACAGTGATATTTCCAAAATAATAAATAAATGCTCAGAGAAAAGGACAAGTTAATATTAATATTTAAAATGATCACAACATTATAGTGTCTTTACAAATTGATAGATGGCGCTATTAAGTCTAGTAGATTGCATCAGTAAATCTAAATGGATACTGTTATATGAGTTGCGTTCAATGCCGGTAGATGGCGTTAGCCGTTTATTCTTGACGATGAGTTGAGTAGATTGAAGCTTCCTGGGCTGCGACTGTATAGCTGGCGACTATCCGTTACATTTCTCACTCGGCCACCAGTGCTGAAAAGACCTGGCAAGAACTCAGGCTCTTCAATCGCCAGATAGTTACAATTTGTCGTAGTCTATGTATACCTTAACAATATATTTTCTGAACCTCAGCATCAGAATGGTGATTATGGGTATAATCGCATTATTAGCGATACCAATATTCGGTCTGACCGGCTTCCATATGGTGCTGGTGTCTCGAGGGCGAACTACGAACGAACAGGTGACCGGCAAGTTCACCGGGGGATACAACCCCTTCTCGAAAGGATGCTGGAATAACTGCTGCTATACACAGTTTGGACCTCAGTATCCTAGGTAAGCAGACGTGTTAAATAGTTTTTACACAAAACAAATTAATTTATTTCTTAAATTTTTCCTCAGCTTTATTCCTCTGCATGAGGACTACTTCGCGTTTATTCTTGTATTTTTCCTATGTAATAATCCGATGTCCGTGTCGAGTTAGTCAGAGTAATCAGGATTTATACACCTGGTAAAGGTGCATAAATTCTGATTACTCTGACTATTTACTTTTAACCTCTGACCTTGCGGATTTAACTATTATAAGGTCGAAATTGGATTTTGTATTAGACTAGCTGTTACCCGCGGCTCCGCCCGCGTAGATGTCGGTTATCACGATAAAAAGTCCCGTATGTGCTTCTCCAGATATAATTTATTTCCTTTCCAAATTTCATCGCCATTAATCGTGAAGAGGTAACAAACAGACTTACTCTTGCATTTTTAATGTTAGTATGTATTCTCTAGCCAAATATCAAAAAAGTCCCACTTTTTGGCAAAGTTTTGACGCCAGGTGGCGCGTCAGTCAATTTAAGTAATTAGTAGTATATTACACACAAATGTAGCTTTTCTCTTTCTCAGGTTCACTTGAAACTGAGCTATTAAAGAACTGAACACGCTTGTCGTATTGACTGTGGCGCCATCTAAGGTTTGACGATGTTTAACATGTATTTTGCAGGGTAGTTAGCAATTAGTCTCGTGATATATTGAATTTTATGTTGCCGTACGCTATAAAACGATTGAGTATGGGATTTATTAGTGTATAATTGTATATGTCCGGTCTACTACTGGTAACCCATTGTTACTTGGCCGCCAACGGTACGGTGCTGGTAAAAATAATGAAATTTTATGAAATTGCGATAGATATAGATATATAGAAATCCTTCATAGATTTAAAAATAATAAAAATAGTTACTGTGTCGAACCTATAATAAATATTATGCCTGTATCTCCCAAAATATCAATTAATAGATATAAGCAGTAAATTGCACGTCAAAATGCATGGCGGCAATTAAAAAAATATATTGCAAAGAATTAAAATTTTGATAAAGCACAAAGACACACTACGTATGCGCTTTTCATTATTACCCGGGATATACCTAATTACTGTGAGTTTTGGGCCTACAAGAGGATTTGATTTATTGACATAAGTTGAAACCTCTACATCTCATAATTGGTTTTCTATGGCATTGTTACCGATATCTATGACTCTTACTGACTACAAAATAAGTGTATACTTTTCTCTCTCTCTCGATAGACATGTCACAGGGACTTCATATAAAGAAACCCGTCGCATATATAACATCACAGAATCAACAGTCTACGTAAATCTAACAATTTTCTTATCCAATTTCCAGTCTAGTCCGACCATCGAAATATATCTACAAAGGCGGCAAAAAACGACGGGAGGCGATGATGCCGGGCGGCGGCCATTCAGCCTCCGCGATATCAACGATAGCGACAGATACGCAACACCAGGTAAAGACGTACACGGCAGACAACGGGAACGCGCATCGCCCAGCCGGACCACACGCGCACTATAACAAGGTGAGAGCCAGACGCTTTGCTGTCATTTGCTAAGCTATACAAAGCTATTCGGTGATGTGGTGATGAAAGACCGTGATGCCTCATTTAGATACTCGCCGAGTAAGCACGAATAGCAAGTTATTTGCGTGGAGAAGTACCGATACTTTAATTTAAGTACAAAATTATTCGGCGAATCGTTCGCCGATAACCTAAATGAGGCATGAGAAGAAAATGATGCCTCATTTAGATACTCGCCGAGTACACACGAATAGCAAGTTATTTGCGTGAAGATGTACCGATACTTTAATTAAAGTTACTAAAATTATTCGGCGAATCGTTCGCCGATAATCTAAATGAGGCATGAGAAGAAAATGATGCCTCATTTAGATACTCGCCGAGTACACACGAATAGCAAGTTATTTGCGTGGAGAAGTACCGTTACTTTAATTTAAGTACAAAATTATTCGGCGAATCGTTCGCCGATGATCTAAATGAGGCATGAGAAGAAAATGTGTGAAATACAGAGTCGAATTTACCGTCAGAATTAAATTATCATCAATTTTTTTAGGGTGGGAAGTAATTCGACCTATATAACGACTGTTATTATAACTTACAGAGGTAAAATTGATGTTTCCCGTATCTATGACAGGGTTAAATTGTAAAGAGAAATTATTAATCACAATTATTATTTCAAAGTATTTTATATTGTGTTAAAAAAGGATGATTATAAAGGTCTATTTTGTCGAGTAATAAGCATAATTGAGAAGTAGTAACGAATCTGTTTGCCTTACTTTATCGGGTTCAATTCCCGTGCGCATACGATCAAAAATATCGATTTCGCATTTGTAGGTTTGTTCGTGGAACCACATTTTAACACTAAATAACGATATAAACTTTAAATTACGAGATTAATCATATTTTGTTTAGTCCTAGCAAACTTGATTTAAGAGAAAGTGTATTTTAAAAGTAATGATACATAATAACGGTAATTTAAAAATTCTTAACTCACACCTATTTTTCATTTATCATTTTACAACCATTTCACAACAAAGGCATGGGACTTATAGAGTCAATTTTCACATGTTTCTGCAATAAGAGAGGATACCGTTATTTTCACGTGTAAAAAGTAACGGTATTATCTTAGTAGACTAGAAACATTTCTTTGCCGTTTCGGCCTCTGCCATTAATCATGTTACGCTTCACTAGACAACAGATAGCTTGTTTCATCCGAGTACAGCCGTAGTTTCATTTAGTTATCATGCTTGTAGAGCGAATTACATACCTTCAATTCACTGACATAAAGTTTATATTAGCACTTGCACAAATTTTAACTAATATTCTACTAAATTGGTGAATTGAAGACATGATATGTCTGGCTCTCTACTAATATTTTAAACCTTCTATGCAATCAGGTAACGTGAAGGTATAATTTTAACGGTATAAATAACGATACCGTGGATTCTGATCTAGTTTTTGTAATATCTCACTTTAAAAATGCACAGTTATTTCTGTAAAAAAATAAATATTTTGTGTCTTAGCTTTATGCACGATTTTAAATTATTAATGGCAGTGTTACGTGTTTTGGTGAATAAAATATTTTTATGTGTGTGCACTGCAATAGTAGACTATAATAGGGAGTTTACAAAATAAGCTACTTTTACAAAAACCGCCTAAATTGTAAACGACCTTTGGATAATGCAAATTTTGCACAAAGTATACACAATTCTTGCAATTTGTTTTTTCTATCTACCCTCATGAATCTTCCAAAGATATATTCGATTAATCAAAAGCAAAAAATATATACAAGAGTTGCTCATAATCATTATTTAAATTTGTATTTTGCTATATGTGTATTTTAATAGTCAATCAAAAAATAACAATAAATGTTTCATTTGTCAATGTTTCTATGTCTCACGCTTATTAAAACTGCAATGGCGCTGTAAAACGCTAATGTACATAAAGAATAATGGTGATGGTATTGTTTCTGCATTTCAATCTTCACTATAGTCTTAACACCTAGTAATATATACACCTCACTACACAATTCAAAATCTTATCTATTATCCAGACTTTCATATTAAGTTACATTTTTTTACAAGAGTTATATTCAGATAGATTTATTTAAGGCCATAAAAGCGTTTGAATTAATTTCAAATATGGAAGCTGTAACGTCAAAATATTTTTACCTACTACCCACAAATTCATTTATTTTTTTACTATTGATACAAATGCGTTTACGTCCTCCAAAGGTAATAACTATGTCTAACACAATCACACTAGTTATAAATAGTTGTTGATCGCGAATAACACGTGAATTGTAAAGTACGTGTGGGCGGCGCAGCTGTCTCCCGGGCGCGAGGAGCAGGAGGGTGAGCTGGACGGGCCGGGCGCGTCGCAGTCCGCCGACTGTGAGCCCACCCCGCCCCAGCTGCAGCGGCGAGGTTCAGCCGCCAACTTGTTCCCGCCAGAAGCGCATCATCACTTGCCGCCACGGCCGCACCACTATCCTAGACTTAGTCCACTCTCAAGAAATACCAGGTAATACTATCAATTTTTTTAACAAATTACTACCTACTGAAAATATTAAAGAAGTCATTCTTAGGTTCGTAAAATTCTGAGTGAACAAAACTTTGTGTTACCCATAAAGATTTGTTTTGAGTCTGGCTGTAATTTGTGTCGGTTAATTGTGTTTGGAAAGTCCCTCGCGACACAGAGCTTGTTCTCTAGTGCGGGAGTTGTCTTTATCTAAAGAGAAAGAGAAAATTAAATGAAAGAGGTAGACTGGCACCATTTTATTAATTACCAAATGTGTGGTAGGATGTGCCTTGCGTACGCGCACGCTTTAAAGTATCGGCTCTAGAATAAAAGCTCGCAAACGTTGGGTATAAGAAACACTCAATTATTATAATTAATAGAGGGTTATAATATTTTTCTAAATATAGAGAGACCTCTCTGTGTCTCAGAAAGCACGTAAAGCTGTTGGGTCTGTTTATATTTCTTTATTACGTGTTGGAATATTCGTCTGTCCGATTCGACTATGAGTGTGAAGGACACTCATTTCGCACACTTTTATGCACTATCTCCAATGTGATTGGCCACTACAAACGAATTCGATTTGACGAATTATAATAATTAACAAATTGGTTGAATCGTTTCAGCCACGGTGGCACGACGACGTCGGGCTACCGGGTAGTAATGGAGCCGGTCCGGTACGAGTCGGGCTCCAACGGCGGAGCCCGGCCGTCGCCCACCATGCAGCAGAGAATCAAGGCGCTCGGTGTGCCCACACCCTTAGCCGTCAGCAGTCCAGTCAGAAGGTATGTATGCACAATAGTCCAGGACGTGGACCAGCGGAGACTGAAAGCTGGTTGAAAAAGGCAATACAAAATTGCATTGGAATTTGCTGGAAGTGACAGATCTTCCTCATGTCACATGAAAAGAAGTATATGTGTGATTGCTTGATCACAAACAAAATAATGTTTTAAAATTGTTTCTAATATGATTTTAAATTGGCAGAATTCTTTCAGTTTCCGCATATAATAATGTTCTTCACTTCAAAAGTTATACAAAAGTCACTAAGTATATAACAGTTTTTAAAGATATGTTATTAGTCAAAATTTCGAATAAAGGAATAATTGGCTGATTTTTAAGAAGAGAAATGTTCCCAATAATGATTAAATAGGTATTTATATTATTTCCCATTGTATCATGGCCTGTTCCCATCATTAACAGAAATGGTTTTTGATCCCCTTCTACCTAAAACCAGGAATGCATCGCTTAAACCACAATGTAGATGAAAAACAGCAGTATAACTTTCATACTCAACAGAGGATATTATCCTCTAATAAAGACGTCTGTACGGTATCACGTTTGAATTTTAACTGATTTGGTCCGGCGCATTTTGTTAATACGCGCGTAAAATTATACTGCTGCGATTAGTCTGTATTGTGCTTATATGTTTTTGATTTGATTCAGTGTTTATTTGCATGTATAATGTTTTGCATTCACGTATTAGAGGTTACTAAGTTTGGGAACACTAATTGTGTTGATATTTATTGTCATTGGTGTATATTTAGCTTTATAAGACGTAAGGGTCGCTTTCTAATATATTTATGGTGTGCCCAAAAGGCGGGTAGTCAAAGAATATTAATAAAAATACATACTATTGCATATATATATATATATATATATGAATAAGGCATTGTTCACATCGTACATAATTAATTTATGAGGCAAATTTCACACGAACTTTAATTTTATCGAGTAGCATGAATATTGATTCATATAATTGGCATTTTGTAAATGTGCTTTAAACAATATTCAGAAACGTAACAAAAACTAATAAAATTAACCAACATTTGATATTGTTCTGTTTCCAAAAGATTAATATGAAATAAGTGCATTTCTTTGACTACCCTAAGGCAACCCTTAATTCTAATTGAAGTTTCTAATGTCCATGTGATTACAGTCTTTAAATAAAGGGGGGTTTGTATTTTGCATATGTTATTGTACATAACAATATTTTTAAATGAAATTTGTCAGTTACAGTGAGACCACAAATTTTATTTGGGGATTTTTATCGCCTATATTTTTATTATATCAGGACTATCCACATATTTATTTTAAAAATATTCTTCTGCCGTAGCTGAAGAATACATTCAATTGTATTTATAAATAAAAAATACCTACATATTTAGATTTTCACTCCCAAAAGTAATAAAAAAATATAATATCTGCGTTTATAATATATATAATAAAAATATAAAAACATTTAAAGGCTCATTTACATGATACCAATTTTGACAAGCAAGTTTAATATAGTGTTCACCTAAAAACATAACATGACTCGATTCTTAAAACTGTTGTCGTGAAAAAAGCGCTTTAAGTAACAATTAACATAGAAAACAATTAGCCCTTTTCGACGCAAATTTGAGTAACCTAAGTAAGAAATTTTGGGTTGAACCTTGTTTAAATAAAGTTAAATTTACACGATGCAAGTTTCACGCTGTCTTTGTGTAATTTGCCGAGAAAAGCAAATAGCAGGGGATTTGCCATTTGTAACGTGCATAGTGTAAATGGCACTTAAGTTCAATAAACAAAGGGAGTTATCGCTTAGGCAGGGTGTGTTTAACCTAATTTATTTGTGGTCTCTCAGCGTAAATGATACGGAATAAACATTGTGATTTATCGCTTACCACGGCAGGTGGACCTAACGCATAGAGCCGACGTGTCAACGGTAATTCTGTCGATGTTTGCTCATCTGTGTTTGTGTGTTTCATACGATCTTTGGTTAAGAATTTGTGGATATTTTTAAAATTGGCTATTTGTAAATTAAATATTTTTATAACTGACCTACTTATTGCAATATTGGTATTTAGAATAGTAACTATAACCTCATTACATTTGTTGTTTCATGTATATATTGTTATAGTACCCATATTTCGATTAATTTTCTATTGTAATATCTAGATTTTTTTTTCCATCATTTAGTATCAAACATATCTAACAAATTCTTCTTCTAGATTCCAGAATTCAAACAGTAAGTTTTGTAAAATATTTAAGTTGACTTTATTATAAAAATATCCACTAATTCTTATAATTTTGTAAATAAATAATGACATGGCTCTGCACTTTGATTGTTTTCGCTAAGAAATACTTTGTAAATACGTTATAGGTTTTTAAATTTCAAGACTCGTCTATAAAACGAAGATTTTTCAATGCATACTAATATTCTTTTTTATCTGTTTTACTTTTATATTTTGGTGTGTGATCGTAACATAGTGTACATTTTGCACACACATACACATCATAAAATATAAAAGTAAATAATGCGATCTTTGCGTTTGTAATTACTTAAATAGCACAGTTTTGTTTTATTTTAGCATGTTATTTTGTACATATTTTTTAAATTATTGTTGTATTAAATCCAGCAATCGGTCACACTGTCTTATAAACAAAATAAGCATATAAAAAGTGCATTGATAATGTTTAAGCTTACATTATTACTTGAACTTTTTGGATCCAGTTAACTTAGTAAAACCAATGAATAAAGTCAGCTCAGAACCGAATTCTATGGAAATCCTTGAGAAAGATATCTTTTAGTGGATTTCTTAACGCTGAGATGATGAGATACCTTCTGGTTCCAAAAAGTCCAAATAATAGGTTGCATTATTATAATTAAACCTTTCCTTCTTCGTATTTATTATGTTAAATCATAATTATTTCATTTGCACAGGCAGTGTTACTTGGTTGCTTTTGCGAATTCTGTCTGCATTATTGTACGGGCCAATGATAATTATAATATTTGTTTAATTTGTAGGTAGAATTGATAAAATAATAAGTTTTGTCTTACAGTAGATACTTGAAATTTAAACTAACTTTTCAGGAATATCACTTTCGACTTGAAATGTCTTGTTTTCAGTCATCGTGTATGTATTTTGTTTATTAAATCAATAAACTAATTTTATATATATCAGCCAATAAAATATTGACTACATTGGAACATTGTGTTGACAGAATTCAATGAAAATATAATATAAAAATCATGTATATATTTTTTTATTTTGCAAGCTGTTGTGGCAAAACGGAGCGCAGGCGTAATGCGACACACTATACAATGGCTGATAACGGCTACCAACGCATGTCTATGGTCGACTTATGATCATAGACAAGTAACGCTTTATGGTAAACAAATCATTCGACCTCATTGAGGATTTTCCTTTTTTAATATTTATTTTTTTACGTCGCTGTTACGTCATAAGCTAGTATTTTGGCAATCTTCTCACACCGCTATTTTTATATCGATTTACTATCTGTTTTTATTCCACATATTTTTGTATTAAATATATTTATTTTTTCAGAACACATTTATCTTTTATATACATTGATTTTAAGAGTCGTGTTTGTAAATACATGTACAGAGCCATTGTATATGTCGTGTCGTCGCTTGCCGGGGATTTTTGTTTTATCCTGATGAAATATACAAGTAGATTGCATATTTATTTCGTAGATATTTATATATATTTAGTGTTTAATTTATAATATGCAATGTCTTCTGGTTTAATATGTAGTTAAAGCTATTATATAACTTCTTAACGTTAAATATAACATAGTATTTCACCAGGATAAGCATGCAGTAGTTGTATAATAGTGTGTATGATATATTAGTGTAACATAGTTGTGGCATGTGGCGTTGGCATGCTCCCCGCAACCGTAGCTGGCGGGGTCGCCGCCTACGGACCTAAAGTTCTACGCGTTCAGAACCCGGTCACTACCTTACGATGACTATACTTTGATCCCAAACACGTGACTGATATACTTACGTAGGGTAGTTTTGTACTAGGTGGAAGGAAACGCTGTCGAACACAAGAACTGGTAGTATTGCTGGTGATACCTGATACAACAGCATTAAAAACGACATCTACGCTGCTGAAGCCGCAGGTATAAGCTAGTAGAAAATAGTCGTTTTTACATTAATTTTGCATTATTCGAGCATATCTTGCTAAAACAGTCGAACCATAATTGGTTAAACAGAATAAAGCTGTCCCGCTTATTTTATTTTTCATTGCGCGCTAATAATATATCAACAAAACGGTATCAACGATCTGCCCGTCTATTGACCTAGTGCGACGTTTTAATATCACCTCGGTTGGTGACTTCGCTTATTGTTTCAAACGATCTGCCGGTCTATTGACCTAGTGCGACGTTTTAATATCACCTCGGTTGGTGACTTCGCTTATTGTTTCAGGAATGACTTGCATTATATCTAGATTCCGTTTGCGAGAGCGTTTTTCTTTCACTCAGTATGTACAACAAAGTGGCATTTGAAACCTAGTCGGGATTGCGGTACGATCGTACGATAGTTGTTGTAAAAAGCCGACTGATATTGAAAAGTCAAAGGCTCCCGCGACGATTCGACTCGTCTACCGATCTCAGACCGCGACGGAACGAATCCAGAATCGCCGCGGGACTGTCGAGCTTCACGTTCTGAACGTGCTACGTCCGAGGGCGGCGGCGCCGGTCGCGCGATCGCACGTGCAAACGCTTCGCCCCGCAGCTCCCTTCTCCTTCTGTCCGTAGGCCGTACGATAACGATAGCGAGGGCTCGGACGAGCTCGCGCGATTAAACCCCTGACGTGAGCGCCGCGCCTGACAGGTCCAACCCGGGCACGCCGACGCAGCCGCGGCGGCCGGACTTCATCAGCGTGGGCGGGCGAAGCTCGCCGCAGCGCCGCTTCCTGTCCGAGGGCGAGCTGCTGCGGCCCGAGCCGCCCGCGCCGCACCGGCCCACGGCCGACGACATCCGCGAGCTGGCAGCGTCGCCGCAGCGCGGCAACTACCTGTGGGCGGAGCGGCCCGCGCACGCGCTCGCGCACCACGCGCACGCGCACGCGCCGCGGGGCGGCGTGGCCGTGTTCCCGCCGGGCGTGGTGGGCGCGGGCGCGTCCCCGCTGGCGCGGCGGCGCGCGGGTGTGGCGGGCGCGGCGGGCGCGGCGGGCCCGGCGCGCCCGCTGTCGTTCGTGCGCGCGCTCGAGGTGCAGGACGCGCTGGAGACGCGCGCGCCGCCGCCGGACCCGCCGGACCGCGCCTCGGTCTACGACTGCAACTACGAGATCTCCGTCTGAGTCGACCGGCTCGTACGTTGCCGCACTTTTATGAGTATGTATATTTGTGAGTTATTTGTACCGTTGACATATATTTAATTGTGAGTCTGTCGAGAGAGTGTACATAGTCCCCCCAGTGTTGTGATTCCGAGATGACATAATAATTATATAGAATTATATAAAAGAGTAAATGTATCAGCACGCGAGTGTCTCGATTATTGTGTAAAAAATATATTTATAAAAATTGTTTTTCAAGGAGCTGTTGTATGTTTTTCCTTTAGGCTTAAATCGATGTGTCGGATTCGGAGGTTACGGAATTGACTGATTTGTTAATCTGCCTCAATTTTTTTAGTTGAAACTTTCTGCGAGCGCAGTGAGGTTTAGAGAATGTCGTGCCGTGCGTTTCTCATTTTACGTTGTTTAAAATTAATTGTATCTACGACATAAATATGACGCAGTTTTATTTCTTATATATTTTTGCATAAACATAGAGAGAAATAAGATAACTAAGTAAATATGACATATACACATTAAATACGAACTACTCCGTAAAGTGAGAAACGCACGACGTGTGAGATAATGTGCCAAATATTCTGTAGTCACAGGTAGCTTAGAGCACGCGTCTTTAAACTGTTCGATTTTTGTTATCATTTTGATCTTGATCATAAATCGTTACGTTCTAAATTTAGTTGTGATACGTCCATTTAATGAGGCTACCATTTCAAGCCAATAGTTGGCGCTACTAGCTCGACCTTGTATAGCATGTAAAATATTGACAAATATCCGAGTTGCAAGTGGCGCCGCCTAGTGTATCAAATACCTCTATTGTTAACTTTACACGCTAAACATTATCAAATATTGCGCAAAGTCAACATTTGGAAACGTTCAACTCTATTAATTCTTGTAATCTAGTGATACTAAAACTTTCCTATTTTATGATTAGTATCAAAATATAGGGTATGTGGCAATTAGGGCTAGTTGACACTAGGCGTGGCAGTTTAGTGTCTTCTAGCATGAAAGCAAGATGGTGATTAATTTATTATTTTCAATCATGTATTATTAAGATCTCATTCAGAAAATTATAGAGATAATTCACGAACCCAAGCAATTAAAAAAAAATTATGGCAGCTGACGTAGCATCATATACTTTTAAATTGTGTTAACAAAAGTATTTTTTGTTTTTCTATTATTTCCCTTCACCGCCGAGAGCCCTGCTAATATATAGCATTTGGTCGAAAGATTGCACAACAAAAAACCTTTTGCTTGCCGAGTAAAGGATATATTTTTGTCATATGCAAAAATATTTATGTTTCAACATTTGTTTAATTTGATTGGTAAAATTCGAATACATACCAGTATTTGGTCGAAATAACATTTTTATGGATTTGTACCCTTTGGGTATCAACAGCGCCATATTTCCACGCTATATATTTCTTTAATACCTTACAAAGGTTCAGTCTTTTGAACTATAATTAGTAGCTTGGAATGTTTTTCACAGAATATTTACTGATTTTTATATTGTCACCCCTAATTGGTTTGTACTTATATGAATATCCACTATTAATGAAATAATTGCATTACAATTACTTCATACATTGCTTGCAATCGCGAAAAAAATGGCTTCGATTTTTTCTGAATTGAGAATATATTTCTAATGCCATCCTTATATAAACGTACACATAGATGGCGCCACCGAACCCGAAGTTTAACATATACAAATCTCGCTGTCGACTGTCAAGCTCGCCCTTGCTATGCCTTGTACAGACTGCTCGTTCTAGTGCACCCGTACCCTAGATAGGAACGTGGACTTCGTACAAGGCTAATAGGTATATTTTGTAACACAAACATTACTTTTGTTTATGTCAAAGGCGCGAGCTAAAATTTCTCAGTTAGATTCCCTATTAGGAACTGTTCTTTTAATTTTAATGTTGTACCAGGGATGTTATACGCCAGGTTGGTCATAAAGCTCCTAAATTACACCATTTTGTTTTCAAAGAAACGGATCTCAAATATCCGAATTCCTATTTTGTCCCTGGATAAAACTGTACTTATAAAAATATTTATAATAATTGTAAAGAAAGAAATTAATTGTAAAAAAATACACGACGCACTGAACACGTGGAAATACTAGATGTGAGTCAGTTGAGATTAAATTATGTAAATAAATAAAATATATCTATTATATTATAAATATCAGAAGTATACAAAAACACATCACGATTTTTTTGATATACGTGTTTTTGATAGCTACCGCTATCTGTTTACCAAGACGTTCGAACGTGATGCGTTTTAAATGTATAGAAAAAATACAATAACTGTCTTCTTATTTATTAAGGGTTAAGTATGTAAATATTTATGTAAAAGAAAAATATCTAAGGACAATTTTGTATAGAACTTATGTAATAGTATTTGTTGTTAATATTACACAATGTTTTTTTTTTCGGTGCCAGTAAATACTTTAAATACAAACATATCAGCAGCGTATTTCATTTTAACACGTAGCAAAGGTTTTGTTGATCGGCCTACTAGACATGTTTTAGAACGTTATTTTTTTTCATTGATTCATATGCCTTTCATCTCTACACATTCCGTTTCTCATAATTATTTTAATGTAGTTATCGTGAGGCACATTAGTTTCATTGTGCGTACTTAATTTTTACAATTAGTGTAATATTGACACTGTTGGATTTACAATGCACATGATCATAGTAATGTTGATTGAACCAGACGTTATGTCCACAATTTAATGTCCACAAATATGATTTAGTGACTATTCTAGTTAGAAGTAATCTTTGATAATAAAATTGTATGATATTTAGGTGTAAAAGCATGTATGTTCTTTTTGGTTATGACATAATCGGATAAATTAATACCTACATTGTCTTGATTATGTATTATAATTGTACAAGAAATTGTATAACTATGTTATTGTAACAAAGTATGGTCAATTACAAATAATAAGTAGTAAAAAAAACAAAATATATTGGGTGGAAGAGATTCGCTCTCGAAAACGAAAACTGGTGAAAATAGTAAGCGGAAATGTAGATGTTAATGCTATAAGAATAAACGACATGTCAAACGAGGTTTAAAGAGACCATAAACGTTTTGATACGCAACAGCTAGGCAGGTTGCTGCCATTGCTGAAGTCTATAAGCAACAGCATTAGTTGGGCCGTTGGTAATAAATACATACGCGCCACCGGCATAGTTGTATTCGAGATAACTAAAAATAGCATCAGTCTTCCTTTTCGTTTCCACTTTGGCATTTTTTTTTTAAACGTTTTGTATAAATAAATATGTGTTTATATACTTTATTGTATCTATTTGAGAGGCGTATAAACATTGTCTTTAGACCTAGATATCATGCTACATAAATGTACAAAAGGATTGTTTTTTAGACATTTCCTAACATCCAAACATATGTTATTTGAGGATGAACAGGTCTGAAATTCAGCTGCGCTGCAACAATACCTAAGACTAACGTGTAATTATAATAGTACCTCCTCAATCGTTATTACCTATATGTATGTGACAGTGTTTTATTTTTGTATTTTGATAAAAATTTGTGTAAATAATTTTCTTATTTTATTGATATTAAACTCAATTAATCAACGCACTTTGTTTTATTACGTCTTCTACTTCTTTACAATTAACTCACTTTGTGTTATTTACATGACTACACAGTTGTGTAGGTACTGTGTGTAAATATAGGCCTACAGCTTATCTACCTATAACGCAAAACTCTGGTGTTATGTAGATGTAATGTCGACAAAATGCTCCAGATATTACAAGCGCAGATTGTTATTTAATTTTATACGTAATCTACGTGTTCGTTGCCGAGTTCGAGATCGTCACTCTCACAATCATGATCACTTAGTTTAACGTCTATTTTTGTAAATGTCGTTATTTATACTGTTTCATTAAGAGCGTATTCACAAAATAGCGCGGTTACAGATTAGGTAATTATCGGTCGACCGGCCGCGTGCGCGTGGCGAGTGCGCGTGTGTGCGTGATCCGCGCACACATACATTGTTCGTGAAGTATGTTCGGCACAGTGCAGGGCCGCGTAAACTTTATTGTTATATTACGGTAAGATTTTTGGTGTTATAATAGGTATTTGTATTGTAAATTTGTAGAATATGTTATTATTAGAGAAGTAAAGGAACACTTTGGCATACCATATCTATTCTAATACATATTATTATTATTATAAATGCGAATGTTTGGATGAATTGATGTACCTAAGTACCTATGGACTTTTTTCTTGCTTGTTTCTGCCTGGGGTTGTAAGTGCAGGTGAAGCCGTGGGTGGAAACTAATGCCATAACATGATACCTAGCCTACAAAAAAGTAGTAGGTAGTGGTGGTTTTTTGTAGGCTAGGTAGGTAGGTACAAAAAACAAAAAAAGATCATAATATTAATACACCACAGCCAAATTATTTATTTATTTAAAACTTTATGCACAATCGCACACAGGCAGACTTAATGCCATAGGCATTCTCTACCAGTTGACCTTGGGTGATACAGAGATGAACATAGTAGGTGCACTCAAAAACAAAAAAAAATGGATAAAACAAAGAAAAAAATTTAAGATAAGGATATAGATTCAACAACATTTAAAAAAAATATAATGAATATATATGCTGTGGTATATATAATATATAAAATAAATATACCTACTTACATAAAATATATAAATATAAACAAAATTGTTATGAAAGTGTTAGACGTACTAATTCCGGCGATTCATCAGCGAGCCGCGAGGAGAGCCCAAACCTTCACCTAAATTACTACACACAGCGGTGTAGTTGTGATCTTATGTGTGAGTACTCCTGCGTTTTGGAAGAAACGTTTCCTATCCCAGGGATACTCCATCATAAAGCCCTGGTGTTAAAAAAATGGGTCGGCAACACGCAAGTGATACCTTTGGTATTGCAAGCGTCCATAGGCTACGGTAACTGCTTATCATCATTATATTTTATTTTATTATTTTAATTTTATTAATTTTATTTTTTCATTTTATTCCATTTTTTCTATTTATTCTATTTTATTCAATTTTATTCCATTTTTTCTATTTTATTCCAATTTATTCAATTTTATTCCATTTTATTCCATTTTTTCTATTTATTCTATTTTATTCCATTTTTTCCATTTTATTCCATTTTTTTCCATTTTATTCCATTTTTTCTATTTATTCTATTTTATTCCATTTTTTTTCCATTTTATTCCATTTTTTCCATTTTATTCCATTTATTCTATTTTATTCAATTTTTTTTCCATTTTATTCCATTTAATTCCATGTTATCCCAATTTATTCCATTTTTTTCTATTTTATTCCAATTTATTCCATTTTTTCTATTTTATTCCATTTTTTTCCATTTTATTCAATTTTTTTCCATTTTATTCCATTTTTTCTATTTATTCTATTTTATTCCATTTTATTCCATTTTTTTTCCATTTTATTCCATTTTTTCTATTTATTCTATTTTATTCCATTTTTTGTCCATTTTTTTTCCATTTTATTCCATTTTTTGCATTTTATTCTATTTTATTCAATTTTTTTTCCATTTTATTCCATGTTATTCCAATTTATTCCATTTTATTCAATTTTTTCTATTTTATTCCATTTTATTCCATTTTTTTCCATTTTATTCAATTTTTTACCATTTTATTCCATTTTTTCTATTTATTCTATTTTATTCCATTTTATTCCATTTTTTTCCATTTTATTCTATTTTATTTTATTTCATTTCATTTTATTTACCTGACCCGGGAATCGAACCCGGGACCTCGTGACCTCGTGATCAGCAGTCACACACATCCACCACTGAGCCTAACGTTAAAATCACATTCTAAACATAAATCATTCAATTATTTGACAAAAGTATGACCGTATAAGATTATCAGTAGTAAAATAATAACATTAGTATGATACGAGTACTGTACCCACTGTTGACGATATCTAATAAATTACGTAAACTGGGCCCCGATTCCGCTAATAATATTAACGCTGAGACTCAATTACGAATCTACAACGATTGAAACGAATTTGGTATTCTGCAAAAACTTGTATGGAAGCTCAATGGGGTCGTATTGGAATTGAAACTCTCTCGTCACTTGAATGGTTACATGTGTTGCCTTTTATATTCTACTAACTCATTAGTGCTGCCATTCAAAATCTACCAGAAGACTGAATGATTAAACGAACTATAGTTTTGTTTAAAATAAACGTTTTATTTATTTTCTTTTATTTAATTATGAATTATATCGTCCGCAATGAAGCGCTATGTCACTTAAACACGACTTTTGTAAATACGGTGGCCGCATCATGGCTGTGTTACGCAATTGTCTATGACAAAGACAATAATTAAAAAAGTAACTGTCATGTCAATGTCAGATCAAAAAGAAAAAAAACAAGGTGGAGTGAGCCGTGTTGTTTACTTATGTACTTATTAAAAATGTTAGGGTGGTTGAGTGCCTCAGCAACTTGCCGTATGGCCCGAGAGACAGTAATCTGAGAGACATTGTGAAGATACTCTGGCCAACCAGAGTCTGGTATGATCCCGTGGCATAGAATCAATAGAATAAGAGCCAATAAGTATGTGCACTACGCTTACCACAAACATTTAACACTATCGTAACGTATTCGTATCAAGACTACTACACGAATACCTATTTAATACTATTTTAATGAGAAGATGAATATAATGTAGAAAAAATGGAGTATTATATAATACCCCCTGGGAAGATGGAGGTAAGCAACATTGATTAGTAAGTTGATATATTATATTACCTACTCACTGCATAATATAGTCCTGAGACCTTATTGTACATGCACAAGAAATCCACAAACTACAAAAACTATGCACAATATTATCACCACTACTAAGTGATATAATAATATTATAATGTTACTAAGACGGTACCCATTCATGTGTGTGTTGTTATTGTTATACCTACCTTGACAACTCTTGCATATTTTTAAGTAATTATAAGACAAGTTTATTGTAATATTACCTACCTATAGAATATAATTTTTTTCTTGTTTCTACAGGTGATGAAGACTGGAATACTCCGGGTAACAGCAAGAATAAAGGACCTCTGTTGCAAATGATGTGTTTTATCATATCACCAAAGCCCAAATCAGTACTACAACTACAGTACAATCACAAAGTCACTGCTATAACTTGTCATGGTCCCTTCAATAAACACATCAGAGCGACCATCTAGAAGTTACAGACATTCCTTTCTGCAAAGCTTGTACGAGTGAAAAAAACATGGAAGTCTACATTACTACTCTTGAGTGTGAATAATAGACTGCTATACCATGTCATTATTGTTGATTGAAATGTTAATTATTATTAATTAGTACCTACCTAGTAAAATGTAAATGTATACTTTATAAATAAATATTTTTTTCAATTTTCATGTGGTTGCAACTTATTACCTTACAATAATTAAAATATGTAGATAGGTAAGTAGAAAACTATGAGATTATTATTTTTGTTACAATATTTATTAAGTAGGTGCCTATATTAAGTTATAATATCTGCAGTGGGCGGCCTTAGGGCTAAAATAAAAATATTAATAACTAGTGGCCTGTTCTGGCATCACATGAGTAATTTATTTAATTAGATAGATAGTTCATTTAATGACTTAAAACATTCAAGTAAAATATACATAATATATAAAAGTAAAATATAGTACCACTTCATAGCACTGATATTCATGAAACTATGACATGATATCTGCAGGGGTGGTCAGTTCGTTCCCCATCCAATCCCATGTTAGGGATGAACCCATGTTATGGGTTGGTCGGGGTACCTATAGACCCTACAACTCTCTGCAGCTGTAAAAGACTTAGGTGCTAGATTACAGTAGTAGGTTTTAAACGTAACTAGGTACTGAGTCGTCAAACTAGGCGCGCCTATCATGGACCAGTTTGTTTATTATAAGTAAATTAATCAAAGCACTAGATAAGTGTGTTATGCCACATCTTGTGAATATGTATGAAAGTGAGGTTAATGTCAAGTGTAGATGATTGTATGGATTGTGGGCTTTATTCGGATGAAATAATATAAATTAATGTGGAGTGGGCAATCAAAATTAAATAGGTGTAGGTATCAATAAATTATGATATCAATAAATTTATATATAGATAAAAAGTACCTAGCTACCTACATGATAATTGATGATTTCTGAGTAACTATACTTAGTTTTGTTCTTGAAGCCATGTTTTTAGTTTTATTTTGCACTTGCACTGTTGGTTGTTTAAGTGGTAAATAATATAATGTAGATTTCATATAGGAGACAACTCAAAAATTGTTTAAGTATAGTGTAGTTTGGTGGGTAAATAGGTACATCACAAACCTATCTGCACAACTGTTTCTTACATATATTATAGGTACTCTTGTCATTTAGTAGAACTCTTTGTGCTCTCTCCAAAGGCAGGAAGAGAGCACAAAGAGTTCTACTAAATGTATTGTTATGAACTAACTTTACACAGACATAGGTACCTACCAGTCCTGACAACTTTACATCTTACAAAGCATTCAAATCTAACATTTGACAAGAGTACCTATAATATATGTAAGAAACAGTTGTGCAGATAGGTTTGTAATGTACCTATACCTATTTACCCACCAAACTACACTATACTTAAACAATTTTTGAGTTGTCTCCTATATGAAATCTACATTATATTATTTACCACTTAAACAACTTAAAATAATAACCTTCACTACCCCAAGAGGTTATGCCGTTGTAGTTGTCAGGGATTCCTGTTTTTTTTCTAATACAATTTCTCAATGAATAACAATGGAACATTATATTACTTAGTAAAAAACAATTGAAAAAGTAGTTTTTGAGTTAAGTACCTAACTCATTAGGTACATACAAACCTAAAAGTACTTAAATTCTTTCCAAAAATTATTTAAGTAAGAAAGATAAGCATTTAATCGATCAAATGTTTGAAAAATGATGTCTTTAAGTCAATGTCCCTTTGTAAAATCGTAACAATACGTATTGTTGCACGATCGTACTTCAATTGTAAAATTGAAATGTCAAACAAACGTCAAATAAGAGCAGAATACCGATATTGCACACAACTGCGACACGATTGATGAGTAGAATAGCAAATATTCCGGTGGCAGTTTAATGAAGCGTCAATAGAAAACCATTGGTCCTAAATTATTAGCAGAATACCAAAACATGTTTAAAACTGCTATTGAGATTCAATTTATATTCAATTAAATTAGCAGAATTGGGGCCCTGAGGTTCGGCGGCCAGGAGCGCGAGCGACATAGGTCCTTCCTCTAAAGGCGCACGCGCGGCACTGAATCATGCATCATGTCAGTGTTGCGAACTTGAGAGTTTTATACGTTATGTTTGATCACATATAACAAAAAAAATATACTATGAATTAATCAGAAATATATTTTATTTTCAAGATAAAGCACTATATTTTGATAAGGTGAAGTATTTTTATACTTTATTTTATTAATTTAAAGTTGGCTGCATGTTTTATAACACGCGATTTTTGACGAATTATTGTTGGATAAATATGTTTGTTGTTCTCTAAACCTTATAAAATCGCAAATTATTCATTAAAAAATCACTTGTAGACTATATGCTTAGTACTTACATATATGTTTTAAAGTAATAGGTATAACCAATTCTTCAAAATATGCTGTCTGCGATGCCCCGAATTGCGCCATTACGAATTCGTGTGTTGGAAAATAATTATTTAAAAAATAACCAACCACGTTAGTAGGCTTTGACTATAGTTAGCCCCTTTGTCAACGACATATCTATAACTAAACCTTGGAAATTGAAACCTGCATCAGTTCATAGCTGAGAATTATCACTTAGAAAACTGCGTATTTTTGCTTATTTTACTGAAAAGTGTGAATACGCTCTTAAGATTAGAACACTTGTCGTAATGTTTCACTGATTACTGTATTTTTTATAGTTTTTACTATTATTTTCATTTCAATATCACAAGCACACGTCTTTAACGCTCCTAATCTCGGTTGGGGGGTTAAGGTTGCCCAATAACTTAAAATTTACTATTTTTTAATTTTAAATATGGCGCCAAATCATATAACAACTCCAAATCGACTTTAAAAAAACCGTAATCATCGACTACAGACCAATAGTGATGTACAAATGAGAATGTAGAATGTTGCCATTTTATTAACTATCTCACGGAACTGTCAAATAGACATATTATTAGTTTGAGCAACACCGCTTCTTTTTCTGTCGACAGGTAAACGGAATGTGAGTTTCGGGAACTTTTATAAAAATATCCCTAAAAATCCACGATATGACGAAATTTATAAAGCAAAAACTTGCATGTATATGAAAACTGTGACTTGCTCGATATTATAGTGTCTATATTTCGACATACTACCAAGAATTTATTCATAAAATACAAAACCCAAGTTCGTGTTGTTCACACAGTTTGTAATGGAAATAATGTTATTTATGCGTATTTTTCAGTGAAAACTTTCTTCATGATTTTGTGTTGAGTGGCATTAGTCAATGATTACAAGTGTTGTTAGGTTTTATAGTCGTTTGTGATTATAGAAACAAAGTTTTGAAGGTTAGTTTTGGTTGTTTTCAGATACACCCAAAATGGGTAAGATTATGAAGCCAGGTAAGGTGGTGCTGGTCCTTAGCGGCCGGTACGCAGGCCGCAAGGCAATCGTTGTTAAAAACTACGACGAGGGCACATCAGAGAAGCCATACGGACACGCTTTCGTCGCCGGCATCGACAGATATCCCCGCAAAGTCCACAAGAGGATGGGCAAAAACAAAATCCACAAGCGCTCCAAAGTCAAACCTTTTGTCAAGGTAAGTCACACATTTATAACAAAAAACATAGTTTTGTTATGGTTTTATGAACATAAGTTTTATGTCAAATAATGTACCTACAACGTAAAAACATTTTGTTCCACTAACCTCAAAATAACTTGTGTGTTTATAAAATTGTATCAAATCTTAGTGATATTTAACTAGCCCTATGGTAGAGCGCTAACTACAGCTTGATAATATGAACCTATTATTAGTACAACAGTTATTAGAAAAATTGTTTTTTCTAAAATGCAGTATCAATGTGATGTAGTGGGGCTATTTACAGAAGAAGAAAGTCTGTGTCAAAAATTGCACTGTGAGAGGCTAATGATGAAAGAAATCATAATCTTAGTTCCTTAATTAAAAAGCTGTTTTGTTACTTCTAGTCTTCTACTTATATCTTGAATGTTTTAGTTAATATAGCAGGTGTAGTGCAGGACTAAAACACTAGCACATTGGTTTATCATCTATTAAATGTTGATATCATGTGGCTATTATCTAGACTGTTGGTCTAGGGGTTAGTGACCCTGAGTGCTAAGCTAGACATTGTGAGTTCAATTCCGACTTAGGATAAATGTGATTAGCATGAATATTTGTCCTGCATCTAAGTTTGCTCTCTCTCACTACTATTTGACTCGATCCAATATCTTTTAAAGATTTTCTTGCGAGCATTTTTATGTGCTCTAAAGTTTTTAAGTGTAATTTATCTATAAAATATGTGTATGGTATTTAGAAGTATGTAAGTCTTTCTAGTTGCCATTGTATAAGCTCTGCCTAGATTGGCATGAGGTGACTGTGTGGGAGTTGACTCAACATAGTATTATTATATTATAAAGAGGAAATTTTAGATAAAAAAATGATAAATGAACAACATGAAATTGTACTGCAGGAATCATAATCATCTCAATCCATAAACGTCCCACTGTTGGACACGGGTTTCCTCCATACACTTGGAGGGATATTAACCTAATATACCACACTGGCCAGACAGGTTAGAATAGGGTTTTGTTTAGAGTTTTCTCATTCTTGCAGTGGATATTGTCTGCCTGACTTACTCACTTAGTTGACAGTGTCTTACGACACATGCAGTTTAAAGATAAATCAATTTAAACTGTTTGTGTCGTAAGATTTGACTAAATTATGTTTTAAATAAATTCTCTTTAACTTATTCTAAACTTTACATTCAAATTGCTAATGCATTCATCCTGGTATTTTTGTAACCTGTACTTTGACTGCATAGTTAGTTAAGTGGCTTTACCTTTCTATTGAATACTGCATGGTTATGGGTTTGAGCCCCATACTAGCACAAATAACTCTGAATGTACTTTGTATCTGTAAATTGTATGTTATGAAGAGCTTGTACCCTAGCATGGAAGAAGTCTTTAAAAAAAAACTCGAATGAATATTTGTGATAATAAGCATTCGGGACTATGAGGAATGTGCCATTATAAATATGCCACAGATTCTGGATTCATAATGATAATATAAATATTACTTCCCATCTTTCTTTATACATTAAAGAATTACACAAGAGAAATAAAGATAGAATTACATAGGTATCAATCACATCATGTACAAAGGTTAGCTTCACTCAAAATTCTTCTGATAATAAAGGTTACTTTGTATTTATAATCTTTAATTCTTTATACATTAAAGAATTACACAAGAGAAATAAAGATAGAATTAAGTACATAGGTATCAATAACATCATGTACAAAGGTTAGCTTCACTCAAATTTCTTCTGATAATAAAGGTTACTTTGAGAAAGCATTAAATCATATTAAACAAATTCCAAGTGTATGATCTATCATAAACATTAGGCTAACATATGGAAATGAAAATTTAACAATCTCGGCTCTCTAGACAGGAGACCTTTACTTATCAGCCAGGCATATTTTTTTACTTACATTAATAATTGTGCCACTTCAGAGCAAATGCCTTCCTACTTTCATTCCACTTCTCTTTGTCAAGAGCCACTAAGGATTAGTCTTTGTTAAATGAGTCCCAACTCATCCCGCTATCTCCAGACGAGTCTACCGTGATATCGCATGCCATTCAGAGAACATTACTCACATGTTTTTATTTTTAATTTCCAGGTAGTGAACTACAACCACTTGATGCCCACTCGTTACTCCGTAGACTTTAGCTTCGAAAAGTTCAGCGCAAAGGACCTGAAAGACCCCGCGAAACGCAAGAAGCTCCGTTTCAACACACGAGTGCGCTTCGAGGAGAGATACAAGAGCGGGAAGAACAAGTGGTTCTTCCAGAAGCTTAGGTTCTAAGTTATTTTAAAAAATAAACATTACAAGCGTAATGAATCTTGTTGTTTTATTTTAAGTAAGTTTTTAAACCTACATCTATACTAATATTATAAAGCTAAAGTTTGTTTGTTTGGTTGAACGCGCTAATCTCAGAAAGTACTGGATCCGTTTAGTATTTTTTGCGTGAAAAAGTAACAAACACAAACATCCATTATATTCTTACAAACTTTCGCGTTTATAATACTAGCTGTTGCCCGCGGCTCCGCTCGCGTGGATGTCGGTTATCAAACTCAAACTCAAAATTCATTTAGGTTACAAGGTAACACTTATGAAGGTCATAAATTATGAATAAACCAGAAAGATGATGTCAGCAAAATTTTCCTACGGCTAGTTCGCTGACGTGGAGCCTTGAGAAGAATAGCAAGAAACTCAGGCCACTCTTTTTAATCGCCAGATAGTTACAATCTTTTGGAAAATACAAGTATGATAGCATGCAAGCTGATGCAGAAAAAACACTAAAATAAGGTAATCGTACTTAGTACTGGTCGTGCGAGAAAAAAAAAAAAAAAGTATGGTGTTAAAGTCTGCTTCAATTTACATATTGCTATTAAAGAATAAGGCAATATGTGAATAGTGACAATTTATATTGTAAAATTAAACGTATTGCTACTAAAGAAATAAACAAAGAAAAAAAAAAGAAAACGTACAGAATTATTACTAGAATTCACAATGTGCCTCGCGTCACAAATAAGATATATGATATCGCCTATGTGTTAGTCCAGACCATAATCTATCTCTGTGCCAAATTTCATCCAGATCCGTTCAGTAGTTTTTACGTGAAAGAGTAACAAACATCCATCCATCCATTCTTACAAAATTTTCACATTTATAATATAAGTAAGGATTAGAAGGATAGGAGACCCGTGCCTAGCAAAGATATTGGTTGCTATTATTATTATGTATAGAAAACACCACGTAGGAAAACCCATATACACAATATTTAGCGCAAATTATTATTAGCATTATGAGACATTCAGTAGGTATCGACTTTGTAATAATTGTGCAAACAAATGTTTAATATTTTTAAATGGTAATATTTTTTTGTTGAATATGACCTATAGGTGCATTTATCCAGGAATTCTTATAAGCCTTCCTGGATAAATGCACTATTCAAGACCTATAGGTCATCACGCTATGATCAATAGGAGCGGAGCAGTAGTGAGATATGTTGCAAAATCGGGGGAAATATTCCAAATTACCACGCGGACGACGCTTAGTAATATTATATAGCGCTGGTCTAGAGATACTCTATCATAAAAGCCCAGTGTTAAATAAATTCGAGTCCATAACACGCATGTGTGTTATTCGCGGTAAAAAGAACCTTCCACCTTGCGACCGGCGCGCGCGGCCCTCGAACTTGCAACTTACGGGCAACGTGTGTAGCGGTAGCCATAATTCGACGCCGAGCTACAGCTGCGCCGGTACAGTGTGCCATTACCTTTATATTATATTTGTTGTGGCTTCTAAAATGATATTTAGCGATGCAAATACAGTCGAGGCAAGTATTACATACCTACACAGTTAAGTTCTCTACTGTAAACTTACCTGAAGAAGAAACGATTTAACGCATATTTTGAAATTCGACTGAATATTAGATTATCTTTTTAGTTCATTAATTAGAAAAAATATTAGGATTCCGCGCAAAATAAAGAAAACCCTTTTAGTTGTGAAAATCATTGTTATTATCTTGTGCAGAAGAGTTATTTTTCTAAAAAAAAAGGCTGAAAATGCCTATACTATGCTCCATAACTACTAACTAGCTATCTGCCAGTGAAAGTCCTGTTAAAATCCGTCCAGTGGTTGCTAAATACTACCTACCTACCTTTACGTCTAATAAAATTGAAGTTTTTGTTTATAATATTAAAATAACAGCTTTCTACTAAATGCATATTGTTATGACTACAGGTTACCTACTTAATTATAACAAAAATGCATTTTTTTTGTCTGTAAAACAACAGGCCCGGCAATCCTACTAATATTATAAACGCGAAAGTTTGTAGGTATGGATGGACGGATGGATGGATGTTTGTTACTCTTTCACGTAAAAACTACTGAACGGATCTGGATGAAATTTGGCACAGATATAGAGATAGACTTTTTACAGCGATAACCGACATCCACGCGGGCGGAGCCGCGGGCAACAGGTAGTCCATAAATGTCCATAATAAAACAAAAGTTTTCTTTATATGGACAACACACATTTTGGATAAGATATAGATTGAATGATAAGAGAGATATCAGTGTTTTATTTCGTTCATTGATCAGTGTTAATATCGTTCGTAAGCTGATTGACGGAAAGTCTGTTCAAAGTAAGTTGATACTTACCTTTATTTTATAAATATGTAATTACGAATAAGTACCTACTGTGTATGTATTTATGGAGTTATGGAAATAATTCTAGAATTTTGTAAACTCAGGATTTCGAGCAGCTATACCTACAATATTTTGTTCTAGTGGAAATTAAACCCATAATAAGAGACCAAAATAACTAGAAATATATTTAAATGTGTACCTATCTATTATTTAGGTTATAGTATTAATCAAGGCATATAAAATGTTTTTCTTTCTTCATTCTTAAATGCATATAGTATTTCGAATAAATTCTCATTTAATATTGCTATTTTAGATTATCTATATGGTTTGTAAAGAGAAATCCCCAAAGCACTCCCCTGAGGGACTCCAAATATATTTTGTGTTTCCCATTCCCCGAAATTGAAGATAGGTATAGTCTTGGGTATAAACTGCAGATCTATTATAATTTAAAGTTATAAAAGACTGAAATTATGAATTTAAATTAAATGTTGTTTCTGCTACATTATATATTTGCTATCCCAAGTAGGTACTAGCTGAAGGGGATATGTGGTCGTATATGGTCACGATTTTCAACAATTTGAGACAGCGAATACATACCTACTAGATGCTATTTAAATTGTTTATTGTTTGTTTCCACAGAAATTGATCTATTTCTGTGGTTCTTTCTTTATCACCTTAGATATCTCTCTAAGGTGACAAAGACTGAGTACAATGCCTCATTAGTAAGGCATCTGCCTCGCTAATGAGGCATTACTCTTAGTCCTAGGTTGGACTGCCTCGTTGCTCCAGGGGTCGTTGTGTCTGACTGCTGATGACGAGGTTCCGGGGTCGATTCCCGGGTCGGGGTTTTCAGTCAAGAAATTCACAGAAGTTGCCCGGAGTGGATTGGTGGTGTTTACATCCCCGTGCCTCGGAAAGCACGTAAAGCCTTTAACTCCTGATCGCTCTCCAGGCGTGTCGAACTGTCCATCAGATTATGAGAGTAAGAGAATAAAGAGTGCACCATTGCTTGCGCACATACTTGTGCACTATTATATCTCCCGCGCAGATGACTAGTCTCAGTCCAGATTAGGCGCAGTGACCGAAATTCATCGTAATCATCTCAGCCAAAAAACAGACATTCGGTTAGGAGCAGTAATTTTCAATTTTCGATCATACCACAAGGTATAATCGAAAAACGACTGCAGTTTTCTATTTTTAATTATAGCTTCGTCGCTATAATCAAAAATCGAAAACTGCAGTCGTTTGGGTAGACGGCAATGACATAGACATTTCGTAAAAAAATACCTACCTATAGTTGTGGAAGTGTCTAATTGATTAATTTTGCATGTCATTATAAGCAAGTCATGGCACCATGATCTCAGTTTTATCATGCTTATCAAACGGTAGGTATTAGATTATGAACAGGTAATCTTACTATT
Source organism: Trisateles emortualis (assembly GCA_947095525.1). Classification (NCBI taxonomy): domain Eukaryota; kingdom Metazoa; phylum Arthropoda; class Insecta; order Lepidoptera; family Erebidae; genus Trisateles; species Trisateles emortualis. The sequence continues at coordinate 16,869,782 of OX352741.1, read as the reverse complement.
TACTACCTATAGTCTATTTCACATAGGTATCTAGAGATGTACTTAGTAATGATAACATCGAATTTAAAAATATCGATATAATAATTTAAACGATATTATTTATTATATAGGTACCTACAGTTCCTGATACCTGTGAAGGATTGTTTTATATTTTGATATGTTTAAAAAATAAAGAAAAAAATACAATATGATTGCACCTACTATGTACTGCCCACTGCTGGGCACGGATCTCCTCTGCATCATCAAAAGAGCTAAGAATTTACGCTCGTCCAATGTGGGCTGGTGGATCAGCTGGTGAATTTCTTCTAAGATATAATGATATATTTTGCAGATATATAATTTATCCGCTTGTTAATTTCAGATGACTCTACGCTGGGGTATCGTTACTGCTGGAAAAATAAGCGAGGATTTCGTCAACGCATTTAACTCGTACCCTGATGTTGGAGATCAGGCTATCGTGGCAGTGGCTGCCAGGGACAAGGGCAGAGCGACAGAGTTCGCAAAGAAGAACAACATCGAACATGTTTTTGACACTTATCAAGCTTTAGCTACTAGTGATGCTATTGGTATGAACTATGTAATAACATACTTTTTAGACCACTTAGTTGGCAGAGGCATGGGGCCTACCTGGTGGTAAACGGTTACCGTAGCTTGTGAACGCCGTTACCGACACCATAAAATGTTTTTTAACTTCTTTCTTGAAGAACGCCACGCTATAATCTATCTAGAAAACCTCGATAGGTAGCTTTCGGCTCATTCCACAATCTGATAGATTCGTACGTTCGTAGGATATTCCACTGAATCGTACAGAACGGTACGATTAGGTACGATTGATTAGTTAAATCGCTTTCTTAGAAAATTAGACTACTTACACAGAATACTTAATAGTATACTATTAAGTATTCTATATAATATATATATATATATATATGATATATTGTATTGGTACTGCTTAAAGTCTATTTCACATAACATAGAACCCATTACGATGAAAGAAAATGTTTGAATCAAGCTCTAACCAAAAGGCTTTTGAATGATCCTAGAGTATTCAATCAATAGGCTTTGATTTTATCATCTCTCATTTTCATTGATATTTATCTTTATCTTTAAATGTCAAACGTCACTGTGCCCATGCTACGTGAAATAGACTATAGCACACTAAACTGTTATAGCTTCGTTATCGATAATTATAATCCGTACCTACCTATGATCTGTAATCATTATCTTAAGAGTTTTATCAGTCACGTATAAGCAAACTTGCTGATAAATGAGTGTGTGAAAAATAATAATCATGAATTAAAATAGTAACCCATATTTGTCCCACTGCTGGGCATGGTGTTTACTCTCCTCTATCAAGAGAAGTAAGAGTTTAGGCTGTGCTCAATTTCTTCTAAGAGATGTGGGTTTCATCACGATGATACAGAGCTTATTTTTTTAGGCGAGGCAAAAACTAAAAAATGCCGCCAACGGAACCGAACTAACCGTAGCTAAATTAGCTGAAATTATCTTTTTTGGCTTATCTGCTACATTCATAATTTGACCGTTGAAGTGTTACGTGTGAACCACTTTCATCTGTAGAAGGACCCACAGCCGATGGAGCAGACGTGTCCTAGAGTGGAGACCACGACTCGGTAAGCGTAAGGTAGGGCGCCCCCCAGCTAGGTGGACCGACGACCTAAAAAAAGTCGCTGGGTGCGGAAGGCGGAGGACCGTGTGCTATGGCGCGTGTTGGGAGTTGGGAGAGGCCTATGTCCAGCAGTGGACTGCGATAGGCTGATTGATTGATTGAAGTGTTACGTTGTAAAGTGTTCTGCAAAAGGTGTCTTTGCAATCTAATGTGTTTTTCCAGATGTGGCGTACATCGGTGCATTAAACCCAGATCACTTTCCTCTCACTAAACTGTTCCTCGAGAATGGAAAGCATGTGCTATGTGAGAAGCCATTTTGTCTGAACTACAAACAAGCTGAGACGTTGATCAAACTTGCTAAGGAGAAGAATCTTTTTGTGATGGAGGCTATCTGGACACGCTTCTCTCCAGCTTACATTGATTTAGAAAAGGATATTAATGATGGTAAACTTGGAGAAATCAAGTTTGTTGAAGGAAACTTTGGTCTGAATAAACCTAACGAAAGAATAGTGTAAGTATTTACGCTCTGTCTAGTTTAATTGCAACCCATATAATATGTCCCACTGTTGGGCACGGATCTCTTCTCCTCTATCAAGAGACCCTCTCTCTTTAGGCCTCAATTCACACACGCTGGCCTAATGCGGGTTGGTGAGTCAGACATATTGTCTTCTAATTCATCAACCCGCATTAGGCCAGCTAGTTTACGACCAGATAACTGAGTGTGAGTTGTCTTAAAATAATTAGATTAAAATTATCACTGCTGTTTTATGACGTCACATACTCTTAAACCGTCGCAGTATTTGCCGTATACCGATCCGGAAACTTCTTTTTCCGAGGCTCCAAAAAATGCACAAAGATAAACAGAAATATAGTTTCCGCCCGGGCTTCAAGTAGAAAAAAGCAGGGGTCAGAGCCGATTACAGACATTTTTATGGTGCTTAGGTGCTTATGTTGCTTAGGTGGCAAACAAGCATACAGCCCGAATGATGGTAAGGCAGTTACCGTAACCTATGAAAGCTTGCAGCCTAATTGTTAGCAGAGTTTTAAGTTAGAGTATCCCAGGGACCGGAAAAACTCACAGATTTTTCGGGCCATCTTTCCTTGCATGCGAAGCTGATCGCCCCCTTATATACTTTCACCCATGTTTCCACTTATTAATTCACGAATATTTCAGCAAGAAAGAGTTAGGCGGTGGCGCTGTACTCGATATAGGTATATACCTACTGCAGTTAGCCCAATACGTGTTTAAGCAAGAGCCGAAGAACGTCACTGTGGTCGGTAGTTTATACGACACAGGAATGGATGAGGCTGAGACTATCATCTTGGATTATGGTGACGGGAAACGCGCTGTGCTCAACACTAACACTAATTTGGAGCTGTTGAACAGAGCTACCATTTATGGAACGAAAGGGCGGGTTACAGTAAGTGATTTTATTTAATTACTAATTTGTAATTTAGGTAATTAGCGGCTAGCGGCACGGCACGGGCTGACATTTAGGTATTTAGAGATTTTGAATTTTTATGAATTGCTTATACAAGTAATTCATATAATTTAGTTATGTTTATATTAGTTAATGGTTTTCGTTTAAAATATACAATAGGATTTTAATGTTCATGTAAACAAAAATCCTTCAAATAAATAAAAAAAAAAAAAAATACATATCTTATTTTTTTATATAAAATATAGCATAATATGTATGTTCTAATGTAGCTCTCTATTGGTAAAATATTTTTTTAAATCTGTTCAGAAGCTTTTAAGTTTATTCTTTTACAAAAATTTTTCTCTCTCTTTATAATATTAGCACAGTATAAGGACTCTTTCATACAGTAGTTCGACGGACACGTCTAGACAGAGCAATCGTGCGGGGTACGCGGAGTAGAGGGGGGAGAGGTAGCGAGCCCGAGCTGCATACACTCACTCGGGACAAGTCGTTCAGGGTTTACGCAATTTTAATTACCTTTTTTATTAAATTATAAATTTCTTTTTCGTTTTATTTGTAAAATGGTCATCAATTTCCTTACACGGACGAAAGGTTAGTTAAAATTACTTTATAATTTCACCAATTTAATTCGAAGAAAAATACGACATAAAAACATTTATTTCCTGATCCAAGATGGCGGATGCGAATTTTTCGAAAAAGTCGCTATAGGTATCGTTTTCGTAGTTTTTGGGGGTGCTGAAAACGAATATGATATCTATTTAGTGATCCAAGATGTATAAAAAATATATTTTCAAACTCTTTTGTTCATTTAGTCATTCATCATTTTGTAAATAATACACATATGTACATATTTTGCCTTTACATTAACCAATTTAATTATTAATATTTGCATTATTTATTTTCCTGGTACCCCGTCACGCATTCTAACATTACAAAATATAAAATAAATTAAGAAAAAATATGTGACAACCCTGCGACAATTATCTATGTCAAGTCGGCGGCGGCATTTCGCAAAACATCAAAGGCGTTGGCCCACTGTAAGAAGGAATAAAGGGTTCTTTACACTGTGATATTAGTATAGATGGTCAACGAGAAAGCGGTACACCTGATGATGAGTGGAAGGTTAACGGTCTCTAAAATTAAAAAGCTATTTAATACGCCATGAGTAGTGTTGTTTCGATCTCCAAACGGGACAAAAAATTTATCATCCACAAATTATTGTTCTGATTTTGGGCATTGTTATTTGTGTCCATGTTTGTGAAACCTCCTTGATAAGAACATCTTCAAATTCAGAACGAATGTGACACGTATGAAAGAGAGATAATGTTATTTTGGAATGAGATAGATTTGTTTTTGTCTATTCCATTCAACTTAGGAATTACCAGCGCTACTACCAGTTCGTATAGATATTATCATAGCTGATTTTTATCTTAATTTGTTATCAGCTTGAGGACCCGTTCCACTTCCCGGACAAGGTGACAGATGTTAACGGCGCCCTGAGAGAGTACCCGCTGCACACTTCGAAGCTGCCGTACAACTTCGGCAACAGCGCGGGTCTCGTCTACCAAGCTCTTGAAGTAGCTAGGTGCATCAAAGCAGGTAATATTTTCTTATATGCTAGTTAGTTACTGGGTCTACTCTAAAATTATTTTATAGAAATTCTTCTTAATTTTTATATAGCTAGGTATCTATAATTTTTTATATAGGTATTATTTATATTAATGTAAATAGATTATGTATAAGAAAAACAGGGAAAAATTATATATAAAAAGTCACAAAACGTAATTAAGTGTACGTTAGTAATCCTGGGGTAGGAAAACAACCACATCCCTAAATAAGACATGTGGTCTTGTATGGATAGAGGTCGTTTCCCAGTCGGGCTTGCTTCCTTGTATGGTGTCCTACCTCTTATAAAAAAACAGCTTAAAAAGAAGGTCAAAGCTTCTGCGACTGTATGTTCTTTTGTATTAATTTTCATATTTTTGATTATTCATCACCATCATCATCTCTGAGCCGATTGACGTCCTGACATGGAAATCTTCCCATAGCATGCGGTTCTTTTTTAAGAAGAGATGTGCTAATTAATGCATGGAATTGGCAAGAAACTCGGACCACTCATTTTCAGAGTCATACAACAAAAAAAAGGGTCCCGAGTTTCTTGCCAATGAGGCAAAAATAGTCAGCGAAATAACTGTAGATAAATAAAAATATAGTTATCTACCAACTATATCTATAGTTTTGTTTAATGTAGTATATTAATATTATATTTTAAGTACTCGACTTGTATTTCTAATTACCTATGTGGACCACCCATTGAAAGCCAGCGCTCCCACAATGCTTAATGCATCGTGGTAGCAAATAGCTGAAGAGGTGGTCATTAATTTTTTTTTGTACTCTAAAATTGTACTTCAGACTAATATTAGCCTAAGAATTATTGTACCTAAACAAGAAATAAATATTTCTCTCTCCCTCTCTCTCTCTCTTATATCTAGTTCTAGTTAGTATATTTTTATTTAATTTATTTATTTATACTTCTTGTTTCTCTATGTAGCTCCGACTCGTACTTGCTGTGGCATAAAAACTAAATACTTAGATACCTATACTTTTTTTGTTTTACAGGGTTACTAGAATCGCCACGTTTGCCGCATAAAGAAACCTTAATAATATCTAAGCTTCTAGACACAGTACGCAAGCAACTAGGAGTACATTACAGTGCTGATGACGAATAGACGTTCCTTCACAAAAATACTATTTCAACCGCCATATTGTTTTTAAAAAAATGTTAAGGTTAGGTCCTATCCTATTTTTTTAGGGATATATTATACCATTATAGGTATAAGTAGGTATTCTATGGTAATACATAAAATGTTAACTAGATTAGGCAATATATCGATCGCTTGATCGATTTAAATTACCTATAATTAATTATATTACGCCACAAGCTATTTTATATAATTAAGTAAGTAGATAAAATCTTAAGGATATTAAATAAAAAATGTACTAGGGTCATTGCGCCAGTTAGCGACCATTTAGCTGGGTTGCCCACTTCAGATGAGTATAAAAAAATGTTATCTACACGCAACATAGTATATGTTGGTGTAAATTAGTCCCAAGTTTAGTCTAGTTTTGATAGAAAACACAAAATATAGTACTTTTATCCATGAAATATTATAAAAAGCTGAAAAAGTGAAAATATAGCCAAAACGTCGGTTTACGGCCACTTTAGGCGGTTTACGACCACCAGTGTGCTAGTTTGCGACCACTATATTAATCTTTGACTTCATAACAAAGTCTATGATTTTAATATTAAAAATATGCCAGTAAAACAATTAAAATGTTTTTTTAATTTGTTCTTTTAATAAAGTATAATTACATAAATAATAATTGTTAACAAAAACAATATTTATTTATTTTTTATTAGGCATATCATTTAAAATAATCAACTTCAGTAATTTTAGTGATGTGGTGTAAGGTTTTGTACAAGATGTCTTAATTTTTTCTCTTTTTATAAGTATAAAAAATAACAATTTTACATTTAGAAGCAATCTTATCTCACATGACACTCAAGAACAGGTAGACCGATCGCGACGACCTAGTAAAGGTTGCGGCCAACCGATGGACAAGGTCAGCTCAGGGCCGAGTGCTGTGGAAACACTTGCGGAGGACTATGTCCAGAAGAGGACGTCTTTTGGCTAAGATGGATAGATGGACCAATGGCATATGTGACTTGTTACCATCGATCAGCAGTAATACGGGTTTATACAGTTGCGTGATCCACCCAATTATTAAAATAGTTTGTAATATATTCAAAAATACATTTAAGCGCATCCATCCCCTTGCTGATGAGGCAAGACACCATTCTTCGGGCATGCTCTCTACAACGGCTCGTGGAGGGCGTATCTAAGGAATAACAACGAGCGGCAGACTTCTTTGGCTGAACTGTCAAGTTATCCTTTTCATTTCCCGCTTTAACCTGGTACAAATTTTGGCATCCGTTCGGCGTTAACAAATGTCTGGTTTTAAGACACAGAGAAATCGCTTTCATTTTCATTTTAAGATGCGCTCTGTACATATAAACATGCCTTGATTATTAGTCTCTTTCAAGAAATATTCTAATTTATTAAACCAAGCTCTTTTAGATACTTCGGTTAATCTAGCTCTTGCTTTATTTATTCCTTCGGCTGCGCGGCATGATATATCAGAATGGCGCTTTAGGAAGTTTAAGTACCTACCAGGTTTGTCCCGGACGATGTTCTTCGTACCATGGTCTTTAAAAAATTTCTGGACTGTCTAACAGCTCCTGTTAATGTCCTTAACCGGGAAACCACTCTTTAAACTGCTTTTCACCCTTTTACCAAGTTACAGGATCTGGGCCCCTATCTCGATAGTATCACATCTCTTCTCAGTAAGCCGATCCCGAATTGCGGTTCGAGGGATCTGATACACAGTCTATAAGTAAATAAAAAAATAAAAAAAATAAAAATGTTTTATTGTCTCAAACATCCTGCAGTACATGGGGTGAAGCCCTAGATCCTACACTAGGATTCCCTGTGTTGTAGGATCTAGTCTCTTCCGTATATTAAGGTAACAAATACAAGGATATTTTATAGGGTACAATTCAATAGTATACTAAGTTTATATAAGAATAAAAGAGTAGGTATATTAAATGTGCGTGCGTGTTTGTGTGTGTGTGTGTGTGTGTGTGTGTGTGTGTGTGTGTGTGTGTGTGTGTGTGTGTGTGTGTGTGTGCGTGCGTGCGTGCGTGTGTTTGTGTGTGTGTATGTGCGTGTGTGTGTGTGTGTACGTGTGTGTGTATGCAATGTGAGGGTTTGCTAAGATATTATTTTTATTATTTCTTCCGTTCTATCGTAGTCTAGCTCGAGCAACCAATGCTGTACCATTTTTTTGCATCGACTCCGTGTTAATCCTACCATATTATGCAAAGCATTTAATTTTCCATATATATATGGTCCCATAAAAGCAAAGGACTGTCTACCAATGTTTTTATGGCATGTGATTTTGTTCCATTTAAGTCTACGTTTGGAATGGCTATTAAATGTGTTCAGAGATACTTTATGAAATCGCATGACAATAGACATTATATAAATTTGTCTGATCCTGAGCACACCTGCCTCTGCATATAGTAGGTCAGTAGAGTACCTAAATGGACGTCCGTATGCTGTTTTTAATAAGGCGCGTTGTGCGCGTTCTACTTTAATCAGATGTGTTCTAGCGGCAGCACCCCATGCTATAATACAATAGTTGCAGATCGACTGGCAGAGTGAGAGGTAAACTATTTTTAAGGTTTTATCATTTGCAACTTTGCGTAGTCTTCTGAACACATACATCAACATTCTAATTCTGTTACTTAGTGTAGTAAAGTGAGTGGTCCATGATAATCGATTGTCCAAGTGTACGCCAAGGTACTTGATAGATTTCGTTTGTTCTAGCTCAGGACATGCGCAACTGTCGTCCCCCGAACAGGAGTGCAGCCGAAGATTTAATAAGTTTTTAGGGGCAGAGCGTTGAGTGGCATAGAAATTTACTGCTTTAGTTTTCTCAACATTTAATGTTAGAAGGTTATTTTGGAGCCAGACAGACACTGTCTGCATGCCCTCCTCTGTCACCATTTTTACATTGTCCCATGATCTTCCATAGAAAACCACTGCAGTGTCGTCAGCGTATGTGAAGATTTTGGCTTGTGGGAGGGCTATAGAGCACAGACCATTTATATATATTATAAATAACGTCGGCCCTAACACGCTACCTTGCGGAATACCAAAATTTACACTAGCTAAGTCACTGCAGTAGTCTCCCACTACAACTCTCTGTTCACGGTCACGGAGATATGACTTAAACCAGTCAAGAGCAACGCCACGTATCCCGAGAAGCGAGAGCTTCTGTATAAGAATTATTCTTGAGACTGTATCAAACGCTTTTGCCAGGTCCAGAAAGACGCCAGTGCAAGCAAATCCCTGGTCAACTTTATTTGTGATAAAATCGACCAGACCTATGACTGCATCTTCCGTGGACCTGGCAGAGCGAAACCCATACTGGTTCTCGGACAGAAGCTTGTTTGTTTCAAGATAAACTAGAAGTCTCTTATTGACAATCCTTTCCAAGACTTTGGAGAGGGTTGTCAGCAGAGATATTGGACGATAGTTGGCTGGAATCTTTGCATCGCCGTTTTTGAAGATGGGACAAACATTAGCAATCTTGAAACAGTTAGGCACAGTACTTGAGGTTAAACTTAAATTGCAAAGGAAGGTGATAGGTTTTGCAAGGTTGTTTCTCTTATTACCTTCCCTTCCTTTCGAATATCATTATGAGCTTTTTCAAGGCTTCTTCAGTGTACTGATATAGGTAATATTATTTTGTCTGCCTAATTCTAAAGCTGTAAATGTAAAAAGTAATAAACTTTTAGTATTCGACAGATTGCTTGCTAAAATAATTATTAAATGGACATTTAAAAATCCAACCAAATTCAAAAAACACACGCGACCCTAGTTTTTCTCTTACTAAATGATGGTGGCCGCAAACTAATGTCTATATTTCAATTATGTGGGTTAACGGCCACCTATTCAGCACTTGTTTGTAGGTCAATTAAACAAACTTTCTTCAAAGAAACTGGTGGTCGCTTACTAAAGATTTGCATGTTAACACTTTGACAACGCTACACCCTGAATTGTTATAGTCCTGTATAAATATTAAGGTCATACTAAGCAAAACAAAATAATGCTTTATGTGTCAGATTGCGACCATGTGGCCGCAATTTGTCGTTTTTAGTAAATAGGCACTTCGGTTACCGACCACTAAATATTAGTTTAATATTAAGTATAAAAATAATAAAATACAATTAAATAATGACAACAACTTAACAATTGAACTAATTAAACATCTATGTTGTGTATACGACATGAAATAAGTAATGAAACCTACCTTTGAGGGACGCGCGTCGTGTTATTTTTTTCTTAAATCACTACACAATCGCTCACTACTGAATTATCATGCGCTTTGAGTAATTTTTCTTCGGCGTTGGGTTAAACCATTTATTTCAAACTGCATAAATTCTTCTTTAACAATCATTTAAAAAACGCGTAAGATTTTTTATTTATTTATGTTACCTCTACAAATGTTGTAATCATGATTTAAATAAATGTAGTCCGTGAAATGGCCGGTTACTGAAGCTGGCCGGAAAACTGGCGCAATGACCCTATATACATATATATCGTATATCCTTACCGATATTGTTACAGCATGAAGAAAACTGTCCAAAAAGTAAAAATAATATAATGAAATGTTAATACTCTTTACTTAGAAAGTGTTTTATTTATGGCATCCTTCAAGTGTCCGGTCCAATATATGTAGGTACGTCAAAGGTACGTAGGTACAATAATTACAGCCTATTACAAACGCAAAAGATTGTGGTGTTGTATGGATGTTTGTTACCTACGCTTTTACGCAAAAACTACTTGACCAATTTTGATTAAACTTTATTTGCAAATAGCACATAGGTACCTAGGCTATAATTTTTATTTTTTAAATGTGTAGATCCTAGTATTTAAATCCTAATATGAAATCTAGTATTTAAATATATTCAGTTAATTTTTCAAGAACTTCTTAAATGTACATACATATATACATAGACATACATAGTTTCAGGTACCTACCTGTTCTAGGTTTTGCTCGTCTATGTATACAGTGGGCATCTTAATCTTTAGAATAAAATATGACTCAGTAGAATCACCATCAACCAGGCACGATCACCTAGCCTGGTCAGAGGATCCTAGGTTGCGTGTCTACCCACGCGGAGCGCAGCGAGGAAGTAGTGCGGAGCAGAGTTGCTTACTGTGCAGCACAACGCGCCAGTTTCCCTGAACCGCTTTCCCGATGTATGAGTTTTTAAACTACAATGTCGTAAGTCACTGAAGTGAAGTGGGGTTTTTATGAACCTAGTTCTATTAGTTATATTGGCGCAGCTTCTGTCATCTCCGCTCCAGTAGACAGTGCACAGGCAACCTAATGTCTTTCTTACCAAACATACGTTTACAGCAGTAGGTACCTGGTTAGAAAGACATAGGTAGGTATAGTAAGTATTGTTCCTGCAGATCAGCAGTAGGTTTTCCTTTATCCTAACTCTATGCGTCAATTATAAAAAATCCAGAAAATTACAGTTTTAATAAGAACACATGACCCCAAGAAGCTTAAACATGACCCACATGATTGACACCATTTATATCAAGATTGAATGGTCTTGTCCTTACACCAAATAAAAAAAAATGTGATAGCTTTGTGGCTCCGTGGATAGCTGATTGGTCAGCCCTCAGCCTCAGCACAGACTACATAGAGATGTCAGAGAAAACAATGTCAATTTATCTTCTTTTGTTATTTCAGAAAGATGACTGAATTGTTAGTGTTTTTAAATTTTTTTATCATTTAAATTTCATTATTTAAGTGCCTAATTATTTCACATTTGACAATAACAGAAATATTAAATAATTATACGTCTGTAAAAGAAAAAAGAAAGGAAATGGCATTATAAATATGTAGTTGGTGCTAGAATATATTTGTTTATTGGTATTGTTTAGAAAACGTGCATAATGAGTCCTGCAAAAGGTGTAAAAGCTGCTACAAGTACTACAAAGGAAGTAACTAAAGTTCAAAGTACTCCTGCTCCACAAGAATCAGTGGTAGAAGAAGAAGAAGTTATACCACCCAAAGTAAGTTGTAATGATAACATCTTTGGACAAGTCACACACGGTCATCTAATCCCAAACTAGACTATAGTTTGATTTTTGAGAGTTTATTTCTATATTATGCCAACAAGACGACTGATAAACATACTTATACAATGCTATTCTTGGTACCTATAGATACAGAAACTCCAAATTCGCTTTTATTATAAGTTGACTTCATTGTGTAATATTTTCTTCACAATTCTGCCCTGCTAACGAAGAACGACACAAGTACATGACACAAGTTTAGGGATAAATGCTTGTAAAGTTAGATATCTAAGATGCATTTTCCCATATCTTTCAATATGCGGTTATGCCGTTAATTCTTGGTAGGGCAGAATTATAGTCACGTTGTGGAAAGTGCCGCTAGCGCCGCGCGCACCAGATTACCTAGAAACCATTTTGGTGAATTGTGCATTTGTAAAATTAAAATATAGCCAGTTAAAATATGGATGTCCAACTTTAAACAAATTTCATACATTTTTGGGACAAAATATAAAATGGTTTAAAAACTTGGGGACTGATTCTGAACGTCGAACGTACCTACGACAGAAATGAGAAAATATAAGATGACAATGTTCAATTTTATAATATTGCTTTATAATGTAATAGCGTCATTTTTCAAATTATATACATATAGCTCATCTGCCGAAGATAACCGTTGTAGCAGACGTGTTGTGAAGCAAGCAAGTCCGACTGAGAAAGGACCACCATGTTCCATAAGACCAACAGTAACAGCCAAATATATAATATACTAGCTGATGCCCGCGGCTCTGCCCGCGTGGATATCGGTTATCGCTGTAAAAAGTAGCCTATGTGTTATTCCAGACCATAATCTATCTCTGTGCCATATTTCATCCAGATCCATTCTGTAGTTTTTACGTGAAAGAGTAACAAACATCCATCCATCCATCCATACTCACAAACTTTCACATTTTTAATATTAGTAAGGATGTAGGTACTTTATTGTAGGTACACCACAAAAAAGTAAATGTTTGACAAGATATGTAGGTACTACTTAGGTACAATCGGCAGTTTTATCGCTAGCGGCGATTTCTCACAGACAACTTGAAAATACATTACACACAGCGGCAGCGGTGTTGTTGTGTTCCTGTGTGTAAGTCCTGGTTTTCAGAAACGAAACTTCACCCTATGCCCTGGATCAACCGCCCTATCAATCACAAAACTGGTGTTCATTTTTGCGTCGGCAACACGCAAGTGATACCTCTGGTGTTGCAAGCCTTCATAGGCTACGGTAACTGCTTATCGTTTTTTTTTATACTACCAAGGTGGCAAACAAGCATACGGCCCGCCTGATGGTAAGCAGTTACCGTAGCCTATGGACGTTTGCAACACCAGTGGTGTCACTCACGCGTTGCCGACCCTTTAAAAACCTTATAACTCCTTTCTTGAAGAACCCCAGTGTCCTTGTTTGCCGCGTATTTAAAAGTTGCTACAGTGTTAATTTACGATTGTAAATTTCAGATTCCTTTACGATGGGGTATTGTTGCTGTTGGTAAATGTAGCCATGACTTCGTCAACGCATTTAACTCGTACCCTGATATTGGAGACCAGGTTATAGCGGCTGTAGCTGCTAGGGACAAACAAAGAGCAAGAGTGTTCGCTTTAAAACACAACATCGAGCGAGTATTTGATAATTATAACGCTTTAGCGACTAGCGATGCTATTGGTACGTACGTAAATCTATACTTACTTCTACATCTATACTAATAATATAAAGCTGAAGAGTTTGTTTCTCTGTTTGGTTGAACGCGCTAATCTCAGAAAGTACGGGTTTGATTAGAATTTTTTTTTTTGTTGAATAGTCAATTTATCCAGGAAAGCTATAGGCTATATAACATCACGCTATGATCAATAGGAGCGGAGCAGTAGTGAGATATGTTGCAAAATCGGGGTAAATATTCCAAATTACCACGCGGACGAAGTCGACCCCTAGTATAATAATATTCTAAAGATAAATTATTTGTAAGTATTTATTTTTGACGGTGGACCGACGACCTGGTAAAGGTCGCGGGCAACCGATGGTCAACTCAGGACCGATTGATGTGGAAGATCTTGAGGGAGACCTATGTCCAATAGTGGACGTCGTATGACTGAGATAGATGGATTTTTTTATAACAAATAAACTTAAAACTACGGGACTGTTTTTTTTTATCACTTGGGTGGCAAATAAGCATACGACCCGCCTGATGTTAAGCAGTTACCGTAGCCTTATCTTTCAATTAGTCAATTGGTTAGAGATTGATTCAATCATTTTCTTTCACTTTTGTCGACAAATTTACCCACAGTAGAGTAAGTATAGGTCGTAGAGGTCCCTCCCTACTCGGGCTTGCTCGTTTAGGTATATGATAATAATTATAATAATATTTTCGGGACAACTCACACAACGCTATCTGATCCCAAACTAGGCAGAGCCTGTACTATGGTAACCAGACAACTGATAAACATACTTATATATTTCTAAATATATATAATTATGTATATATATGATGTCCTTCCACTCTTTTTTTCAGATGTGGCGTACATTGCTACGTTGACTCCACAACACTTTTCACTCGCTAAATTATTCCTCACGAATGGAAAGCATGTCCTGTGTGAGAAGCCATTTTGTCTGAACCACACTCAAACTGAGACCTTGGTCAATCTTGCTAAGGAGAAAAAATTGTTTCTGATGGAGGCGTTCTGGACACGTTTCTCACCAGCTTATGTTGATTTAGAGAAGGATTTAAATGAAGGAAAAATTGGGGATATCAAGTTAATTGAAGGAAATTTTGGTATAGTTATGGATGAGGAACGAATATTGTAAGTTTTTATATGTATCTTTTTCTTTTAAACTGGCTACGTTGTCACTCTGGCGCTATTGCGTTCAGCGTCTTGTCACGATCCAAAGGCCAGCGTTTGGATCGTGACAAGACTCGACTATAACAATTATGAATAATCGATTACTCGGTGCTTTTGCAGCGTGGTTTTGGTGCTGCCAGGCCCGGATCTAGGGAGTGGTGGGAGGGGGCAGTCGCCTCGGGCGGCAGTTACTAGAGCCAGCTAGTCTAGCTGTTTATTTTTCCCTGCCAAAAAAAGTCAACAAATAATGTCAACAATGTACTTAAATATTATTTGTTAGGTAATTTTGCGTAGAGGGCGGTAAACTCGCAGTCTGCCCCCCCTTTTTGAAAACCTGGATCCGGCACTGGCGCCTGTCATAGTTAATTCTTATCTACTAATTTATTAGTTGCCATTACCTGTCATAAAGCTAATTGTATACGAATATATTTTAGCAATAAAGAGTCAGGAGGTGGTGCTGCTCTTGAAATAGGTGTCTACTTACTATACCTAGCACAATTTGTGTTTAAAGAAGAACCTAGGAAAATCACTGCGGTCGGTTCATTGCTCGAATCCGGAGTAGATGAAAACGAGACCATTATTTTGGACTATGGCAAGGGAAGGCGTGCTGTCTTCAATGTATACATCAAGTTCCAACTGTGTAACAGACTTATCATCTATGGAACTAATGGTCGGATTGAGGTGAGTATATCTGTTTAATAATAGCAATCCATGCAGTAGGACACGGGTCTCTTCTCCTCTATCAAAAGAGAGAGTTGGTGAATCAGACATGTCTTTAGAATTTCTTCTAAGATATATTTATGGGTTTGCCCACGATTTTTTCCGTCCATCAGATGATAAATCATTAAATTTGTACCTACATAATTATAAATTCCACAAAGTGAATATATTAGTACTGCCACCCAGGATCGAGCTAGCACCTCTGGCGTGCAAGTCGGTTACTTTCCCATTCGGCCACCACCGCTTAGGTATACGTATTTGCTTACGGAACTTAATCCAGCGCTGCGTTTTTAAATAAACTTAAATTTTGATTGAAAACTCTCAGACGGCTTAGGAGTGATATGATGGAGTCAGAAGGTGAAATGTTAAAGAATAAAAAAAAATCGTAGTATATATATTTTTGTGTATTCGGTTAATTGTATATTTGTATCTATTCGATATTGAAGTGACTTCATATTGCACCTACTTCGTTTATCTCTGCATCACCGTGGTTGACTGGTAGAGAATGCCTATGGCATAAGAGCGTATTCACAAAATAGCGCAGCTACAGATTAGGTAATTATCGGTCGACCGGCCGCGTGCGCGTGGCGAGTGCGCGTGTGTGCGTGATCCTCGCACACATACATTGTTCGTGAAGTATGTTCGGCACAGTGCAGGGCCGCGTAAACTTTATTGTTATATTACGGTAAGATTTTTGGTGTTATAATAGGTATTTGTATTGTAAATTTGTAGAATATGTTATTATTAGAGAAGTAAAGGAACACTTTGGCATACCATATCTATTCTAATACATATCGACCCCTCCAAACAATAACTCGGTAATCGAAAAATCTAAATTTTACAGGAGAAATTATTTACTGATTTTATGGAATATCTTTTTAATGAGTGAGTCTATTGCAGTCATTGATGTATCATAAGAAAACTATTTTTTTGTGAAATATGACTGTGTAATTAATATTAAATTCTTTTTAATCAAAACCTAGAAATTAGGGGAAATAAATAATACCTAAAATTCTATACATAAAATATTACAGAAATAGTACTTACGGGGTTATTGTAGTAAATTTATTTAACAATATATTTCGTAACATAATGTTATGGACTTTTACTGCGTTATTTTTTATCGTCGGGATGATACGTGACGTTATATTACGAAGTTATTGTGGTAATATCAAATTATTTTAGAAACTGTATTGTTATGTAACATTATTATTACAAGGAAATTTTAAATAACAGTTTTATTGATACCATTCAATATCGTTAATTTTACATAATTTTAAAAACAAATGTAATTTTAGAAGGTAAGTATAAATGAAAGAAATAGTACAATTATTCGATTATTAAAGTTATATTTATTTAACCACAGAAATCTACAGAACAGAGGAAGACAAATAAAGTGGATGAATAGTGTAAAGCTTGATAATATGTATGTGAAAGGAGTGAGCGAAGAGTTGACGGCTGATAGGAACGAACGGATGAGGAACTGATGGGATGAATTTGTGTAGTTTCAAGACAGTTTACAGGATGTATAGTTTTCTAGCAGAAAGCAGTTCACTAATGGAGTACAGTTCAAAGGAAATCTGTACGGTTTAAAGTACATGACCTTAATTAGGGATCTTTGCGCTCGCTCCAATTCCAACGATTTAATTTTGTTGCTCCATCCTATACAGGACTGCAATAAGTTAGGATCGACTGTGCCAACGAGATGTATATTTTGTTTAACAAGGCTTTTGAAGTAACAAGTCTGAGAGTTTTAAAGGACACTGTTAGACACTTTTTGTTTGAGTGTACTTCTTTGACAATAAGAGACGTTAGTGCACTAACAGCATCTACTGTAGACCTTTTACGTATAAAACCAAATTGCGAGTCAGAGAGTATGCCAAATTTGTCTAGATAATTTAGTAATCGATTATTTATAAGTTTCTCTAGGATTTTAGATATTGCAGGTAATACAGAGATAGGTCTTTAGTTACAGGATTTATCTCTGCCACCACCCTTGTACACAGGCGTGACAATTGCGTGCTTGAGAGATGAAGGGAATTTGCCTTGCTTGAAGCATAGGTTAGCCAAATGAGTTATTGCAGGGATAACTGGTTCAGAAGCAAGATTCAGAAATTTAGTTTGGATGTTGTCGTATCCTGGGGCACTATCTGTCTTTAGCTGATTTAGTACAGAGAAAACTTCTCGATTATCAGCATCCATTAGCGGGAAAGATGACAATTGCTTTTTTTGTGTTGTAGTATGGGTTTGTTGTGTCGAGCTATTTAAAACCATCGCTTTAGTCAAAGTTTTTTCCCATATTAGCAAATAATTGCCAAGAGTTCTCAATATTTATTAATTCTATACATTGCGTTTTATTTGTTTTTCGTTGCGTTATGTTTTTGTGTGTTATATTTATCGTAGTCTATATTTTTTTAGGGTTTTTACAAGCATTATTTAATTGTTCTCTATCATATTTGCGTTTATGATTTTTAATAAGGCTGTTGCAGAAGTTACGGTATCTCTTATATGATATTTTTAATATTTGATTGTCTGGTTCGGTCCTCAATTTCTTTTGCATATCATTTCTATTTTTTACACAGCGTAGAATGCCTAACGTTATCCAAGGCTAAATTGCGCGTTGGCTCCATGGAACTAGTGATGTAATGGTATTTTGCAGCAAACAGTCGCTCAAATGTTAAATATTTTTTTCTGATAATACTAATAAATTTCTGATGATCACTACATGATAGTAATTCAGTTAATTTGTACTTATTAATACTATTTAGGGCTTTGCTAAAGTCAATTTTAGTTTTAGTCCTTGCGAATGAATAAAAAATAAATTGAATTGAATTGATTGTAGAAATTATCTTTACTTTAGATAATTTCAGAAAAATCATGTAATGATCCGTAACAGTGGTCTGTATAACTGTTATGAAGGCACTTATATTGTTTTCTTTTATTTTTAGCATAAAGTGATCCAGGCAGTTTTGTTCTCGTGTTGGCAATGTATGACTGGGAAGTAAACCGTGCAACGATAACATATTTAGACAGATATGTCTATTTGTGCGTTCACTAGAATTTTCTTTCATTTTAGGTGTAATATTTATATTTATGTTGGAGCATGATTTGATGGATTCTAAGTGAGAGTTCAGGGAATTTATAAGGCTTGTAGCATAATTGTTTGATGGAGAGCAAGAGATTGTATGTACCGAAGATAATTAGGTTGTACATAGAGACTTGTAGACGATGATGCATGACTTAGTTTTATTTCTTGTACATTAACTTTATAGGACTTATTTATATAGAAGACGACTCCATCGCATTGATTAATATGATTTGTTGTAAGATATGTAGTTATGGATTTGGGGAATAGGCTTATCACAGTTTAGTCTACATTCATTTAGAACCATTAGATCGATTTCAGAGTAAAGGCTTGTCAGCGTAATTTGTAGATCGGAAATGTTGCTATACACTTCTGATGTTCTGCGAAATGATTGTTAAGTCGGTATTGTTTATGTTAGTGATTTTGGAGAAGTTTTCTACAGAAGATTCCAGAGATTTTGCTATTTCTATTTTGTCTATTTCTTGCAAAGTTGAGAGAGTGTTATCCATTAAACTTTACGCACCGGCACGACACGATGGGCAAGAGCACGTGCGGGTGGCGTGGCATATATATATATATATATATATAAATATATATTACTGCCTAGCAGCTTTTAGAAGAAAGGAATAAATGCGCTTGCAAACATGCTAGGTGAATTGAAATTTGGAATAAATTGACCGTATTGAAATGTTGCGTAAATTAATGAGCCAACACTAAACTTAAATAACATTGTTAGTGTATATTACGGAATGTTTATATTTAAATTATTTGTAAAAAAAACCCGTGCTGACGTTTACCAAAAACTTTATAAAAATTATTTACGCCAATAACCCGGTAAATGAAACTTACCAAAATAAAAAATAAATAATGTTTTTGTATAGACCTATAACAGGTTTTTTGCCGAAATATTTTTGTTTCTAAATTCCCAGCAATAAAAAGGTGTGACATGATATCTTTGTAAATATCAATAGAAAAAATCTGAAAAAAATTGCTAAGGTGTAACCCAGTCCCCAGATTCCGAATTTGACATAACAGCATAAACCCCATAATAGCACATTACCGAGTTTTTGCTTGGAGGGGTCGATATTATTATTATAAATGCGAATGTTTGGATGAATTGATGTACCTAAGTACCTATGGACCTTTTTCTTGCTTGTTTCTGCCTGGGGTTGTAAGTGCAGGTGAAGCCGTGGGTGGAAACTAATGCCATAACATGATACCTAGCCTACAAAAAAGTAGTAGGTAGTGGTGGTTTTTTGTAGGCTAGGTAGGTAGGTACAAAAAACAAAAAAGGATCATAATATTAATACACCACAGCCAAATTATTTATTTATTTAAAACTTTATGCACAATCGCACACAGGCAGACTTAATGCCATAGGCATTCTCTACCAGTTGACCTTGGGTGATACAGAGATGAACATAGTAGGTGCACTCAAAAACAAAAAAAAATGGATAAAACAAAGAAACAAATTTAAGATAAGGATATAGATTCAACAACATCTAAAAAATATATAATGAATATATATGCTGTAGTATATATAATATATAAAATAAATATACCTACTTACATAAAATATATAAATATAAACAAAATTGTTATGAAAGTGTTAGACGTACTAATTCCGGCGATTCATCAGCGAGGAGAGCCCAAACCTTCACCTAAATTACTACACACAGCGGTGTAGTTGTGATCTTATGTGTGAGTACTCCTGCGTTTTGGAAGAAACGTTTCCTATCCCAGGGATACTCCATCATAAAGCCCTGGTGTTAAAAAAATGGGTCGGCAACACGCAAGTGATACCTTTGGTATTGCAAGCGTCCATAGGCTACGATAACTGCTTATCATCATTATTATTTTATTTTATTATTTTAATTTTATTAATTTTATTTTATTTTTTTATTTTATTTTACTTATTTTAATTTAGAAAAACCCAATATCAATTTTTGGCCCGACCCGGGAATCGAACCCCCGAACCTCGTGATCAGCAGTCACACACATCCACCACTGAACCTAACGTTACTCTCCTTCGACAGTAGTAGGCTTGTGGGTATCTTACACTACTTACTTACTACATATGTATATTTAACAGAATTAGAATGTGATTTTAACGTAAGGCTCAGTGGTGGATGTGTGTGACTGCTGATCACGAGGTCACGAGGTCCCGGATTCGATTCCCGGGCCGGGAATCGAACCCGGGACCTCGTATTTTATTCCATTTTTTCTATTTTATTCAATTTTTTTTCCATTTTATTCCATTTTATTCCATTTTTTCTATTTATTCTATTTTATTCCATTATATACCATTTTATTCCATTTTTTCTATTTTATTCCATTTTATTCCATTTTTTTTCCATTTTATTCCATTTTTTCTATTTATTCTATTTTATTCCATTTTATTCCATTTTTTTCCATTTTATTCCATTTTTTCTATATATTCTATTTTATTCCATTTTTTTTCATTTTTTTTCCATTTTTTTCCATTTTTTCTATTTTATTCCATTTTATTCCATTTTTTCTATTTATTCTATTTTTTTCTATTTTATTCCCTTTTATTCCATTTTTTCTATTTTATTCCAATTTATTCCATTTTTTCCATTTTATTCCATTTTATTCCGTTTTTTCTATTTTATTCCATTTTTTCTATTTTTTCTATTTATTCTATTTTTTTCCATTTTATTCCATTTTTTCTATTTTATTCCAATTTATTCCATTTTTTTTCATTTTATTCCATTTTTTCTATGTTATTCCATTATATTCCATTTTATTCAATTTTTTTTCCATTTTTTTTCCATTTTATTCCATTTTTTCTATTTTATTCCAATTTATTCCATTTTATTCCAATTTTTCTATTTTATTCCAATTTATTCCATTTTTTTTCCATTTTTTCTATTTTATTCCAATTTATTCCATTTTTTTCCATTTTATTCCATTTTTTCTATTTATTCTATTTTATTCCATTTTATTCAATTTTTTTTCCATTTTATTCCATTTTTTTTCCATTTTTATTTATTTGCCCGACCCGGGAATCGAACCCGGGACCTCGTGACCTCGTGATCAGCAGTCACACACATCCACCACTGGGCCTAACGTTAAAATCACATTCTAAACATAAATCATTCAATTATTTGACAAAAGTATGACCGTATAAGATTATCAGTAGTAAAATAATAACATTAGTATGATACGAGTACTGTACCCACTGTTGACGATATCTAATAAATTACGTAAACTGAGGTTCGGCGGCCAGGAGCGCGAGCGACATAGGTCCTTCCTCTAAAGGCGCACGCGCGGCACTGAATCATGCATCATGTCAGTGTTGCGAACTTGCGAGTTTTATACGTTATGTTTGATCACATATAACAAAAAAAATATACTATGAATTAATCAGAAATATATTTTATTTTCAAGATAAAGCACTATATTTTGATAAGGTGAAGTATTTTTATGCTTTATTTTATTAATTTAAAGTTGGCTGCATGTTTTATAACACGCGATTTTTGACGAATTATTGTTGGATAAATATGTTTGTTGTTCTCTAAACCTTATAAAATCGCAAATTATTCATTAAAAAATCACTTGTAGACTATATGCTTAGTACTTACATATATGTTTTAAAGTAATAGGTATAACCAATTCTTCAAAATATGCTGTCTGCGATGCCCCGAATTGCGCCATTACGAATTCGTGTGTTGGAAAATAATTATTTAAAAAATAACCAACCACGTTAGTAGACTTTGACTATAGTTAGCCCCTTTGTCAACGACATATCTATAACTAAACCTTGGAAATTGAAACCTGCATCACTTCATAGCCGAGAATTATCACTTAGAAAACTGCGTATTTTTGCTTATTTTACTGAAAAGTGTGAATACGCTCTTAAGTCCGCCTATGTACCTATATGTGTGCATTAAGTTTTATAAATAAATAAATCCGTTTCATTTTAAAAATGTCTATTTGTTATCAGATTGAGTATCCGTTTGAATTCCCGGAGAAGGTGATAGATGTTGACGGCATTGTAAGGGAGTACTCAGTACACCATACCGCCACGCTGCCATACAACTACGGCAACAACAGAGGGGGCCTGGTCTACCAAGCACTGGAAGTATGCAGGTGCATCGAAAATGGTAAATAATATATTGTTGCAGTTACTTTGTCAGCTTGTAAAGTATTTAGGTACTACAATAATAAGAAGTTGTTACCTTCAACAGTAGCTATAAGTAGCCTAATTTTACCTATCACTATCTCTTTCTGTATCATTACGTTCCGTATTATCTATCGCATTCATCGTCGAAATCTATTAGCCAGTACGTATCAAAACATGGTACCTACCTGACACAACTGAACGCCGCTCAGTATGACGGTAGCTTTTCTATATAATTATAGTCTTCTAGACAAATTTTAGTCACATTGCTACCACTGCTGGTACTGTGCTCAAAATGTGAAATTTTATTCTCAATAGTATGATGAGACGTCACTCCAACACAACCGGAGAGAGATCAAGCGAAGACCGTGCTTTCAGAGGCACGGAGGGCACCCCGTGTTTTTTAAAAAGGCCACTGTAACCTATGAACGTGCATGTCTGGGACATATCGCGCTTTGCCTATCCTAAAAGTAGAAACTTTTGAATGGGTTTTAGGAATGTGAAATGTATAGCTTTCCTCAGAATGGCTTGCTCGCTTGTATGCTCTTATACCTATCTATAATAACACAAATGGGGTATATATTTTGTTTTATAGAAGTTATAAAGCTGTCCTTAAAAGCGCTTAGAAAGTTTTCATAATAACATTATGTACGGATATTTTATTACCTTTTTTTAGGGGGCTAAATACAATACGCCCCGCCCCCGGGGAAGCGGAACGGTAATGTCGGGCTAGATACAAAACGCACCTTCGTGGGTGGACCACCGGAACCTGTGGTCTATCCAGCGGCTACGCGTACTCCGTCACCAGTGACAGCGTCCAAGTGACTATTTTATCACCTACAGTAACTACAAAGAAGCTTTTTTGTATTCCACAGGACTAATAGAATCGCCATGTTTACCGCATAAAGAAATCATGAGGTTGGCTAACCTAGTGCAAGAAGTACGCATGCAACTAGGAGTACATTACAAAGTTGATGATGAGTCTGCTTGTTATTGTCCAGAATAACTTATATAAACGTAAAAAAGTAATAATTACCATACCTACTTGTATGTGTTTACATATCTACTATGTATTACAATTGTTATAAAACATTGCAAGTTTTTTTTTTATTGTTACCTTAATACCCAAATAAATATTATGGTCGCCGTCAAAAAGCGAAAATTACAAATACAGATGAAAGTCTGTGTCAAGCTGTAGGTGTAGTCAAAGACTAAGTCCTCTATCGACTTTAAAGAAGCCTTGAAGTTAAATATATTAAAAAAAAAAAAAAAACTAGATAAAAACCTCATTTTTGAAATCTGTTACACAAACGACCAGCTGACCAGCAGGTTATTTAGGCCTTACTTCTATGGTGACAGCAAGCGCATGGACTGCCTGATGGTAAGCAGTGATCGTAGCATTTAATACCAGTACCTACCTAAGGGATTGATTTTGAAAGTTTTTTATTAGCAACAAAGGGGTACCTATATGTCATGTTAACGTTATGTTAAACATTAATTATTTAACTAAGGTTTGTGAGGTTGTATGGATGTAGTATAAAAAACGGATCTGGATGAAATTTGGCATAGATTTATTATAGACTGCAGGAGGCCAGCAGGCAGTGGCACCAGGAGTAAGATTACTAGTGCCTTGTCGACCCTACAATATGTAACCAGAGTTTTGTGTTATGGGATAGTTTTTACGGACATCAGTTTCTCATAATGTTTAACTTCTTGAATTCCAAATTGTTACTGGAATCAAATTCACATTTGCCCACCCAATTATAATGTTTATTTACCAGTCTTTGGGATTTAAAAGCGCCACCTAGTGTCAAGTAGTTTCAACATCATCTAACTCCAAAGTAAAATACATTGGTACTACATCTAGCCTTCAGAATTCAGATTACAATTTTACGGCGCAGTTCCACTTGTAAAGGAATATTTACTTAATAAATGTAAAGCGTATTAAGTCACTTTTTCCAAAAAGTAACAGGTGGCAACACAAAGTTGATTATGACAGCTATGACAGTCATGACAGGAATGAACTATAGAATATATCGGTGAATGACAGATTCTGGAACGAACGTAATGGTCGGACACTGATGTCAATCAATCAATGCCAAAAGATAATAATCTCAGTTAGAAAAGTCATTGGTCAGGAATGAAGGATTGATAAGAAACGTCAATGTAAAATAATAATATTATTATTGTACATGACGTACTACAATCATTCTTTACCTTCATTCATTCCAATCATTGCCATTCATTGCACGGAATTTCACAGTACACATTCACATTGATTGCGAGAAGCCGGCTCAAAGTAAGTTGATGCTTACATTTTAAAATAATTATACTATTATTAAATACTTTTTAAAAGTAGGTAACTATTAATACCTACTGATTCTGATACCTACCTTCTTACTTCAATCACTTATTGATCTATTATTGATTCACATATTATATTTGACATATAAGTAGGTAAGCACATACCTTATACCTCTGACATGTTTTCACACATATTTATTTTGTACTGCGCGATGTAGGCCAAGAATAGAACAAATAAAGTTCCTGTTTATTTCTAGAATCATCATTAGATATAGATACTGATATACGTACTATGTAACATAATCATAGCTAGGTATATGATTGTATCACTACAATCATATACCTAGCTATGATTATTTTATTATGTTATGTATAAGTATGTAAATCACTTTGAGAATCACGCTGTATAGTTACCTACCTATATACAGCAAGCCTACCGCACTAGGGCGCACTACAATTTACTTACCTATATCACAGATAATATAATACTACTATATTTTTTTACATATCTGACATATAAAAGAGTAAGAAGATAAAGGTATATACTTGTCTTAATCCATTACAATATAAAGGTACGGTCGGCAACGGAGTTAGCTGTACAGAGCGGCTATATAAAGATTAAACTCAAACTCAAAATTCATTTATTCATAAATTATGAATAAGCCAGAAAGATGATGTCAGCAAAATTTTCCTACGGCTAGTTCGCTGACGTGGAGCCTCGAGAAGAACTAGCAAGAAACTCAGGCCACTCTTTTTAATCGCCAGATTAAAATTATATAATTAGAATTAGTTTCTTAGGAAAACCATTGTATGATTTTGTGTGAAATATATTTTTATCTGTAGCTTTAGTGTATTTGTACACGGTGACCAAATTCCACAAAAATAAGTATATACAATTATACAATGGTTCTCTTAAAAAACGAATCTTCATATAGCGGCCCTGTACAGTTGACTCCGTTGCCGTGTATAGGTACCAATTATATTAAGATTGAAACTAAATCGCGTACGTAATAGTAAGTACGAACCCTATCCCTATAAATGTTGGCTGTTAAGTACCTATGTACTAAATAAGCGTATAATTTACAGATGACTTTACGCTGGGGTATTGTTACTGCTGGAAAAATTAGCCATGATTTTGTCAACGCATTTAACTCGTACCCTGATGTTGG
Organism: Trisateles emortualis; assembly: GCA_947095525.1. Taxonomy (NCBI): domain Eukaryota; kingdom Metazoa; phylum Arthropoda; class Insecta; order Lepidoptera; family Erebidae; genus Trisateles; species Trisateles emortualis. The sequence continues at coordinate 16,843,694 of OX352741.1, read as the reverse complement.
AGATCAGGCTATCGTGGCTGTAGCTGCTAGGGACAAGGGCAGAGCGACAGAGTTCGCAAAAACACACAACATCAAGCTTGTATTTGATTCTTATCAAGCTTTAGCTACTAGTAATGCTATTGGTATGTACCTATTTATTATTTAGTACATTAAGTTATAGGTCTACTCTTTTGGGCGCCATCTGCTACGGTCATTTTTTTAAAAGGGGAAATGCGACCTTAGGTATGCATACTAACCAGTCCGGGTCAGTGAGGTGGTTATGTCAGACAATCCGGATATAGCATCAGTGACCCACTCAGCGGCTGCCCGCGAGGTTTTCTTGCCGGACCCTCTTTGACCCCTCCTTCTGCGAGATTACTCCTTGCAGAAGCTTAGCCGCCTTCCCGTTCCTATCGATTACGGCCGGCAGCTCACCAGCTGGTGACCACCGGTCAACACCAGTGTTATTCCGTGAAGGTGTTGGCGCTGCCGCGTCTATGCGAGAGAAGACTCGAACGTATTTTGCGCCGATAAAATATGTTTTAGTCCTGTGCCAAGCTTATCCATTACTTTTCCGTCGACTGATCGGTGATCTGCATGGTAGGTAATCTTTCTCCGTTTTGCTTTAAAGATTATATGGCATCATAGGGATCGCCCGCGACTTCGTCCGCGTGGTAATTTGAAATATTTTCCCCAATTTTGCAACATATCTCACTACTGCTCCGCTCCTATTGATCACAGCGTGATGTTATATAGCCTATAGCCTTCCTAGATAAATGCACTATTCAACAGAAAAAAGAATTTTTCAAATCGAACCAGTACTTTCTGAGATTAGCACGTTCAACCAAACAAACAAACTCTTCAGCTTTATAATATAAGATTATTGTATTTTCCAGATGTGGCGTACATCGGTTCATTAAACCCGGACCACTTTCCACTCACTAAACTGTTCCTCGAGAATGGAAAGCATGTGCTATGTGAGAAGCCATTTTGTCTGAACTACAAACAAGCTGAGACGTTGATCAAACTTGCTAAGGAGAAGAATCTTTTTGTGATGGAGGCTATCTGGACACGTTCTTCACCAGCTTACATTGATTTAGAGAAGGATATTAAGGATGGGAAACTTGGGGATGTCAAGTTTGTTGAAGGAAACTTTGGTATTAATATCAATGTTGAACGATTGTTGTAAGTATTTTTCCATGTTCATAAGTATGTAGGTATTATTCGTTTTATCTATAAGTGAAAACAAATAGAAGACTGTAACAAGCAGCAGTATTGACTGCCTCGGTGGTCTAGTGAGAGTCAAACTCATTTATTCATTTAGATCAAATACATGATACTTATGAACGTCATAAAAACAAATGCCAGCATACTTTTTTCCTACGGCCAATTAGCTGACTATGGTAGGGCCTCGAGAAGAATTGGCAAGAAACTCGGGTCACTCTTTTTAATCGCCAGAATATAATATAATTTGGTATAGGTTACAATATTAGTGGTAACGAAAGAAGGAACGGAAACCAATATACCATGTGGTTTCGATTCCCACACAGGACAAAACTTTGTGTGACCCACAAAGAATTGTTCTGAGTCTGTGTGTAATTTGTGTCCGTTAATAATAATTGTATGTTTGTAAAGTCCCCCGCGACACAGAGCTTGTTCTCTAGTGCGAGAGTTGTCTTTAAAAAAAATAAAGCGTGATCAGGTGTCCAAGAAAGTGGACTGACGACGACCTAGTAAAGGTTGCGGGCAACCGATAGATAAATTCAAATCAAAAACAAGGTCAACTCAAGACTGAATGTAGTGGAAATCCTTGTGGGAGGTCTATGTCTAGCAGTGGACGTCTTTCGGCTAAAACGACGAACCCAATATTTCATTAGACCTTTAGAATTAAATCAATATAAGTCATGACCATGGATTTATGTAAATGTAGGTATGGGTGTTGTTTATATATCTATAGGTTAGCAAAGTTGTTGTACACAACTGATAACGCGTATCTATTAGTATAATTATGTGAAAAATATTTACATGATCTAATATTATACCCTTCGATTAATATTCCATAATTTTATTTATTTATATTTACATCAGGATATTAACCCATATATTGTTAGTAAAGACTTAAACCTATGTTAGTTAATAAACATAAATTAAAGCTTTAACAATTAACTATTTTAAAAAAATACAAATAATTTAACAATCAACTCACGCATACATCATCATCTCAACTAGGGTTGCCACCTTTTTTTGTAATTAAAGTACATTGGTTATATTACACAAGAAAAAAAGTACACAGTATCAGATTAAGGACAATTTATTTTTCTTTATGGCGCTGGCTTTCTGTGTGTTGCGCCAATCGATAAATTCCGTTTAACGAAAAAATATTTACAATTAAACTTTTCAAAATCATGAAGCACATCATGGCAAATAAAGTAATTTCGTGTAGTTTATTGTTCTCATAAAGTATAGCGTACCTGAAATAACGTACAATACTTTATTATAAAGTAGGGGTGGCAACCTTAATTAGCTTGGCTTAGCAATCAGGGTTACTAACCACTAGACCAACAGGCCAGTCTGGATATTGGATAAATATTTTTATTTTAAACCCATTCTGTTAGAATTACGTGGCAGGTGAGGTCCATTCCTCCAGTGGGGAATTCTAAAACAAAACATCTGCTAATGGTTATAAAAACCGATCGCAAGATAAAATAAGAGAAAAAAAAACCTATTCTGTTCATGACAACAAAATTGAACGCCGCCGCTCAGTATGGAGGTAGTTTATCTTTCTTAAAATATTGGTGCCTACCTACAGTGCCTTGCTTTAGCACTACTGGTGCCAAAGATCTACCTCCCCCCTTCAAATTGAAGGTACGCCCGGCATAGAATTAGTTTGTCTTGATCGTTTTTTGTTTTTGGTCATGACTAAACTTAAAGATGCGCCAGGCAGGGGCATCAAGAGGGCGTTTTCGGCGCCCCTTCAAGCCTTGTCCCCTAGGGCCTCCCTAAAGCCGGCACTGCCAACCTAATATTTATTTCAGTAAGAAGGAGTACGGCGGCAGTGCAGTACTCGACGTCGGCATATACCTGCTGCAGCTAGCTCAATACGTGTTTAAGCACGAGCCGAAGAACGTCACTGTGGTCGGTAGTTTATACGACACAGGAGTGGATAAGACCGAGACTATCATCTTGGACTACGGTGACGGGAAACGTGCTGTTCTCAACACTCAAACCACATTGGAACTGTTGAACAGAGCTACTATTTATGGAACTAAAGGGCGGATTACAGTGAGTGAGATTATACTAACGGATTTTTATACTTAGGGTAGACTGGAACAGTTTTTCTTTAAGAGTATGTACCTACTTAAGTATCTATAATACTTACCGACCAGACATTCATACCATGTCTTCTTATGTTATCTGGCTACCGTTTAACGTTTTATATATATCTCTATCGCAAACAGTAACACTAATAATTACCTAATAAGACGAACGGAAAATGTGGTTCAATTGACCTCATGGTGAGGACATTTGAAACAATAGGTGGGGTTGATTGGAACACTTAAATATCTTTAAAAGAATCACTTTTTTTTAAGTTTCAACAATTCTTTATTACTATTAATAAGTAGGGCACCATACTAGCGGGCAAGCCCCAATGGGGAAGGACCTCCACTTCACAGAAGACCACAGCCAAATAACTACACACAGTGGTGTAGTTGTGTTGTGTATGAGTACAGTACAGGTCTCCATAGTGCTCATTTAAGTTTGTTTTGTTTGCCACCTAAGTAGTATAAAATATATATATATATATATATGTGCTTTTTTAAGATGACATATATATATATATATATATATATATATATATATATATATATATATGTCATCTTAAAAAAGCACACAAGGATACGGCCCACCTGATGGTAAGCAGTTACCGTAGCCTATGGACGCAACACCGGGGGTATCACTCGCGCTTGTGACTCTGCCTGCCTAATATTTTATTATGAGGTCTTCTGTAAGGTGGAGGTCATTTGCCAGACATGATGTCCTACCTCATAAGGTGTTTAGTAGAAGACTTTCTATTTGTTATCAGCTTGAGGACCCGTTCCACTTCCCGGACAAGGTGACAGATGTTAACGGCGCCCTGAGAGAGTACCCGCTGCACACTTCGAAGCTGCCATACAACTTCGGCAACAGCGCGGGTCTCGTCTACCAAGCTCTTGAAGTAGCTAGGTGCATCAAAGCAGGTAATATCTTCTTATACAAACATATTATCACGCCTGTCTCCCACTGGGGTAGGCAGAGACTATGGTACGCCAATTGCTTCGATCCAAACATACTTCCTTTGGCTCCTCTACTTACATCAACCTCTTCATGCACGAACGTCAATACTAGGTACTTTTAATTTGGCCCTTTTTTAGTAAATCCTCTACTTGGTCTTCTTCTACTTATAATAATACTAGCTGTTGCCTGCGGCTCCGCCCGCGTGGATGTCGGTTATCGCTGTAAAAAGTCTATGTCTTATTCCAGACCATAATCTATCTCTGTGCCAAATTTCATCCAGATCCGTTCAGTAGTTTTTACGTGAAAGAGTAACAAACATTCATCCATACTTACAAACTTTCGCGTTTATAATATTAGTAGGATTAAATTGTATCCAGCTAAACGAATTTTGGTGCCGGCGGCTAATCTAGACGGAGACTAGCCATCTGCCTAGGCGATATTATAGTGCTAATCTTTGTGCCCTCATTCTAATAGCCCGATGAGATATGCTTTCTGAAAAACGAGGTGTATCTAAGATTTACCCTTTTGCTGTCCCTAGTTAGACACAATAGAAAATCTATTGTTATGTGTCACATCACATATGATTCATGGGAGATGGTTCAGGTGTATTCATTTTACTTATTACAACAACTTTAAGGCTGCCGAATATCACATTCATCATCATCTCAACCCATAAACCTCTCACTGCTTGGCACGGGTCTCCTCCATACACTTGGAGGGATATCAGCCTACTATACGACGAGACGGGTTGGTATAGGATTTTGTTTCGAGTTTTCCGTCTCTTGCAGTGGATATTATCTGCCTGACTCACTCCCTTAGTCGACTCTTACGACATCCTCGAGATGGAACGGGGGATATCACATTACTTGCTGTTAATTTAGTTAGTTTTGCCAACCACTAGAAGCAGCCTTTTTCACTTTGATTGCTGACAAAACCTATTTGGAGCTGACCAAATCCTCTTTAATTAACTGACTGTTTAATTAGAATTATTACTGCTATTTTATTTTACAGGGTTACGAGAATCGCCACGTTTGCCGCATAAAGAAACCCTGTTATTGGCTAAAATCATGGACACTGTCCGCAAGCAACTTGGAGTTCATTACAGTGTTGATGACGAATAGATTATATTATGACTAACTGCACTGACATAAACTACATCAAAATACGGAATGACTTTGAAAGAAAAATATTTATCCAATATGCAAACATGTTTAATAGTGAAAAACTTTCTCAGCCCAACCCTATGTGGATCAGGCGTGAGTCTACGCAGCGCAGGTATCCATCTCAGCCATAAGACGTCCACTGCTGGACATAGGCCTCCCCCAAGGTCTTCCACATCATTCGGTCCTAAGCTGACCTTGTCCATCAGTTGCCCGCGACCTTTGCCAGGTCGTCGGTATAATGCCCGCCAAAGATTTTGAACAATAGTCGACGTAGTTCGCGCATGTCTTATACTTGATTGATCCAATTGCAAGGTGCATAGTTCGACAGTATTAACCAATGACGCGAATCCTATATTCCTGTGATTGGTCCGTTGTCGCGCCCCGCCCCCCGCAGCCCGCACATACCACCAAAGAGTCTTAAAAACGCTTTCTGTGTTGATGCCAGGGGCGTAGCTACCGCCGTATCTGCCGTATCAATTATACGGGGCGCCCGGGCCACGGGGGCCCCCAAAGTGTCGGCTGTCAGACCTCTCACTATTGTCCATAGAGGCAGAAACTTTAGAAAAACTAAAATCATCATCAGCCATAAATTATTTAATAAATCAGTTTGCCGAAAAAAAGGCAAGGAGAGTGAATATTTAAAATTTGATTTTTATTTGTAAAATGGTTAAATTATGTTATGATAAAAAAATATTTCTTTTCACAATATTTTTTTTCTTTTGTGAAAAATCTTTACCCCCATATAAGGGCCTCCAAGCAAATTTTTTATACGGGGCCCCGACAAGACACGCTACGCCACTGGTTCATGCATAGGCTGATAGTTTAAAAGTCCATTTTTACTTTGATGCAGTTAATATGTGCGTCAATATATAATAATATATTGTTATTTAATTTTGGGTCGATAGAGGTCAATCGTTCGTTTTGAAACAATCGAATGTCATTTATTTTATTATAGTAACAAGATTATTAAACCGTAAGAGAAAATAATATACCTATGTTTATTTTTAAAACTGTGTTTTAATATAAAATATCCACCAACAATATAATTAAATAAATAAACGATGAAGCTTTAATATACATACTGTGCCTATAGTTAGATATAAAACGGTTTTATTCAATATCAGAAATTTTATAGGCTGTGCGAGTTTTTTCGAGAAAGTTCTATGCGAAAGAGATTTTAATTGAATAATTTCATTGAACCACGTGGTGCGTTAAAATCGAAACAGGGCAAAAGTTTCTAAACATAGTTGCTAATACAAAATTATAATTTTTTGTGCCAATCGACACATATTCACCGTCGCAACCGTCGTAAGAAATTTTCAATTTGCCAGAATATATAACAGAATTAAAGTATGGATACCGCGCAAGCCAAACCGCGGGTGAAAGCTAGTTTTGTAATAAAACAATAAACATCTAGATAATCGATTTATTATAAATAAATTATATTTTCATAAGCAGTCTATTCTTACAAATAACATGTTAATGAACGTTTTACATTGCAAACTATGTGTATATAAAAAAATATAAACATGCCAAATGTACCTAATGAAAATTACTTATGCCCAAATTTAATTCTGGCTTGCATTGTTAGATATATGTGCATCTCGTTCTTGCTCATAGAAAAGTGACTGGCATGTTTTAAGCGACATGCGAAACTTGGTAAATATATGTGCATCTCTTTCTTGCTTATTGAAGTGACATATTTTAAGCGAGATGCGATACTTGGTAGATATATATGTGCATCTCTTTCTTGCTCATTAAAAAGTAACATCTTATAAGCGAGAGGCGATACTTGGTGGATATACAATGCTATAATTGGTATACGTGAAACCTGAAAATAGTTTGTTCAGAAACAGTAATATATTCGAGTACAGTAATTTTCAAACCATGTTATATTTTGTCCAAATAATGTATGAAAAATTTAAATGACACCCATATTTTAACGGGCCCTATTTTAGTGACACTCCGTTAGATTTCCATAATTTCTAATAACATCGCTCTCTTTCTAATAACAGGTCTCATTTTCTTATTTTTCTAATTAGAATAAATTTGACTGGCCTGTTGGTCTAGTGGTTAGTGACTCTGACTGCTACGCCAGAGGTCGTGGGTTCGATTCCCACCCAGGACAAATCTTTGTGTGATGAGCACGAATGTTTGTTCTGTGTCTGGGTGTAATTTATCTATAATATGTATGTATTTAGAAAATATATAAGTATGTTTATCAGTTGTCTGGTTACCATAGTACAGGCTCTGCCTAGTTTGGGATCAGATAGCGTTGTGTGAGTTGTCCCGAAAATATTATATATTAATTATTATTATTAATTAAGAGTGTTTCGATATTTTACTATACCAAGAACAACATTGTATTATGCACCTCTTTCTTGCTCATTGAAAGTGACTTATTATTATTATACATCATTTAAACGAGATGCGATACATGGTGCTATAAATCTGTATTATAGTTAGTTATATCGGTAACATTAGCACAATTAATAACTGAGCACAATTTTATTATAATCCAATTTTGCTAACTGTACAGCTGTCATTGTCAAAGTTTTGCAATGTTGGCTGCATTGGAACCAAATTTCAATAATTATAATCATTTTGATTGATAGGTATGTACACAGTTATGTGAATAAAAATCTTTTTTATAATCAAAGAGGGATATGGATATTCAAATAGCGCAGACGATACGAAAGTGCAGACCGTACTGACAGATACAGGCGCCTGCGGGGAGGTAGGAAGGGAAGCGGGCGGGGGAATTCAAGCATGCCAACCTAACGGTTTTGACAGCTCCAATTGCACAGTTAGAAAAATTAGGTTATATTACAATTAGTTAGAAATTAAGTTAATTTATGTACTGATTCGAGTATATTATTTATGTCCAAATACTTCTTGAAAAGTTGTCAGTTGCACAACAAAATGTTTTAGTATGCGAAGACCCTGATCACTGGTGTTGTTTAAAAAATTATTACAAACTTCTTATATACAAGGTTTTTTAATTACATAATGCTTTTTATTTATTGTAAAAAATTAAACATCGTGAAGAAACTGACATTTCTTAAAAGAAATTTTAAGTGTCACTCTGATCCAGGCCAGTGTGTAGGTTATAGGATGATTCACATACACCAGGCTGGGCACGGACAAGTATGATTACAAAATGATACTATAGATGTCCGACCGGGCACCGTCCTACCTCGGTATCATTGATAATAATGGAAAGTGAGACCCGTGCTCCGCAGTAAGGCATAATAAGTGGGTTATTATTAATTTTAACTATTATATTCTCTAGCTGCCAAAAAAAGTTTCCTCTAGCTCATCTTCATGACTACATTTTCAAGCGATTGAGTAGTAAAAAGGTTTTAATACAAACTTAATATTATCGTTGACAGAAAATATAAAACCTGTATTCAATGATACTTCCAAATTTGATGATCTAAGAATTATGTATGAGTCCTCAACGGTAAAAAATGATGTGACTATAAAACAATAATAATAATCTTTTATTATTTGTACATATTATTACTATAATGCAACATTTATTAATAAAGCTGTTTTAAAAGAGGGTAAGGCACCAAACAAGCGAGCAAGCCCGACTGGAGAATGACCTCCACCTTATAGAAGACCACAGTCAAATAAAAACACACAGCGGAGTAGTTGTGTTCCTGTGTGTGAGTACAGGTTTCCAAAACTCATTTAGGGAATAATTTTTAACGATTTTTTTTCCTATCAGACTCCATCTGGAAACCCGGGTGATAACATTTTTATTTGTTTTTTCGGCAACGTAAGTGCTAGTAGCGTAGTCTATAGGCTACAGCTCCGCAAACGTAATGTAGAACGCCCTCAGGCGAGGTGGAGCAACGATCTTCGCAAAGCAACTGGGAGTAGCTGGATGCGGGAAGCCGAGGATCGTGCTAGGTGGTGTGCACTTGGAGAGGCCTATGTCCAGCAGTGGACTGCGATAGGCAACAGTAACTTCTCACCATCAAGCAGGCCATATGCTTGTTTGCCACTTAAGTAGTAAATAAAAATCTAATTAAACAGCACCAGTGGTATCAGCTCGGATCAGGCAGCTAGTTTCCCGATCCTGTCGTCAAGTTTCTTGATCTCCTTATGCAGGCTGTCGACGTTGTGCGCGAACACCTCCTGGACCCCCTGCAGCAGCTCCTTGTTGTTCTGGACACCGCTCGCTATCGTCGTCTGAAGGGTCTCCAGCTCCGTCAGGGATTTACCGAAGTTTGATGCTGTGGATGAAGAATTTCGTGATTATGTGTTGATTAAATGGCTTAATTAAAGATATTAAAAATAAACTACTTCGCCTTGAACGGTGAATTCGCGATCCAATTTAGAATTTATGAGAGATAGGGCATCATACTAGCGAGCAAGCCCGACTGGGGAAGTACCTACGGGAGACCACAGCCAAATAACTACACACAGCGGTTTAGTTGTATTCCTGTGTGTGAGTACAGGTCTCCAGCGCTCATTTCGGGATGCATTTTGAAAGAAACGTATTCCTATCCCAGGGACACTCCCATCTTAAAGCCCTGGTGTAAAAAAATTGGTTGGCAACACGCAAGTGATATTTCTGGTAATGCAAGCGTCCGTAGGAATAACATGTATCACAAAACAGTTTACTAAAAGAATTCTTAATTTATTTTTTGAATTGGGAATGTTTTCGATAAAAAAAATTATATTATAATGTAACAAATATGGCTGATGTATTTAATAATTGGAACAACTGTCATGACTGCGCTGATGTATATTATTAATTTTAGATATTATTAATTATTGTGAAACATTTGCATGCCTACAGGTGGAGTATGGAGGCACATTCAATATTTGTAACATCATTCACTGTACCCATATTCGCAAATAAATGATTGATTTGATTTGATTTGATAAAACATACCCTGGTTATGTAAAGCTTCTAGCGCCTCCATACGCTCCAGTATCTCGGAATGTGATACACCATCGATTTGTTTCAACAGCTTGTGTAGCTCGTTCACCTGCAATTATTTGAAATACCATTTTTTTTTAAATTTTGTTGTTTGTTATGTAACTCTGACGATTCTATGGTGTTCTTGCTGGTTAATAGCTTTTTCTATCAAATGTGATTATGCATAGAGTAGCATTGCACTATTACTATTTTATAATACTTTTATTTTATTATAAAGTAGTATAAAATGCAACACAATATTTAAAGAGAAATGTTGTTCGAAAATTAAACTGCTGCTTTTGAAATACATAGTTTGCGGGTTGGTATGTCTAAACATACCAACCTGCAAACTATGTAAAGTGCAAACTATGTCAACATGATATAACATAGATGATGCATGTGGAATAGATTAATGTAAATCAGACATTTCAACTGTCTAAGGGCGGGAGCACACGATGCGATGCGGCGGCGGTGCGGCGCCGGAGCGGTGTCGCTGCCTCGTCTTACATAGAAATATCTGTGGCATGTCACACGATGCGCTCCGGTGCCGCACCGGACTTGCAACCACCGAGACGAGGTGGGGAAGGGTGAATCCGTTGCGACGTCGGAGCGGCACCGCTCAGTTGTTTATGCGTCACAAGGAAGTTAGTCCAATAAAGGGAAATTCTATGGGACGCTGCTTCGGCGCCGCTGCGACATAACAACGTTGCGGCGCGCCGCTCCGCTCGTGTGCCCGCCGATACGGTAAAATCTTTGCGGTGCGGCGCCGCAACGCATCGTGTGCCCCCGCTCTAAGAGAAGGGGGGCATATAGGTTTTTTAAAAAGAAACTATTAAAGCCGATTAGGTTCATAAAAAGGTAGCTCAGCTTTACAGTGGAAGTCACCCATTGCGGTTTGGCGACGTCAATCAATCAAAGAATCAGCTTGTTTCAGTCACGCCACAACGAGTATTGTGGTCCTCCGCTTCCCGAATCCAATCTACCCTAGGAACCTAAGGTTCCCTTAGTCTTAGGCCAGATAGACCGATGGGTTTATGTTACCGGAGGCGTCCAACCTTACGTTTACCAACTCACGGTCTCCACTGAAGGACTCGCTTGCTCCAGCGACCATCGGTCCTTCGGTAGATAATCACAAGTAGATGAAGGCAGGTGTACCTTAGCGTCGAGCTCGGGCTCGGCCGGCTTGAGGCTGGCCCGCAGCGCGTCGACGTTGGCGCGCAGGGCCGTGACGCGCGCGTCGGCCGCGGCGAGCTCGACGTAGGCGTCTTGATGTAACAAGTAGATGAAGGCAGGTGTACCTTAGCGTCGAGCTCGGGCTCGGCCGGCTTGAGGCTGGCCCGCAGCGCGTCGACGTTGGCGCGCAGGGCCGTGACGCGCGCGTCGGCCGCGGCGAGCTCGACGTAGGCGTCTTGATGTAACAAGTAGATGAAGGCAGGTGTACCTTAGCGTCGAGCTCGGGCTCGGCCGGCTTGAGGCTGGCCCGCAGCGCGTCGACGTTGGCGCGCAGGGCCGTGACGCGCGCGTCGGCCGCGGCGAGCTCGACGTAGGCGTCTTGATGTAACAAGTAGATGAAGGCAGGTGTACCTTAGCGTCGAGCTCGGGCTCGGCCGGCTTGAGGCTGGCCCGCAGCGCGTCGACGTTGGCGCGCAGGGCCGTGACGCGCGCGTCGGCCGCGGCGAGCTCGACGTAGGCGTCTTGATGTAACAAGTAGATGAAGGCAGGTGTACCTTAGCGTCGAGCTCGGGCTCGGCCGGCTTGAGGCTGGCCCGCAGCGCGTCGACGTTGGCGCGCAGGGCCGTGACGCGCGCGTCGGCCGCGGCGAGCTCGACGTAGGCGTCTTGATGTAACAAGTAGATGAAGGCAGGTGTACCTTAGCGTCGAGCTCGGGCTCGGCCGGCTTGAGGCTGGCCCGCAGCGCGTCGACGTTGGCGCGCAGGGCCGTGACGCGCGCGTCGGCCGCGGCGAGCTCGACGTAGGCGTCTTGATGTAACAAGTAGATGAAGGCAGGTGTACCTTAGCGTCGAGCTCGGGCTCGGCCGGCTTGAGGCTGGCCCGCAGCGCGTCGACGTTGGCGCGCAGGGCCGTGACGCGCGCGTCGGCCGCGGCGAGCTCGACGTAGGCGTCTTGATGTAACAAGTAGATGAAGGCAGGTGTACCTTAGCGTCGAGCTCGGGCTCGGCCGGCTTGAGGCTGGCCCGCAGCGCGTCGACGTTGGCGCGCAGGGCCGTGACGCGCGCGTCGGCCGCGGCGAGCTCGACGTAGGCGTCTTGATGTAACAAGTAGATGAAGGCAGGTGTACCTTAGCGTCGAGCTCGGGCTCGGCCGGCTTGAGGCTGGCCCGCAGCGCGTCGACGTTGGCGCGCAGGGCCGTGACGCGCGCGTCGGCCGCGGCGAGCTCGACGTAGGCGTCTTGATGTAACAAGTAGATGAAGGCAGGTGTACCTTAGCGTCGAGCTCGGGCTCGGCCGGCTTGAGGCTGGCCCGCAGCGCGTCGACGTTGGCGCGCAGGGCCGTGACGCGCGCGTCGGCCGCGGCGAGCTCGACGTAGGCGTCTTGATGTAACAAGTAGATGAAGGCAGGTGTACCTTAGCGTCGAGCTCGGGCTCGGCCGGCTTGAGGCTGGCCCGCAGCGCGTCGACGTTGGCGCGCAGGGCCGTGACGCGCGCGTCGGCCGCGGCGAGCTCGACGTAGGCGTCTTGATGTAACAAGTAGATGAAGGCAGGTGTACCTTAGCGTCGAGCTCGGGCTCGGCCGGCTTGAGGCTGGCCCGCAGCGCGTCGACGTTGGCGCGCAGGGCCGTGACGCGCGCGTCGGCCGCGGCGAGCTCGCCAGCTCGCAGTAGTGACGTCTGCGCCGCCAGCGTCGCCGCCGCGCCGCACAGGCTCGACTACACACACATTATGCTTTATAAGCAACAATACCCAGAACAAGATCACTACTCATTTCGGAATGCATTTTGAAAGAAACGTATTCCTATCCTAGGATAGGAATACGTTTCTTTTACCAGGGCTTTAAGATGGAAGTATCCCTAGTGATCTTAAAGCCCTGGTGTAAAAAATGGGGTTGGCAACACTCAAGTGATACCTACCTTTGTTATTGCAAGCGTCCATAGACTAGATCAGCCGGTAGGTAACTCCTTAACAGGCGGGCCGTATGCTTGTTTGCCACTCAAGTAGTATAAAAAAAAAGTTCGCCGGTGGTCGAAACGCGACCGTAATTGCTTTTTGCAGTATCTTTTCTGTATGAACTATGCCAAATCTCACACTCTTCTGTGCGCGCAAAATTCCTCTTCTCATAAATTTCTCACTACGGTATGCTATGATAAGTATATCTCTGTTACTGAAGACTCTTTAGAGAAGGACATAAAATCATTTTGGCGATTTGTTAATAATCGGGAGGACCAAATTTCAAAACCTAACAACATGAATTTTGAAGGTATATCATCGCTCAGTCGATAAAATGTTACTAAGGGAGCAGGCCCTGACTCGTTATCTCCTTCTTTTATTAGACGTTTGGAAGGGAATTAACCCTTCCCCTATCCATTATTTATAACAAATCATTATCTAGCGGCATTTTCCCAAGCCACTGGAAAACTGCACATATTATCCCTATATTTAAAAGGGGTGAAAAGACAAATTGTGAAAATTATCGACCTATAAGCATTCTATCTTATATCGCAAAAATATTCGAATCGCTGGTTTAAAGTCATCTTTATAGTCACATGAAACCATTTATTTCGAATAAGCACGCGGCTCATACGCGGCTTTGTTAAGGGTAAATCAAATGTCACAATTTTTTTAGAGTACAAACATTATCGTTGCCAGGCATTTTCCGTTGGATGCCAAGTGGATTCGGTATATACTGACTTTTCCAAGGCCTGTGACAAACACAGCCATCACCTGCTCTGTCATAAAATAGCGCCGTAAGGTAACCATGGAAACTTATACAGATGGATCTGTTCATACCTTACCAACAGGACTCAGTTGGTTGCATTGAGGGGTTTCGTATCCTCATCTACTACAGTAACATCTGGGGTACCTCAAGGTTCTCATTTAGGGCCACTTTTCTTTATCGTTTTTATTAATGATCTGATTCAGAAACTATCTTGCAACTGCCTCTTATACGCTGACGATCTAAAGTTGTTTACAATAATATCTAAACCAGAAGATTGCTTGGCCCTTCAACCATATAAACAACATTACTGAATGGTGTTCTGTTATATATTTCACTCAAAAACTAAATAAAATTACCTGGAACTACAATATTAACGGACGGGCACTTAATCGCACAGAAATAGTTAAAGACTTAGGCATCTTATTTGACGACAAACTTTCATTACGTGCTCCATGATCTATGACCAAATAACATGCAAAGCTAATCAACTGCAAGACTTTGTCATGAGAACAACTAAACTTGCAGTACTTTATACTTGTACTTTACCCTTGTGAGGACTATTTTGGAATACGTCAAACCAGGGACGATCGGATCAAAATTACCACGATAGACTTTCCAACTTTACAGTTCAGCCTCTAGAGAGCAGGCGCATATATTTCGATTTAGTTTATTTTTACAAAATCATACATTGTTTAATTGATTCTCCAGAGTTATTCCCCCAAATTACTTTCTATATCGAATTCAGTGCCATTTCATTTCATACCAATTTATTCGCCCTACAAATTTACAAAAAGATCATTTCTTATTACAATCCATTAAAACGGATGGCTCGGCCCGTCAATATAATGAAAGAAGAAAGAAAGAAATCACTGAATTATATTTAAAGTTTTATTAATACTATTTATAACGTTGAGCAATTATGGTCTAGTTATTGTGTTTTATTTTATGCACTTGTATTTTGCGTTGCGATTCAGATCAAAACATTGTATTAGTTATATGTGGTATTTAAAGATTGTAATGTGTTTTGTGCAATAAATAAATAACTAAAACTGACCTGTCCTGTAGCCGCCTGTAATCTGCTGAAAGCCTCCTCATCTCTGACGCCTGCTGTTTGCTCCAATTTATGTAACCTATCAATACAGAACATTAAAGCATGGATGATGGAAAAGTTAGTACTTTTCAGTTTTCGTGTTGCTATAAGTAATATACTAATATTACCTATGTTCAAGTTGTGCTATCCTTGTGGTGTAGGCTAGATTCACTTCAGGCTTCAATTTCAAGTGCGCTGTCACCACTTCACCTTGCTTCTTCTTACCACTACTTGCTAAATACTCCCTGAAAATTTAATACTTGATTAATAATTGACTGCGTCGGTGGTCCAGTGGCCGCAGTATGTGCCTGCTGTGCACGAGGTCGTGGGTTCGATTCCCACACAGGATAAAACTTTGTGTGACCCACAAAGAATTGTTCTGAGTCTGGGTGTAATTTGTGTCCGTTAATTGTATGTTTGTAAAGTCCCCCGCGACACAGAGCTTGTTCTCTAGTGCGGGAAGTTGTCTTTTAAAAAAAAAAACAATAATACCATACAAGGTGATTTACAATACAGTTGTTGTCACTGAGGTAAACATATAGAGTAGCAAACTCATACAATATGTGGTCACCTCACCACCAACACTGCTCCGGGGCAAAACATAATTTTAAAAAATGATGCACAAATTTATGTACTAAGTATGGGTGTAATTTGTATTAGGTCCCTCGGGATATAGAGCTTATTTCTGATTCCAGGAATTTCATTTAAGAAAAAAATTAACTTGGCTACTAAGGCGCCCAGTGTTGTTTGATTGGTTGATAACAACTAAATTGCAGAATGGAAGGGGTATGCACAAAACCTGAAGGATCAAAGTGCAGCCCCATATTGTTAATAATAAATCAATAGATTATTGTGTTTTTACTTTAGTTTCTCAGCCTTGGGATCAATCTGTTCGCCCTCATCCAGCTTCAACTCTTCAAGAAGTTTTTTCGTTGAGTTTATTTGAACTGTCAGTTTTGTATACTCATCCTGAAAATTAAATAGAGAGATTAATATTATAAGAGTGAGGAAGGTTGTCCTTACAGAAGATCACAGACAAATAAATACATAATGGCTGGCTAGCCGTGGGACAATACACGCTGAAAATTGAATAAATAATAAATGAGGAGACCGGTCACCCAGGAGCAACTAAACCACTTAGGCTGGCTACACAGCTGACTGGGAGACCCGTCCGGACTGGGCCGCTAAGGTGAAGGTCGCGTTCAGACCATTCCGCGTCGCTGTGAAACATTTTCTAGCCTCCCATGTCTCCTTTCCACATGTATTACTTACTATATGTATAGTTTGCCAACTTTGTATGTATGGTATGGTATGGTGGGCTGTTGTCCGCACGTATGTTATGTTGTGATATGTGTATTTTGCGTGCGGGTGGTTGGTGCCGACTTTATAGTACAGTTAAATAAATTACCTTTTCACTCTCTGTAGCTTTATTTTGCTGTTCAGTGATTTGTTCTAGTAACTCTGAGAATTCACAACGCAGCCTGTTGTATTTCTCCAATGGACTTTCCGGTTCACCTTCAGCTGCTAATTCCCACTCTCCAGCCCTAACAGCAAAACATTATTGGTCTTAAATATCTTATCACCATTATTATCCATTTTTCACTACTTGTACAACATAAAAAATAATTATAAGTCTTGTTTATTAAAATACCTGTACCCAATGCGAGATTTCCTGCTGAGTCTATCAGAAAAATCAACTGTGCCTGTTAAAAATTTTCCTTTGAACTTATTAAATGAATCTTTGACAGACAGGTGTAATTGTTCAATATTTTCGTTTTCCTCCTCCTCTGCAGGATCAGGTTGGTCGGCTTCGGGCAGGTCTCCAGTTTCATACACATCAGGCTGATCATACGCCTAAAAATACAAAAAAATCAACATCGTTCCACAAAATCGATAGTACAACATTTTATACATTGCTTGAAAAACGGTTTACAAAGTGCTACTTACTATTCCAGGGAGATTTTCATACTTGGGATCTGCCATACTGAGTTTGTTTTATTTAGATAATCTATCAATATTTAAATTAATTATATTTTACATGAATAGAATGACGTCACTAAATACGGTACCGAAAACACATCAAACTCAACTGGCAGGTGACAATGACATTATGGACAATTGGACATGACGTAAAAGTGTCTCAGGGTCGCCAGATGATGAATGTGAAATTTTCACAGAATATATTGTTTTTTTACACAAAATTTATATTATTTTGAGATTTTTTCCCAAATAAAAGTTAACATTGATTTTAAAAAAAATATTGATTTTTTGGGGAATGTATTTATAAAAAGAATTTACATTAATTCGCCGCATAGATGTTGCTGTGGTGAAGCCGTCAACAGCCTTGGACACCACGGCCCGTCATGCAGCAGAAGTGCAGGCCGCATATGGCACGCTAACCTAAATTACATACCGACGAGCCCTTGTTAACGCTGGCGTTCCTGTTGTACGGGGACGCGAAAAAAAAGGAAAAGAAAAATAACGCGAGCACCATGCTCGCGTTATTTTTATAGATTTGTCCAAGCGTTTAGTCCACGCTTCGACCAGGAGGCTGGCTTATATTTGGCTCAAAGAATATGAATTGCCATTCAGCGTGGCAATGCTGCCAGGCTGCCAGTCTCCTGGGCACTTTTTCAGTAGATGTCGATGCGGTGGAATTTTACGACGCCTATTAAGCAGTTCTCCCCCCTTTTTGTGTTGTTTTTTTTATTAGAATTTATTTGTAATTTATGTAAATATAGTTTTGGTTTAACGACGTCATTCATTGAAATTATGAGTTTATTCTAAATTATTGCAAATATAAAATACAATTTGTTAGGTTCGGGATTAGAACGGGATCGGTTGGTATTAGTTTATAAAATCAGAAATAGGGAAAAAGGCAGCCGTTACTAAAGTGGAATGGAATATCGATGTCTTTGGTTGTCTTTGTCTTGAAAGAAACGTTCGTTGGTTATGTTGGTAGCAAAGCATACAGAAGTGAAGTTCGGTTCGGAGTCCGACAGTCCGACACGTCACTTTTATACATACATTACCGGTTCATCCTACGTCATTTTCATTAGTCATCTCATCGAGTACAATATTTTTATTTAAAGCGTGTTGCGTACTTTGCCTCCATCAGTCAGATCACTTCAGATTAAGGTTGTGGTGGTGCATCTAGTAGTTGCTGTTGTTGATTACCGGTTCAGAATACAAGTGCCAAGATGAGTCTACAGTGGACAATTATTGCGACGTTTCTGTACGCCGAAATAGCTATTGTGCTTTTATTGACATTGCCGATCGCAAGTCCATCAAAATGGAACAAGTTTTTCAAATCGAAGTTTCTCGCTTACATAAGTGGCCAGGCGTCTATTTACTTTTTAGTACTTATCGGCGTACTTATATTATGTCTTCTCGACGCCATTCGGGAGATGCAAAAATACTCGAGCATCGAGCAAACTGACCACCAACACTTGGATGCTGAAATGCAAGGTAACATGAGGCTCTTCCGCGCGCAAAGAAACTTTTACATCTCCGGTTTTGCGTTATTCTTGCTGGTGGTGATTCGTCGGTTAGTGCAGATGATTACTCAGCTGGCGACATTATTGGCTCAATCTGAAGCGAATTTCCGTCAAGCACAGAGTGCGACCGTAACCGCTAGGACGCTGCTAGACCAGCAGGGAGCTGGTGACGAGAAGAACAAGAAGGAACTTGAAGAACTCAAGACACAAGTTACCTCGTTAGAGAAGGAACTTAACAAAGAGAAGAAAGACAAGGAAGCTGTGAAGTCTCAGGCCGAGAGCCTCAGCAAAGAATATGATAGGTTAGCAGAAGAACACAGCAAATTACAGAAGAAGCTTACTGTTGCGGGTGGAGATGGCAAGAAAGATGAATAGGAATAAAAAAGTAAACTTATGGTCTGATTGTACTAGTGATGTAAGAAACCAATTAAATCTTTATTAAATTAGCACATCACTAAAGCTTGGATAATTTACACCTTTTATACTGTTTCATATTGAATTTACTGTGATTGATAAAATTGATTAGATCATAGAACAAAGTTTCTATCGAATATAATTTGTTAACATTCTGTTATAGTTGGTCCTAACTGTTAAGTTGTTTGATCAGGACAGAAGCCTTTATGGATAAACGGGACAGCTTTGTCAACAGGTTGCCCAGTAACCACTCTACAAAAAAAAAAGTTATTGACTTAATTATTGTTAATTTTAAACTTCATAATTTGTTTAATACTATAATCATTTTGTATTTGCTTGTTTATCTGGGTGGTTTTGTAATGACATAGTAATCATGTATTTAACAGCTAATAAGCTATGCCTTCTTAATGTTTACATGCATTTATATTTATATGCTATGCTTATCTTGGAGTCTTTTTTGTAATAAGTCAAATATCTGATACTAGAATGGGATAGTACACAACACTGTGCAATAATATTGCATCTCAATAATTCTACTAATTTTATAAATGCCATCTCCTTCACGCAATAACTAATTGACAAATTGTGTTGAAATGTTACAACCTATAAGAAAAGCACATAGGCATCATTAAAAATGAAATAGCAATGTTCCCATTGATTCCACAGATGATATATTGTTATGATGCTTTATACAGCAGTGTTGTGTAAGGTCCCAATCAAGTTAATGTTATTCAAATATGTTAAAATAATATTGTTAAGTGAAATAAAACATATTCAAGTATAGTATGTCCAATCTAAGTTGGCTGGACAGTATATGTGGCCAGTGTCTGTTATTCAGCTAAATGGTGTTGGGGTGGCGGTGAACATACTATTTGTCAAGTGTTGTGGGTTTGTCCCCTATGGGACAAAACTTTGTATGATCCTTTAAATATGTTTGTTCTGGATCTGAGAGTACACAGGACTTGTTCTTTAGTAAAAAATAATTGAAATAGGTATCTGGATAAGATGACTTCAGGCCAACTTGGATTGTTCGTAGATATATTTTTTACACATTTCTCATGTGTTCTGTATTACATCGGGTTTAATAAAAAAAAAAACTTTTTGTCATTATGTCTATTATTACACATAATTAATATTATTTGTTTTGTGTATATTTGTTGTAATAAGAAAGGCTGATTTCTTAATGTATTGGTTTTATTTTTATTTATGTAAAAATTAAAACAACCATTTTGCAAATAAATAAATCATTTTGCCAGTAACATTGTCTAAATAATTATTTTTTATAAGCATACGATCTGAAGGTCATTATGTAATGCTTTACGAAAGAATTGTGGCATTTACAAAAATTACCTGGTAGTAATAACTACATACTAAGTAATAAGTCATACTATGGTCATACTATACTTCTGTGTAGCATAGCGAAAAATATTATGTTTTGTTGTCTTGATAAACAGCAAGCAAAGTATTGTTCAGGAAATAATCGTACAAGTGCAAAGTACAGATTGACTGTTGTCACAAGAATCATTTAAGTAAACCTATAATAATAACATTGTAGGTACTGGAATACATAATTCGTAAAGTACTTTGGACTTGCTTATATCATCATTTAACATCTAATGAATGTAACAAATCGTTAGTTTTCATTATCTTACAAAATTAAACACTGACCTCTAAATTATACTTACTTATTCAAGGTCATTTGGTGTCACTTTGGACAGTCTGTAAGGCTGTGGTACCCACAGATATAGATATACATCTATATCTGTGGTGGTACCCATACCCAAGGTATGTGATAAAATTGCGCTAGGACCAAGAATTCTTGAGATTGCGGATGTGTTTTGTCATTTGTGTTAAGTAGGTATCTATTATTCATAATATAGTCTGTAGTATAGTTATTTCATACGTACTGTTCTTCGTGCCGGTCTTTTTTTTGTGGACTGTTGATTTTATACTTGTGCCTACTAAAGAAATTTAGTATTATTGTCAAACTGGGAGAAATTATTTTCAGTGTTTAAAAACACCAAGTTGGGTATCAAAATGTATTCCTAAATAATTTCTGATAGGCCTGCCTACCTATTAGAAATTATTTAGAAATACATTATAATAATACGTAGGTACCAATAATCTTCCAGTTTTATCTCTCCTAATGTTGCAGTGTGGTAAAGGTCCTTAATTTGATATGTTTGATATTCATTCGGTGATTGTTATTAGAGTGGGTTGTTATTTGGGTAGATTAGATACCAAATAGGTTTTGTTTGTATATTATATTTTAATATGCGCTGTGTTGCTTAAAATAAATAGCAATTTTTTATTTTAATGTTTTATTAATATTTATGAATGTACGGTCGGCAACGGAGTTAGCTGTACAGGGCCGCTATATGTAGATAAATTTTTTATGAAAACCAATGCATGAATTTTGGTGAAATATATTTTTATCTGTAGGTTTAGTCTAATTGTACACTGTTACAAAATTCCACAGAAATATATACAATGGTTTTCTTATAAAACGAATCTTCATATAGCGGCCCTATACAGCTAACTCCGTTGTTGTGTGTAGGTACCTACTTCATCATCTCAACCCATAAACGTCCCACTGCTGGGCACGGGTCTCCTCCATAAATTTGGAGGGATATTAGCCTACTATACCACGCTGGCCAGACGGGTTGGTATAGGGTTTCTTTTCGAGTTTTCTCTCTCTTGCAGTGTATATTGTCTGCCTGTCTTACTCCCTACTGTACCTACTTAATATTTTTTTCATATCACTATGATGTCGAACAAGCAAATGCCCAGCATGCAACAAGATTGCAATGCCTAGAGCTTTCCCATACAACTTCGGCTCTGTACCACTAAATATTCTGTGACAGTACAGTCACAGAATACCTACTTGTAGTACTTTAATAAACAAGCGTACGGCCCGCCTAATGGTACAGTAGGTAGCAGTTAATGTAGCCTATGGTGCCTCAATAATTTTTTGGGTCGGCAACACGCATGACGCAAGTGATGCCTTCGGTATTGCAAGCGTTATTAAGCTAGTTTTCCACGTAGGTTAGTAGTATAAAAAAAAACACTGCTCGGTAACGTTTGTCATAAAATTTAAAATTTCCAAATCAATTTTCGTCTTACTTACCTACCCTTCTTTTTCTTTTTTTTATACTATTTAGGTGGCAAACAAGCATACGGCCCGCCTGATGTTATGCCGTTACCGTAGCCTATGGATGCTTGCAATACCAGAAGTATCATTTGCGTGTTGCCAACCCATTTTTTTACACCAGGGCCTTATGATGGGAGTATCCCTGGGATAGAAATACGTTTCTTTTAAAACGCATCCCTAAATGAGCGCTGGAGACCCTGTACTAGCACACAGGAACATCTACACCACTGTGTGTAGTTATTTGGCTGTAGAGAGGTCCTTCCCCAGTCGGGCTTGCTCGCTAGTATGGTGCCCTATCTCTTTAACATTATAAATAATACGCGTTATCTACACGTCTGGCAATGCAGACAATAACTCTTCTAACTAAATATAGAAAAACAATGGTGACTCATCATCATCGATGTTTTTAGAACACCGGCGACGTGACGTGTCGGAGTGATCATGTTTTGATCTTTGTTGTGCAATTTTGTTTCATCATTTTTACGTGGTCACATTTACGTGGTCAGTTTTGACATTACATTTATTGTGAATTGTAAACGTTGATTTTGGACACGTGTAACTCACGGCAACGGAGTATACAGTTCCGCTATATAAAGATTAGTTTTTTAGGAAAACCAATGTATGAATTTGTGTGAAATCCTTGCTAATATTATAAATGTGAGAGTTTGTGAGGATGGATGGATGCGTGTTTGTTACTCTTTCACGTAAAAACTACTGAACGGATCTGGATGAAATTTGGCAAAGATATAGATTATGGTCTGGAATAACACATTCGATGATTTTTTTACAAACTATTTAGAATTACTTATAATTTATGACAAAACCATATTATGAAACACATCTTGTAGATTAATATGAATTTTTTGGCAGTCATTTGTCTATAAATGCCAACAAAAAATGGTTTCATTTACACCTCGTTTACATCATTTTTTGAGAGAGCGGCCTTAATCGTCAGCTTGTTTCATCATAGCTACCGTACTATGCAAAAAAAATTTCGAACAATGGATGTTTTTGAGCTAAGTTTAAACTGTGTAGCTAGGTAGGTACCTACTAAGGGATACCTATATACATACATACCATCACGCCAAAACTCAAACTCAAAATTACGGTAGGCAGAGATTATGGTACGCCAATTGCTTCGAAACTTCTTTCGTTCCCTCTACATTCATCAACCTCTTCATGCTTAAACGTCCGTTCCGGGTACCTCTAATAAAAATAATAATCATCATCATCAGCCTATCGCAGTCCACTGCTGGACATAGGCCTCTCCAAGTGCACGCCACCTAGCACGATCCCCGGCTTCCCGCATCCAGCTAGTCCCAGCCGCTTTGCGAAGATCGTCGCTCCACCTTGCCTGAGGGCGTCCTACATTACGTTTGCCGAGCCGCGGTCTCTACTCAACAACAAGTCTGCTCCAACGGTTGTCAGTTCTTCGGCAAATATGACCCGCCATTGCCACTTCAGCTGGCTTATTCTTTGAGCTATGTCGATAACTTTGTTTCTTTGTCGGATCACCTCGTTTCGAATTTGATCTTTTAGCGAGACACCTAGCATAGCCCTCTCCATAGCTAATAATATAATTTGGCCTTTTATTAACGAATATTTATTACTTGGTCGCTGTATGTTCGCCTAGGGGGCCCCCTACCGTAATGCATTTATGCAGAAATGTTTCAAGTCTAACGAGATACCTGCTTTAATAGATAATAATTTATTTGAACAAGTGACTGCCCTCTACGTTATTTTTGGTCCTTTCTCATGTCAATAATCAAATAATTTCTAAATTACTTCACTTCACCTGTTTGCACAAACTGGATTGTTTACCTACTTATTTTGCTTATCCGTCACGTTTGAAGTATTGATTCTGGCTACAGATCATTGTGGTTGAGGTGGTGTACTGGTTCAGATATAAAGTACCAAAATGAGTCTACAGTGGTCAATTATCACGACGGTTTTGTACACCGAAATAGCTATAGTGCTTCTATTGACATTGCCGGTGGCAAGTCCATCGAAGTGGCACAAATTTTTCAAATCGAAGTTCTTCCTTTATTTAAGAGGCCAAGTGTCTATATACTTTTTAATACTTGTCGGCGTGCTAGTACTATGCCTTATGGATGCTACTCGAGAGATGCAGGTGTGCGCCAACATCGAACCAGCTGAGCACCAACACTTGGACGCTAAAATGCAAGCTAACATGAGGCTGTTTCGCGCCCAAAGAAACTTCTTCATTTCTGGTTTTGCGTTATTCTTGCTGGTAGTGATTCGACGGTTAGTTGAGATGATTACTCAACTGGCGACGTTATTGGCTCAATCTGAAGCAAATTTCCGTCAAGCACAGGGCGCGTCCGTCACCGCCAAGGCGCTGCTTGACCAACAGGGAGCTGGCGACGAGGAGTACAAGAAGGAACTCGAGGAACTCAAAAGTAAATTTAGCTTGTT
The DNA here is from genome assembly GCA_947095525.1 of Trisateles emortualis. Taxonomy (NCBI): domain Eukaryota; kingdom Metazoa; phylum Arthropoda; class Insecta; order Lepidoptera; family Erebidae; genus Trisateles; species Trisateles emortualis. The sequence continues at coordinate 16,818,859 of OX352741.1, read as the reverse complement.
AGAGAAAGAGCTTAACGCAGAGAAAAAAGATAAGGAAGCTATGAAGTCGCAGGCCGAGAGTGTCAACAAAGAATATGATAGACTGGCAGAAGAACACAGCACATTGCAGAAGAAGCTTATCGCTAGTGGGGATGGCAAGAAATATGAATAGATTATTATATTTTGGCGAATAAAATCTAAATACCTACCTACCAGAAATATGTTTTTTCTTAGTGTGTCAGTCAATCTAAAATGTGTGGACTTAGAACTTGGAGACTTAATAATTACAAGTATCTATCCTATAAGCTCTTTTAGGCCACGTAGTGACTAAACGTTTATAAATGATGAAAATATTGTGCTGTTGTAGCACCATATTTGCATTTCAGGTTGTAATCCATACTACCTATATTATTAATGCGAAAGTTTGTTAACATTTTACGACAAACTTGCTTGATGGATCTTAATGAAATTTGACAAGAAGGTAAGTTATATCCTAAGGAAGGACATACGGCACATTACCGCGATAACTGACATCTACGTGGGTGAAACCGCTGGCAAGCACTAGTCGTCTATAAAATCATCTGAATAACTAAATTTTCCTTGTTTCGACCTGAGTTCGAAGACTGTTATTTTAACACTTTCGCGGACAGTAACGTAGACACAATAGCCCCTTTAGACAAGTGGCATAAGCGATAGTCGAATCGAAAAGTCAAAAATGCAAATGTATAGGATTTGACGTTAGTTTACGACATTATATCGTAGACTTACGTCAAATCCCATCCATTTGTTTTTTTGACTTTCGGATTCGACTACCGTTTATGCCACTTGTCTAGAGGACTAGATGTTTTAATGTCATGACGTCTATAGGCGTTCACTGTCGTTTCAAAGTGTTAAGATAGGACTATATCGCTACAATTTAATCTCTCATTTACTAGAAAATGTAAGATACTAATTATATGGTTTAAATACCTGAATGACTGATTCATTATGATATTAATTATAACGTTATCATATTATTATCAGGGATATTCTCGATATTATACGTACTTAGCACTTTATAGCTATTATCTTATACCAGGATGTGTATGTACATTTGTGCATGTTTTTTTTAGAATTATTCGGTTTAACAGCGGTATCTATTCTGCAAATTAGTGACTAGATATTTAGGTATTCTAATTAGGTCAACGACGACCTAAAAAGGTCGCTGGGGCGCACTGGATGCGGAAGGCGGAGGACCGTGTGCTATGGCGCGTGTTGGGAGAGGCCTATGTCCAGCAGTGGACTGCGATAGGCTGATTGATTGATTGAATTAGGTACTGACATAGGATAGTCCCAAACAAGAATATATGCTTACATTTAATAGTAGGTAGGCACTTAAGTAGTTAGGTTCATCGTAAGCCTTGGTGTAACAAATGGGTCGGCAATTCCAGTGATACCTCTGGTATTGCAAGCGTCCATAGGCTACGAGAACCGCTTAACATCAGACGTTTCGTATGCTTGTTTGCCACCCAAGAGGTATTAAAAAAACAGGTAGGTACAACTGCACCGTTACATGTACTTAGCAGTAAGGCGGACCTTTTTTTTTTTAAAAGACAACTCCCGCACTAGAGAACAAGCTCTGTGTCGCGGGGGACTTTACAAACATACAATTAACCGACACAAATTACACTCAGACTCAGAACAACTCTTTGCGGGTCACACAAAGTTTTGTAATGTGTTGGAATCGAACCCACAACCTCGTGCACAGCAGGCGTATAATGCGGCCACTGGACCACCAAGGCAGTGAAATTTCCCAGTCAAGCTCTGAAGTTATACTTAAGGTAAGTACTTACTGTTTACTTACCGTATGCTTAACAACTTCAAACTTTCTCATTTCCCGACGTTTTGTTTGCTAAAAGGAAAGTGGTATGTAAAATAAGTACCATCGCTTTATACTAGCTTACGTACATACGTATCATCGCGCCCGTCTCCCATTGGGGTAGGCAGAGATCGTAGAGATCGAGTGTAGGCTTCGATCTAAACGTAGGTACTGCTTTCGCTTCCTCTCCTATTTTTTTATACTACTTGGGTGGCAAACAAACATACGGCCCGCCACAACAACAACATAATACGCTTGCAACAACAACATAATACAAGATAACTTGGACATTTATCATCTTCTTCATGCATGGACCAATGCATGAAGAAGTTGATAAATGTAGAGAACTAATATAGCTAATGTTAATTAGCTTGACTTGTCTATACTCCCGCATAGACGGTAGATCCAAATTTAGCCGCAAAATGTATGAAGAAACATGGACCAGTTGAACTTGCGTACAGATTTAGAACACTAGATACAATAAAATTGTATCTGGCGTTGCTGGTGAGATCCTGATTTATTTTTATTTATTTATTTACGGTACAGAAAACAAACAGAAGTCAAAGATACATAGTTAACCTTCCCCAGTAAAGTTTTCCATATACTTAAAACAATACATCGGTAGCATAATGTTAAAAAAAAGAAATAAAATGTACAACAAAACAAAAAAGAAAATTTGTTAACACTTTCTAGGACACTTAACGTCTATAAACGCTACTAGTTGTTGCCCATGGATCCGCCCGCGTGGATGTCGGATATCGCGATAAAAAATAGCCTATTCGCTATTCCAGACTATAATGTATCTCTATGCTAAATTTCATCCAGAATCGCTTAGTAGTTTTTACGTAAAAGAGTAACAAACATCCATCCATATGATATCATAAGACAGGATGACGATAAGATATCTATTGTGTCTAAATTACTGGCCTCGAAAGGCCAAGTATTGATATGGCGTTGCAGGCGTCTCGGCAAGTGGATCCGAGTATAATAATAATAATATTTTGGGACAACTCACACACCGCCACCTGATCCCAAACTAGGCAGAGCCTGTACTATGGCAACCAGACAACTGATAAACATACTTATATATTTATAAATCCATAACATATTATAGATAAATAACACCCAGAGCCAGAACAAACATTTATTGCTCATCACACAAATATTTATCCTGGGTGGGAATCCAACCCACGACCTCCGGCGCAGCATAAATAGGAGGTTTTGTTGTGACTGACGAACTAGTGGTTCACCTTTTTTATATTACCGTGGTGTAAGCGAACGGCCTACCTGATACGTAGTCTATGAGCATTATTCGCGCATTGTCGACCCTACCTACCTTGTAACATCAAAGTGAGGTCCAAAAAGTCGGGTTATTCCCTGTCCTCCTTTCGGAACTTCGATTGGCAGGAGGAGCGAGAATATTTTTTCCCACATCTCCGATGGAGCATCATAATATAATCATTGTACAGTCTAGTGGATCATGAAGGAGATGATGCAAGAGTCCGAAATAAATGACGTCCTAATGACGCCTCGTTGAGAAAGCTGACTCCGTGTAACGGAACTCGAGGCCAAAGAAAGAAGAAGAGCAAATAAACGAGTCACCCACGATAATTAAAAATGTTATATTTTATTATTAAAAAACAATATTATTTATTGAAACATATTTTTACTCGAAAATCGAGAAAACATAATTTTAGAACATAATTATAGTAAATGTTATACCGGGTATTGATATCGCGAGGCAGCTCGTTTGAGCAGTAGGTAAATCGTGGCTGCTTGCGAGGGCAAATGGTCTTCACACTGCTAGGTTGTCTTGAGAGGCATCCCTTGCCAAGCAGCCTGACATTGCCAGGCTTACATAAAATTGCAAACGGTATTTTTTTAAATAGCATACATAAATGTTGGAAAAAATATTATGGCACTTTTCGCTTTGGTCGTTAGGCAAATGTTGCCATTTGCTAGTTTGCTAATTGCTTACTTATAAAGTTCTCCTTTGTAGCCCATTTAACCTGTATTTTATTTATCTTTTACGTTAATAAATGGTTAATAGTAAAAAATATAAGATTTATAATTCGTCTCTGAGGTATTCGCGGTAGTTTTCATTTTCGTTGAAGCCCAATTTATCCCAGAAAGATTTTTGTCCGAAGTCCGTGGTGGACTTCATTTCAGACTTGCTCGGGGACAAAATGTTCAAGTAGTTCAGTTCAGGTGCACCTGCTTTTACAGGCAGCCATTCAGGTCCATCGTTGGTTAGTTTTGGAATTCTGAAAAATAGCAAACAGTCAAATAAACCACCTAGGTAATGCCAGTTACTTATCTAGTTTCCGAATTTATTTAGAAGAGTCACAAACTACAAAGTCGGTACTTTGAGTAAGTTGGGAAGGATTTTTCAACCGTATTTGCTTTCGGTAGCAATTTTTAAACCGTATTGCTCCACAGTAGAGTTTCAGGAAGGTGTTTGATTAGATACTATATTTTGATAAGTCTTTCGGTCCGATTTCAGTCCCAGCGGACAATCTCATCGGAGATTAGCTATCTGCACAGAGCCTCTAGACAAGTGGCATAAGCGATATTCGAATCGCAAAGTCAAAAAAGCAAATGTATGGCATTTGACGTAAGTTTACGCCATTATATCGTAGACTTACGTCAAATGCCATACATTTTATTTTTTGACTTTTCGATTCGACTATCGCTTATGCCACTTGTCTAGAGGCTCAGGACATTTTATACACATACGCATTTAATGCATACGGTGCACTTTCTATTCCTACCTACTTTTAGCGTTTGATACTCAATTTAATACGACAGGAGAGAGATAAGGCGCAAGAACAACGACTTTACTTGCTTCCAGAGGCACGTAGGGGTCTCAATGTGTATTTAGAAACTAGTCATATATCTATCTACGGAGTAACCATGGCAAGTTTGCTAACCCTGTCGCTTTTTATTATTGCCAATAGTGATGATAAAGTGGTAAACACCGCTCATGGATTTCAACAAGCCAAGGCGCTGCCCATTCTCTCTTTGTCGAATGTCATTTTTCGGCGTTCGGGAAACATCGTAAGCAAGCAGTTTGAATATTAATCTAAACTATATTATATCTACGGACTAACCGTATCAAGTTTGCTAACCATAGAGATCTATCGCTTTTATTATTGCCTATGGTGGCAGATGTACCATCGGCACACCTGATGATTAAGTAGCACCACCATGGATTTCAGCAAGCCAAGCTGCTACCTATTGTGAAGTTAATGCTCTCTTTGTCGAAGAACATGTCTCAGCGCTCGGAAAACATCACAGCAGGCAGTTTAAATATTACTTAGCTACGTGAGCTAAGCGCATTATAAAGAGAACTAGCTGTTATCCGCGGCTCCGCCCGCGTGGATGTCGGTTATCGCTGTAAAAAGTAGCCTATGTGTTATTCCAAACCTCTGTGCCAAATTTCATCCAGATCCGTTCAGTAGTTTTTACGTGAAAGAGTAACAAACATCCATCCATCTGTCCATCCATCCATCCATCCATTCTTACAAACTTTCACATTTATAATATTAGTAAGGGTAGATTCAAGTTTTGTTTGTTACAATTTAACTCAAAAACAACTCAACCGATTTTAAAAACTCTTTTACCATTAGAAAGCTACATTTTCAGCGAGTGGCATAGGTTAATATTTAATTTAAAAAAAATTAACGAACTCCCACCAAAAGTAAATAAATGTCCACCCTTGCGAAGCCCTACTGCTAGTTTTGTATAAAGATAACGCGTTGATATATTTACCCAGATGTAGCGTAGGAGTAGATCATGTTGATAAGTTCTTCGGTCATGGCCTGGTCCTCTGCACTGTTAAATTCTATACCAGGGAACTTGAAGATATGCAGCACGTCATCAGCATGGCTCACACCTGACAACAGTTAATATAATATTAAATAATATTAATAATCGTTTAATTTCGGATAATACAATCCATAGATACCTTACAGACTAACATACATAATTATAACTTTTGTTAGTTTATATTACTTAAAACTATGTTAGTAACACTTCACTAGCACTTCATTGTCTCAGTGCGTTCAGCCCCTCTAGACAAGTGGCATAAGCAATAGTCGAATCGAAAAGTCAAAAAAGCAAATGTATGGAATTTGACGTAAGTTTACGACATTATATCGTAGACTTACGTCAAATTCCATACATTTTATTTTTTGACTTTTCGATTCGACTATCGCTTATGCCACTTGTCTAGAGGCTCAGGTGGCAACACGCAAGTGATACCTACCTCTGGTATTGCAAGCATCCATAGGATACGGTAACTGCTTAACATCAAGCGGGCCGTATGCTTGTTTGCCACCCAAGTAGTATAAAAATAGTCAATTGGTAAACTTTGAAAGCATATTAAAATTATTCTTTCGCTATATTAATTGTTTGTTAAGTTAGAAACACGTGTAATAGGTCATCAATATTTCCTTTGATATAATGTTTCCTACACAATTTTTAAATTGAATAAGTAGGTTGGTAACTTATTATTTACCAACTACTTAGATGGATACTTCAAGAATCTATTAAACAAGTATTTTCCCTAAGGCTTTATATTCCTTTTGTCCGCCATAGAACTGTGTAACTATGTATTAAATATTATAAAGTACCTAACTGTCAAAGAAAGTAGGTAAGTCGAGATGGGACAGTTAAAAGATTTTACTCAAGAGACTAGCGGACTATTAAGACTATAAGCGATTGTGCGTAGATATCTTTTCTTAAGTAGGTATTTTATAAAGCTGAAAAGATGGAAGTAGTTCAGTTTATTTATTCATAAAATAATTACAAAAAACGTGTCTGAATATTCAAACTGTAAATTATTTACAAGTAATTTACATCTCATACTATAATATATTTACACTTATTAAAAAAGGAAAAAATATATATATACAGAAAATACACGAAAAAGGGGAGGGACTGCTTAAAAGGCGTCATAAAATTTCTCCGCATCGACGTCTACTGGAAACGTGCCCAGAAGACTGGCAGCATTGCCACGTTGAATGGCAATGCTTATTCTTTGAGCCAAATATAAGCCAGCCCTCTGGTCACGTGAAGTTTTAGTATTAGTGTTTTTTAAGTCACTCGATTAATCGCTTCGACAGATCTTTAAAAACACCGCGAGCACTTGCACCCCACGGCCCAAGCGTTTCGACTCCAAACGGCTCAAACACATAATACTCTCCGCTGAGATTATTGTGTTTGCGCCGTTTAAGAGTCTCCGCAGCAGCTGTAAATTCATTTATTCATTTAGGTTACAAAATAACACTTATGAAGGTCATAAATTATGAATAAGCCAGAAAGATGATGTCAGCTGAATTTTCCTACGGTTAATTCGCTGACGTGGACGTTAAAAGAACTAGCAAGAGACAAGCAAGGTATTAAATTATATCTAGCTAATAATACAGTTACAGTATATAAATAATACAGTTTTGATATTAAGAATATCTTTATTTAACTTATACTCAGCCTATGTGAGTTCTACCATTTTATTTTCACACTGAACATTTTATTCTATACGCATAATTGCTGAATTTAGGCGGTCGATTTTTGTTATATATCTCGATAATTGCTTAGCTGTGCTATCATGACATCAAGGGAATATTTAGTGTGCGATATTTAAGTTCGGATATTTGTTTCGTTGATATTTAGTTTGGAGTGCGACACTAAGTATTAACCTATTCAATACTCACACTCAATCGTTTATTGCTTCCACAATGTATAACAGATGGTATCTTATAATTATGTAACAATCATGGAGCTTGTCGGGCACAGCATAGTCGGTATAATAGGAGAGAGAAAGATTGCGTCTATTCTTTCATAATGAAATGATTTTCAAAACGTACTGTGACGGATTTTACTAAATTTAATTGATTAATAATATTTTTTGTAGAAAGATATTGTTGTCAAATAAATTCAAAAATAGGCTGATAGAATTTGTCAAGAAAATGTGAAATTTGAGTACTTTGTACCTATGGCATTTTAAGTGAACTCTTTGTGTCATGAGAAATAAACTTGTTTAATCCTAAACCTATATTAACATTAGCCTACTGCAGTTTACTGCTCAAAATAGGCCTCTAAGAATGTACGCCACTTACTCTTCGGCTTCTTGCATCAGCTACCAGCCACTTTGCGAAGACCGCCTGATTTGAATCCTGTATTGAAATTGTAAGTTATTTAGTAATGACTAGTCTCTTACCATAGTTAGCATCATTATGTGCCATCAAGGTGGACAAACTGCTTTGTCCGCGGAAGGCGTATCTGTACACGTAGGTCGGTTGACCAGACTTAGCTGCGTGGATTTGCGCCATCTTGCCCACGTCAGCCACGAAAATACGATCGCTGAGTGCCTGTTAAGAGGAGAAAAAGGTGAAGAACAGTAGTTACAGCAAAGTCCCTATTGCCTTTAACTCTTCATGCATTAAACCGATTTCTGGATTCTAAACCTGGGAGTGATGTGCTTGCCTCTTATAAAAGAAAGTATTTTTCAGAATTTATAAGCTTTGGCGAGATATATAAGTAAGGATAGATATGTATATCTATATTAAAAATAAAACCCCCCAAATGTATGTACGCGCATAACTTCCGATCGACAGCACCAACTTAGATAATTCTTTTTTTTGTGTTTGTTATTATCAGGACAAGGTTTGTATAAAAGAACATTAAAAGAAAATTTTCAAGATAAAAATATGGCGCGTACCGCAATTTTTTTTTCTTGCATATAATAATAATAATATGTTTCCTGGGTAAGCTAGCTTTATTAATTACATCTCGCATAATAAATGAAATGTACAACGGTGGACTAAATGTCAGCAGCATTTTGTACCAGTCAACCTTTGTGTGATGCAGAGAGAGTCTAGTATCAGTGGTTTGTACATTTCAATTAGGACCTAATTTGTAGTATTGTGAATCGTTTCAACTGATTATATTAAAATAAATGACCAGACTATAAATCGCGACACCTCATCGATCCTGCCAACATGCCAATGGGATTTGGCGGGTGTGAGCTATACAAAGTACAAATACTTGCTGTACAAAGGCAGCCGCAGTTGCCCGAACAAGCAAGAATATGCCACTTTGTCGGCAAAGGCGGTTCATTAGTGGGACTCGTAACGCTTTGTGTGACCGTCTTTTTAAGACGAAATTCGGCTTCGCGAGCCACGTCCGAGCACATGAGCGGAGACGGATGGCCGCGAGTTAGTAGGGGTCGCCGTCGACGAATACGTCTAGGAGGACATCATATTTTTAGCTGTGCTGGTGATACACAGGTACTTATATAACTTAAAGTGAGACTACGACCATTCAACAAAGATAAAGATGACATCTTTGACCTTTGTTGAATTTTAACGTAATATGGAAAATATATTGCTTTAGGCTGTCCGCCCACGTCCGATAATGGTGCCAGATTTTTGCAGGAGAAATATGGAACGTATTTATTGCATTAGCACAACGCACACGTGCCACAAAAAGTTAGGCAAAAATAACAAACAAATTACCTATGTGTCGAATCGACCCGATTGTCGGTCACCGATTGGATGTAGGTGGGCAGCTTTAAGGACGTTATGATATGGCCTCTAGTTTAATTACTATAAGAATGGTAATAGGTTATACATATGTATTGGGTGGCTGGTCAATCTTGGCATGATTTATTTTTAAATAATAAAGATATAGTTTTTAGATTCTTATTAAGAACGCAATGTGATCTAGACACGTTTCTATCTTATACATACAAAAGGAAAGGATCCCTCATTGCCATACAGTGGAAAGCTAAATTCATTTTTTTCCCTTTATTGTTTCCTTATTAATTTTTTTTTTACTTAAATTTAATTTTGTGTGGTATATTGGGTTCCGTCCCTTTTTGTTAACACTAATATTGTAACTCATACCAAATTGTAAATGTTATACTCTGGCAATTAAAAAGAGTGGCCCGAGTTTCTTGCCAATTCTTCTCGAGGCCCAACCCTAGTCAGCGAATTGGCCGTAGGAAAAAAATATTTAATAAGTATGCTGGCATTTGTTTTTATGACGTTCATAAGTATCATGTATTTGATCTAAATGAATGATGAGTTTGACTTTGACTTTGACTATTCTTGCAAAGTGCATGCAAATGATGGATGATAAGGTACCTGCACGAGCTGTGGGAAAGTATCCTGGCCGAGAGATTTCCCCCCTAGGTAATGGTTCTTGATGCTTTGTGCGACTTCACGGCGACGACTCACGGGGAGTGTATCATTGTATTCGAAGATGTTAGACGCCAGCTGATCCCAGTGCGCCTCCAAGTCCGGTAGAAGTGACGGGTCTGCTTGATATGCTGAAATAATAAGAATTAAAGTTTGGTTTCAACACGTTAATCCCTGGAACTACCATATACCAGTCGGAATTGAAAAAATATGTAGAATTTGACAGCCTACTAGTTGAAGACTATCGCTGGCAAAAAGAAAAACATGCCCAAGGGGCAAATAGCATAGAACCGTGATACATGATGAAATCATCCCATATCACGGTTCTTTACTGCGAGGAACAGCAGTAATTTTTTTATCCCTGGGATAGGAATACGTTTCTTTTAAAACGCATCCCTAAATCAGCGCTGTAGACTTGTACTCACACACAGCAACACAACTACACCCCTGTGTGTAGTTATTTGGCTATGGTCTTCTGTAAGATGGAGGTCCTTCCCCAGTCGGGCTTGCTCGCTAGTATGATACCCTACCTCTCTTACAGCGACCCTACTTCTCAACCAGGGCTGTATAATAAAATACAGTTTTCTTACTATTGTAAAGCCAATTAAAGGATTGCAGCATAATCTGAGGATCTACTGGCAATGGGACTATCCTTTATTAATAATAATAATGTTCTACGAACCGAATGGCGGTCATGGCGGCTAATTTCAACGGAGACTAGCCATCTGCGCGGGAGATATTATAGTGCATATGAGTGTGCACGAACACAAGTGCACACTTTATTCCCTCATTTTCATAGTCCGATGGGACGGCAATCTGACACGAACGGAGAGCGATCAGGCGTAGGACTAACGCCTTTACGTGCTGTCCGAGGCACAGGGTTGTAAACTCCACCAATTTCCAAACTCCGGCCGTCCATTGTAAATTTCTTGATAGAAAAACCAATTATTTGCCTGACTTGGGAATCGAACACGTGATCAGCAGCCCCACACATTAACCACTAAGCCACCGAAGCATTTGATCCTATATTGTTTTTATGTAACGGAGCCTTCATTATATATTTTAATGGTATCTATTTACCTGCAGCTGGATACAGTCCCTCTTCAGAAGTGACAGATGTAATGAGAGGCACGTTCATCATAGAGCCGGCCCTGGTTGCATGGTACGGGTACTGTTGCAGGAACGGCTCCCGAACTCCTGGAGCTTCCACAACTGGCCTGAACGGCGTGAACATGTGAACCTTCCACTCCTGAGGATTGATTATGTGTATTATGCCTTACGACTTCGTTTTAAAGCCATGTGTCCCGCATGACAAACAATTCACGGACACAAATTATATCTAGACTCGGAACAAAAATATATGAATTACGAAAAGAGGTCAGGGTTACTAATCACTACACCCGTTGGTGTAGTGATTAGTAACCCTGACCTCTTTTCGTAATTCATATATTTTAAAAAACACGGTCTTCATACTTAAATAGCCCGTTGGCTATTTAAGTATAAAGACCGTGTTTTTTAAGCTATATAGATAAAAGATTTTGAGCATTACTGACAATAAGCTAATTGGCCAATATCCACAGCATCAGGTAACAAATCTTTGAATTGAAAAACGTTAGGTTTTACATGGATTCGTGCCAACTGGGTATTGAATTAAGTTGGTTTGAGCTCCGTCTGGCTAACATAATATGGTACAACTGGGATTTTATTTTTCGGAGATATAACACGTGTTACGTTAAGTTACACAGAGATAATTGTTTTACACGGCTATAACTTGCTTAATTTTAAAGTGAAAACTTCTTTAGGCGATTTCATCAATTTTTGGATGAAAAAAAAAACGCATTCCATATTCAAACTTTTTGGATGGAACTCGCGTTGTAGTCACCGAACGCTTTCCATATTTAAAATTTTTGGGTGAACAAAAATCATAGAAAGAAAGAACATTTATTTTGCTGAACAGAAAACGTCATAGAACTCGCATTATAATCGCCGAACGCTTTCTATATTCAAAAATAATAATCTAATAGCTCGACGATACAATTCACAAGTTACTTAATTTTCACTTTTATCGGCAGTCCTCAAAGACATGTTATTTTTTACACCAGGGCTTTAAGATGCAGTATCCCTGGGATATGGGAATGCGTTTCTTTCAAAATACATTTCTAAACGAGCGCTGGAGACTTGTTCTTCTGACTGTTCCTTATTAACCAATTTTATATACTTAAAAACATATTGGTTATTTGGTTCTATACTTAAATATTAAAGCAATGTGGAAAAAGACGAGCCCGGAGCAGGATTCGAACCTGCGCCTCTCGAGTTCCGGCCCAGCGCACTACCAACTGTGCCATCTTTTTCCACATTGCTTTAATATATAAGTATATTTGAGCTGATTGCATAGCAAAAATGCTTAAAATATTTAATAATATTGGTTTTAGCCTATCGCAAATCAGATATCAAGTAACACTGGATTTACATACAAACATCTCTGTCTGCGCGTTAACGATGACCTCTGCAGGTCTGTATTTGAGGCAATCGATCAGTTCCTTGCTAGTTCCAGTTGGACAACCCACGATGGCTGCCAGGCTCTTTGCCTTTTCTGCCGGCTTGATAGCGTGCGTCCAAGAAGATAGGGCAGACCCGCTGTAGGCTATGCCTTTTGCAAATGTACCTGAAAAATAAGATGTTTAATACTATTGTTAAGTTTTGTATATTCGTATTTTGTAATACGAATCAGAGCCTCTAGACAAGTGGCATAAACGGTAGTCGAATCGAAAAGTCAAATAAATAAATGTATGGGATTTGACGTAAGTTTACGATATAATGTCGTAAACTTACGTTAAATCTCATGCATTTACTTTTTTGCCTTTTCGATTCGATTATCGCTTATGCCACTTGTCTAGAGTGACAGATACTGCAACTACTCAACCGATCCGTGACGGATTAAGAATATAAATGTCACCACCCCCTTCTATCCCGAAGGTGTTGTAAGAGGCGACTAAGGGAGTAAGTCTAGCATACAATATCCACCGCAAGAGAGGGAAAATTCGAAATAAAACCCTATTCAAACCTGTCTGGCCAGCGTGGTATAGTAGGCTTATATCCCTCCAAATGTTTGGAGGAGACCCGTGCCCAGCAGTGGGACGTTTATGAGTTGAGATGATGCATGCAACCCATGCCGACCATGAATTGAGACATATATTGACCACCTGATGGTAAGCAGGTAATGTAGCCTATACACGCTTGCTCTATTTACGTCATCAACCTTCACACCAGGGTTAGTCTTATAGCTAACCATGAGATAGGAAACGTTTCTTAAAAAATGATCATGAGTTGACGTTTTGAATCATGATATCCATATAGTTATTTATTTCAGAATATGTCGGATTGTCGTCCCATCCGGAATATGAGAGTAAAGGAATATAAAGGACTGCCTTGGTGGTCCAGTGGTCGAAGTATGCACCTGCTGTGCACGAGGTTGTGGGTTCGATTCCCGCACAGGACAAAACTTTGTGTGACCCACCAAGAGTTGTTTTGAGTCAGGGTGTAATTTGTGTCCGTTAATTGTATGTTTGTAAAGTCCCCCGCGACGCAGAGCTTGTTCTCTAGTGCGGGAGTTTTATATTAAGGAAAAAAAAAGAGTGCAGTTGCGTTTGCGCACACATTTGTGCACTATAATATGTCCTGAGCAGTTGTCTAATCTTTGTTGACATTGGCCGCCGTGACCAAAATCTGTCTGGATGACTACCTATTACGAGTATTATTGATTAGAAAATTAGAATTTAAATAGAAAAGAAAAGGCTATTATATTGACGCCATGGTAAGGCCAAGCCAAAAATCTTTTAATGTTCCGTTATCTTTAGAGCTAGGTACTACTACTTAATTAGAGCTAGATAATTATCTCTCTGTGTAACCTCCAGTCTTTGGTTTAGTAAACAACATCGTTTGTGTTTGTTTTGACTAATTAATTTATTATTAGCAATTAGTTTCAGGGCTAGCTAGTATCTACACATGTAGGTACTTATACTACTTAGATGGAAAGCAAGCATACTACCCACCTCATGGTAAGGAGTTATCGTAGCCTATTTAGAACATCACTTGAGTGTTGCCGACCAACGCGTTGATATGCTTAATGAGCACTGGAGACCTGCCCCACTAGACAAGTGGCATTAACGTTAGTCGAATCGAATATATATTTTAAGAGAGGTCACCATACTAGAACCTTACAGAAGACCACAGCCAAATAACTACACACAGTGGTGTAGTTGTGTTCCTGTGTGTGAGTACAGGTCTCCAGCGCTCATTTAGGGATGCGTTTAGCAAGAAACGTATTCCTTTTCCAGGGTTACTCCCATCATAAAGCCCTGGTGTAAAAAAATGGGTTGGCAACACGCAAGTGATACTTAATCTGGTATTGCATGCGTCCATTGGCTACGGTAACTGCTTAACATCAGGCGGGCCGTATGCTTGTTTGCCACCTAAGTAGTATAAAAAAAAGGGTTTTGACGTAAGTAATCCCATACAGTCATTTGCCTTTACGTGTAGATACTTCTACAGGGCCTATACAACTACATTAGTATACATAATATGTAACATATTATGTAGTTATTTGGCTATGGTCTTCTGTGAGGTGGAGGCCTGTTTTGTCCTACTGCTGAGCAAAGACTTCTCTTATTCAATCCCGTCTATCCATTGTCTCTTATCTCACTCCTCTTAAATTGACGTCATCATGGAAAAGTTGACACCATTTTTGCGGTTTGTGTTTTGTATAATTATTAATTTTGACATGTTTTATAAGTTATTTTGAATAGAGCTTTATGTAATGGAAACAAAAATAACGAATGATCGAATAGTTGAATAAACTATGTCATATTAAATAACTGCGTAAAGTTATAATATGTGTTCATTATGTTGTGTTATTGGAAATTGTTATGAAAGTTGAATGAGAACATACATTTATTCAGGGTAGTCATCTAGTAATCAATCGGGCGTTTTAATTAATAAGTTTATAAAGTACTAGCTGTTCCCCGCGGCTCCGCTCGCGTGGATGTCGGTTATCGCTGTAAATGTAGCCTATGTGTTATTCCAGATTGTAATCTATCTCTGTGCCAAATTTCATCCAGATCCGTTCAGTAGTTTTTACGTGAAAGAGTAACAAATATCTATCAATTCATCCATCCATACATCCATCCATACTTACAAACTTTCTCGTTTATAATATTAGTAGGATTGACCCAGTTTTGTATTAATGCTAAGAGGCCGTTTTTAGATTTTACTGCAAATAATTTGATTTTAATAATAATAGCAACCCATATATATCCCACTGCTGCACGGGTCTCCTCTCATCTGTCAAGAGAGAGAGAAGATTTCGGCCTTAATTTACACACGCGGGCCTAATGCGGGTTGGTGAATCAGACATGTCTTTTGAATTTCTTCTAAGACATATGGGTTTCCTCACGATATTTTCCTTCACCGTTAGCAGCATTTGATTTTATTTGATTATAATTTTAGGATAGAATAATATACTTTTGGGTTTTTAAATACTTTTTGAATGTATCCGTGTGTTTTGTAGTTTTTTTCACCCAAAAAGTGCTCAATGCGCGCGCCTAAAGACGTTTTTACTTTAAAAACATTAGAGGTACTTTCCGAGTCCGACTGCTGGTTCTGAGTTGAAATGATAGGGCTCCCCTATAATTTAAAAAAATGTTATAGGTGCGTTTGATTTTGTTTTGCTATAACGAATGGCAGCCCTATACATATAAAGTTTTCTCTACAGTTATTTATTTCATTGTTTGATATAATAAACAACAGAGCAAGGTTATGTCTATAGAACAGATCGGAAGCTTCTAGAAGCTTTTGTTAGAAGTTTTTGATAAATGAGTTTCCATGAATATCAAAGGGAATTTATAGTACAGATCACACGTCGACCGGTGAACAATTTTCATAAAGTAACTTTGTTTCATAAAACACTATCTCTTGCCCCGGGCTTCGCCTGCGTGAATGTCACTTATCGCGATTAAAAACCTATGTGCTACTCCAGACTATAATCTATCTGTGTGCCAAATTTCACCCAGATCCGTTCAGTAGTTTTTGCGTGAAAGGGTAAAAAACATACATCCATCAATCAATCAATCAGCCTATCGCAGTCCACTGCTGGACATAGGTCTCTCCTAAAACGCGCCACAGCACACGCACGGGGATCCGCACGGGGAACAGAACCGTGTCCTGTGGCGCGTGTATACATCCATAGAATCTTACAAATATTCGCGTTTATAATATTAGTAGGAAAATATAATAAATATGAATATTTGCAATATTAAAAGTTCACGGACAGCGAACGTGATGAGGTGCCGATCTATGAAGTGTTGCACCACTTCTTTACCGGCCCTTGGCGGTTGGATGTACAACACGTATCAGTGTTATTGAATACTTTTCCTATGCATTTAGCTCAAATATATTTATAGCAACAAGGAAAATGTCGAGTCCGGAGCAGGATTCGAACCTGCGCCTGCTGCATAGCGCACAATTGATAGTGCGGTGGCGCTGGGCCGGAACCCGAGAGGCACAAATTCGAATCCTGCTCCGAGCTCGACTTTTTCCACATTGCTTTAAATATTTAAAAGTATCAGTATGCCTAGCATCACGGCTAGTACGGAGTGTGAAAGCAAATCATTGACCTTTTCAATCCGCTCGGGGAACAGAAACCTTTTTATACTACGAGTAATTCTATTATTTTCTTTATACTACCTAGATGGCAAGCAAGCATACGGACCGCTTCATGGTAAGCAGATACGTTTGCAATTCTTGGGGCATTACTCGTGTGTTTGCCGATCTAAAAACTTTTACAAATAGAGCTTTGTGATTTTTTTTTTTTTTTTTTTTTTTTTTTTTTATACTACTTGGGTGGCAAACAAGCATACGGCCCACCTGATGTTAAGCAGTATCCGTAGCCTATAGACGCTTGCATTACCAGAGGTATCACTTGCGTGTTGCCAACCCATTTTTTTACACCAGGGCTTTAAGATGGAAGTAACCCTGGGATAGGAATACGTATCTTTCAAAACGCATTCCTAAATGAGCGCTGGAGACCTGTACTCACACACAGGAACACAACTACACCGCTGTGTGTAGTCATTTGGCTGTGGTCTTCTGTAAGGTGGAGGTTCTTCCCCAGTCGGGCTTGCTCGCTAGTATGGTGCCCTACCTCTCTTAAAAGATGTGATGTGATAGAGTATCCCTGGGATATGAAAACGTTTCGTTAAAAAGGCATCCCTGAATGAGTACTGGAGACCTGTACTATTCTGTGCCTGTAACTATTCACGCCAAGAACACAACTATACCGCTGTGTTTAATTATGATCACTTGTGTTGGGGTTCACTCGCTTCTTTCCTAGTATCTACATAGTAAGTATATTAGTTTGTGTGTGTGTGTGTGTGTGTGTGTGTGTGTGTGTGTGTGTGTGTGTGTGTGTGTGTGTGTGTGTGTGTGTGTGTGTGTGTGTGTGTGTGTGTGTGTGTGTGTGTGTGTGTGTGTGTGTGTGTGTGTGTGTGTGTGTGTGTGTGTGTGTGTGTGTGTGTATGGGCGGTTGTGAATTTGTGTCTGTGTGTTTGTATGGGTCGGCTAACTTAGTCTCACCAGTATATATCATCGTAGGTTAAAGTTTTAAGCCAGTCCGTAATAATGCGTTTACATTCATTTTTACTTTTTAACAGACTTCAAAAAGAGGAGGTTATAATATAACGCATAACTCCGTCATTTATGGACCGATTTGAAAAATTATTTTTTTGTCTGAGAGGACATACTTCCAGTTTGGTCCCATTATCATCAAAAGAAAGTTCTGATGATGGGATCCATGAGGAATCGAGGGAACTCCTCAAAAATTATAGGCAATATAGCAATTTCAATATTTTTAACAATTGATCAATCATTTGCATTCAGAAAGTGTAATTGGGTGAAGTAAAACTGATGAAGAAGACCACAGATGGCCATCTAAACTTCTCAATAATAAGTATTTTACTGATGGCGTTTACATAAGTTTCGATTATTGTTGCTAAGCAACTATTAATAAGAAATAATGACGTGACATGCACAGATTAAATATTGCTTTTAATACCTATTGACCTGTGTTCAGCCCGACGCTTAGTCGATTTTATTCGATTGTAACAAACAAATAAATTCTTTATTTCTTTATTTAAACATATTTATTCTCTTAATTTTTTCCTAATTTTCTCAAACACGTATTTAAAGGTATATTAGGTATATTCTGTATCATAAATGTGTGGTGTACAATAAAGAGTTTTCTATCAAATCAATTACCTATATAACTGACCGTGACTTCACCAAGACTTGATCAGAATATCAGCGCTGCAGTTTTAAATGCCACAGCACAGAGCTGAGATTACGACCCTTGCTGACATCACACAGGATAATTTTTTGTTTTGTTATTGTGTGTCTATTATTTTTGTTTATATCTGTTATCCTGTGTATGTTCGAATAAATGCTTTTCTTTCTGTCTTTCAAATGTAATGCAGCAAATGAAAACTTGTACATTTGAACTGAACAAAGTTTAAAGGTATTTGAAAATTTTACAACTTGCCGTACTGAAGTCGGTTTTTTTTGTTAAAATTATGGTATTACATTTTTAATTTTCGGTTAATTATGTTATATGTGTAAGTCGATTGTTTGGTATATTAAATGATATGGCTGTGATCTTCTGTAAGGTGGAGGTCTGTCGTCATTCGGGCTTGTTCGCTTTCTTACAGACCTTTAGTACAAAACAGTAGATCCACAAGCATTAAGTTATGTCCTGTCAAAAACTAACTATTCATCATCAGCCTATCGATCACAACACGATCCTCGGCTTCTCGCATCCAGCTACTCCCAGCCACCTTGCGAATATCGTCACTCTACGTTTCCTGAGGGCGTGCTACAATACGTTTTACGTCAGAAACTACTCCTAACTCGTAAATTATCCTGTACAGCATTAGTCTGTCGAATCTTTACGACCTCGTAACAATAACTAAACTTTCGACAGTAACAGGGACGAAGTACTTAGCTAATATTATTTATTCTGTTCTCGATAACAGACAAAACAATAATCTGTATTTCAATACTCAATTCAATTACTTAGGTATTCAGTTTCCAAACAACAATAATCTAGATATAGAGAGCAGAGTCAATAATATCATATGGTATTACCAGTTATGGTAGAACGTTCAAAACTTATTTGTATAAAATTTATAATCTACAACTTAGAATTCTAAAAGCAATTACACCTATTAAAATTAAAGAAAAAGTCTGTACGGATGACGATGTAGAAGGACTGTTCAAATATTGTAAAATCCTACCGATACATACAAAAGTGAAAATGTGGCTATTAATAGAACAATTTACGAACAAAGAACTACAAATAAAAGTTGATCATAAAATAAAAACCCGTAAAGTTACTCAATCAAAACTACAAATTCCAAGTTTTACGAATTATTATGGTAAAAGAACAAATGCTTATTTAATACCCAATCTCATTAATGATATACCATTACAAATACGAAGTGAAATAAATGATGAAAACTATAAAAATAAATTTAAAAAATATTTTAATTCATTAGAGTTATAATATTGCAACATACTGTATATTACACTCAGGTAGACACGGCCGCCCGGCTGGCGCCGGCGAGGACCGAGCTGCTTACCTATTTTTTATTATATTCTATCTATAAACGATTCCTTGCCGTTCTATATTTTTGTAAACAAGGTAGAATCGAAAAAGTTTATTCATTAATTATGTATATTATAAACATAGGTAGTAATATTATTTGTATCGAGTTGCTCAAGGGTGTTTTAACATCCAGACAAACCTGTTAAGGTTTTTTGTGATGTTTATATATTTAATATACTGTTTACTTAATATGAATAAATAAATTTAAAAAAAAAAAAAAAAGATATAATTTGTAGGTATCTTATCTACTTATTTAACATTCCAATAAATGTTTTGTTATTTTATCGAATGTACCAAGTTTTTCTTTCGCACTATGTTTGTAAAGTCCCTCGCGACACAGAGCTAATATAAGCTCTGTGTCGCGAGGGACTTTACAAACATACAATTAACGGACACAAAGTACACCAAGACTCAGAATAACGACTGAACTCAACAATCACTGCGGTCATATTAGTAGCGAGGTAAAAAAAAAAAAAAATTTTAGAGTGTGTCCAGATCTGACGAATGCGTTCGCGTCTGTTTACGCTCAAGCTATGCACCGTCCGTTATCGTAGCAATAGTGTTAGATATTCTATATATTAAATTAATTTACTGTGAATTACCTAGATTTATTATCTATGCTAACGCTTCCTTCTTGTTCAAAAAACGCGACACCGCCATTTACTAATTCGTACGCGACGGAGTTAATTTGTTCTGAGGAGTAAATGATTCAACAGATATAGAAATTGACTATTGAGTTCTTCTTTCAATAGCCATGTGAATCTGCGCGCAGCACGCGTGCCGAGCAGTTGCGGTGCATTCGTCAGATCTGGACACGCCATACACACACTTTTTCTACAACACAACATATTTTTTTACATAAAGAACTTACGAGAAGGTCATAAATTATAAATGTACCAAGTAAGCTTGAAAGATGATGTTAGCCAATTTTCCTACAGCTAACTCACTGAGAAATGTAGAGAATGAAGATAAATGATTAATGAGAAATGAATCATGAGATGAAATACATATAATCGAGAAATCTGCGACGCACTATGAAAAATTAAAGATCGTGGCATAGAGCTACGATTGGGATTCTTTCTTTCTACTGCTTGGTTGGCCACAAAACAAGCGATAAGGAGACATAATTTTTGTATTCTATTTAAGTTAGTGCCTATTTATTGATTTTTCTGTGCTCCTGTATACGTTTAAATAAATGTTATTTTTTGTCTAAGAAACTAGCAAGACGAGCAAAATTCAGACGAAAGCCCTTATCTTCAAAGAAAATACTTCAAATTTTGTTTTAAAAATAAAACACAGTTTTCTATTGGGAATTCGATTCGATGTGTCATTCATGAAGAACTCGAAACTCTCAGAGCGACGGCGACGGCGAGACGTTACGGAATACGCGGTATATATGGATGGATAATTCCAAATCACAGCAGTAGGTACCGCATGACAGAACATGGCAGATGTTTCAAATAGAAGATTATTTTTAAATCAATTTCAATTTTGAGAATAAACCTTAATTATTCGGTCTAATGAACATAATAAATCGAAGCCAATCTTAGTTCGTCTGAGTGTAGTCTAAACTCGTATTATACCTACTAGCAAAACGCTTGTGTCAAATTATTCAAGTGAAAACTTCTTTGGGGGAGTAGAGGATTTTTTGGGTGAACAAATATCATGGAAGTCGCGTCATTTCGCGTCAAAAAGAAGAAATGTATTGCGTAAGCTCGCGCGTGAAGCCGCCAAAAGTCATACTAAATAGCAATGTCATACGTTTTCGTTTTCGCGCGCAGTCGATTTGAGCCGCTAGTGAGTACGCACGTCTAAACACGTTTTGACAAAATATTATTATAATGCCGTATTGTGTAGTAAAACGTTGTAAAAATACTTCAGAGCGGCTCAAATCGACTGCGCGCGAAAACGAAAACGTATGACATTGCTATTTAGTATGACTTTTGGCGGCTTCACGCGCGAGTTCTACACGCTCCGTCTATCTTATTCTATTAGTCTGAGTGCGTAAGTTTCATTGTTTTTTCATTGTTCATTGCATTGAACACGCTACGACGCATAGAAATAGTATACTTCCTTACTAATAGGTATATCCTTACTAATATTATAAATGTGAAAGTTTGTAAGAATGGATGGATGGATGGATGGGTGGATGGATGGATGTTTGTTACTCTTTCACGCAATAACTACTGAACGGATCTGGATGAAATTGGCACAGAGATAGATTATATATGTACATATGGTCTGGAATAACAAATAGGGTACTTTTTACAGCGATAACCGACATCCACGCGGGCGGAGCCGCGGGCAACAGTTAGTATATAATACTTATAGTATACTTACAGCACCTCTCTTTTTGTGTTGTAAGATAAAATGAGCTAGAATGAAGCAGTATTTTCTTTTCATAAATATATACAAAGACTAAGTACTAAAATGAAACTGTTTATTTCACAAGTACCTAGGTACGAGTATGACTAGTTTACCATTATGTAATTATCTCAGAAACTTGTTATAGTTTTGATAAAAACAGTGAGTTAACTCAATTAAAATAATAGCATTAGCACCCATCTACAGGGGCCGTGCCATTTTTTAAGCGATTTATTGAAACTCTTGCTTCTATATTGAAACTCAGACAGGTGTTAATAAAGTCAAATTAAGTTGTCATTATTCGAAATTAAAAACCTATACTAATATTATATAATCGCGAAAGTTTGTAAGAAGTTATGAATGTTTGTTAATCTTTCACGCAAAACTACTAAACGGATGTGGATTAAATTCAGCATAGAGATAGCTTATAGTCTGGAATAACACATAGGCTACTTTTATCTCGGAAAAAAACCCGTTCCCGAGGGAATGTACGCGCGGGGGAAGCCGCGGGCGAAAACTGGTTGAAAATAAATCGCTAAAAAGATGTCCTGGTATGGCCTCAGTATATATTTAACT
This sequence comes from Trisateles emortualis, assembly GCA_947095525.1. Classification (NCBI taxonomy): domain Eukaryota; kingdom Metazoa; phylum Arthropoda; class Insecta; order Lepidoptera; family Erebidae; genus Trisateles; species Trisateles emortualis. The sequence goes on along the minus strand of OX352741.1, from coordinate 16,796,169 downwards.
GGCCTGTTGGTAGAGCGGTTAGTAACTCTGACTGCTAAACCGGAGGTCGTGTGTTCGATTCCCACCCAGGACAAATCTTTGTGTGATTTTCACGACTGTTTGTTTTGTTTGGGTGGCAATTATGTGTTATATATACGAGTATATGTATTTAGAAATATAAGTATTTTTATCTGTTGACTGATTTCCATTTGCTCTGCCTAGTTTGTAATCAGATGATGTGTGAGTTGACAGAAAATATAATGTGTGAGTGTGTGTCATACATAATATATTTTTGTATGTTTCAGATTCAAAATACTGTGCTGATAGAACAGCTTCTAAAGAATTTTAATGCCGAAGATTTCTCGCGAGACTAAAGGGTTCTTCAACGAGGGATTTTACAGGATCAGCATCGCAAGTGTAGCAAACGTTCCTAGGCTACGGTAACTGCATACCCTTAGACTGCATAGTAAACTACATAAATAAAATTGTATGCAAAATTGTAAAGAAATAATTTCTGTATGCCACAGGAATTAGCTGTTCTTACCAACACTGTGACCATATATAATATTATTCTCCGTATACGTTAACATGCAACGACTAGTCACTAATTAAGCACGTTTGTTTTTCTCTCATGTTTTCCTCACTGAGCGTCAATGTTTGCTAGAGAAATGATATGCGAAAGTGAATGAACTTATTCCAAGGGAGTTTATGACATTTCCTAGCTTGTTGGTCTGTATAGCTCTAGTGGTTATATGTATTCAACACGTGGACTCACAAAATTAATCTCTTTTCGTGTAATTATTAAATATTTTTGCATTTTTGCTATGCAATCAGCTCAAATTTAATATTTAAATATATTATAGCCAAAATGCTACAGCTATTTAATAGATAATATTGAGTGGTTTCATTCTATAATAACATTATTTCCTCGCAATTGGAAGATGTTGTACGTATAGACCTGTAACGGCTAACGTTTGAATGAAGCTGACGTCACTCCAAGATGGAAAAAAGCGGTGGACAAATTTGAAAGCCTGAACCCGAAAGGCGCAGGTTCGAATTCTGCGCCGGGCTCGTCTTTTTCCACATTGTTTTAATATTGCTATCTGGCGAATAAAAAGTTTCTTGCTAGTTCTTCTCAAGGCTTCATGTCAGCGAACTAGCCGTAGGATTTTTTTTGCTGTCATCAGCTTTATGGCTTATTCATAACTTATGACCTTCATATGTGTTACTTTGTAACCTAAATGATTTTTTTGAGTTTGAGTTCGATTTAAGTATCTTTTCGTATACCTACACTAAACGAATTCACACAGGCCGCGTATTGTACAGTTTGTTTTGTTATGTTTAATAATAATAATATTTTCGGGACAACTCACGCATCGCTATCTGATCCCTAACTAGGCAGAGCCTGTACTATGGTAACCAGACAACTGATAAACATACTTATATATTTCTAAATAAATACATATTATAGTTAGAAAATTACACCCAGACATAGAACAAACATTCGTGCTCATCACACAAAGATTTGTCCTGGGTGGGAACCCACGACCTCCGGCGGTTTTAAGTTACTATTTTTTTATATATATGTACATAGGCTATTGGATTAAGTACCTATAATAATAGTTTTATGTGTGTCTGTAAATAAAGAAATAAAGCCAAAACTTTATGTTATGATTTTCTTCTCTATCTATTCTTTGGTCTGTGTTAGGATTCGAGGTGTTATTTTTCTATAATAAATAGTCGTCCAGACCGATTTCAGTCATGGCAGACAATCTCTGGTGGCAACTGATTTTGTTTATATAATAAATAGATATTCAAATATTTGGAAATATATCTTTATATTTATAATTCTTCTGTACGTGTGTATGTCACTGAACTCCTCCTAAATTCGGCTGATTTTATTGAAATTTTGTGTGTGTGTTCGGGTAGGGCCCCAGATAGTTAAGATTCACAATTGGATCCGGTAGGTGGCACTGCTATCGCTATGACAGCTTTTCATAAGTAAGTATGTTTACCCGTTATAATAGTAACCCATATATGTCCCACTGCTGGGCACAGGTCTCCTCTCCTCTATCAAGAGAGAGAGGGTTTAGGCCTTAATTCACACACGCTGGCCTAATGCAGGCCTAAATAAATTTACCCGTTGTCTGGTTGTTTTAGTACTAACAGGCTGTGCTTAGTTTGGGATTATATGGCCGTGTGTTGCTTAAAGATATTATTATAATAACAAAAAGCAGCATTACTTTGATTACGAGTACATAGGAACGTCAACAATAAAAAAGCTCAGTATTTTGTGAGTTGAAGGCTTTTGTCAGTCAGTCTAAAGAGGAGCTAATGTATGGGCTTGCGTTATCAATCGAGGGATATTCAACTGTAATGAATAGCAGATAAAGTTGATTTTGGTTTGTGTCTAATAAAGTAAATAAATGTATTAATATTTCGGTGAAATTTAAAAGTTAAGTTGTAAAACTCTGATGAGACGTTGCAGCTTTACATCAGTAAGTCTTTAAAAGCCTTATAAACAAGAGCGTTATAAATAGGGACCCGCAGGGGTATTCCGTAAGAGCAAAAACCGAGCGACCGCGAAAACGGAGCAAAATCTGGCTGTCAGATTGAAAATCGGTATTCCGTAAAACGATAACCTTTTTGACGTTTAGCAATCGTGTGTGTCGTCACAGAGCAATCACAACTGTCAGTTTCCGATCGCTGTTTCTTAGAGAATCAGCCGGCGGGTATTCGGAAGCATATTTACCTAAAGTTATTTTTTGGCAATTTTATGAAAGCGCCTTCTAAACATATTTTCTTAAAATAATATTCTAGGATTGCCTCACTAATCAGATGTACATTTACTTAAAGTTACATTTAAACTACTAGTTCATTATGTGTACCTATGTATGGAAATGTAGATAATTAGTGCGTTATGTCAATAAAAAACACAATATTACGTTGTACCATGGAATGTTAAATCCAATTAATTACATCCCACGGAGAACTACACTACACTAAAATTTGTTAATCCAAGATTTTTCGGTAACGAGGTGCTTTCCATAATAACCATCATCTAATAATAATAATAGCAACCCATATATTATTATGTCCCACTGCTGGGCACGGGTCTCCTCTCCTCTATCAAGAGAGAGAGAGAGGGTTTAGGCCTTAATTCACACACGCTGGCCTAATGCGGGTTGGTGAATCAGACATGTCTTTTAGAATTTCTTTTTTAAGACATGTGGGTTTCCTCACTATGTTTTCCTTCACTGTTAGCAGATGGCGAATCATTTGATTAGTACATATAAACTCCACAAAGCGAAATTCACATTGGTACTGCCCGGGATCGAACTCGCACCTCTTGCGTGCAATTCGGTTACTTTCCCACTCGGACAGCACTGCTCATCACCATCATCTGACCTTAGGTAAATATGCATCCAAACATCCGATCTCTAGTTATAAACTATGACCACTATTTATTTTTACTATTTAGCTGGCAAACAAGCATACGGTCCGCTTGATGCTTAGCCAAAATATACTGACAGACAAACGAATCTCTAAATCACACCTGTACTAACGCACAGGAACACAACACTTTTTGCTTTGAATTCATTTCGTGATAACTTTGGTTATGTATACTTCAATATTAAAGCAATGTGAAAAAAGACGAGCTCGGAGCAGGATTCGAACTTGCGTCCTCGGGTTCCGGCCCAGCGCACTACCAGTGCCATCCGAGCTCCTACTCCGGAGTTCGCATTTGTCCACCGCTTTTTACGTTTAGGAGTGTTTATGTTAATCGGTAATAAAGGTAAAAAAACGTCCTTTTTTAATCTTAAAATAAATCAAAAGTCATATTATGGCCATTACATCGCTCCCTCGCTCTCAATTCCCAGCGGCAATCCGCCATTTTCCCGGATCAAAAGCATTGCGATAACCTATACATAAGTTAGCCGGCACGGGCTAAACGTGAGTGAAATTCTTATTGACCATTCTAGTGTTGTGTAAAGACTGTAATACTAAGCTTTGGTTTGCAGTTATTTAAGAGGTGGGCTAATTGGAACTGCTTAACAGAGGAAGTAGTCTTATTTTATATTTCTCGTATATTAAATACTGGCAAACAAGCATACGGCCCGCCTGATGGCAAGCAGTTAGTAGCCTATGGTTGTTTGCAATAAGCAGGGCATTACTCACGATTAAAAAAAACGTTCCCGTTTTACGTGCTTTTTAGAATCATCTTGCCAAAATTTAAAGAAATCCGAATCACGATTTCGCAGCGATATACCTACTAATATCGCTGGAAATATGTAGTTTTATTTTACCTAACACATTACTTGCTGATCAAATTTAGTTATTTTTGCCGACCATCAGAAGTAGCCCAGTTTTTTTTATACATAATAATGGAGCTGACCAAAACCTCTTTAATGAGCTGACAATTTAATACTCGAAGAAGAAGAAGTAAAGATATAACTTACCTCTGGATAAGGGCGACAGGTAATGGTAGTGTACACTAGCGCCACCTGCTGAACAGCCGGTAAGAGTGATGCTGTCAGGGTTGCCACCAAACATCATGATGTTGTTTTTTACCCAGTGCAGCGCGAACGACTGGTCTTTCAGCCCATTGTTGCCGGGAACATATTCATCGCCAGTGCTCAGGAAACCTACAAAACAATAATAATAATGCTTTATTGGATAAGAACAATACAATAACATTCTAGAGGTTCATGCAGTTCAGCTGTGGTCTTCTGTAAAATGGAGGTTCTTTAACTGCCAAGAACCCGGCTCCCGGATTCTTTGATAGGTATGCTATACGTCGAGAACCCGGCTACCGAGTCCATCTATAGATGGTTATTCCCTGCCCTCGTATCTAGCACTCGGCTACCGAGTCCAATTGTTAAATAGTAAGGGTTGGTAATTCGATGCTTTTCTTAAACGAATTGAATAAAATTATTTATTTGACTGAGTAAAAAGTCGTAACGGCTTTCTTAGCACTGAAAGTGTTTATAGTCCAGCTTGCAGTTCGCTTATAGGGTGCCCTATCTCACGTAAAATCAGATACTTAACACAGATACCTCTGCGTTACTATGCATAACTCTGCTTATCCACCTGAGGATAAAGCCGTCAGTTTAAGCATAAAGATTATTTTAAACGAGTTCAGAAACGAGGAGGTTATCAATTCGTGTGTATTTTTTTTATTGAAGGTAGCCTACAGTTTGTTACGGCAGAAATCTTTTTTTGTTTGAATGAACATACTTCCAGTTTGGTCCCATTTTTATAAAAACAAAGCTTTGATGATGGGAACCATAAAGAATTGAGGGAACTCCTCAAAAATCATAGGCACAAATATAGCAATTTCAATATTTTTTACAACAAACCAAACATTTGCATTCAGAAAGTGTAATTTGGTGAAGTGAAACTGGTGAAGAAGACCACAGATGGCTATCTTAAATTCTTAATAATAAGTATTTCACGGATTCACGGCGATAGGATAACTTTCGATTATGGTTGTTAAGCAACTATTACTTAGGAAATGTAATGTAGCAAATGAAAATGGTACAATTGAACTGAACTAATGATGAAGCTGGAATCATCGGTAGGCAGTGGAACTCCATAATTAAACAATGTAATCTAGTCGTGTCGGGCTTATTTTAATGGTAATGAGATGCACTTTAGCTGTAAGTTTTTAAGATGAGATAAGAGTATGAGTATGAGATAAGAGTTTGTATGAAAGTTCAACCTGTTTAAATACTTTAGACTTGGAATTTTAAGAGTTTTGAAAATTCTACAACTTATTGAAGTCGGTTTTTATTTAAAATTATGTAAATTAGGCTCAGATTTTAGTAAAACAAAATTTTCTGCGCAGCGGTTGCCATCTGGCCTTAGTAATCACAACAAAATTTTGATTAGAAAATTTATCTGACACTGTATTTATTTTAGCGCGTTTAGTTCGGGTATATTTGAGTCATTCGTTTAGATTAATGTTTGTTTGTTTAAATTAATGGCGACAAATTAAGAATAAACACTAAGATTTTCATCGCATATAATAATAGTATAGACTATAGAGATACCTGAGACAGAAGACATCACTCTTCCTTATCAAATGTACAATAAAGTCTTAGTTAAACTTCTTTATTTATTTAGATCAAATACATGATACTTATGAACGTCATAAGTATCATGTATAAGACCTGATTGATATAAGCTAAATGAAATGAGGTTTGAACAAGAATAAGTCGATAATAAGACTTAAGTTCTATGTGATGATTGAATGTTGCTAATTTATACATGAGTACCCAATAAAATACGAGGAGATCCATAGGAGAACTAAAGTGACCGACATAGTTCGAAGAATCAATTAAGTGCCAATGGGCAGGGCATATAGCTCGCAGAACCGATGGCCGTTGGGGCAGAAAGGTTCTAGAGTGGCGACCACGAACTGGCAGACGAAGCGTGGGCAGGCCTCCAACAAGGTGGACCGACGACCTGGTAAAAGTCGCGGGCAACCGATGGACAAGGTCAGCTCAGGACCGAACGATATAGAAAACCTTGGGGGAGACCTATGTCCAGCAGATGACGTCTTATGGCTGAGATGGATGGAGATGGACCCAATAAAATCAAATGCCAATATATTTTTTCACAATCACAATTCGCTGACTAGAGTAGGGCCTTAAGAAGAGTTGGCAAGAAACTCGGGCCACTCATTTAAATCGCCAAAGTTCAACACAACAAAATCGGTTATAACCTGGCCATGAAAAAGTTAAAATCTACAAAGGTATTTTGAGAAAGAACATAGGGTATCTTTACTCACACACTGACCCGCATGCAACAGCTAGTATTCTAACAATACCAGACACTTACCAAGTGGTCCAAGCCTGTAGTTGATTGTAACAACGATCATGTCCACATCCATGAGGTTTGAAGCATCATAAATGCCGCCCTCGCCGTACATGAAGGCGCCTCCGTGGATGAACACCATGACTGGCAGCATGGCACCTGGCTGCAGCCGAGGAGTGTGCACGTTCACGAATAGACAGTTCTCGCTACCTGAGGATACAGAATAATTTATGCAAAGGGGCAAAAATTTTGTCGAATGGTGACCACGAACTGAAAGACGCAGTATAGGCCGGCCTTTATAAAGGTGGACCGATGACCAGTTAAAATTTACGATCCCTGAAGAAAAAGATTATTAAAAACGGCATGCGTTTTTGAATACCAACCTAATAACAGTTATTCGTTTACAGGTCGCCAGTGCTCATCACTGGCGACCTGTTCTAACGCACAGTAACACATCTATACCACAGTGTGTAGTTATTTGGCTGTGGTCTTCTGTGAAGTGGAGGTTCTTTCCAAGTCGGGCTTAGCCGCTAGTATGGTGCGCTCTTCTCTTAAAAATATAAAAGCGGACTTAATGCCGGAAGCATTCTCAAATTACCTATAATCTTGCCAAGAAAGGGTTCGTACTGCAGACAGCCTGATAGAGCTCTGGTGGCATCCCACACTCCTGTCCATGGCTTCAGCTGTTGAGGTTCCTAAAAGCAAAGTCATTCGAATTATTAGTATGGTTTCTATTCATTTAATTTTGAAATATTACAAGTGTAGTTATAAATACAAGAATAATAAATGAAGGATACTATTTTGTTTAAGTAAATAAGTTCTAAACTTTGAAAATTTTGCAAATTGATATATAGCCTTTCTACATTTTTACAAAAATTGGTACCTAAGTTCCTATTTAGTTTTGGTCATGGATACAAGATTTTTACAACATAAATAATATAAAAAAAAACTACTTCAATACAAGTTGTAGAATTATCAAAAATTCCAATTCCCAAGTATTGAAACGGTATGAATTTTCATACAACATTTATCACACCTTTAGACGGACGGTTTTTTTTTAAATCTGATCATTTACAGCTAAAGTGCATCTGATGACCAGTCCAATAAGCCCAATTACATTATTTATGTTTCGTTGCCTGCCTGGCTTCATCATCAGATTTGTTCAATTACTAAATTTTAATTTACTACATTACATTTGCTTTGTAATAGTTGCTTAACAACCCTAATCAAGACTTATCTAATCACCATTCGTGAAAAACTTATCATTGAAAAGTTCAGGTGATCTGTGGTCTACTTCATCAGTTTCACTTCACCAAATTACACTTTCTGAATGTAAATGTTTAATTTGTAGTAGGAAATATAAAAATCGGTTTATGTATGCCTATAATTTTTGAGGAGTTCCCTCAATTCCTCATGATTCCCATCATCAGAACTGGCATTTGATGAAAATGGGACCAAACTGAAGGGATATACTTATAGACAAAAAAATATTTATTCAAATCGGTTTACGAATGACGGAGTTCTGCGGTAACAAACATTAAAAAACAACAAAAACACACGAATTGATAACCTCCTCTTCATGAATCCAATCAGTTACCTATCGCCTTATATAAAAAGACCTTAACAATGTTTTTGTTAAAACCTGTTGTTTACAAAATGTCACTTTGTTATTATAACAAGTTTTCGAAGTATAAATGATTCGTCACAGACTTATATATTATTATTATAGTTATTAGCTTAACCTTATTGATAACTTGATAAATAACTTTGTCACCGACTTTAAATACTACTGATAAGTATTAAATACTCACTGTAAGGGCAAACTGATAAAATGGCATATAAAATATGCGTATGAATCGCTTCATTTATCTAGCGATGTTACTTAACATCGCTAGGTCAATGAAGTGATTCTATTTGTTCTTAACAAACACATCCCTTATGCATACGCATATTTTGTATGCCATTTTGTCAGTTTCCTCATACTCGCTACGCACTCTCACACATTTTGGTGGAAGCGCCGCCAAATAAGGACATAAATGAGTTGCTATTTTTACTAGAGATCATCCAGTGGTCGAAATTCGATTGTATGTTTGTAAAGTCGTCCGCGACACAGAACTTGTTCTCTAGTGTGGCAGTTGTCTTTTTTAAAACAGAGAAAAAAAAACACATTTCTTCGTGCGCTCAATGTGCATAAAAAAGGGTACAATGTTTTTTCTTCGCATATGTAAAGAATTATAGATGTGGTAGTTGTGGTATTGATTTGTTCGGCAGAGTATGTGGCCGTGAAAAATTTATAGAGCAGAGAGTGAAATGATATTATCGATGGCTCTGCTCTTTGACCTTTGCAAATTATATACAAAATATTCTCAATTATGAAAGCGAACTGACATTCTAGTTAGTTTCACGGTCGTGGTCACACAAAGGGGAGTGCAATCAATTATAGCTGTAACGGCAATTAGTCGCTGTTCATCATTCACAGTTATTGGTCTGACACGTATCGGAAAATGGCCTGTTTGTTGCGACTGCTTGCCGTGCTCATGTGTCAGATTCGATTACCAGGTCAGGTAGATAATAGCAAACAATATGTGCCACTGCTGGGCACGGGTCTCTTCGGGTATCAAGAGAGAGAGATGGTTTTTAGTCCTAAATTCACACACGCTGGCCTTATGCAGATTGGTGTATCAGACATGTTTTTAAAATTTATTCTAAGATATGTGGGTTTCCTTCACCGTTAGCAAATGGTAAGTCGATCCCGACTGTTAACTGTCGTTAGACCAACACAGAGGCCTTAATATGGTTGATCTAAATAACTCTGACACTAGATTAACTACTAACCAAACGATAAGAAGAAGAAAAAGATGGTAAATCATTTGATTATTTATAGATTATAGATTCCACAAACTGAAAATCACATTGGTACTGCCACCCGAGATCGAACTTAAACCTGTGGCGTGAAAGGCGGTTGTTTCCCACTAGAAATGCCTCCCCGATTATGGCAATACACTAACTTCTTGTTACTCTAGCAAAACAGAGTAATAGGGAATTAGGTACAGATCTACATATACCTTTAAAATAAGCGTGATGCATGTTTCTGTATCACCTTTCAAATGTTTATTGTCTATTATATTACATGTAGCCTAAAACAAAAGTTAGTTTCTTTCGTGGTACCTACCTGTTCAAAATATTCAAAATGTTTCTTTGCCCGCATTTTATCTCAATAATTCTTTTAAGTATTATCATTTATACTAATACTAGCTGTCACGGCAAACTTCATACCGCCTTAGAATAAATAAAAGGTTTTTCTAAAATTTTTCAATTTTCCGGGCAATTTTCTTAATTTTTGATTACATAAGAACCTTCTCCTGATAATAACAAACACAACAATTAAAGAATTACCGAAATCGGTCCACCCGTTTACGCGTGATGCCTTGACGAAGGGAAATAGGGATTAATTTTTATATATAAGATTTTCTGGATTTTGAAAATTCTTTTACCAATGAAAAGCCACGTTATTTGTGAGTGTTATAGGCTAACCATTAATCCGAAAAATGTACAACGAAGTGGGCACGTGTCAGCTAGTAAAAAATAAAAATTATCAAAATATAAATGGCAAAGTTAAGTCTTTAAATTAAAGTAAATATAAATTGTACAACTCAATATTAATGTTAAACTGTTTCGAAATGCTGCAATGAATATTTTTCATTTTCATTTTCACAACTCTCCCGTGGCTACTGCGATTTTATTAACTCGGCCATCCATATAAATTTATACGATTTATTATTGCCAAGTGTTTGTTTTATTTAGCAGAATTATTATAAATTACCTAGGCGACCGAGTTTCGCTCCGCGTTTCTTTTTGTGAAATAATGAAGCATATTTGGGATTTTCTGACAAAAATGATTATGTGCGTGGCGTCTGGAATTGTATCCGAGATATATTATCTCAATAGGGTAAAGGGTCAAACTCGAAATCTATCTATACTATTATAATATTGTAAAGCTGAAGAGTTTGTTTGTTTGTTTGTTTGGTTGAAGGCGCTAATCTCAGAAAGTACTGGTTCGATTAGAAAAAATATTTTTTTCGTGAATAGTGCATTTATCCAGAAAGGCTATAGGCTATATAACATCACGCTATGATCAATAGGAGCGGAGCAGTAGTGAGATATGTTGCAAAAACGGGGAAAATATTCCAAATTACCACGCAGACGAAGTCGCGGGCGACCTCTAGTTAACAATAAAATAGTTGCTACTTAGTCGTAAAGTAGCAGAATTAGTTTGAGATCAAATTGAGGTGAAAAAAGTATCTTTCTGTACTCCTTTTCCGTATGCAAGCACTTACATTACCGAGTTACGGGCCTAGCACCTTTTGACAAGTTGTTTCCAACAACTTAGCTAAAGTGCTGGTCACCACATACTATGTGACATTTAGTATATAATTGTGTACCTTCAACTTTATTCTTAAGTGATTACCTTGTAAACAACGATTTGTATAAGATGCGAAATCTCACACTCTTTCGTGCGCGCAATGTAACATAAAAGGGGTAAAAAGTTTTATTCTATCATACTAATATTATAAACGCGAAAGTTTGTGAGTATGGACGGATGGATGGATGGATCGATGGATTTTTTGTTACTATTTCACGTAAAAACTACTGGATAAAATTTGGCACACAGATAGATTATGGTCTGGAATAACACATAGGCTTTTTACAGCGATAACCGACATCCACGCGGGCGGAGCCACGGGCAACAGCTAGTAGAAGATATAGAAGTTAATGTCCTAAAATGAGTGCTCTTCTTTTAATCACAGCTACCTTGTGTCTACAAAACTGTAGCACTGAACGATTATCTAAATATACCATCGAACACGGGAACCAAACTGCACACCTTACTCACAGTAGTCGTCCTCACAAACACTGCACCATCAAAGAATTTTACACACACACTAGCTGTTGCCCGCGGCTCCGCCCGCGTGGATGTCGGTTATCACTGCAAAAAGTAGCCTATGTGTTATTCCAGACTATAATCTATCTGTGTGCCAAATTTCATCCAGATCCGTTCAGTAGTTTTTACGTGAAAGAGTAACAAACATCCATCCATTCTCACAAACTTTCACATTTATAATATTAGTAAGAAAGTAAGGATTTATAATATTAGTAAGGATTAATCACGATTTAATAATGTACTACATGGCTATGCCGCTGCGAACCAGGTGTTTGAATATTCAGTAAATTGCAAGCACTAATTTTGTAGGCCGCAACACAATTTTGCGGTGAAGTTGACTTTGACCTATGCCTTTGTATGGCACGTTGACGCGTCAACAATAAATTTGCAATGTATCGGTTATTAATTAGAGCGAAAACAATACTCTCGCATCACTTCAGCAGAGGTCGCACCAATCGAACGTTGTTATTAGTTAAATCAGAAACTATAATGATATTAATCATAACAACATTAAAAACTTGTAGGTTTTCCTCGCGTGATATGTTAAAGAAAAGTGGACTGTTTTTTTTTTGAGGTTCAATTTTTTTTTATACTACTTAAGAGGCAAACAAGCATACGGCCTGCCTGAATTGCCGAATAAAGCGAGAAATTCACGAAGTAACAAAATCTGATGTATCCTCTAATTATTTTGTTGGTGGTTTTTTTTATATACTACTTGGGTGACAAATAACCATAAGGCCCGCCTGATGTTAAGCAGTTACCGAAGCCTATGGACGCTTGCGATAGCAGAGGTATAATTTGCGTGTTGTCGACCCATTTCTTTTTACACTAGGGCTTTAAGATGCTCAATGAGCGTATTTAGCTGTGGTCTTCTGTAAGGTGGCGATCTTTCCCCATTCAAGCATGTTCACTTGAAAGTTGTAAAAGCATAACAAACCACAATTGGAGACTTCGGGCTGATACTAAACATGTCTCGGCGGCATAATCTATACCATTTTGTTCGACCCGGGATCGAAGTCAAGACTTTCGGCACGGGCGGCACTTGTATTCTCAACAACTGCCACACCTATAAAGTCATCTAATCTGTGACCAGTCAGCTACCGGCAAACAAGATACAATAGAAAAATCATTGTGACCTGGACGCTGGCGGTGCTGTGACGGTTGAGGAGGCTCAAGGTGGCAGACAGCTTGATGAGACCATTACGACCTAGATTTAGACCTAAAGGATAAAAGCAATTATTACGAAGAGCTGGAGGATTTTAGAACTGTACAATTACAATTTACAGTTCAGTGAGATATAAATTTATAGTGAAATTAATTTATGGTGCGATTCGGAAATTCTGTCAATGTGTGCCGCATTGCGGCATTTGCGGCTGTTTGGAAGACGCAGGCGATTTGTCAATACTCAAGAATATAGTTATTTACCTTTGTGTAAAAATTCTTACTTATATTTAAAAAAAAAGTAATTGACTGGCCTGTTGGTCTACTCCCCTGCGTCACAGGGCTTGGTTCCCTAGTGCGGGAGTGGTGTTTAAAGATTTCCAGTGTTCATTTAAGGTTGCGTTTTATAAGACACTTTATTCTATTCTACGGATATCCCTGCTGGATATCCGTAGAATAGAATAAATTCAAATGATGTGAATTAGTTGCGTAACCTAGCAGGATTTTTAGATAAGCTAGTTGATTATTATTTATACCAAAAATAAAAAACATATCGAGAAATTTAAGGATACATCTTGAAGTTTACGAAACGATATTCAATCAAAAAAATAATCAGAGGGTGCATCAGATTTTATTACTTCGTGAATTTCTCGCTATTTTCCACTGCAAGACAAGTTGTGGAGTTGTTGAGCCAATTTGTGCGCTTCACAAATTTTAACAATTGCCTCGAATCTGTGTGTTCCTACGGACACTAAGTCCGAGATTTTGATGGCTGTAAAACCTCCTGCAACATAGGGATTACGAGTATTAGTGCGGATGTCGGATTTTAGGTAGACTACAAAAATGATGTAGGGCAACATTTCGTTGTTGGATGTCCATATACATGGAAACCACGTTAGAATCTGTCTGAAGAGATTGATAAAAGAACTATGTTTAGTTATTCTCTCTCTCTCTCTCGTTACAAAATTACTAATGACGAGATCCGTAGACAGACTAAAGTTTTCGACCTTAGCAGTAGTGGCAATGGGCAAGCCACATCGCTCGAAGAACTGATAACCATTGGGGATGAAAGGTTTTTGAGTGGGATGACCTTCCATTAGGTGGTCAGATGACCTCAAGCCACTGCTTGAGATCACCTGCCCACCTAGTGGAAGGACCTTAATAATAATTTATTACTGTTAAGCTGTCCTTCTGTGTTCACGGCCACTTACGGGCCGGGGCCCCTTCAGGCTAGAGGCCCGTGGCATTTGTTCATAACGCCACTCTATTACGCCTCTGCGCTCAGGACCGGCCATTTTGAAAAGATATTGGGGGGCTTACATTCAGCATACATGGGCATAAACCGGCTGACATGAAAAATATATTTGTTCGATGTAGATAGGTTAGGTTGGTAAAAATTACGATTTTCCTCATTATCCCTTACGGTCTTGGTCCCTCCCTTCCCTTCCTTTATGTATACTTACCTTATTACTAAATGCCAGTGATTCCTTAGACTTATTTAATTAGAATAGTTACGAAGGGCAAAGTTGCACTTGTGGACAAACTTGAGAGGAAATTAGGGTGGAGGTTCACAAAGTTAGTATACACGTGAAAATTAACTTCGATTTACAAACTTGGCCTGGCTATTGTAATCAGATATATGTCAATCTATCCGGGTAATAAAATAGGTGTTGCTTTGCTACATAGGCTTTTGATATCTATTTCTTTATTGTAATGATATATATATATATATATATATATATATATATATATATATATATATATATATATATATTATGTATTTATTTATATATATTCTGTTATTCTGTATGTATCTATGTATAATCTTATGTATGTATTATTTTATTTTTTCTTTTGTTATTATCCTGTTCTTTATCAAATGTACCTACACTTTGTTTAGCCTTGGTTTCCTCTAAACTTTCCACTTCTCAGAAGTTTGCTGTAAGAGAACTCAATTTTGAGTTAAGCTTTTGTGCATGATATTAATAATACCTATGTAACACTACCTGTATTTCTCTTGTGTACATTAAAGAATTAAATTAAATTAAGCTGATGTACACTCTTATAATCCGATGGAATGGCAATACGACACGACCGAAGAGACACCAGTTGTAGAACCAATAGATTTACGTGATTTCCTAGGCACTGGGATGTAAACACTGCCTATTTGGTGAATCTTGGGCATCTTTGGAGAATTTCTTGAGAGAAATACCCAATATCTAATTCGGACCTGATCCAAGAACTGAATACAGGGTCGTGATAACTAGGCCCACAACAGCCAACGAGATAGTTATAAAATGTAACCAGAAATAGCAGATTCAATGATCTTCTTCTTATCATTTGGTTAGTGGACAACCTGGTGACAGAGTTATTGAGATCGAACATATTTAGGTCTCTGTCGTGATTAAATGATGAAATTGTGATAATTTATTTAACTGCAAATAATTATATTTGTACTGTATGCAAAGCAAAAAAGCATTCATAATTAAAATATAAGTACTTAATACATTTTTAGGAGGTTTGCTATGGTTGTTAAATGAATGTAATTGTTTAACCTTACAAAACCTCCTAAAAATATTTTCTGAAAAAAAAAAAACAACTGGTACCTTAGCTGCTTTGCATACTGTAAAAAATTAAGTGGCGGTTTTCCCGAGAGACTATAGCATGGAGTTATATAGTTTCTAAAGCGTCGTCAACGCGTGATTGATACTCCCAGTGTTGCAAGCGTCCATAGGCTACGGTAACTGTTTTTCATCAAACGGGCCGTATCCTTGTTTGCCTCCTTGGTAGTATATTATGAACAATATTATGTTGGAGTAAACGTGGTATAAGTGTTGTTTTACCGCGCCCCGTCCCATCGCCGTCGACACAAAAACAAAACAAACTCGCACAGCGAGTTTACTCCCATGTTGTTTCAACAATATGGCTGCAGTAGTCGAATGAACATGTTGTTTCTAAATTAAAACAAAACATACTTTGTTTTCCCACTGCAGAAGTTAAAAAGCTAAATTATGTTTTGAGGTATCTCTGATTTTATTTATCTGAGGCTCAAGTTGTAAACAAGGGATAGAGGCAGGCCTTTCTTCTCTTTTGTTTTTTTTGATTTAAAAATATTCATCAAGTGAATCTAATAGAAGATTTTGACGTGACTGACTGTCAACCACAAAGAAAAACCCTATCCTTACAATTACTGTAAGTAACCAAAATCGCTGACATATTTTGGTTACATATGTATATCTGCTTTAAAAAAAATCTAAATGTGTTCGACTTTGACTTGACGATTGTTCCTGAGCGCTATAATTAGTTTTGTATAAGTTCATAATTTGTAGACCAGTTCCAAGAAAGAAATAAATGTTGGCAACATGCTGCAGCAGTTTTGGAACAATTTATTTGTTTATTAGTGAACAAATTGTATGGATAGAGAGAGGAGTTTGTCGAGCATCGCAATCGTACTTTGGGTTATAGACTTTGTATAAAGTAACACTGTATAGTGTTACGAATTGTGTTACAAACAAAATTTGCTGCCTACGTAAACAGCTTTATTTTTACGAACTTTTATTTTATTTTGATGATAACATACATTAAAATAAAATAAAAGTTCGTAAAAATAAAGCTGTTTACGTTACTACTGTTAGTAGGTCTGCTTGTTTAGGTCAAATCTTTGAAGTAAAATTTGAACTATTTCTCTGTGCCCGATAATAATAAATTGCTATGAAGGAACAACATCAAAACAAGATAGTCTCGTCTATTTGGGCTTGTTGGATTTATTTAATCTATTTATTTAGGATTGCCAACAAGAGATACACATAAAACATCATAACAAAAGATCAGAAAGCGAGCCAGGTGCTCTCTCAGTTACAGGCAACCACAGATAAAACAGTAGAACCCTGGCCAGTACTTGATACCTAGGTGCTGTCCAGAGTGAGTTGATGAAGTTGGAAGGACAAGAAACACAAACGAGACACCGTCTCGTGTTTTGGGCTCGTTATAAGGAATATTAAACGAAGAAGATTTGACGAGTTAAAAGCGCACAAAAACGAAAAAGCTAGTGTTGCTAGTTAAAAACATATTTTAAACTGTTTTTAAAACTTATTTTAAAATTTGGTATCTTGTAAGTAATATTTTCGTTAAGAGTGTACCTATTCACACATATAAGTGAAATAAGAAAAAAAACATTGTTTTCTAAGTGATAATTCTCAACTATGAACTGATGCAGGTTTAATTTTACAAAGCTAAATTATAGAATGTCGTTGACAAAGATATTACTTATCGTAGGTATAGTTTGGCGAAAAGCGGCTTACGCTTGGCTGTTTTTTATTTCCACATGTTAGTAAATAGTTTCATTTAATATGTCTTCTTTATGAGTCACAAGTCTCGAGATATCCACAGAGTAATATACTTAGGTAAGTGGGTACTTAGCTGCTTTATCTAACGCCTATTTGTTTTTATGGTACCTACATACGTATTAAACACATAACTCCTATGTTATAATATTCACACACACACATTGAAGTATAGTAAATATACGTAGCGTATTCATGTAGGTTTTCAACATCATCATCTCAGCCAAAAGACGTCCACTGCTGGACATAGGCATCCCCCAAAGACTCACTTCGCAATCTCTGAAAGATCAGGCGAAAGGCCATGGTATAGATGTCGAATGTGTTTTGGAAAACCGCAATCAAATGCCCGCGGCGATTTATTCCCTCATTCCATTATTATACATTTACGAGTATTAGGTATAATTGTAGGCCAATTATATCCCTCCAACTATATGAAGGAGACCCGTGCCCAGAAGTGGGACGTTTATGGGTTGAGAAGAGAGAGAAGAAAGGTATAACTCCATTAGACTAAACCCGAATTAGTCAGATGTTACTGTTTTAAATCATTTATTTTTGTGTGGTGTGTTTCGCTAATAGCGGCAAATATAACATTTGAAATAGAATATAAATTTTGATTAAGAATTAAGTATGAAAGTCATATCGAAATTTTGTGTCACAACAAATGGTTGTCCCTAGATTAGATGTACTTTATGTCATTTAATTGTATTTTTGTAAAGTCCCCCGCGAGACAGAGCTTGTGCCTTAGTGTGTGAGTTTATTTTAATAATAATGTCCGTGCTGTAGATACTCGGCGACCTCCAGCTTATCAGTCAGGGTCATTTTCTAACCAGACTTAACCAACAGGCCAGTATTTTTCATAACAATATTTTTAATAACAGTCTCAATAAGTTTAGGTTATTGTTGTGCAGTGATGCAGATAAGAGTAGAATGTGCAATACAATTTACGGTTTAATATTTGTTTGAATTTTGTTTTTATTTTTTTGTTCCTATTAAATTTTGTTTTATTATTTGTGATTCGGTTACCAATTTATTTCATAAGATATGTATTTACATGAATAGTTATTAAAATTAAAGTAACCTAACCTAACCTACTTACAAACAATCAGATATTAACCTATAAATAAAATATCTGATTGAGGTCGCAGTTCTGAGGAAAGGTGCCTAAAAGACTGGCCACATTTCCACGCTGGATTGCAAGGCTAATAGGTACGTTGACCCAAGTAAAGGCCAGCGTTAGGATCACGAGAAGACTCCACCAAACGCCTTGATATCATGATACAATTTGTGGGCACTTGGGCCCCATGGTCCTTGACAAATTATTATTAATATTGATTTCTTATTTTTTGTTTTGTTGAATTCTAGAACACAATTTTCTTCTAATTTTTTTTATGTACTTACGTATCTGAAATTATGCTACCTATGATTTATATAAATAATATTGAAAATGTTACTGGTGAAAGTTTTAAATATAAATGTTAATTTTTAGTTATCTTTTAATACTGTTTGTTTTCTGTACCATTTATAAATAAATAAATAAATGTTCTCCAAGACCTTATACTTATCAGTGAGGAGGTATTTATATTATCGTAAAATCGTTTATATAATAATGAAATAATAATGTTCAGTAATTAATGGAAACTTAGTTTAAATGCATAATATTAAGTACATTTTAATTACTTATTCTATTAATGAGACAATTGTCTATGGATAAGAATGAAAAACAAGTTTGATTTTAAGGTTGGTACCTATGCATCTAACGGTCATCGATATAGAATATCGAGGTCCAGAATCTAGTATTCTAGGTATAATACCTAGAGACCTGTACTCACACAAACTTTCACGTTTATAATATTAGTAGGATATTAGTAGAATGACAGACGAGGCTTGAGGACGACACGATTGGAAAATAGTAGGGAAATAATAAATTGCTAAAACGCAAAAAATATACAAAATATTATTAATATAATCAGTAGGTAGAATCTAATCACTCAGACATTATTATTTATAATATAAATATTTACAATAAGTAGGCGTTCAGGACGCCTCCACCACGGTTATATTTAGATAAATATTACGGTGCTTCGACTAAATAAAGCGTCTTTAGATAAAATATTATGAGGTGCTTTGTGAGGAACTTTGTATCCGTTAATTGCAATAATATAAAGAAAAGATATGCTACCTTGATACTGAGCTGTTTCCATGTTTCTGTGCGTAGGTACCTACTTGCTTACAGATTGCAAGTATGAATTATGAAATGAAGCTACTTGGCGTCTATTGACGTGTTAGTGCGATACCTACGTTTTTCTTACTAAGTATTGGCACAGAATACTTGTATGGGTAAATGTATGTTTGTAAAGTTCTCCGCAACACCACATGAGTAGATACACCACACAGAGCTTGTTCACTTATCTTTTATAATCGAAACGATTGAAATACATAGTTATAATACGTCACCTTACAAGCCCACCTTTAAAAGATCACCACCCTACAAAAGACCACACATAATGGTGTAATTACGCAAAAAATCTCCTGTGTCTGTGGTCATTAGTAGGTACCTACCCCTACCACTGTGTGTGTGTGTGTAACCTAACCAGTTACTCAACTGTGGTCTTATAGGCTTCATTTTATTTAAAAAAAATACGGAATCCCTACGAAATCTAAATAAATGTCTAGTCATGCGAATTCGGAACGTGCCGCTAATACTAAAATTAAAAAATATAATCTTACCCTAAATCTGTACTTGCCGACCGGCGGGCGCGCATATGGTATTCCTGAGAAGCTTGCATACGACTTTCCCTTAGTAGATACCTTCCACGAACCTTGTACAACACCATGGGGTAATCTGACAGTGGGATTTGGTGCCTGACTGGACACCAATCCAACTATCACCAAGCACAGAAATAACTTTAAAGACATCTTGTAAATGTCAAAGAGTTGGCACACGTGCGCGTGCGCCGGTCGCTCGCGTGTTACTGTTATGGTTTATACTGTTTATAGATAGATCGCGTATCGTTCGCCAGTTCACCTTGCGTTGGCAACGCACAGATAATTAAGCTCTTTAGATAATGGGCGGTTAAAGACGAATGAGGACTAATAAAGTATCAATTAATCTATAATAGTTATATGCAATTCGTTTATGAATGTAAACAGAAAAGATTTTACTGATACTATTACCTTTGCTATTAAACTTCTGTATTCTTCCTAGAACCATAGTAACTATTTAGTAATCTGTGCTAGAACGTTGGTGAGGATATTGTGGGTAGATAGCTAAAATATTGGGATCAAATGTTACTTATTTAATTTTCTAAAGACAAAGAATATACAGAGCGAAAATATGAAGCGCACGCTGTGACCCAGTGTGTGAAGTATTAGGTATATTTAATTTATCGTCTGTTCCCATGTCCCCATGTGTCAAGTGGCATATGATAAGGCTGGACCCGGCCACTCGTTCACTGTTCAGCGAGCCCCACATTGCCTCACAAACAGCGGACAACGCGTCGGTGTTGAAAGCATATAATTGCTTAGAAATAAGGGGTTTTCTGAAGAAAAATACCAAGTATTAGCATGAAGTCTGGTATTATAATTATCTTGCCGTCCGCTCCAGTTTCGCACGAGTGGTATTTCCTGGGGTCCCGTAATACTTTTGTCAATAAAATATAGCCTATGACACTCACAAATAACGTGGCTTTCTATTGGTAAAAGAATTTTAAAAATCGGTTTAGTTAAAGATTCCCCCAACAACATTACAAACTCATAAACTTTACCTTTTTTAAATATATGTAGTATCTAATAGATAACTGGACTCGTATTAGATGTCATTTATTCATTATTTAAACTTCAATAGGTATAAAATTTTGGTACACCTAATTCATGAAATATCTTATGGTATTATGTTATTGATGTGTATAGGAAAGACTGGTCTATTCTAGCACAAGATTGGGTTGAGTGGAAAAAGGAAATGGAGGCGTCTGCCCTGCAGTGTGACAGTACAGGCTGAAACTAATAATTATTATTATGCGTGTCCTTTCAAATTAGAGAACTAAAATAATATTATTGTTACTGAAATTTTCTTTTCCGCACTATATATAGGTTTACTGTAAAGACCCACATATCATAATAAGTACTATCTCTGTACGCAACTGTTTGTTGCCAAAATAAACTAAAAAATAATTTTAACAAAAAAATACCGACTTCAGTACGGCAAGTTGTAAAATTTTCAAATATTTGTTTGTTACAATCGAATAAAATCAACTGAGCGTCGGGCTGAACACAGGTCAAGTAGGTACTAAAAGCAATATTTAATCTGTGCAATCCGCGCTCAATTCATTTACTTCATTATTTCTTATTAATAGTTGCTTAGCAACAATAACCGAAACTTATCTAATCGCCATCAGTAAAATACTTATTATTGAAAAGTTCGGATGGCCATCTGTGGTCTTCTTCATCAGTTTTACTTCACCAAATTACACTTTCTGAATGCAAATGATTGATTAGTTGTTAAAAATATTGAAATTGCTATATGTGTGCCTATAACTTTTGAGGAGTTATCTCAATTCCTCATGGATCCCATTATCAGAACTTTCTTTTGATGATAATGGGACCAAACTGGAAGTATGTCCAGTCAGACAAAACAAGAATTTTTCAAATCGGTCCATAAATGAGGGAGTTATGCGGTAACAAACATTAAAAAAAAAAAAAAAAAAAAATACACACGAATTGATAACCTCCTCTTTTTGAAGTCGGTTAAAAATACATTTGTGTGCCTAAGAGCGTAATAGCCAAAAAGACTGTTAAAAATCTCAATTTCAACTAACCTCAAATAGCCAGCAGATTTATTAGAAAGCTTAAGAGTCTTAAGAGAGGTAGGGCACCATACTAGTGAGCAAGTCCGACTGGGGAAGGACCTCCACCTTACAGAAGACCACAGCCAAAAAACTACACACAGCGGTGTAGTTGTGAGTACAGGTCTTCAGCGCTCATTTTGGGATGCATTTTGAAATAAACGTATTTATATTCCAGGGATACTCCCATTCAAAGCCTTGGTGTAAAAATGGCTTGGTAACACGCAAGTGATACCTCTGGTATTGCAAGGGTCCATAGGCTACGGTAACTACTTAACATCAGGTGGGCCGAATGCTTGTTTGCCACCCAAGTAGTATAAAAAAAGCTTAAAACCATTATAATACCTAGTAATATTTGCGGGACAACTCACACATCGCTATCTGATCCCAAACTAGGCAGAGCCTGCACTATGGCAACCAGACAACTGAGAAACATACTTATATATTTCTAATTACATTACATACATAATATATTGTAGATAAATTACACCCAGACACAGAACAAACATTAGTGTTCATCACACAAAGATTTGTCCTGGGTGGGAATCGAACCCGCGACCACCGGTGTAGCAGTCAGAGTAACCAACCACTTGACCAACAGGCCTTTCGATTATATAGAGTAATTATTATTATTACCCTACTTAGTTCTCCCATCTTGCTAAAGCACAAAATAAATAGAAGTACTTATTACGTCAGACTATATGACAATACCGTGCCTTTGTTGAGAAGAAAATTTTATTTTATAGTGCTCCAAGAATAGCGTAGTAACTCCGTACAATGTATTTCCATTCCTAGTCACGTTTTTAATGACAGTATCTAGGTCTTCAACTTATTCAATTTTCGTTTCCATGTGGCTTGTTAGGTAAACAATATTATGTTTTATCCATTAGGTACTGTCTAGGAAAAGTTGGAACGAGTTAAGCAAAAATGTCAGTGGAATAAATTTATTTTACAAGAGTTCCGCTTTACCTATTTTTACCTACGGCCTGCGAGTTATAGGTCATTTCGCCCGCCATTTGTTCGCCCGAACGGGCCAAATAACCAAATTATAAAATTTATAATATTTGATTGGGCGTTTCGCCCGATAGAGGTTATATTACTTTTCATATGTACATACAGATTTTGATGCTGTCTGTCTGTACATAAAAAGTATCTAATAAAACTTCCATCAGGCGAAACGTCCAATCAAATATTTTAAATATTGTAACTTGGTCGTTTGGCCCGTTCGGGCGAACAAATGGCGGGCGAAACGACCCATAACTCCGACCCGCGATGGAGACGGGTTGCATGTTACCTACTATTTCCTCGACTGCCTCGGTGGTCCAGTGGCCGCAGTATGCGTCTGCCGTGCACGAGGTTGTGGGTTCGATTCCTACACAGGACAAAACTTTGTGTGACCCACGAAGAATTGTTCTGAGTCTGGGTGTAATTTGTGTCCGTTAATTGTATGTTTGTAAAGTCCCCCGCGACACAGAGCTTGTTCTCTAGTGCGGGAGTTGTCTTTAAAAAAAAAAATGGTTTTAAAAATCTATCGAAGTTTTTTTTAATTGCGGTTTTTTGAATTGAGAAAGAATAATTTAGGAGCAGATGTTAGACATGTTCTGAGAAGCTCTTAGCCAGGTGCACTCTCTGTTTGGTAAAACGATCAGTGGGTTAAGCTACCAAGGGCGAAGTTACTTTATAGATGTGTGACGACATAGTGGTATTTAATCTAAGCGTGTCCGTACTTCGGATGGCACGTTAAAAGCTTGTCCCGACTGTTATCAGTCTTTAGATCACGACATAGT
Organism: Trisateles emortualis; assembly: GCA_947095525.1. Classification (NCBI taxonomy): domain Eukaryota; kingdom Metazoa; phylum Arthropoda; class Insecta; order Lepidoptera; family Erebidae; genus Trisateles; species Trisateles emortualis. The sequence continues at coordinate 16,772,297 of OX352741.1, read as the reverse complement.
CCTAAATATGGGCGATCTAAATAACTCTGTCACCAGGTTGGCCACTAACCAAACGATAAGAAGAAGAAGATGGCCGTATATCACTTGTAACATAATTTGTGACGTCACTCTTGCTTTTACATTTTGTCCGTTATTGCGGTAACTATTTATCCAATTTAAGCTAACTGTGTATCTAAAACCAAGAGTGACGTCACAAATTACGTCATAGTTACCCCATCCACCACTTTAGAAAGCAATAGCAAGCAGTTTGAGAATTAGTAGACCACGCCAATTCCAACGATACCTCTTGTCGCTCTAAACCTTTTTAGTCCTACGAAAAGTTTTTTAAAATACATACCTACATTGGTTTTTATGCAAATCGTGTCCGCGGTGGTATTTGTCTGTAGCTTTTATTTTTACGATCTTGTGCCTGATAGCATTAAGGTTCAAAATTGACAAATGTAATTTTTCAACTTATGCCTTTTTTATCTAAAGATGCGACTTAATATTAAATTTCTCGAAATTATATACACTTAGGTAATTAATGTTCTATTTGAATGAACTTGAATAATTACTGAAGTATTGCTTTGAAGTATTTTCATCAAGTATTAAAATTGATGCTTTTAATAATTGTCTCATTCATTAAGTTTTCACTGTTTGTTAATATATACTTAAGCTGTATACAGTGCCAATTTATAAAAAGGTCAATGCCTGACGAATAAAATTGAACAATCCATAAGTTAAATAAATTGAGACAAAAAATTGTGTGATCAACAAATGGTTGTCCTAAGTCTGGGTGAACTTTGAGTCCGTTATTTGTATGTAAAGTCCCCCGTGACACAGGGCTTATTTCCCAGTGCGGGAGTTGACTTTAAAAAAAAAAATTAGGACTTAAGCATCGTTCAAGCGCGCATGACTGTCTGGGAAAGATCTACACACAGTAGTGTAGTTGTGCTCCCATTGCGGTTATCTGCGGCGGTCCGCGGTACTATGACGTTCTAAGAGCGCTTTATTTTCGGCAGTTATTAGAAACTAGTAATATGTCTATTTTATTACATAAATTTAAGGCAATCATTGTTCGACATAAACATACATCCACATCATAAGGGTGGCACCACGAGGTGCACGAGGTTGTGGGTTCGATTCCCATACAGGACAAAACTTTGTGTGACCCGCAAACAGTTGTTCTGAGTCTGGGTGTAATTGATGTCCGTTAATTGTATGTTTGTAAAGTTCCCCGCAACACAGACCTTGTTCCAAAGAGCGGAAGTTGTCTTTAAAATAAAAAATAAGTACAAGAAAAGTTTTGTGGTTGCCGCATGTGGCCCGTGTACGGCCACAATATAACGTCATGGTACGACTCCACGTTTTAAAATATTCTAACGACTAGCTGACCCGGCAAACTTCGCTTCGTACCGCCTCAAAATCAATAAATAAAACTTCAATTTTAAATTTAATTTTATTTCTGAACGTCTTTTAAATTTAATTGATTTCTAAACGACGGGATGAACATCAAATGTTTGATAGATAGGAATAGTTTCTAAGTAAAAGCCAAATTGTGGTTTTTACCGTTTTTACTATATTCCGAGCATTTTTTTATATTTATCTTTCAAACCTTACCTGGACTTCCACAAATAATTCAAAACCAAAATTAGCCAAATCAGTCCAGCTGTTCTCGAGTTTTAACGAGACTATCGAATAGCAATTGATTTTTATATATATAGATGTGTTTTTGAAAGAAATGGTTTCCTATCCCAGGGTCAATGACCCAAAGCTCTGAGTTTTAACACGTGAGTGACGTCCCAGATATTGCAAAGAAACATTTAAATAAATTTTAACAAATAATGCCTGATTTGAGGTCCTTTGAAAATAACTTTCAAGAATAAACAAAACTGAATAGCCCTTAATTGGACTAATTGAGGGGGCGGAACGGACAACGTGACACAAAAAATCGATCAACTTATAATTACATATGGGAAATTATAAGTCTAGCCACAAAAATATTTATTGGACACGTGATTAAACTTCTAATTTTATTACTAAGCAACGGGAAAATGACATAGCCTCTAATAAACTAATTCGTCTTTTTTACAACGCCCGCTAAATATTCTATAGAAAGCGTCAAGTAAAGATCATCAATTATTGTGACTTGTCCTTCTTATTTATGCATTACCACCTAATTTACTAACTCGGCCACGGATTTTACATCTCGTCACCATTTTACGTTTTACAGCTTCTACGCAATGTCCTCAAAAAAATATAATTCAAGCTTCTACAGAAAGCACCATTTATTATAACTTAGCATGTAAAATAATACATCATATTCTTTTATCGTGAAATAAGATACTGTAAATTCTAGCCCTGCGACTAAATTAATAGGTGGGCGACTAAATTACTAAGTGACCGACTAGAAAGTCATGCATTTGAATATTATTATATATTCATGCATTTGCTACCAGAAACGAGATGCTATCAGACAAGTAGGTTAGGTTAGGTTAGAACTGTGACCCTAACAACGCGCGAGCCGAGCGAGCGAAGCGAGCGTGCCGCGGCAGCGGCCGGCGAAGCGCTAATTTTTATAAATTGTGTTCGCCCTCAGTTTTTAGCTCAAAAGTCTTTTATTTTGTATCTCCTCAATAGCTTCTGATAATATTAGTGGCCAATATACCGACTATTTGATGACATTTTTAGCAAAATTTTGACTATCGATTTATATGGGATGAGTTACATTTTAAACGTACTCAGTTAAAAAGTTAGATGCTAAATAAATATATATTTTGATGTCATTTAATAGTATTTTAGAAGTTTACTATTAGAATGCATGCTACAAATTTAGATGCTAAAAAATAATCATTATGCTGAATAGTATTTAGAGTGGTTCACATAGAAGATAACTAGTGGCTAAGATAGTATTATTTTGATGCTCGTTAATTGTGGCTGACTTAGTAATTTAGAAGGCAACATACATTTTTGGGGGCGAATAATGATACTAAAAAGAAGCCTGTTTAATTAGCACCCATTACATATTTTGATTTGAAAACAAAATAAACAGTTTTATTAGGTAAGTAATCAATTTTTAAGCTATTGCATAGCTTCTATCGCGGGCCTTGAGCGTGGAGACCGAATCCAGAAATTCCGTAACGAAAATAACCTAACCTAACACTCCGACCGGCACAGCGGTGATACTTTAATGACGAATTCTCTAAACGGCCAATAATAATATGTCAAATTTGTGAAAGGAGGTTTTGATCTAAGAGAATAAAAAATAAGTAAAGAATAAATTAAAGGTCAAATAGTAGTTTATTATTATATATTTTTATGAATCATTGAGAATAAAATAAAATGATTTAGATAATTCTGTAATTTTTTATTTGTTTCGAAAAAAAAAATGATACTATAAAATATGCAATAGCTTTACCGCGGCGGTCCCCGAGTGCCACACGTCTTTTTTTTATTTCTAGACATCGTCCGGTAATTGAAATTCCACCACGATGCTTTCTTCAGTCCTACAGTTTACCTGTGCCAAAATTCACTAAAAATATGCTTAAAAAGAGAAACAAAGTTTTTATAAAATCGGTTGTACAGGCAAAACTGCTATAATTAGAAAGTTAAAATTTAAAACAAAGGTTTATTTTCACCTCAACCCATTATCGTTCCACTGCTGGGCACGGGTCTCCTCCATAAATTTGGAGAAATATTAGCCTACTATATATATTTTATATAACGTAAGTATCCGCTGAGATAGGATTCTACTAAAGACTAAACGGATTAGAGACTAGACTAAACGGGTAATATATAGGTGAGGGTCAAGCTAGGGCGGGCCACTCACTATCATCAGTCCTTGTAGTGACTGCTCCTGTCGCGTGACTGCGTGGCACGTGTCTTTCTTCTATTTCCAGTTATCTAATCACCTGCATTGCGAAGGTCTCACTGTATTAACTCTTATTATATTTTCTATCACTAAGAGAAAAATATATTTTACTAGCTGTTGCCCGCGGCTCCGCATGCGTGGATGTCGGTTATCGCTGTAAAATAACTATGTGTTATTCCAGACCATAATCTATCTCTGTGCCAAATTTCATCCAGATCGGTTCAGTAGTTTTTACGTGAAAGAGTAACAAACATCCATCCATCCATCCATACTTACAAACTTCACACACTGCCTTGGTGGTCCAGTGGTCGCAGTATGCGCCTGCTGTGCACGAGGTTGTGGGTTCGATTCCCACACAGGACAAATCTTTGTGTGGCCCACAAAGAGTTGTTCTGAGTCTGGGTGTAATTTGTGTCCGTTAATTGTATGTTTGTAAAGTCCCCCGCGACACAGAGCTTGTTCTCTAGTGCAAGAGTAGTCTTTTAAAAAAAAAAAAAAACTTTCGCGTTTATAATATTAGTATGATTTAACAACACACGCGCAGCTTACCAGCCAAACCGCTTTCCTTGTAAAACCGTACAAGGAGGTCAAAAGGGTCATATTTGTAGATTAGGTCCAAACTTGGAGGTCCTACAGGTGCAGTGGGCAACGGAGATAGCTGTACAGGGCCGTTATATGAAGATTAGATTTTTTGAAAAATTACTCACAGTGTGAGCGTAGCCAAAGATCAAATAGCAATGAAATTGGACTATCCGTTTTGTTGTTATAACAGCACAGACTAGGAGTCGATCCCTGGGACGGGCTAAGTGTGATTGGATTTGTTGGAAACAAAATAAATCAGCAAGGAGCCTGAAATTTATAGCAATAGTTTTTGCTTCATATTACATTATGCTTAACACAGCAGGCTACACGTGGGTATCACACAACTCTGCTTATCCCTCCGCCATAATAGAAGTAAAGCTATGCATCCTATGTTTTAAAGCGGTGATGGCATAGTGGGAAAGTAACTGACTTGCACAATCGGTGTAAGTTCGATCCCGGGTGGCAGTACCAATGTAAATTTTACTTTAAGGAATTTATATTTACTAATCAAATGATTTACCATCTACTAACGGTGAAGGTAAACATAATTTGGAAACCCACATGTCTTAGAATAATAATAATAATAATAAATCTTTATTCAAGGTTTTACAATAGGTTTATATGCCCTGATTCCCAAACTAGCGTGAGCTGTGTGTTAGGAATCAGTTCCTTCCCAGAAACAATCGAAACAAAAGTTACAATCTAGTTTATAAGTAGGTACATCTATATAAGTAAAAATTAAGTTTATACAATAGTAACTGTTATATTATTGTATGTTATAATATACGCATTGTTTGTCTATATTTACAAAATAAAGACAAACTGTACACAATATATAGAAGAAAGGGTATTCCTCGAAGCGCACCCATTTTGAAACGCATCCATTACAAAACGCACCTAAAGTATTCCTCGAAACGCACCATTCAGGTGCGGTATATTTTTAATTTATTTCCTTACCGAACCTGAATGGTGCGTTTCGAGGAATACTTTAGGTGCGTTTCTTCAGGTCCGTTTCAAAATGGGTGCGCTTCGAGGTAAACCTAAGAAGAAATTCTAAAGATATTAGGCCAGCGTGTATGAATTAAGACCTAATAAACCCTCTCTCTCTCTCTTGATAGAGGTGAGACCCGTGCCCAGCAGTGGGACATATATGGGTTAACATTATATATGTATATGTATTATAATATGTTATGAAGAAAACCATTTGATTTTATACCAACCTTGTAATATCTTTGTAACCATCACGCGGCTCTCTCACGTGGCTCCGTCAGGGACTTCGAACGAAGCCAATTACTGTTTGATTGAACCTCTTGTTTTGAAATATAAGCTTGAATAGTTTTCTAATTAAATATATTGTTACGTCTGCACTTTGCACTTGAGTAGTTAGTTGGTGTTAGTGTGTTGAAGTAACTTGATTCTAGTTTGTAGTATTTTAGAGAGTTAGGACTACGTTAGGAAAGTATATAATACGTTACACAAGCGAGTGAGCCTGACATATTTTTATATGTATAATAAAAAAACCGAGTGGTGACGTGGGGCACCAGATAGGAACGAATTTCAAGTTCTATTCTAGGTATAAAGAAAATAATTATTCGGGTATACATTTCTTATTATGATTTTTAATCGATAAAAATAAAAAACTACTTTACAGAATTATCTACACAATTTTAGTTTAGGTATTCTCAATTATTCATAAAAATACATAATAAAAAAGAATACTTGAAATAATTCTTTAAGACTCCCTTATATAATGATCGCCCGTGGTAGAAATTCAACCAGAATTTTTAAGCTACTATTTGACCTTTAATTTATTCTGTACTTACTTTACTATTAGATCAAAAACCTCCTTACACAAATTTTAAATATTATTACTATTGGCCGTTTAGAGAATTCGCCATTCATATTGTTACGACGCACAGGTTGGCCCTAAAAACTACCGCTATCTGAAAACAATAGCTATTCATAAAGTGTCTCGAACAATACAGAAAAAAACATCATAAAGAGAACAAAGGATGAATAGCGGTCGAACGGAACGTGCGAATATGAACCTTAGCGTATGGGCCCAAGGTTTATGGCACTTAGCACGGTAACTTGTTTACATCTGAATGAACGTTCGAGTAACGGGTTTCTTCGTAAAGACGTTACTATAACTTACTACGATCCTCGCGTATATTCTCGATTCCGTGGCGAGTTATATATAAGGGGCCGACGTGCGGCGGACAGTCAGTCTTGTTTGAAGAGTCTTAGTTGAGTCTTCGTTGAGCAGTCAACGAGTCTTCACTGAGAAGAAGACAGCGATACAGGCGATATATCGGGACGATATTGGAAGACTTTAGTGAAGTGTTTTGTGTTATAGTGAAGAGTTTAGTGAGTGAACTCTTATAGTGTGTAATTGTGTTTACGGTGTATTGTAAGTGACATTGTGTGTTTTGTGCTGAAGTGCTAATATACTCGTTATCGCGTAACCTGGCATTTTAATCGAACCCTATCCTGACAAGTAACTATTGTTGTCGTCATTGAACATAACAATTAGTGTCAGCGGTAGTTCGTAACAACTGGTCTCAGAGTTGGGACGTAACTTTGGTGTCAGAAGCGGAATGTCAGTCACACTACGCGACGGAGACGAGGGAGTTTACATGCAACAGTTGACGACAGAAGTGCAAATGCCTGTCAGACCGAGCGACGGTGACAAGGGGGCATGCACTCGTCAACAGGCTGTTTTGGAGTCTTGTGAACCTGCAACTGCAGCTGAGGAAGACAGCAGCCCGCCGCCAACTCATCTGGTCACCACTGGGGCCGAGGAAAATATTGGCACACCATCGACTTCTGCGGATACCTCAGCGGGCCCGACAGCGACAAGTCCTTCTAATGTGGTTGATTTGTCGATCCTCTTGGCCACTATGCAAGACTTCCAACGTCAACAACGCCAAGCTGTGGAAAGAATTATGCAGAGTGTACAAGTTCATAGGGAGGCTCAGCGCCAAAATGTGCAAGAGCTAATGCGGATATGCGACTCCATAAAGTTTCAGCCTAGCACACATCAAGCTATGGAAGACGTCAAGAACAGCCAACGTGAAGGTACGGAGGACGTAAAGGATGTTCATCTTCAGAGGCAAGATATGGAGAACGTAATGGATAGCCAAGGACAAGCTATGGGGAACGTCAAGGATAACTACGGTGAGGCTATGGAGGACGTCAAGGTTAGCTATGGTGAAGCTATGGGGGACGTCCAGGATAGCTGTGGTGAAGCTATGGGGGACGTCAAGGTTAGCTATGGTAAAGCTATGGAGGACGTCCAGGATAGCTGTGGTGAAGCTATTAGGGACGTCAAGGATAGCTATGGTGAAGCTATAGAGGACGTCAAGGATAGCTATAGTGAAGTTATAAAGGACGTTAAGGATAGCTATGGAGAGGCTATGGAGGACGTTAAGGATTGCCAACGTGAAGTTATGGAGGACGTCAGGGATCTTCAGAGGCACGTTATGGAGGACGTCAAGGATTGCCAGCGGTATGCTACGGAGGACGAAGTCAAATTTTCTACGAGAAAGGTGAGTTGTAGCGAGGCAGCGGTATTAGAACCGGGTCCCGAACCGATGGACATGCAGAAGGAAGAAGAACAACTTACGACTCAGGTGGAAGAGAGTAATGTGAAGATTTTAAACCTTCGAGAGTTGAATAAATCCTGGAAGAAAGAAGATTTTGTGAAGGCACTGAAGAAATCTAGCGGACGTGAGGATATTGCTGGCTACGGCGGACGCGACGGGTTCCGCATTATTGAACGTGCTGGATTAGCACGAAGAGAACATAACTGTGAATTTATGTATAGAACTTTTGGTGAACAGGATCGTGACCCACCGCCTAAGAGAAGATGGCTATGGGTTGAAGAAGAAGTTAAGCCCCGTGTGCGTATGAAGTTGCAGGATTACTCTGCAGACCCGCGACAGGAATCGTGCGGGTGCCGTGCAGACATGCCGAGTGACAGACCATATGGAGATGTTGCTCGGGACGAGCAAGTTTAAGAGGGGGGCAGTGTTACGACGCACAGGTTGGCCCTAAAAACTACCGCTATCTGAAAACAATAGCTATTCATAAAGTGTCTCGAACAATACAGAAAAAAACATCATAAAGAGAACAAAGGATGAATAGCGGTCGAACGGAACGTGCGAATATGAACCTTAGCGTATGGGCCCAAGGTTTATGGCACTTAGCACGGTAACTTGTTTACATCTGAATGAACGTTCGAGTAACGGGTTTCTTCGTAAAGACGTTACTATAACTTACTACGATCCTCGCGTATATTCTCGATTCCGTGGCGAGTTATATATAAGGGGCCGACGTGCGGCGGACAGTCAGTCTTGTTTGAAGAGTCTTAGTTGAGTCTTCGTTGAGCAGTCAACGAGTCTTCACTGAGAAGAAGACAGCGATACAGGCGATATATCGGGACGATATTGGAAGACTTTAGTGAAGTGTTTTGTGTTATAGTGAAGAGTTTAGTGAGTGAACTCTTATAGTGTGTAATTGTGTTTACGGTGTATTGTAAGTGACATTGTGTGTTTTGTGCTGAAGTGCTAATATACTCGTTATCGCGTAACCTGGCATTTTAATCGAACCCTATCCTGACAAGTAACTATTGTTGTCGTCATTGAACATAACAATTAGTGTCAGCGGTAGTTCGTAACAACTGGTCTCAGAGTTGGGACGTAACAATATAATATAAAAGTGTCGTTACAACTTTTGGTCTTAATTTTTTCCGTCTAGCCCCCTTTGGCAACGCGCGATAAGGAACTTCGTTCCTATAACAATTATTATTAGTCATTACTGTCCCACTGCACGGCAAATGCCTTCATTTCCTTCTTCCATTGGTCACGATAAGGACCTCTCTGTTGCCAGTCAGCGCGGTAAGAGCCAAGCCTCACCATCTGGCAGTCGATATGCTTGTTTGCTACATTAGAAGTTTAAATTAAGGAAAGCTCCTATACATATATATATACGAGGACGTGTTCATTCAAATAGTAGGCCCTCAGGACGAATTATCAAGATAAATATAGCCTAAACTAGTAGGATATACTTGGTACACACAAGTCTATCCTACTATCATATCCTACTATTATTATAAATGTGAAAGTTTGTGAGTGTGGATGGATGGATGGATGTTTGTTACTCTTTCACGCAATAACTACTGAACGGATCTGGATGAAGTTTGGCACAGAGATTGATTATAGTCTGCAATAACACATAGGCTACTTTTTACAGTGGTAACCGACATCAGCAGGCCGCGGGCAACAGCTAGTTATTATAACACTATTCTTGTATAAGAATAGGGTTATATATAATTTGTAACATGGCAGCTCTATTACCTAGATTTATGGTTGTCATTGTACGAAATTTAAATTGAGACCGAAAATAAATCGCTATAAGTACCAATGTACCAATGTGTTCTCGTGAAGAATATTTTTTAAATGTTCGACCCCTGTTTTGTAAAATATTTTTTAAAAGAGAGAAACAAAGGCTTCAATCATAAACATTCCACTTTCTGTGTCCGAGGTTAAAACAATCCGTAAAATTATATTTGTTTAATGAAATTAAAACATTTTCATAGGTATTAAACGTTTGCTGAGTCTCTTTGCGTAAAACGGCTAATACACACCACATAATTTGTTTGTATTCTTGTATTTTATTTAGATTTCTGTGGTTGGGATCCGCCAAATTTTAAGAGTTTAATTATACTATTTCTAAGTACAATTTATTTCATAAGATATTTACAGAATAATAATAAAAATTAAAGTAATATATATAATAACCTGAACTACTTGCAAGCAATTAGGTAGATACATATTATATAACATCGTGAGGAAACCCACATGTCTTAGAAGAAATTCTAAAGACATGTCTGATTCATCAACCCGCATTAGGCCAGCGTGTGTGAATTAAGGCCTCTCTCTCTTTCGTGATAGAGCAGAGGAGACCCGTGCCTAGCAGTCAGACAAATATGGCTTGCTATTATTATATGTATAATTATGAATTGTGCTTGATGAATTAATGTTTTTTTCTTTCTTTCTAGTATGAACTTTGAAGATAATAGAGTCAATCAATCAAACATGTTTATATGTTTGTAAAGTCCCTCGCGATACAGGCCTTGTTAAACCTTGTGCGCTTAAAAAATAAAAAATGTAAAATCTTTACATCTTATACTCATAAAGAAACACAGTGTTCCCTAACTTTCAATAAATTAGTCGGTTGACGTTTTTCTTAAAGTCTGAATGACAATGATCAATTTGATTAAATAAAGTTAAGATTGACAGATTTGAGCGATTTTGCTTAACTCAATTTATTATACATTTTGTTTCGAAATAGACACTGCCCATTTACGGGTAAGTTTTTCATCCTAGAATGTTACATAACAACGTAATCAATACTTATTTATCTAAATTTATTAAATTTAAAGAAGTCAAATCTTAAACAGTCTTAGTCTCAATTATGGTACAGAAATAAATAGATGCCTCTCAAACTTAGGTAACAAATTTAAATCATTTGTAAGCACGAATAGAATTTATTAAATTCATTTTCCTCCTTAAAGAATAAGTCGATCTGTGTCAGTCAGCACCGGCTTTACCTAATCCAGCGCCCCGGGGCAAGATATTTTAAAGAGCTCTTAATTCCATAAGTCACGAGAGCGACGCTCCTTTGTCTTTATAAATAAAGATAATACTGTAGAGGTTTATTGGTGGTCACTAGCTGGCCATGTGACCATAGTAAAACCTCTGGCATTTTAGAAAAGTAAATGTAATTATATTGGAATACTAGCTGACCCAGCAAACGTTGTTTTGCTACTAAAATAGTAATATCGCTATTAAAAAATCGTAGGTTCGGGGTTGAAAAAAATCGGGGTTGATCGTAGAGGGGTGAAAATTAAGGAAACAACCCTTAATTTTCAGTATTTTTTAATGCTGAATTATAAAAAAAAAACAATATCCTTAACATTTAGGGGGATGAAAAATAGATGTTGTCCGATTCGCAGACGATATGCACACAAAATTTCACGAAAATCGGTCGAGCCATTTCGGAGGAGTTTAATTACAAACACCTTGACATGAGAATTTTATATATAAGATAATGTATTATGTTTAAGTAGGTGAATATAACGAAGTCAGTGATAAATATCCTATCGTTTCATTGAAGAGACTTAACTAGAGTGGAGCATCTGTCGCTTGGCATTATTGTACCTCAAAAGACCCAAGCGTACGTCACCAGAAGTACGAGCTGCCCCTCTAAACAAGTGGCATAAGCGATAGTTGAATCGAAAAGTAGTAAAAGTAAATGTATGGGCTTTGACGTAAGTTTACGACATTATATCGTAGACTTACGTCAAATCCCATACATTTGTTTTTTTGACTTTTCGATTCGACTACCGTTTATGCCACTTGTGTAAAGGCTCAGCCCCTCTAGACAAGTGGCATAAACGGCAATCGAATCGAAAAGTCAAAAAAGCAAATGTATGGGATTTGACGTAAGTTTATGATACAATGTCGTATAGTTACGTCAAAACCCATACATTTACTTTTACTACTTTTCGATTCAACTATCGCTTATGCCACTTGTTTAGAGGGGCAGCTCGGACTTCTGGTGACGTACGCTTGGGTCCTTTGAGGTACAATAATGCCAAACGACGGATGCTCCAGTTGCTTTTGGACTTCGATTATGCCACTTGTCTAGAGGGGCTGAGCAGAGAGAAAGGTTGACGGCGGCGGCGGCGGCGGGGCTCTACAATACCTACTAAAGATAGCACTTGTAACTAGAGTACAACTAAATAGGAGTGTGTATTAACCTCTCAAGTAAATATGCGTCAGCGGTATTAATAATTTAATAAAGAGGACTATGGCAGAAAGTTGAGTAACAATGAATTTCATAACTACACTACCACATTACATTCATATTTGAACTAAAATTAAATGTGAAGGCCCGAATTGTTAGGAATGTAATTACGTATATGTTTTAGAAACGTAGCTGAATTTTAAGTTTCTTAGTTTGGTCAGGATTTTCATGATGGTTATGTCAATACCATTATGTATTTGAGTTTTGCATTGGGATTTTGCTCAAAGAATATTTAGTACCCATTTTTTTATGTATAAACTAGCCGACCGACTTCGCATCGGTGCAATTTACTAATAACAAAAAATCTATATTTAATGGGTCATTTCTTGTTATTATGAAAACATGGAACAGTTTGAAAAAACAGTTAAGCTAAGCTAAATTTTAAAAAAAAACATCAAAATGGAAAGGTATTTTTAGTACCATAACTATTGTATAGCGTTAACAAACGGTAACGTTACCAAACGGACGTAACACGTAACCCTCTTTTTAAACACACTAAGTAATTGTACGTAATTGTGCAAAAAAGAGACAACTAATCCATTCTTATAAAGTTTCAAAGCGTACTAACTTCTTTAGGGTCGACACTTTCACAGCTTCTTTATGTTTTCCAAATGAAAATTTTTATAAGAATCCTACTAATATTATAAATGAGAAATTTTAGGAGGATGGATGTAAGGATGAATAATGGAGGTATGTAGGGATGTTTGTTACTTTTTCACGTCAAAACTACTAAATGGATCTGGATTAAATTTGGCATAGAGATACATTACAGTCTGGAATAGCGCATAGGCTACTTTTTTATCTCGATAACCGACATCCACGCGGGCGGAGCCGCGGCCAACAGCTAGTATATTAATATTCAGCAAATATGTTCATCGCTAACTTCTTACATCATAAAGTGGACCATACGCTTATTTGTCATGATGGCTTATTTGGTAGAATTAAAAATGAAATACGCAATAAATTACAGGCCTCATGACTGAGAATTTGTCGTCGAAAGGACTCATTACTACCCTACCCGGGAATTAAACCAGAGACTTCTTCACCGCTGTAGTATACACTATTAATTCTTATAATTTTTATTATAATTTTTTATATTAGTATTCATCCTGGTATAGACTGCCAGGATGAATTCTGATATAAAAAATTGAATGGATAAAATATACTGTAGGACACATAAGATGGATCAGAGTAGAGATCGACTTTTAAACTATCAGGCTTTCCATCGGCATTTAAAAGTAATTTTGCGTTTTCAATGCCATTTATGTGTCGGTGGTATTTTCGCAAAATTATAGCTGTCGGCGGCATGGCACCGCGGCGCGTCAGATGGAGCTCATGCAGCCAATCGCTTACACACTCACATCACTATAACGTCCTACCACGATAAAGCGTTTTTTGACCGAAGGTTAGGAAGAGGTTGACTTAATCATTTAATGTCATTTACATGTACAGAAGGCACCCTTCAAAGATTTTTTTTTTTATTAAACAGCCAGGCCACACATTTTTACTTTGGTGTAGGGTTTGAAGAGAACCTAAGACTAGGGTTTACGCAAAATTCTGTACATTAGGATGTGACTTAGAGAGTCTTGGGCTGGGGTGTGTAGATTTAGGAGCTTGGCTCTCCATAAGTAAAATGGACGCACTTTTACATTGTTTGCGTTATTAGAAGGTAGGTAGATCCCTGCGCTTCAGTTGTCTCGTCTCAGCTGGAGGCAGATGTACAGATACGACGTGGTTCATCATCATCTCAGCCAAAAGACGTCCACTGCTGGACATAGGCCTCCCTCAAGGTTTTCCACAACTCTCGATCCTGAGTCGACCTCGCCCATCGGTTGCCCGCAACCTTTACCAGGTCGTCGGTCCACCTTGTTGGAGGCCTGCCCACGCTTCATCGTAACCACGACGTGGTTACGATGTTTTTATATGTATCGATATAAATAGAGTCGCTACAAGCATACTACCTGCCTGCCCCTCTAGACAAATGGTATAAACGGTAGTCGAATCGAATAGAATAGATACCAAATGTATGGGATTTTACATTATTGTTCGACATTATGTCGTAAAGTTAAGTCAAATCCTATACATATTCTTTCTATTCTATTCGATATACAAATACTAAGTACTATGATAGGTACTAGAAACGCATTTTCGCTGCAGCGGTCGCACATCTAACTAATTAGGTTTAAAAATAAGAGTTTGTTAAAAAAACTAAAATGACTCTTTGTATAATTAGCAAAAGTATGACATAATCATAGTGAGTATTTTTACCCCGTCCGACGTGGGGGTAGAAATACGCAACCCTTTATGTAAAAACTCGTATGTAGGATGAAAAGGACGTATTTGGTATGGTTACGGAATGTGAATAAATAATTATAATGTGAAACCTATTAACATTATAATTATTTATTTGTAAATAAATAAATAAAACATGCGGGGCAGTCTTTGGGGACTGCCGATAGAAGTGAAAACTAAATAACTTGTAAATTATACTATCGTCGAGCTATTGATTTTTTATTTATGAATATGGAAAGCGTTCAGCGACGTAGACGCCAGTTTCATGATTTTTGTTCACCCATAAAGTGCTCAACGCGTCTATAGAAGTTTTCACTTCAAAAATTAATATATAGAACTGTCTAAAAGTAAGTCGGTACTATTGGCCAATTTGGCGATCGAACACTCTTTACAATTAAATCAATCAATTTTATTTCTTACTACTACTACAATTTTATTAAAGTAACTGTTAGTTGGTTTGTTACCATTTCACGACTAAACGGCTCAAGGGATCTTAACAAAATTTGGCAAGGAGGTAAATAGAATCTTAGGGAACAACCTACTTTTTACCACGACACCCGGCGGGTGTCGGGTAATGGGTGTCATCTACGCGGGTGGAGCCGTGGGCAAAAGCTAGTAATAATATATTCTACTAATATTATAAATATAAATAAAAAAAAGCGAAAGTTTGTTAGTATGTAGGTATGGATGTATGTTTGTTACTCTTTTACGCAAAAACTCCTGACCCTCTAGATAAGTGGCATAAACGGTAATCGAATCCAAAAGTCAATAAAGCAAATATATGGGATTTGACGTAAGTTTACGATATAATGTCGTAAACTTACGTCAAATTCCATACATTTATTTTTTTGACTTTTCAATTCTACTACCGCTCATGCCACTTTGTCTAGAGGGGCTGAACGGATCTGGATTAAATTGATGGAAGCTAAGGTTTAATATAACAAAGTATTTTATTAAACAGACCCAAGTATGCTATCATAAGCATAAAGTACATAACATTCATATAATACGCTTGTAAACCTATAAATCTGTTAATATTGAATGATAGTGAGTCCTTTTAAGTCCTCTATAAACTTTAAAGCCATAACTAACATGAATTGGTACTAAACAATATCAATTACATTAACTTGTACAACTATTTTTATAGTCAATTTAGAACTTAAATACTCAGTAATAAGGATTAAAATTGTGTGGTCGTTTCTTTAAAGTCTGGTAAGATTTTTAAAATGCAATTACTACCAGACTTGCTAACTTAAACAGAATAGCTGTTTCTGAGTTTAAAAATAGAATCGTGTTGATAGTCTTAAAATTCGATAAGTTCAAAATTCCTTAGGTATAAAAATAGTGACCAAAGCCGTACCAATAAGTTCTTATAGCGATTTATTTACGACGTAAATTAGTTAAATATCAACTTATAAGCACTAGTTAGTTAAGTATGTTCTTTAATACACATCGTTCTTTCAGACACAGTTTCTCACTCTGTCTTGCATTTTAACTTCTCAAGAAAATGTGTGGAGTTATTTTAAAATGCTAGACAGAGTGAGAAACTCATTCTACTTCTATAATAAAAAGAAATAAAAACCTACCAGATATTATTTATTTGTTCTTTTCTTTTAAAAGATAACTATAAGAAATAGCTTTGTGTCGCGGGGGACTTTACAAACAAACAAATTCACAGACACAAATTACAGCCAGACTTGGAACAAATATTTGCGACTCAAATGAAGTTTTGTGTCGTGTCCAAATCGAACCCACGACCTTTGGCTTAGAAGTCAGGATCACTTACCACGAGACTAACAAGCCAGTCAATTTATATAATACTAGCTGTTGCCCGCGGCTCCGCCCGCGTGGATGTCGGTTATCGCTGTAAAAAGTAGCCTATGTTAGACCATAATCTATCTCTGTGCCAAATTTTATCCAGATCCGTTCAGTAGTTTTTACGTGAAAGGGTAACAAACATCCATCCATCCATCCATCCATACTCACAAACTTTCACATTTATAATATTAGTAAGGATTATTATTAAGCGGTATACCTACATAGATATGTCTAGTATACATATTATTATATATATAGTATACACTAGACAGATGTATGCAAATTGGACACCATTATTGAAACTGATGGATGGGTACTGCTACAATTATATTGCAGAATACTAACTAGGAGTTCATCCTCACTTCTTAGCTCCTCCCACATTATGCCGTACAGTAGGAAAGGTTTCAGAGAAATTTCCTCCTAGGTACGATTAGGTTGTTGAATGAGCTGTCGTTGAGGTTTTCCCGGAGAGATTTTAGCATGAGGTTTTTCAAGAAAAGTGTTTAATACGAGACAATAAGAGCCAAGAAAAAAAAGTAAAGGTGAAAAAGCAAAAGAAAAACGAGACAGAGACGGAAGACAGTGCCAAAAAATTTGAAGAAACAAGACAAAGATGATAAGTGGCAAGGCAGCAACTTATTTTGATTGCTCTCTCGGACAGTCATTTATCATCTATATTGGACATAAGGTATTTAAAGGCTCGGCAACGCGCGAGTGATACCCCTGGTGTTGCAAGCGTCTATAGGCTCCAGTAACTGCATTGCTATGAAAAAAAATTACCTCGTATAACTGAGTTAAACTTCTGCTTTAATCATTCTAGTGACAATGTCATTGCTGAGTAATGAATTAAACGACCATAGTTCAAATTTAACATTGTGTTGTAAATTTGAATATTAATTTAATAATACAATACTTAATAATATACGTATTATACTTACTTAACCATTAGTTAAGCGATTGCAATTAGTGCTGAAGAATACTTGGCTGGTGAAGAAACTATATTAGCTATGGTCTTGTGTAAGGAAAAGGTCCCTTTTAGACAGACTTGTGCTGTTTCCGTAGCCTCCTTTTTGTTCTATGAACAATAAACGCTCCATTATTTTTCTTTCTTTTCTTTTTAAAAGACAACTATTTTTTAATTCTAAGCGTCATGTGTCGTCGTAATACGGCAACCTACAAGCAATATAGTCCATTCTAATGACAAAAAAGTAGGTATACATAGAATAAATAATATGTGTTGATCAAAATTATCAAATTAAGACCTAATGTACCTATTTAGAAAGCTGTTACAACAAAGTAGTGATTAAACTTTCTTAGTGTTGGGTCCAATTATCTTTTGTGTTGTGTTTTGTAATACCTTTGTAAATGGAATTTATATAAAAAGAAAATAAATATGGCCGCGGTTGTTAATAATTTGTACGAGTTCGGGGAATGAAGGCGACTTGCGTTCATGCGAAAAAAAAGATCATTCACGTGGCGAACACTTGTGTGACATGTACCCAAATAAGAGTCGGCCAGGAAAAATCAATAACGTCTTCTTGTAAGAAATCATTTTCTGAATTATGTTTAGATATAATTTCGATAGTCTAACGGTCCACTATTCAGACTATGGCTGCTATTTGAGTTTGTATCACATTTGAAGCAAATAAACAATTAGGTAAAAGGTCGAAGAATTGCATCAATTAAGTGGCAATGGGCATAGTTCGCAGAACCGATGGCCGTTGGGGCAGAAAGGTTCTAGAGTGGCGACCACGAACTGGCAGACGCAGCGTGGGCAGGCCTCCAACAAGGTGGACCGACGACCTGGTAAAGGTCGCGGGCATCCGATGGACAAGGTCAGCTCAGGACCGAACGATGTGGAAAACCTTGGGGGAGGCCTATGTCCAGCTGTGGACGTCTTATGGCTGAGATGGATATTGAAATACCAAAAATATAATATGTATGCTTACATATCGGGACAACAATCCCATCTACCGTTGCGGTCGTTTGATTTTGACAACAGGCGCACGTAGACGCGCCGACGCCACCTAGTTCGCCGGCAACGGGTCGGATCAGGGAGGAGACTTTCCTCTCTGATCCGCTCCGGCACCTTCTTCCTACCTACCTACCTCAAGACTACACAATGCTAGACTGAGGTCTTAGATATTCAATGCCCTTTAGAACTGGCAAACGAGCGTGAGACTGAGACCTTTCGTGTATCAACATGAAAGACCGTTATTTTGTTTATACAGAGTTATTTATTTAACTAACCTACGCCTTTTGGCTACAGTAAACATGCTACTTTTAGTATCGGCAATCTGCGATTTAGTCACTTTTTAGAAGGAAACTCGGCGATCGCTTTTCGGAAGCTCGACATAGCGGCAGCGTCGAGGCTACACGCTACACTCCACACGTATTTGGATACCGGTCGCATCGATTTGGTTCATGAAGAGATCCCTGACAGAACGTCAGGAGTCGCCAAATCGGTATGTCACAAAACCGGACAATTCCAATACCGCGACCGAACGCAGAGTGTCGCCAAAACGCGATGCAGTATCGATACAGTCGCAAAATCGTTGATTGCCGATGCTAAAAGTAGCATGTCTGCTTAAAGCCTTTGGGGTTATGAAGGCAGCTTGTGTTAATTTATGTTTAGTTAGTGTTAAAATTTCATACAATCTTGTTAACTTTGATTAAAAAGGCAATGAACGATCGTGATTATCGTTAACAAGATTTTCGCTCGAGGCTCTCGGGATAATATGATACTATATCTAGAAGGAACTCGTTATAAAGATTTTATCTTATTGAATTCAAATCTCCCTAAAATGGCAGATTGAGAACATTGTTTATATTTTGATTAGGTTTTTAAACAGTAGGTGTATTTATTTTATTATTACATAAATCATTCCTGAGGTGGAGACCTTAGGAAGACCCCAGGTCGTCAGTCCTTTTTGGAGGTTTACCCACGCTTCCAGTTTGTTATCGCAACTACAGAACCTTTCTGCAACAGTGGCCATAGGTTCAATTTATTAAAGCAGTTCTTTGAGCTATTACTTAAAGTAACTTTGATTCTTCTACAGATTTCGTTTTTGATTCGATCTTGCAAAGAACCTCCAAGCATAGAATAGGACCGAATGAATGTGAAATCCTTGGATGTGGAAATCCTTTGCCTATGTTCAGCAGTGGTCGTCTTTTGGCTGATCAAGCATGTTTTATCCCCAAACAATATTTAAAAACCCATATATTAGGATAAAAAAAACCCACCACAAAAAGTCCACCAAAGCAAAAAAGTTCTAAAATATGCCATTTTAGGGTTAAATTGAATTCAATAAGATCATTTTTTTCAAAAAGTGCTTAAGTACTTCCTAAATAAATCGGTCCATGTTTGTAATAAGATTGCATGAACAAGCAGACTACGATTTCAGCACTCCTCTTTCTGCTTCAGTTAATCGTTAACCATTTCACTTGGCACTAACGACACCCTATGAGCCAATATTGTACCATTCTATTTTGGGTTTATTGAAAATATCTGTAGCGTTATCTCTTGAGAGATTTTTTTCATTATTTATGGATTCTTTTATTAAAATACCTATGTATTTTTATACAATACACTATTTTTATCCAAGTTATGTTCTGGTTTGAGGCGAATCAATATAAGTATAGGTTTTTGTGCACACACTTCAATTTTCAAATAGACCAGAGGTTCCCAAACCTATTTCTTCTATCCTCCATTTTGAAAATAATTTATTTTCAGCGTTTCCAAATTTTCTTTTACTTGGATGGGATTTTTTCTATTTAGAAATTATTTTCTGGGCCCCTTACCGCCCGCCTCCTCGACGTCCAGAGAGACAAGCTGATCCAGACTCATGTACCATACTTGACCGATGCCTATGACGACGCATGACGATTAATTACACGATTAAGTATATAATAATACGTAAAATGAAAAAAATGCAGAGTTGATAATTTTGTTCCACCTAATTAAATCCTCCGAAGTGCGAAATATAGTCTAGCTCAGAATAAACGAAGAATATTCCATTTCATATCTTAAATAAACGTTTCCAAAACATTGGTTTAATAAACATTAAATTAGACTTGCTATGAACGTAGCTGCTATTTTGAAAAGACGTAATTTAATGCTATTCTTGATAATTATAATAAATTACCAAAACACCCCAAAATTGTTGTTTTGTTAAACGAGTCGATAAGAATTAAAAATAAAGAAAAAATATTAAAACTCGCGATGTTATAGGCTAATTTCATTGTGCAGTTTTTTTACGGCACAATTATGGTCACATAAAGGAAAGTGCCGCTAAGGCCACGTGTATAAAATAAACATCATTTTAATGTTTTGTGCATTTGCAAAATTAAAATGTGTATCCCACTTTAAACAATTTTCATACAAAATTGGCACAACAAATAACGTGGTTTAAAATTATTCTACTCGAATCCATTACTGATTCTGAACAAACTAGTTTCAGGTTTCGCATAAACTATGAATAGGGTTGTACTCGTATATGTCGCAGGATAAAACAGTTAAACCGGACCTTTACGAAAACCCTAGGACGATTGCAAACAATGTTATAATATGAAACTAACAAAGAATTTCGTTATTAACTATAAAAAATAATGGCTGGTCCGTGCGTCATGCTCGTGAACGGGTGCTACTTGGGGTGGCTGGTCAATCTTGGCATGATTTATTTATAAATAATAAAGATATAGTTTTTAAGTTTTTAATAAGATTGCAATGTGATCTCGGCAAGTTTCTATCTTATCTATTCTTATACTTACAAAAGGAGAGGATCCCTCAATCATTCAAGTGTTAAGCTAAACTCATTTTTAAAAAAATGTGTGGTTTCCGTATTAATTTAATATTTTTACCTAAATTTGGCCATAGGAAAAAAGTATGCTGGCATTTGATTTTATGACGTTCACAAGTATCATGTTTTTGATATAAATGAATAAATGAGTTTGACTTTGACTTTGAAAACTGAGTAAAAATTGTTTGTGTCATACATAAATGTTATTGGGGTACACTAATAAGTTTTCTTTCTATATAGCTATTTTCAGGAGCAATGCAAAAATCACAGTTTGCTTGGTACGCGATTGGTGACAAATGACGAATGAACCAATCAGCACATCAATCAGTAAGTGTAATGTTTATTTGGCCAATCACCGCTCATAATTTATAAAACGGCAGCGTTTTTCCGCGAAATTATTTAAAACAGTCCTAACAAATAACTCTGGTTAGTAATTAGGAAACTTGATTCCTATTATCCGGCTTTTTGCAGATTTTCCCCAATATCCTTTTTTTTCGATTATCCTGCGACATAATATAAGGCTATCGGGACAATCCCACCCACATGCCCACCGCTGTGACTCCTGTGAGCCAGGATTAACAGCGGAGTAACCAACTGATACACCGAGTTTTGACACTCGTGCGTCCCGTGGACAACTAAACCTACTGTCTTGGACCCCGCAACGAATTTAATCAGAAGTAAATAGGAGGAGTTAGAAAGAAAAGTTTCCACTTCCCTCCATAGCAAAGCGGGAGACAAAATAAATCTGTATAGGTTTGTAACCTATTAAAAGGAGCACCACGGAGGACCTTAAACTACGGGACCTAAGTGAGCTAAGTTTGATTGCTATAATATGTATGGCAGAAACGTTTAAATGCACGGAAATTCCCCCTAGATGAGACTAAATCCCCATAGTAAGCCGCTCCAGATGATATATGTAAGCTGTTCAACATAATAGTACGATCATTATGCCAAAGACTACACTCCCAGAGTATGTGATGAGCAGACTGCTCCTGATCGGAGCCAGGTGTTGAGCATTGACAGTTCGGCGAATCAACTAGCTTAAATGAGTATAACTTGCTCCGAAAGTTACCATGACCTGTAAGGAACTGAGCGACACTGTGATCAACCTCCAGCCATGTCTTTGCCAACCGATCAGTAACGGAAGGAAAAAACTGGTAGAGGTGGCGTCCCTTGGTTGATGTATCCCATCGCTGTTGCCATTCATTAATGAGGGTTCTATAAACTTCAGTTTGTTCTTTAAATAATCGGGTGATTTTAAGGCGATCACGTGGCATTAAAAAGTTGGAATTGATGTTGTCACGTGTGGTGTAATAAATCGCCGCTCGTCTCTGTACCTCTAGATCGACAGGAAGAACACCTGCCAGTACTGGTAAAGCTTCAGTGCTAACTGTCCTATACGCCTTGCACAAAAATATCAACGCCAGACGTTGACTCTGAAGCAACTTGCGTCGTGCGGCACCGATGGTTGCCCTGTCAGCCCACACAGGTGCACCGTAACACATACAACCCAAATAAGTTGCTGCATAGATAATTTTTAAGGTGTTAAAAGACAGACCCCATGTCGACGTCGATATCCTCGTCAAGGCGTAAAAACTATTCTTAGATTTTTCTCCTATCGTTGTAATATGATCTACAAAAGTGAAGTTCCTTTCTAAAATCAAACCTAAATAACAAACGGAATCCTTATTTCTAACAGTAATATTATTAAATCTAATTCTAGGTGGCGTTTTTAAATTCCCTTTCAATAGTAGCTGAAATGTTTTATGAGGCGCGAACGATAGGCGGTTGCGCACTCCCCAATCAGAGATCAGGCGCAAACATTTTTCCGCTAAGCTCTCAAGTCCAGCCCTGGTGTTAGATTGTATAAGTAAAAGACCGTCATCAGCGTAACCGGTCAAAGTGCAGCCAGAGGGTAATGGCAGTGTCAGGAAATCATCAAAACCTAAATTCCAAAGATACGGCCCTAATACTGATCCCTGGGGACAGCCCATTGTTAGCGGCTTCGACACTGCATAGTGGCCAAGTTTAAGCTTAGCTGTTCCATGTGAAAAATATGTATAGATAAGTGAGTATATATTACTACACACACCACGAGCTTTTAATTTCAAAAGTAACATCGGCCACCATGCATTGTCAAAGGCGCCAGATATATCTAAGAAAATACCTAATACATATTGACAATCTGATCTAGTGACTGTTTCCCTAACGGATATAACTGCGTCTACAGTGGACCTACCTATTGTGAAACCAAATTGTTTTTCATGAAATTTAACCCCACCCGGCAAAAGTCGAGGAACGATAAGGCGTTCTAGCAACTTCCCTAAAGATGGTAATAGGGTTATAGGTCGATACGACTTAGGGTCATCTAGTGGTTTATCACCACCTTTTGGTATTAACCTTATGTTACCGGAACGCCAGATACTAGGAAAAATACCCTCTATAATACAACGCCTATAAACATTTAAGATTGATTCCCCAGAGATTTTACAAGCCTCTATAATCATTTTGTTTGAAATTTTATCATCACCTGAAGCTTTATTGATGGGTAGAGATCTGACAATATTGATAAATTCGTCAGTGGATGGTAAATCTGACATTGAAGATAAAGGCGGTTGTGCTGCCCATTGTCTAATCTGTTGGTGGTATTCCGTGTCATTATCTTGTCGATCATCGGGTACAAGAGAACCTAGTAGCTTATTGGCTGTCTCTTCTAAACCTACAGTATGTGTATTGTTGAACTTTATGTTATGTATGTATGCAAGTTCAACTGACCTGTTTGCTTTGAATTCATGATATACTGGAGACCATGGACCCTCTTTATCAAGCCTATCGACTATTCTACGCAATAAATTACCCTTAGATTTCTCCACAGCAGCTCTGTAATGAGATCTGGCAACCCTAAGAGCAACAAGGGCCGAAACATGGGCCTCTCCTACTATATTACGTTTCTTAATAATATTAAATTTCCTACGCGCTCTACGAAATCGTCTACGAAGTTCAGCTAGGTGATCACTCCACCAATCACATCTACGAGTACTAGTAAGAGATCTCCGACCAAGAGCCACATCTGCGCAATAAGTGAAAGTGTCTGACAAAATAACAGCACTTTCTTCGGCGGTCAAGTCGTTGCGAGTGTAGTCTCTGACATGAGCAGCAAAGAGCAAACCGAAAAACTCCCAATTAGCACCTTTACTTTTATATCTGAAGTTGCCGGCACCACTATAAGGATCCCGTGCAAATCCAGAAGAAAACCCATAAACGATTAAACGATGATCACTACACGACGCATCCGGTAGGACACGCCACCTATCAATGCGAACGCCTCCACAAGAAAGTGTGACGTCAATAGAAGACTCGCCCATTGGGCTGCAAAAAGTTGGTGGTGCATCGGGGGTGTTATGTATAGAGAGGTTCATTTCTGCAATGAAATCCTCGACCGCACAGCGACGGTCCCTATCACTGGACCTATGTTTGCCATACCAAAGAACTGAAGAAGCATTGACGTCTGCGCCAATGATAATCTTGTGGCCTGCGAGAGACCGCAAGACGTGGCGAAGATGGTGAAGATGAGGAGTGACAGGATCGGAATATTGAAAGTAACAGCTCACGACATAAACCCTGCAGGATAAGGATGTAACTTCTGCAACGGCACAGTGTGACGTCATTAGATCGGAAAGTGCCGTTATTGTAAAATTAGAATTCGCGACGTATATCCCAGCTCGTGCTCTGTTGTTATGTTGTACTACCTGCCTACGAAAGTGCGCATTCTGATACTGTTCCTGAACTAAAACGATATCTAACTTGTGTTCTATAACTAATCGGTCTAATTCTGATGTAGCAACCCTATCATTGTGGAGATTTAATTGACCTAACACTAAATTAGCCATTGTGGCCCTACCTACCTAGTTAGAGTCCTACCTATCAGTTAATATGAGGTGTTTAAAATAAGCTGCTCTAACTTAAGCTTGTATGACAGACACTGTTGAGAGCCACATCTATGCTCGCTGGGTTTCTTTAGGCGTTTGCAAGCTACGCACGTAGGTTTGAAATTAGGGGTAAGCTTATCAGGGCAAGCCCGAGTTTCGTGTTCCCCAGCGCAGTTCGCACAAGCAGGTGTTGTACTAGTGCAAAACTTATGTACATGGCCGAATTGTTGACATTTCAAGCAACGTACTACCTCAACGTCATCAATGAACCTACAAGTTGCCCAATCTATAAATACTTTATCTTTAGTAGTCGCCAGATGTTTCCTAACTACAGGTTCAACTTCTAATCCTATCCATTTACGCCCATTATCTAGCTTACGTCTGCGGATAACCTTTGTGCTCTTAATGAAATCCTCCTCTTTAATAGGTATTTCATCCTTAATATTCTGGCGATACAAGGCAGTCATAAAAGTAGACTCCTCCATAGAAATTGGCACATCTTTAATAAGAATACGTGGTCTGCGGCCCTTTGGTTTCTCCAAACGTAGACCCGCTGATTTGATTGCATCTACGGACTGGAGTTTTTGCAGTTGCTTTTCGTTAGCGACACGTAACACGACACCTGACTTTGCTGTCTTCTTAATGCCGACGATCTGAAAACCGTCGTCACTAGGTTTTATTGCTTTCATTAAAGCTTGTTTAGTGGCGGAAGATGACGCAAAATCAGCTGATCGTTCAGTTGTCGGGTAAGCGACAACGCACGGCAGAGGTGGTCGTGACTGCACTGGCGCTGCCGACTTAGGTGGTACACGAAGTTTCAACTGGTCCGCATAAGTTGGTTTTGACCCACATGTTTTTTGCCCACACGATAATGTTTGTTGATTATTTTGAACATTATCTAACTGCCTTTCCATATTTACTAACTTAGTTTCATTACATGAAGATTTAATGGCCAATAACGAAACAATGCCAGTAAGACGCTGAGTAATGTCCATTATAGACGTCTTATTGGCTACATTAATGCGAGACCCCTGATCGTTCACTAATTCATTGATTTTCGCGAGGTATTCCGTCGCCTGAGTGACCAGCGAGCAATAGTCCTTATCACTTATAATTGACTCATTACTTAGATTATCAGTTTGCATACGTTTAGCTCCCTGAGGCGACACAAAAGTAGGTGACATGTCACTAAATAATCTCTTAGATGTTGGAGTTGCAAAAATTGGCCCCCCGCTATCGGGAGGATCGCCTATAAATTTCGACATATCTTATTAAACCTATATAACGTATTTTTATATGTATAACTAACGATAACAAACAAATTACAATGAATAACTTAAAAATAAAAGATAAAAATTAAAAGACAGAACAATATACCTGCTACCCTCTTTGTTAAGAAAATAAATGAAATGACTTACCGAAATAAATCCAGAATTAGAACTATATTACACTTACAAACGTTAAATCACTTACGAATAATAATCCTAAACACTACAAATAACACATAAACAGATACACAAGCCGAGACAACGACTTTTTACCGGGTTAATTAATTTTAAACACGGAGCAAACAACGTCCCACTGCTAGCCGTCAGAGGCGAGGAGGGGAAGTCTGATAATATAAGGCTAGTCTAATAATTGAAAACGTGAACTACGAGTAAATGGTTGCCTCCTACAATTTTCTTCTTATTTACACTACATTAGCTTCAATATAAACAGTCTGTTAGGAATCATTGGATGCTGTTAAATCAACGTTGTAATTAACTACTAATTGGAGGAATCTGTTAGTGTATTCCTTGTCTGGGTTGAAACAGATAAGTCTTTATTGAAGAAAGTTGTGTTGTTTAAATATAACTGCTCCGCTAGGTGTCGAATACCTTCCCTATATCAGCGCTGCAGCATCTGCGATATTGCAATTAATCGCTGAGCTAAGTCCTGTTTTGTCTTGTAACCATTATATATATATATATTTTAGATTACTGTAGCTATTAAGATGTAAAGACGAAATAAATATTTTTTTTTCTTTCTTTGTTTCTGGAAGCTTGTTATTGGCGTTTTTATTTATTTACTACTAGCTTTTGCCCGCGGCTCCGCCCGCGTGGATGTCGGTTATCACTGTAAAAAGTAGCCTATGTGTTATTCCAGACCATAATCTATCTCTGTGCCAAATTTCATCCAGATCCATTCAGTAGTTTTTACGTGAAAGAGTAACAAACATCCATCCATCCATGCATCCATTCTTACAAACTTTCACATTTATAATATTAGTAAGGATCATATTTGTTTTGAAGCTGAAAGCTGCCCAAATGAAATAAAATAAGTGTTCGTTAAGCTATGGGGCAGGGTATTTAATTACAGTAAACGTAGTAGACCACGTAAGCAAAAAAAAAAAGAAGCGGTGGTGGCCGAGTGGGAAAGTAACCGTCTTGCACGCAAGTGGTGCGAGTTCGATCCCGGATGGCAGTACCAATGTGAATTTCACTTTGTAAAGTTTATATGTACTAATCAAATGATTCACCATCTGCTAACGGTGAAGGAAAACATCGTGAGGAAACCCACTTGTCTTAGAAGATATTCTACATGTCTGATTCACCAACCCGCATTAGGCCAGCGTGTGTAAATTAAGGCCTAAACCCTCTCTCTCTCTTGATAGGGGAGAGGAGACCCGTGCCCAGCAGTGGGACATATATTGTTGCTATTATTTTATTTTATACTCGTATGTAAGCAAAACAGAACTGTAGATTAAACAGGAGGAAACTTTTAGTCGTAGAGAGGATACATCCTTGCATAGTATAATTTTAACAAAAAAAAACCGACTTCAGTACGGCAAGTTGCAGAATTTCAAAAACCTTAAAAACGGCGAGATTACATTGTTTAATTATGAAGTTCCGTTGCCTAGCTATCTTAGCAACCATAATGGAAACTTATTTAATCGCCATCCGTAAAATACTTATTATTGAGAAGTTCAGGTGACCATCTGTGGTCTTCTTCATCAGTTTTACTTCATCATATTATACTTTCTGAATGCAAATGTTTAATGTGTTGTCAAAAATATTGAAATTGCTATGTGTGCCTATAATTTTTGAGGAGTTCCCTTAATTCCTTATGGATCCCATCATCAGAACTTTGTTTTCAGACTAAAAAAGATTTTTTCAAATCGGTCCATAAATGAGTGAGTACCGCAGTACTCCCTCATTTATGGACCGATTTGATTTTTTTTTACCGCAGTAACAATAAAAAAATACACACGAATTGATAACCTCCTCTTTTTGAAGTCGGTTAATAAAACAAAGTCGCTTTCCTCTGTCTATCTATTACTATGTACGCTTAGATCTACTATACAACGCAACCGATTTTGATGTAGTTTTCACTATCATTTAGAGAATTTCTTACATTGAAAACATGCCGTGACCGTGTTCCTTCTTAACAAGTTTGGAAGTGCAGTGTAAAAGCTATTTTCAAAGTCAGTTGTCTGATGAGTGACCATATTATTGGTATTTAAATAATCTCGGTAGTACGGTGTAAAAGTGAAGCAACTTTGCATGTCGTTCATGGAATGGGTTGCCGTATTAATTACTAATTATCTCAGCAAAATGACTGCACTGCTGGACATAGGCCTCCTGAGCGTATCCGCCTGATGGTAAGGCTCTGGACGCTTGCAATATCAGGTGAATCAATTGCATGTTGCCGTTTAAAAAAACGTAATGTCCCTGGGATTGGAAAGCTTTGGAAACCTGTAATAAGACACAGGAACACATGGTCTCGGCTGTGTGTAGTTATTTGGCTGCAGTCTGCTGTAAGGTCTTTCCACAGTCGGGCTTGTCCACATGTATGGTGCCCTCTCTTAAGACAGAAGTTTTAAAATCGTAGCAAGAGTAAATCCATACTGTGCCTAACTGTGTCTACCCCTCTGGGAAATAAGCGCGAGTCAACGTATGTAGGTATTATGTATTTATATCTTCGGATTCCCTTCCGTTACATTGTCAAAAGATTATATTTTACAAAACATCTTTCTGATGAAAAGTATTTGTTCTCTCCATTATAATAATAAATAAAAGAAGCCTCTGAAGCGGTTGGTGTATTTGCCTAAATATTTAGTTGTATTGAGCTAATAGAAAAAGTACCTTATGCTTTGAGCATAAAGTTAATATTATTTCAGCATAGAATGAACGCGAAGCGAAGAATGGTGCGGCTCCTAATCCAGGACCGGCAAAGCTGTCTATCGACGCGAAGTTTACAGTAGGTAAATATAATATTACGCAGAAGGTATAATTTACACCTTTTGAGAGAGAAATTTGTATAAATCAATACCTTAGGTATTGATTTATAAGTGCAAAGGTTTCTTGAAGTCCGATAATACATTTTTTAGGTACACTTTGGTGGTAAATAAGCATACGTCCGCCTGTGGTCAGTAAGAGTTGTTGAGTTTACCGAAGCGCTGGGAAGTCCATAGGCTTTAGGGCATAGACTAAGGAAGAATTAGTCTCTCTCTATGTAATGTAGTGAGGACATTTCCGAAATCTGTCAATATTAAATACCTACCGTTTAGGAATGATTCAGTCGGCATATAAGTACGGGCTCGCAACGCAGCGGGCGGGGCGCCCGCGATCAGCGGCGGTTTCATTTGACATAATGCGACATTGTCCTAACTATATACTCGTAGAGAGAAATTCTTCCTTACATTATGGCTACGGTAACTTCTGAATCACTTGCGTGTAGCCAACTCAAAAAATTATAACACCAGGGTTTTGTGAGCGTGTATCCCTGGGCATTGGAGACCTGTACTTATGCACTGATAACAGAGAACACAACTGAATTACTGTGTGTAGTTTTTTGGATATGGTCGTTGGGATTTCCTTTGGCATTTGGGACGTTTTTTATAACTCAAGATTATACATGACCCTAAACTATGGTGTTCAATTTGACGGTCACCAACACGCTGTATTTCAAAGGCACTCATAGCCAGGTGCGGCTTACTGTTCGCTTAACGATCAGCGGGTTAAGCTACCAAGGGCGCAGTAACCCAAGAGATGGGTGTCCGCATAGTAGTATTTCTCCTGAGCGTCTCCGCGTCTTGGAGGGCACATAAAAGTCCAGTCGTTAAATCATATCAGAGGCCTAAAATGTGCGAACTAAAATAATAACTCTGTCACCAAGTTGGCCACAAACAAACCAATAAGAAGTCCGAGCGGTATGCTTGTTTGAAATAAACTACTCTGCCCATCCAGACAAGTGGCATAGACAAGTCAGATCCCATATATTTGCTTTCTATTATATTCGATAGCTGTCGCCCGCGGCTCCACCCGCGTGAATGTCGGTTATCGCTGTAAAAAGTAGCCTATGTGTTATTCCAGACCATAATCTGTCTCTGTGCCAAATTTCATCGAGATCCCTTCAGTAGTTTTTACGCATAACAAACATCCATCGTCTAGATGGGTTGTTTAAATAACTGAAGAAAATCTGAATTTTTAGGACCCGGTAATTACACCGGGTCAAAAGTTTCCTAGGATAGTATCTCAGAGCTCTTAACCGACCTGTTGCTTTTAATCAATAACTTTGTGAACATTATGTCACTAAACCTCCTTTTTACCTTCCTTTGACACACACAGATCTTTTTCCTTGAAGAATTTTCTTTGGTATTCGATACGCGCTGGATGGCACTTCTCGTAAAATACAAATGAATATGTGAAATTCGTACGCTTATGTATAATGAAAGCTCACAAAGCGTGAGAAAAATATATGTTAGCATTTATGTTTTTAGATATTTGTTACGAGGAATATAGAAATTTTTATTAAAATGCGTACAAATTTTAGCGTTTTGAAGACGTTCTTGTTAATATACCTACTTATACCAAATCCTACTAATATTAAAAACGTATGTTTGTTACTCTTTCATGCAAAAAGAACTGAACGGACCTGGATTGGATAGGCTACTTTTATCCCGAAAAAAAAACTCTGTTCCTGAGGGATTGCAGCCGATTAAAGCCGCGGGCGGAAGCTGGTTTGTTTGAAGAGAAGATTCGTTAAGAGACATAAGTGAGCAAGCCCGTCTGGGGAAAGACCTTCACCTCATTCAGTCTTTTTAGCTATAATTGTGAACGTATTAAATAGTAGTCTAGCCATATTATAATATTATGTAGGTACCACATCAAAGCAGAGCATCTTGCATGCGGAGTAGTGGGATTAAGATTTTAATAATAAATGAATATAACAAATGGAAAATAAAATTGTAGATGAAAAAAGGATGCTTCAACATACTGGACTAAGTCAACTACATTTTTAAGAGCAGGGACTGCATGATGACGTCTTTACAGTGATTTATTTTCGATATTCATTTAAATTTCGAACAATAAAATCGTTAAAGGTAAGCAATAAAATAGAATAAGTATTGCCATTCAATGTGGCAATGTTGTCAGTCTTCTGGGCACGTTTCCAGTAGACAGCGATGCGGAAGAATTCTTTGACGCCTATTAAAACTCTTTTTTTGTAGGCCTATATATTATATATCCTACTAATATTATAAACGCGAAAGTTTGTAAGTATGGATGGATGGATGGATATTTGTTACTACAAACATCCATCCATAAATCCTCACAAACTTTTATATTTATAATATTAGTAGGATATATTATGTGATTGATCTGTGACTCATTTCGACAAAAATATGTCACGGTTAGTAGGCAATAAAACCGGGTAAGTGCGTTAAAAGGGTTCCGTAGAATTAATTAAATAGTTATCATAGTTTTATTACCCTGAAGACCTCTACTAGCTCAAGTATGTCAATAATGAGAGCCGAAATAGTCTTCGAGTACATGATTGTAAGAGGCTGAGAAATACGGAGTTAGATTTCGTTTTGTATTTTCATATTTGCTAACAGAACCATAAAAAACAGTCCTTGAAGAAAAGTACTATTAAAAGCATTATGTATTTTATAATGGTGAACGTTCCTCGGTTTATCTACGTTTATGTAGGTTAAGTCAGAATTGTATCCCGAAAAAGATTATTTAAAAAGCCGTAGCTCCATTTTTTATTTAGAATTACAATATAAGACAAGTATTGAATTTTAGAGTGAGCTCCAAAACCACAAATACTTAGTATACTTTAATGACTTTCGTAAAAGCTGTCCAATAATATCCTATTCAATGAGGTATGTAGGTAAGGGTCGTCGTGCTGACGTCACTAACTGTGTTTCAGCCTCCAATTACACGTTAGAAGGACTTACGTATAGATAATAATATATTTAAGCGTTTTATTTGAAAAAGTTTGTAAGGATGGATGGATGGATGTTTGTTACTCTTTCACGTAAAAACTACTGAACGGATCTGGATGAAATTTGGCACAGGGATAGATTATGGTCTGGAATAACACATAAGCTACTTTTTACAGCGATAACCGACATCCACGCGGGTGGAGCCGCGGGCAACAGCTAGTTTATAACTAAAACATAAGTAGGTATTGATCTATTTGACCCACGGTTCCTACCCGACCTTTTTGTATCTTCATAAAGAACAACAGTGATTCCCACAAATTTATTTATCCAAAAACAACATTGACCTTTATTGGTTTTGCAAAGACAAATACAAATATGCTGAACTTATATTTATTTAGGTTAAGTTTTAATTCATAAAATAATATTATGCTATTTTGTATTATATACTTGTATACAAAAAGCGGTAAGAATAGCACGTGTTCTTTGTAAATTCATAAGGTTAAGTTGCGCCCGGTTGCGCCTTAGTTGCTCTAACGATCACGAGTCATCCCGAAAGAGCGCCTGTGTAGCTTCTCTCATTCGGGGCTCATTCAGTGTTGCTCAGAATTTTGCGGCAGGCGCTAGCGTACGCAGCCATATTGTATTCATCGTTCGGTTTATTTATGTACGAAGTAATGTTTTGAAATAAATTTTCACATTTTTATGCTTTAATATATAAAGCCTCGTAAGTCATTCATGGCTGTGTGGTGGGAATTATTAATGCTCAGTTTTAGCGTATATTTCTTTTGAAAAAATCTTAGCAATCTTGAATAGTCTTCTCACTTGTGAATTGTATAGTGTTCTTTTTCTAAAGTTATAAATGGACCAACTTTAAGCAATTAGAAAATGGATAAAAGTTTTAAAAGGTATGTTAATGGCTTTTATTTTTAAATGCTCGAGTTTATCACTTTTTTTTGTTGTTTGAGTTTGTCACTGTTTGCGTATTTCTTGTTTAGAATTTAAAATGTTTTCCTGTGGATTTAATGTTTTATAGTAAAATATGGTAAACTGAATTATAATTAGGCACTTTAAATTGATGATGTTTTATATAATTATGCTAGAATAAAAAGCTTATAAATGTCATATCCGATAAGTTATTGCATGCACTGGCTTAAACGCAAATAAGTATTTTAATTGTAATAATATAGGTATATGTATTACTGGTTCTTTTTTTAATAAGTCACTTGTATTAGGTTGTTTAGCCTCAGTAAATGTAATTATTAAGATTTGTTTACCAATGGCTTTTAATATTAAACTTACCTGTAGCCTGAACAAATAAAACTGTTGAAAGAAGCACGTACGCGGTGATATATTACTCTAGCGCGGGAATCATGAGCGGCATGAAATAGCAACGTGTGCATTTGCTGTGATCGTGCTATAACTTTTTTAAAAGGCGCTTTTGTAATAGTAGCGATTTTGTGCTCTATTTGTAAAAATTGTGATAGAGATATAGCAAGGCTAGTGTTTCTTTAACTATTTCTTGTTGATAATCGGTACTTTATCCACTGATAAATTCCTGTGTTTCGGGTATTCAAAGTGCCAAGCGAATATACTTACTTTAAAAAACAACAACAGTAGTAGTACAATAAAATTTATTTTCTATCTCCGAGTCCAAAAGAATTCATTTTATGTGTAAAGTTTCTGTGTCGCGAGGGACTTTATAAACATAAAATTCACGGAAACAAAGAACACAGATTCGACTATAAAATACCTTTATCTGAACACAAAGGTAGGTGTCCTGCCTCACTTGGCACCGCCTAGCGCCGCCACACGTGCAGCTCCAACTAACAATAAAATTTTGGTGAAAAGTCAAGCGTTGCGCCATAAATGGCACTTCTCTTTGCGAGAGTAATAGTCTATACGAAATATACGATTGCTGGATAAGATTGGAACTTCCTTATAGCTAAGGGCTACTGCGTGACGTAGATATCTCGGAACTATTACATTTTGTTCTCGAAGCGAACGATAAAGATGACCAACTATAGTCTATTTCACATAGCATGGTTACTGTGACGTTTGACATATGAAGATACACATCTCAACCCATAAACGTCCCACTGCTGGGCACGGGTCTCCTCCAAACATTTGGAGGGATATTAGCCTACTATACCACGCTGGCCAGACGGATTGCTATAGGGTTTTGTCTCGAGTTTTCCCTCTCTTGCTGTGGATATTGTCTGCTAGACTTACTCCCTTAGTCGACTCTTACGACACCCTCGGGATGGAAGGGGTGGTGACATTTGTATTCTTAATCCGTCACCACACGGACAATTTGAAGATAAATATCAATGAAAATAAAAAACGATTAAATTTAAATCTATCGATTGAATACTCTACGCTCTTGATCATTCGATTAGTTGATTGGTTAGAGATAGATTCAATCATTTTATTTCATCTTCATCATACAATGTTAAACGTCACAGTACCCATGCTATGTGAAATAGACTATAGCTGTTACCCGTGGTTTCGCCCGCGTGGATGTCGGCTATCTCGATAAAAAGTATGTCATTTTCCAAGATATATATCTATGTCCAAGCCAAATTTTAATAAGATCTGCCCCACTAGACAAGTGGCTTGAGCGGTAGTCGAATTGAAAAGTCAAAAAAATAAATATATGGGATTTGACGTAAGTTTACGACATTAAATCGTAAACTCACGTCAAATCCCATACATTTGCTTTTTTGACATTTTGAATCGATTATCATTCATGCCACTTGTCTAGAGGCTCTGCCCCTCTGACAAGTGGCATAATTGATAGTCGAATCGAAAAGTCGAAAAAGCAAATGTATGAGATTTGACGGAAGTTTACGACATTAAATCGTAGACTCACGTCAAATTCCATACATTTTCTTTTTTGACTTTTCGATTCGACTACTGTTTATGCCACTTGTCTAGAGGCTCTGAGCTGTATAGTCGTGAAAATGAAACGAACAAACATATAAACAGAGTTACTTTCGTTTTTCTATTAGTAAGGATAGTTCTGGAGTCAGTAGTAATAGTTTTTATTTTATTATGGACATTCGTTTTGTTATTACGTACTGCTACCTCAAGAAACAGGAAAACATATAGTAGGTACGTACTTAATTCTATTTTACGGGAAAATAGGCCAAAGTTGTTTTATTTACTGATGTGTGTTTTCTGATATTGATATGTTGTCTTCCTTAATCCATGTCCATTCGTAGATACTGATTTGCGCTGTGTTGTTATCTCAACCATATCATTATACTGAGTGGTAATCTCATTTTTATATATTAACTAGTTGTTGCCCGCGGCTCCGCCCGCGTAGATGTCGGTTATCGCGATAAAATGTCTATAATCTATCGCTGTGCCAAATTTCATCCAGATCCGTTAAGTAGTTTTTGCGTGAAAGAGTAACAAAAATCCATACATCCATCCATACATCCATACTCACAAACTTTCACATTTATAATAAGTATATAATAATTGTTAGGTACAGTTTTATACCAAAATGTCACTCTGTTATTTTCTTTCTTATTTGTTTTTATACTGACTGCGTACAGTATTTAAGGCTATTTTTTATTTGTACGCACTAGTCTCTAGAACTACTTATTGGATTTAGAAAATTCTTTTTGCATTTGATAGCCTAATTCTTAAGGAAGGTTATACTATAACAACGTAGGTACTCGAATTTAGCATGCCAATAACATTTTTTTTAACAACTCCCGCACTAGAGAACAAGCTCTGTGTCGCACGGGACATTACAAACATACGTTTGACGGACACAAATTACACTCAGACTCATAACAACTCTTTGTGGATCACACTAAGTTTTGTCCTGTGTGGAAATCGAACCCACAACCTCGTGCACAGCAGGCGCATACTGCGGCCACTAGTCCACCAAGGCAGTCAAAACAATAAACGTGACACGAGACAAAATTCAAATTTAAATAAAGTAAAACCGCGGGGTACAGCTAGTATGTGTACTCGTACGATCATTTGGTCCATCCTGAACGATTTGATGGATTTTGATGAATGAGATGTCGATGTCATTCGATGCGTCATCATTGTCGGCTAAACGATGTATTATATAGGTACTATTAGACTGTCCCGGCTTCAGATGGGTGAACATAATTACATACATATCATCACGCTTGTCTCCCAGTGGGGTAGGCAGAGACTATGGTACGCCAATTGCTTCGATCCAAACATACTTCCTTCGCCTCCTCTACATTCATCAACCTCTTCATGCATGAACGTCGATTCTGGGTACTTTTAAATAGGCCCTTTTTAGCCTTTTTTCAGGGTGAACATGTATGTAAAATATATTACAGCATTGTAATTTAGTATTTGAATTATTCATGTGAAAGTTTGTGCGTTCACGTAAGACGGACTACTGAACGGATCTGGATGAAATTTAGCACAGAGATAGAGTACTTTGATACTTTCTTAATAAAAAAAAACGTTTAGACCGGACGAAGTAGGGGTGGGCCGCTAGTATGTGGTTAACCTCTCTACACTCTTGGTGGAGAGGAGACTAGTGCCCAGCAGTGGGACATATATGGGTTGGTATTATTTAATAATAGTATTTACGTCAGTCGCATAGCTTATATAAGACACATGAACAAAGTGCTTACATTCTATAGACTCTAAGAAAGTGCATAGACATTACTCTCAGTTTAGATTATTCTAATATACTTAAAAAAATAAGTTAGAATTAAATTGCTTATTAGCCTATCATAGATAAATATTGAAGCTAGATTGTATCTAATCAATTATTAAGAACTTTGTTCTTATAAATAATTTAAAATAAGTTTATATTTTAAAAAATATTTTTAAATACAAGCTTTTATAGTGTATTTATGTAATACATGGGTGTTTATGCATATTCTTAAAAGAGCCCAAACACGACACGGCTGTATTGTTTCGTTGAAAAGTTTCTATGACTACCTTTGAACATCATCATCACACACTGAACTCCACCTAAAAATATATTAGGCATGAAGCTATATCAACAAATCCAAAAACGACGCGGCTATCTTGTTTCATTAAAGAGTTCATCAGAGCCATCTTCCGACTTCATCATCACGTCCTAAACATCCATCTAGGTCTATAATACTCATCAAGATAAATCCAAAACACCCAAACACGACACCGCTATCTTGTTTTGTTGATGAATTGCCGTAGCCACCTTGCGACTTCATCATCACTTCTTGAACACCCATCTAAGAAAATAGTACTTGTCAAGATAAATCAAAAAATACTTAAACACCATACGGCTATCTTGTTTCATTAAAGATTTGCCATGGCCACCTTCCGACTTCATCATCATGTCCTGAATACTCACCTAGGAATATAGTACTCGTCAAGATAAATCCAAAAGACCCAAACACAACACGGATATCTTGTTTCGTTAAAGAGTTGCCATGACCACCTTCCGACTTCATCATCTTGTCCTGAACACCCATCTAAGAAAATAGTTCTCGTCAAGATTAATCCAAAACACCCAAACACGACATGGCTATCTTGTTTCCTTGAAGAGTTGCCATGGCCACCTTCCGGCTTCAACATCACGTTCTGAATACCCATCTAATAATATAGTTCTCGTCAAGATAAATCCAAAACACTCAAACCCGACACGGCTATCTTGTTTCGTTGAAGAGTTCCTATGGCCATCCTCCGACTGCATCTTCAGACCAGCTCCATGGTACCATATTATTGCATTGTCACCGAAGTTACGTACGTATACTAAATTTCAGCTCCATCAAACACCGATAAGTACTTCAAATCTAGCTCACAAGATTTGCTAACATACAAACTAACTAACAAACTAACTAACATACATTGCAAGCTAAATAAAAGCTTGTAAAAAAAAGTCGCATGGCGGAGGAGCTGTGGGTAAAAATTATGACGTAGTAACAACAACAGATAGCGGCCACGTGGTAGACCAAAATGAGATGGCGGGAAAAGCTTGACGCCTATTAAAGGTATTGGCTTTAATTGGCAAGAGATAGGCCTTTGCCCTGCAGCGGGACAGTATAGGTATATAATTATAATTATAAATATTTACTGGTACAAAAACCGGCCAAGTGCGAGTAGGACTCGTGCACCGAGGGTTTCATACAAACCTGTAGGTATATAAGTTTTTTTATATGATGTAACTTCATTTTTTTTCACAATGTTTCCTTTATCTTTGCTATAAGACGCTGCTTCGTACCAAAATAATAGGTTATGATTCCCTTGCGAGTGTCGAAAATTTGCGGTATCTTGCGGCATAAGCGGATGTATCTTTTCGTTGGCTTAGAAGTTTAAATTTTTCACAGCTTTAAGGGACAGTAAACCTGAGTATTTGACATAAATTTCAGATTGATACCTCCAATCGCGACCTGAGAAAAAGGGTCTTGACAGATGGACGACGGACAGACAACAAAGTAAACCTATAAGGGTTCCGTTTTTTCCTTTCTAAGTACAGAACCCAAAAAGATTAAAGAAAAAATTGCTAGAAGGTATAAGATCGCGTCGGATTGTCGTCCCAATCCGAAAGGACTATGAGAGTGACTGACATACGTAGCCGTAACGTGGGCAATCACGATTACAAATTTTAACCTAAACGCGTCACACCGAGCAAAGTCCTTTCTATAGCTCGCTATATCCCCTTGTCTATGGACCCGACTCCGGTTTTAACGACATAAGCATTAATATACAGCTCATTAACAAAAATTTAGATATATCGTCATTTTTATCACACGCACTAATTCGCGCGAGACCACCCAGAAGACCACTCCTCAGATGCGCAAAATTGCGCAATATGGCCGCCACAGTGAAAGGGATAGAAACGATTTCCATCAGAGAACTGAAGTAATCGACATAGGTCAAAGAAGTGGCAGTGGGCAGGCTATTTGCCACCGCACAGATAAAAGTTGTAGCAAAGTTGAACAAGTTAACTTCAACTTCAGTGTTTTTAAGTGGAGATTGTGGCAAACGTAGTGTAGGAGGCTAGGTACAGCGACGATCGACTAAAGTGGCTAGGAACAGTTGGATGTAAAGAACCGAAGATCACGTGGCATTTCATTTTTGTATATTTTTATTGCTTACTAATTACCTGCAGATCGGTTGTCGCGATAAAATATATTATATTATTATATCCTCAGGATACCATCTACCTTCTTGCCAAATTTAATTTAAACCTCTTCTGCCGTTTATTCGCGAAAAGTTATCAAACAAGTTAACAAACTGAGTTTTTTTTGCATTTATAAAATTTAGGAGTAGTATTTTTTTAAAAGGACAGCTCCCGCAGTAGAGAACAAGCTCTGTGTCGCAATTGAAAAGATAATTGTGATCCGCCTTAGCTTTTTAAAAATGTTGAATTTTAATCACCATCATCAGTCTAACGCAGTCTGCTGGCCTCTAAGTGCATGCCACTTATTATGATTTTCGGCTTCCCGCTGCTCAAACACACTTTTTGAAGATCGTCGCTCCACCTAGCCTTTTATAGGACCATTGTACTTTTAATAATTAAAAGTACACAGAATTGACGTTCATGCATAAAGAGGTAGATGAAAGTAGAGGAAACGAAAGAGTATGTCTTGATCGAAGCAATTGGCGTACGATAGTTTCTGCCTATCCTGATGAAGGACAGGCGTATGTAGATACTCGTATATATGTAACTGTAAAAGCCCGAACTACGGTAAATCTTAGGTTTTACCAGTAAATCTTAGGGTTTACCAACACGAGTCAGTAAATGTAAGAATATGTAAAAAAAGAAACGATTTTATCGGGCTGTTACCATTAGAATTTAGTACATGCTAAGTTTTACCAGTGGCGGTTGGTAGATTTTGGTTTTGGAAATAAAACAATGCATACTTCTTAATAATTTATTTCAATTAATAATATTATAATAATATAATTATTATTTGTACTACTAATCAGTCAAATCGTTACCTATATCTTTTGGTATTTTTATTGATTAAGTTTTAATAACTAGTAACGTATTGACATGTTTATCTCAACATTTACCGTGTCTTTGAGGTAAATCCTAAGATTTACCAAGCGAATGGTAGTAAAAGTCCGAAATAAACGATGATCATAGAACGGTTCGGACTTTAACCATTAAGAGTTCGTAAATCTTAGGATTTACTGGAAAATCTTAGGATTAACCGTAGTTCGGGCTTTTACAGTAACATAATATATACATCTATAATTTTTATTAATGTTTTTATAAGTTTATTGTTAGTGTTATAATCTGAGTTATGATCTAAGTTTTAAAATAAATTGTCTGTCGGAGTAAAAAGGCGGTCCAAAACTTTATCAAAAAAATGTTAAAGAGAACAAAATATTGTTATTATGCAAAATCACGTTTTATCAATATATAATTATTTTCTTTAAGACGACCCTCGTTTTGTGGAATAAAATATATAATCCCTGTACCGCGGAAGCTTTTACTAACAACACAAAGAAAGCCAAGACTCGGTACATTTATCTGTTAAACGCAACACGTAAAAATAACATTTGAACTTTTCAACATAAGCTTTTATTATTATTGGAGTAGTTTATCTATAGAATTTTATTTATCGAACTGCTTAATCTATCCTGTCTTTATCTCTTTTTTTAAAAGACAACTCCCGCACTAGAGAACAAGCTCTGTGTCGCGAGGGACTTTACAAACATACAATTAACGGACACAAATTACACACAAACTCAGAACAACTTCCAACAAGTTTTGTCCTGTGTGGGAATCGAACCCACAACCTCGTGTACAGCAGGCGCATACTGCGGCCACTGGACCACCAAGGCAGTCAAGTCATACTAATATTGTTAAGAGAAAAGACTTATTGAGTTTATTTTTTGTAATTTTGTTCGTAGCGCTTCTGTCGCTGCTTATACAAAAAAATGTATGGGTTCTATCCCCACTTATATCCATCTCTATTTGTGTCAGGAATGGTGGGTATTGATACCCTCGAGCTCAGACGTAAGTTTGCACTATTAGCACACTATATTTTGGTCCTAAATGGGAAAATAGACAACCCAGCGGCTTTGTCGCGTTGTGGACTATCTGCACCATATCAGTACACACGTCTGCAGGCGCGCCCTCTATTAGCGGCTTCGAGTGTACGAACTTGTACCGCACAATATGCAGCGACAAATCGCGCTATCACTTTGCTTAATAGATTGACTGCTCAGGAGCCGGATCTGGACATATTCTACTCAAATGTGCGAGTTTTTTTTGACAAATGTACCAAATACTTTTATCATAAATTTATTTAATTATGACATATTTATCAGCATTGCATTTTTATCTTATTATTGTATATAATGTATTTTTTTATTCTAATTTTATAATCATTAATTTTTATCTGTATCAATCTTTGTTCAATTATATATTTAATTGTTTTTATTATAATAATCTTGGCTCTTTACACGTGTTGGTTCTAACTGTGAGTGTAAAGAGTAATTAAAAAGAATAAATAAATAAACGAATGACGTTGTCCGTGTGGATTAAGAATACAAATGTCACCACCCTGTTCTATCCCGAGAGTGTCGTAAGAGTTGACTAAAGGAGTGAGGCAGACAATATCCACTGCAAGAGAGGGAAAGCTCGAAACAAAACCCTATATCAACCCGTCTGGCCAGCGTGGTATCGTAGGCTAATATCCCTCCATATGTTTACGGGTTGAGACAGTAAGTAAAGTAAGAATAACGTCAAAAACAAAAAAAACGGATTCACTTAAAAAATTATTTTACCAATAGAAAGCTACATTATCAAAGAGTAAGATTATTATTTTTATTTAAAAAAATAAGAGACTCTAGACTACAAAAACTAAATAAATGTCCACTCAATAACGTGCGAAGCCGGAAAGTGCCGCTAGTTGATACTAAAGTGACGTATGAATATGGGCCGAACCAAGACGTTCTTATAGCGTTTCATTTTCGATCTTATTGTAATATTTTTGTGATAAATATTTACTTTATTGTCATTATTCAAATAAAATCAAAAGTCTCTTCGAGGACGTCGGTAAACTGAATTAAAAGCGGCAAAATTACCAATTAGGTATTCATTTATTCGACAATGGTTAATCTTTGCATCTTCTGCCGTTGAAAACATTGGATATTCAACAAAAAAACAAAGAGCAAATACAATAAACAACTTTTTATGTCAACATATGGCGTGGTACACACATAACGGGAAAATTTACAGCCAGCAGTTGGTAAACAAATTAATTTATTTTTCTCCCCAATAAAACAATGAAAAGGTGGTAATCGAGTGAAAAAGTAATCTAATTGTAATATGAGGTGTGAGTTCGATCTTGGCTGACAACACCAATGTGAATTTCACTTTGTGGAATTTATAATTGTCCTCCTAACCGAATTTTTGGTCACGGCGGCTAATCTCAACGGAGACTAGCCATCTGCGCGGGAGATATTATAGTACACAAGTGTGTCAGAAAACACAAGTGCACTCTTTGTTCCCTCACTCTCATAGACCGATAGGACGGCAATCCGACACGACTGGAGAGAGATCAGGCTGGGGCCAATGGCTTTATGTGCTTTCCGAGGCACGAGGGTGTAAACACCGCCAATTTCCAAAGTGCATTATTTTTATAGACAACTCCTGCACTAGAGAACAAGCTCTGTGTTGCGGGGAACTTTACAAACATAAAATTAACGGACACAAATTACACCCAGACTCAGAACAACTCTTTGTGGGTCCCACAAAGTTTTGTCCCCGTGTGGGAATCAAACCCACAACCTCGTGCACAGCAGGCGAATACTGCACCCATTGAACCACCAAGGCAGCCAGTTCGGGCGGCTATTGTGAATTTCTCGACAAATTTATTTTATACTATTTGGGTGGCAAACAAGCATAAGCAAGCAGGCCCGCCTGGTGTTAATCAGTTACCGTAGCCTATGGACGCTTGCAATACCAGAGGCTTGCAATATCACTTGCGTATTTTTTCTTACACCAGCAGGGCTTTAATATGGGAGTATCCATGGGATAGGAATACGTTTCTTTCAAAACGTATCCCAAACTAAGCGCTGGAGACTTGTACTCACACACGGGAACATAACTACACCGTTGTGTATAGTTTGGCTGTGGTCTTCTATAAGGTACTTCCCCAGTCGGGCTTGTTCGCTAGTATGGTGACCTCTCTTAAAAAAAATTATTTAAAATCATACTATCGGCCGCAAACATAAGAGCTAATATGTAAAAGATATTCCGTAATATAGGAATGTCTTCCGACTTTTATATATGTATAGAGGATTAGCGTGACGTAATCACATAAAGAAATACCGACCACGATGTTAATATTAATAAGCTAAAGCAATTATATTGAGAAGGGATGCTGTATTAAGTCTTGTGGGAATCAATCCCGCCGATTCAATTAATAGATTAACTCTAATAAGACAGTAGTTTCCATTCTAATTACGGTGACTGCCTCGGTGGTCCAGTGGCCGCAGTATGCGCCTGCTGTGCATGAGGTTGTGAGTTCGATTCCCACACAGGACAAAACTTTGTGTGACCCACAAAAAATTGTTTTGAGTCTGGGTGTAATTTGTGTTCGTTAATTTTATGTCTGTTAAGTCCCCCGCGACACAGAGCTGCCAGAAATCCCATACATTTGTTTTTTTGACTTTTCGATTCGACTACCGTTTATGCCACTTGTCTAGAGGATCTGGTTCTCTAGTGCGGGAGTTGTCTTGTAAGACAAAAAAAAATTATCTTGATTGCCCCTCAATTTTTTATAGCATCTAGGTGGGCAAATAAGCATATAATAATATGGCCTGTGTGATGGTAAGAAGTTAACGTAGCCATAGCAGCCTTAGGGCCTGGCCACGACTTTTGGTGGTAACACATGGTCTGCTCGGCCATGCCACGTACACCTAGATTCGTCTCCCAGTTCCTTACAGCGCTACCGCACCGCTAGACAGTAGGTTTAGTTGTCCACGGAACGCACGAGTGTCAAAGCTCGGTGTTTAGTTAGTTAGTTAGACAGGGCGTTTTCCGCACCTGGCCGCTCAAGTGAGCCTTTGTGCGTGAAGTGCCTTATGGCTATTCCAACCACTCTAGGTTCTTCCAAAAGGCCAACAGGCGTCTGAAGTCGCCGCAGGCCTCCGGTAGAGTGCCCGATTTCCTGAGAGTTCGTACCCTATGGTCTTCTACGCTCCTACATTCCAGAAGAACGTGGGCGGGTGTTTCCTCGGTTTCCATGCAGCTCCTGCAGAGTGGGCTGTCGGTTAGGCCTAGTTAAAGCTCGGTGTATCAATTGGTTACTCCGCTGTT
Source organism: Trisateles emortualis (assembly GCA_947095525.1). Lineage (NCBI taxonomy): Eukaryota > Metazoa > Arthropoda > Insecta > Lepidoptera > Erebidae > Trisateles > Trisateles emortualis. The sequence continues at coordinate 16,727,668 of OX352741.1, read as the reverse complement.
AATCCTAGCTCACAGGAGTCATATGGGAATGTGGGTGGAATTGCCCGCACTGCTCTGTTTTGTTCGTGGCAATGAATTGGGTCACGCGTACGTTTGTTGTCACCGCGTACCGCTCCGCTTGCCGCTCCCACGATCAGCCCCACTCGGATCCGCGACGCGAGCGGCAATTGGCTTACAATTTGCAAGTATCAGTATCGGTAGTATGCGAGTGTTGCTCCAGGTATTTGGTAAGCAAGCGTCCATAGGCTACGGTAACTGCTTATCATCTTGCCATCTAAATAGGTATAAAAAAAACTATATAACTATATAATAGCCAATAATAGCTAGTATAGCGAATTTCAGGAATTAGCCAATAAAATAAATACAGTTATCCGATATCTATTGTATCGCATTGGTACTTAATCAGTTGTTACCCAGATACTACTGATTGCTGTTATAATAATACTAACTGGGGCCATCATGGCGTCTATATAGCGATTTATTTTAGATCTTTATTAGATGTTAACTTTATTACGTAGTATGAAATTTGGATTTAGTCCAGTGTATCTTTTATGGTTACTGCTCTGCTCTTAAGGATTATAACGTGATTATAGTTAGACGTTCTGAATAAATGAGCCATAAAATGTAAAAAGCATTTACAAAATCGGACTGGTAGGTCCTGGGATTTAGCGCGTTCAAACAAACGAACTTTTTAGGCTGCAATAATTTTGTGTGGCAGCCTAAAAAGTTTTGACAGCAAATTTACGACGGTGTAAACTGTCACAAATTTACTGACAAAACTTGTCATTTGAACAAAACAAATTTATTATTTTTTAAGGATTCTAAAAAATTTTTTTTAACTAAGTTACTTACATATTTTAAATATACAATTCTTCTTTAACAAACTGCTTTGAGTTTTACTTGTATAACTTAGGACTTAAATTATTACGTACGATATTATTTTTCTCTTTAAAATAAAATCAAATGGAATATATTCGTAGATGTATCCGTAGCGGTTCGTAGGCGCTCTGCTGCGAGACTCTACGAACGTATAATATTATATTTCTCGTAGTAGTGATCAAAGGGATTTTTGTATCGAAAGCGCCGTCATGTTTTTAAATTACGATCGCTATTTATAACGGTGTATAACGATATGTCGTAAATTTATGTAAAATCCCATATACTAGCTTTCTATTCTATTCGATTCGACTACTGAGCCTCTAGACAAGTGGCATAAGCGCTAGTCGAATCGAAAAGTCAAAAAATAAAATGTATGGAATTTGACGTGAGTCTAAGATTTAATGTCGTGAACTTACGTCAAATCCCATACATTTTCTTTTTTGACTTTTCCATTCGACTATCGCTTATGCCACTTGTCTAGAGGCTCTGTTTATGCCATTTGTTTAGAGGAGCTGGTGACAACATATGGGCGATCTGACCGACTCTGTGACCATGTTGGCCACTAACCATTTGATATAAAAATAACACATTAAAAATGACATACATTCCGTTTACTCCGGGAGCAAACAAGCACAACAAGTAGGTCTTATACTACCCATCGTAACAACGAGCGTACGGCCCGCCTTATGGTAAGCAGTTACCGTAGCATATGAACGCTTACCAGCGCCTGATGCCGCTATAGTGACGCTACGGGAGGCTGGGGCTGTAGAGTCTCACCTGCATCCTTCCGCGGAGAGACAGCGTTCCCGGTGCACCTGGACACTGTCACCAGGGATGGAGCCGGTTGAAGCGGGAGTGGCTGGGTGGCATAATATGAACGCTTGCATTCCTGCGTTGCGAACCAACATCACCATAACGTACCATTACTTAAAGTGAGACAAATAACAAAGCAAGACAGGGCACATGCCTGACTGGGGAAGAACCTCCACCTTATAGATTACCACAGCCAAATAACTACACACAGCGGTGTACTCGCTTTGAACTATATTTTGTTCTATGTGTATAGATATAATATGCCAGTACGGAACAGCTTTTAATAGTTCCAAATTTATTATTAATTATAATAATTTTAATAACACCACACACTCACACCCACACACACAGACACACACATCACACACACACCACTTACACAAACACACCTTTTTAATTCAATTTGTTCAATTTACTTACATACTTACTTCCGCATATTACTGTATTAAACTTATAGCATTACTAAGTATTAATTTGTACTACTTACCTCAAAGAATCTAAACCTGGTATTCTGTGTGATAGGGAAACCTAGTTCAGATACCAGTCCCCCACAAAGGATTGTTTGTAAAAATGTGCCTATTAACATGTGGTAATTTTGAGATACCTTTGTGGAAGAAAAAATAAATACCTATTATTATTACTATTATTTCCTTTATTTATTTATTTACACATAATTTACATTTTTAAATATATAAAATACAATAATAAAAAAACCTATATATTTAAGAATATAAAAAACAGTTCCCCACCGGTATCGGGAACAAAGTCCAAGCTACCGGCGGTTAGGGCTCCAGAGACAGGAACCTCCTCACCTTATACTATTATTATTATCATAATAAAACACAATGTTCATTTCCAATCAATTGACATTCGAAGCACAAGATGTCACTAAATATTCACTAGAAATAAATTATTTGCGTAACTGGGACACACAAATAAACGACCTCATTAATATTAGTGCAGCATCATCCAGTGTCGAGGTAGATTTGTCTCGAACATTTCCAACGTTTACATTATGTGATGGATTAATATTGATGGAACAAGACATACACTAGAACCATATCAATAGTGAAAAGATAAAACAGCAATAGCACCAAAATAATACATGGGAAAATAAGCTTTAAAACAATACGCTTAAACTTTACTTTGACGTGTAGATTATATTTACGTGTAGGTTCCCTCAGTAAATATTTAATACACATTTAAATAATCTGACTCAAAGGCGTGTCGCGAAAATCTCGTCCACACAAACATTGTTTACAAGTTTTTAACGAGATTGGAAAGGCTTTATTCATTTTATTTTGTCGGTTTACCAACGTATGCAAGCAAAAAAGAAAGGAAAAACTATTTATTTTTACACACAAATGATGCTCAACATACAAACACACATTTAAACAAAAGACATTAAGAAGAAAAAGTAGTAATATAGACGACAAAAAATTAAGTAAAATGATCCAAAACAAAAAACAACAGCAGTTGGAGTATACATCGTTTTTTTTTTGATAAACATAACAATAAATATAAGTAAGAAAGAAAAATATTTCCATCCCTCCATCCATCTATTTCAGCCATAAGACGTCCACTGCTGCACATAGGCGTCCCCGAAGGTTTTCCACATCTTTCGGTCCTTAGCTGACCTTGTCCATCGGTTGCCCGCGACCTTTATCAGAAAATTATTTATTGTTAGTAAATTCATAGGTATTGGCGAAAGTGTTTTTTAATCGGTCGAGTAGTTTTTGAGAATCATAATAAACTGTAAACAAACAAAAATCAAATCATTCCTCTTAACAATATAAGATAAGATAAATAATATATACTCGTGATTGTATCTTTATAGAGAAAAGCCAAAGGATGCGGAACAGAAAGTGGCTCAAACCATTCGAATGGCAGGTACAGGATTTTCGTTCATACCAAAATAGCTTGGCAATTGTTTATTTTATGAGGTAAGAAGAAGCACTTGAAGTGCTCAAAACAAAGTTGTACACAAGAAAGTTACACAATGTTTTGTATTCTTACACAGAAGCAGCAGATTTTATTTATTAAACTTTCTATAAATTTTAATGATGATAAATAAAAGTAGCCTATGAACGCTTGCAATACCAGAAGTATCACTTGACTCAATATTTTTTTACCATCCCTGGGATAAAATGAGCCCTGGAGACATTTACTTACACTTAGGAACATTCCATTCCTAATAAAAATAGAGGCCAAGGGAGACCACTTTCTACGTGGTGGACAACCGTAAATAGGGACACCAAGTGGGCACAACTAGATATACAGACAACCCGGGACCGAGCGTCCTGGCAGCGCGTTACGCGGAGAGCTGACCCCAAATAAAGGGTAAATGCTAGACAAAAGAGAGAGAGAGAGAGAGAGAGAAACAAAATTACACTGCTGTGTTTAGTTATTTAGCTGTGGTCTTCTGTAAGGTGGACATTCTCCTCCAGACGGAATTGCTCACTATAGTATCCTGCACTACCTATCTTAATGAAGAAGACGCGATTTTTCATTAAAAAAACTGCAAATGAAGCTTCGTCGTCCAGATACTATATATTTATTGTGAAGCAGTATCCTGTTTCACACAAATCAACGCATAAATTACATTAAGAATGTACAAAGTCATTCTAAATAATGCACGTTATCTCTCTGCCATGATACATAGCAACTGAGCATCACATGGCGCCTAATCCCTCGTTTGTATTCATCTCGGAGACCAACAGGGATCCAGCAAATACATTTTTAATAGCCTCACAGTCAAAGGGTTACCTGAAATGTATTCCCGAATAATTGTTTCCACTGTGACTGGCCTGTTGGTCTAGTGGTTAGTGACACTGACTACTACACCGGAGGTCGTGGGTTCGATTCCCACATTGAACAAAAGTTTGTGTAATCCAAAAATCTTTGTTGCAAATCTGGGTGTATTTTGTGTCCAATGATTGTGTGATTATGTATTTTTATTATAAAAACTAACATTAGGATAAATGAGTGCATAAAAACTACTCAAGAAATTGTAAAACTTGCAAGGAATAAAAGGCTTTTTTATTCTTTATTTTATCGCGACATAGGGCTTGTAGGGTGCAGTCCCTAGCAAGAGTTGACTTTAAAAATAATGATATTATATACTAGCTGTTGCCCGCGGGTCTGCCCACGTGGATGTCGGTTATCGCTGTAAAATTACCATAATCTATATCGGTGCCAAATTTCATCCAGATCCGTTCAATAGTTTTTACGTGAAAGAGTAACAAACATCCATCCATCCATACTTACAAACTTTCGCGTTTATAATATTAGTAGGATTATTCATATAGGCTTTATACCTGTTATTAGTGTTTTATGTCCGACTATGCCTGGGTTAAACTGTATAAACAGTTTACAATGTAAACTGTTTATACAGTTTAACAAATAGGAATAATAGGAATCAAACCCTAAAACTTTGCGTGGTGTCGATAGCGTGGTGATCACTTTTACCACTAGACCTAACGTGTCTTATCTAACCTAAATAAGACCTAACGTGTAGGCATACACGGTAAATGTAGATTTGTAATCAATTTTTTTTGTAAAGATTTTGGTGGCCAACAATTTATATTAAAAACGTTTTGACCTTGGAGTTATAAGAAATGCGGCACGTGACCTTTATCTCTTGAATATCTCTGAACGCTGCCGCAGATACCATGTTGATGGGGTCTTCTTTCTTCTGTTTTATATCAAACTAGCTATACCCTGCGGTTTCACTTGTGTTCAATTTGTATTTTGTATAACAATAACCGTGATACGGGATCACGGGATCACGGTTATTGTTTTACTAGGTGTTGCCCGCGGTACCGCCCACGTGGAGATGGTGTGATAAAAAGTAGCCTATTCGTTATTCCACTATTATATATCTCTATGCCCAATTTTATCCAGATCCGTTCTTACGTGAAAGAGTAACAAACATCCATCCATACATCCTCACAAACTTTCACATTTATAATATTTGTAGCATTTACATACATATTATAGTCATGTGGGGAACATTGGGTCGCGTCGTTCGTAGCGTATTATTAGCCTATAATCTTCTTCAATAATTAGGCTATCAAATGCAAAAAGAATTTTTAAATGTGATTGGTAGTTTCAGAGATTAAAGCGTTCAAACCAACTTTTTAGCTTCATATATATAATATGTAAGTATGTATTTAAAAATATATAAGTATACTAGCTGTTGCCCGCGGCTTCGCCCGCGTGGATGTCGGTTATCGCTGTAAAAAGTAGCCTATGTGTTATTCCAGACCATAATCTATCTCTGTGCCAAATTTCATCCAGATCCATTCAGTAGTTTCTACGTGAAAGAGAAACAAACATCCATCCATCCATTCTTACAAACTTTCACATTTATAATATTAGTAAGGATTTATCCTAGCCTATTTTGGGATCAGATAACGGTGTGTGAGTTGTCCCAAAATATTATTACTCGTTTTATTATTATATATTTGTTATAGCTAAATGAAAATATAGGCGAAAGAAATTTGATTATACTAAAATAAACATAACATTTGGTTTTTAAAGGGTCGACACGATAAATACCCCTCTTGATGCAAGCGTCCATAGGCTACGGTAACTGCTTACCGTCAGGCGGGACTTATGCTTGTTTGCCAGCTTGGTAGTATAAAGAAAGGTAAGGCACCATACAAGCTAGCAAGCCCTACTGTGGTAGGATTTTCAGTAGTTGTGTTTCCAGTGAGTGAATATAGGACTCACTCACTGAAACACAACTGCTGAAAATCCTACCGTGGCAAACAAGCATAAGTACCGTCTGATGGTAAGCAGTTAGGTGGAGCCTATGGACGTTACAGCGCCTTATGGGCGAAGGGAATTATTTGTACTAGAACGGTTTACTTATCCTAGGGTTACTCATAACAAGTATCCTCGTATTGCAAGCGTTTATAGGCTACGTTGACTGCTTACTATCAGGGGCGGTAGGAACCTTTGTTTGTCACCTATGTCACCTAATCTAAACAAATTATAATGAAGTAATAAAAAAATTATATAAGAAAGGTTCTAGAGTGGCGATCACGAACTGGAAGATGAAGCGTGGGCAGGCCTCCAACAAGGTGGACCGACAACCTGGTAAAGGTTGCGGGCAACCGATGGACAAGGTCGGCTCAGGATCGAGAGTTGTGGAAATCCTTGGGTGAGGCCTATGTCCAGCAGTGGACGCATTTTGTCTGAGATGATGATGATAATGATGAATAAAAAATAAACTTTCCTCCGACCTTGAGTAAAATGCAACCAAAATTACATTTATTTTAAAATTGCGAGAGATAGTAAATATATTTAACCGTCACACGTCAGCCCGTCAACCCTATAATGCTCGAGGGATATAAATATATCGCCATTATCTCGTAACCTCAATTTCTATGTTAGTAATCAGTGTCATTATGGCGAACGACGTGAATATCGTAATTTTGTACTGAAGCCACCGCTCCAGCCGTCTCTTATCCTTTCTAAATAAGATTATGCTTTTTGCATGTAAATATTCATTTATGATCTCTTTTGAAATTTGCTATAACGAAAATAAGAGCAAAAATTTACCTTAGTAGGCATTTTTTTTTTCAACACAATGGTTACACGAGGAAACAGTATAAAGAGAGGTAGGGCACCATTCTACCAAGCAAGCCCGACTGGGGAAGGACCTCTACCCTACAGAAGGCCACAGCCAATTAACTACACAAATCGGTGTAGTTATGTTCCTGAGTCAATGCTGGTCTCCAGCGCTCATTGAGGAATGCGTTTTGAAAGAAACGTATTCTTATCCCAGGTATACCTTTGGTATTGCAAGCGTTCATAGGCAAACACTGCTGGTCTCTATTCCTTCACTCTTATAATCCTATCTGAATCTAATACAACTAGCGACAGCTCAGGCGGAGAAACAACGCGGCAACGGCTATTATGTCCTTCTCAAAGAGGAAATACAGCTATATTTTACAAACTTCGGGCATTTATTCTCAATTTGTTGACAAAAACTCCCAATATCTATTTTTGGCCCAGCCCGGGAATTTACATAGCTGGCGTAATGTGGGTCACACACTTCTCTACCTAACCCTTCTAGTTATACAGCGTGATACTCATCTATACTAACATTATAAAGCTGAAGAGTTTGTTTGTTTGGTTGAACGCGCTAATCTCAGAAGTACTGGTTCGATTAGAAAAAATCTTTTTTTGTTCTATAGTGCATTTATCCAGGAAGGCTACAGGCTATATATCATCAGGCTATGATCAATAGGAGCGGAGCAGTAGTGAAATATGTTGCAAAATCGGGGAAATGTACGTTCCAAATTACCACGCGGACAAAGTCGCAGGCAACCCCTAGTATGTTACAAAGAAAGAAAATTGGTAACACTTATCTTATAAGGTATATCTCAAAGAACTGTAGGTTGTTCAATGTTAGAAAGTTTGTGTATTCGGGCACTGTGCCAAGATAACAAAACAAACAAGCAAATTTGCAATTTTTAACTTTATTAGTAACTTTATATCTGGCATAACACTAGCTGGTACCGGCGGATCCGTCCGCGTTGGTGTTGGTTATCGCGATAAAAAGTCAATGTGCTACTCCAGACTATAATCTATCTCTGTGCCAAATTTTATCCAGATCCGTTCAGTAGTTTTTACGTGAAAGAGGAACAAACATATGTACATTTAAACATCCATACATTTTTACAAACTTTCGCGTTTATAATATTACTAGGGGTCGCCCGCGACTTCGTCCGCGTGGTAATTTGGAACGTACATTTCTAAGATTTTGCAACATATATTATCTCACTACTGCTCCGCTCATATTCATCATAGCGCGATGTTATAATAGCCTATAGCCTTCCTGGATAAATGCACTATTCAATAAAAAAGATTTTTTTCTAATCGAACCAGAACTTTCTAAGATTAGCGCGTTCAAACAAACAAACAAATTCTTCAGCTTTATAATATAAGTATAGATAAGTAGGTCGAATTTTCCAAAACAATAAAACTTGTAAACCTACAAGTTTTATTGTTTTGGAGAATTCGATGAATTTTGTAACCTGTAAGTTTGTTTGTATGTCCTACTAATATTATAAATGCGAAAGTTTGTAAGAATGAATGGATGGATGTTTGTTACTCTTTCACGTAAAAACTACTAAACGGATCTGAATAAAATTTGGCACAGAGATAGATTATGGTCTGGAATAACACATAGGCTTTTTTACAGCGATAACCGACATCCACGCGGGCGGAGCCGCGGGCAACAACTAGTTGTCTTATTATAATACACTAGCTTGCGATATTTCTTTTTTTTTGACTGATTTGACTGACCTGTTGGTGTAGTGGTTAGAGACTTTGACTGCTTCTATTCCCACATCAGACAAAACTTTGTATGATCCATAAATGTTTAATCTATAGGTGTAATTTGTGTCCGTGAATTGTATGTTTGTAAAGTCCGCCACGACACCGCGCTTGTTACCCTAGTGCGGGCATTGTGTTTTAAAATATATAATATATACGACACTCTGATTCTAAACCCACTTACGTCGATTGTATACATATACATATTATTATTATAGACAATGCCGTTCTGGTTTCACATGGGTTAACATTTATTAAGTTTCGTAAAGATCCTTATTTTTTAAATAAAGAAGTTTAAAAATCACTTCATTAGCTTTTCAAATGTTTCATTATAAACATAAATAAATAATATAAGATCTCTTAACATATGAGTCGCATCACATTTAATAAAGAAGTGTTTTGGGTGGGAGTCAAACCCACGACGATAAATAAATATAAGCAGTATTTGAGGTTACGTTGGAATAAAAGCGAAGTCAACATACTTGGTGGAGTCTGAAGATGTACATACGAGTATGTACAGATGTATATGTATGTATGAATGGGTAGACGGCATTATGAAACAGAGTCGGTGGTTGACGTCACATGTTTCTCATAACACTTATTGGATTCAATATTGAATACACAGTTGCAAATAAATACTTTGACGATTGCGTAATCATACATACGTTTTAACTTTATTTTTTGTATTACCTACCTATTGACTATGTATTAATTGTAGTAAACATCTAGTGGACATTTATTAAATCAACATTTATTTAATCGCTTATAGTATATAAGCGATTAAATAAATATATATAAATGAGAATCGGCACTGTACTCCTTAATACAGGTTATTTTTTTAACCTAGCTAGGAATACAGCACCACATCCAACAAGATATTGTAGACTACCTACCTACTTAAATTTATATAACTTTGCTTGTTTATTGTACTACAATTATTATGATGAATAAAGGTTATTATTATACTGAAGAAGGGATCTAGATCCTGGATGAGCAGAGCGGAAGGGGTGTGCTCTAAAAATCCCAAAGGGTCGAAGTGCTCTGGCCACAAGGATAGCCCCCAAATGGTGTAAGTTTGACTCCCATCTTATTAAGATAAGATGGGAGTCAAACCCACAACACTCGCGAGATAACCTTAACCGATAGACCACACCTGCAGTCAAGTTATTAGATAGTTTTTGAATTATTTAATCATATTCGATAGAAATGCGCCTGAAGATTTCTGGTTCGGGATTTGCTTGTCCCGCTAGGGCTATTCTTCTTGCAGCAAATGCCACGCACGAGCAAAACAAGTACCGCATCAGCTCCGCAGGACTATTATTTGTGTGATCCATAGATAGTTGTTTCGTGTCTCGGTGTACTTTTTTCAGAATAAATCGTTTAATTTGAAGCGGTTTGAGCGTAAAGTTGTTTTTATGGCCACAAATTACAATAAAGTATCTATGTATTTGTATAATAAAAAAATAAAAATTGCTCATACCTGACTTTTTAAAAAGTATAAGTTAAGTACCCTTGTTTTACACAGATTAAATAGATTATACAAACGCCGCAAACATCTGGCTAAAGACTAAAAATAGCTTTTTATTAGAATGCTTTAAATTCTTGTTGAACCAAGTAAACTCGTGTTGTCTCTGAAAAGATTTCTTTCGATGCTACTTATTTAAAATTGGAATCCACATTTTACGTACAGCCATCGTTTTATGCCAGTAAAGTTCTCGTATTTTATATATTAAACTTTTTATACACATTTAATATGTGAATTTCACTTTGTAAAAAATACGTATGATTTATATTTATATATTATAATGCCAATGGTGAAGGAAAACACCGTGAAGAATAAAATATTAAAGGCATGTTTGATCTACCAACCCGCATTAAGCCAGCGTGTGTGGATTAAGGCTAAGTACAGCTCTTTCGATAGAGGAAAGAAGAACAGAGCCTTGCAGTGAGACATATATGTGTTGTTGTTATCTAAGATTATAAACATTGAGTGTCTCGTACTGACAAGCATCGTTTCACCGCGATATCACTGTGTGCGTGCAGCTCGGCCCTAATAAATGTCTGTTTACGTAAAATTGTTCTTAAAAACTCTCGCGGTCTGGTCAATTCTCAGCACTTTAAGGCTGGCCTCTCTGAATTTATAATCTGTATTTATAATCTAAATTGCAGCACCTTACCTCATGCATTTCTTAAAAATTCTCAGTAGTTTCCCGCAGGGGTATTTCGTAAGAGCAAAAACCGATCCTTTTTGACGTTTAGTCAATAGATTGTGCCGTCACCGAGCAATCACAACTGTCAGTTTGCGATCACAACTGTCACTTTGCCATCGTTTTTTCTTAGAAAATCAGCCGGTCGGACATGTAAACGTCTCTATGGATGAGGAATTAATACGCGCGTTATGAAATCATAATCGATTCGGAATTCAGAACGCTCGTCAGTATCATTCTTACAGATCGACCCGAGAAATTCATAATCTGAAAAATCTGTATGTGTGTGAAACATAGTTACTTTGTATGGAACTCTGGGCTTTCTGAATTAAGAAAATGATTTCAGATTATGAATTCAAAAAGACATTCCGGCATTTTTTGATGCCGGACTGCGTATCTAGTATGTATATAATCTAAGTTTATAATTATATTCTATTTTTTATGTTTTTGAATAAAACATAACTTTTTATTCTACCCTTACTAAATTTATTCCAAATATATTTAACATTAAAAAGGTTTACTTAATTTACTTATATTTAAACATGTGCTTATATAATTTATAATATATTATTAAAACATTTAAAACTTTTAATTGGTAATGTTAAACGAGCTTAAAACTTATCAGATTTCCATTTCAAGTGCGAATGCCAATTAGTAAAAATCGTTAAGCTTTTTATTATTAATAATGAAGAAAGTTTGTTTCACTGTTTAGTCGGACGTGTCGGATTATGCGCTTGCCTCGAGCTTGTTGACTATAGAAAGTTTCAAGTAAACAGTCGGCTTACTGGCTAGAATTTATAATATCTTGTTATTTAAGTTATATCGGTCATCTTGTGGACGTGCACGTGGAACCAATAAGGAACTTAATATTGCGCCACGTGGTCTGGGTGGCATCCTTACTTATATTATAAATGTGAAAGTTTGTGAGTATGGATGAATGGATGAAAGAAAGAAAGATAAAGAAAGATTTTTTTTATTTGCTCTTACATTCAATAAAACTACATAAAACTTAATATAAGAAAGCAAATAAGGTCCCTGCGTCAGCTCTTATGTTGTGGCCTGAACCACAACGCTGGTATTCTTGCAGGACCTTTATAACTAACTATATGAGTGACGCGCGGAATTCCAAATTTGTTTGTTACTCTTTCACGTAAAATGTACTGAACGGATCTGGATGAAATTTGGATGGTCTGGAATAATACATAGGCAACTTTTTACAGCGATAACCGACATCCACGTAGGCAGAGCCGCGGGCAACAGCTAGTAATAATATAATGTTGATTGGCCTCTCGGTCTAGTGGTTAGTGATCTTTCACTGGGGATGGTCCCGTGGACCACTGACGTCATATCAGGTTCCGGTGGTCCACCTGTGAAGGTAGATGTTGGTGCACAGGGAGGTTTTAGTCGGTATGCCAGCCGCCTACCATCTTTGAGTCGGAGTGTCCGGCATAAACGCCTCGCTTCCCCAGGCGAGTACAAGTCATTAGCGCTCATTTAGCGATGCGTTTTGAAAGAAACTTTTTCTTATCCTGTTGTAGAAAAAAATGGGTCGGCAGCACGCAAGTGATACCTCTGATACTGCAAACGTCCATAGACTACGGTAACTGCTTAACATCAGGCGGGCCGTACGCTTGTATGCCACCTAAGTAATATGTAAAAAAATGTGTGAAATAGGCGTAACTCTATATTGCTTGTTTCAAGGATTTGACTGCATGTAGGGTAGGTATTATGTGGGCGAGATTTTATTAAATGTTTGCGAAACCAATGCAGATTCTTCCCTAGTGTGGGAGTACGAGTAGTTTTATTAACATAAAGTGGAATTTAAATGTTCTAGAGCGCTTTGTTTTGTAACGTATCAACCAGTTTAGGTAGACATCTCAGTATCATAGTCATGGTAAGCAATGAAAGGTCAACTTATTTATAAATTTAATTATGTGGATTGATATTAAAATTTATGTACCAAATTACTGAGAATAAATTATTGTAAAATCCTATCCTACTAATATTATAAACGCGAAAGTATGGATGGATGTATGGATGGATGGATGTTTGTTACTCTATCACGTAAAAACTACTGAATAAATCTGGATGAAATTTGGCACAGAGATAGATTATGGTCTGGAATAACACATAGGCCACTTTTACAGCGATAACCGACATCCACGCGGGCGGAGCCGCGGGCAACAGCTAGTACCATATAAATCTCGGTTGGCTATTATAGTGGCACTAAATAACAAACTTGTTTTTTAACCGACTTCAAAAAGAGGAGGTTATCAATTCGTGTGTATTTTTTTTTTTTTTTTTTTTTTTAATGTTTGTTACCGCATAACTCCGTCATTTATGGACCGATTTGAAAAATTCTTTTTTTGTCTGACTGGGCATACTTCCAGTTTGGTCCCATATCCCATTATATTAAAGTTCTGATGATGGGATCCATGAGGAATTGAGGGAACTCCTCAAAAGTTATAGGCACACGTCATATAGCAATTTCAATATTTTTAACAACTAATCAATCATTTTCATTCAGATAGTGTAATTTGGTGAAGTAAAACTGATGAAGAAGACCACAGATGGCCATCTGAACTTTTGTTTGTGCTTTTTAGGCTGGCAACACTGTGATCGCCAGACGTCAAAAATTTTGCTCTTAACAATTTTAATTAAAATAATTTGAAAAATCGCAATTAAATTCGATTTCAATACGTGAAATTTATAGAATAATAATAATATTGCTGACACATACAGTGTTTGGTTGTTTGTTGTTAAATTCATACTATAGAAACTGCCCCGAACCGTGAAGTGACACCAACCCGGTGCCAACGGATAATATTTGAAGTGTCATCGTATAAAAGCGTAAAACGCAGGGAGTATATTACATAGTTACCGTAATTAGCACCCCACAACACCTACATACTCTGCCCGTGGCCCGTATTGTATGTATTCTATATGAACTCATAGGGATATTTACGTGCGATCCACGTGCATGCAGCACTCACTGGCAGTTTCGTTCTCGTTTTGCTTGACGATTATATGTGGAAGCAAGGTTGACGAATAACAACTTGCCTCATTACAGCAAACACATCATGCACACTGTATTACTTAGTTGTTAAATGTTGTTGCCCTAAACATAATCTTAATTAACCTCACTTTCGCTCAGCTACTGTCATTTTCCTTGTTAAAACATATTAAAATTATTATTAACACACCTACTAAAAACATAGTACCACTCTTTTTCAATATTCAATAAATTTTGTCACAATTACTGTCTTTTTTTCACTTTACACACCTACATTTTCACTCTTGTCATCTCAACATCTGTTTTCTTTCTATCTCTCAGCTGTTTCATTTGCTTTTAAGGTACTTGGTGATACAGATAGCCTTGTTATACCATGAATACCCATCATGTTATGACCCGTAGAGCAATGGCTAAGGAGACTGAAACCAAGCTTAAACTAACGCTGCTTGAATTGAAGAAATACAAGGAGGACAACAGTCAGCTGTTAAAGGAACGCAGTGACTGTGAAGAAGAATTACATTCAATTAATAACAGAGTAGCTGAGCTGAAGGGGGAATTATCTACACTACACCATCAATATGTTGAAGTATTGGACCAGCGAGATAAACTACAGGAAGAAGTGGAGTCCTTCAGTAGTTGTAGTGATATATACTTAAGTTCTTTGTGTCGCATTAAAGAGTTAGAATTGAATCTAAACTCAGCATTTCTAAAAATTAGTTCTCTTGAAGACACTATTAGGGTTCTTAATAGTAGTGAAACTCAAAATCTTTTTTCAGAGCTCCTAGGTGATAAAATAAATGTGTTAAATGTTTTGAAAAATAACTTCAAGTCAACATTTGTTGTAAATGGTAGAAATAAATATAGGAAACATTTGAAATTAAGAAAATTAATTAGAAAGCTTGAATTTAACCTTAAGAGGTCAACAAACATTAAAAAAATTTCACAAATTAACTGTGATTTAATCAAAGAGCGTGTGACATTTCTTTCAGATATTGATAATTATAGCAAACAGTTAATTAGCAGTAAATTAATGTATGAGCAGGATACACATGAGCTTGAATTAAAAATTACAGAGCTACAGTCCACGCTTACTAGAATTATCCATGATCATGAGGTGGAAACACGTGAGTACATACTTAAATATGATGAAATTGCAAGGGTTGGTAACGAGAACCTGAAACAGGTGATTTCACTTACCAATAATAAGATGTGTTTAACGTGTTCACAAACAACACCAAACAGTAATATGTCACCTATGTGTCAAACACAGCCGCTCAACTGTGAACAACTTTACAATGATCCTGAATGTGGTTCCACTGACTCAATAACACATTCAGCATCTGATAGCAAAAATGTTATTATTTTTTCTGACCAATTAGGCAAAGGTTTGGGTAGTTTAATTAATAGTCATACTGAGTACCGCGTCACAAATATTTGTTCACCTGGAGGACAGTTTGCTAGTATTATTAATAGTGTTAAGTCTGCTCAATTTAATGATCAATCCACAGGGATTATTTTACTTGGTGACAGCTTATCTGTCACAAAAAAAGATATACTACAGTTAACTGAAGTAATGATATCACTTCATGATAGTTTAGGGTGTAGGTTTATTGTTTGTGCCTTGCCATATTCTTATGCCTTATCACATAAACAAAACAGGCATATAGAAAATCTGAATCTATTAATCTATAATAGTACATGTCGCCTTCGCGACTTCATTTTATTTTTCGACACTAATATATTTATTAGTATTTTTTTATTAACCGAAGATACTATGTATCTTTCTTTATTTTATAAGCGACAAATTGCTAAATTATTAGCATTTAATTTATTTACCGACACAGGTACTCATAGGGTATTGCAGGATTTGGTAGAACTCAGTAGTATGAACACTACCAATAACAATTTACATACATCTAATAGTTTAAACTACTAGATGTGACAAAGGATAGGCAGACATATAGTCTAAACATAGTGCACCAGAATATTCAGGGCTTATCCGGCAAGGAATTAGAAGTAGATTTATTTTTAAACAAACATAGTATTAATGTGCTTTGTGTTACTGAACATTGGTTAAAGAGTGATCAATTATTATTATTTAATAATGAACATTACAATATTTCTAGTGCATTTGTAAGAAAGAAGGCTATTCGTGGTGGCTCTCTAATATATGTTAGAAATAGTACAAATTGTAAGGAACGTAAAGATATAGCAAATCTTTCTATCGAGCGCACTATTGAAATGTCTTGTGTTGAGCTTGAAGAACATATCATAGTCTGTGTATACCGTCCACCGCAGAGCGACTTCAACTTATTTGAAACAATTATGGAAGAGGTTTTAAAACGTTTAGGTTTTGGAAAAAAGCATGTTATAGTATGTGGTGATTTTAATGTTAACTTACTTGAGCAGTCACAATTTTGTATTAGATTAATTAGTTTATTTAAGTCTTTCAATTTAGATTTTTTATTTTCTGAACCGACCAGAATCACCTCTCATTCTGCAACATGCTTAGACAATATTTTTTATAACTGTCAGTATCTATATAAGACTATATTAAGTGACTTAACTTCAGATCATTGCGGGCAAAAAGCTGGATTTCCTTTAAGTACACCTGTTAAAGTGAACAAGATCACGTGTAGGCCAATGACCTCTGTTCGCCTAAAACGTTTCAATGAGAGTGTTGCCGCCAAAGTCACCAATATTAGTCTAATCCAGAATGATCCTAATGATCTATACGAGTCATTATTGAATGTAATTCAATTGGAATACAATACTATTTTTAAATCTAAGACATTTACTAAACAAGCTAACATCAAATTCTGTGACTGGGCAACATCTGGAATTTACAAAAGTAGAACTAAGTTATATGAACTTTATGGCATGAAAAAATATAATTTTGAGCCAGAATTTGTTCAGTATGTTAGAGACTATTCAAAAACTTTTAAAAGGACATGTGCAGCTGCTAAATCATTATATTTAAGTAACAAAATTAAGCAGTCTGACAATAAAATAAAAACTACTTGGAATATAATTAATAATGAAACTGGTCGTATTAAATTGCGAGATAATAATTTTCAATTGAATATCAACAATAAAATAATTTCAAACAATGCAGATGTAGCTCAAACCTTCAACAACTTTTTTGTAAACATTCCTTTAAACACAACCAGCAGCTTGAATTCTTGCCCAGTCATAGCTGAATCCTTGGTTAGGCGGAGCGTGAAAGAGTGCAGTGACCTATTTAGTTTTAAATATATAGGCCCCAATGATATAATTAAAGTTTTTAAGTCGCTTAATTCAAAAAAAACTGCCGACTTATGGGGTATTTCTGTTAAATTAGTTGAAAATATTATTTTTAATATAGCGCCACATCTGGCTGTAATATTTAATAGATGTGTGGATGCAGGTGTGTTTCCCAATTTAATGAAACACAGTAAAGTGATACCGTTATTTAAAAATGGATCTAAGAGCGACCCTACTAACTTTAGACCAATATCCATATTGCCCGCTATTAGTAAAATCTTTGAGAAAGTTATACTGCAGCAATTAGAGAGTCACTTTAACTTACATAAATTATTACACAAAGAGCAATATGGTTTCACAAAGGGTCGCTCCACCGTAGATGCAGGTGTTACATTAATAAAACATATCTTTGATGCCTGGGAAAATTCTATGGATGCTATTGGTGTATTCTGTGACCTTTCTAAAGCTTTTGACTGCGTTGATCACAATACGCTTTTGCGAAAGCTTAGTCATTACGGTATTAGGGGCGCTGCACTTAATCTTGTTGCTGCCTACCTGAGTCACAGGGTTCAATACGTAGATGTAAATGGAAATAGGTCTTCTGGATTACCTATAGCAATGGGCGTGCCCCAGGGTTCAATTCTAGGTCCTTTTCTCTTCTTAGTGTATGTTAATGATTTACCTTTCTTTGTACAGGATTTGTGCGACATAGTGCTATTTGCAGATGATACATCACTTCTCTTCAAAATCGACCGTAAAGAAAGTAACTTTGATGTTGTAAATGGTTCTCTCGCACAAGTCCTGGACTGGTTCACATCAAACAATCTACTGTTAAATTCAAAAAAAACTAAATGCATTAAATTTACCATGCCTAACGTAAGAAGTGTTACCACTAATTTGAGTCTAAATAATGAAGCTATTTCACTTGTTGAGTCTACAGTTTTTTTGGGTTTAACTTTAGATCGTAAACTTCAGTGGGGAGCCCATATATCATGCCTCGCAGGAAAGCTTAGCTCTGCGGCTTTTGCAGTTAGTAAAGTAAGACAACTTACGGATGTAGATACGGCTAGATTAGTTTACTTTAGTTATTTTCACAGCGTCATGTCCTACGGCATATTGCTGTGGGGCAAGGCTGCTGATATTGAAACCATTTTCTTAATTCAGAAACGAGCTGTACGCTCAATTTACAATCTAGGCTCACGAGTTTCTCTTAGAGAACGTTTTAAAGAAATAGGTATTTTAACAGTTGCAACACAATATATATTTGCGAATATTATGTTTGTTAAACAGAATATTGAACTATATATTAAGAACAGTGATATTCATTCAGTAAATACTAGAAACAAACATAAGTTAGTTGGCACGTACCATCGCTTACACAAAGTACATAATTCTTTTGTAGGACTCGGTATACGCTTTTTTAACAAATTACCGAAAGAGATAATGAATTTGCCCTTACACAAATTTAAACCTACTATTAAAAATCATCTCATAGGAAAGGGCTATTATACAATAAATGATTATTTGAACGACAAAAAGTCTTGGAATTAGTTGCATTATATAGTTGTTTGTTTAATTTAGAATAAATCAGCTTAGTACTTAAGTTCTAATTTGTGACGTGAGGCACATTGTGAATTCTAGTGATAATTCTGTACTTTTTCTTTTTTTTCGTTGTTTTTTTATTTAGTAGCAAAACGTTATTTACAATAAAAATTGTCACTATTCACATATTGCCTTATTCTTTAATAGCAATATGTAAATTGAAGCAGACTTTAACACCATACTTTAGGTTCTTTTTTTCTCGCACGACCAGTACTAAGTACGATTATCATATTTTATCAATATAGTTAGTATCGTGTTTTGTCTGCATCAGCTTGCATGCTATCATACTTGTATTTTACAAAAGATTGTAACTATCTGGCGATTAAAAAGAGTGGCCTGAGTTTCTTGCTAGTTCTTCTCAAGGCTCTACGTCAGCGAACTAGCCGTAGGAAAATTTTGCTGACATCATCTTTCTGGTTTATTCATAATTTATGACCTTCATAAGTGTTACTTTGTAACCTAAATGAATAAATGAATTTTGAGTTTGAGTTTGAGTTTGAGTTTTTCAATAATAAGTATTTTACTGATGGCGATTAGATAAGTTTCGGTTATTGTTGCTAAGCAACTATTAATAAGAAATAATGACGTGAATGAATTGAGCGCGGATTGCACAGATTAAATATTGCTTTTAATACCTACTTGACCTGTGTTCAGCCCGACGCTCAGTCGATTTTATTCGATTGTAACAAACAAATATTTGAAAATTTTACAACTTGCCGTACTGAAGTCGGTTTTTTTTTGTTAATATTATGTTATTTATGGTGTACTAGTTTTTTTTTTTTTTTTAATAGACAACTCCCGCACTAGAGAACAAGCTCTGTGTCGCGGGAGACTTTACAAACATACAATTACCGGACACAAATTACACCCAGACTCAGAACAATTCTTTGTGGGTCACACAAAAGTTGTTGCCCTTAACCTCGGTAATTTTATCGCGATAAAATGTAGCGTATGCGCTTTTCCGGACTATAATCCATTTCTATGCCAAATTTCATCTAGATCCGTTTAGTAGTTTTGACTTAAAGGAGTTCCAAACATAAACTTTCACATTTATAATATTAGTGGGATTTAGATTTTCTGATAAAAACTTATTAGAATGTTATACTCGTAGTTAAGCTTGAATTTAGGATTTAGGGGTAATCTCTAAAACTACTAATAAGAAGCTAATTTATCCTTGAGAGTTATAAGCTACTACTCAATCTACCACCAAAGCAGGAAGGGTTCCTTTTTTACCATAATAATATGGAAACCCTTAAAATAATAAGCATATATCTAACAAAAAGAATGAGGTCAATCTAGATGAACAAAAAGTACAAGCCTAAAAAGCATAAAAATAAAATTAATAAAAATAAAATTTTAATGGCGTTTCGTTGTTAACACAATTATTACGTGGCCAGTAGCTTTCCAAAAAAAAGGTTTTTTAAAGAAAGTATCGAACTGTTTTCTACAGTTTCACCCGCGTTAAATTTAGATTTTGGCACGTTTATTGTTGCAGTCATGTACCCTTGGGTTGTAGCGCGATGTTTAATTGCCTTAGTTCTTCTGTATTCCAATACAAAAAGCTTTTTAAAATTCGACCATCGCTTTTAGAGATTAACGCTTCCGAACAATTTTTCAGGTTCATATTTTGTGTAATATTATATTTATTACACAAAATACTCGTTTTTTGTTTAAATAAAAACATCTGCGACCTTGTTTCTTAAGGTCAAGGCAATTTCGTCATTCATTACGTCAGGGGTTTCGTTTAAAAAAGGAATGAAGTCCCTAATTTTATTTAATAAAGAGAGTACACGCCGAGTGCAGCATAATACTACAATTTAAATGCGGTTACTTATCAGAATCAACTTATTTTTTAAATATTTTTATACTTGACAAACATACCTACTATCCAGATTTCACAATTCTTTTTTCGAATTTAGAATGTTCCCAAAAAAAAAATGAAGTTTACTTTTTTTTTTATTTTTTAAAAGACAATTGCTCTAGTCTAGTTGAGTAGGACTTTATATACAATTAAATAACCTAAAGTATACTATTTGCGTCTATTTGTGGATCACACAATTTTTTTAATCCACAACACGCCACTGCGCGGCATGGTAATCACTTCACACTGACATAACTACTTACATATATACTCAAGTACAATCAAATAAAGTCAAGTGCAATATAATTACTGCAGTATATGCTGAGCTGTGGCCTATAAGACACGACTACGCCATGCCTAACTGTATTTAATTATTTTTTTGTTAAATTGCTATGAATCTTACCTGTTCGTGTGTGTTAGGTAGGCCTGCCCCCAGCTTGGTGGACCGACCTAACTGGATGCGGAAGGCAGAGGACCGTGTGCTATGGCGCGTGTCCAGCAGTGGACTGCGATAAGCTGATTGATTGATTACGTGTTCTTACTGTGAATTTTTGTTTATTTATTTTGTCCTCCATATTGTTATTCTTTTCTAGTCTATCCATATTGTTTACTTGTTTTGTATGTTCTAATAAACTCTTATTCTATCTATTCTAAGTTTTACAAGAACACATTTGTTTTCTGTTTATAAAATCCTGCTCGGCGCAACGCAGCGGGAGAGACAATAGGTTAAGTTTCTCCGGGCCTACCTCTTGAGTATCAAAGCAAGTGTGTAGTAATTATTTTGGCTAAAGGCGTTACAGTGTTGAGTATGTTGGGGTCCGATTAGCTTGTTTAAACTTAGTCAGTTCTTCATTTCTACTATAGTCTATCAGTCCACCAGTCAGTCAGCCTATTTCAGTCCACTGCCATGCATCTAGTTTAACTAGGCTTTGCCATAGTTAAAAATGTTGATAATTATACGGAGTTTTGTAGGAGTGTGACATCATAAAATAGCAGTGTTATCTTACTAATATTATAAACGCGAAAGTGTGTAAGAATGGATGGATAGATGGATGGGTGGATGGATGTTTGTTACTCTTTCACGTAAAAACTACTGAACGGATCTAGATGAAATTAAGCACAGGGATAGATTATGGTCTGGAATAACACATAGGCTACTTTTTACAGCGATAACCGACATAAACGCGGGCGGAGCCGCGGGCAACAGCTAGTATTAAAATAATTGTTATTTCGTACTTTTTCAAGCAATTTAATTTTTGCGTCTATTATGTTTTAAATCAATAACAAAAATCTTATTTACAAATATTTATCCCCTGTGAGAATCGAACCCATACACTCGTAGCGGGGTACCTTAAATAATAAACCACACTAGAACTCAAAATAGAATTAAATCCTTTTAAGATTTTTTAATATTCTCAATGTTATTTACAAGGAAGTTTCTAGAAAATAGAATTTGTTATTGTGAGATCTTTGAGATATATGTTTTAAGGAACTGTCTAAGAGAAACTAGGTTCCATTATGGCGGCGCGTGTTGTCGTCATTTAGAGCTAGACATTGAAAACATGTTTACGTTTCGAGTCTTCATATATCTGCGTATAATTTTCTATATTCTAATATAATAGGGCTGGTATTATGTATGGAAAATGATACGATACACCCGCGGCTATCCTACCGGTTTCCTTATATAGAAAGAAAAAAAAAACAGATTTAATTGGCTCATTATACTAGCGGCCTGACCTTTACTTTAGGAATATAATTTTCAAAAGACCTTTTTCCTTCTCATAGGCGTAAAGTTTTGAAAAACGTCGATGTACCTGTTACATTTATTTGTAACTAAAACCTTCGAAAATTGTGAACTTCTATGCATCTCTTATTTTATTCCGCTAGGTGTGAAATTTTCAAACATTCCTTCTTAGTGCACACTTCAACCCATAAACGTCCCACTGCTGGGCAGGGGTCTCCTCCATATATTTGGAGAGATATTAGCCTACTATGCCACGCTGGCCAGACGGGTTGGTATAGGGTTTTATTTCGAGTTTTACCTCTCTTGCAGTGGATATTGTCTGCCTTACTTCCTTAGTCGACTCCTACGACACCCTCGGGATAGAAAGGGGTGGTGACATTTGTATTCTTAATCCGTCACCACACGGACAAAACCTTCTTAGTGCTTTCACACATAATTTTAGAAGACTTTGTGCAAATTTTGAAGCGTGAAGCCTCAGCAGATTAGATATAGCTTTGATCTTCTTCTTATCGTTTGGTTAGTGGTCAACCTGGTGACAGAGATATTTAGATCGCCCATATTTAGGCCTCTGTCGTGATCTAACGACTGTTTACAGTCGGGACCGACTTTTAACGTGCCCTCCGAAGCACGGAGACGCTCAGATGAAATACCACTATGCGGTCACCCATCTATTAGGTTACCGCGCTCTTGGTTGCTTGACCCGCTGATCGTTTACCGAATAGTGAGTGCACCTGGCTATGAGCGCCTCATAGCTTTGATCAGTCAGTCAGTCGGACGATAAAATAGAATGAAACACGTTTAGGTTATGACAATGTTGACAGGTCGGCATAATGTCTAGTACAAAAAGCACTTAGCGGTATTTTTTCAGCCATCCTAGGGTAGTTGTATTTCAATCGTATACTCTTTACAAAACCTGATTCCGTTTTCCTGTGCGAACAATCATTTTAGGGTTACGTAATAACACGATAAGTACTCTGGATTTATTTCTAAGTTATTCTTCTTTTTATTGTTTGTTTAGTGCTCAACCTTGTGACAGAGTCATTTAGATCGCTAATATTTAGACCTCTGTCGTGATCTAACGACTGTTAACAGTTGGGACCGTCCTTAACCGAACACGGGCACTCTGATAAAACAAGCAATTAAATACTAGCAATTGTCGGCAACGCGCAAATGATGCAACTAATATTCCAAGCGTTCATAGGCTACGGTATCTTCTTACCATCAGGTCTACAGTATGTTTGTTTGCCACGTCAATGCTCTAAAAAAACCTGTAAATATTAAATCACCTCCGTAAAAAATCTGAGCTTTTGCAATAGAAAAAGCTTTTAAAACGCTCAGTTTTTCCAGCGTCATGTTTTGTGCAGAATTTCCACATAACACTTTTACATTTTATTTTAAAATATATGAAAATCTGATGAAAGCCGAAACCATTGAACCGACTGGTTTCGGCTCAAAGACTGTGGGTTGTTACTGACAGAGAAATATCGAGTTTGAATATAACACTCTTCTTTTTGTGGCAGCTATAGAACATTTTTTTTATTTTGGATATCGATTCGATCTGTAACTACTAACTCGCTTCAAAAATGCACAAGTTTTTCATGTTATTTATAGACCTAGATACATTTTTATTTAAAGCTCTATACCTAAATTATTATTAATTAATATAATTATTATTGTCCATTTTATTATTAGCTCATTTTATCAACGCACCTCTCGCCACCGACAGGGAGTTCATCCTCACATCCTTGCACCTCAAACATGCCGTACCGTAAGATTCCAGAGGAATTTCTTACCACGTACGATTAGGCTGTGGAATGAGCTCCCCCCTGCCGAGGTTTTCCCAAAAGTCTATAGCATGGGGTTCTTCAAGAAAGGAGTTATAAGGTTTTTAAAGGGTCGGCAACGCGTGAGTGACACCCCTGGTGTTGCAAACGTCCATAGGCTACGGTAACTGCTTACCATCAGGCGGGCCGTATGCTTGTTTGTCACTTTGGTAGTATAAAAAAAAATGTACCTAAGTAATATTAGTTATACAAAACTGCTTTCAATAAAGTTTACCTGCACGAAAAAACCGCGAAAGGGGCCTGGTGACATGTAAATCAGATTTATTTCTAAATCTACGACATGCACCAGTCTCTCACAAAGTTTTTAAAGTGTACACCAATGTACTATCAATAAGTTACTGTACGAAGCTTTGTTTAGAGAAAATAAATTCATTTTTTATTGTTTATTATTTTATTAAGTATTTTATTGTAGAGATATAACAAAGTTTAATACAATTAATCTTAATGAATTCGGAATCAGTTAAGGATATTTATATTTTCACAGTAAGACATTTTCATGACTACTATTTATAAACACTTCTCAACCTCGATTGAGTTGCTAAGTTAAATTCTCATATTTAAGTCATACAAATTCAATATCTTTCTATTCAACTGATGAGAAATAAACCTTGATAGTTATATTATTCATGAATCAATAGCATACGCAAGTAGTGAACATCTAGGACACTTTCGTAATATTTTTTCTTGATTACATCGATGCTAAAAGGAGGGCAGCGTTTTTATTTATAGTATTTCACAGAATACAGAATAAATTTGATACTTCAACCGATTAGAACAATAATAATATGTTTGGATTTGGACAATTCACACACCGCCATCTGATCCCAAACTCCATCTTAAAGGTGGTGTTAAAAAAATGGCAACACGCAAGTGATATTTCTCGTATTGCAAGCGTCCATAGGCTACGGTTACTGCTTAACATCAGGCGCACTCTAAGCTTGTTTGCCACCTAAGTAGTATGAAAAAAAGAACTAATTTGTGTCTGTACTATGGCAACCAGACAACTGGTAAACAAACATATAATTTCTTAATATATACATATTTAAATTACATCCAAACATAGAACATCAAACTTGCTCTGGGCAGGAATCGAACTGAGCAGCAGTCATGATGAGTAATAACTAGATCAAACTGCCAGTCAAAAATATGAGGAATGAATATATACGAGTAAGTATTTCTGTAACATTGTTGGTATCTGGAAAGTGCAATACAATTTGTGTAATATAGTATTCCTACGGGAGAGGCTTTGTGCATACAACGAGGCACAAGGGCGCACAGGTAATAAAATGTAACATCGCTGTAATGATTGGCTTCATTTCTAACATTGTTAGCCTCGATAGCCTCTATATTCCTGCCCATTGAATCGTCTATGCAATCGAATTTAAAAAGGAATGTACCTATTTAAATTTGTTTTTCATAAAATGAATTAGGATAAGGATTTACTCGTAGTAGAAAAAGTAAGAACTCTTTATGATTAATAAATGAAACTGGCCATTTATCTCTTGAAAAATACCTTACGCCATTTTTTTTTTCTTTTTTTATTTAATGGTTTTTCTTAGTATTTTTCTATTGATGTCGGCCTGTGTGGTGATTATATTTTTATTAATGTTAATTATTATGAAATTTTGTTAAAAAATTATAAAAAATATATTAAATATTTAAAAAATGCGTTTGTTATCTTTACACAGCCTTGACCTTCTTTTGCAAAACTAAAAAAATATACATATTTATAGCGTTTAACACTGAACGTCTTATGGTTGAGATGGATGGATATCTGAACTTCCTAAATGTAACCTCTAATTTAAATAGTGTTGATTTAACTTAACTATCTAACATAATAGCAAAAATAAATAAAGCGTACTCGTAAGTCAGTTAAAAACATTATAAAAACATAATTTTGTTTCTGACAAATAAAACATATTCACTCACTGTAGTTTAATCCGATATAGGTAATATTCATGTGCGAAAAAGAACGTTGATCTGTTACTCCGTTTCGTTGTGAATGAGGGTGAAATGAAAATAGTTGTAAATAGCAAATTGTGTTCCGTTTGAAGGGTAGATATAACCGTTACTGTGTTCCACTTCTGGGTGATGTCCGAGTATTGAGTACCCCGCATCTCATATTCGCTACAATACCACAGATTCTTCTATTCTAAACCTTATCCCATTATCTGGGGTACAGCTACAATACCACAGATCATACCGCTAAATTGTCACTATAGCTCCCCACAATTTGCTGTGGGACGAATAAATACATGTTTTTGAGAGTGACATAAGTCATACATCTGATCACAATTTAGGCCGAATTTGTACAACCTTATTATAAATATAATGGACATCGGGTCTAAATTGCGTAATATTTTAAAGGTTTTCATACCTTTTTGTTTCCCGACGTTTCGGTCGAATTGCACCGACCGTGGTCACGGGTTGACTGATTATATAGTTATAATATGTGTACAAATCGTGAAAGCTAAAAATAATTTATTGTAAAACCTTAACCAAACAATTGGAAAATATGTATCATCATCATCACAACCAGAAGACATCCTATTGTAGGTACATAGGCCTTCCTATCGCGCACTCGATCCTTACTTTCAGCCTTAGGATTAGAAACATTATTCATAATTAAATCGCCATTATAACAACCGGCAACGTTAATGGATACTTAATCTAAATTAAAGCGAAAGTTTGAATGTTTACCTTCCAAGTAATCACGGTTTAACAACTAAATGGGCTTGATTGTTTGTACGTGTCATGATCTAACTAGGGCTCTTGTTTCCTAATCTGTATATATAAAAGGCAACCGTTACTGACTGTCCGACTGATGTATCAACGCACAGCTCAAACCTCTGGCCCTCTAGACAAGTGGCATAAGCGATAATCGAATTGAAAAGTCAAAAAAGCAAATGTATGGAATTTGACGTAAGTTTACGACATTATATCGTAGACTAACGTCAAATCCCATACATTTGTTTTTTTGACCTTTCGATTCGACTACCGTTTATGCCACTTGTCTAGAGGTTCTGAACGGATTGTGCTGAAATTTGGCACGCAGATAGTTCTTATAACGTAGGCATTCGCTAAGAACGGATTTTTAAAAAATCACCCTCTATAGGGGTAAAATAGGGGATGAAAGTTGGTATGAAAGTCCGTTAATTTCGAAGTTAGGATCTTCAAATGTTGTGTTTAGGCTAACGATAAAACCGACATCTACGCGGACGAAGCCGCGGGCAGAAGCGAGTACAATACAAAGTTTAAAGCAACAGGATGTTAATACGATATATACATATGTATATTATTTACCTTTAAAATTAAATTTGTTTCTCTAGTGGTCGCTGAGATTCCCGGGTCGCGGTCATAGCGGCCAAAAATAGATTGGGGTGTTGTTGTATGTTTCGGATCTTAAAATTCTAAAATATTCTTTCATAAATAGGATTTCATATAACATAGATTATCATATAATTTATTAGAATCTAGCGGCACGTCCCGGCTTCAGAAGGATGGACATTTATTGAGTATTTTTTGTATCCCGTGTTTTTTTTTTCAATATAATATAACTATTTTAAAAATTCTTTCACCATTAGAAAGCTTAATTATCAGCGGTGTTACCCGCAAGCTTTCTAATGGTGAAAGAATTTGTAATATATAAGTAGTTTTTGAGTTAAATCGTAACAAAAAACAAACAAACAAAAATATCAAATTGTCAAAAAATTTAACTATAAAATTGTAGCTCTGAATACATTATATCTCTGTGCCAAATGTCAGCCACATTTATAATATTAATATAGATATAGGACACGGCTGTTTTAAAGTCTCGGTATTTTTAATTAAAATTTACTGAGCCTTATGTGCTACTTTTATTTTCTTGCGGTGACTTACCGTTGGAGTTACAATTCTACGCTTGGGATATACAAGTTGGAACCCAACTGTTCGCCTACTGAACTTTTAAAATTTACTACCAAGACCGTCTTGCGGTTCAGCTGCAAAAATGAGCCAGATAAAGTTCAATTAGTGAGAAAGTAAGCGTTCAGAGACCAAAGATTGCAGCTAAATAGATAAAATCTGTAAAATACATGTCCCTTCTTATTTATTTATTTGTACTTTATTGTAAACTAGCTGTTGCCCGCGGCTCCGCCCCCGTGGATGTCCGTTATCGCTGTAAAAAGTAGCCCATGTGTTATTTCAGACCATAATCTATCTCTGTGCCAAATTTAATCCAGATCCGTTCAGTAGTTTTTACGTGAAAGAGTAACAAACTCCATCCATCCATACTCACAAACTTTCACATTTATAATATTAGTGAGGACTATAAAATACATTTCACAGAAACTTGACTGGTCTGTTGGTCTTGTGGTTAGTGACTCTGACCGCTAAGCCGGAGGTCGTGGCTTTGATTCCCACGATTGTTTGTTCTGTCTGGGTGCCATAAAGCTAAAATATTTTTTTTTATGCATACCAAAAATGCTTAAGAATTGTATATCTAAAATATGTAAGTACCTATGTATTTAGACATACATAAGTATGTTTAAAAATTGCCTGATATATAGGCTAAGCCCTGGTGGAAAATGTGGGTCGGCAACACGCAAGTGATTCCTCTGGTTTTGCAAGCGCCCATAGGCTACGATAACTGCTTAAAATCAGGTGGGCCGTATGCTTGTTTAAAACTCAAGTACTATATAACAAAATAAACTCTCACGTCATAGTGAAAAAATCCTTTATCGCAAGAAACTTTACATCGTAAAGTACACCTAAACTAGGAACAATTATTTATAGATTTCACAATTTTTTGTCCATACAATCCTTTGTATAGATCGAACCCACAACACGCTTTACAGTGGTAAATACCGCAATAGCCACTGAACCATTCGTGCATTCAAAATTCATCAAAAAGAAGGTTTACAGACAGGGTTAAAGCCTTGGGCATTCTGTACCAAAAACAGTATAATTTAAGGAGTATTTAATGGGGTTTATTTATTTAGGTACCTACCTATGTACCTTTTTCTTGAGATAACAACGTTGTGTAATGGAGAACCGCAGGCATACTGTACACAAAAGAATGGAAAGAAATGGTAATACTGTCTCAACACTGACAATGGACCTTAATTTTTAATTCATATAGGTATATGGATTATGTTTTAAAAAGACAAGAGACGTGTCGCGGGGGACTTTACAAACATACAATTAACGGACACAAATTACACCCAGACTCAGAACAATTCTTTGTGGGTCACACAAAATTTTGCCCTGTATGAGAATCGAACCCATCACTACCTCGTGCACAGCAGCATATACTGCAGCCACTGCACCACCAAAGCAGTCATATTATTCTCGAAGTGAATAATTTATTGAAGTGAAAGAAAGAAAGAAAGAAAGAAAGAAAAGAAAGAAAAGAAAGAAAAAACATTTATTTGGTGAAACAAACACAAACAAGAACGCAATAAACAAAAAACAAAACAATAGTAACAAATAAAATAAAAATAAAAAGCCGGTTCCTGTGTGTGTTCTGTCACACCAAAAGGGTGTCCAGCTCAGCATGTGCTAGGTTTTTTGGACCTAGCGCTGGTATTCTGCTGAATCCCTAGACGTCTGGATGTCAAGCAAACCACAATACCTTGGTGTGTGTGTGTGTGTGAACACTTCTTTAGGTTTTTGACAAAAATCATGGAACTCGCGTCATCGTCACCAAACGCTTTCCATGAGCTATATAATATACTAGCTGTTGCCCGCGGCTCCGCCCGCGTGGATGTCGGTTATCGCTGTAAAAAGTAGCCTATGTATTATTCCAGACCATAATCTATCTCTGTGCGAAATTTCATCCAGATCCGTTCAGTAGTTTTTACGTGAAAGAGTAACAAACATCCATCCATTTATACATCCATACTTACAAATTTTCACATTTATAATATTAGTAAGGAAAGGATGTATATTGTGTATATGTATACTTTTTGGGTTTGATTTCTTAAGTTACGCCAGTTTTCTGATAAGGATGCAAAATGTCAAACATGGCTCTAAAATACTCGATATATCGTTTCCAAATTGAAAATTATGAGATCAAAAAACTCTTACTGCGAAGTTCAGATTGACTTAATTTCCGCTACAGGGGCTAGTTGCAAATGAATGGAGAGAAACAAGATGTTATTTCGTTTTGTAAAAAAAAACTATCAAAACTCGTAGGGCTATTGAGACTTTATAGCTTAAGAATACAACTACACACCGTGTGTAGTTATTTGCCTGTGGTATTCTGAAAGAAGTCCTTCCCCAGTCTAATTTTCTCGCTTGTATAGTATGGTACTTTTAAAAATAATATACTCAGTTGTCCAAAAATAAAACTTAAATTAAAAATTTAATTTATAGTCGTATAACCCTAGGTGAAGTGAATATAATTTTAACAAAAAACAACCGACTTCAGTACGGCAAACTGTAGAATTTCAAAAACCTTAAATTCGGCTAGATTACATTGTTTAATTATGAAGTTCCGTTGCCTAGCTACCTTAGCAACCATAATGGAAACTTATTTAATCGACATCCGTAAAATACTTATTATTGAGAAGTTCAGGTGGCCATCTGTGGTCTTCTTCATCAGTTTTACTTCATCATATTATACTTTCTGAATGCAAATGTTTGATTTGTTGTTAAAAATATTGAAATTGCTATATGTGTGCCTATAATTTTTGAGGAGTTCCCTCAATTCCTTATGGATCCCATCATCATAACTTTCTTTTGATGAAAATGAGACCAAACTGAAAGTATGTCCTTTCAGACAAAAAAAATATTTTTTTCAAATCGGTCTATAAATGCTCCCTCATTTATAGACCGATTTGAAAAAAATCTTTTTTCAGAGGTAACAAAAATAAATAAAAAATACACACGAATTGATAACCTCCTCTTTTTGAAGTCGGTTAAAAATGTTTTGCATATGAAAATGTAATTCTGTGTATTTGTCTGTGTAATCTATATATCTATAACGTCAATCCGCTGAACATCAGCGGATTGACATCTATTACTGGATAAAAGCCTCTTCCAAAGATTTCCACAGCATTCAGTCCCTG
Organism: Trisateles emortualis; assembly: GCA_947095525.1. Taxonomy (NCBI): domain Eukaryota; kingdom Metazoa; phylum Arthropoda; class Insecta; order Lepidoptera; family Erebidae; genus Trisateles; species Trisateles emortualis. The sequence goes on along the minus strand of OX352741.1, from coordinate 16,696,063 downwards.
CCTATCGCCTGCAACCTTCATCATAGCGTTGATCCACCTTAATAGGGGCCGATTATAAATCTTCTAATCTAATATATAAAATTCTCGTGTCATAGTGTTCAACTTTGAACTCCTCTGAAACGGCTCGACCGATTTTCGTGAAATTTTGTGTGCATATTGGCTAGGTCTGAGAATCGGACAACATCTATTTTTCATCCCCCAAAATGTTAAGGGTCCACCCCTAATTTTGTTATTTAATTTTTTAGACAAAAGTTTTTGTTTTTATTTTTTTGTGATTCAACATTAAAAAATACATACAACCCTTAATTTTCACCCCTCTACGATCAACCCCAATTTTTTAATAGCGATATTACTATTTTAGGAGCAAAACTACGTTTGCTGGGTCAGCTAGTAATATTATAATAATAATCATTGTTCACAAAATATCTTTCTCCATTTCTAAGAGAGGTAGGGCATCATACTAGCGAGTAAGCCCGACGGAAGGACCTCCACCTTTCAGTAGACCACAACCAAATAACAACACAGAGCGGTTTAGTTGTGTTACTGTGTGCGTTCAGGCATCTTAAAGCCCCGGTGTAAAAAATGGGAGTCGGCAACACGCAAGTAATACCTCTGGTGTTGCAAGCGTCCATAGGCTATGGTAAATGTTTAACATCAGTCTTAGGCATAGGCTTGTTTGCCATCCAGGTAGTATAAAAAAGTCAGTTAATAAAATTATGACGTTTTAGAGGTCCAAATAGTCATGTAATAGAAAGGGCATTTCCCTACGTACGTCTCAACCCATAAAACACGTCCCACTGCTGAGCACGGGTCTCCTCCAAACAGAGGGATATTAGCCTACTATACCACGCTGGCCAGACGGGTTGGTATAGGGTTTTGTTTCGAATTTTCCCTCTCTTGCGGTGAATAACACTTACTCCCTTAGTCGACTCTTACGACACCCTTGGGATGGAAGGGGTGGTGACATTTGTATTCTTAATCCGTCACCACACGGACAATTTCCCTATACTTTTACATTATATTCACTTACAAAACAAACCATATACCACCTATCTCTAAAACGTACAAAAAAGTATTCAATTGTTTCTAGAGAAACGATTGAATACTTTACTAACTAGCAGTTATCTTATTACAAGAAGAGTCTTGTAACAAGAAAACTGCTGTCTATTCCGCGTTTCAAGACATCGTTAGCGTACCGTCTTTAGTTGGGAACCGCAGTATTGTTAAAGTTATAATAAGAAAGTTGCTCCTCGTCAGATGCCTTGATGCGCACGGGAAAATAATATAAGTACGAAAGGTACGTAGCCTTGTCCTCATGAAGTTCTTCTAAAGTACTTTTATTGGTCTTCATAGTTGGTGAAACTTTTTTTATAGCAAACTTTATATTTAACAATGGAAGCATCTTGACATTTAAAGAAAACTTTGCATAATTTGGGGCAGCAAATGTTTTTTTTCTAACAAAATGTCCTATTTATAAATGCCTATAGGCGAGGGCTCAAAGTAACCCTTGAGCCATGGAGAGAGTATGCTTGGGCACATAAGTCGCAGAACCAATAGCCGTTGGGGTAGAAAGACGCAGCGTAGACAGGCCACAAACACTGAGCATATACTTCTTAGATGGCAAACAAGCATACGGCCCGCTTGATGTTAAGCAGCTACCGTAGCCTTTAGACGCTTACAATACTAGAGGTATATATATATCCTGACCGTATTCGGCCACAGCGACTGGCTACTAACTATTGAGAGCCTCGTTGATGTGCTCTCATATGACTGACGTAACCGATCTTTGCAACGCATGTACGACCACATACGCTACAGGTCAGTACCCCTCCGACATAGTTATAGTGTATGGCCTCGGGTATTCGGGCCTTGAGCTCGTCTCGTTTAGCATCGAGCTCTACTATTCGTTTTGTCTCAAACTCGGCCACCTTGGTGTTTATGGTGTGCCTCCACCGTGGTCGGTCTATCGCCATTGCCTCCCATTGTGACGGTTCTATGTCATATTTTTTCATGTGTCGCTTAAGCACGTCTTTGTACCGCAGGAATTGGCCACCGTGTTTCCGTTTGCCACCCTGCAGCTCAGAGTAAAAGATGCGCTTAGCCATTCTGTCATCAGACATTCGGGAGACATGGCCACACCACTGAAGCTGCCGTTTTATTAGATAAGACTCGATTCCACCTATATTTGCCCGCCGTAGAACTTCCGTGTTCCGAACACGGTCCGACCAATGTATATTCATAATGTCGCGAAGGCATTTGAGGTGAAATCTATCTAATGTGCGGATATGCTTGCGGTAAAGGCACCACGTTTCAGATCCATACAAGAGGTTCGGTATAACGATCGCCTTGTATACATCTACTTTTGTAGAGAGCTTTACGTCGTGTGAACGGACCACCCTGATACGAAGTCTACCAAAGGCTGCAGCAGCTGCTCCGATTCTGCTGTTGACTTCATTATCAAGGAGGCACCTCGATGTTATCTATATATATATGTTATATATATGTTATGATGTCGATACTAGAGGTATCACTTGCAGGTATTACCGACCCAATTTTTCTTTACACCAAGGCTTTAAGATGGAGTATCCCTGGGATAGGAAAACGTTTCTTTCAAAACGCATTCCTAAATGAGCGCTGGTGACCTGTACTCACACACAGGAACACAACTACACCGATGTGTGTAGTTATTTGGCTGTAGTCTTCTGTAAGTTGGAGGTCCTTCCCTAGCTTGCTCGCTAGGATGGTATCCTTACATTTTATTTTAGACCCTCGCAAAATTTGAAATGGTACTTTTTGTTTCAGCAATATGACGTCACACACGCTGAAGGTAGAGAATTGTTCATCGCACTGCACTACCCCTTCAGAGAAGCAGGACAACGTGGTGTCAGTCAAGGTCGGCTGCTTTCATATCAATCCAGCGTCCAAGTGAGTATATACTATAGCTACTTATTGCACTCATACTCAGAAAACGAGTGATACTGTGACATCATAATAACGAAAGTTTGGATGGATGGATGTTTGTTGTGAAATCACGTCAAAACGGATGAACAAATTTAGATGAGGTTAGGCGCGATTATTATGGCGAAAACTACACGATAATGCTTTATTTACCTTCAGGTTGCTTGATATTTCGACCCGCCGGCTGATTCTCTAAGAAACAGCGATCGCAAACTGACAGCTGTTGTGATTGCTCGGTGACGGCACGATTGCTAAACGTCAAAAAGGCTCGGTTTTCGCTCTTACGGAATACCGATTTTCAATCTGACAGCCAGATTTTGCTCCGATATTCAATCTGACAGCCAGATTTTGCCTCGTTCTCGCAGTCCTTGAAAATGAAATTTTCCGGGATAAAAGTAGCCTATGTGCTATTCCAGTATATTCTATCTCTGTGACAAATTGCATCCAGATCCGTTCAGTAGTTTTTACGTGAAAGAGAAACAAATATCTATACATACATACATTCATCCATCCTCACAAATATTCACATTTATAATATTAGTAGGATAGTATTCACTGTACGGTTGGTTCAGTAGTTTAAGTGGTTACCGGATTTACCACTGCACTCACCATTTACCACTGCGCGGCGTGTTGTGGGTTCGATCCTCACACGGGACAAAAAATTGTGAGATCCATAAATGGTTGTCCCGAGTCTGGGTGAACCTACTTTGTGTCCGTTAATTGTATGTATGTAAAGACCCTCACGACACAAGGCTTGTTCCTTAGAGCGGGAGTAAAAAAGTATAAGATGGGCATCAAATCCAGGATCTCACAATCTACCGCAAATATAATGCACAAAGGTCCAACAAGGCACTCAACATTAAGGTCTTCAATGCTGGTGCTGGCCTCAATCACGGGACGTGTTAAAGCCGCGTCCGCTCAAGCTGCTGCGAACTAGTCTAGTTATTTATAAAAAAAATGGGGCCAAAACGGAATAAAATGTAGGACAAATATGGATTTTTTACGTGGGGCAAAACTTCGGGAGGTGAATGCGGAACAAATTAAAATGAGATGTACATATTCATCAACCAATGCTGGCTTCAATCGATTTGAATTGATTATTTTAACATAGCATCACGACTTTTACACGAAGTTATGTCAGTCAATTTTTACGAAGTAATGTAGCAGGTAAACTAGAAAGATAATGTCAGACCATATAATATGTCCCACTGCTGGGCACGGGTCTCCTCTTCTCTATTAAGAGAGAGAGAGATGGTTTAAACCTTCATTCACACGCGCTGACCTAATGCGGTTTAGTGAATCAGACGCGTTTATAATTTCATTTAAACACATCTTATTCACTGATGTCAAGTGGATTTCCTCGCGATGTTTTCCTTCACCATTAGCACATGGTGAATCATTTGATTAGTACCTACTTACAAACTCCACAAAGTAAATTTTACCTATAACAACTGAATTTGTTTTGCCTGTTATTATTGTAAGGTCCTGTTTAATATGTGCGTGTTGTCCTAAACTGGGCAATATCGCAGTCTTCATGATTCCTTCTTTTTATTCTACTCTGCAATTTACTATAGGAATTTAAGAAAAATGAGTGCATGGTTAGTTCAGTGGCATAAGTTTTTTTTTCACTTTTTTAAAAGACAACTCCCGCACTAGAGAACAAGCTTTGTGTCGCGGGGGCCTTTACAAACATACAATTAACGGACACAAATTACACCCAGACTCAGAACAACTCTTTGTGGGTCACACAAAGTTTTGTCCTGAGTGGGTATCGAACCCACAAAATCGTGCACAGCAGGCGCATACTGCGACCAAGTCAGTCAAGTTGTGTATGGGAAAAGCCGAAGATCGTGCTAGATAGCGTTAACTTGCGAGAGCCGTATCCAGCAGTGGACTGTGATGGGATTATGATGATGAATAAACAAAGAATCAGGCTCATCAAACATTAGCCCTGGATGAGAATAGTATAATAGTCAGAGTGAGTCAACCTAAATTGCTCGTAGCCAGGTGCACTCGCTGTTCCGTAAACGATCCGCGGGTTAAGCTACCAAAGGCGCGGTAACCCAATAGACGGGTGACCGCATAGTGGTATTTCATCTGAGCGTCTCCATGCTTTGGAGTTGCACTTTAAAAGTCGGTCCCGACTGTTAACAGTCGTTAGATTAAGACAGAGGCCTAAATATGGGCGATCTGAATAACTCTGTCGCCAGGTTGGCCACTAACCAAACGATAAGGCGAAGGAAGGAGCCTAAATTAAATTGAACGAAGATATTAGTTACTAATAAGAGACGTTATCTACTCAACCCACACTTCCTTTTGCTCAACTTTAAGTAGATACTTAGTTACTTAAAGTTCTACATGTTAACGCAACTTTTATCATTATGTTGTAATCCTACTTTCAACTGTAAGCCGTAGTTACAGCGATTACACACTACAACTTTTTGCTTCGATGAAAACTGTTAAGGCGTTAGCATCGATCTGTAGTGTGCTACTGTATCGATACATCTGCCATTTGTACTGGCCTATTGGTTTAGTGGTTAGTGACTCTGACTGCTACGCCAGAGGTCGTGGGTTCGATTCCCACCCAGGACAAATATTTGTGATGAGTACGATTGTTTGTTCTGCGTCTGGGTGTAATTTATCTAAAATTTGTATGTATTTTGTAATTTATAACTTATTATGTATGTGGTAAATTAGTTGTTTGATTGCCATAGTAAAGGCTCTGCCTAGTTTGGGATCAGATGGCGTTGTGTGAGTGGTCTAAAAAAATATTATTATTATGTATCTCTTTGTCACGGGTATTTTTCCATTATCAAGAAGGATACCCGGACCTTTGGAAGGTTTACGCGTGGACATAAGTCCAACACGCAGAGGCCCATAAAGAATTTTAGTCTAATATGGGATGAGACATTTACTGTAGCCATACCATAGCTGCACTATAGCAGTACAACCATGATACGATAGAGTAGGTGTAGAGCTATTGTAACACTGCAGAGCTATGGGGTTGAGTGTTTCATGGACTGGTTTTAAAAATCTAAAGAATAGAACGGCGCCTGCCATTGTTTCACTGACTTTAAATGTAGAAACGTAAATTAGGCAGACGGTGACTCGCCTATACACTAGATGGGCCCCTTGAAACAACCGACATGAGCAACAGCCCACAGGCATCAGGGCAGCACCATAGTGCGCGGCTAGAGGTATCGAGCGATGCGGCGCCGGTTTTACCATCAGGGGTCTGAGACCCGAGAGCGGGTTTCCCCGTAGTTATGCATTATTATTATTTACATCGCTTTTGTAGCGATCCAAACAAATATAATAGTCGTTAGCTTTAACGCATTGCCCGCTAGTATGGTGCCCTATCTCTCTGTGTATACCTTCCAAAATGTAGAAGCAAAAGTGGGTCTAACTTCTAATATGGTAATGCATAATCAAATATTCCATGTCATCAAAATCGAAATTATGTATAGCTCTCCATATTTAAATTGGTATTCGTCCCGGTCAATTCTAAGTATTCATTTATTCTCATTATTTACATATATAGGTCATAGCTGACAAAAGCTATGATAGCCTCGTGGGAAAGGAACCGGAAAGTGACATCAGGTGTGAGTTCAATCCTGATCGGTAGCACGAATGTGAATTTCACTGTGGAATCCATACGTGCTATATGAAAGGTTAAACAATTACACTCATTTAATAACCGTAGCAAATCTCCTAAAAATATATTCAGTATTTAGAATGAGATTCAGAGCCTGGTTCCTTATCTGCTTTGTATACTGTACTCGAATGTGACATTTGTAATAATATCTGCCAGTAAGTTACTCGTAAAACGTACACACGGCAACGGAGATAGCTGTACAAGGCCGCTATATGTGGATTCGTTTTTTAAGAAAACCATTATATATATTTCTGTGGAATTTGGTAACAGTGTACAATTAGACTAAACCTACAGATAAAAGTATATTTCACACAAATTCATAAATGGGTTTTCTTAAAAAACTAATCTTTATATAGTGGCCCTGTACAGCTAACTCCGTTGCCGAGCGTACATAGTTGCAACCAAAGAGCGTTGCACATGAAAAGCTCCCAGTAAACACGACAGTAGAATCACTAATTTCAGTGAGTAAGTTGAAACGTGCTTCGAAGTGTTATTGTGTTTGAAGTGATGCAGCAAAGAGCACAATGCTTTGTACAGAATCTCCTCTTTAAAGGTGATGATAGACTAGAGAATTTACTAGTAACAGAACAACGAGCCGCTCTATGATATGTTCTAGTGTATTACCCTCAGAACCAGACGTCGAGCACGCTCGCCGTTTTGTTACAAACTAAATTCTCTCACTAACACAATATCCATCCAAAGGTTACCTGGTAGAAATCGCTCTTAGCGATAAGGTCGCCCATTGTACAATCTTATTTATTTTAAGTTACTGTATGTTAGTTATGTTATATGTAATTGTGTTATGTATTATAATGTGTACAATAAAGAATAAATAAATAAATTGGACAAAATAATCGAGCGTATTGGTGTAACATTTCGTCGAGCCTTAGCGCGAGCGCGGGCGAAAGAAAGAGTGAATGCAAGGTACAAGTACAACGAAAATGTTAACAGGTAACTTGCACACTCGCTGTGAGCATTTACGCCGAACAGAGCGCCGAGCATTCGCAGGGACCTTACATCACATGGAAATGCTTTTGAAACTGAGCATTTATATTGTACCTTTCGTTATAACGTTACATTGTATAGAAATGCTCGAGAAAATGCTCTAGTGTATATCCACCTTTATATAATTCCCTCAGGCATAGATGTTGCTATAGAAATTAGTACAACAGCCAATAATAAAATAAAAGCTATAAATACTATATGTACCAACACAGTGTGGATGTCAATTGAAAAACTTTTTACAATATTTCAGTACGAAATGCCGATTCGAGCCCGGAACAATATTACCCATCGGCATAAAAGCCGGTAAAACTTGGGAATTGTTAAATTAAAATTTTATTTCAAAACATATTTAGTTAACATTGTTTCTGAATAAAGGTTTTAGATGTAAATTGTTTGGCAAAGTTATAACTACATACATGCTAAGTATATTAAAGGATAACTCATTTTATTTTATTAGGTAAGTATACTTATATTGAAAATTTTCGGATCATGTTTTTGAGTCGGTAACTTAGATAACACGAATTTCAACTCTCTACATATACGTAATTAGAGTTAAAATTGCACGTATAAAGTTTTAATGTTCGTAGCCAAGGATCTTACCTACCTACCAAGTTTTGCGGGCACGTAACTAATTAACTAATTTAATCTTAAATACATTTGGAAAACATTTCTTTCTAAACGCTTCCCAAATGAGCGCTGGAGACCTGCGATAACTATTAGTTTGTCGGACAATGTTTAGTATTTTTTTTATCATACACATTTGTTCAGATTATAGGCCTCTGCCGTAACGACTGATAACAGTTGAGATCGATTAACTTACCCTCCAAAGCACGGAGATGTTCAGATGAAATGCTACTAAGTATCATAATATATATAGCCCTAAGTAGCTTAACTCACTGGTCGTTTTACTGATCAACGAGTGAACCAGGCTACAAGCGCCTGACAAGAAATCCTCAGACACTTAGGGCCAGCTTGTCAGGCATTGCGATAACTGCTATTGGCGACCTGCCGATGATGCTATGTCCCAATAACTACCATTTTAATACGTATAAAGAATGCTTTATACATTTCAAAATGGGCTATTCCAGACAGCTAAGCTAATGAGCTCAGCTGTCTCTAATACCACACACAGCGATTACTAAAACTCTAAATGTTATACAATAAAAAGGGTTGAAGGCTTGGTTCTAGAATTGTTGACTGCGGTGGTCCAGTGGCCGCAGTATGTGCCTGCTGTGCACGAGGTTGTGGGTTCGATTCCCACACAGGATAAAACTTTGTGTGACCCACGAATATTGTTCTGAGTCTGGGTGTAATTTGTGTCCGTTAACTGTATGTTTGTAAAGACTCCCGCGACACAGAGCTTGTTCTCTAGTGCGGGTGGTCCTAAAAAAAAAGTTATTCTACAATATTATGTTAAAGGACAATTTTTATTCATTAATATTCAATGTCCAGCGTTATCGCTGAACGTAATTTATTTAGATAAACAAGATGGTCATAAAAGATGATTAAAATTTGAAAAAACGCCGTCTTAGTTGGGCTTTAATCTATTGAATGCCGTATATAGATTTTGATTTTTTGGAATAATACTTGTTTTTTATGTTCATAGCTTTTACACTGCACTCTAAAAACGGCAATTTTTCAATTTACAAGTTTTAAGTTTTTTAACAGGTGCTGTCATAGACAGAGATTAGAAAAATCTTCATTGTAGATATTGTTTCATTGTAGATGTCATAGATAGAGATTAGAAAAATCTTCATTGTATTCACAAAATTAAAAGAACACAAATACAGAACACAACAAGTACAATTTATAGATGGCTCGCGCTAATAAAGTCATACTTAAGTTCATAACTAGGTGCACTTGCAGTTCGGTAAACGATCAGAGGGTTAAGCTACCAATCAACCCCATAGATGAGTGACCGTGTAGTTGTATTTCATCTGAGTGTCTTTGTGCTTCGGAGGGCACTTTAAAAGTCAACAGTAGTTAGATCATGACAGAAGCCTTAATATAGACGATCTTAATAACTCTGTCACCAGGTTCGATTTTTTTTACATTTTCTGATAGTTATCGCATCGTATTTTGTATAAATGTAAAATATGTAAATATGAAATCTTCGGTTTTTACTTAATATGTTTCGACACTTGTCATGTCCCGGAATGTCTTAGTTGAATCCCAGTATATACGCCGTATATTTTTACTCAGAGGAATCGATCAAGAATTCGTACATTTCTTTTACCTGTTAAGAAGGTATTATTAAATAGAATAAAACAAGGGTAAACAATATTTTTCACTTAGAACAAAATTATTTCAATCGTCTGTAGGCTTATAGCTTGTTAAGATTGAATTGATTGAAGCCAAGTAGAGACTCGGTGAATCAGTACCATCACAATTTTAACACGAAAAATTTACTCTCGTACAGTGAGCCATCGTCTTTGATGTTTTACGAAATGCCACCGCCGTCTTGACATACACAATTGTCGCAGGGTTGTCAGGTTGTCACATACTTTTTTAAAATTTATTTTATATGAACTTAACCCGGCCACGCATTTCTGTGGTTCAGTATAACGTATTTGTCCGTTTTCAAATTGTTTGCACAACTTCATGGGTTTTCTTTTATTTGCTCGGAGCCCTAATTCTTTTACTAAAATAAGTAACCAATATTACGCTCCATAACATTAGCTATCTGCCTATCTACGTAGACTACTGTCAGTACCCTCAAACATGATAACAATTGGTCTACTGTAAAGCCATATCAGAGACGTTCTGGTGTCTTTGAGAACTGGGACATCAAGTCTCTTTTTACATATGGAAAAATTAAATATAGTATACGACGAATCGATGGCGACAAGGAATTGGTAGACGCAATTTTACAGGTCTTCAGTGCTCACTTAGGGAAGCGTTTGAAAGAAACGTTTTCCTATCCCAGGGATATCTTAAAGCCCTGGTGTAAAAAAAATATGGGTCAGCAACACAACCATAGAACGGCAATCCGACACGACCGAAGAGAGATCAGGCGCAAGACCAAAGGCTTGACGTACTTTCCAAGGCACGGAGGTCTTACTGTGTTTGTAGAAAATGGTTACCCATCTACATACAGACCGCGGCAAGATTGCTTAACCTTGCAGATTATCGAATCGAGCCGCTATTACTCAACTACGGGCCCCTTAACATGTCACAGCCATTGTATAATAATAATAGTTTTTATTAGGGCAATTTAGAAATCCAAATGACAAAAGTATAAGTATGTATATGTACAATTCTACCCGTTTAAACAAACAAGGTCGTTAAATTCTGAGGAATTTGCGAAATTCCATTGCATTTCCATACGTAGAAATGACTGGTGACAAGACAGACGTTTTGTAAAACGGGAATTTCAATTTAATTAACGCTGAAAGCTTGGCACGTGGTTTAATTCTCTTTGCTTGGCATGCTTTTCTTTTAATTGAATTCGTTTAAGAGAGAATAGTTTTAAGAGAGGTAGGGCACCATACTATCACGCAAGCCCGGCTGGTGAAAGACCTCCACCTTACAGAAGACTACGGCCAAATAACTATACACGGCGGTGTAGTTGTGTTCCTGTGTGTAAGTACAGGTTTTCAGCGCTCATTTAGAGATGCGTTTTGAAAAAAACGTTTTCCTATCCCAGGGATACTCCATCATAAAAGCCTTGGAGTGAAAAATGGGTCAACGCAAGTGATACCTCTGGTATTACTAGCGTCCATAGGGTACGGTAACTGCTTAACATTAGGCGGGCCGTATGCTTGTTTGCCACCCAAGTAGTATAAAAAATACATTTTGTAAAATGAATTTTAATTTAATTAACACTGAAAGCTTGGCAGGCTGGTTTTTTAATTGAATTCGTTTATATGCATATTTTGTTTACCATAGATGTTATTCTGTGTTTGAATTCGAAATGAAAGGGAAAACAACATTGAAAGTCAAATCAAGGTAATATGATAATATCAGTGACAAAAACAAATGCGGTTTGTTGTGACTGTCTAAATTTATATTTAGAATCGTGTTATGGATTTAACAAAAGAACCATGTTCATCACTTGAGTGGGAATCCCCCACTCAAGTGATGAACACGGTTCTTTTTTCGGTGTCTGGGTCTAATGTATGTATTTATAAATGTATGTATTTATAAACATAGAAGTCATAATTAAACTACAAAATCATAATTCTGACATTCATTCTGAAATTTAAATGATATTTAACATTAGCACGCTGTGTGTAGTTATTTGGTTGTGGTCTTCCGTAGTCGGGCTTGCTCGCTAGTATGGTGCTCAAAGAATATTCTCTTTGATAGTGCCCTACCTCTGTTAAGTTTTCTTTGTCTGTCGCTTTGTTAAAGTGGGTAGAGAAAAAAATATCCTGAAGACTTACTCCACATTACTTTTTAATTAATTTCATCTTAACAGTAGGTTTATCTTTCCCTGGTACTCTTGAGTGTAATAGCCCGGTGTTAGCAAGGGTTTATAAATGTAAATCCTGGCTTATATGAGTTACTGTGGGAGAGATTGGCTCACTTAGTTTAAAAGTTTAATTGAATTCTTAATAATATTTGGTATTTTATTATTATGAATAAGTAATTTGGAAATGAGCTCATGACGTTTTTATGCAGCTGCGAAAGAGAGAGAAAAAGATAGCAGAAAAGAAAGAGAGTGAGAAAGAAGCATACAGTGCGCCTGATGGTAAGCAGTTACCGTAGCCTATGGACAATTTCAACACCATTGCCGACCCATTAAAAAGCTAATAACTCCTTTCTTAAAGAAGCCCATGCTATAATCTCTCGGGAAAGCTTTGGCGGGGAGCTCATTCCACAACCTAATCGTACGTGGGAGGTAATACCTCGAAAACCGTACAGTAGATACAGCACTAGCCTTTTTTTTATTATTATTTTATTCTTTTTTTTAAAAGACAACTCCCGCAATAGAGAACAAGCTCTATGTCACGGGGGACTTTACAAACATACAATTAACTTAAAATTAAATTAAGATGAAAGAATAAACTCCCTATCGGTGGCGGGTGGGTCGATGGGTTGATAAAACCTATCTTTAATAACCACTTAATCATTCGTATGGTCTTTATAACCCCCATAATCATATTTTCAATACAAGTCAAAACTCAGCCCAAATCTATTGTCTAAACGTAAAAAGTTCTTTCATGTGTAGAAAAAATATGAGAAAAATATCATCACCGATGGTTTCATTCTATACCTAGAGTTGTACCTACAATACGATGTTTATTTGGGTTATCGATAGTATGTATTTACGTACGCGCAGATGAAATGGACCAGTGTGAATAAAATAGAATATATTGCAAACTCGTGTCGTGAATATTCAAGATGAAATTCGAATATGAATAACGTATATGCTGTAGGTACACAAATAAATAAATGACAATTAAGGCTTGGGATATTGCGAACGACCTTGAGCATATGGGCGAAGCAAACACGACTTACCCCAGCTACTGTTTTACCAGGCGAACGCGGGAATACAAACGTCATATTAATTTATAATAAATTAAAATTCATACTTATACTAAATATAACATAACCAAATTATAGACGTATGTTTTATTTAAATATTGTATTTTTTTTGTATCATTTGATAAAAATTGAAGTGATAAGTGGTTACACCTCAATAATTTGGTAGTAATTCGATGATTTTACAATTTATGAGAAAACCATGTTTTGAAACACATATTGTAGATTAATAATGTATTTTTTGACAGTCATTTGTCAATAAATGCCACCAAAAAATGGTTTCAGTTCGACCTCTTTTTCATCATTTTTTTGAGAGAGGGGCTTTAAGAGAGGTTTGAATAGAACATCATACATCTCAGCTAAAAGACGTCCTCTGCTGGACATAGTCCTTTCCCAAAGTATTTCACATCACATCACTCGGCTCTGAGCTGACCTTGTCCATCATTACGTTCCGTATCTACTTAAAATCTATAACGAAGTAAGTAAGGGTTAAAATATGACAACAAAACTAAACGTCGCCGCTCAGTAAGAAGGTAGCTTAACTTTCTTAAAACATTGGTTTACCAATTGTCTAGTTACTAAGTGCCATAGTACAGGCTCTACTAGTTCGGGATCAGAAGGCCGTGTGTGAGTTGTCCCAGTATATTATTATTATTACTTTCCTCTTCACTAGGTACTTTAACGGCAACAAGTAACAAATTGTTATACTTAGTGATATATGGGTCCAATTAGAACATTCAACGAGTAATATTTTATGTTCTTGTTGGCTTAGTTCCGTAAATTACACCCAATGAGGCATTGCAGTGACATTATTAGGTTTCAGAGCTTTGTTAGTGGAGCCCACGGATAATCTATTTAGTAGTTTAGAAATGTAAGCTTTTAGTTGACCTTTTAATATAATGGAAATTGAACTAAGCAGTGAAATCTTATAAAATTGTGCCCAATCCTGGTTTTTTTTAAAAACAACTGTCAATTTTTGTTTTTTTTTTATTAGAAAATTCATAATACTAAGCAGCATTGAGTCTGGATTTGTGTCTGGCATATTACAATGAACTCGCTCCCTATTACATAGCGGACGGATGGAAGAAGATTTTGTCAGTGTGTCTGAAGTTCTGTGAGAAGTCTGTATGATAGTAAGTAGTTTTTTGTTTTTGTTTTTTTTATTTTTTTTCATCTATCTATGTGAAATTTGTGTAATTGTCTTGATTAGTGTAAGTGGCATGTAGCCCTTCTAATCAAGGATAAATAAATAAATAGGAGTTGACATAAACGCCATAACTGGTGAAACGTAGACTTAACTTCTCTTACAGTTAGAATGGTATTTCATAAGAAAGCATTTCTGGTAATTTACTTTGTTCAATTAAAATTCCGACGTGGAAACTCAGTCAGGTTCCAAATTGGATAACACGTAGGTATATTAAGTGCAAACCGTGAAAGATAAAGATTTTACGTAGGTTGGTATTATTACTAAAGCTAGTAATACTTAACCAAAATTTGCTGTTCCAAGTTTAAATCCTTTGAAACTACTGATAGAGATTTACCCAGCGTGAAAATGTTATTTAATTTAAGGCCTTATTGACGCGAAAATGAGCGAAGTGAACAGGAGATGTGTCTTAAACAACCGACATAGTTCAAGGATAAAGTTATTTAAGGACAGGTGGGGAACTATTCAAGCAAGCGAGTCCGATTGCAGAAGGACTTTTATATTTTAGAAGACAGCAGCCAACACGCAGTAGTGTGTTACTATGCGTGGGTTCAGAGTTCCAGTCCTCATTTAGGTTCTTGTTATCCAAGAAACTATTCCTATCACAGGCATACCCCAATCCATGGTCACAAAACCCGGTTGTTACAAATATTTTGTCGTCGACACGCAAAAAAAATGTCCAAAATAAGCAAAGTAATTAGGCCAGAGCAACTGCTTACGCGTTGTGTTGCTTTGCGCTCACTGCTCTCAGTTCAGCTCTGCTCTAGCTAAAACGCATCTCCACTCAGCTTCAGTGAATATAGACTAGCTGCAAAGCTGCTTTACGCCTCCCTTTCCACCCATTTGGCTTGGGGAATACCAAGTCTAATAGCGTTATAATTCTGCTGATGAATCAGGTTTTCAGTGTTCGTTAGCAGCACACACGGAGCTTACGGCCCGCCTGATGGTAACTTGTGTCAACTGTGGTCTTCTGTAAGGTGAAGGTCCTACCCCAATCGGGCTTGCTATCTTGTATGGTGACCTACTTCTGTTAAAAGAATTGGTTCTTCTTCATTCGATCTGACTTAAATTAAGTAAGAAATGTCCCTATATGTGCTCTCTGCAAATAATTTACATAATTAATAATTCCACGTTCTATTAAGTATCTCGTTATCGTGGCAAATGTGTCGCTAGCAGATGTTACCTAGTACCTACCTACGCAATTCGTTCGAGATCAAAAGGAGTTAATTACAATGAATGAAATAGACAGGTCTATTATTTGGATGTTCACATACAGTGCTCAATACAAAGTAACCCTAGGTACAATACATTATTCATACATCTTTATTCATACTATCGATATATATAAAATTTAAAGTCCTGATCGACTGATTTGAATTGAATTAAGACTTGTGATATCGCCAACGACCAAGACAGGCGAAGCAAACATGTCTAGGCGATCGCGGGTATACAAACAGATGTCCACTTTGAATGGACTTATTAATAATTTTGAATAAATTAAAATTCAAACTTATTTTAAATATAACATTACTAAATTATAGGTGTGTGTTTTCTTCAAATATTGGTATTTTTTTTCGTATTATTTAATAAAAATTGACGTCATAAAGTGGATGATTTTTACAAAATGATTACAAGACCATATTATGAAATACTGTATTTTTTGTCAGTCATTTATCTATAAATGCCAACAAAAAATGGTTTGTTTTACACCTCTTTTTCATCATTTTTTGAGAGAGGGGCCTTAAGGCAAGGAGACAGATGATATCTTTTATTTATTTACATATTTAAAACCTGCCCAAAAAAGTCCACAAAGGCGGACTTAATGCCAAAGTCATTCTCTAGCAGTCAACCTTTGGGTGATGCAGAGAGAACACTAGGTAGGTGCATAAACCGTAGAACTTAACAAAACAATGATATTACAATAATAAATGTCATATTATACACATATACTATAAAATTATAGGCCTACATACATGATACACATATCCTTAAATATAAAAATCAATGCGACTTTTCGTTGTAATTAATTGAACTCCTCCTAAACGGCTCGGCTGATTTTAATGAAATTTTGTGTGTGTTCGGGTAGGGCTCCGGATGGTTTAGATTCACAATTGGACCCGGTAGGTGGAGCTGCTGTCGTCATATCATTTTCCGGGTACGACGACGTCTGCCAGGTCCGCTAGTATAATATAACAATACAATACTTAAATAAATAATATAAGTATATTATGAACGTTGTGATGAATATGCCAAATATTTGCTATAGAGCTGCCATACTGTAGCCTTGCAGGTGTCTCGGTTAGTGGACATCCTGATTTCAAATCCATATCCTAGAGAAGGACATAATTGGTACCGTGGTAACTTACATTCACGCGGGTGAAACCGCGTTTAAATCCTACTAATATTATAAATGCGAAAGTTTGTAAGTATGGATGGATGGATGGATGGATGTTTGTTACTCTTTCACATAAAAACTACTGAACGGATCTGGATGAAATTTGGCACAGAGATAGATTATGATAACCGACATCCACGCGCAGCCGTGGGCAACAGCTAGTTGTTAATAATTTATGTTTCTTGTTACAGACGTGGCAGAAGAATATTTCTTCTGCAGATGTTAATCGTGTGCTTCGTGCCACATGTGGCACTCGTCGTACAGAACTGCTCCATCATGGCTCAACTTTCGCAAACTCTAGACTCTTCACTATATTTGGATACAGAGGTAAATGTTGAATTGATGATTGAGTTGTATAAATAAGTACATACGTAGTATAAGTACATAAATATAAATCGGTACATAAGTACTTATTTATATTTATGGATCTTAGTATTTATGTAAGTAATTTATTGGTAAAATACTACTTGGGTCATGTTTGATAGTTGGGCATTTTCAGCCTTTAATAACGGGTTGTGTATTCGCTTTATTAACTGTATATCTTCAAAGTAAAGTTTACTCTAAAACAAAGGTCTAAGGTCTATTTTGTACTAAAGTAATGCGTAATTAATCTTGAGAATGTGTGATACATTTGTCTTATTTTGGTCAATTTGTTACACAAACATGTTTGTCAACAAGTCTTTAAAACAATTGTTATTAGAAGAATTTGTTGCAGTGATATCGGATTGGGAAAGAAGGTGATTTGTGAGTTTTAAGCGCAGGGCGCCAACAGTGTGAATCAAAATTTTAATTGTGGAATTTATATGTTGATTATGTATCTATACATTAAATTATTTAGGTACCATTAATTGCTATAACATATAACACTGCGGTGTAATTGTGTTCCTGTGTATGAGTACAGGACTCCAGCGCACACTAGGGATAGGGATCCCAGGGATACGTTTAAAAAAAATGGATCGGCAACACGCTATTCTGGTGTTGCAAACGTCCTTAAGCTACGGTAACTGCTTAACATTAGGAGGGCCGTATGCTTGTTTGCTACTCAAGTACATAGTATAATAAAAATACATATAACGGTAACATTTTATTGCACTGCAAAACAGTGGTAAGGAAATCTTACCACTGTTTTGTTATATTGTTCTTCGATCTACTACGGCCACCTGATCCTAATCCTGATTTAAACAGGAAAAAAAATGAGAAATACGTTAATGCAAACATTTCCATGCGGAAATGTGAGCATTGGCAATTGTTATTTATCCCAGTTGGTTCTTTTGAAAAGGCCCACACACATCAGTGGAACATTAGGTTAAATTGTGAAATTTGTTCATTGTTCGTGATTCGCGAATTTATTTATTTACTAGATGTCGCCCGCGACTTCGTCCGCGTGGTAATTTGGAATATTTTCCCCGATTTTGCAACATATCTCGCTACCGCTTTGCTCCTATTGATCATACCGTGATGTTATATAGCCTATAGCCTTCCTGGATAAATGCACTATTCAACAAAAAATATTTTTCCTAATCGAAGCAGTACTTTCTAAGATTAGCGCATTCAATCAAACAAACAAACTCTTCAGCTTTATAAAATTAGTATAGATTTATTCACATTCTGTTGCTCAATATACCTACTAACAGTTGCTCAATACGCGTAGTAAGCCATTAATAAATATTATTTAATTGTTAGGTTGAAGCTAAATTGTTCAAATAATTTATGTAAGTATATTTTTGTACAGGTCAACACGATATTATCAATGGGCGAGCTGATCATCAATTTACAAGATGAGCGACAGACCATCACCCAGTACCTGCTGTCATCAAGACACAACGCGTAAGTGCGTTTCATTCTGATTCATTATTAATAATCCTTACTAATATTATAAATGTGAAAGTTTGTGAGAATGGATGGATGGATGTTTGTTACTCTTTCACGTAAAAACTACTGAACGGATCTGGATGAAATTTGGCACACATATAGATTATGGTCTGGAATAACACATAGGCTACTTTTTGCAGCGATAACCGACATCCACGCGGGCGGAGCCGCGGGCAACAGATAGTATTATTATAAATGCGAAAGTTTAGATGTTTGTTACTCAATCAGGCCAAAACAGCGGGGTATTCCGCGAAGCGCACCCATTTTGAAACGCACCTAACGAAGCGCACCTAAAGTATTCCTCGAAACGCACCATTCAGGTGCGCTGAGGAAATCATAGCGCACCTGAATGGTGCGCTTCGAGGAATACCCCAAAACAGGGGGAACGGATCTGGATGAAATTCGGCATAGATATAGATTATAAATAAAAAATAGAATAGTTCCGAATTGCATGTAGGCTACTTTTTATCCTGAAAAAAAGAACTGTTAGTTAATGAAACAAGTTTATGTTTTCTTTGAAATTTATAAACTACTAGGGGTCGCCCGCGACTTCGTTCGCGTAGTAAATTGGAATATTTTCCCCGATTTTGCAACATATCTCACTACTGCTCCGCTCCTATTGATCATAGCGTGATTTTAATAGCCTTTAGCCTTCCTGAATAAATGCACTATTCAACAAAAAAATATATTTTCAATTCGAACCAGTACTTTCTGAGATTAGCGCGTTCAACCAAACAAACAAACTCTTCAGCTTTATAATATTTATAAACTATTACAGCCCACCGCAATGGTATGCGTAAGTTGTCTTGTAGTTCAATTCAGTCTGTAAAAGTATTTATAGGCTTTTTTGATAATAAAGCAATGAGAAATAGCCTTAAATCCGTGACTTTTAAATGGAAATGGCTGTTAGGGTGGAGTGATATAAGTTACTTATACCCGTGGGAAATATCCAAATTTCAGCAGCGAGGCCGCATATTTATTTATCAAATTTTTCGATAAAAGAGTTTTGAAAAAACGTATTTTATTTACTGTTGTTTTTTGTTATTAAATTTATATATTGCTTAACGATATGAGAAAATCTTACGAGTTACGAGTAAGTGATACTCTACTAAATAACTACTCGTAAGTAAACTGAAAGAATTACCAAGAAGCTTACTTTTCTGAATAATATTTTGTTTGAAATACCTTTAAACTAACCTACTCGTATACAATACAATTACACGATACAATATGCACTCACCCGAGTGCATATTGTATCGTATAGATAGTGCGTGGTGTAGTCGTCAGATCACGGTTGGGGCCTTAATGAGAAATCAGAACCTAAATACCTGTGTTTTGAAATATAGTATCCCTGAGAAATAAAAACATTTCTTTAAAAACGCTTCCCTAAATGTCGTGTGTGTGTCGCGGGACTTAACAAACATATAATTCACGGACACGAAATATATTTGTTACTTTTGTTTCAGATCTTCGTTACGAGGAGTGTTTACGAAGACGGACAACTATCTAGAGTTAGTTCCGAAGCAAAATATACAAGATTACATCATGACTTTATAGTAAGTAGATAACTATTTTATGTTATCTTGTGGGATCTCTTTCTATCCATAGCACTTCGATCCTTGGGGTCTTTTTTACTTGTACATGCCTGCCTTACCGCTCATCCTACATACTGGTTCCTAAATGTCTCCTGCATGAGTATCAGTATATCCTTGATAGGAACGCGCCTATGGCCCTCTGGTTCAGGGTATGCCTATCCCAGTTAGTAAATTGCTTCAATTCAACGTCCCACCTCCAGTCCTGCTTTTTGTGTACCACCTGCATTCTGAGCGACCTCTATATCGGTGGCAGTATAGAGGTCGCTCTAATGCTATAGAGGTGCCTAAACTATAGGCTTGTACAATCTAAAAACTCGCCGTACCATCAATATAAATAAGAAGTAATTGCTCGTCAAACAGTCGACGTATTCGGTTGTTTTTTTATGACGAAATGACTTGAGGCTTTTAACTCTTAATAGTTAAGACTATATTCAACTACAAAGTTAAGACTTAGGGCTTTATACTTATGTGGAAGGACTGCGATCATTACAGCTCGACTTGGAAATAAAACGGCTCGAGTCTTTTACTAAATGGCTCAAGACTTAGTAACTAAAGCTTGTGTTAAGAACTCAAATTGGTGAGCATAACATTAGAGATTTTGGTGAGGCAATTCATCAATATGATAGCATTAGAGTGTTGAAAGGCAATTCCTATGCTGTTATTGTCAAGAGAAATAAGTCTTGTCGAGTTGGACAAAATCGATGACCTAAACACAGATTGTAACCGAATTTATTTATCTATTTAGCCGAAACGTCCACGTTTGGCGTCCGGGATACTGTATCACAATTGGCATATAAGTCTTCAATAGGCGTATGTCCAGAGAACATATTTTGGCTGATGAATTTGTAATAACACTGTTCTCTTGTGATGTGACATACCATACATACTTTTGTCGTAATATATTTTGTTTCGCTGAAAAGGAACAATAAAATCTTTGTCTGTTAACTTTGGAATCTTTTGGCTAACATCATTCTTGTTTCAAAAACGTTGTTATATTTCCTTTGCTATCAAGTATTCTTCAAACTTCTGACGCAATGCAGCTAGTATATAGAAGTAAATAGGGTCTGGTATTTGGTATAAATGCCTAATATTTAAGACTGAATGGCACTGACCGTAATCACGGGACTCAACGAGTAATGCTTGTAATTCAATTTTGCGTAAGCTATTTGTGAAACCGATTGTAGGATGAATTTATAAATGAACAATACTAGACTTATAAGCTCAAAAATCGGGTAGTCGTAATCATTATTGCAATAGGTGTTCAGAACAAAGGGAATCTATATTTATTATGTATCTTCTTATTATGAATGTGCCTCAATTAAAGAAAAAGTAGAATTAAAATAGCAAAAGGATTAAACAAAATAAGTTTGCGAATCGGAAAAATTCTATGCTATAACGCAAAACAAAAATTTTATACGGCATTAACTTTCAACTTCTATGACGTCATGGAATTGTGACGTCATAAACTGCTATGTTGTCTTTATCTAATTTACAATACATATTTAAATGTTTGTAACTTCGTACATTTTTTAGAAATACCGTACCGTAATTTTTCACCTGGCAAGTAAACTGTACCATTTCAATGTGTTCCTGGCCTCTCATCAACAGGTAGACCGTCGGCTCCTCGTAAAAAAATATATTACCTACATTTTTAGGTCAGGTTTAAATTAAAAATTTACTGCAATGCCCTATTTGCTTTGATCTTATTTTATGTACACTGGCAGTCTTGGCACGATTAACTAAAATTTGACCTCATTTGCAGTGAACTGCAATTTTAAACATGTGTTACCACTCGACAAGTTAACAAGCAGATAATAAATTTTATTCGCAACAATGCAACATAGATTATGTACTCCTAAAAGATTTCATCGTCTAGTCTGATCACGTTGTCCCAGGTTCCATTCCCAGATCAGGCCAAAAATATTTCTGTTCTGTTTTGTCAAGAAAGTAGTAGATGCCTGAAGTTTGAAAATTGGTGGTATCTACACCCTAGTGATTGGCAAAATATAATGTTATTAAATATTTTTAGCATTTTTGCTATGGAATCAGCTCAAATATACTTAAATATTAAAGCAATTTGAAAGAAAGACGAGCCCGGAGCAGTATTCGAACCTGCACCTCTCGGGTTCCGGCCCAGCGCACTACCAACTTACTCACGTTACTCCAAGACGTAAATACTCGTAAGCGGTGGACAAATTCGAACTCCGGAGTAGGAGCTCGGATGGCACAGTTGGTAGTGCGCTGGGCCAGAACCCGAGAAGCGCAGTTCGAATCCTGCTCCGAGCTCGTCTTTTTCCACATTGTTTTAATATTAAAGTTTACTATAATGTTTTCCTCACAGATGGGTAAGCTACGTCGAGATTAGCCATCGTGACCGTAATTCGGTTTGAAGAACATTATTGAATATAATACGATATAATATCCAACATGGTTGAAATCTAAAACGAGTTGAAATTCATTGTGTTACGCTGCCTAGTCTAAACAACTTATGATTAATGGTCTTTGTTGATTCAGAAACAGAACATTATGATTTAAGTAAAGCTTAATGATTTAAGATATTAATATGTTTGTCATTGTTCTTTACAATCGGCATATTGAAGAACTAAGAGAAATTTATTCCATTAGAAATATTTTCAGCCAGCGCTTTTAGTCTGTTTTTTAATAATTAATAAGATTGCCCAAAAAGTCTTAACATTTTAAAAACCCATTTTTTTCCCGATACCCTTAATACGTCGCGAAAAATTCTAATGCCTAGTATTTTTTTGTTTTATTTTCATCGTTCAAATGTTTTTTTGTCATTTGTACTTAGTTAAATGAAACTGCAACTTTGATTCTGTTTTCAAATTCAAATAATTTATTTTGCGATTATGTATATGAGATGATTAAAATCGCCACTACATTCGGTTTCACCATAATCAGCTAGAAAGCAAACAAAATATTCAGTAGGTATATAAAATTAAGGTAATATCAATATATTAATGTCAATGTGATTAAGAATAATGTCAGTGTTTAAATAATAATTAATGTCCATTATTTTTTTTCAAAATGTCGAAGAAAACATGCCACATTTATTTGCACACAAGCTACAATATAATGATTCTTTCTTTCTTTCCAACCGCATTGCTATAGACCTAGAGCATAATAGCTTAACATTATTCAAATATGGTACAAGATATTCAATGTACATTATTTATGTCGCTATTAACACACATTTACAATGAATAGCACCTTATCCTCTCACCATACAATATAGCCTTGTATCCTTCCACATAAATAAAACCTCATTTAACCTGAGGACAGCTTTGTATACAACTTAAATAAATGAAACCATCGTTTTTTTTCACGCAGCCATTTTAGGGAAGATCTCTTTAATGTAAAGTAAGTATTATCCTACAGTATTAAAGTGGTTTTTTTTAGACTACCAAGGTGGCAAACAAGCATATGGCCCGCCTGATGGTAAGCAGTTACCGTAGCCTATGGAAGTTTGCAACACCAGGGGTGTCACTCACGCGTTGCCGACCCTTTTAAAACCTTATAATAAGAAAAGGCCGAAAAAAACAATGTGGATTGAAAGAAGATGTAGTGACACAAGTTAAAAAGGTCACTACATCTTTCAATCCACTATTCTATTCTTCTTTCAATATACTATTATCCATTAGTATGGAAATTTAGAAAGGTTGGATAAAAGAAGAATAACAAAAGAGGTATATCGTGCGAGAATGAATGGATGATCAGTAGGAGCCGCCCTAGGTGAACATATAACGTCCAAGTTAATTTTTATTTTACTTCTAGGATTTAATTTTTCATATTGAAAATACATGTACCTATTAGTGCTTCTTTTTTTTTTAAATTATGGATTTCCATACAATAATTTATCCTATATTTTATCTCCTTAGGGGTTAAGTTTCCAAAAACCATCATTTTTAGTGCTCACTTACGTACCACCGTTGTGCAAAATTTCAAGTTTGTTGCCCCGGTTTAGGCTCAGCGTTGATCTATCTGCAAATGCGACAAAATAATCCAAAATATTATACCTCTTTGAAGATAATAATTTAATCTAAACTATCCTATGCTTGTTACGATGGCACTTTACATTATGATATATTTAAACAAATATAAACTGTATTCATAAGATACAAGGTTGATATTCTATTAACCTAATAACTTCATAGTCAATTACTTATCAAACAATTTGCCAGTTAGGAAGCGCTCTTGTTCCGAATATTAATCTAAACTTGACATCAATTTGAAACATAATATGGATCTATTCATAAGCATTGATTATAACTTAGCCTTTCAGGGTTTAACATTGGTCATTTATAATCGTCATAACCATAATTATAAGCAATGGGCGCAGCATTGCCTCTGCCTAATCCAATAGAAGACGGGTGTGATGATAATTTTCTGCGTAACATATTTTTGAGCTTAATTTTTGAGTTCCTGGTCGGGCCAATACATAAAAATATGAGTATGATTTTAACTTCCTCTGTTACTAAATTTACTATAGTTGCTTAATTTATTTTTATTTTTTATACTACTTGGTTGGCAAACAAGCTTACAGCCCGCCTGATTTTAAGCAGTTACCGTAGCCTATGGACGCTTGCAATACTAGAGGTATCACTTGCGTGTTGCCAACCCATTTTTTTACATCAGAGCTTAAGACGCGAGTATCCTTGGGATAGAAATAAGTTGCTTTCAAAACGCATCCCTAAATGAGCGCTGGAGACCTGTACTCACACACAGGAGCACAACTACACCGCTGTGTGTAGTTATTTGGCTGTGGTCTTCTGTAAGGTGGAGGACCTTCCCCAATCGGGCTTGCTCGCTAGTATGGTGCCCTACCTCTCTTATAATAATATATAAAATAGGAAATTGGCGGTGTTTACACCCTCGTGTTTCAGAAAGCACGTAAAATCGTAAGTCCTAACACTGATCTCTTTCCAGTTTTCTGGTCCATTGTACTAATATTTAGGAATAATGTAATTCAAAATCGGAAAAGTAGTTTCAAAGATCCTTAAATCTAAAAAGACAAGTTTAATTCGTTTATTCGTTGCTTCCGTGGACAAGTACCACCCGAACGCACAAAGAATTAAAATGCAAGTGAAGCATTATTAATAATATAGTTATTTAACTCGTATACTAACCAAATTGTTATGTTTATATGTATGCTAGTCTATAAAGTATTTATCTCTGTGTGCGACAAATAAATGATTTATAATAGAAAAGGGCCTTCAGCTGAATTGTTCTAAATATATGAGTCCTTACCTAGTGATCAATAGCCTTGGCCATTTACCAAATAACGCTTTTAGAATACATTAAAATGCCGTACATTCTACCTATATATTGAATAAAATAGGTTAATAACATCCCGACATTTCAAACAGTTCCTCTGGGACTGCTGCACGTGTAAGGTAGACTTGATTAAAGATAAAATATTTTATTTGCATAACGATCTTGAACAATCGTCTCGTTATTGAAACTTTGCTTCTCTTCTCTCAGCTCTTTTGATAGAGGAGACTTGTGCCCAGCAGTGGGACATAATATTGGTTGTTATTATTGTAATCAAAAGCTTCATATTCTTGAATATTTTTGGTATGTAAAAATAGTAGAACTTAGAGAGGGCCGAGTTTCTTGGAAGTATTTCAAAACTCTTTACGAATAGACATATAAAATGACAAGGGTCAGCAAAATTGAGTTTAGGTAAATTGGCTGACATCGTCCTTTTTGGATCTCTTGTTATATTCATAATTATGACGTTCATAAATGTTACTGAGGACCCGGGTACGATTTACGGGTCAAGCAAGGCCCCTCTCTCAAAAAATTATTAAAAAGAGGTGTAAATGAAACCATTTTTTGTTGCCATTTATAGACAAATGACTGCCAGAAAAAACAGTATTAATCTACAAGATGTGTTTCATATGGTTTTGTCATAAATTATATAGTAATTCTAAATAGTTTGTAAAAAAATCATCGAATCAGCAACAAATTATTGAGATGTAACCACTTTATGACTTATTTTTTTATCAAATAATACGAAAAAAAAACAATATTTGATGAAAACATACACCTATAATTTTGTAATGTTATATTTAGAATAAGTTAAAATTTTAATTTATAAAAAAATAATAAGACGTCCTTTCAAAGAGTACCGGACTAGAAAGTATCTGTTTGTATCCCCGCGCTCGCCTAGAGAATTAGGTCGTGTTTGCTTCGCCCAAATGCTCAAGGTCGTTGGTGATATCCCAAGCCTTAAGTTTGCCTGTTAGAATTTGTTTACACGACAAGGAGTCGGGCATTTTGACCGGTATATATCTGACGGTATAAGACTCTTTTGACTTATAATAATAATAATAATATAGATTTATTTCAAATTACAATTGGATTCATAATGGTTAGTAATACAATTTTATATTCTTATACTAGTGTTAGTAACTTACATGCTAATACAGTCAACTTGTGACATACATTTACTACAGTGCACACCTCACATAATTATTATATGTGTTGTGAACACTGCAGCAATGATTTAAAAACGGACAGTCAAGCCTGTCCGCAATCATAGACAAGATTCTGTTGCCGCTAGCCCGCACCCGCCGCAATAGGGAGGTATACCTTTTGCGGAGTGTGGCATAAAAGCAATCCACCCTAGCCTCCGCAAACATTCCCGATGCGCTGCAGAAGCGGGGCAACCGCAACAGAACCCTGAACGCATTATTATATTGTATGCGAAGGGCGTTGTACGATTGTTGCGTATACTTCACCCACAGGCTGCTCGTGTAAAAGGATGTGCAATATGCTCTAAAGAGCGTTACTTTTACATTATTAGAGCAACGAGCAAACCTGCGAGCTATCATATTCGCTCTAACCGACAACGCCCTCCGCTCCCTCTCTAGGTCTTCATCGTCTTTGAGGTCTGTCGTAAGAATATGCCCTAGATATTTAAACTTGTAGACTCTTTTAAGTGAAGCTTGACATAGCCTAAGAGGAGGTACCTCCGACGTGCATCTACTACCGGCCTCAAACACCATAAATTCACTCTTTGTGACATTATATTTAAGGCCATGACTAGCCGCAAACATCTCGCATACACTGAGCAGTTTTCTCAATCCACAAACACTCGGGCTCAGCAGGGCCATGTCGTCCGCGTAACTTATATTATTTAGACAAACGTTGTCTACATGACAACCGACATGTTGGCTGCTGAGCTCGACGATGAGCTGATCGACGTATAAGTTAAAGAGCGCCGGCGATGTGAGCCCCCCCTGCCTCACCCCGCACTCCATTCTATACTCCTCTGAGTATGTGCCCGCCCACCTAACTGCATTGATTTGATTTCCATACCAATACTTAAATATCCTTATTATGTCTGGAGGAACTTTACGTTCCTTAAGTTTATCCCACAAGATGTCGTAGGAAACCAAATCAAATGCTCTGGATAAATCGAGAAAGCAGGCATACACACAGGTTTTTCGATCGGTGTAGTACCTAATGGCATGCTTAAGACTCAAAATTGCGCTTTCCGTAGACAGTCCGGGTCGAAACCCAAACTGATTGTCATGAAAACATAAAAAGTGGTTCAGATGTGAATTAAGCATGCCATCAAACACTTTCGCGATAACAGTTGCCAACGAGATGGGCCTATAGTTATTTTTATCTGACATATCACCCGTCTTATTTTTAGCAATAGGCACCACCACTGTCCGCATCATTTCCTTAGGCAAGTATGAATGTCCTACACATAATGAGTAGAACATTGCAAGTACTCTTGACAAATGAGGACCGCCATACTGAAGGTGCTCAATACTGAGCCCATCGTGACCCGGTGACTTGCCTTTTATTATTCCCTTAACAGTGTGTCTTACATCACGTGCTGTAAATTGTGTATTAAGGTTTGACTCGCATTTCTCACTAGTGAGCACCTCCACAGACGGCCCTAGGGGCGAGCTCACACTAAAACACTCTTTAAATAAATTAGCAACACTTTTTGGGTTACTGACACCCTCTTTGCTCACAGGCAGGGCAGGCTTAATGTTCAATTTATTAGTACCCTTCCAGAAAGCGCTGAAATCACGGCCTGAATGATGAGCAGCAAGGATATCCATTTGTATTTGTTCTTGGTGTTTTTGGCACCACTGCAATCGTGCCTTGAATACCTTTCTACTCTCAAACATGTCCGTAAACTCAGCGCCAACTGTAGCTTTCCCACACTGTACCCACGTTAAAAATTTAAAAAACTAAAAGACTTAGGTAATAACATAGCTGGCGCAATGTGGGTTATTATACAAGATACAAGATCATTTATTTGACCAAAACATAAGTATAATTACATACACAGGGCACGCAATATGTTACACTTAATAATCACAGTCATGTTTGACCTTTACGGTGTACAAATATAAATTAAAGGGGTATTCCTCCTAGCGCACCCATTTTGAAACGCACCTAACGAAGCGCACTTAAAGTATTCCTCGAAACGCACCATTCAGGTGCGCTATGATTTCCTTAGCGCAAATTAAATACGTCAATATATAACAATTTTATTATTAACAATTATTACAATTCAGGTATCAGGTATCGGTATTTTTAGAGTGAAGACAAAATTGCATAGTCAGTTAAAAGTTTTTTTATAGATAAATTAAAAAGTCAAATTAAATGATACAACAAATACAATGTCAAAATAATTATTAAATGTTCTGAATGTTAATTATTTGAAGGTTCTAATTTATCAGTCAAATATTCGCATTATACCCAATTTGAAACGCACTTAACGAAACGCACCTAAAGTATTCCTCGAAACGTACCATTTAGGTGCGGTATATTTTTAATCTCTTTCATTACCACACCTGAATGGTGCGTTTCGAGGAATACTTTCAAAATGGGTGCGCTTCGAGGAATAGGTACCCCAAATATTCGTTACTATTATATCTAATAAATCTTCTCTATAAAAAATAATAATATTAATTATTCTTTCTCCTTCAGCAAAAAGGCATATAGCTTGATGTTTTACAGATAATTATACTTGTTGAAATACTCCTCAGTTACAATATTCCAACTATTAAACTCTAGCCGCTCATAATATCTTACATCTTAAAAGTTAAACGAACTGCGTAATCAGTAAAGTTCGTTAAATAAAGTTGATCCTAGTTCTCGTTGTAGAGTTGTGAAGTTTTATAACAAGTCACAGATAATGAAGACATTTAAAGTTTGAATAACTATCTTTAAGTTAGGTCTAAGTAGTAGACAGACATGCGGTGTTATAAAAGATGACGTGCGGTTTTAAGTTTCTTTTTTACTTATGATTTAATGACTGCCTTGGTGATCCAGTGGCCGCAGTACCTATGTGTCTGCTGTGCACAAAGTTGTGGGTTTAATTTTTACACAGGACAAAAATTTGTGTGAGAGAGAGTTATTCTGAGTGTGGGTGTAATTTGTGTCCGTTAATTGTATGTTTGTAAAGTCCCCCGCGACTCAGAGCGGGAGTTATATTTTTAATAAAAAAAATCAATGATTGGAGAAAAAAAAACAATGTTTGTAGTTCGGGAGTTGTCTTTTAAAAGAGTCGTTAGGTCATTGCAAAAAACTATATGGACAATCTAAACTCTGTCACCAGAAAGTCACTAAACACTCGCTAAAGAAGTGTTATTATATAATATTCGATAAAAGACGAAGAGGTTTGTAAATATTTCGTGTTGAGAGACGCACAGTTAATTATGAAAATGTGCAATGATGCAACAAAATACATAATCTTCTTATGAGCTTAGTTTATAATTATAATAGGTAAAATTCTTTTGTCTTAATATGGTATGGTATGGTATAGCCAGCGTGGTATAATAATATCCCTCCTAGTGTATGGAGGAGACCCATGCCCAGCAGTGGGACGTTTAAGGGTTAAGATGATGATGGTAAAAAATCAATACAGAATAATAAGTTACATTATAAATGTGTTACCGCAGGGAATTTTGGAGCGCAGTCCCAGATGCCTGTTTAATTTTTAGTTTTCTTTGGGCGATTGGGACCACTCGCAATGTATTTTTTGTATACATTGCGAGTGGTCCCAATCGCCTACTTTGTTCTCTTCATAAAGGAGAGGAGATCCGTTCCTAGCAGTGGCTAGTGAGATAATTAACTATGTGTAATAAGTGTGCAAAATGTGTAATAAATGTGTTTGTCATTTCAGGAGCTCAAACAAAAATGAAATGTTCAAGCGAACGAAAATATACGAAAATATCAACGCAGTACTTTTGTTATATGTCACGAAACATGTGAAAACAACTACGTCTTCTTTATGGCGGTAAGTTTATTAAATAGCTACAAAAAATAGTAATATTAAAGTGATACGTAGATACACAGGATAACACAAAGCTCTAGTGTTAAAAGTGTAAGGTCCCGCGACTAATGCTTCTGGTGTTGCAACTGTTACAAGTGTCCATATGCTGTCTGTGTTGTCCGTGTGGAATAGAATTAAGAATACAAATGTCACCACCCCGTAGTAAGAGTAAGAGTCGACTGAGGGAGTAAATTAGGCAGACAATTTCCACTGCAAGAGGTGGAAAAACCCATCTGGCTAGCGTGGTATAGTTTTTTTTTATACTACCAAGGCGGCAAACAAGCATACGGGTTGATGGTAAGCAGTTATCGTAGCCTATAGACGCTTGCAACACCAGGGGTGTCACTCGCGCGTTGCCAACCCTGTGGGCTTATACCTCTTCAAGGTTTTTGAAAATTGAGAGTGCACGACAAACTTAAAAGTATGTCTGAGTTAACCTTTTTTTATACTGCTTAGGTGGTAAACAAGCATACGGTATGCCTGATGGTAAGCAGTTACCGTAGCCTATGGACAATTTCAATGAAAACTTAAACGGACCCAAATATTCAAACAAGTTAATATTGGTTTTGGTAACCGCTTAGGTACCAGTAGGCGAGTTGTTAGTTGAGTAAAAAGACGAAATATTGACCAACCATAGCCCAAAATTATTTGTCTATGGTTGGTTGAAGTAGTACAAAATATATACTTAAAAACTAC
This sequence comes from Trisateles emortualis, assembly GCA_947095525.1. NCBI lineage: Eukaryota > Metazoa > Arthropoda > Insecta > Lepidoptera > Erebidae > Trisateles > Trisateles emortualis. Next base: position 16,664,869 of record OX352741.1, on the reverse strand, counting down.
TTATTGAAATAAATGTAATATAAAATATGTTTAATTAGATTTGAAAAAATACGACCAAACTTCGTTTTGCAAAAAGTAAGCTGGCAGGCAGTCTTCTTGCTAAAAAGCAGAAAAATAAATGAAGTATTCCATATTGGGCACCCGTTTTAATGGCACCTGAGTGAATAGCACCTAAGGTATTCCACATTGGGCACCTACCGATATTTTTCGCAGGTGCCATTAGTGGAACATATAGATATAAAAATATCGGTAGGTGCCCAACGTAGAAATACCTTAGGTGCCATTCACTCAGGTGCCATTAAAACGGGTGCCCAATATGGAATACCTAAAATAAATAGGCAAAATGAATTAACCAAATTAACGTATATATCATTTTACTTCCAGACAGCTATCGGCTGCATCAGAACTGCTGAAATCCAGAGAAGACTTGTCCTTGTCTTTTGTGCTAACTCTATACTCTTCAAGTATTAATAATGTAGATTTAGCCACAGCGGCTAGCATTCAAACACACTTAGATTTAGGCAGAGGGAGCCTCCATGCTACAGCCCAATATTTGGAGGCTGAGAAAATTGTAAGCGAAACTAAGGCACTTCAAGATGTTTCGCATTTGTAAGTATTATTTGACAATACCAGCTTTCATCCGCTTTATTTCTGAGATAAAAAGGAGCTCATGTGCTATAAGAGACTGACTGCATGGTTGGTTGAGTGGCTTAAGTGGTTACCTCGCCATTTTACTACTGCGCGGCGTTTTTTTTTTATACTACTTGAGTGGCAAACAAGCATACGGCCCGCCTGATGTTAAGCAGTATCCGTAGCCTATAGACGCTTGCATTACCAGAGGTATCACTTGCGTGTTGCCAACCCATTTTTTTACACCAGGGCTTTAAGATGGAAGTAACCCTGGAATAGGAATACGTTTGTTTCAAAACGCATTCCTAAATGAGCGCTGGAGACCTGTACTCACACACAGGAACACAACTACATCGCTGTGTGTAGTCATTTGGCTGTGGTCTTCTGTAAGGTGGAGGTCCTTCCCCAGTCGGGCTTGCTCGCTAGTATGGTGCCCTACCTCTCTTAAATGCGGCGTGTTATGGGTTCGATCCCCACACGGGACAAAAATTTGTGTGATCCACAAATGGTTGTCCGGAGTCTGGGTGTACTTTGTGTCCGGTAATTGTATGTTTGTAAAGTCCCCCACGACACAGGGCTTATTCCCTAGTGCGGGAGTTGTCTTTTTAAAAAAAAAAAAGAAGAAGAGACTATAATCTATCTTTGTGCCAAATTTCATCTAGATCCGCTAAGTCATTTTTGCGTGTAAGTAAATTATATATTACTAGGGGTCGCCCGCGACTTCGTCCGCGTGGTAATTTGGAATATTTTCCCCGATTTTGCAACATATTTCACTACTGCTGCGCTCCTATTGATCATAGCGTGATGTTATATAGCCTTCCTGGAAAAATGCACTACTCAACAAAATAAAAATTCTAATCGAACCAGTACTTTCTGAGATTAGCGCGTTCAACCAAACAAACAAACTCTTCAGCTTTATAATATTAGTATAGATTATAAATGTGAAAGTATGTGAGGATGTATGAAACATCCTCATAAACTTTTATATTTATATTATTAAAATGTAAGAACCTATTAATTGTCAAATCTCACACATCTGCTAAAAACAAAAGACAGCGTAGGTACTGTATAAAGGCACAATAAAACTTTCTGCATTGATGCAAACGCAGAAGAAACAGTACAGAAGAGCGTTCGCCTTTCTGCGTTTCTTCTGCGTTTGCATCAATTTAGATATTATGTATTTTATGTAGTATTCAATTCGGCCACCCTATTATTTTATCTATATTCTGTTTTTCAACACAATACTTTTTATTACAAGCTTTTATTTAGCTTGCAATGTATGTTAGTTAGTTTGTTAGTTAGTTTGTATGTTAGCAAATCTTGTGAGCTAGATTTGAAGTACTTCCCGGTGTTTGATGGAGCTGAAATTTGGTATTCCTACGTACCTTCGGTGACAATGCAATAATATGGTACCATGAAGCTGGTCTGATGATGCAGCGGAGGATGGCCATAAGAACTCTTCAAGGAAACAAGATAGCCGCGTCGGGTTTGAGTGTTTTGGATGTTTCTTGATGAGTACTATATTCGTTGGTGGGTGTTCAGAATGTGATGATGAAGTCGAAAGATGGTCATGGTAACTCTTCAACGAATCAAGATAGCCGTGTCGTGTTTGGGTCTTTTGGATTAATCCTGACGAGAACTATATTCTAAGATGGGTGTTCAGGACAAGATGGTGAAGCCGGAAGGCGGCCATGGCAACTCTTCAACGAAATAAGATAGCCGTGTCGTGTTTGGGTGTTTTGAATTTATATTGACGAGTACTATTTTCTTAGATAGGTGTTTAGGACGTGATGATGAAGTCGAAAGGTGGTCATGGTAACTCTTCAACGAATCAAGATAGCCGTGTCGTGTTTGGATTTATCTTGACGAGTACTATATTCGTAGGTGGGTGTTCAGAATGTGATGATGAAGTCGAAAGGTGGTCATGGTAATTCTTCAACGAATCAAGATAGCCGTGTCGTGTTTGGATTTATCTTGTCGAGTACTATATTCGTAGGTGGGTGTTCAGAATGTAACGATGAAGTCGCAAGGTGACTACGGCAGCTCTTCAACAAAACAAGATAACGGTGTCGTGTTTGGGTGTTTTGGATTTATCTTGATGAGTATTATACCTAGATGTATGTTTAGGACGTGATGATGAAGTCGGACGATGGCTCTGATGAACTCTTTAATGAAACAAGATAGCCGCGTCGTTTTTGGATTTGATGATATAGCTTCATGGCTAATATATTTTTAGGTGGAGTTCAGTGTGTGATGATGATGTTCAAAGGTACATAGAAACTTTTCAACAAAACAATACAGCCGTGTCGTGTTTGGGCTCTTTTAAGAATATTTAATGCATAAACACCCATGTATTACATAAATACACTATAAAAGCTTGTATTTAAAAATATTTTTTAAAATATAAACTTATAACTGCTTCACTTTCTTCTTCGTGTCGATAGTACGATGAATAATTATTTTTTGCTGCTGAATATAGCGTTATTGCTATATTAATGTATTTACACGTTCACACGTTTTACAATATTAGTTATGGCTGTTGCCATAGATACTCCCTCCTTAAAAAAAAATATTTACGATTAAACTTATTACCCTACACCACGTTGGTTTCTCGTATCACACGCATAAATCTCTTCTCGATTTTTGTTCCGATCGCTCGGAACAACATGTAGACACTGATGATGCATATTATTATTATCACTGCGATAATCGTTATTGTGATCCAACCTCGTATGCTCTGTAGGTCCTCAGCGAGCCTAGAGTGTATCTGCAGTAACTCTTCCGGAATGGCTGGCGCGTTGTTTTGCACCATGTTGACTTGTTCTTTCTCATGAGTACTTGTGTTGGATCCCATGTTGCGTGTGAAAACTTTTTGTCGTGAGTGGTGATTGTAGATCGTTTGTATAGCTTTATATATCATAGCTGGAATCGAACCGTTGGGCGTGAGATTCGCCCTGCACGTGTTTTTTTATTTGCTAGATTATCTTGCGTTTCTACAACTATTTTCTTATCTACTGATGTGCGATTTCTTATCTCCTTATCGTTTATTACGAATGCGGGTTTTATCCTGTCGATAGATACGGTACTGTGTCTTCCGTTTATCAATATCGTGAATAATTTATCGCTCCGTCTAATTACGAGATAAGGTCCGTCGTATGGCGGCGTCAAGCTCGGCCGCAATCTATCGCATCGTAAGAATACGTGCGTGCATTCTGCTAATTTTGGATGTACAAATATTTTGTCATTTGTGCGCTCTCTCTGTGGCACGGAAGTTATTCGTTCGATGTTTTTCTTCAACTCTTCTACCATTTCAGTGTAGGTTGTTAGGCTTCTTGTCTCGAAAAATGCTCCAGGTAACGTTATTGTTGTTCCATATACTAGTTCGGCTGCCGAAAATCCAGTATCCTGCCGTAAGCTGGTACGGATACCGAGTAATATTGTGGCTAGTTCCTTTGTCCAGTTTGTAGTGTTCCCTCTTGCCATTAATGCTGCTTTCATAGTTCTGTGTAATCGTTCGACTTTCGAGTTTGACTGTGGGTGATACGGAGTTGTCCGTATTTTATTTATTCCCATGAGTTTTGCCAAACTTCTGAATATTCTTGATTCGAATTGAGCTCCCTGATCTGAAGTTATGTATTCAGGACATCCGAATCGGGTTATCCACCCTTCGTATATCACTCTTGCAATTGACTCTGCAGTGATGTCTGACGCTGCGAAAGCTTCTGGCCATGACGTACATCGGTCAATCATTGTTATGATGTATCGTTTATTCTGGGATGTTGTGAGGGGTCCGACAATGTCGACGTGTAGATGAGAGAATCTTTCTGCTGGCATGAATTTTCCAAGTGGTGATTTGGTGTGCCGATGTATTTTTGAACGTTGACACTGTAAACATGCTTCAGTCATCTTGTTGATGTCCGTGTTCATGTTTTCCCAAATGTAGTTCGCTGCAATTAACTTCCTCGTAGTGTTTTTTCCGGGATGGCTTATATTGTGGAAACTCTCGAAAATGTCTCTTCTGAATTTAAGGGGAAGAAATGGTCGTTGTTTCCTGGTTGATAAGTCGCAGAATATCTTGATTCCTTTCTCGTGAAAATGTACCGTTTCGAACCGTAATGATTTATTTGATTTCAATCGTTCGAGTTCGTCATTGTTTTGTTGACAATTTGCTACCTCCTTCCAGTCTATACTGGATGGTAATGATATCGTTTCAACAACTCGAGACAAGGCGTCTGCAACTGTGTTTTCCTTGCCGCTAATATGTGTTATTTTAGTGCTGAATTGCGATATGTAGTCCAGGTATCGAATCCGCCTCGGTGTGTCATTCAATGATGGCTTCTTATCGAATGCCTGAATCAATGGCTTATGATCCGTGTAGACGGTGAATTCTCGGCCCTCGATGAGTCTTCTAAAATGTTTAATTGCCATGTAAATTCCCAGTAACTCTCTGTCGTAAGTAGAGTATTTCGTTTGAGCTTCGCTTAGTACTTTTGAAAAGAAAGCTATCGGTTCCCACTTTCCTTTTTGTCGTTGCTGTAGGACGGCGCCTACGCATTTTAAGCTTGCGTCAGTCATCATTGCTAGTTGGGTTTGGCTGTCTGGGCAGGCTATTGACGTTATTTGTCGTATATCCTGTTTGCAGCGCTCGAAAGCGTGGTCCGCTTCTTTATTCCACTGAATGATTGTTTTATCATTTTTCTTCGAATTTCTCAAGTATCTATTTAGAGGCGCTTGATGCTTCGCTGCGTACGGTATGCTGCTTCGGTAGAAGTTTAACATGCCTAAGAAACGTCGTAGTTCTTTCACTGTATTTGGTTTCGGATATTCGTTAATTGCTTTAACTTTTTCCGTTGTAGGCGTCAATCCTTGGCTCGTTATATGATAACCAAGAAAATCAATCTCCGATTTTGCAAATTCACACTTGTTTGTGTTAATTGTAATGCCGTTTTCTTGCAGGCGTTTGAATATTTCTTCTAAGTGTTTGTAGTGGACGTCGGTTTCTGAGTCAGCAATTAAAATGTCATCAACGAAAACATATACGTAGTCTAAATCTCTAAATATAGAGTCCATCCACTTTTGAAATGACTGTCCGGCGTTCTTTAAACCGAACGGAAGTCTTGTAAATTCGAAAAGTCCGAACGGCGTTATTATCGCTGTTTTCTCTGGTTCAGCGACAGCAATCGAATAGAATGCTTTCTTTATATCGATTTTACTGAAAATGGTTTTTCCGCTTGCGATATACGTAAAATCTAACAGTCGTGGCAATGGGTATCTATCCGGTACGGTAATTTTGTTGAGTGCGCGGTAGTCACCGCATGCTCTCCATTCGCCATTTTTCTTCTTGACCATATGAAGTGGGGATGCCCACTCACTGCTTGAGGGTCTGCAAATTCCCATATGCATCATCTCCTTGAACTCTTGCTTTGCGATTTTGTATTTGTCTGGAGGAAGAGGACGTGCCCGTGTAGCAACTGGGAACCCTTTTGTTATAATCTCATGCTTAACATTGTGTTTCGGAGGGTTCTTCATCGATCCAGGCTTTGTAATATCTTCATACTTTTCTAACAAGCACCTGATCGAATCTGGTAAGTTCGAGTTAATTGTTCGTATTGATGAAATATTTGCTACTATTATTCGTGCAGGCGTTTCTAATCCCGTTTCTTTGTCGATCAATTTTCGTCCGTGTATATCCACTAACAGCTGGAAATGCTCGAGGAAATCGGCTCCTAGAATCGGCATTTTCACGTCGGCGATGGTAAAACACCATTTGAATTCTCTACGGAGTCCGAAATTCAGTGTTAGCGTGCGTTCTCCATATGTGTTAATTGGGGTTCCGTTGGCGGCGTATACTTGGTATTTGCATGCGTCGCTATCATGTTCCGTGCGATTTAAAACGGAAATGTTTGCACCGGTGTCGACTAAAAATCTATAACTACTGTTTAAGTCGGTTATAGTTAGACGGTTAGCGGGGTGCATAGCACAGAGATCCGTCGCTTTCTGTGCTATTAGTAGTTTTCCGACATCGCATTCGTATTTTTCTTCCATGTACACGGCTGCCGGCATTTTATTGCATTTTGCTTGAATTTGTTATGATAATAACAAATGCCATTCTGCGGCTTTCGATAGTGCGACATTGACCGTGAGCGTGAATCATTACGTGACCGGAAACTGCTGCGTTGTCGCGTTCGAGACAGACGATTGTTGCGAAGCTCGTTTATTTCAATTTGCATCGCTGCAATTTGTGACGTCAGGTTTGTTATTAAACTGATGTCAGCTGTCGATGATATGGCGCTCGTTCGTGTATACGTTAGATTCTCGTGAATTTTGTCGGCTATTTCGCTCAGTTTTTCCAATGTCAAGTCTTCGGATACTGCAATGATAGATGTAATGGTGGCTGGGAGTTGTCGGAACCACAGGAGACGTATCGTATCGTCGTTCATCTTCCCGCTGCCTGCTTCCCGCATTTTTCGTAATAGCTGGGAAGGTTTCTGGTCACCGAGGTCCATCTCTGATAATAGCTTTTGAAATTTTCTGTGCTCGCTCTCCTCGTAACAGCTTATAAGGCGATCTTTAATAGCCGTATATTTTTGCTCGTCTGGTGGATGTGTCAGGATGTCGCTTACTTGATGGATCACCTCCTTTGGCAATTTGGCAATTACCATGTTGTACTTATATTCCTCTCCTTGTTTCTGGGGAGCCATGATTGCTTCGAACTGCGCGAACCACAATCTTGGTGAGTCAGTCCAAAATTGAGGCAGTTTCTCGGTAACTGATATCGCTGCAATACTATCAGTGCTGGCGTCGCCTTTCGCTGGAGTCGCTGGTGGAGCCATGGTGTCTTGTTTGTTTTCTATCACTTTCTAGATTTGATGCTGAAAACCAATTTGGGTTCCGGTCGTCCCGGTATTATATCAGCACTAGAGAAGCGGTAGCCAGTCGGGGTCACCAATTATAGCGTTATTGCTATATTAATGTATTTACACGTTCACACGTTTTACAATATTAGTTATGGCTGTTGCCATACTGAACACAAATAAAGCATACAAATATGATTTTTTTCAGCTTCACTGGTATCCAGTGCCGCTGAAATCCATTTTAAAATATGTATTTTAAAAAAAGAATACTGTTCTGTTTATGTATTTTCTTGTTTCTTGTTTTAAAAAGACAACTCCCGCACTAGAGAACTAGCTCTGTCTTACGGGGGACTTTACAAACATACAATTAACGGACACAAATTACACCCAGATTCAGAACAACTCTTTGTGGGTCACACAAAGTTTTGTCCCTGTTTGGGAATCGAACCCACAACCTCGTGCACAGCAGGCACATACTGTACCCACTGGACCACCAAGGCAGTCTAATTTATCGATATGCCGTTTATTTATCTTTTCCAATCTAAATATAAACACATCATTTCTTGTGTGTCTCACCACACACGCGTTTGTACATTTTTAATTGCAGAAATGGAGCTTAAATTTAATAATTGGGTTCCCTAATTCTCATGTTTCAGCTTCGACCGGATAAGGCAGGTTGTGAAACTGAATCAATCAGGCATCGAATTGAATGTCAACTCAAGTCGGTATCTTACTGAATGGCCACTGTACCTAGATAGACTCAGATCTCTTCAAGGTAACCTGTGGGTGATTGTTAGGTAAGTATCTTTAACTGACGGTTTACTATCAATATGAGTAGTTATTGTTATAAGTATTTAAATAACGGTATGCCTGGTGGTAAGCAGTTACCGTAGACTGTAGACTATATGGATAGATATATGGATATATATTTTATACAACTTGGATGGAAAACAAGCATACGGCCGCTAGGTGTTCAGTAGTTACCGTAGCCTATGGACGCTTGCAATACCAAAGGTATCATATTTTTACAGATGGCATATTCCTAGAATAGGAAAACGTTTCTTTAAAAACGCATTCCTGAATGAGCGCTGGAGACCTAGACTCACAGACGAGAACACAACAACTATACCGTTGTGTGTAGCCTTCCTCACAAAAGAGGATGGCTCTGTAGCCATCCTTTTTGTGTTTGTTTCTTTGTCTTTATGATAGAAACTCAGCTGGCAACAATCCACTAGGACCAGAGAGAAATTGAAAAAGAAATTGGCTTTATGTGTTTTCCGTCCGAGGCAGGTAGATGTCTACATGTATTTCTAGAAAACGGTCATCCATTTGGAATGACTGCGACAAGCTTGCTTATATTATGTTAATTGGCTTGTTGATTTAGTGGTTAGTGTTAGAGGTCAAGGGTTTGATTCCCATCAGGGAAAAACCTTTGTAGATTTTTTGTTGTGTGTGTAATTTATGTGTATTTAGAAAGGTAATGTGAGGTCTATGTCCAACAGTGGACTGCGTAGGCTGATGATGATAATTTATTTATTTAAGGACAACGAACAAAGCATACACTTATAAACATTCAAACAATACAGGGTAGGAGATTCATGATAAAGTGTTCCCTTAATTAAAGGCTGCAACGGCATGCATTATACAATAACATTAGAAAAAAATGTGCGCTCTTAATTAAACAAGACAAGCAAAGCTAAGCAAAGCTAAGACTACTATTAAACCGAACAGACTTATGGAACTACAAATAACGAAACTAATATTAGTTAAGAATTCTGATGATGAAATAATGATGATGAAGTAGGTTTTTTTTTTATACTACCAGGGAGGCAAACAAGCATACGGCCCGCCTGATGGTAAGCAGTTACCGTAGCCTATGGACGCTTGCAACACCAGGGGTATCACTCGCGCGTTGCCGACCCTTTAGAAACCTTATAACTCCTTTCCTACCTACCTAAACCTATGTACCTATGTTTACTAGTTCTCTAGTTGCCATAATTGCCAGTTTAGAATCAGATGACTGTATGAATCTTCCCAAGATATATCAACAAAAATATATACTTAGTAGTTTTTCATGTAGAAATAAATGGTTCACGATTAGCAACATCCTCGTTAGTCGGTCTTTAAAGAGGTTATTTTGGTGATTACAGCGAGCGGGGTGAGCAAGTTGTATGGTTGGCGCGGCGGACTCTCTGCATCGGAGTCGCGATACTAGTCCTCGTACTCCTGGCTGCGCCCATCATGCTGCTGTTGCTACGACACATCGCTTACACTATACAGGTAATCTATTCACTAATAAATAATGATCGAGAGAGATCGGCAGCAGGTTTTTTAACAAGCTTTGTGTCATAAAACCCTGGTGTTAAAAATTAAAATTTGGGTCGGCAACACGCAAGTTATACTTCAGGTATTGCAAGCGTCCATAGGCTACGGTAACTTTTTTTTTTTTTTTAAGACAACTCCCGCACTAGAGACCAAGCTCTGTTTCGCGGGGGACTTTACAAACATACAATTAACGGACACAAATTACACCCAGACTCAGGTAACACAAAGTTTTGTCCTGTGTGGGAATCGAACCCACAACCTCGTGCACAGCAGGCACATACTGCGGCCACTGGACCACCGAGGCAGTCAACTGCTTACCATCAGGCGGGCCGTATGCTTGTTTGCTACCTAATTAGTACATAAATAAATTAAGGTAGCAATTTATTAGTAGCTATACTAGATTAATATTGTCGAACTAAGTACCTTGCACAAGGACCAGTTATAGTTCGACATTATTAATCTGATAATAACCAAAGAAATAGCGGTGGTGGCCGAGGGGGAAAGTAACCGACTTGCATGCAAGAGGTGAGAGTTCGATCCCAGGTGGCAGTGCCAATGTGAATTTCACTTTGTGGAGTTTATATGCACTAATCAAATGATTCACCATCTACTAACCGTGACGGAAAACATCGTGAGTAAACCCACATTTCTGGAAGAAATTCTAAATGTCTGATTCACCAACCCGTATTAGGCCAGCGTGTGTAAATTAAGGCCTAAACCCTCTCTTTCTCTTGATAAAGGAGATCCGTGCCCAGCGCTGGGACATATATGGGTTGCTGTTATTATTAAACAAAGATGCGAATCCTTCAATCCTGCGATTGGTTCATACCCCCCCCCCCCCTCCCCGCAAATACCACCAAAGAGACCTAAAACGCCTTCTGCTTATTTATCAAGAGGGTTGCCGAGTATTATAATAAGGAACGGGTCTATTGACATACATCGAGCATTCTCACTTCCAGACCTCTAGATGATACTGATTCATTTCTCTTTCTAAATTGAACCCGAATCTTCGGCACGGCACCACGGCCACAGATTACTAAATAGTTACTACGTCCACGGCTGTCAATGAGTTAAATAATAACCAACCATAAATAATAGATAGATATATTAATATTTAATTTAAAAAATATCAAGTAAAAAAAACAACATTGTTTTCCGCTAGCGGCTGGCTGCATGTGAGTTGCCATTAAATATCAGTTTCTGAAAAAAATATAATTAATATATACACCATTTAAAATGGTAATAAACGTTATGTATCGAGTGAATAGTTAAACTTCGATTTCTCTCATTCATCAATAATTGGGCATTCGAAAGACGGGGATAAAGCATTGCGTAACTATTCACTCGCTACATAACGTTTTTTAATAAAACGTTGTTTACCTATAGACTTTGAGGATTAAGAACTTCAAATAATTGATCATCATCATTATCATCTCAACCCATAAACATCCCACTGCTGGGCACGGGTCTCCTCCATACACTTGGAGGGATATTAGCCTACTATACCACGCTTGCTAGACGAAGTAATAATTTATATTGAAACAATATTAAAAATTCATGACAACATGGTGGAGACATTTTCGTCTAGTTAAGACACCAATCTCCCACAGCATAATTAAGGTTTTTATGTATGTCTTTGATACCAAGCTAAATGCACTTTATAAATTGTGGTGCGAAAATAAATCCTTATTAATATTTGCGAATTTAACTAATTAACTCTAACATTACTTTTAAAGCTCTGAATTCTAATTGCTAAGACTTCTGTAGTTAGAGGATTTAAATATTATACGAACAGATTTTAGAAGAACCGAGGTAGCTCATTATTAAAACATCACTTACCTATGGATGGAGCTATACATTTATCGGTAATCCTGATATAGCCTTCGGGACATTCAAGTCTAAAAGAACCGGCAAAACTAATGGCGTTGAAAAGCGCGAGCACCGCGAACAATATGGCAAACAATTTCATCTTGACGAGTTCACATATACTTAGCCAAAAACAAAATAAACACATTCTTATATAAGATATATAAAACACGTCTCACCGGTATTTGTTGTAAAAATGTTGATGATTTAATACCAGTTAAAAAAACATCAACATTTTTCTAAATGTCAAATGATATTATATTTGAAGAGGAACCTTTTAAGGTAATAATATTTAGATGCAGAATTGAATATTGAAAAGGTTAAATTAAAATTGTTTTTACCCATATGCGTCTTGTCTGCGAGAAAAATCGTAATGAGGAAATTCGCAGACGTCTTTCCACGAACCAATATATAAATCATTAGGGGAAGAAAGGTTCTTGAGTGGCAACCACGTACAGAAAAACGGCGAATAATAACATCCCAGCCACTTTGCGATCATTGCTCTACCTAGCCTCAACGTCCTACACTCCGTTTGCCGAGCTGCGGTCTCCACTCAAAATCACGTTTGCTCCAACAGTTATCGGTTCTTCATCAAATGTGGGCTGCTCATGATCACTTCTTTGTCTATCGGATACATATTAGATATAAATGGATACTTAATACATGTATCAGTACAAAATGCCTAAAATCTTAATGACCTAAAGACCGAAATGTTAAAAAAAATAATATCACATGTTAAGATGAATTAATTTATCTTTATCTTTAAGGCACGTATAGTTCAGTTTTGGCGAGATCTTTATTTTGATGACATTTCTTGTTTACAATCTAATCGTTGTCTGGGCATGGTTTAGCGAAGTTCTCTACGTATCTGAAACAATACAGATAAAAACAATATTAGTACTGGACACTCTTGGCATTATAAGCGTCTATATGCTGCGGTTACTGCATCAGGCAGGCTGTATGCTTGTTTGCCATCTAAGTGGTATAGTAAAACGAATATTGTCTAAGTAATAAAAATATTTTTTGATTTTTCGTTGGTCCACATTTTCGATTCACGAGTTATGAGAAGTACTTATTATCGGATTATCAAAATATATTAAAACCTGAAAAAGGGTGTCAGATGTCCCCGTACCTTGGTGAAAGGTTTCTGTGACCAACAGATACAAGAAAGAGAAGGAGGAGATGCAAAACAGCCTTTGAGATACACGAGTTTGCATCGATGTAAAAATTTCTTAGTGTGTAAGTGCTCTTAAATATGCAAAAATGTATGTTTCCGTTGGGTCCGGTTATGCCTAATAAAGCGCAGCTAGGTCATTAATTAGCGAGCCGTGGTGAATCGCAAATGAAGTAAACATTCCGTTTCTTCTCTATAGGAGAGCTGAGGCGTTGGGCGAAACACACTTCACGTCACCACAGTCGTGTTTATTTTTTATCAGCAACGGTAGACCATCTGATAAAAGTAAAAGATACCGTAGTCTATGGATGCCTGCAATATCAAGGGACACTGACCCTAAATACAAGCCTTTTAATAGCTTGTGATATCAGGGTTTTGTGGTAAAGATAACGATGGAAAAAGTAAATGATATTTTTTAAGCGTTTGCCAAAATTGATTTTGAAGAATCATGAATCAAGTCATGAACGAAGCAATACAAAATTGGTATTTCTGTGCGTGATTGGTAAGGATCTAACCTTACTAAAATTACAGCTAAATACCACACACTGCTAGCTTGTCTGGTGGCCTGCCTAGCAACATAAAATTTAAAAATAAATCATTTCTACGATACCCTATTTATAGATTCTAACTTCTGATGTCTTAATATTTTGCCTTAATTTGCCTTAATTTTTGCATTCTTTTTTGTATAGGGGCATAATTTATTGTAAGAAAATACTTACAATTTACACGGCATACATTTTGATACCAGCCACGTAGATCCAATTGGACATCGATGAACATTTATCACTTGTCGTATATTTAAATTCACATCTACATTATTTGGTCAATAACTCAAACTCATCAGGCGTCTTCGTTAATGATTCAACGTCAGTATCACTGGCTGCTGTATGTATGACGTCACAATACGATGCACTTACAAGGAAAGAAATGAGTAAAAACAGAAGAGACATATCTGAGACCACTTTCTAACTTGACGTCTCGATTGTGAATGCCGCGTATGTTTCGCGGTTATTTATTTTATAGAGGCGCTTAGAGTCGGTGCATCCGTTGGTTTAGCTACCAAGGCTGCGGTTGCCCTATAGATGGATGGCATAGTGGTATTTTGACTTAGCGTCTCCGTGTTTTGGAAGGCACGTTAAATTAAAAAGAAAATTTCAAATAGCAAGACAATCATTAGAACGGCATCGGCACTACTGTCAACTAATATGGCGTTACAGGAGAATGAAGTCACAAAACGTGTGTTTCTGTGTTACCTAACTGTTGTAACTTCGTACTTTTTCAAGTAATTTATTTAATACTAGCTGTTGCCCGCGGCTCCGCCCGCGTTAATGTCGGTTATCGCTGTAAAAAGTAGCCTATGTGTTACTCGAGACCATAATCTATCTCTGTGCCAAAATTCATCCAGATTCGTTCAGAATTTTTTACGTGAAAGAGTAACAAACATCCATCCATACATCCATCCATCCATCCATCCATTCTTACAAACTTTCACATTTATAATATTAGTAAGGATTGGTTTTCACTTCCATCATCATTTTGCGTCTATTTAGTTTTAAATAAATAAAAACCAATACTCAAATAACCAATAATATTTTTATTTACAGACTTTCACGCACTCTATCGAGCAAAGTACGCAAAAATTGGTGGCAGAGAAACAGAAAAGTGACCTGCTTCTGTCACGTATGCTTCCGATACCGGTGCTGCGAAGATTGCGGGCACAACGTGCTGTCCCGGCAGAAGCATTCGATGCGGTCACAATATTTTTCAGCGATATCGTCGGCTTCACAACTATATCGGCCAGTAGTACTCCCATGGAGGTGATAAATATGCTCAATATGCTGTACAGGTCCGTTGGCTAAAATCCATGTTTTCTATGTGTAAAGCTAAAGACTTATGTTAGAGTATTACAACAAATAATAATATATATAGATAAAAGAATTTTATTTGATATTTTTCTTCATTCTAACTTATATTTTCAATAAAAATGTATTTTGTAAATTAAATAATTTCCTATGTCCTTATTTTGCTTCTATAGTAATTATATTGTGACGTATATAATTATTATTGATATATATTCCTCAGGTTATTTGATGAGAAGATTACTCAGTACGATGTATACAAGGTTGAAACTATTGGAGATGCCTACATGGTTGTATCTGGATTGCCTCAGAGGAACGGTAAACTTTCTTAACCTTAATGTATTATAGACATAATAAGTTGTGTTTAATAAGTATTTACCAAAAAACATATAAACGTAGCAAAGCGTAAATTATAATAATTTAAGAGAGGTAGGGCACCATACTAGCGAGCAAGTCCGACTGGGGAAGGACCTCCAACTTACAGAAGACCACAGCCAAATAACTACACAGCAGTGTAGTTGTGTTCTTGTGTGTGAGTACAGGTCTGCATTGCTAAGTAACGTTTTCCTATCCCAGGAATAGATACACTGGTGTAAAAATAATTGGTCGGTAACACGCAAGTAATACCTCTGGTATTGCAAGCGTCCATAGGCTATGGTGACTGCTTCGGATCAGGCGGACTGTATGCTTGTTTGCCACCCAAGTACCTAGTATAAAAAATTATATAACTAAGTATTACTGACTGGATAAAAAAAGATAAACTAAAGATAGACTATCATGGAAAAAGGAAGGGGAGGCCTTTGCCCTGCAGTGGGACAGTATAGGCTAATAATAATAATAATAATTACTGACTAGGGAAGAAAGAATCTCTTTCTTGTAGAAGACTATAGCTAAATAACTATATACAGTGATGTAGTTACGTTACTTTGCATAAGCACATCATATAATATATAGACATCAGATATGCCCTATGCTTGTTTGCCTCACACATATACGAGTATAAGACAGTTAACAGCTATATACGTTATAACAATAAAACATATTGTGTCTACATTGCTATCCGCAGAAGGATTAAGTAGTATGAAAATATTTTTGTTTTACTTAACTTTCCCTTTTTGTAACAAAAAAAAACATGCGGGGAAGTCTTTGGCGACTGCCGATAGCAGTGAACTGAAAACTAAGTAACTTGTGAATAGTATCGTTGACCTACGAGTATTAGATTGTTATTTTTTGAATATGGAAAGCGTTCGGTGACGAAGACGCGAGTTGCATGATTTTTGTTCACCCAAAAAGTTTGAATATGGAAAGCGTTCGGTGACGAAGACGCGAGTTGCATGATTTTTGTTCACCCAAAAAGTTTGAATATGAAAAGCGTTCGGTGACGATGACGCGAGTTCCATGATTTTTGTTCATCCAAAAAGTTTGAATATGGAAAGCGTTCGGTGACGATGACGCGAGTTCCATGATTTTTGTTCACCCAAAAAGTTTGAATATGGAAAGCGTTCGGTGACGAAGACGCGAGTTCCATGATTTTTGTTCACCCAAAAAGTTTGAATATGGAAAGCGTTCGGTGACGATGACGCGAGTTCCATGATTTTTGTTCACCCAAAAAGTTTGAATATGGAAAGCGTTCAGTGACGAAGACGCGTGTTCCATGATTTTTGTTCACCTAAAAAGTTTGAATATGGAAAGCGTTCAGTGACGAAGACGCGAGTTACATGATTTTTGTTCACCCAAAAAGTTTGAATATGGAAAGCGTTCAGTGACGAAGACGCGAGTTACATGATTTTTGTTCACCCAAAAAGTTTGAATATGGAAAGCGTTCAGTGACGAAGACGCGAGTTACATGATTTTTGTTCACCCAAAAAGTTTGAATATGGAAAGCGTTCAGTGACGAAGACGCGAGTTACATGATTTTTGTTCACCCAAAAAGTTTGAATATGGAAAGCGTTCAGTGACGAAGACGCGAGTTACATGATTTTTGTTCACCCAAAAAGTTTGAATATGGAAAGCGTTCAGTGACGAAGACGCGAGTGACATGATTTTTGTTCACCCAAAAAGTTTGAATATGGAAAGCGTTCAGTGACGAAGACGCGAGTTACATGATTTTTGTTCACCCAAAAAGTTTGAATATGGAAAGCGTTCAGTGACGAAGACGCGAGTGACATGATTTTTGTTCACCCAAAAAGTTTGAATATGGAAAGCGTTCAGTGACGAAGACGCGAGTAACATGATTTTTGTTCACCCAAAAAGTTTGAATATGGAAAGCGTTTAGTGACGAAGACGCGAGTTCCATGATTTTTGTTCACCCAAAAGTGCTCAACGCGCCTAAAGAAGTTTTCCCTTCAGAAATAGAATTCATACCAAATTGAAAATCTTGTATATCCTCTGACAAAATTCACTGCCATCTATTGATTTTTATGCCGGCAGATGACGAATTAGGATTAAATCGTTCATAAGTATCATGATTATCATTATCATCTCAGCCTGATGACATCCACTGTTGAACGTAGGCTTCCTCCTAACTCTCCACAGTGGCCGAATAAATAAATGAGTTCGTCTTTGACTTTGTACCTACTTCACTGTCAGGTAACCAACACGCATCGGAGATCGCTGACATGTCACTATCGCTGATGCGCGCGCTGCAAGGCGCATGCGTGCCCCACTTACCAGACATGCCGCTCACTATCCGCGCTGGCGTCAACACCGGCCCCTGCGTCGCCGGCGTTGTTGGCACCACCATGCCGCGGTACTGCCTCTTTGGCGATACTATTAACACCGCTAGTCGTATGGAGAGTACTGGAGAAGGTATCTGATTACCTACATCTGACTTTCAATAGCTTCTTGTAAAGCCTTGTGTATAGCTTATTACCTACTAGTTGTTGCCTGGCTCCGCCCGCGTAGATGTCGGTTATCGCGATAAAAAGCCTATATGCTATGCCAGACTATAATCTATCTCTGTGCCGAATTTCATCTAGATCCATTCAGTAGTTTTTGCGTGAAATAGTAACAAACATCCATATTCACAACCTTTCACATTTATTAAATTAGTAAGGATTACTAGGCTACAATGATCTATACCTAGATTATATACATAGTGGCACCGTTTTAAAGTGGTTAGAATTGACTAGACCGCGCAGGGGTACAGCAACAATTTACGCTAACAGTGTTTTCTAGGCCAAGTTTAACGTACATAATGATATCGCGACACAAACAGCGAAATCACAGCGGGGCCACGGTGATAATATCTATACAGTATTGTAACTCGGCCGTATCTTTGAAATAAATGCCTACAGCCGCGCGGTACGTAAACATGCGATAGGCCTACCCGCCTCCAGCATTTTAATTACATTTGCCTACTTTTTGTTTCCATTTACCTAGTTTTGTGAACATGAAAAAATTGCGCGGTTAAAAAAACAACAAAACTTCTGTTCGTCACTGTGGCAGAGTCGCGACTGTCTGGATGCCGAGCGCATGCCGAGATCGAGGCGCGTAGGCATAGCTCGCGCTTCGTCCGTTTGTATGAAGTTGGAATACTTTATAGATAATATTACCATGGCAGGGGCTGCGTAAACCATGCTTGTCAGTACGGGACACTCAATCTATCATGTTGGCCGAAGGGCAATTGTCCACGAAAACGACGATACACAACACATGTTTAGTCATTATTGATATTTTTACTGTTCATTATTCGCCAATACAATATTATGAAAGATTCACGGCGGTCTGATGATGAACGAGTTAATGTAACACTGCTTATTTTAAAATGTCTTTTTAATTTTTTTTTATATTTAACAGCTATGAAAATTCACATATCAATTACAACAAAGACTGCACTTGATGAAATTGGGCAGTATGAATTTGAATCGAGGGGCCCTCAAAATATTGCGGTAAGTTCACATTAATAGAGGTACGAGAGAAGGAGAGCACCATTCGCACGACCAAGCCCGGCTGGGGAAAGTCTTCCACATTACTATTATAATTATATTGACTGCCTTGGTGGTCCAGTGGCCGCGGTATGCGCCTGCTGTGCACGAGGTTGTGGGTTCGAGTCCCACACAGGACAAAACTTTGTGTGACTCATAAAGAGTTGTTCTGAGTCTGGGTGTAATTTGTGTCCGTTAATTTGTATGTTTTTAAAATCCTTTGTGACACAGCTTGTTCTCTAGTGCGGGAGTTGTCCAAAAAAAAACAACATATGACCACAGCCATTTTCTGCGATATCTAAGTCTTTCTTAATATAATTGTTGCTATTTTGAGCATCGTACGCTTAAATGCATTAGTGACATGGGATTATTTTTTTTTTTTCAGGGTAAAGGCTGCATGGAAACCTTCTGGCTTCTTGGCAAAGTAGGTGGTATTAAAGCTGAAAGTCCACGCGGTCCACAACTTCAAGACTACCAACAAAATCTAATGGAACTGCTCATTCGGTCGTAAGCCCACTATTCTGTGACGAGAGAATCTATGCAAATAAAATATATTTCTTGTTCAATTGCATTTAAATCAAACCAATAATTATAATATACTAGGTGTTGCCCGCGGCTCCGCCCGCGTGGATGTCGGTTATCGCTGTAAAAAGTAGCCTATATGTTCCAGACCATAATCTATCTCTGTGCCAAATTTCATCCAGATCCGTTCAGTAGTTTTACGTGAAACAGTAACAAACATCCATCCATCCATACTTACAAACTTTCGCGTTTATAATATTAGTAGGATTGGGAAAACCTACTATTGGATTCAATGAAAAACAGGTATCTGATAAAAACATTTCAATATTTCTAAATACATACATATCAACTGGACCGTCTCCCACTGGGGTAGGCAGAGAAGGAACGCCAATTTTTAGATCTAAACATACTTCTTTCGCTTCCTCTAAATTCATTAACCTCTTCATGCACGAACGTCGATTCTGTGTACTTTTAATTTGGCACGTTTTTAGCAAATCCCAAACATACAAATATTTATGGCTAAAATTGATGATGTTATTCAGAGACAATTTCGGCCACGGCAACTGAAAGAAAGAAAGAAATCCTCACACATTGTGGGCAAGTAAGCACACCGTTTATATAATTATAAACTACTAGCTATTGCCCGCGGCTCCGTCCGCGTTCATGTCTGTTATCGCGATAAAAAGTCTGTGCCTATATGCTATTCCAGACTATAATCTGTCTGTGTTATATTTCATCTAGATCCGTTTAGTAGTTTTTGCGTGAAATGTTAACAAAAATACATCCATACCTACATTCTGATAAACTTTCGCGTTTATAATATTAGGATTAGTAGGATAACCGCTGGTGGGTGGTTTTTTAATCGGTCACGTTTAGTAAGTATCGAGATCAGCACACCATTGAACTTTAAAGTAATAGATAGAAGATTAACTAGCATTATTTTAATTAAGCTGCACGCAAGAGGACTTGATGGCTGCCTCTGACATTGCAGTCAATGTAGCTGAATTTTGGGCTGCAATAATATAAATTTAACGATGTTTGCCATCGAAACGCTAAGAAGCAGAAGAAGAAGAAGATTAACTTTGAATCCGCTCCATACTTTAGATCAGTAGCTGCGTTACGAGCCCAGGCCTGCGCAAGCGCAGTCAGTATCGACAGCACGCAGACTTTTCACGAAACCGAATATTCTAACAATTAGTGTTAATCGCAATCTATCCAGAGAGGTAGGGCACCATACTAGCGAGCAAGCCTGACCTTACGGAACACCACAGCCAAATAACTACACACGGCGGTGTAGTTGTGTTCCTGTGTGTGTATACAGGTCTCCAGCGCTCATTTAGGAACGCTCGTTTTTGCAGAAAGAAACGTATGCCTATAACAGGGATACTCCCATCTTAAGGTGTTAAAAAAATAGGTTGGCAACATGCAAGTGATACCTCTGATATTGCAAGCGTATATAGGTTAAGGTGACTGCTAGCTGCCTAACATAAGGCGGGCCGTATGCTTTGCCACCCAAGCAGTATTAAAAAAAAAACAATCTTATGTAGTATCTTTTTTTTTTTTTTTTATACTACCAAGGTGACAAACAAGCATACGGCCCGCCTGATGGTAAGCAGTTACCGTAGCCTATGGACGATTGCAACACCAGAGGTGTCACTCACGCGTAGCCGACCCTTTAAAAACCTTATAACTCCTTTCTTGAAGAACCCCATGCTATAGTCTCTTGGGAAAACCTCGGCAGGGAGCTCATTCCACAGCCTAATCGTACGTGGTAAGAAATTCCTCTGGAATCTTACGGTACGGCAAGTTTGAGGTGCAAGGATGTGAGGATGAACTCCCTGTCGGTGGCGAGAGGTGCGTTGATAAAATGTGGCCGTGGACATCATCTCGAACAATTCCTCAGAACACAGCCCATTGTACAGGCGGTAGAACACACACAAGGAGGCGAAGTCTCTCCTTAGACTTAGTGGATCAATACCACCTAATGTTTAATGTTTTTTCCCAGACTGGCAGTATTATCTTCATTATATTATATGAGCATTTATAAGAATGAAGTCTCTGAATATTACTATATGAGGTGATTGAATATTTTCTATGCCAAGCATACGGTCCACTTGGTGGCGAAAAATTTTACTGTAAGTACTCCTACGGGCGAGCTAGATGGATACAAGGCTTGTTCTTTAGTGCGGGAGCTGTCTTTATTTAAATACTTTTTAGTAGTAGAATTGCTCGATAGTCGTTCTCTCTTCAACCCGCAGATTCCTTTAAAACTGTCTTGAGACATTCATGTGGAAACATTTTTTGTTCTGGCCAATAGTTGGTGATGGAATTTTGTTCTGGCGTTTGAAATTAATCCTACATATATTTCCAATAATTGTGTAAAAAATTCAACACTGATGAAATGACAAAATTGTACTTTATTTTTATACATATTTACAGCGTTCTGGCGGCCAGTAGGAGGGTCAGAAATGTTCTGGCAATTATTTTTCTATATAGAGAATAGTGCCAATATCATACACTAATTTTTTTAGGACTGATTCTAACTTAAAACTAAACTTTATTTCTTACCATCTTTGTCATGTTAGGGTTAAACACTCCGGCCACAGAGGGTTGCCAGAAGAGCAGTTTATTATTCTACAGGTATAGAAGAGTTAGTGTGCCAATTTTCATGACTTATGAAATGACAAAAGTAAAAACGTCACTGGCTCTTGGGCCATAGTGTTGTGTTATAAGAAATTTGTATCTTTGTTCTCGAACGAAATGTGGAATCAACGACGACAATATCTTTTTGATACCAAACTATTGTGGGCAAAATAAGATGACTGTGAAGTCCACAAACATACAATAGAATGTCTAATCAAGCACAACACATTCGTGAAAAATTCAAAGAATATTTTGTAAATAATCGTATTCATTAATGTAATAACTTTATAAACTACTAGGGGTCACCCGCGACTTCGTTCGCGTGGTAATTTGGAATATTTTCCCCGATTTTGCAACATATCTCACTACTGCTCCTCTCCTATTAATCATAGCGTGATTTTATATAGCCTTCCTAGATAAATGCACTATTCAACAAAAAAAGATTTTTTCTAATCGAACAAGTACTTTCTGAGATTAGCGCGTGCAACCAAACAAACAAACAAACAAACTCTTCAGCTTTATAATATTATTTTTCAATTTTTATGGTTTTCGTTTTTGCTGTTCCATATCGGTGTTTTATCAAAAATTATTTGATTGGATTTGACAACACACCTCCCGCTGACTTCGTGAATGAGGTTTTATTGTGATTTATTCTGTGTCTTATTGTTTTAACTTATTTGAGCGCAATTGAATACAAATAGGTACAAAAAACTATACCTGAAACGTATTACAAGGATGACTTACACAAATGCAGATGCAGACTGGTTCAATCAAATGGCCAAGGTCAATGTTTATAAATAAATATTATCTAAGACACCACAAACTTAAGTAACAGGATATTAAGTATTAATAATTGTGTCCGGATCGAAACAGTTGGCGTACCATAGTCTCTGCCTACGCCAGAGGGAGATAATAATACTATTATAGTCAATAGGTACCTACATATTATAACAATTATCGAGTAAACGCGTGGTTTAAGGCTTGTGATATCGCCAACGACCTTGAGCATTTGTGCGAAGCAAACACGACCTAATTCTCTAGGCGAGCGCGGGGATACAAACAGATGTACTCTTTGAATGGACGTCTTTTTAATTTTTAATAAATTAAAATTTAAACTTATTCTAAATATAACATGACCAAATTATAGATGTATGTTTTCTTCAAATGGTGCAGGTTTTGTCCGGGCATGGTTGCTTCGGGAATTACCTGCACAAGGTCGCTAGGAGGGAACCGACTCCCGTCTGCCACCACTGCGACTGCGACGACGACTCGGCGCAGCATACGCTCGAGTCGTGTCCGGCTTGGGCGGTGCAGCGCCGGGACCTCGTCGCAGTCATCCGTGTAAACCTGTCGCTGCCGGCTGTGGTGCCAGCGTCAGGAAGTAGATGGCGGTCGCATCCTTCTGTGAGGACGTCATCTCGCAGAAGGAGGCGGCGGAGTGGATCAGGGAGGAAAGTATCCTCGTTGAACCGATCCGTCGCGCGCGAACTGGGCGGCGGCGACCGGAGAGTCCGACATATACGCTTCGCTTCCCCGGGCGGGGCGGTATGCGTAAAGCATTTCCCCTATACAAAAAAAAAGGTGGGTGACCGTTCTATAAAATTAGCGAGTCCTCCACTCGCTAATTTTAGAGAACGGTCACCTGCGGCAAGTTTGCTTTACCTTAAAAAGAAACAAAGAACAAACAAACCTATTGAGAGAAACATAATTATGGGTACACTACATAAATACGAAAAACTTTATTCCGTCAGTCACAAATACGAATTTCAAAATACCGATTTTTATAATTCCGAATGGTTCAAAATTCCGAATATAACTACTTCGAATTATCATTACTCCCATTTTTATAATTCCTAAATTCAAATATTCCTAACGTTTATAATTACTATTCTCAAAATACCGAGCTTCAATAGATCGAATAACAAAAAGTCCGACTTAATGATAATTCGAAACATCAACAATACGAATTCTGATTATTAAAATACCGATTAACACAACTATATGACTCCTAATGTTTTTTTTCTTGTGCGTATGTAATTACCATAATATTAGATTCTGGCAGTAGCGTAGGGGGTCACAGTTCTAACCTAACCTAACAGAAGTGATTTTGTAGCACAACATGTTGACTTTTAGTTTAGGTATTCGAAGTAAAGTCTATGAAAATCCGAGTCAAAATCCGAATGTCGTTATTCGGACCGAGAACCCTTCGAGCATTTGACTGTTTGAACGTATGAAAATTGGAAAACTAACAATTCGCATTTACGACTCTCGGTAAAATAAAATTCGTAATTTTTAATAATAGACATTAAAATTATTAGGTATTATGAAATTCGGACTTTTGAAAATTGGAGCATCGAAATTCGGAATAAAATATTTCGAAGTATTTGGGTAACCCCATAATTATATTTATTCTAGTATATTTGAGTAAAGTAAAGCTTCTGAAAATTAAACTGGTTATAGTACCAGGGATTTGTGATACATTGAATAACAAAAAGAGCAATTATTTTAAGATTTACGTCATAGAAGATAGGTGTCGAGGTCGATGGGATGAAATAATAATATTAAACAAGAATTGCATCAACCATACTTTATCTCTACATTCCCAAAGGTTGACTGATAGAAAATGTTTTAAGAAAGATTGTCACGCGCGAGTGTTTTTAAAAATTATTCATAACACACATACCTACATAGTTTACTGTATTAACATCAATCCATTCCATCCGTATTCCTATCCCCCCTCCCCTAAACCAATCGGACCAATCACAGGCCAGACCGTTTTTAGCCAACAAAATCGTAAAAAACGAGGTTTCATATTCCGGATTTTCCTCCTCAAAAATTATAACCGATTTCAATTTTATTTTCACTAATGATTCGGCAAAAAACCAGAGTATGATGCTATGATCGTTTTTTTTGGTTTTATGCCACCTCATTTGTTTCATCATCATCATCTCAACCCATAAACGTCCCACTGCTGGGCACGGGTCTCCTCCAAACATCCTCCTTATTTGTTTATTAGACGTTTATTTGGGGCCGTCTTAAATAATATATATATAATTTTTAATATTAAATTTGTTTGTTCAAAACTTTTATATTAATTCATAACTTATATATTAATTAATAGCAACAGCCATGGGATACATCAACCAAGGGACGCCACCTCTACCAGCTTTTTCCTTCCGTTACTGATCGGTTGGCGAAGACATGGCTGGAGGTTGATCACAGTGTCGCTCAGTTCCTTACGGGTCATGGTAACTTTCGGAGAAAGTTATACTCATTTAAGCTTGTTGATTCGCCGAACTGTCAATGCTCAACACATAATCTGGGAGTGTAGTCTTTGGCATAATGATCGTACTATTATGTTGAACAGCTTACATGTATCATCTGGAGCGGCCTACTATGGGGATTTAGTCTTATCTGGGGGGAATTCCAGTGCGTTTAAACGTTTCTGCCATACATATTATAACAATCAAACTTAGCTCACATAGTTCCCGTAGTTTAAGGTCCTTCGTCCGTGGTGCTTCTTTTCATAGGTTACAAACCTATACAGATTTATTGTGTCTCCCGCTTTGCTATAGAGCGAAGTGGATTTTTTTTTTCTTACTCCTCCTGTTTATATATATGTCAGAATCTAATATTATGGTAGGTACATACGAACAAGAAAATACATTAAGTAAGTATTTTTTGCGGAGGAATTTTATGACGCCTACTCCCGTTTTTCGTGTATTTTCTATGTATATAATTATATAATTTTTTTTTTTCCTTTTTTTTAAGAACTGTAAATATATTAGGTATATTGTATATATAGATGTAAATAATTGAAATATTATATATAAATAAAGTAAGTATAATATAATTTTATACCTACCAAATTTTTTTTGGCAATTTCGGAACCCTACATTGTGCGTGACCTGACATGCACTTGGCCGGTTTTTAAAAATCAACTAGCAGTCTGATATATGTAAGTCAGTATTGAACATTAGAGTTCAATAATATGGAAACTCGATTACGGGAGTACAAATACATATACACAAAATCAGGGTTTTTAAAATACAGTGATACGCACTGTATTTTAAAAACCCTGATTTTGTGTTGCATTACTTTTTTTTTTAAATATAACTCCTGCACTAGAGAACAAGCTCTGTGTCGCGGGGGACTTTACAAACACACAATTAACGGACACAAATTACACCCAGACTCAGAACAACTCTTTATGGGTCACACAAAGTTTTGTCCTGTGTGGGAATCGAACCCACAACCACGTGCACAGCCGGCGCATACTGCGGCCCCTGGACCACCAAGGCAGTTAGAACTACTGCATGTATAACGAATATTTTCCTGTTATTTATACAACATAATTATATAGTATTAAAAATTTATTTTAATTCGGTTTCCATTGTAAAGTCATAAATTTTAAATACCTACTTAATACTTTTACGATTTAAAATAGGATTTAGGGACCCTAGTCCTTTGATGCGAAGATTAGTTAAGTTTATTATCAAGATTAACTCCGAGATAACGCACTGATTTGCTCCAGGGTATTGGGTAAATAACAACACGTTGTATAAAAAATATATGTTGTGACCGTAAAATTATGAGGGCAGTTATATTTATAATAAATCTAGATAGATTGTAAACTGTCGAAAATTTATAATAAAGTCAATTTATAAACAACTGTTTATTTAGATTAAACAATTGATCTATTTTTCTGCTATCATCGTAAAATTATAATGATTAATGAATAATAATAATAAAAAATAAAATATGTTTATTAAGTAATCAGAACTCATTATGTTAGTAACAATTTCACTTAATCTATGTTAGTAACAATAATAAACTACTTACAACTAACTATGACTCACTGTATGAGAAGTGAGTCCCTGCTACAAACATATCACTGACGTGGAAAGCTTGCAGCAGCGGCTCACATACACACAGTCGAGTCTGTCTGCAATGCAGCGCAAGATAATGTTGGGGCTGTCCTGACTCCGGCGCACCAGGAAGGCGCATCTTTTTCGCGTCACTGCATAGAAATAGTCTACTCGTGCTTCAGCAAACATCACTGAGCCTCCAGACAAGTGGCATAAACGGTAGTCGAATCGAAACGTCAAATACTGGTGTAGTCGGGGCGGGCAGGTTATGAATCTTAAATATTGTTTAAATCCAATGAATGGGATTTGACGTAAGTCTACGATATAATGTCGTAAACTCACGTCAAATCCTATACATTTTCTTTTTTGACTTTTCGATTCGACTATCGCTCATGCCACTTCTCTAGAGGGGCTGATGCGCTGCAGAAACGGGGCAGCCCCATCAACACCCGGAACGCATTATTGTATTGAATACGAAGGTCACTGTACGATTTTTGCGTATAATTCACCCATAGGCTGCACGTGTAGAATAAAAAATGTAGACGAATTGTAAACCGTCGAATAATTGTGTAAATATAAACTTGGTGTCAGTTTATATTGACAATACATTAGTAGAGCAAACGTAAATATTCTTTCTTATGCAACTTATGGACATTTCCTTTTAGTTTTTTCTTCGTACCTGAAAAGATAAAAAATCAGTAAGTAAAATTAAAATATTTTTTCGTTTAAATATTTATATTTATATATATATATATATTTCCAATTGCATAGGAAAAATGCCAAAAATCCTTACTAATATTATAAATGTGAAAGTTTGTAAGAATGGATGGATGGATGGATGGATGTTTGTTACTCTTTTACGTAAAAACTACTGAACAGATCTGGATGAAATTTGGCTTACAGATAGATTATGGTCTGGAATAACACATAGGCTACTTTTTGCAGCGATAACCGACATCCACGCGGGCGGAGCCGCGGGCAACAGCTAGTATTTCATAATGTTGAGTGGTTTCATTCTATAGGTACAACATTCTTTCCTCGCAGTAGTGTAGTCGGGGCGGGCAGGTTATGAATCTTAAATATTGTTTACTAAAGTATGGTTACTCGAAATTTCTTGTCATTTTTTTTAAAGGCAACTCCCGCACTAGGAAACAAGCCCTGTTTCACCGGGGACTTTATGTTTGGACCGGGATTGTATGTTTGTTGAATTAAGACAACCATTTATAGATCACACTATTTGTTGTCCCGTGTTGGAATCGAATCCACAATACGTCGCGCAGTGGTAAATGGCGAGGTAACCACTTAAGCCACTGAACCAACCGTGCAGTCAAGTAATGTATTATTAGTTATCAGCTAGAGGGTTTTTTTTTTTTTTTTTTTTATACTACTTGGGTGGCAAACAAGCATACGGCCCGCCTGATGTGAAGCAGTATCCGTAGCCTATAGACGCTTGCATTACCAGAGGTATCACTTGCGTGTTGCCAACCCATTTTTTTACACCAGGGCTTTAAGATGAAAATAACCCTGGAATAGGAATACGTTTGTTTCAAAACGCTTTCCTAAATGAGCGCTGGAGACCTGTAGCACAGTAAACAATGTGCCTGTAGTCACACACAGGAACACAACTACACCGCTGTGTGTAGTCATTTGGCTGTGGTCTTCTGTAAGGTGGAGGTCCTTCCCCAGTCGGGCTTGCTCGCTAGTATGGTGCCCTACCTCTCTTAAATATATATAACATGTATCCCAATTGTAAAATGTTAAGAATAGGAGAAGATGATAGCCCGACTGGAAAGGACCTCTACCTTATAGAAGAGCACAGCCAAATAACTACACACAGTGGTGTTGTGTTCCTGTGTGTGAGTACAGGTCTCCACCGCTCATTTAGGGATGCGTTTTCGAAAGAAACGTATTTCTATCCCAGGGATACTCCCATCATAAAGTCCTGGTGTAAAAAAATGGGTTGTCAACACAAGAAGCGTCCATAGGCTACGGTAACTGCTTAACATCAGTCAAGCCGTATGCTTGTTTGCCACCTAAGTAGTATAAAAAAAAAAAAAAAAAAACTTACTCGTCACAAGGCATACACCTATGTACCACTCTTATTGTATTTTCTGGACAGTTGCTTTTAATAATGTTCTGTCTTTTAACTCGATTGTAAACAGCCACTCCATAACGATCCAGGGCAGCTGTGTGGTGTGGTGAGGCTTGCGCAAGCGCAGTCAAGATCAACAACATATACACTATCTTCATTGTAACGTATTCACTTGTCACTGTCTTGAAATATAATGAAGAGTAACCAGTTTGTCATCCTATTTATACTGAATTATTGTGTGTGTGTGTGTTAAGTTGATTGATTTAGGTAGTCTTGGGACAAAAGTTTTCCTTTTGTTTTATGCAGTGCAAATGAAATAATGTTAAGATATTTGTATATAATATATTCATTTTTATTATTATCTATTTTTATGAATCATTGAGAATAAAATAAAAAGATTTAGATAATTTTATTTATTTATTTCATAACAATTTACATTGTGTTGAAATGGTACTTTAACAAAATACAAAACAAATAAAAAATTAATTCTGTAAAGTAATTTTTTATTTGTTTTGATAAAAAAAAACATACTAAAAATATGCAAGAGCTTTCCCGCGGCAGTCCCGAGTGCCATACGTCTTTTTTTTCTTTTTTTCAAAAGACAACACCGCACTAGGGAACAAGCCCTGTGTCGCGGGGGACTTTACAAACATACAATTAACGGAGACAAAGTACACCCAGACTCGGGACAACAATTTATGGATCACACAATTTTTTGTCCCGGTTGGGGATCGATCCCACAACACGTGGCGCAGTGGTAAATAGCGTGCCACTTAAGCCACTGAACCAACTGTGCAGTCGACTGTAAAACTGTATATCAGTAACGTTGTAACTATTATGTAGACTAGTAATCTGTGATATCAGTCTGCTCTAATTTAAAATAATATATACCTTATCCATCGGTTGCCCGCGACCTTTACCAGGTTGTCGGTCCACCATGTTGGAGATGGACAAGGTCAGCTCAGGACCGAATGATGTGGAAGACCTTGAGGGAGGCCTATGTCCAGCAGTGGACGTCTTATGGCTGAGATGGATCACTTGACCATTTTACTTATTATTTTGTATTCAGAGGTTTTCCCGAGTGAGGCATTAGTCTTACCATCCATGTTGCAAGCACCCGTAGACTACGGTAACTGCTTACTATCTTAATAGTTAGTATGAAGTTCGAAGGATATTAATAACAATTAACACCGTGAAGGACAGTGAACGCCTATAGACGTCATGACAATAAAACATCTATTATGTCTACATTACTGTGCGCCAAAGTGTTAAAGACATTTTTTTATACTACTTGGGTGGCAAACAAGCATATGGCTTGCCTGCTGTTAAGCAGTTACCGTAGCCTATGGACACTTGCAATATCAACGGTATTATCTACTTGCGCGTTGCCGACCCATTTCTTTTTTACCAGGGCTTTAAGGGAGTATCTCTGGGATAGGAATACGTTTCTTTCAAAATGAGCGCTGGAGAACTGTACTGATACACAGGAACTACACCGCTGTGAGTAGTTATTTGGCTAAGTTCTTCTGTGAGGAGGAGAATAATAATAAAAACAACCCATATATTATGTCCCACTGCTGGGCACGGATCTCCTCTTCTCTATCTATCAAGAGAGAGAGAGAGAGAGAGGATTTATGCATTAATTCACACACGCTGGCCTAATGCGGGTTGGTGAATCAGATATGTCTTTAAAATTTCTTCTAAGACCATGTGGCTTTCCTCACAATGTTTTCCTTCACCGATAGCAGATGACGAATTATTTGATTATTACATAGAAACTCCACAAAGTGAAATTCACATATGTATTGTCACTCGGGATCGAACTCGCACCCCTTGCGTGCAAGTCCAAGAGGAGGAGAATAATACAGGAGGAGAATACATGCATATTATAGTAGAGAAACCCAGAATAAACCAAGGCGAAGCTTGGGCGGGTCGCTAGTGTCGAATAAACAATAAATACCTATAATATATATTACATACATCTCAACCCATAAACGTCCCACTGCTGGGCACGGGTCTCCTCCATTAATTTGGAGGGATATTAGCCTACTATGCCACGCTGGCCAGACGGGTTGGTGTAGGGTTTTGTTTCGAGTTTTCCCTCTCTTGCAGTGGATATTGTCTGCCTGACTTACTCCCTTAGTCGACTCTTACGACACCCACGGGATGGAATGGGGTGATGACATTTGTATTCTTAATCCGTCACCACACGGATAATATATATTATTAACATATAATATTCGATTTATGCGGTTTCTAGAATTGAGTCAAAGTATTAATATAGCTTTTAGATGTTAAATAGTTCCTGGAAACAAAAACTGGTGACATAGTAGGTAGATATCTATTTACAAATAAATGCATTATTATTATTTATGATTTATCATACAACGGTTGAGTGAATTAGATTATCTATTCTGCCTCTCCCAGACAAGTGGCATAAACGGTAGTCGAATGGAATAGAATAGAAAGCATACGGGATTAGACAAGTTTACGATATAATGACGTACGCTTACGTTAACTTCCATATATTTGCATTCTAGTCTATATGATTCGATTACCGTTTATGCTACTTGTCTAGAGGCGCGCGATTGATAGGTATGTTTTTTATACTACTTGGGTGGTAAACAAGCATACGGCCGGCCTGATGTTAAGCAGTAACCGTAGCCTATGGACGCTTGCATTACCAGAGGTATCACTAGCTTGTTGCCAACCCATTTTTTTAGACCAGGGCTTAAAGACCTGTACTCACCTAGAGGAACACAACTACACCGCTGTGTGTAGTTGTGTTCCTTTAGTAATTTGGCTGTGGTCTTCTGTAAGGTCGAGGTCCTTCCCCAGTCGGGCTTGCTCGCTAGTATGGTGCCTTACCACTCTTAAAATTATAAGTATGTATTAAAATTGATAACTATGAACAGTAATGTCAATAAACATTTTTATTGACATTACTGTACATACTTATCAATAAAAATTATTTTAATTATCATTGAAATTTTGTTTCTATGCAGCCAACATTGCAAAATTCTGATAATGGCAACCGAACAGTGAGAAATATTGGATTATACCGATTTTTACTTCCAGGAGCTACTTAATACTTGGACACAGTTCTAGGAAAAACCGCATTCCAATAATAATTAAATAATATAGGTATTTATTGCATTAACTAATATGAAAATATTCATATTACTCATACATTGCAACATTTACCTTAATTTAAAATAATAATATCCATACTTATTGTTTCCTTTATTGAACATGATTTACTAAATTATAAGTCTAACATATTAATATATCATATTGTATATTTATACATACCTACTTACCACAGCTGCCCTAGCACGTACGTACATCACCTCAACCCATAATCGTCCCACTGCTGGGCACGGGTCTCCTCCATACATTTGAAGGGATACTAGGTAAACCACATGGCCAGACGGGTTGGTATAGGGTTTTGTTTCGAGTTTTCCCTCTCTTGCAGTGGATCTTGTCTGCCTGACTTACTCCCTTATTCGACTCTTACGACACTCTTGGGATGGAACGGGGTGGTGACATTTGTATTCGTAATCCGTCACCACACGGATAACACATTCTTACGGAAATAGTGATTTTTCTGAGATAAAAATTGGTATATGAACTATTCCAGAGTATATTCCATCTTAGTGCCAAATTTCATTCAAATTCGTTCAGACGTTTTGGCGTAATTGAGTAACAAACATCCATCCATCCATCCGTCCATCCATCTATCCATCCATACTTACAAACTTTCGCGTTTATAATATTAGTAGGATATAGAAATTGAGACCTATTGTTATAGGGTACAAAGATCAAGCTACAGGTGGTTAGGGCTCCAGAAACAGGTACCTTCTCACGGCCCGAGCTGTGTTTAGGAGCACCAGGCCCACGATCCGACTATCTAGCGCGAGTTTCCTTATTATTATTATCCTTCGAATATTCCCCCCATCTGATATTCAATCTCGAATCAAGTACCAAAAAAATAACATATACTTCATTAATACCTACTACATACATATGTAGCTCTTCTTCTTCGTGTCGATGTTACTATAAATAATTAAATTGTACAAGCCCAGAATTTTGTCAACGCCATATAGCGTTATCAGTTGCTGCGCAGAGGTCACTCAGACTGAAGGTTGGGCATTAAGAGCAGGACAGAAGGTGAGACATTGTTTGCGGATCCGTACCGCATTCGCACCCTGTATTTGTCACCGCGAAATAGCCCCACGTATCTGCATCTTCTCACTTGGGTCCGGAGTCGGTTGAGTGACTTTCATGTAGACCATGGAAGGTTATACTCTGCGGGCAGATACTTTTATGGTTGTAAATAATTAGAGGGAGGGGGAAGCGATTTCTGCCATAATTCACAGCGGGCGTTCTAGCCATGAAACGACCGGCGCTGGATACCTAGCCCTCGGTAACAAAGAATCTAGGTGACTAATCTTTTCACCACGATGGTACAAAACGGTCATATAGGTACCAATAAATGATTTATACTCGTATAGGTACATAAATGAGATGACAAACTGATTATTTGTACATTCTGTTTCCAGGCAGTGACAAGTGAACTCTAAAAGAAACTCGTGAGCCTAGATTGTAAATTGAGCGTACAGATAGTTTTTTTTTAATTAATGATTTTAGAAAATATAAAATCAAAATACAATAATAGCGTAAAAACCACTAAGGTTTAACCTTGTGCTATTATGAGTCTTACAAATAGGTATATATTAATATGTTAATGATTACAAAATATGATGATAAGTTTTAAAGTTTGGTACAAATGCAATAGTTGTTAAAATATGTAACACCTATTTACATATTTTAATAACTACTCTGAATGCCTATGGACGCTTGCAATACCAGAGGTATCACTTGCGTGTTGCCGACCCATCTATTTTTTACACCCCGGCTTTAAGATGTAGTATTTTTGGGATAGGAATACGTTTCTTTCAAAACGCTTCCCTAAATAAAACACAACAACACCGCTGTGTGTAGATATTTGGCTGTGGTCTTCTGTAAGGTGAATGTCCCTCCCCAGCTAGGTAGGTAGGGCACCATACTAGCCATCAAGGCTAGTATGGTGCCCTACCTTTCTTTAAATTCGTCAGTTTATAATCTGTTTAGATTTATTATAAACTAACTGCCTTAATACTTTAAAGGTGAGATTACGAGTATATATTTTTGCAATACAACGAATAGTTTTATTTTTATATGTTTATATAATAATTATACTTGCAACCCATATATGTCCCATTGCTGTACACGGGCCTCCTCTCCTCTATCAAGAGAGAGGGGGGGTTTAGGCCTTAATACACTGGCCTAATGTGGGTTGGTAAAACTGACATGTCTCTAGAATTACTTCTAAGACATGTGGGGTTCCTCATGATGTTTTTCCTTCACCGATAGCAGATGGTGAATCGAATAATAAAATGATTAGTACATATAAACTCCGCAAAGTGAAATTCACATTGGTACTGCCACCCGGGATCGAACTCGCACCTCTTACACGCAAGTCGGTTACTTTCCCACTCGGCCACCGTCGCTTTTTTGTTTTTTTTTCAGATGTTTATTTTGTCTTATTACATGTGGAAAAGGTTTTAAATGTAAATAAACAATAACACAAACATATTCACTAAATCTCCTGCCTCTGAGGCTCAGTGGAGTTCGATTCCCGGGTAGGACCAAAAATTTTAATTGGGTTTTTCTGTTAAGAAATTCACAATAGATGCCCGGATTTCGGAAATTAGCGGAAAGTTATTTGTACTAATATAACCTCGATGTCATAATGTCAAAATAGCATAGCAATCGGATGTTTAGAGAAACGAAGAAACAATATTGGCAGGCACTCAGGATTACTTAACAACGTACAATAATAGCAACGCAAATATGTCCCACTGCTGGGCACGGGTCTATCTTATATTAATTACTAGTGTCATGATTTCTAAATATTAATATGATTTTTGTAATAATAAATAAATAATTTAAAGATTGATTTGACTCAAATTGTTTCTATATTGATTTAAATAAGTTTCTCAATTGACAATTAACGGATTGGTATTGTAAAATATAATATTCGGAGAGATGGCATTGGTTTTACTTCAGTTCTTACGGAGCATCAGGATCGGAAGGTTGCCTCCTGAAGTGCTAACCTGGTATAACATTATATTCGGTATTGTGTAATTGTGTAATACAGTATTATAGTATGTTATAAGTTAGTCTTTAAGAGCGGCTTAAGTGTGCGTTTAGCCGTTTAGTTTAAAAATACAGACATTTAATATAATATAACGTGTATTCATTGCAATTCAGAAGTGGGATAAACCCAAAAGGTACTGTGCCATCATTTATTATTTTATTCAGATGCTTGTAATTAATTATTTAAAGTTTGTTAAATGTAAATCTAAGGTGAATATCACATATGATTTGTGTATTGCATGACACTGCACATTATGTCAGGGCAACTCTCTGATGGTGTGCTGTGTTGTATTTTATGTGGGTAATACGGTGTGTTGCATACACGTGGCTGGGGCTACTCTCTGGCAGTGTTGTAGCGCACATTATTGCACATATCGCTTGGACGTATCGTGTGCTTGGTTGGGGCTACTCCCCAATAGTACTGGATGCGTTCAGGTTTAATTATACTGATAGCCGTGACCTCCTGGTACAAGCGTGGCTGCTGCACATTTGGTCAGAGCAACTCTCTGATAGTGTGCAGTGGAGGTTATATGTATATAATACTTGCGTGTGGGTCTGTGGTCGGGGCTACTCTCCGACACTGATTTAACGTAAGGTAGGCTGGGCTTGTCCTGTGCTTGATCGGGGCCACTCTCCGATAGTACGGGATATGTTCCGGCCTGATTGTGCCTTGAGGTTATGGTTCTCTGGTAGCATAAATCAATTTGCTTTTTCTTTATTTTATTTTATGATGAAGCGTATAAAAACATACCTTATACGCTTCTTTAAAGGATTGAGGTTAACAAATTAAACACATTGCTTAATTTATATTTGTAGTTAATTACAAGCAACATAATGAGTTTGAATATTCGTGCATTATATATATATATATATTCATAGTCGATTTTAGTTGGTAAGTGAACTATGATTGTTCACTGGATATTGGTTAGGGGACGCATTATGTGACTTTGCTGGTTTTTGTTGAGTGGGTATGTATCCCGCTGGATATTGGGCGAGTCACTGATCGTCGGATAATGTTAGTGGGCGTATTATGTGATTTCGCTGGATGTTGAGTGGGTATGTATCCCGCTGGATATTGAGCGAGTCACTGATCGTCGGATAATGTTAGTGGGCGTATTATGTGATTTCGCTGGATGTTGAGTGGGTATGTATCCCGCTGAATATTGAGCGAGTCACTGATCGTCGGATAATGTTAGTGGGCGTATTATGTGATTTCGCTGGATGATGAGTGGGTATGTATCCCGCTGAATATTGAGCGAGTCACTGATCGTCGGATAATGTTAGTGGGCGTATTATGTGATTTCACTGGATGTTGAGTGGGTATGGTTCCTACTGGTTAAGCGAGTGACACATAAGCCGCCGGATATTTTTTTTTTTTTATGACAGCTTCGTAGCTTGGGCTGCATAGTGTTAATATGATAAAATTTTAACTCTTAATGCATTTGTTATTAAGTTGCTATGAATTTTACTATCGGTGATGGAATAAATTCTATTTTCAAGGATGAGGTTTATTTTACGATGATTAAAGAGTTTACTTTTCTGGAGGGATATTTATTATGCTGTGTGTAAGGATTGTGTCGTAAGTAGATAATTGTTTCAGTGTTAGGACAATGACGTCTGACGATGAGCCCGGCACGCCACCTGATACGCCTCCAAGACGTCGGCGTAAATCCAAGAAATCTAAGGCTATGAGGCGAAACTCGTCGTCGTCTAATTCTAGTGATGAAATTATACCTCGGAAAATGCGTAAGCGTGTAAATAAGATTAGAACTGCAGACATTCTCAAATTAATTAAGCATGTTAACAAGGATCCATCCAAGAAATCCTGGAACAACAATAATCTCAACAATGTTATTCCGGAATTTGACCCCTCAAATAGGACTCAAACTATCGAATGCTGGTTACGAAAAGTTAATGAATGTGCTATCATATACGAATGGGATCAGAAACAAATTGTTCATTTCTCGTTACAAAAGTTAGCAGGTCTAGCAAAAAGATGGTTTGAGGCCTTACCGACAGTTGTCTTTACTTGGGATGAGTGGCAGGTTAAACTTAGAAAGGCTTTTCCTAGTGAAGAAAATTATGGCCGCCTTTTAGAAGAAATGTTAAATCGTGCTTCACGAAGTGATGAAAGTCTTCGTGAATATTTTTATGACAAGCTAGGACTATTAAACAGATGCGATATTACTGGTAAAAAGGCTGTTGATTGTATCATTTATGGTATAAGTGATCGTTCTATTAGGAATGGAGCGCAAGCGCAGAATAGTTCGGAACCCGAAGATTTGCTTAACTTTCTTGCGTCTCAAAAACCTCAGCCATTGCTAAATATTAAATCACGAGAGCGACCAACTCAAAAACCAAATTCTATTAGTATTGGTGTAAATTCAAGTGGTTCAAATTCTAGTGCAATCACTTGTTTCAATTGTCGTTCAAAGGGTCATCCTTATTTTAAATGCACTAAACCCATTATCAAATGCAAGCAATGCAATCGTATAGGACACGATAATGACGGATGTAAATTAGAACCGTTTGTCCCTCCTAACTCTAAATTCAACCAGATAGATAACGTAACTGAGAAAAGGACCTTTAAAATTAATTCTTACAACGAGAATAATACAAAATATTTTAAGACCGTTGTAATCGATAACAAGTCGTTTATAGCATATGTTGATTTTGGTAGCGAGTGTACACTCATGCGTAAAACTGATGCAGAACTACTAGACTTGGTTAAGAGATTTGATAATGTTCCAATCGTTAAGGGTTTTGGACAGTCTTCAGTTATACCATTATATAAGGTAGTTGTTAACATTAATGTTGACGAAATTGAGTCTGATATTGAAGTATTAGTTGTAGAAGATGTTTATTTACAGACAGCGCTTATTATTGGCCAGAATTTTACGGAATTGCCGTTTATTACGGTTTTGAAAGATAGTTCAAAACTCATATTTTACAAAAGTCCAAGTCTAGCTTCTTCTAAAGATTCAAGTGTTTTAAAACTATATATTACGAATAAAATAGATGTATTAAAGACTAGTACTGTTCCTGTTCACTCGGATTGTAACTTTACGGGCGATGTACTTATTGAAGGTTATAATGCTCTGGTACCGGGAAAAGAGTTCCGCGTGTTACAAGGTGCTTTTAGTATTTCTAATGGAAAGGGATCAGTAGTTATATCTAATTTATCGCTGTATGCTATAACATTCACACCAAACGTTTTGATAGCTAGAGCCATCCCGTTTAATGAACATAAGGTTTGTCAGTTAAATCGAATTGTTGAAGATTCTTCTACTGTGGAGCCTCTCAATAAAGATGACATTAAAACTGGGCCAGGTTTGAACGATGAACAATTGGATAGCTTGTATTTGTTGTTACAAAAATACCGCGATTGTTTTGCAACGAAACTTAGTGAAATAGGCTGCGCAATTGATGTAGAAATGAAGATTGAATTGTCAGATAGTAAACCAATTGTTTACCGTCCATATAGGTTGTCGCATTACGAACGCGAGCGCGTCCGAGAAACTATTGATGATTTACTTCAGAATGATATTATTCAGGAATCAAAATCTGACTATGCCAGTCCGATTTTGATGGTTAAGAAGAAAACTGGGGAACAGCGATTATGCGTGGATTTTCGAGCATTAAATAACAAAACTATAAAAGATCGTTTCCCGCTGCCTCTTATAGAAGATCAAATATCTAATCTCAGTGGCAATAGTTTCTTTACAACTTTAGATCTTGCATCAGGCTATTACCAAATACCCATGGCTAAAGAGAGCAGACATCTCACTGGTTTTGTTACACCTGATGGGCATTTTGAATTTAAAAGGATGCCTTTCGGCTTGGCAAATGCTCCAGCTGTTTTCCAGAGGATAATTAACAAAATACTTGGAAACAGGCGATTCGAATACGCATTGGCCTATCTAGATGACGTCTTAATTCCTGCCAAAAGTATAGAGGAAATGTTCCAAAGACTAGAAAGCGTTTTGGTACTCTTTAGGCAAAATGGCTTAACCCTTAAATTGACAAAGTGTCGATTTTTTGATAGTACTGTTAGCTACCTTGGTTACGAAATTTCTTCACATGGGATTCAGCCGAGTGAGTCTAAAATCTTAGCAGTCAGTAAATTCCCCAAGCCACAAAATATTCATGAAGTTAGACAATTTCTGGGTTTGACTGGTTATTTTAGAAAATTTATTAAAGGTTATGGCGAGGTTGCTCGTTCGTTAACTTCCCTGTTGAAAAAGGATAGTGTATGGCAATGGACTAAAACGGAAGATCAGGCATTTTCAGTTTTAAAGAGCAGACTGGTCGAAAGGCCTGTCTTAGCCCTTTACGACCCTGTTCTCGAAACGGAACTCCATACAGATGCCAGTTCATTAGGGGTAGGGGGTATACTTATGCAATGGCAAAAAGATGCTAGAGTATTAAAGCCGGTTGCTTATTTTAGTCGACAAACTACTCCCGAAGAAAAGCATTTACATTCCTATGAACTGGAAACTCTAGCTGTAGTATGTTCGCTAAAAAAATTCCGTGTGTATCTGTTGGGTATTCATTTTAAGGTTTACACAGATTGTGCCGCCTTACGCACAACATTAACCAAGAGGGACCTCGTTCCAAGGATAGCGAGGTGGTGGCTAC
This sequence comes from Trisateles emortualis, assembly GCA_947095525.1. NCBI lineage: Eukaryota > Metazoa > Arthropoda > Insecta > Lepidoptera > Erebidae > Trisateles > Trisateles emortualis. The sequence continues at coordinate 16,625,271 of OX352741.1, read as the reverse complement.
AAATCAGCGAGTTCACGTTTGATATTGAATATCGACCTGGTGTTCAAATGTCACACGTGGACGCGTTAAGTAGAAATACTAGATTGTCCGCGGAACTTGACGATAACACCCCCTCAGTTGGCGTATATATGATACAGAAAGATAACTGGCTTTTATCGCTGCAATTAGGTGACCCTGAAATTTCCCGTTTGTTTAATATACTTAAGCCCGAAAATGACCAAGAGTGTAGAGACATTCGTAAAAATTACGTTGTAAAAGACCATATAGTATATAAAAGGGTTAATGATAAATTATGCTTAGTTGTACCACGAAATGCTCGGTGGCAAATATGCCGAGCCAATCATGATGAAATTGGTCATTTAGGGTTTGCTAAAACTCTCGAAAGAATTCAACACTTATATTGGTTTCCAAAACTCAGAAAATTTGTTAAAAAGTATATTGCAGCATGTTTAGAATGCGCTTATAATAAAGATACCGCACCAAAACAAAAGTCGGGTCATTTGTATCCAATTGAAAAGGTACAAATACCGTTTCAAACGATACACATGGATCACATTGGACCTTTTGTTAGGAGTAAGGAAGGCAATACCCATATTTTAACCGTGGTTGACGCCTTCACAAAATATGTTTTCGTCAGACCGGTTAAAGACTTGAAAACAAAAAGCACAGTTAGGGTTTTGGAAAAGATATTTTATGACTTTGGTGTACCAGCTAGGATTGTGTCTGACCGCGGTACGAGTTTCACTTCAAAAGCTTTTCAAACCTTTTGTAGTTCACTTGGCATTAAGCATATCTTAAATGCAGTGGCTTGTCCTAGAGCTAATGGTCAGGCAGAGAGATTCAACCAAACTATTTTAAACTCATTGTCAACCCAAAACTTTTCATGTCATGAACGCGATTGGGATAAATGTGTAGGCAAAATTCAATGGGGTATTAACAATACAATTAATACTTCAACACAGAAAACTGCGACAGAAGCTATGTTTGGAATTAAATTTAGAGATGTGTTGTCAAATAAACTTAATGCTGAAAGTAGCTCAAAAACTAATGCAGAGCTACAGCAAATAAGAGATCAAATTAGTAATAACATTGAAAAAGATCAAGTAAAACAAAAAGAAAGACATGATGCAAATCGCTCTCCTGCAGCCAATTATAATATTGGTGATTTAGTTAAAATTTCTCGGAATAATTTTGATAATGACAAGAAAAGTACAAAGCTTCTGTCGAAATTCGTAGGTCCGTATAAAGTCACTGAAGTCCTGGGTCACGATCGTTATAGAATAACAGATGTTCCTGGGTTTACCAAAAAGGGCAAACCTTATAAAACAGTCATAGCAGCTGATAGACTCCGACCTTGGATACATATAAAAGCATTAGAAATACATCATTCTGACGAGAGTAGCTCAGAAGATGCTAGTAATAGTAATTCTGAGTAATTTTAAATATTGTTTTTGTTCATGTTATTATGATATTGCATTTAAATCTATGATTATTTATTAAGATGATTTGGAATAATAAATATTGTAAATGTTCAATTCATTATTAAGTGTAAAAGTATGCTTTACTAAAATCATAGTGTGTATAAGCAAATGATTGTATATTAATTTGTATACATTATAAAAAAAAATGTCATGATTTATATTGAAGTTGTTATTGTAGTGTGCCGGGAGGCTACACACTGTCGGATGGCCGAATGTCATGATTTCTAAATATTAATATGATTTTTGTAATAATAAATAAATAATTTAAAGATTGATTTGACTCAAATTGTTTCTATATTGATTTAAATAAGTTTCTCAATTGACAATTAACGGATTGGTATTGTAAAATATAATATTCGGAGAGATGGCATTGGTTTTACTTCAGTTCTTACGGAGCATCAGGATCGGAAGGTTGCCTCCTGAAGTGCTAACCTGGTATAACATTATATTCGGTATTGTGTAATTGTGTAATACAGTATTATAGTATGTTATAAGTTAGTCTTTAAGAGCGGCTTAAGTGTGCGTTTAGCCGTTTAGTTTAAAAATACAGACATTTAATATAATATAACGTGTATTCATTGCACTAGCGGCTCGCCCGCGTGGATGTCGGTTATCGCTGTAAAAAGTAGCCTATGTGTTATTAAAGAACATAATCTATCTATGTGCCAAATTTCATTTCATCCAGATCCGTTACGTAGTTTTTTACGTGAAAGAGTAACAAACATTCATCCATCCGTCCATCCATTCTCACAAACTTTTACATTTATAATATTAGTAAGGATAATTAATATAGAGGTCGGTCCGTAGATGGGTAACCATTTTATAAAAACACAGCAAGACCTCCGTGTCTCGAAAAGCACGTAAAGCCGTTGGTCCTACGCCTGATCTCTCTCCGGTCGTGTCAGATTGTCGGTATATCGGACTATGAGAGTGAGGGAATAATGAGTGCACTTGTGTGTGCGTTCCTATCGTTTAGCACCGGTTCATTTGGTATATAAGTACGGGCTGGCAACGTAGCGGAAAAGCTAGGCGTCTGCAAAGTAACGTTCGAACTTTGAAAATCACCGGTGCGCGAGCGCCCTGGTCATCAGCGGTAGGTACATATTAATTTTGACATAATTCGACAATGTCCAAACTACTAGAGAGAATCTCCCTATGCTTGAACACACAAATTTAAAAAAAAGTAATAATAACGAGAATTGACATCCTACTAATAGGTATATTATAAACGCAAAAGTTTGTAAGAATGTATGGATGTATGTTTGTTACTCCTTCACTCAAAAACTACAGAACGGATCTGGATGAAATTTGGCAAAGAGATAGACTATAGTCTCCAAACTATAATCTATCTCTGTGCCCGTTTGGGGATGTCGGTTATCGCGAAAAAAATAGCCTATATGCTATTGGAATAGCATATTGGCTATTTTTATCGCGATAACCGACATCGACGCGGGCGGAGCCACGGGTAACATAATTACGATATGTCCAATATAATTATTTCGAAATAAATAACATAATCTAAATAAAAACTAATACTATATCGAACAGTCCGAAAACAACAAAAACTATTTGTACCTATACCGAGATAGATTTACGGCATGATTGTTTACTTCACTTCGGAGAAGAATTGCAGTCAGCGATTTGGTTTTTAACCGTGTTAAATGGCAATGACCGAATTCATGAAATCTGCTATCTATTACTTCATCATTTATAACTGTTGAGACTCTTTGCTTTATCGAAATACTGATTAGAAAAAATAGGTAACTGAACTTTGATTGCACGTGTATTTTGAGTCCGTGAATTGTATATTAGCAACGCCTAGTAAAATCGGTGGTCGGAGGCAAACAAGCATATGGCCCGCCTGATGGTAAGCAGCTATCGTAGTATATGGACGCTTGTAACACCAGCTCCTCTAGACAAGTGGCATAAAGAAAGCAAATGTATCGAATTTGAAACAAGTGTACAACACTATGTTTTTTTTTAACCATTTGGGTGACAAACAAGCATACGGTCCGTCTGATGTTAAGCAGTTACCGTAGCCTATGGACGCTTGCAATACTAGAAGTATCACTTGCGTGTTTTTTTTACACGATGGGCGATCTATGGGATAGGAATACGTTTATTTCAAAACGCATCCCTGTGGTCTTCTGTAACGTGGAGGTCCTTCCCCAGTCGGGAGTCTTACTCACTAGTATGGTGCCCTACCTCTCTGAAAATGTATGTCACATCCCATACATTTGCTTTCTATTCTATTCGATTCGACTACCGTTTAAAGTGCTGGAGGGCTGCCCCTCTAGCATAAATGGTATCATCGTTGTCGACATTTTAATTACGTTATAATTCCTTGATAGTAAAAAAGCCGTAGATGTTGCACTAGCGCACGGCAACTGTTGCCGTCGACAATAGTTAAGTATGTAGCTTAATTTCATCCATCACTATCTATTTCTATATCACTACGTTCCGTATTCTCTATCGCATTCATACTTGAAATTTTAAAAAAACAAGTAGGTACACACAAAAACATTGAAAACAAAGTTTTGTTTCCATGTTTTTGTGTATTTGTTTTATTTTGTTTAGTTGAACGCCGCCTTTTCTTTCTTTATAATATTACTAGGGGTCGCCCGCGACTTCGTCCGCGTGGTAATTTGAAATATTTTCCCCGACTTTGCAACATATCTCACTACTGCTCCGCTCCTATTGATCATAGCATGATGTTATACTAGCCTTTCTAGATAAAAGCAATTCAACAAAAAAAGATTTTTTCTAATCGAACCAGTCCTTTCTGAGATTAGTGCGTTCAACCAAACAAAAAACTTTTCAGCTTTATAATATTAGTATAAATTGGCATCAAAACTAAACGCTGCTCAGTATGAAGGTAGCTTATCTTTCTTTAAATATCATAAGTGATAGCCGAATGAGAAAGTAACTGACTTATATCTACACATAGAGAGTGACTTTGATCTCAGACTTCAAGTTCAGACAGGATCGTATAAACGTTATACTTATCTGGCAATAGTGTAGGAAAACATCGTGAGGAGATCCACATATCTTAGTAAAACATTAAAGGCATGTCTGATCCACCAACCCACATTTATCCGTGCCTAGCGGTGGGACATTTAGAGTGTGCTACATGCTAGAGCATGTTCCGCTTATTCTTTGTGGCGAGAGGCAAGTGATACTCCTGGTATTGCAACCGTCCACAGGCTACGGATTTTTACTATTTAAGTAATGTAAAAAATACTATACTTTCAATACACGTGGGAACTCATATTACGAGGTTTTAAAATGAGGTTATATGCAACAATTCATTTAGGAAATTCACTTAAATACAATTACATAAGTAGTGTGAGTTAAATTCACATGTACATACACATTCGTAATTACATAATATATAGGTAAATTAACAATATTGACAAGATTGTGTGGAACAGCGCCAGCCATGGAGACTACTTAAGTATTTTATTTTGGAATGCATTTTAACTGTTCGTGTGGTCTAGTGGTGAACGTAATCACTTCACCACCAATACCGCACCGCGTGATATGGTTTGATTCCCACGAAATATTTATGGATCACACAAAATTTGTGTACCTACTTGGAGTCAGTAAATTGTATGTTTGTAAAGTCCCCCGCTACAAAAGACTTGTGCCATAGTGTAGGATCTGCCTTTAAAAATAAAGTCAAAGGTCTCTTGTTACCTTACTTCGGTATGACGTCGTTATTCGGTTCCGACCTTGTGCATCGGTTGCCCGCATTCTTCACTAGGTCTTTGGTCTATTTTTGGGTCCAACACACATTGTGACTGCCAGTTAGTGGTCGCTAATGCTTTTTCTGCATCAGCGGCCACCAGTGCAGCGAGCTATGTGTCCTGTCCATTGCCACTTAATTGGGATAAATCTTTCGAGCAATGTCTTTTTCTGTCAGCATAGCTGTTTTCATTTACTTATTTCTTTAAATACAGACCATATTTAAAGAGATAAATAATTAATTCATATACCTACTATACAAATTTGGTACAGCTGTTTTAAATGTTACCCGGAACTAATAGACAAGAAGTATTTCCTTCACTGTTAACGTAGGCGATAGTAAGTAGGTACCCACCACTTATAATTAAAAATATTTTAAAATAATTTATGGCTGTTGGTTCCGGGTAATATTAAAAACTACTGGGCCGTCCTTGATGGGCCTTTCACTAGTATCAGGATAAAATTTATGCAGGCGAAGTCCCAGATAGCAGCTACCTGCTAAAATTTCATATTGATAAACTTTTTTTATACTATTATTAAAGCAAACCAGCATACGGCCGACTGATGGTAAGCAGAGCCCATGGATCCCTGAAATACCTTGGTCAACACTCGCGTGTTACCAACCAGAAAAAATGTTACAAAGAGATTTTGTGACAGAATATACCTGATATATAACGTCTTTAAAATGCATCCCTAAATGAGCACTAAAGACAGACACTCACGCAAAAGAACACAACTAAACCATTGTGTATAGTTATTTGATTGAGGTCTTCTGTAAGGTGGAGTACATTCCCCAGTCGGGCTTGATATCTTGTGTGGTGTCCTACCTTTCGCATTTGTTTTGCGCTTTATAATTAGATAACTTAGGTACATATACGTAAAGTAGGTAATAACAAGTCAAGGCAATATAATTCAGATCTTATATAAGAAAACTAATAAAATAATTGGTTACACAATTTTTTATTGACACGAATACCTTCACACGCTTCTCATTGCTCAATATAATTTTGTTCTAATAAAGGGTCTAGTATGATATGGAATGCATTTTCTATAAGCACTGTCAAGGTTCAGTTCAAGGCAACTAAAAAAATTAACGCTGCACACTCTACTCCAGTCAATGTCTTGTTCGAATTGCACTTTTATATGAATACAAAAGTAATTCTTTAACAGTGTTGTTAAAGCAGCGGAACCGTGATCATTGTTACTTCAATAAAAAAAGAACTTTGTTCGAAATTCAAATTTAATATGACAAATCTGGCTGTTTAACTTTCTCAAAGTGTAATATATTATTTTTTAATTGTGTTTTATTTTTTTTTTGTTTAAAATGTTGCCGCGGTTTTTGACAGTTGTGTTTATAATAGTGAATTTATTTTATGTTAATGGAAGGAGTATACATAAAAGTAAGTATTGAATTATAATAAATATAGTAATTAGCGTAATAATGTTTAATTTTACGTAACTTAACCTTTTTTTTTACTAATTAACCGTTACTTGAGGGTAAGAGCATAAAAGTTTTTATTGAGACCTTTAATTTTGAATAAAAACTAGCAAATTACGCAATTCACCGCATACTTACAAATATAGGTACTTAATTATTTATCAATAATTCAAATGTTATTATAATTAATATAGTAGAATAGGGCTCATTGAGAAAATATAGTCTAATATATTTTTTTTTTTATTGTTAAGGTGCGTCTCAACGAAATTAGTTTTAATATCGAGTTACAAAAGCTTTATTTCAACTTCCTAGTCCTGTCAACCTGCTGATAACCGTATATTATGTACAACTAAATGATGTGGATGTCGGCTATCGGTATAAAAAAAATATGCTACGGGGAAAAGTACCATACTTTTCCCCACCATTCATCCATATACCATCTATCTCTTAGCCTAGCCAAAATTTATATAAGATTCGTTCAGTCGTTTTGTCGTGATTAGGCAAGACAAGAGTTACCGCTTTCGGATTTATCATAATAGTTGAAATAGGATTTTGCCAAACTGTTTGTTTGTTTGTTTAGCTGGCAGATCGTTGGTACAATGGCAGCTCCCAATAAATCCTAGTTTTTAATTCTTACAAACTTTTTTAGTTTAGTTTAGAAATACAAGTTAAAATAAATTTAGTAAATGTAAATATACAATGTAAGTATGTAGGTACTTCTTTAATAGGTGTATACTGCCTTTTTAATAAGCTCATTTTTTATCCAATCAATTGTAACCAGACATTAAGTTAAGATAATTTTAAAAAACATTTTTTCTTTTATTTAAGATATAAAATACAGTTTAATAATTGAGTAACATAGCATATTTAAACCACAAAGGTTTGTACTTATATATAGGTAATCCACGTCGATACAAGTATGTGTTAATTTAGCAGGAGTTTGGTAAATACATCATTATTACAAATTAGTCGCAACTACTAATGTGTTGTAAAAAGTAGGACTTGAATAGTACTTTAATATTGTGTGTTTTAATTATGACTTATATTTTTTTCAACAACTCCCACACTGGGAACAATTTCTGTGTCGCGGGGGACTTTACAATCATAAATACAGTTAACGGACACAAATTACACCCAGACTAGACTTGAAATAAACATTTATGAATCATGAGTTTTGTCCCGTGTGGAAATCGAACCTACGAGCTCCAGCGTAGCAGTCTGTGTCACTAACCACTAGACCAACAGGCCACTCAGAGAATTTAATTGCTTCTCATGACCATTTTAATAAGCCCAAACACGACTAGATTATAATTTTTAATTATACTTATTCATAAGTTCAGTTAAATTGTACCATTTTCATTTGCTACATTACATTTGCTTAGTGATAGTTAATTAACAACCTTAATTGAGATTTATCTAATCGCCATCCGTGGAATACTTATCATTTAGAAGTTCAGGTGACCATCTGTGTTCTTTTTCATCATTTTCACGTCACCAAATTATTGAATGGAAGTGTTTGATTTGTTGAAAAAAATATTGGAACTGCTATATGTATACCTTATCTTTGAGGAGTTCCCTCAATGCCTCATCGATCTCATCATTAGAATTTTCTTTTGACAAAAGTAGGACCAAACTGGAAATATATCTTCTAAGACAAAAAAAAAAACAATCGGTTTATACTTAAATGACGGCGGTAACAAACATTTAAAAAAATGCACGAATTGATAACCAAGGACGTTATGGAGGTTATCAATTCGTGCATTATTTTAGTAGTTTTTGAAGACAGTTAAAAATGCCACTAACCCTGGAATAGGAAAACGGATAGGGATGAAATTTGGTACAGAGATGGATTTTAATCTAGAATAGTAGATAGGCTACTTTTTATACCTAAAAAAATACTGTTCCCGTGGGATTGTACTACCAGGTGCAGGTGAAGCCGCGGGCGGAGACTAGTATTCCATACGGGAATACTAATCCACGCGGGCGGAGCCGGGGGCAACAGCTAGTTGCCCCCGGCTCCGCCCGCGTGGATGTCGGTTATCGCTGCAAAAAGTATGTGTTATTCCAGACCATAATCTATCTGTGAGCCAAATTTCATCCAGATCCGTTCAGTAGTTTTTACGTGAAAGAGTAACAAACATCCATCCATTCTTACAAACTTTCACATTTATAATAGGTAAGGATTAGATAATACGGATCGAGTAGCATCTACAACAAGCGTATTTTTCATTATTAGAAGACTAGGGGTCGCCTACGACTTCGTTCGCGTGGTGATTTGGAATATTTTCCCCGAATTTGCAACATAATAACAAAAACTATTTCTGATGAGGTTATATTAGCTAATTTAGCTATATAATCCAATTTTGAATGCTTTGCAGCAGTCACTATCAAAATATTGCCATGTTGCCGGCATTTAAACACAATTTCAATGATAACTTTAATTCCTATCGTCTCAACCCATAAACGTCCCACTGATGGGCACGGGTCTCCTCCATACACTTGGGAGGGATATTAGCCTACTATACCACGCTGGCCAGATGGGTTGGTATAGGGTTTTTGCTCTTGCAGTGGATATTGTTTGACTGACTTACTCCCTTAGTCGACTTTTACGACACCGTCGGGATGGAACGGGCTGGTGACATTTGTATTCTTAGTCCATCACCACACGGGTTTTTTTAAGCTAATATTTTAATTCCTAATATTAATTTCATCATCTCAACCCATAAACGTCCCACTGCTGGGCACGGGTCTCCTCCATAAAGGAGGGATATTAGCCTACTATACCACGCTGGCCCGACGGGTTGGTATAGGGTTTTGTTTCGAGTTTTCCCTCTCTTGCAGTGGATATTGTCTGCCTGACTCCCTTAGTCGACTCTTACGACACCTACAGGATGGAATGGGTGGTGACATTTGTGTTCTTAATCCATCACGGACCACACGGACCAATTAATTTATTAATTTGACTGTCTCGGTGGTCCAGTGGCCGCAGCATGCGCCTGCTGAGTACAAGGTTGTGGGTTCGGTTCCCGCACAGGATAAAACTTTGTGTGACCCACAAAGGGTTGTTCTGAGTCTGGGTGTAAATTGTGTCCGTTAATTGTATGTTTGTAAAGTCCCCCGCGACACAGAGCTTGTTCTCTCGTGCGGGAGTTGTCTTTAAAAAAAAATCTAATAAAAAAAAATAGCATAGGTATGAATCCTTATTTACAACTCAGTATCAATGTTAATGTGTTATTAGTTTTGTATTTCATTTTATTTATTATGTGTTTTCTTTTTAAATTGTACTCTTTAGTCTGAAAATGTGCTGTTAACCTATAATTAATTGTAACATAAAATATAATATAATTGTAACACTTGTCACTTATGTTTTATAAGCATATATTAGTGTTATCAATTGTTGGTTGACCGACTAAATAATAAATAAATCATTTAGGTTGATAGGTATGTATATAAACGTGTAGAAAAAATTAAACCGACTTCAAAAACCTAAAAATAACTAAATACAGATTAAAGTCGGTTTAATTCATCCTGTCACCTATTAAGCTTGGCACCGACTTCAATCTGTATTCAGTTATTTTTAGGTTTTTGAAGTCGGTTTAATTTTTTTCTAAAAAATTTTTTTTTTCTATTTTTAGTGATAAAATAAAAGTAAAAAATATATTAAAAACATTGTTAATACCTATAACATTTAAGGGTTGCCCTCGATTTCCCGGGGATTCCATCATCAGATCCTGAATTGGTGTCAATGGGACCACCTCTAGAGTATAGTCTTTCAAATTAAAAAATAATTTTGAGATTTTTTATTTAATAATATTTACTTTTTTATTTTATAAAATAAACAACGAAGTTATCCGCGAACATAAAAAAGCATATACTTACAGCTTACACGGTCGAATTGAGAAACCTCCTCCTTTTTAAAGTCGGTTAAAAAAGGAAAAAAATCATTTCTACTGCGTATAGTTACTTGGCTGAAGACCTTTTTATTGTTGAGGTCCTTCCTTAGTCAGGCTTGCACAACTATACAAGTAACGAATATTCTAATAATATTTTTTGTAGATGAAGCATGTTTGCAGGTTTTGTTTAGGCTAGACTCTTATCGCAATACATATTTCTTAGGAACTAAGTCTGAGGATAATGAATGAGCTTGTAATATTATTTTATAAATTTTACATCTATATACTAATATTATAAAGCTGAAGAGTTTGTTTGTTTGTTTGAACGCGCTAATCTCAGAAAGTACTGTTTCGATTAGAAAAAATCTTTTTTTGTTGAATAGTGCATTCATCCAGGAAGGCTATAGGCTATATAACATCACGCTATGATCAATAGCAGCGGAGCAGTAGTGAGATATGTTGCAAAATCGGGGAAAATATTTCAAATTACCACGCGGACGAAGTCGCAGGGACCCCTAGTAATAATATATGTAGATTATTTATTAAAAAACAATTGTACAACTACGAGTGTTAATTGTTTGTTCTCTAGTGCGGGAGTTGACTTTAAAAAAAAAGCGGTGTGTGTGTGTGAGTAAGAAAGACGAGAGTGAGTACATCTTGTTCAAGTGATGCATTTTATTTATTTATTAAATTTAATGCCCATAGGTACATAGGTGGACTTAATGCTATAAAAATCTTGATTGGCTGTTGTTTTAGTGCTTAGTGACCCTGACTGCTCAGCCAGAGGCCGTGGGTTAAACTTTATGTGATGCATAAATGTTTGTACCGAGTCTGGATGCATAAAACGGTCCCGTGGGCATCCTTTGGGCACGGAACCCTAAAAATGTTATAAGATTACTATAATTAACAAAGGGTCTAAATTGTGTAACATTTTAAAGGTCATACCTTTTCATTCATACCTTTTGTTACCCATCCGTGACCTCAATCAGTGATCATTTCCCGTGTTCATTTTGTCCGAAACGTCGGGTAAGAAAAGATAAGAAAATCTTTAAAATATTACCTAAGCTCATTGTTTATTACAGTAATAACAGGTGTACTTATATTTTTTAATGTTTTATTGTACGCACACAAAATAACAATACAATATACTGAAAAAATATGATGTATAAAGGCAAGCTTAACTTATAATGCAATTGTTGTAAGTTATAGATTGAAAACTTTTTATTGTACACCAAGTTACATTTGTCTTAATTTGTATATGTATAGTTACCTACATAGCGGCCTTATCGCCAAGCAATATCTTACAACCTCAGGATGGACATAGTAGATACGAAAAAATACATGCGGGACAGTCTTTGGGGACTGCCGATAGAAGTGAAAACTAAGTATAACTTTTGAATTGTATCATCGAGCTATTAGATTATTATTTTTGAATTATGGAAAGCATTCAGTGACGATATCACGAGTTGCATGATTTTTATTCACCCAAAAAGTTTGAATATGGAAAGCGTTCGGTGACTATGACGCGAGTTCCATGATTTTCGTTCACCCAAAAAGTTTAAATATGGAAAGCTTTCGGTGAAGAGGACGTGAGTTCCATGATTTTCGTTCACCCAAAAAGTGCTTAACGCACCTAAAGAAGTTTTCACTTCAATTAACATCGAAAGTATGGTGTTAATAGAAATGATAGGGAGTCCTTAATCACTATCATTTCTATTAGCACCATACTTTGGAACTCGCGTCCTCTTCACCGAACGCTTTCCATATTAAAATTTTTTGGGTGAACGAAAATCACGACTTTACTACAATCAAATTATTATTTTGGTTGCAAAGGCGACCAAAATAAGAATTTGATTGTAGTACACACTATTAGGTGTAATGCATATTAATTTTAAAAGATTTTATCAGTACTTACATTCTGTAATTTTGATTGCACGGTTGGCTCAATGACATATGCGGTTACCTTGCTATTTCCACATTTCCACAAATGGTGTTATGTGTGTGTTCTAAGTCTGAAGGTACTTTGCGGCCGTGTACTGTATGTTCGTAAAGTCCCCCGCGATATAGGACTCGTTCTCAAGTGGGACTTGTTTCAAAAAAAGAATAATAAAATAATTTCTCTCATAACCGTTAAATCGTTGGTGATCAATTTGATTTACCGTAGCATACGTCATTTGGTGCGCATTTATTAAATTAGATACAGAACGAATTTAAATTGTATTGAAAATTATAATTATTTCATTTTTTCCTATTATTATATTTTAAATTAAATTATTGTGCAATATGAATTTTAACGGATTTCAGTTTAATTATGACTGAGAGTTGACCGTCATCGACTCTGAAATAATATCTTGGGAAAACTCAGACACGTCCATCAAACTAAGCAGAATCTACAAGCAGGCAGCTAGATAATCCTTACTAATATTATACCTAAATGTGAAAGTTTGTGAGTATGGATGGATGGATGGATGTTTGTTACTCTTTCACGTAAAAACTACTGAACGGATCTGGATAAAACTTGGCACATGATAGATTATGGTCTGGAATAACATATAGGCTACGGGTGGAGCCGCGAGCGACAGCTAGTATATGTATAAGGCAACGCGCGAGTCATACCCTTGGTATTGCAAGCGTCCATAGGCTACGGTAACTACTGAACATCAGGCGGGCTGTATGCTTGTTTGACTCCTTGGTAGTATAAATGAATGTCTAAAGTATTGGGAACTGAACGAATGATGGTGGGTGGTAATTATTTTTAACATTATTTTACATATTTTAATTTCTTAATATTTTTATTCTTTGTTATTTCTCTTATAAGCGTAATTGGTATAACCGTGCTTATAATCCTTACTAATATTATAAATGTAAAAGTTTGTAAGAATGGATGGATGGATGTTTGTTACTCTTTCACGTAAAAACTACTGAACGGATCTGGATGAAATTTGGCACAGAGATAGATTATGGTCTGGAATAACACATAGGCTACTTTTTGCAGCGATAACCGACATGCACGCGGGTGGAGCCGTGGGCAACAGCTAGTGAATAAATAAATATGGATTTTAAAGAGCAATTTTTCTTTTTAAAATTTGCCTGGCATTACCTCAGGGAGATTATAGCGTTTAATAACAAGATATCTCTTTCTAGACAGGATTTGTAGTCCCCTTCCACATCGGACTAGATTGTGGCATGTCAGGGTTCAATCTAATCACAGTAATGAATTTTCTATAATTAAAAATATTATTCCTTATCTACCATAATATGTAGTTGAATAAACCGAACAGACAGACAGCAATAATATTATCTAATATGACCTTCCGTGACCTAACGATAATATCCTTATGGGTATGCGCCGGCGCTGTCGCCATATGCATCAGATTTATTCCATAGGTACTAGTTTCTACTCGTGACTTCGCTTTCGCGTACAATCCTACTAGAATGGTGATTTTCTCAGTATAAAGCTTATGTGCTATTCCAGACTATAAATCTGGGTCAAATTTCATTCGGAGTAACAAATATCGATACTTACATCGATGCAAACTTTCGCATTTATGAGTACACTACTTAACTGATGCTCAAGGATCGCCCGTGTGGACGTCGGTTATGAGTCTGATTTAGTTCAATGCTGGACATAGGCCTCTCCTGATTCACGCCACAGGACCTGGTTCTTCGACTTTCCACGTCTATCTACCCCAGAATCCTTCTTCAGGCCAAATTAGTCTTAACTACTCAGATTACTTTTCGAGGTAGTTGATCAACTTTCGGAGAATAACAACCAGTAGTTAAAATGTATTATTTAACGCAATGAATTTTAGCTAATTGGTCAACTTACGGTACCTGGCAGTAATTTAATAATTCACAATTTTGCCACAAGTAAAATCATCCACAAATGCGCCAATCGTTGCTCATTGTACCATTTAACGGTACACTATTACCCGTCACTTGATACACTCTGATTGGTCGACGGCATTAGTTATGAGCATTTGGCAAGTGTTTATTTATAGAGTTAACAAACACTTAGATATAAGAAGAAAAGAAAGAAAGAAAATACATTTATTTCGGTTTAAGGCCCACAACAACAGCGATAAAAACATCACAAAAAGAAAAAAAAATATATAAAGTACAAAACAAGAAGAGAGTAGAGAAAAAGAAAATCATAAAATTTGCACTTAGGTCGACACGCTGTTTTGAAAGCCCCTACCGAAAAGGATGCCATCTCAGCATGAGCTGGGCAATAAATACCCAACGCTGGTATTAATATGTTGTTTTAATACTGATATTTTTGAGAAAGAGATGTGGAAGTTCATGTAACTAAATAATTAATAAACCTAACCTAACCTGACCTAAAATTTTAGCAAGATAATTCTTCAATCATTCTGGCTGGCGGGGAGCGGTCATAAAGCACGTGAGTCGTTCAACCAATCAACGTACACCTCGCCTTCGTCGCATGATTTAACGGCAAGACGCCGTAAATTAATCAATTTACTAAAATACATACGTTTAATAATACATTTCAACTGCCGTTTATTATTTTCCGAAAGTTGATCAACTACCTAAACTAAAATTGATTAACTTATGAGTCTTGTTATTTTCCGGTGACATATACATAATATATCCCGAAGCAAGCACGGGATACATGACATAAATAAAATAAACAGATATAAATATACTTTACGGAAGACAACAGTAACAAAGGAATTAAAACAGAAAAGAATAACATATTTTTGTTATGAGAATATGGCATGCAAATTGTTGTAGGCACATAAATATAATAATTCCCATCATTCAATGATGTTCCATTTATCTTCTTATTTAATTATTTGTTTTAAACAATATGTTTATAAAAGTACTAGCGCGCCGCCCCGACTTCTCTTGGGTAAATCAATTTTCTGCGCGGTTAATGCATACCTACGTGTTATTTAACCACGCAGAATATTGTTGTTTGTAAAAATACGGCATTACATAAGTGTGTATTGCCGTATTATTACAAAATGATCAAAAATATAAGTTTTCTAACAAGATTAGTATATCTGCTGTGATATAATATAATATAATAATATAATATTTTCGGGACAACTCACACATTGCTATCTGATCCCAAACTAGGCAGAGCCTGTACTATGGTAACCAGACAACTGATAAACATACTTATATATTTCGAAATACATACATATTATAGATAAATTACACCCAGACACAGAACAAACATTCGTGCTCATCACACAAAGATTTGTCCTGGGTGGGAATCGAACCCACGACCTCTGGCGTAGCAGTCAGAGTCACTAACCACTCGACCAACAGGCCAGTCAACCTGTAATGAATAAACTCAAAACCTGCTGGACGGTTTTTTTTTTTTACTTTTAGCAAGCTACATTATCAGCCAGTAGCATATAGGCTATATTTTATTTAAAAGTACGGAACCCCTACGAAAAATATCCACCTGTGCTAAGCCGGTACTTGTAAATATTTTTTTTTTTTAAAGACAACTCCCGCAGTAGGGAACAAGCCCTGTGTCGCGGGGGACTTTACAAACATACAATTAACGGATACAAATTACACCCAGACTCAGAACAATTCTTCGTGGGTCACACAAAGTTTTGTCCTGGGAATCGAACCCACAACCTCGTGCACAGCAGGCGCATACACTGGACCACCGAGGCAGACAAATATGTGTAATTAATTAAATTATGTAGGTACCTACAACATTATTCAAATACCGAACAATTGGGTACATATCTTATTTAGATTGTTTTGTTCCTTTTATGAAATAGGACATAATAGGTACGTAGGTAGGTAATACGTGTCTTAGTCATTGTGTCACAGAAATAGATACTGTGCTTTTTGCCATTTCTGAGGTGAATATTACACATAGGTATTGTCTTTTTTCTATACTTTAATAAGTATTATAATTATTAAAAACTAGTTGTTACCCGCGACTCCGCCCGCGTAGAAGTCGGTTATCGCGATAATAAGCAACCTATATGCTATTCCAGAATTAAATTAAATATTGTGAAAGAGTAACATCCATTCTTAAAGACTTTCGCGTTTATAATATTAGTACGGATGAATTCTAAGTAGATGTTTCTTATAATACCTATATTATTTTGTACAAAAAAAATAATTAATGTATCCTTATGTACCTACCTATAAAATAAAATATTTATTTATTAGTTTATAAAGTTGTTGTTACTAAATAAAAGTGATTTCCAGGAATTGCTTTATGTGAATGTGGTCAAACATTCTATTTGTCACAAATTGACTCAGCTTGTGACCGCAGTCGGTAGGTATAAACTGGTCGAGGTCTGAGGTAAATAATGCATGTTATATAATAATAGCAACCCATATATGTCCCACTGCTGGACACGGGTCTCCTCTCCTCTATCAAGAGAGAGAGAGGGTTATAAATCCTACTAAAATTATAAATGCGAAAGTTTGTAAGAATATGTATACATGTTTGTTACTTTTTCACGCTAAAAGTACAAAAACTCTATTAGGAGAGAGAGATGGTTATAAATCCTCTAATATTATAAAAACGCGAAAGTTTGTAAGAATGTATGTTTGTTACTCTTTGAAGCAAAAACTACTGAACGAATCAGGATAAAATTTGGCATAGAGATAGATTATAGTCTGGAATAACACATACTACTACGCTACTTTTTATCCTTTTTTTTTTAATATGGAAAAAAATGTTTCCGAGGGATTATATATTGATATAGTATCTATAATATATTAGGTATACGTACTTATATAAATGCGAAAGTGAGTTTGTTTGTTACATTTTCACGACTAAACGGCTGACCGCATCTTAATATAATTTAGCAAGGACATAGATGGTATCCTGGGGAAGAACATACGATACTTTATATCGCGATAACCAACGTCCACGTGGGCGGAGACACGAGCAACAGCTACTTAGCTATAAATGCAAATGAATGGATGTTGGTTACTCAATAACTGCAAAACGGCTGAACGAATTTGGATAAAATGTGGCATAAATAGAATATGTATAGTCTGGAATAACACATAGGTTTTTTTATCCCGGAAAAACACTTCTCGTGGATTATACGCATGGGTGAAGCTAGGGGCGGAAACTAGTACCAAAATGTAAATTAAATCAAAATTTTGAATGTTAATAAGGAATATTATATTTATTTATTTTATTTATTCATTTCAACTGCTCACTGCACTTACAGTTGCCTAACACGTGCAGTGAACCATATAGTAATATATACTGTAATATTCCCTTATAAAGTTTTGTATAAAAATAACAAGCAGAATTTAACAAATTGGCCCATTTTGGTGTAGAAAATATCTACCTGTGGGTATTGAGCAACCAGAGAGTTAAGCAGTCTCACAGCCTGATTATTATATTATATAATCTATTAAAAAATATAAATTAAATTATAAATATCGCTATCTGGCTAATAAACTACGATATAATATATATATGTAGCTTTTATCTATAGCTTTTACATGCGACAACCTCCACAACGGTCCGTGAAAAAAGAATATTTACATGGGTTAGACTCAAAGTCTATTTAAAGGGCTTAAATCCATGTGGTTTTAAGATAAAATGAGTTTCAGTCTAAAATTACTACGTAAAAAACAAAGTAGGTACCGATAGTGTTGTAGGTGTTATACGTAGTTTACTAGCGCCATCTCTTTTTTAACGTATGAACTCTAATGAAAGATGAAACCTATTACGTACTGGAGCAAGAACTTGTTGCTTGTAGTTTAGTGTTAACAAACTAGATAGAGTTGCTGCGTTTTATTTAACGGACCAGCAGAAATACCTGATCATATTAAAATTATCAGTAGGTTAGGTTAGGTTAGAACTGCGAACCCTCGGAATCTAATATTTAGGTAGGTACATACGAACAAGAAAAAAACATATTAGGTATCATATATTCATATTCATATCATTTATTTGCATTCCACAATGTGAATATAATTTTATACCTACCAAATTTTAGAATTTCAATATTCAATATAAAAAAATCGCCGGGCGAAGTGACTTCCCTTTCCCTTCCTCTTCCACCTCCTTTCCCGCGACCCTTTTAATGCGACTTATTTCAAGACTTTACCAAAATTGTTACCATTATCCTATGTTCTCAAAAGTCATAAATGCTGAAACCAAAGATACCTTATTCTTAGTCCGCATTATTGAGAACGGCAATTTCGGAACCCTACATTGTGCGTGACCCGACATGCACTTGGCCAGTTTATTAATTTATACATATATACTTGTCCTGACTGTACTGACTGATCGCTATGTTTACTTAATTGACGTAATTGAGTAATACAAAAGGGTGTTTAAATTCTTACTGTTAATCAGGTCAAATCAAATCTAGGCATCCTAGGTATTGCAAGTGTCCATAGGCTACGGAAATTGTTTACCATTACCATTTACATGCTTGTTAACTGACTTCAAAAAAGGAAGAGGCTCTCAATTAAAGGGTATACTGCAAATCGATCAACCGGTTTTTGACAAATCAACACAAATCGAAAAATTTCATACGTAGGTAGGTACATTGATGATAAATTTATTTAAGTCAGTTTCATTCAAAAAAAATAATTTACCAAATCTATAAGCGCTTCAAACCCCACTTCTTCTTTTTATCGAATGCTTGAGGCCAATCTGGTGACAGAGTTGTTCAGATCGCCTAATCAGGCCCTCTATACAAGTGGCATAAACGAAGAATCGAGTAGATAAGTGATCGACATTAGTTAAGTCATATTAATAAAAAAATCTAAACGATAGTGAAAACTGCATCGAAATCCGTTGCGTTAAGGAAGAGTCAGCGTATAAACAAACAGACAAATCCGGAAAGCCAGCGAAGCGAGTAATGTATACTAATAGCAAAATAATAAAGCTGAAGAGTTTGTTTGTTTGGTTGCACGCGCTAATCTCAGAAAGTACTGGTTCGATTAGATTTTTTTTTGTTGGATAGTGCATTTATCCATGAAGGCTATAGGCTATATAACTTCACGCTATGATTAAAAGAAACGGAGCAGTGGTGAGATATGTTACAAAATCGGGAAACGACGGACGAAGTCGCGGGCGACCCCTAGTTTCTTTATACAACTGGAGCAACTTTTTTAATCATATAATTTCTTACGAATAAATTTTCATTGTAATAGAGCAAGGTCAAGACCAAAGCAATAAAACTTTATTGAAACTGGTAACCACCAGTTTCAATAAAGTTTAATACATCACGTAACAATCATTTGGCAACCGCCAAATGATTATTACGTGATGTCAGTGTACGAAAGCTGTTAGCCTTAGCACTATTGTGGTGTCATTGACTTTATAAATTATAAATAGACGACACGCAATAGATGTCAGTGTGTTGGGGTTTCCCGACCCGATAATAATAATAATAAAGAACTAAAAACTCAATGGAGAGCACAAACAGTAGGTACACATTGTCCCTATAGTTTTATCATCTACATAATGAAAACTTTGTTCGTCTAATAATCTTCTTGTTGCGTGTCCCTCTCATACCACTAACTTTGTCCATTCTTCTTTCTTTGTTCAATCTGTTCTGCTCTGGAATGCGCTTCCTCGTGAAGTCAGGATGGCCACTAATCGGTACACTTTTAAAATGAAAGTAAGGGACCTCCTCTTTGACATACTGGCTAAATCATCACATCAGTAACATATATATATATATTATATTATTATATATTTATGAATATGTATTTAATTAAATCTATGTATTTATTTAGTCTATGTTATCATATTTATTATAAATATATTTTTCCACTTATTTATTTTAACACATCTTGCACCTACTACATTCATCTCTGCATCACCTCGGCCGGACGGTCGGCTGGTAGAGAATGCCTTTGGCATTAAGCCCACCTTTGTACAATATTGTGCATAAAGTTTAAATAAATAATATGCAATATCGGGCAGGCCACATCGCTCGATGAACCGACAACTGATGGGGAAGAAAGGTTCTCGAATGACGACCACGTACAGAAAAAAACCCAGCGTGGGACGACCTCCCACTAGTTGGACAGATGATATCATCAGAGCTGCAGGAAAGCACTAAATGCAGGCAGCTCAAGATCGGCTATTGTGAAGACATATGAGGGAGGCTTACGTTCAGCAGTGGACATTATCAGGCTGAGATTATGATAATGATGATATCGTCGCTGTGGAGCGAAAACTCACTAACTAACATTTTTTTTCAAAAATGAGTTGTTGAAGCTAAGCTGTCTATAAACACCTTATCTACTTATCGTCTAAAAGTATATTTAGGGTTTTTTTTAATAACTACTAAGATAATAGAAAACAAGCTACACTTGTTTCGTTCATGAACATCACCATTGTAACATTAAGCATTTAAGAGTTATTTAAAACGAAAGTTTAAAAAAGTTTTAAACGCGATTATCTCAATACTATCTATCTGTTAGTTAGTGAGTTTTCGCTCCACAGCGACGATATGCAATATTACCAAAAACTATAATAAATAGCCTTGACATTCTTCACATGCCTACACACTCATTTCACTTATTACAAAAAGCCAATATACTAAAATCCGTCCGTGTGGTGACGAATTAAGAATACAAATATTACCACTCCGTTCCACCCCGAGAGTGTCATAAGAGCCGACAATATCCACTGCAAGAGAGGGAAAACTTTAAACAAAACCCTATACCAACCCGTCTGGCCAGCGTGGTATATAGTAGGCTAATATCCCCCCAAGTGTATGGAAAATATAGTAATAATATTCGTTTATTGTGTCAAATATGGTAAATTACAAAGATGCTACCTCGATTCATAGGTATTTAAAATTACTGTAAAATTGACATGGATTGGCCATGAACCCTATGGCCTTTCCCAGGATACCATCTATCTCCTTGCCAAATTTCATTTAAATCCGTTAAGCCGTTTTTGAGTTTATAGCATACACAAACCAACAACATTTTACACACATATACATACCTATATAGATTGTCAATCTGGCAGTTTTTTTTACTACACATCTGTATAAAAACCGGTTGTATTATGCATATCAATGTTTTGTAGATGTAACAGTATAATCCGACGTATAAAATAACTGACGTGTCACGCACGCCTACAGATAAACCACGTACGTAATCGTCGTAAACATTACCGCATAGTAGATTCAAGGTCATGTTCGTGTAGGTCGGTGGTTGCGTTATAGTGCGCGTAGGTGGCGCTGGCATCGATAATTTAATAGCGCACTACATTCTTTTTACACTAATTAGGTATCAAACAAGCAGTGCCGTAAATAGGGCGGTGCCACCGGTGCCCAGGCACAGGGCGTAGAGTCTGGAGGGCGCAAGAATGGCTAGACCAGACAGGACTATTATTTTTTCGGTTAGCTCCTGATAAGTTCCCGCTGCACCCCTAGTGCTCGATTCCAACACATACGTACCTACATGCCAGTATCATCAAAAAAGTCTATTAAATTAGACTTAAAGCTTTAGTCGAACTAGATTTAAAAGAGATGTTTCCCAATGTAGAAGTCGCTATAAAACCAGTGACTGTACATCCTGCGAAAAATTATTCAGTAAGCTCAAATTAATAAAAACTTACTTGCGCTCGACAATTGGCCAAGAAAGGTTGATAGGCCTAGCGATTTTGTTGATTGAACGCGACATAAGACGGTGCCTGTCTTAGTTAGTTAGTTTGACGGGGCTTTTTCCGCACCTGCAGTGTGCCCCTGAATTGTGTCCCGTGTTAACGCGTCTATTCGCACTTTCGTTTACCAGTAGACGAGTTCGGTCTTCGTGGAAGACCGCCAATGTGCATCCGGTGCCCAAAAAGGGCGATAGATCAGATCCATCGAACTACAGGCCTATCGCTATAACCTTCCTTAGTCGCTCTACTGGTGATCTTCTAGTGTATCTCACACACCGCTGGGCTCTAGCCATTGAGAGTCAAGGTGAGGCATTGGCAATTAGTCTTCTATCGAAGTTACCATCTTACGGACTCTCCGAGGGATTATGCAAGTGGATTGCCAGCTTTTTTTCCAGCAGAAGCATAAAAACCGTCGTTGATGGTTGTTGCTCGGATCGCCTGGACATCAATGCTGGCGTTCCGCAAGACTCTGTGCTGTCCCCGACACTGTTTCTGCTGCATATTATGTGATATGTTATCCAGTGATAGCATTCATTGTTATGCGGACGACAGCACCGGGGGCACGTTTTACATGGGCCGCGCAAACATCCCTCGTTCCATTGCAGACGAAAGCCGCAAAAAACTTGTGTCTGAAATCAGCAGTACTCTGTCCAGAGTCTCTGATTGGGGACGATTTAATTTAGTCCATTTCAATCCCACTAAGACACAAGTTTGCGCGTTCTCCGCTAAAAAAGCCCCATTTGCAAGCAAAGATATCCAAGAGCATTAGGATTCTTGGCGTTGACATATCCTGCGAGGTCCAGTTTCGTCACCACTTGGAGGACAAGGCCAAGCTGGCATCTAGGAAGCTCGGTGTGCTCAACAGAGCAAAGCGGTACTTCACTGCGGGCCAAAGATCGCTGCTTTACAAAGCGCAAATTTGGCCCCACAGTTATAAGGTTTTTACACCTGGTGTTGCAAACGTCCATAGGCTAAGGTAACTGCTTACCATTAGGCAGGCCGTATGCTTGTTTGCCACCTAGGTAGTAAAAAAAAAAATACAAGGGCGCAGTTATGGAAGCTCGCACAGGGCGCAAAAAGGGCTATTTACGGCACTGCAAACAAGCATACGGCCTACCTGATAGTAAGCAGTTAACGAAGCCTAAAGACGTTAACAATACTTGTGGTATCAGTTGCGTGTTGCTTTAGGCACAGATACACATCTATCTAGGTATAAACATCACTGTGTGTAGCAATTTGACTGTGGTTTTTCGCAAAGTGGAGGTACTTTTACAATCAGGCTTTCTGACTTGTATTGTATCCTACCTCTTTCAAAACTATTTAGTGTCATAACATTAATTGGTTTTTCTAAAAGAATCTTCAAAAATTCATTAGATGTGTAATCGACTTATAAATATGCCAAAAGATGGCGTTAGCTGTATATACATTATTAATAGACTGAACACGTGTTTTCCCAGCTTAAGAACTGGGTCTCATTTGCATTTATTTGCAATTTAAATACTTGCACGACAAGTTCTTTCCATGTTTGACGTTTATGGCTACACTGTGGCTAAAACACATGCGTATGAGTTGATGGTAATGACGCTGTCGTGATACGGAATCACCAAGATGGCGTCATTAAGTTGTCGTACTTGAAGTCAGTTTGTATGACTTCGTCATGGTGGAAAACCGATCAAGTGTGACTTGCGTGGGAGTTGATAATTACTACTTGCACGTGAATTCTCTAGCGTGTTAGGCATGTCCTACTACCTATATTTAGAGACCTAAAGTTTAGTTTTATAGATAGTTTTTACCTGGGTGACATTGCAATAATATATACCATGGCGCTGGTCTGATGATGCAGTCGGAAGTTGGCCATAAGAACGTTTCAATGAAATAAGATAGCCGCGTCGTATTTGGGGTTGTGTGATATAACATAGATATTTTTTGACCGTAAATCTCTATAAATTATATTGGCCTTTGTCCGAAGAGGTAGGTTAATATAACCTACCTCTTCTTATAACTACGTTTTCCCAATGTTGTTATCTGATTCAAATTCAAAATCATTTATTCATAAAGATCACACTGTGACACTTATGCAGGTCAATGAAGAATGCCAAATGAGACGTCAGCTAATTTGCCTCCTACGGGATTCGCTGAGTGAACAGACAGGGGTAGAGCTCAATGAAAGAACCGGCAAAAAACTCAGGCCACTCTTTTCAATCGCCAGATACGTGATAAAAAAAATTTGATAGGGGCAAGTCTGTTCCTATGTATATGTATATCAAGTACAGTTCCTTGATGAAAGCCCTATAAAACTTTACCTAATCGTATCATAAGTTTTCCTATCCCAGGAATACTCCACCTTATAGTAGAAAAGAATGGGTTGGCAACACGCAAGTGATACCTTTGGTAGTGCAAGCGCCTATATTCTATGACTAGGGGTCGCCCGCGCCTTCGTTCGCGGGGTAATTTGGAATATTTTGGAACATATTTCACTACTGCTCCGCTCCTATTCTTCATAGCGCGATGTTATATAGCCTTTAGCCTTCCTGGTTAAATGCACTATTCAATAAAAAAAGACTTTTCTAATCGGACCAGTACTTTCTGAGATTAGTGCGTTCAACCAAATGAATAAACTCTTCAGCTTTATAATATTAAGTATAGATCTAGAACACAAAACCTCTCATTATCATAATCGTCATCTATATTTGCTTTCGATGTAGGTGAACTAGATACATTTTACCATAAAACATATCTCAAAATAAATTTAATTTGCATATAAATTAGCAGCCAACATTCCAGTCATGAAAATGTTATCTATTTTAAAACAAGTCCAAAATTATATTATAAGTTATTTATATATAATACAAGTTATTGACGTCACAGAAAATTTGTTCACGGGGCCAAATATACATGATACAAATTTACCAAGTGACGTATAAAGTATGTCAAAGACCACGTCCACTTGCGCTAGAGTTGCGGAGACGGATTTACCTAGTCCACGTCAATTAAATAAAGTGATTCATCTATTACCTTTAGTACCTATTACTTACGCCTAATATACATAACTAGGGGCCGTCCTCCAACAAGGTGGACCGGCGACCTGGTAAAGGTTGCGGGCAACCAACGCGTGGTAGTTTGGAATATTTTCCCCGATTTTGCAACATATCTCACTACTGCTCCTCTCCTATTGATCATAGCGTGATGTTATATAGCCTATAGCATTCCTGGATAAATGCACTATTCAATAAAAAAGTTTTTTTCTAATCGAATCAGTACTTTCTGAGATTAGCGCGTTCAAACAAACAAACTCTTCAGCTTTATAATATTAGAATAGATAATAGTCGTGAGGACTGATTTCCGTCTCGGCGCGCAGTTCGCTAATCTCCGTTGAGATTAGCCAACTGCGCAAGACATGTTATAGAGCACAAGTGTGTGCACAAACACAGGTGCACTTACTATTCCTAGACTCTAATAGTCCGATGGGACGGCAATCCGATACGATCGGCGCGAAATCAGTCGTAGGACCAACGGCTTTACGTGCTTTCCGAGGCACAGAGGGGTCTTGCTGTGTTTTTATAAAATGATCACCCATCTATGGACTGACCGCGGCTAGCTTGCTTAACCTTGCAGATCTAGATCCGGGCTGTTAACACTTAGCCTCATAAGCATACTAATAAACATACTGAAAGAAACTGAGAGAGTTAGCGCACAGTGAGATTTCTCATTCGAATTGAGTAGCAGCTTATTAATACTCCTGGGTGATCAGGATCTTATCAGGCGTGGACCAATGGCTTAACGTGCTAACCGAGGCATATACCGGGGTATAAACACCGTGACTTACTTCAGGCATCTTGTGAATTTCTTGACACGAAAATTCCAATTCTATTTTTTAAATCAACTTCGGAATCAAATCCGGGATCTCATATTCAGTAGTTGTTATCAACGGCCACTTGACCAACGAGGCAGTATTATAAACAAGGTTGAAGTTCACTAGCCTATACAGATAGCCTTAACAAAATAGGATAAGATAAAAAGTTTGTATCTCATAAAACCATGACCTAAGTTAACAATTTTATTATAACCATAGATAATTATAAACATAAAATGTTTATCAAAATGTTTACATTATTGGTCATAATTTAATATCAGATTAGATAACTTTATTTTTAACTAGCTGTTGCGTGCGGGTCCGCCTGTGTGGATGTCGGTTATCACGATAAAAAGTAGCCTATTCGCTATTTTAGACTATATAATCTAAAGAAAGACTGCCTCATTGTGTGTATTCTACCGCCTGTACAACGGGCTGTGTTCCGAGGAATTCTTTGAGAATGATGCCCACGGTTATGTTTTATTAACGCACCTCCCGCCATCGACAGGGAGTCCATCCTCACATCATAGAACTTCTGTCGAGCCGTACAGTACGGTTTTAGAGGAATTTCCTCCCACGTAAGATTAGGTTTCAGTGAAGAAAAGTCATTTGCTTTTTTGATATTTTTTTTTATTTATTTATTTATTTAACTTTAGCACATATATTTGTACATAGGCGGACTTAATGCTAAAAGCATTCTCTAACAGTCAACCTAGGGTAATGCAGAGAGAACATGATAGTAGGTGCATTCCGAAATTTAGTGGTATACAATATACTATAAATATCTTAATAATGATGTCTATTAATTAAATATACTAAAAAAAATACTTATATAATAATATTATAATACATACAATAATATATAATATATATAAATAAATATATACAGTAATACAATATATAAATAGAAACAAGGAATGAAATGACAAAACTCCTTACGATGATCCTGCCACATTACGCAATAGTAGCTCGCGAACTTTTACCTTAAAGGTCAATCGATTCGACAACATCCTGATTTCGAGAGGAAGCCCATTCCAGAGAAGAACAGATTGGACAAAGAAGGAAGAATGTACAAAACCAGAGGTATGAGTAGGACATGCAAGTAGACGATTATTAGTGGAGCGTAGATTTCTATTATGAACGGAGCAAAGATATTTCGATTTGACTACTTTGTTTATAACATTTGCTGGGTCTGTTCACCATGAAGAACCTCTTAAAACTAGAATTGTATAGAGTAGAGAGAGTAAAACTGTCTAGAGAGGTCTGTTCACTAAAAGAGCAATTAATGTATGCAATTCGACGTATGTTTACGATTATATCGTAAACTTTCGTCAAATCCCATACATTTGTTTTTTTGATTTTTCGATTCAACTTGTCTAGACGTATACACACTTACCTCGTCTATGGACCGGAGAATTGAACCCGCAACATATAACAACATGCCGGCAGAAAATGAATGCCAACATTATTACAGTAATTGCGTGTAACATTCAGACAAATCATTTATATTTAACAAATGATTTAATCAAATTGCAATGGCGTGTATATATCTACCTAACAATTAGCCTGCATGTCGTTAATTTGATAAATTCTTACATCTTACAATATTGAATGAAATATTCTCATGACATACTTCAACATGCCGTTTAATTGTCTTTATCAGATTTAATTTATCTCAGCATTTTGTACAGAGTTACAACAATTTTATTGTTTCAAAATTAACAGTAGAAATTTGAAGTTAAATACTTAAAAAAAAATGATACGATCACTATTAATTGTGATGATGATAAAACGACATATTTCAAGATTTCTATGTTTTCAAACATTTTGCTCGGTTTGCCTTAGTATACAATGTTTGTAGATATTATTTGATTGCTCATAAAAAGTAGATAGATAGATAATTCTTTATTGTACACTAAGGTATAATTTTATTCGCTGAATGTTAAGTATATCTTTGAATATGTCTGAATGTTGACTACACGGTTGGGACAATGGCTTAAGTGGCTACCACTGCGCGACGTGTTGTGGGTTCGATTCCTACATGGAACAAAAAAATGTGTGATCTACAAATTGTTGTCTCGAATCTGGGAGTGCTTCGAATTTATGTTTGAATTTATGCAAAGTCCAAATGTGCCAAATTTTATCTAGATCCGTTCAGTAGTTTCTGCTTGAAAGACAAAACTTTCACATGTATAATATTAGTATGGATTTAGTAATATATAAATATGTTTATCAGTTGTCTGATTGCCAGGCTCTGCCTAGTTTGGGATCAGATGGTAGTGTGTGAGTTGTCCCGAAAATAAATATTTGTATAGATTTTCGTGCCATCCCTAAGTTAAAATACATGTAACGTCCACAAAATGGATTCTATTGAACAAAATTAGGCGGTAAACGTTTGTAGAATTAAGTCCCTTCGCCGTTCCATCAAGACATTGAACCCGTTAAATATACTCGTATGATTGCAAAGTCCCCGGCGATACCGGGCTTGTTCATAGTGCGGGAGTTGTCTTTTAAAAACAAAAACAAAAAATAGAATAGCTATGTACAATGGGCAGATTTATCGCTAAAATGAATGTTTTATAGGCAATTTTTAGTGACGTCCCTTTTATGTACCTATAACGTCAGGGAGAATTTTGATTCAATTTTATTTAAGTGTATTGAGTGATAAGTCTATCCGATTAAGAATGACCGAATCATCATTTTAGATTCAATAACAAGGAATATTATGAGTCGTCGTCTACTATTATGTTCTAAGCATAGATATAAGCACTGATTTAAATGTGTCTTATGGTACACGCGTCCTCTAACCATTTAATTATTGCTGTTTGTCACGTGAAAACCTCCTTTAGTTTAGGCTGACTGAGTTTTAGTTCATCCCATCCTGTTAGCTATTGACACTTCGACATTTTGCTACAGTCAATTCAGTGACCGAGAGGTATCTTTTTGGGTCACTGAATTGACCCTACTGAGTTAATAAAGATTTCGAAATAGTTTCTAGGAAAATTATAAATGCGAAAATGGATAACTCTGTCTGTCTGTGGCCTTTCACGACTTAATGTCTGAACGGCTGAACGTAAGTGAAAGGCTTATTCAACTAAACCCTCAAAGCTATTGTTCTCGAAACGTAAATATCCACAGTTTCATGCCACTAAACCCCAAAGTGATAATAGGTACCAAAATTAAATTTAGAAATATTTCTGTTTTTTTTCTTTTTTGTCTATTATTCATTTATTTTAGTAAAAGACAAAGAGTACATATATATACAAGAATAATATTAAAAACTTATTTAAACATTTTATTTCTATGCTTCAATTCCACTTAAACCCCAAAACAGTTTTAGTACAGTTTTGTGCTGGCGCTAGTTCTTAGTCTTAGGGTTAAAGTGAAAATAAATATGTAATAAATACCCCTTTCTAAAAAATGTCTTGGGGTTTAAGTGTAACAATTTTTGGGGTTAAGATGAATAAGCCAAGTGAGGATAGATAGATAGAATATTCTTTATTCCACACCACATATAACAATAGATACATACATAACAAGAAACAACATAATAAGTACAATAAGTGCCAATGGGCGGTCTTATCGCTAAAGCAATCTTTTTCAGACAACCTTTGGATGGATATTAAGTATTATTTTATTGGTATAAAACCTTCATTTTACGTCAAAATTTCCCGGTTTTTTTACCGTATATATCTTTTACTGTGTTATACAAAACTGCAATAAAAAAACGTATTTGTACTTACGCATTTGTTGATCTGGGTGTGCGAAATCATGTAGGTCTTATACAAGTAATACCTCTCAGTTGAGAGGGTTAGCCATTCGTTAACTATTTCTAAGTATTCACACACTAAACCAATTCAGACTGCTTGACTAAGCTCCATATCTAGAAATTTTGTTTCTCGGCTAAGTGGAATACTTAAACTGTGGCTTTTAGACAAGACATTTTATTCAATAAGTGAAATATTGCAATGTAATAATATTATAAGAAAAATAATGATAGTATTATAAATATTCTACGGTCTTTTATTAAATTAAAATTCAAACTATATATATACAACAATAATATGAAAAAACTTATTTATACTAACTAAACCTAAATATGAAAAACTAATTAATTAAATAAAAGGCAATAGTTTAGGCGTCATAATATTCCTCCGAATCACTGTCAACCGGAAAAGTGCCCAAAAGGCTGGCGGCATTGCCACGTTGAATGGCAATGCTGATTCTCTGTGCAAGAAACAGGCCAGCCTTTTGGTCACGCGAAGCGTCGATTAGTCGTTTCGCTATTTCCCTAAAAAGAAAGCGAGCGCTCGGACCCCACGAACCAATTGTCTCGACCCCAAACGGCTCAAATACGTAATTGCCAATTAAGTTTCCGTATTTGCGCCGTTTAAGGGCCTCAGCAGCTGCAGCAGCAGCGCCAGCCGAACCCGCTGTACTCGGAAGATGTGATGGCGCAAGGGTATCGACGCACGTTGCGTCCCACACCAAAGGCCTACCCATCTTCCAAGGCAATAATGTCATACCGTCAGGTCTCTTCCCATCGTCACGTGCCAAACCATTTGGCTCAAGTACGGATGGAACGCCGGCGGTGACAAGAGCACGACGGATAATGTCATTGAGTTGGGCGTGCCTCGAGATACGGCCTGCACTCCTGCTGCAGGATAGGCCATGGTGTCCGAGGCTGTCGACGGCTTCGCCACAGTGACACCGATGCGGAGACACACACGGAGCACCTAAACGAAGGCAAGTGGCGAGGCGGAACGTCGTGTCGTCCATCATAGTGCCTATGTTGGGCGACGGAAGTGCCTGTAGCCATTGACCTGACTCCCATTCACCCACAGCCAGCAAACGGGCGCACTCAGCAGCACTGGAAGCTGTAGAAATAAGATTTTTTCTTACCAAGCTGCAGAGCGGCCCGTCCCACTGTTTCTGAGAGAACAGGTTAGTAGGCAAAACAGTGTTTGGACAAGCCATTTTCCAAGCGTTCACTGCATCGGTCTTGCACGGCACTTCCGAATCAACCAGTGTAGAAAAAATATTATTATTGTATTATAAATTGTATTATATTTGCATGTCGCCAAGCGACAAAATGTATAGGACCTATTTTCAATACTGTTATACCTGTTTTTGTACCTACATTTTTAGCAAATATAGATTATTTTATTCTATTCTAATATTAAATTATTAAACAAAAGGGTTGTTGTACGTTCCTTACAAATTAAAGAATGCGATGGTGGCCGAAACGGGAAAGTAACCGACTTGCACGCAAAAGGTGCGAGTTCGATCCCGGGTGTCAGTACCAATGTAAATTTCACTTTGTAGAGTTTATATGTACTAATCAAATGATTCTTCATCTACTAACGGTTAAGGAAAACATCGTGAGGAAACTCACATGTCTAAGAAGTAATTCTAAAGATTTGTAAGATTCACCAACCCGCATTAGGCCAGCGTGTGTTAATTAAGGCCTAAACCCTCTCTCTCTCTTGACAGAGGAGAGGAGACCCACACCCAGCAGTGAGACATATATAGGTTTGTATTATTATAACTTAAGTTAGGTATTTAATGATTAAAACAATGATTGTTATTTTTTGTAACTTTCAGATTCCGGCCTTGAGTTCGACGAGAAAAATAAAGATCACTGGAATATACAAGCACAATGGTTATTAAGTTCAAAAGTAAGTCAACACAATTTATTTCAATACAAGCAACACATTCACATCCCGGATTCGCACGCACGGGTAGACTTTTATTTAGTTTTCGTAGGGGTCTTCTTAAAGAAAATAAAGGATTTTCTTTTAAATAAAATATAGCCTATGTTAGTCGCTGATAATGTAGCGTTCTAATAGTGAAAGATGACTGCCTTGGTGGTCCAGTGGCCGCCGTATGCGCCTGCTGTGCACGAGGTTGTGGGTTCGATTCCCAACCAGGACAAAACTTTGTGTGACCCTCAAAAAATATTTCTGAGTCTGGGTGTAATTTGTGTCCGTTAATTTGTCGCGGTGGACTTTACAAACATACAATTAACGGACACAAATTACACCCAGACTCAGAACAACTCTTTATGGGTCACACAAAGTTTTGTCCTGTGTGGGAATCGAACCCTCAACCTCGTGCACAGCAGGCGCATACTGCGGCCACTGTACCACCAAGGCAGTCGAATTTTATCTGTGGTCTTCTGAAAGGTGCAGATCCTTACCCAGTCGGGCTTGGTTACTAGTACGGTACGGTTACGGTAACCTACCTCTTTTCTTTTCTACCTTTTCGCTTCCTTTTTTGGAACACCTCACAAAACTCTGGTGTTCCAACTTTTTGGGTCAACAACACGCAAATTATGCTCCAGGTGTTGAAATGAAACGAAATGAAATTAAAAATGATTTATTCTCCATAAGAGGGCAAAGTTACATAGGTACATTGGTAGGTACACGTTAATTATGTAAGTACTAAGTACAACATTACTTTTTTTTACAAAATAGTTAATATTATTTTTTTGTGAAATTTTGAAAATATGTAAATTGAAGCAGACTTTAACACCATAGTTTATTTTCTCGCACGACCAGTACTAAGTACGATTACCTTATTTTATCAATATACATATGTAGTTAGTATCGTGTTTTGACTGCATCAGCTACAAAACTATCTGGCGATTAAAAAGAGTGGCCTGAGTTTCTTGCTTGTTCTTCTCAAGGCTCCTCGTCAGCGAATGAGGTAGGAAAATTTAGCTGACATCATCGTTCTGGTTTATTCATAATTTATGACCTTCATAAGTGTTACTTTGTAACCTAAATGAATAAATGAATTTTGACTTTTTTGAGTTTTGTGTATGCAGGTGCAGACGCTTTATCCCGTTGTTGCAAATGTATATAGGCTACTGTAACTGCCTACCATCAAATAGGCCATATGCTTGTTTGCCAGCTTAGCAGTATATAATAAAATTGTTTTCAGGTAGCATCGGTATTAAATACAAGGAAGGCGAAGAATGTAATTCTGTTCCTGGGTGACGGCATGAGTATTACTACGCTGGCAGCTACAAGAGTGTACTTGGGACAGAAATACGGACAACTTGGAGAAGAATTGAAGCTTACATTCGAAGCCTTCCCGTATACAGGACTGGCTAAGGTATATTTACATTTATATATACACTAGGGGTCGTCCTCGTGGTAATTTGGAATATTTTCCTCGATTTTGCAACATATCTCACTCTCCGCTCCTTTTGATCATAGCGTGATGTTATATAGCCTATAGTCTTCCTGGATAAATGCACTATTCAACAAAAAAATATTTTTAAGCCAGTACTTTCTGAGATTAGCGCGTTCAACCAAACAAACAAACAAACTCTTCACCTTTATAATCTTAATATATATATTTCTTGTGTGCGTGTGTATGTGACTGAACTCCTCCTAGACGGGTGGACCGATTTTGATGAAATTTTGTGTGTGTGTTCGGGTAGGGCCCTGGATGGTTTAGATTCACAATTGGACCCGGTAGGTGGCGCTGCTGTCGGTATTTCAGCTTTTTCCGGCAGGACGACGTCTGCCAGGTCCACTAGTATTAGTATAGATACACATCCTCGTCCAATCTCGAGGATATCGTAAGAGTCGACTATGGGAGTAAGTCAGGCAGACAATCTACTGCAAGAGAAGAAAAACTCGAAATTAAACCCTATACCAACCCGTTTGACCAGCGTGGTATAGTAGGCTAATATCCCTCCAAATGTATGGAGGAGTAACGTATGTATACATAAACGTCCCACTGGACGTTTATGGGTTAAGATGATGATGATGATACATAGGAGAAACAAAGTCACCGACATAGCTCGTAAGATTGCCTCAATTAAGTTGCAAGGCTCATGACTCGCAGTACTGATAGCTGTGTGGGCAGTAAGGTTCTTTCTCCAACAAAGTGGAACGACGACCTGGTAAAGGTTGCGGGCAACTGATGGAGAAGATTAGCTCAGGACTGAGTGCTGTGGAAATCTTTAGGAGAAGCATATGTCCAGCAGTAGACGACTTTCGGCTAAGATGATACATAATTTTATTTTATTTACCTTGAGATATGTAGGGCATCGTTCAATTGAGCAAGCCTAACTGGGGAAGGGCCTTCACTCTACAGAAGACTGCGACCACCCACAGTCAAATGACTACACGCAGTGGTGTAGTTATGATTTGTGTGTGAGTACCTACAGGATTCCAATTAAAGGATGCGTTTTAAACCCTATTCCATACACCATTATAAAACCCTGTAGTTATTTGTTTGGTTTGGCAACTCGCAAGTGGGTCCAATTGTGAATGTAACTATCCGGGGACCTACCCAAACACACAAAATTTCATAAAATCAGCCGAGCCGTTTAGGAGGAGTTCAGTGACATACACACGCACAGAAAAATTATATATATATATATATATATGTCGCAGGGTGCGATACCTGAGCGTGGCTGATAGTGGAATGTCAAGCAAACTCTTTGAAGATAATGTTATTTTTATTATTGCTTGAGTGTATTTAGCTTTGGCGCGATCATAGACAACGAGTGACAGATGACATTTGATGTATGACATTTGATGTAGACTTGCCTTTCCCGCCGACATATATATATATGTCGGCGGGAAAGGCAAGTCTTCATTTTCATGTTCGTTCGAACGTTTGTTCGACATCAGGATGGTCTTGAAATAATACTCGTAAATTGTTCACTGCTATGATGTTTATTAATAACCAGACATTGGTTATAAAATACTACACGATGGTTACAATACTTTCGGATTTAAATTAACAAATACTCGTGGAATGCAGTGAGGTTAGCCATTGCGCGCGATCACGACCGATCATTAGCCCTTTCCACACCAGATTCTCTCCATCGATCAATGGACGTTCGAATTCCTCCATTAACTAACTGTCATCTGTCAAATCTAACATCAAACGTCATACGTCAAATGTCATCTGTCACTCGTTGTCTATGATCGCGCCAAAGCTAAACACACTCAAGCAATAATAAAAATAACATTATCTTCAAAGACTTTGCTTGACATTCCACTATCAGCCACGCTCAGGTATTGCACGCTTCGACACGGCCATTCTGACACCCACACGTCCTCGTGTGATACTGTAACTGAAACTAGAAATGTTTTTCGTGAGTCCACTCGGCCTTCCTGACCCATACCAAACTATAGTAAAAATGACAGAATCAGGTTAGCCCAGCAAAGTTATCACATTATGAAAGTTACATTAAAAACAAATCAAACTCATTGGCAGTATCTCACTTTACATTATGATATTTAAGCTCTATGTGTCTAAACGTCTAAACAGCGATAGTTAGGTGTCATGGCAGTGCTCTGCATCATTGCTTAACCAGCAATGAAAATCATCTAGCACTTAACCAGCGCTCTGCATCATCGCTTAACCAGCAATGAAAATCATCTAGCACTTAACCAGCGCTCTGCATCATCGCTTAACCAGCAATGAAAATCATCTAGCACTTAACCAGCGCTCTGCATCATTGCTTAACCAGCAATGAAAATCATCTAGCACTTAACCAGCGCTCTGCATCATTGCTTAACCAGCAATGAAAATCATCTAGCACTTAACCAGCGCTCTGCATCATTGCTTAACCAGCAATGAAAATCATCTAGCACTTAACCAGCGCTACACACTCACTTAACCAGTGATAGCAAAGCCATAAACACTTAACCAGCGTTGCACAGTCACTTAACCAGTGATAGCAAAACCAAAGCACTTAACCAGTGCTACACAAACTATCTTAAACAGTGATTACACCACAATAACGCTTAACCAGCGATATTGAAAAATATCATAATTAAATCAACCATAGCCAACAACAAACAACAACATAACACATGTTTACACTCAAACTTAACTGTTCAGAACTAACCGATTCATTAATGGTCTACATCATTATCAAACTCATTCAATGGTGTTTTACAAGAGAGAGCTAAGAGCAAGAGTGTCACTGATTACTTGATTTATTATCTTAAAATCAACATCTAGGTGTACATTATGATCTAGGAATATCCATCCATATCCAAATCCCAGCAACCTCCAGTTGCTAAAAACGTACATCCCCACAGGGATCACCCAAGTCATTCCACGAATTGACAGTGCTCTGGTACTGTCCTATCATCATGTAAACCCAACTATAACACTGTCATCAACAGTTCTGTCTCATTTAATCCTTTTTCAATTTCATCAGTCACACTCTTATATCCTGGCATCAATTACATAAGCCAGCCAATCGTAAGCTGTCTGCACTCATGACAGCTCTTAGGCACACGCATGTACCTACTTGAATAATGCAAAACACATACCATACCATAGCCGCCATGCGGCAAGTGTACGTGGTTACCAGAAAACGCAAAACACGCCTTAGGTAGTCGCCATGCGGCAACCGCACGCAGTTATGCTGTAGCGTGAACCGCTGCCGTTCGCCTGCGTGTGCGCTGCTCACTGCACCGCACTGCTCTGCTCACTGCACCGCACTGCTCTGCTCACTGCACCGCACTGCTCTGCTCACTGCACCGCACTGCCACTGTCAGCGCGCGCCCGTGACCTGCTACTGGCCACCTTGTAGGGACGCCACATGCCGTAGTCCAGCTTGCCAAAAGCCTGTGAACTTAACACCAAAATATTAGAGGAATATACAAGACTATTTCAAACAGAGTTTCAGCTTAGTCCACCTCTGCAGTTTTGCACACCCCGTGAAGTCTGGAGAATGATCCAAGGCCGGGAATCGAACAAAGCACCTGGATATTGCCTAATAACAGCCGAGGTTCTACAGCAACTACCAAAAAAAGCAGTGGTCTATGTTACTCAACTTTTCAATGGGATTCTTAGGACTGGGTATTTCCCAAGTATATGGAAGGTCTCAGAAATCATCATGATTCCAAAACCTGGTAAGTCACCGCATATTGTGTCATCATACAGGCCCATAAGTCTCCTGCCTGCAATGTCCAAACTATTTGAGAAAGTTGTAGCACATAGACTAAATAATTCACTCAAAGATGGTAACATTATTCCAAAACACCGATTTGGATTCAGACGTGGACACTCTACTGCAGAACAAGTGCATAGAGTGGTACACATGATTAGGGGAGCACTAGAGCAAAAAGAATACAGCTCAGAAGTATTTCTGGATATACAACAGGCATTTGACAAGGTTTGGCACAAGGGCTTATTATACAAGATTAAAAACCAACTTCCACATAACTTCTATATACTACTCAAGTCATACTTAGAAAATAGAATCTTCTGAGTAAACATTAATGACTCTGTCTCGGAATTCTACGACATCCAAGCTGGAGTTCCCCAGGGATCTGTCTTAGGCCCAACACTGTACCTAATATACACAGCTGACATCCCAATAACAAACAATGTATTATGTGCAACCTTCGCTGATGACACAGCGGTCCTTTGTAACAACAAGAATCCTAAGACGGCTTCCCGAGTGTTACAAACCCACCTCGACAAGATAGACCAATGGATGAAGAAGTGGCGTATACAAGCTAGTGCCAAAAAATCCACACATGTTAAATTCGCATTAAGAAAAGATGACTGCCCACCAGTTAAGCTTGGCACGCAGACACTCCCTCACCAAGAAACAGCGAAATACCTCGGTATTCATCTCGATCGGAAACAAACATGGCGGTGTCACATTGAGAAAAAAACGAGATGAACTAAACATACTGCTGAACAAATTCAACTGGCTCTTATAAGGACACTCACATCTGTCACTAGAAAACAAGATTACTCATATAAAAAGTAGTACTAAAGCCCGTCTGGACCTACGGTATTGAACTGTGGGGCTCAGCAAAAAAAAACTTCAACTTGGAAATCCTACAAAGGTTCCAACATAAGGCACTCAGGACAATATCAAATGTTCCATGGTTTGTTAAAAACTCAGAAATACACCACCTGAGGATCAACACTGTCAAGGAGGAAATAGAGCACAGAATAAGGCTATACAGGGACCGAATTAACAGTCACAGTAACAGCTTAGCTACGGCCCTAAGTGAACCAACTGCTACAAAAAGGCTCAAACGCCATCACATATGGGATCTCGCTAATTAAAAGTATACCAATAATATGAGGTAGATTCCCCACTGGGGGAATGGACCTCACCTGCCACGTAATTCTAAATCAAAACATCTGCTAATGGTTACAAAAACTGATTGCAAGATAAAATCAAAGAGAAAAGAAAAAAAAATATTAGAGGCGCTCATAACTAGGTGCACTCGCTGTTCACGAAATGATCAGCAAGCTAAGCTACAAAGGGTGCTGTAGCCCTATAGATAGGTAATGGAATAGTGGTATTTCATCTGAGCGTCTCCATGCTTCGGAGAGCATGCTATAAGTTGGTCCCAACTGTTAATAGTCGTTAGATCACAACAGAGGCCCAAACATAGGTGATCCAAACAACTCTTGTCACCAAGCTGGCAAACAATAAGAGGAACTAGAAAAAGGCCAAAAATATCTACTTCCCTAAGCCTTGGGCGTACTTGATCATATCATGACCTGACCACCTGGTCACGGTGACTAATCTCAATAAAAGCCTGTCTTCTGTGAGGAAACCATTATCTTGCACAAGTGTGTGCACAAATTTAGTTTCTCTGAAGTCTTATCAAAGTTCCAAAAATAAAAAGATTGGTACAATCTCACCACCGTGTTAATAACAACTCTTATGGAACAGCCCGACAAGAACAGAGCCACCAATGCTCTGCCGCAGATCCATAATGCTCTGCCACAGATCTATGATGCTCTGCCGCAGATCTATGATGCTCCGCTGCAGATCTTTGATGGTCTGCCGCAGATTCATGGTGCTCTGCTGCAGGTCTATGATGCTGTCACAGGTCCATGATGGTCTGTCACAGGTCCATGACGTTTGCACCGTTGCAGCTGCCTCTCGCAGCTTTTCTCTTGTGATGGCACTCGATCTAAAATGTGTTACATTTATTTGGTTAATACAATGCTGTGACATTTACAGGTAGCTTGGTTGGGTGAACTGAACACTAATCACAGTTGCTAGAACGCTAGAACAATTTCCAATTCCACGGCCACTGCTAAGCACTTTAACAGTTATTATGCGTGAGCGCATCACGGTGCATTGCAATATCTTAATAAACAGAATAATTAAACAATAAAGCCCAATTAAAACAGCCACCTTATGCAGGCAGGTACAACACTGTCACAAAGCAAGGCTATGAAATGATAAGCAAGTTGCAAAACAATGTTCAATGTTAAACCTTGAGATCAATATTGTATTCCTTCCCACTGAACAAAACAAGCCATACACCTTATGCAGGTACACTGTCGCCACAAAGTAAGATTATAAAATTATCAGCCAATTGCCATGCCAAAACTTTACCCATAAGTTCTCACACCAATGTAACCTTTCTAAAGTCAAACCAATCTGAAAATACTCACCAGATAATTTCCAATGTATACTTTACCATATCCTGTACTTATTTAGTAAGTAGTTATTAGATGTAACAATCGCATAGTGACATCGGATTGTTGTAACTGTCCATACTCTTCAGCAATTTCATAGCTATGCTATCCACATCACCACATGGCGCTCACTCGTTGAGCTACTATCGTGACCAGCACCGCCAACTATTGCACATCATGCACGTGGTAGGTTCGACGACAACAATCAGGTCAGGATCAACTCCCAGCAGTGCAATCTTTTGCGACGGAGATGATTTCAATCATTGCATCATATTTTTCTACAGTATACAGAACGTAGTCCAACAGTGGGCTTGAGCTGCCATCCCACTTCTGATGTCGGCGGGAAAGGCAAGTCTTCATTTTCATGTTCGTTCGAACGTTTGTTCGACATCAGGATGGTCTTGAAATAATACTCGTAAATTGTTCACTGCTATGATGTTTATTAATAACCAGACATTGGTTATAAAATACTACACGATGGTTACAATACTTTCGGATTTAAATTAACAAATACTCGTGGAATGCAGTGAGGTTAGCCATTGCGCGCGATCACGACCGATCATTAGCCCTTTCCACACCAGATTCTCTCCATCGATCAATGGACGTTCGAATTCCTCCATTAACTAACTGTCATCTGTCAAATCTAACATCAAACGTCATACGTCAAATGTCATCTGTCACTCGTTGTCTATGATCGCGCCAAAGCTAAACACACTCAAGCAATAATAAAAATAACATTATCTTCAAAGACTTTGCTTGACATTCCACTATCAGCCACGCTCAGGTATTGCACGCTTCGACATATATAAGATATGAAGAGACGCGGACACGTCGGCTTTATACCTACGTATCCGTTCCACCCCATGTGCCTTATACCTTTTCTTAGTATTTCACGCCTGATATCTTTTGCATTTTATAATAAATTGCTATGGGTTTTACAAAGATATCGTCGACACAAAGAACATTTACTAAGACTCGATTTACAATAATTATTACATCGTGCATCATATAATTTTATTTATGTGTGGTTATTGAACCCATTATATGCAGCTCAGTGGTTTGAAAGGTAACCACTTAAACCAACCACTCAAATAAAACCTTATTATTTGAAAGAATGCATTAGGTAATATAACATTTGACTGGCCTGTTGGTCTAGTGGTTAGTGACGCGCCGGAGGTTTTAGGGTTCGATTCCCACCCAGGACAAATCTTTGTGTGAAGAGCACGAATGTTTGTTCTGTGTCTGGGTGTAATTTATCTATCTGTTTGTTGGTCGCTGGCGAACTGTAAGGTATCTTAATTATCTGAGTAATTGTTGTTTATTACTACAATATGGAGCCTTTGTTCCGGCGCACGAGTTACATAAACATTAGTAAGGTTTTAAGTTAAAATCATTGAGGTTTTTGTTTCAAATTTCACGATTTCTTTTCATATATATCTCAATTAAGTTGTAGGGCACATAGCCCGGAACAAATACGATCTACTTATATATTTGAAGTGGAAACTTATTTTTGAGAACTTTTTGAGTGAACAAAAGTCATGGAACTCGCGTCAGCGTCAACGAACGCTATCCATATTAATTTTTTTTGGGTGAAAAAAAATCATGGAACTCTCGTCACCATCACCGAACGCTTTCAATAATCATTCTACTAATATTATAAATGTGAAAGTTTGTAAGAATGGATGGATGGATGGTTGTTACTCTTTCACGTAAAACCTACTGAACGGATCTGGATGAAATTTGGCACAGAGATAGATTATGGTCTGGAATAACACATAGGCTACTTTTTACAGCGATAACCGACATCCACGCGGGCGGAGCCGCGGGCAACAACTAGTAAATAATAATCTTATAGCTGGACGATACTATTCTCAAGTTACTTAGTTTACAATTCTATCGGCAGTCCCGAAAACTGCCCCGCGTGTTTGGTTTAATAATCTTCTTCTAGAAGCTTCTTTTTGGACTATTCAAGAAGTTGTAAATACTTAAGGTGTTCGTGCAATTGTTCATAGTTTAAGCGGATAAAGAATTGTAGACGCTGTTGTTTGGAAAGAAATCTTCATTTATTTCGAAAACAGGAAAAAAACTGAACAATTTAAAAAAAAATATTTTCGGGAAAACACACCCATAAAATATGTTAATTTTATAAGTAAGTACTAAGTGCTAGTGGAAAACCTTATGCTAAGCCTATGTCCAGCAAGACGTCTTATGGCTAAGATGGAAGTACTATAGAATTTTTTTTTCGTTATGAAATTTAAAAAGCTCAAGTCGGCATCTTCGGTCTTAATAACCTAATAGGTTAGATTTTTGAAAACAAAATTAAATATCATTTTTTTATACTACCAAGGTGGCAAACAAGCATACGGCCCGTCTGATGGTAAGCAGTTACCGTAGCCTATGGACGTTTGCAACACCAGGGTGTCATTCACGCGTTGCCGACCCTTTAAAAACCTTATAACTCCTTTCTTGAGGAAGCCCATGCTATAGTCTCTTGGGAAATCCTCGGCAGGGAGCTCATTCCACAGCCTAATCGTACGTGGTAAGAAATTCCTCTGGAATCTTACGGTACGGCATGTTTGAGGTGCAAGGATATGTGAGAATGTGAGATGATAAATTTAGTATGTAAATTGTAAGTACCTAGTTAATAAATTAGGTACTAATGTAAATAAATAAATGTTCCAGACTTACTGCGTAGATCATAACGTGGCTGATTCAGCATGCAGTGGCACTGCTTACCTGACTGGAGTGAAGGCCAACAGTGGGACTGT
Source organism: Trisateles emortualis (assembly GCA_947095525.1). Taxonomy (NCBI): domain Eukaryota; kingdom Metazoa; phylum Arthropoda; class Insecta; order Lepidoptera; family Erebidae; genus Trisateles; species Trisateles emortualis. The sequence goes on along the minus strand of OX352741.1, from coordinate 16,583,028 downwards.
GGGCCTCAGTGCAGCTGTCAAACGAGGAGACTGTTCCGGGCAAAGAGAGGGGTTAAACTCTGTTACTGGACTGATGGATTGGGCGCAAAGGGCCGGCAAAGGAACAGGTACCTATTGATTTGTTTAGACTATGTTATAATGGTATGCAGTTACAAGCAATTTCTTATCAAAATATTCTTGCCATTTTTTTTTTTTAAAAGACAACTCCCGCACTAGAGAACAAGCTCTGTGTCGCGGGGGACTTAACAAACATACAATTAACGGACACAAATTACACCCAGACTTAGAACAACTCTTTATGGGTCACACAAAGTTAGTTTTGTCCCTGTGTGGGAATCGAACCCACAACCTCGTGCACAGCAGGCGCATACTGCACCCACTGGACCACCGAGGCAGTCATTTTGATCTGTATGTGCTTCTGAAAAAGACGGTAATACATTTATTGGCAGTCCGTCTTCAGCGGTTGGTTTGGTGATTTCATTTTAAAATATGACTTAAGTTTAACTTATTAGGTACTAGCTGTTTCCCACGGTCAGCCTGCGTGTATCTCTTTACTTTTTAGCCCAGCTCCTTGAATAAAACGCCTTTTTTTTTTAATTACTTGGGTGACAAACAAGCATACGGCCCGCCTAATGTTAAGCAGTTGCCGTAGCTTATGGACGCTTGCAATACCAGAGGTATCAGTTGCGTGTTGCTTACCCATATTTTTACACAAGGGCTTAAAGATGGGAGTGTCCCTGGGATAGGAATACGTTTCTTTCAAAACGTATCCCTAAATGAGCGCTGGAGACCTGTACTCACACACAGGAACACAAGTACACCGCTGTGTGTAGTTATTACATTGTGGTCTTCTGTAAGGTAGAGGTCCTTCCCTAGTCGAGTTTGCTCGCTAGTATGGTGCCCTACCTCTCTTAAATCTATATATCTTATATCTATCTATCTTCTTGCGAAGTTACATTAAAACCCGTCCAGCCATTTAGTCTTGAAAAGGTATCAAACCAACATACAAACAAAGTTACTTTCGCTTGTATGATTTAAGTATGGATTACAAACCCGACAGCTTAATTTTTTTAGGTATAGTAACCACAACGCGAGTGACACACGCAACCCCGGCTGCAGCATACGCTCACGCAGCAGACCGGAGATGGGAAGCAGACGCCGACATACCCAAGAAGGAAGGTTTTCAGCAATGCGCTGATATAGCCACGCAGCTTGTCAAAGGACATGTCGGCAGTCGTATTGATGTGAGTATCCTTATTTTATACCTTTAAGATGAGTTCAGTACAGTAAGGGCGGTTATGCGTGGATTTTGTATATCAGAGTGTGTGTGTGTTTTTTTTTGTTTTAAAAAGACAACTCCCGCACTAGACTAGAGCAAGCTCTGTGTCGCGGGGAACTTTACAAACATAAAATTAACGGAGACAAATTATTACACCTAGACTCAGAACAACTCTTTATGGGTCACACAAAGTATTGTCCTGTGTGGGAATCGAACCCTCAACCTCGTGCACAGCAGGCGCATACTGCGGCCACTGGACCACCAAGGCAGTCACAAGGCTTGTTCTATAGTGCGGGAGTTGCCTTTTTAAACCTAAACCAATCAGTTGTAGTTTGTAAGTTCTTCCCGAAGCATTAGTGTAGATGTAAGAATATAAATATAATTCTATGATTGACGCATATTATTATGACTTTTTGCAGATTGTATTAGGCGGTGGCAGAAGAAACTTCTTGTCGGAACGTCACAAAGATGACGAGGGTTTGAACGGGTACAGAACCGATGGAGTAGACCTTATCAAAGAATGGAAAATAAAAAAGAAAACTTTAGGATCGAAATACGCTTATGTTTTCAACAGACAAGGTTTAATGGACCTTGATCATAACAAATACGATAGTGTTCTAGGTCTATTTTCCCATGACCATATGCCATATCACTTAGAGGATGATAAAAGTGACCCGACACTGAGTGAAATGACGCAAAAAGCTATACATATGCTGTCAAAAAAGAAGGATGGATTCGTCTTATTTATTGAAGGTATTGTATATTTTTGTTTGTTTTTAAAATGAATCTTATTTAAACATTTCTTTATTTATTTTGTAATCATCATCTACAAAAGATGTCTCCACCGTTGGACATAATGCCTCCTTCAAAAAAATCGCAGTGTAGTGTACTTACTGCCTAAATATACATATAGGGTTTTGTTCAACTATCCAAGAAGAAAATAGAGGAATACGTTTGTATATATGACAGATCATCTTTATTTCGAATTCTTTAAGGATAGAAAACAGTTTATCTATTTAGGAATAATAACATAGAAAATGAATTGATATAGTGCATTTTTTCTTTAAAATACATCTTCCAGTCTTCCTGAACAAGATCTGTCCGTAAGGACTATGCTAACAAATAATGAAGGTCAAAAAATCACCCAGACTCAGACCAACCATTTTTGTTGATCACACAAATGTTATTCCGAGCGGGGATTGAACCCTCAACACATTTAATAGTTATGGTTGACGGTCAACCATTTATTGTAAAATTGAACGAATGACGATTGTGGTTTTTGTAAAAGGAAATGTTTCTTATGTACTTACATATATATACTACATCATCCAGGGAAGCGAAGTGGTTATGTCGTGCTCCATATAAATATGGAAATAATATTCTAAATTTACTAAATTAATTTCGACGTAATAAACACTGATCGATCAATGTCAACCATTCTCATCTAACCGTATTCATATATTTTTAGTCGTGAACGTAAATTGCGTCTGAAAAGCTTAAGTGCAATTTTCTTTAGAGCTTCTTACTAAATCAATTTCATTAAAATGCTTTATAATATGAATGATGGTAGATGGCGGGTACTTACTTTTTTTGCGTGATCAGAGTGTTGACTTGTTTCTCGCACAGAGAATATTAACTTAAGTTCAAAATTAATTAAGATTACAAAGTAACACTTATGATGTAATACAGATGATGTCAGCCAATTTACCTAAAGCGTTTGCCGACAAATGAGAACAAAAACTTGCAAAAGGCCCTTTTTCGTTTTTTTTTATAAAATATCTCTCGCACTAGGGAACATGGCCAGTGTCGAGGCCTGTGTCGATTTTACAAACATACAATTCAAGTCTGTGAACGTTTGTCTCCCTAAATTATACTCATACTGGGAACACACATTTATGGATCCCATTTTTTTACCAACGAATCGAAGTCACGACCTCTGGCGTAGCATTCAGGGTCACTAACTAATAGACTAGTCTAATTTACAATCTTTAATTAAATTTTAATTGTACGGTTACCTGCTAATTTATTTATAAATTATGTTTATTTATTTTCCAGGTGGAAGAATAGACACAGCGCATCACGAGACTAAAGCTCGTAAAGCACTGGATGAAACAGCTGAATTTGCGAAGGCCGTAGAAGCTGCCTTGAGACTGGTTAATATCGAGGATACTCTGGTGGTAGTTACATCAGACCACAGTCATACCATGACGTACAGCGGGTACAGCAAACGAGGATCAGATATATTAGGACTTACAAATAGGGTAAAGATTCTTACAAACTTTTAATTAAATTAAAATTATTATGTTAGTTTTTTATACTAACACCCAAGCGAGTGACACCTCTGGTGTTGTAAGAGTCCATAGGCTATAGAGGGTAGGTAACTGCTTACCATCAGGCGGGTCATATGCTTGTTTGCCACCTAGTAGTATAAAAAACCTGATGTCAAGCACTTACCGTAGCCTATGGACGCTTGCAGTACTAGGAGTATCACTTGCGTGTTGCCGACCCATTTTTTACATCAGGGCTTTAAGATGGAGTATCCCTAGTATAGGAAAACGTCTCTTCCAAAACGCATCTTTAAATAAGCGCTGGAGACTTGGACTCACACACAGGAACACAACAGTTTGTTTGAAACTATTTCCCGGTGTCGCAGCTGAAATTTTGTTTACCTAAGTATCTTCGTTGATAATGCAAATATGGTTCGGTGGTGCTGGTCTGATGATGCAGTCCTAATGTGTCATAGGAACTCTTCAACGGAGGAAGATAGCCTTGCCGTGTTTAGGCTCATTGGATTTGTCTATGCAAGTACTTTGTCCACAGGTAATGTCCAAAATGTCAAAGTGATAATGAAATCGAAAGATACCATAAAAAGAAGATGTCTTAGAAGTTGAAGTATAAATTTTAGTCGTATTGATTTTCGGAAGGCGGGTCTGGCTTTTATAACTTTACAATTGGATGCTTTTTGTGTGTTTAGATGTTCTTTTTCACTTTTGCTAATCTAGCTTCTTAGGGAAGTTGAGCAGCTTTTTTAGTCTTCGTCCTTTTGAGACTTGCACTTTTGTTATTTTTGTTAAATTTTACTTAGTTCTATCTTTGTTCAAATTATTGTTTAGATTTTTTTGTACCCTGCCTGTATGTATCATTGTATTTAATTTGTTTTTTTTTAGTAGATTTAATTTTATGTATTCAATAAATGTTTCTTTCTTTCTTATATGATGATTTCTGGGAATTAGTGTCAAAATGTATACCGTTTCACCCGGTACGCCGTTTCCTCTGCATATCTTACATAAAGGAATAATAGTTTATTAATAAGACGTTTATTGTAACTTCGTCATTGTATCTGTTTTTCAGATGAACGCGTCTGATCACCTGCCATATACTACACTGAGCTATGCAAACGGTCCAGGTTATAAATATCAAGCCAACAACATTAGATACAACCTCCTTAAGGATAACTTTAGTAAGTTAAAGTTGCAATTTGCTCCTACACCTTGCTGTAGACCTCAACCAAATAACTGGGTCTGGTACATAATATTGATAGTTACAATATCGATGGTCGCTGTATTAAATATATATCGATTGGTTAATGATTGTGCCCCAAATCGATGGTGTGCTACACCGGCTGCCCGACCCACAGGGGTATTCCGTAAGAGCAAAAACCGAGCAAAATCTTCTGTCAGATTGAAAATCGGTATTCCGTAAGAGCCCTTTTTGACGTTTAGTCAATAGATTGTGCCGTCACCGAGCAATCACATCTGTCAGTTTTGCGATCACAACTGTCAGTTTGCCATCGCTGTTTCTAAACTGGAGAAATAATAGTCTAGGTGGCTATTATTTCTCCTGCACTACGGCACAAATGCTGACTGCCTTGGTGGTCCAGTCGACGCAGTATGCGCCTGCTGTGCACGAGGTTGTGGGTTCGATTCCCACACAGGACAAAACTTTGTGTGACACACAAAGAATTGTTCTGAGTTCGGGTGTTATTTGTGTCCGTTAATTGTATGTTTGTAAAGTTGCTCGCGACACAGAGCTTGTTCTCTAGTGCGGGAGTTGTCTTTTAAAGAAAGAAAAAGAAAGAAAAGAAAGAAAATCGTTTACACCAAATTATTTATTTGCAGGCAATATAGACTACACATATCCAGCTTTAGTACCGATGGTCCGTGAGACCCATGGAGGTGAAGATGTCGCAGTCTTCGCTATAGGTCCCTGGTCCCATCTCTTCACTGGAAATTATGAACAAAACTTCCTTCCTCATGCCATTGCATACGCCTCATGTATAGGCCCCGGCCTTACTTACTGTAAAGTATAATTTTAAAATTAAGTAGTGAGTGAAAAGTGAAATTAATTATTTATAAGTAAAGAAATAGACTTTATAGTACTTATTTAGTTTATAATAGATATGGACGATTAATAATTGTGTTATTTTGTGATGTAAAGGTCGTACGCTGGTCGAAATGCGACCGTACTGTGTGATAAGTTGAAACCTCAAGGCGATCACGGCGTATTCCACTCGGCAGGGGTATTCCGTAAGAGCAAAAACCGAGCCACCGCAATAACCGAGCAAAATCTATCTGTCAGATTGAAAATCGGTATTCCGTAAGAGCCCTTTTTGACGTTTAGTCAATAGATTGTGCCGTCACCGAGCAATCACAACTGTCAATTTTGCGATCACAACTGTCAGTTTGCCATCGCTGTTTCTTAGAGAATCAGCCGGCCGGTCTCAACTATCCCTCTCGTGTTATAATTCAGGTATGACTTAGGCCGCACTACGAATCAAGGATACTAATACTACTTTTGACTGCACGGTTGGTTCAGTGGCTTAAGTGGTTACCTCGCCATTTACACTGCGCCGCGTGTTGTGGGTTCGATCCCCACACGGGACAAAAATTTGTGTGATCCATAGATGGTTGTCCCGAGTCTGGGTGTTCTATGTGTCCGTTAATTTTATGTTTGTAAAGGCCCCCGCGACACAGGGCTTGTTCCCTAGTGCGGGAGTTGACTTTAAAAAAAATACAAGCAGCTTTGTGATTGACTTTGGAAAGAAATAGTAGTGCTGCCTAAGCCTTATGATGTTCGTTTATCAAAGAGTATTGTATACCTCTGTAATTACTGCATTTTTATAGTGTTTTATTACGTTAGCTAGTAGTGTGTACAAAACAAAATATGACATTTGTTTGATATTAGCAGCATAAATGTTTTATTTTATATAAGTAATTTAACGTATTTGTAATAGTAATTTTAAATAAACGTTCAACCAAAAACATAAAAATAACCTCTCTCTTTTATTTACTGAAAATGTTTTCAAGAAAATGGAAACAGGCAACATTTCATCTCTATCTCTAAACACATCATCATCATCAGCTTAGCCAAAAGACTTTCACTATATAGGCCTTCCCCAAAGATTTTTACAGCATTCGGTCCTAAGCTGAACTTATCCATCGGCACCCGCGACCTTTACCAGGTCGTCGGTCCACCTCGTTGGAGGCCTGCCTTCGCTACCAAATTTATTATAATATTTCCATTCTGTCCGTCGGTGTCGTGGGGAATTAGGCATAACGAATAGACAAACTTCTTTTCAACTGTTTTGACGTCGCAGTATAGATTCACGATTTCTTTTTGTTTGTTTTATACTAAGGAGAGGATCAAGCTTACGGTCCGCCTAATGCGTAGCCTATGGACGAGGTTGGTACCTATAAGACTTTTTGGGTCGTCAAATTATCATCGTTTTCCAAAATTAAAATGCTATCTTTTTCCAATTCATCACATAAGTTCCAAAGTAGTTACATACCTACTCAATTTTCTTTTCAAATATATAATGAGATTATGATGGTAATTTAATTTTCTTCAAAGCTAAGATGAGATGACAGTTTTCTTCAATTTTAAACTTTATGTAGTTCAAAATAAGGTGTCTATTTAAAATTGGCGTTTGAAGTTAAAATTAAGTCATTTTACAATTTTAGATTTTATGTGCTTCGAGTATGAAATATAATAGAAAATAGTTAGTGTTTTCTTTGTACTAAACGATAAAAAAGCTTTAAAAGTATTGTGTTTATTTTAATTGGATAAGTTAATATGTACAGCAAGTATTGATATCACTAAGAATAACTGCTACTCCTAATTAACCCTCTTTCTTTCTCTCTTGATTAAGGAAAGGAGACCCGTGCCCAGCAGTGGGACATATGGGTTGCTATTAGTTCATGATGATTGCTGACCTGTTATTCATTTATGTTTATTGATATAATAAAGCTGACGAGTTTGTTTTTTTGTCTCTGAAGCTACCAATTGTATTTGATAGCTCAATTCTCTAAGAAAGTTATACTTAGTCTATTAAATCATTTACATCGATACAACTTAAGGGGATCATAATTGTAACAATAAATGTGCCACAATTCAAATTTAACACGAGTAAAACCGTGGACAATAGCAAGTATTTTTTTTACCGCACTGCAGCATTATTTTTTGATTATAATACCTGTGATATTGCATGCGTTAATTCGTTCTCTCTGTGTGAAAATCTTTGTGATAAACTACTGAAAACAAAATATATATATAAAAGATATTTCGGGACAAATCCACCCACATGCCCACCGCTGTGACTCCTGTGAGCCAGGATTAACAGCGGGGTAATCAACTGATACGTCGAGCTTTGACACCTGTGCGTCCCGTGGACAACTAAACCTACTGTCTTGGACCCCGCAACGAATTTAATCAGAAGTAAATAGGAGGAGTTAGATAGAAAAGTTTCCACTTCCCTCCATAGCAAAGCGGGCGACAAAATAAATCTGTATAGGTTTGTAAAGGAGCACCACGGAGGACCTTAAACTACGGATAAAAGGTATGTATTATTCTGTTCTTGAACGTTATTCCCGGACGATATAATTGTTTACACATACAAATATATAATCACACCCAACTCCCATAAAGGTAGGCAGAGACTACGGTACGTCAATTTTCTGATCATAATTGTTTACGAACAGAAATTACACAAACATTGTTTGTTATACTAATATTATAAAGCTGAAGAGTTTGTTTGTTTGGTTGAACGCGCTAATCTCAGAAAGTACTGGTTCGACTAGAAAAAATCTTATTTGTTGAATAGTGCATTTATCAAGGCAGGCTATTATGACATCATGCTATGATCAATAGAAGCAGAGCAGTAGTGAGATATGTTGCAAAATCGGGGAAAATATTTCAAATTACCACGCTGAAAAAATCTTACTTAAGTAGGTACATTTTCAGTTTAACCAAATACATACATACATATCATCACGCCTGTGTCCCAGTGGGGTAGGCAGAGACTATGGTAGGCCACTTGCTTCGATCCAAACATACTTCCTTCGCCTCCTCTACATTATTTTAACTAAATATACTGCTGTAAAGTATCGTAATTCAGATATAAGTTTAATTTTAAGAATAAAACAACTTGTCCGAAATATCTTCCAAGTAAAATTTTCACTAACCGTTAGTTTTCATAGCTATATCTTCGAGTTTCATTCTCAAAAACTTTTAAACTAATACCTAAATAAATATTGGCTTACTAACCTATAAGTTACCAATTTTTATTGAAGTACCAAACTTTATCACTGTAGTGTTAGCTGATATTGTATCGGATGCTACCTATATTATGATTGAAAACTTTTCTCGTAAAATAACATACATTTACTACCTACATAAATACAAAACATCCGACTTTTATTTATGTTTTCTGTCAAAGACAAAGGCCAATTTATTTTCATAAGTATTCTATATACTATAAGAGTTTATTAAGAATTTACGAACGAGAAACTAACTACATATACATAAAGTAGAAAAAACTAGTTAGAAAAACTATATTTTCCACCAGTTGCCCGCCACAGGCTCTGCCTTGTTTTTTTTATTTTTTTTATTTATACTACCAAGGTGGCAAACAAGCATACGGCCCGCCTGATGGTAAGCAGTTACCGTAGTCTATGGACGTTTGCAACACCAGGGGTGTCACTCACGCTTTGCCGACCCTTTAAAAACCTTATAACTCCTTTCTTGAAGAACCCCATGCTATAGTCTCTTGGGAAAACCTCGGCAGGGAGCTCATTCCACAACCTTATCGTACGTGGTAAGAAATTCCTCTGGAATCTTACGGTACGGCATGTTTCAGGTGCAAGGATGTGAGGATGAACTCCCTGTCGGTTGTTGTCTTGCAACCCATATTTGTCCCACTGCTGGGCACGGGTTTTCTCTCTTTTACCCAGAAAGAGAGAGGGTTCAGGCTTCAAATTAACACACGCTGGCTTAATAAGGGTTGATGAATCAGACATGTCTTTAGAATTTCTTTTAAGACATGTGGGTTTTCTCACGATGTTTTCCTTCACCGTTAGCAGATGGTGAATTATTTGATTAGTACATATAACTATATTCCACAAAGTGAAATGCATATTGGTACTATCGCCCGGGATTTAACTCGCACCTCTTGCATGCAAGTCGATTACTTACTTGCCTACAAATTTGTGGGAAAGTGTTATTTAATAAAATAAATAAATTACAAACTAATTTTAATTTATTATACAATTTACATATATATTTGTTTTATATTAATAAACACCTATTTTACTTTAGCTTTGTCAGAGTTAAATTGGCGAATCCCTTTCTCCAATAGCAGTTACATCTGTCGTACGTGAGAAGACGTGTTTCTTTATTTGTTTTGGAAAACGATTTATCTTAGCCCTGGATCTGTGCCATGACGTGTTAAATAAGAGTGTTACAAGCAAGAATGAGGGACAGATCTATATACTCCTTGGTGGTCCAGTGGCCGCAGTGTGCGACTGCTGTGCACGAGGTTGTGGGTTCGATTCCCACACAGGACAAAACTTTGTGTGACCCACAAAGAATTGTTCTGAGTCTGGGTGTAATTTGTGTTTGTTAATTGTATGTTTTAAAGTCCCCCGCGACACAGAGTTCTCTTGTGCGGGAGTTTTGTTTAAAAAAAAACTTGTTTCGTCTCTATTTCTCCCTCAAACTATTAACGGTTTAAAACGTCATGGTAGCTGCCCCTGAACGTTGAAAAAAATAGTATCTTTATTACCTAAGATACCAATTTCATTTAGGCACTATTATCGCATGACGGATTAAGAATACAAATGCCACCAGCCCGTTCCATCCCAAGGGTGTCGTAAGAGTCGACTAAGGGAAGTAGGTCAGGCAGACAATATCCACGGCAAGAGAGGGAAAACTCGAAACAAAACCTTATACCAACCCGTTTGGCCAGCGTGGTATAGTAGGCTAATATCACTCCAAGTGTATAAAGGAGACCCGTGCCCAGTTGTGGGACGTTTATGGGTTGAGATAATAATCACTGTTAGCTAACAGGCATATTTAATTTTGATTCCCACCCAAGACCCTATACCAACCCGTCTGGCCAGCGTGGTATAGTAGACTATATCCCTCCAAGTGTATGGTCTTCCATACACTCGTGCACAGCAGTGGGACGTTTATGGGTTGAGATGATAATGATGTATATGTATTAAGAAATATGTAAGTATGTTTACCAGTTGACATCCCATCCAAAACTATAGTTTGGGATGGGATGTCAACTGTCAACTACAGACATCCCATCCCAAACTATAGTTTGGGATGGGATGCCTGTAGGTGTGTTTCCGCAAGACTAAATAATTCTCAAGGTAGTATTATTATTACATTGCAAAGTTTCTATTTAAATACTATACTTAAACTATGGCAGTTCTTTTCGTTACCTTCTGCAAGTAGGTTTTTCTAATCAAATCTTAATTTACTGAGTTTTCCTTCAGACACGATAAAAAAACAAATGGAAAACGTGACACAGTAACAATTTGCGTCGTAAAGGTCAATATACTGCAATGTACTATCGACATAGATGACGCTCGACTGTTTGTGGAATATTTATTTATTTGCTGATCATAATGTGGTACTTATATATTTATTATATTACTAAAGAGGCACATAAGCGGTGAGTCTGATTGTAAGCAGTTACCGTAGCCTATTCATATTATTATCGACAAGGGATTTCCATCTGTTTATCTACCTAGAACACCCTCCGGTCCATAAGACACAAATACCAAAATACCCGAATCTTCGAATGTAAGTATGTAAGTTTGCGCAAGTTTTAGAGTAAATTAGTTGACAGAGTATAAGAGAGATAGGGCACCATACTAGCGTGCAAGCCCGAATTGGGAAGGACCACCAGAGAAAGGTTTTTTTCAAGAGTGAGCTTTGAAAACCTGTACTCTCACACAGGTACACAACTACACCGCTGCGTGTAGTTATTTGGCTGTGGTCTTCCGTATGGACAGAAGACCTTCTTAAACTTATAATTATTTTGTGTCGTCTTACACTTTTTTTGCGAGTCGTCTAACGCCAACTACGTTGATAGTACATCGTTTATTCTAGTTGAGCTTATTTGTATTTACCCTCCATCTTATTCATAAGTGTATTTAACCCCTTTACATCAACACAACCGAACTGAGTTCTAAATATAAAACCGCAGCAAATATTAATCTTAAAAAAACCATTGTCATGGCGGCGCCTGACCTCTATAAAAATGTAATTAAATACTTCTTTGTTTATTTTGGCCGCAGTTATTTTGTTTGTGAAGCTACTGGGAGAGTTAGGAGGTTAGAGTGGTTCAGACTGGCGTTTTATATGCGCGTATAACGTCAGGATACATGATGATACTTTTTTTTTTTTGGGGGAAATGCTTTACGCATACCGCCCCGCCTGGGGAAGCGAGGCGATTATGTCGGACTCACCGGCTCGAAGATGGTAGGCGGCCGGCATACCGACTAAAACCCCCCTGTGCACCTACACCCGCCTTCATGGGTGGACCACCTGATACATGTTGATACTGACTCAACACTATTGGTTCGAGCGAATATGCCGGAACAAACTCGTGGTCCCAATGTGACGGTGAGCCGTCCACCACCAGCTACCCTCCAACGGAGCGCTAGCTTGACTGGCTTGTCTGCGGGCGCGGACGTCGCTCTCTTTCTCCTGCGCATCGCCGGCTAGTTAAGTACTTACTACTAAGCGAGTTCTCAACGAATCTTGTGCCTAAGAACCTACATCTTGAGTCTATCTATCTAGTCTACCAGCAACGCTGGTCAAATAACCCACGTGAACCTATGTTAGAAACCTAGCTCTTCACCTACTCAACGTTACGAGTAAGGTTTTATGAAGTGTGTGTGCCAAAACGACCGTATACGCGCAGAAAAATAACGCTAGTCTGAAACCGCTTTATCTTTCCGCTCTTCTATTGAAACATAATCTGATGTTTATCTATTATAGGTTCATTAAAGTTCATATACGTGGCGTGAGTTCTATTCCAGCTAGCATACCAATCTGATAATTTACCATCAGTTTACAGTGAAGAAAAACAGCGTGAGGAAACCTACATGCCTTAGAAGAAATTTTAAAGACACGTCTAATTCACCAACCCACATTGTATCAGCGTGTGTGATTCTAAAACCCTCTCTTTTAATAGAGGAGAGGAGACTCTTACCCAACAGTGGGACATATATATAAACAGGGTTGCTATAATAATAAACAAACAATAAAACCTACTAAAACAACAAAACTATTCTAATAAGTTTTAAAACTTTGATTCAACGTAATTGATCCTTAATGTAAAGCCTACTAATGTCAAATGGCTATCGTAACTTTGGGATTTTCCGACAACCATGGACCTCAGAATTGGGTCAACGAGGTCAGTCTGATGGAATGGAAACATCGCGGACAATACTAACATAATCTGAGAAGAACTCATCAAATCACTCGTAAAAAAATTATTAATAACATCCGTAGTAACTATTTATAAAGGAAACATATTTATATTTTCTTTTATTTCAGAATCAGTCTTTATACATTATATACATAGTTAATTATGAAAAACCATTCAGCAATTTAAAGTCAGAACTAAATGTCAAAATTTCTATAATAATACATAACAAGTGCAATAAAAGAGAAATACTACTATACAAATAAAATTCATAATTATCATTAAATCAACTTATGTCAACAGTTCAATTTAAAAATAAAATAAAATATAAAAAATGAAATAAAATTAAAATGAACATCATTATGAACTCAGTCTTGATCAGCCATATTTTTTATCCATTTGAACTGGATCGGACAATCAAGGCGCGAAGCGATCATCTCTAAGATGCCGTTGCTGCTGTCTCTCACACGTCTTAGTAATAAAGCTAACTTTTTGCGTATTATCGCCGCAAAGACACCCAAACTCTATAACTATCAGACCTCTGCAAGCTTACTTAACTTTACAGATATACTTGCGCGGCCGTTACTTAGCTACGAGCCTTTCACAAGATGTAAAATACTTTATACGGCTAAAATACACGGCTTGTACGGGGTATAGGGTTTCATAGCATATGCTACGAGAGCAATAAAAGGGCTACGAATTTCGTAGTATTTGCTACGATAATATAAAAATTGGTCACGTGTTAACTGTTTTTCATGCATGAAGAGGTTCATGGTTGTTTAGGAAGCGAAAGAAGTGTCTAATTGAAATTGAAATTGTTTATTTGCCGGAATGTAGTACATACAACAGATGATAATAATTACAATATAGGTTCAGTACATTCTACCATAACAATGGTGTGCGAAAAGTCTTACATTATAATTTAACAACCTACAATACATACTAGGAAAATCTAAGTTATTTTATAGATTACACAAATTTTATTAGATATGAAAATTAATTAAATTATGTCAACTTTGAACATTATTATGTATTAAATAATTGTATTATATTTTATATTTAAATGTCATATAATCATTGAAATTGTAAAAGCAATTATCTAGAAGCCATTTCGTTAATTAGGTCTTAAACATTGTCAAGGGCAGGTCTTTAAATGTATTTGGTAATTTGTTATAAATCTTAATAGCAGTAATATAAGAATTTCTTTTAAAGATTTCTAAATGATCGATTCGATTTCTAGATCGAAAGTAACCAAGTCTTTACCTACCCCAAAGCGAGGCATGATGATCTGTACGTGTGCTCATATAATGTGAAAGATGACCACATGGTCGTGTTTCATCTAAGGGTTACAGTCTTCCAATAGTTTACAATGTATTTAGATGTATACACTAAACTGTCCTCACAATTTTACAGTGACATATACACGAAGCCTTCAGATTAAGGTTCTATTATGATTGCGTCTTGTATTATTCTCACAGTAATACCCTGTTATTGTACCTGGGACAATTACAGTTATATACAGTCGCAACAAAGGACTGTCCCGATCTAGTTAATACCAGTAGGTATTATCTTAAATGGTGTTGCAAAACGACGATAGTTAGTAATAATAATAATAAAATAATATTAATATTTAAGTTACTTCGTTAACTTTTACACCTATATACGCATATTCTAGTCTCTCTCTCTCTCTCCTCTCTAGAAGCGATAGAAAGAGTTACGCCTTAAGTCACCAAAATTTCTCCGGGTTTCCTCACGATGTTTTCCTTTCACGTTAGGAGATGGTTAATCATTTGATTCATCATCATCATAATCTCAACCCATAACCGTCCCACTGCTGGGCACGGGCATGATCCGTCATGCACTAATGTCCAATAGACTGCACGGCTGGTTCAGTGGCTTCAGTGGTTACCTCAGCGTGCTGAGGGTTCGATCCCCACACGGGACAAACATTTGTGTGATCCATAAAGGGTTATCCCGAGTCTGGTTACACTTTGTGTCCGTTAATTATATGTTTGTAAAGTCCCCCGCGACAGAGGGTTTGTTCTTTAGTGCGGGAGTTGTCTTTTTAAAACTAAAAATATACTTAAATAGGTAGGAGCCTGGTTATCTGTAAGTCATAAGTCATTTATTTCTTAACAAATTACATTTGTGTTGAAAATTTGTACATGCACATATAAAGTTAAAATTTACAAACAAAAAAATGTAGGTATATCAAAATTAAATGTCATTACAATCATTATAATAGTTATTTAACCTTAATTAATTTGGAAATTACTACAATATTCGTTCATTGTCACTTATAAATTCATTTAAACTATAATAACATTTTCCTAATAAATATGTTTTTAATTTATTCTTAAATATCATTGCATTTTGTAAGACTTTTAGTTCTGTTGGTAATTTGTTAAACAACAATACAGCTTGATAACGAGTGCTGTGATGAACTATATTTAGTTTTGGTTGTATATTTGTAGCAAGGTCTTTTCTCCGAGTCGTTAATCTCTTTTCTCTTTCTGTTACCGTTTCATAACTATTTAGATGTATTATAAAGTTCCCCAATAATACCAAAATATAGAGACTTGGTACGGTTAAAATTTTCAGTTCTGTGAAATAAGTTTTACATGACTCGGTTTGTTCTAATCGTAGCATCGTTCTTATAGCCCGTTTTTGTATAATAAATGCTGCGTTTAGGTTTTACCTACATCAAACACCAAACTCTAAAAAATTGAAGATTGCTGTGTGATTACTTACCCCTGATATTGAAAGCGTATATAGGTTACGGTAACTGTTTAAATGTCATCTCAAATTAAACACCCTGTACATTTTGATATATTATGAAACTTAATACTGGACGTGCCCCACGTAGGATAATAATGTATATGACAACATTCATTTGTAAGAAGCTTTATTAATACGCGTTTGAATTGATTGTCATTAAATTTAAATGGGTTATACAATACGTTTCTGAAGTTTTTATAAAGCCCCTACTTTTTTTCGAAAGGTTTTTAAGCTTGCCATGTATGTTTTTTAGGTAATTTGCTAACGCGCTCATTATCATGAGTACTCGCCGATCGGTAAATGATCAGCGGGCTAAGCAACCAAGAGCGCGGTTACCCTATAGATGGGTAACCGCATAGTGCTATTTCATCTCAGCGTCTCGGAATCGAAGGGCACGTTATAAGTCGGTCCCGACAGTCGGTAGATCACGACAGAGGCCTAAATATGGGCGATCTAAATATCTCTGTCACCAGATTGGCCACTAACAAAACTATAAGAAGAAAAATAAGTTAGTTTGCTTAGCTCAAATCTTGCAAGCAGAATTTGAACCATTTCCTGGGATTAAATTGAGTTGAAATTTGGTATACGGTGACAATGCGGTATCATGGAACTAGTCTGATAATGCAACCGAAAGATAGCCATAGGGGCTAAGCTGCTTAACATCAGTCGGGCCGTATGCTGGTTTGCCACACAAGTAGCATATTAAAAAAATGGCCGTGTGTGAGATGTCCCAAGATATTATTTCACCCATAGGTTACCTCTCTACGTGATTGCATTACAATTAGGCTGCCATGATGATAACATATACTCATCATAATGAATAACGAGCTACACTAATGCATATTAATATATTTTATACAGTATGAGGGCAGCTTATATTTCTTTATAATATTCTTAGGGATCAGAAGCGGTAGCACCAAAACCGAATGCATCAAAAAACATTGTTGTTACAGCACCGTTTTTTTTATACTACCAAGGAGGCAGACAAGCATACGGCTCGCCTGATGGTAAGCAGTTACCGTAGCCTATGGCCGCTTGCAACACCAGGGGTATCACTCGCGCGTTGCCGACCATTTTTTAACCGACTTCAAAAAGAGGAGGTTATCAATTCGTGTGTATTTTTTAATTTTTTTTAATGTTTGTTACCGCATATCTCCGTCATTTATGGACCGATATGAAAAATTCTTTTTTTGTCTGACTGGACATACTTCCAGTTTGGTCCCATTATCATCAAAAGAAAGTTCTGATGATGGGATCCATGAGGAATTGAGGGAACTCCTCAAAAGTTATAGGCACACATATAGCAATTTCAATATTGTTAACAACTAATCAATCATTTACATTCAGAAAGTGTAATTTGGTGAAGTAAAACTGATGAAGAAGACCACAGATGGCCATCTGAACTTTTCAATAATAAGTATTTTACTGATGGCGATTAGATAAGTTTCGGTTATTGTTGCTAAGCAACTACCTATTAATAAGAAATAATGACGTGAATGAATTGAGCGCGGATTGCACAGATTAAATATTGCTTTTAATACCTACTTGACCTGTGTTCAGCCCGACGCTCAGTCGATTTTATTCGATTGTAACAAACAAATATTTGAAAATTTTACAACTTGCCGTACTGAAGTCGGTTTTTTTTTGTTAAAATTATTTATTTATACTCTTTCACTCGGTCCGGTTTGCTGGGTAGGAGTATTATCTAACAACATAATTAATACCTACATACATACATATCATCACGCCCGTCTCCCAGTGGGGTAAGCAGAGACTATGGTACGCCAATTGCTTCGATCGAAATATATTTCCTTTGCCTCTCTACATTCATCAACCTCTTCATGCATGAACGTCGATTCTGCGTATTTTTAATTTGGCCCTTTTTTAGCAAATCTCCTTCTCGGTTACTGTATGTTCTCCTAGAGCGGCTCCTACTAACATCTCCATTCATTGATGCACGATATACCTCTTTTGTTTTTCTTCTTTCATCCATTCTTGCTAAATGTCCAAACCAATTTAATACCACATTTTTGAGTGCTCGTTTCCTTTACAGAGACCTAGCGTAACGAGTGATCGACGCTTCGCATGATCAGAGGGCTGGCTTGTTTCTCGCACAGAGAATAAGCATTGCCATTCAACGTGGCAATGCCGCCAGCCTTCTGGGCACGTTCCCAGTAGACAGTGATGTTCAGGAATATAAAACAACAGTCTTAGTCTACTGTTTAATAAATAATGTTTATTTACTTACCTATTGAACTTTAAAACCCTTGCATGAAAAGTCAACTGTATAATCGTTTCGTAGAAACTTGAATCAATTTCACAAGTAACAAGCAACAGAGTAAACATCCCCAAGTCTTACGGTAGTTGCTATTCGACCGTCGCAGGGGGTGGTCGTCGGCTGCCTCAGTGCCTACAGAGCGCGAAATCTACCCTTATTCGAAAAATATATTTGCATATTTCGTTTAGTGTTTGCAAAAGTGTTTTTAAGAAAATGCGTAAGTATATTTTCAATTTTATTTGGTTATTTATTGACCTTTTTCTGTTTTTGCGGTGTGAAGCATTGAGTTCGATTCCTGGGTTAAATAAAATGTTATTGTGGTTTTCTGTTAATTTTATTTTATAGTAGCACAAAGTTTGGTATTGTGCCTAGTAACCTTTCAAATTACGTGGGATCTAAAATAACTGGAATAATGTGGTTTTCTAATACTTTTGCCTACCCCGTTGGGAAGTAAAGTCTGATGTTATGTTGACTATTTTTTTATTACTCCTTGAGTGGTAAACAAGCACTTTACAGTGCATTTGGTACTTAACCCAAAATACACTATTATTCAATATATTTATTTATTTCACTTTTGCACATTTGTACATACATAGGTGGACTTACTGCTAAAAGCATTCTCTAACAGTCAACCTAGGATAATGCAGATAGAATATAACCTTATTTCAAAAATACTCTTTCTCGTAAGGAACGAAACCCAAATTAACTTATTACCAAAAGCACACGGTCTAACTTTTTTTCATATTGACGTATAGATTCAGTTTCACTTGTCAAAGTCGTGATATTATTTTCAGGTTTGATATTTGAAGTATCTTTATTAAATTTGTGGGTAGTTCACTCTTCTTCTTATCGTTTGGTTAGTGGCCAACCTGGTGACAGAGTTATTTAGATCGCCCACATTTAGGCCTCTGTCGTGATCTAACGACTGATAACAGTCGGGACCGACTTTTTAACGTGCCCTCCGAAGCACTTAGTAGTTCACTTATCGAATGTCATACGTGTTTACGAAAGCAACGGAATGGAACCAATGGTTAAACATGTCCTTAGTAATAAGCAGTCAAATGAAAATATGAGATCTTTAGACCTATATTCTAGCCTCAATTACACCACAGTGCATAGTTATTTGGTTGTGTTAATTTTCAGTCCCTTGTAAGGACCGGGTGTTATGGCGTGTATTAGGAGAGGTATATGTTCAGCAGTGGGCTGAGACAGGCTTTTTTTATACTAACAAGGTGGCAAACAATGGCCCGCCTGATGGTAAGCACTTACCGTAGCCTATGGAATCTTGCAACACCACGGGTGGCATTCGCGCATTGCCGACCCTTTAACACGTTCCCTGTGCGTGCACCACATTTGGGTCACGACTCCATACAAATTTGAAGCCTTTTTATAGTTTACACGTGTGATTTATTTTAATTTTTTGTGCATACACGTGTGAACAATAAACTATAAAAAAAGTTTGCTCAAAAACCGGGCAAAATTTTTATAGGGTTGTCAGCCTCTCTTTACATATTTCCACAAAACGTGTTTGCACGTGAGGGGCTCCTCTCACATTTAGTAGCTGCACTGTTAACGTGTTAAAAACCTTATAACTCCTTTCTTGAAGAACCGTATGTGATAAAGAATTTCTCTGGAATCGTACGGTATGGCATGTTTGAGGTGCTAGGTTGTGAGGATGAACTGCCTGTCGGAGGCGAAAGGTGCCTTGATAAAACGTGATTGATTGATTGATTTTATGAAGTAAAGATGCATCCCCAGCCCCTCTAGACAAGTGGCATAAACGGAAGTCGAATCGAAAAGTCAAAATAGCAAATGTGTGGGATTTGACGTAAGTTTATGGCATTAGATCGTAGACTTTAATCAAATTCCATACATTATTTTCTTTGACGTTTCGATTCGACTACCACTTATGCCACTTGTCTAGAGGGTCTGGTGGGCTGTTCGCTCATATTGTATGGGCCTCTCTTTTGTTCATAAATCTATTTAAAGTGGACCGACGACCTAGGTAAGGCCGACGGTTGCAGGCAATCGATAAACATGGTCAGCTCGGGACAAAGAGCTGTGAAAATCCTTGGAGGCCTATGTCTAGCAGTGGGCGATATTTTGCAAAGATAAATATGATGTTCATATTTTTTATATGGTAGCGAACTTACGACTCGCCGCACAGTAATCTAATAAATATCGAGGTAACCACACTAACCTTGCATTCAATCTGAAAACAGTGTTTTGTTTGTTCACTTCTCTGCAAATTCATTATAATGAGGGTGCATTTAGAACGGTTTATACGTTCCACAGACAATAAATAAACATTTCGTTTTCCTATTATACTGTTGCGAGAAAACAAAAATGTTATTTCGATGCGGTTTTTATATACATATTATTATATATCTTATCCTTAAGGAAAATAGGTTTAAGATGAAGATAAATTTGTTCGAAATAAAGATAAAGTTGTGCTTTCCTTGTTAGATCAAAAGGATTTACGGCACCATCGAGCAAGCCTGACTGGGGTAGAAATCCTTCTTACAGAAGACTACAGCCAAATAACTTATCGCAGTTGTGTTTGAGTTCGCAAGTATAGGTCTTCATTGCATTTAAAGAAAACTTTAAAGTACCTTTAACCTTATCCTTGTCATCGGTAACAACTAAGGGCGTCGCCAAGGAGGCGCAGGGAGGGGCAGTTGCCCTCACCTACGGGAGAAAAACTTACCTGAGCCTCTAGACAAGTGGCATAAGCGAAAGTCGAATCGAAAAGTCAAAAAAGAAAATGTATGGGATTTGACGTGAGTTTACGACATTAAATCGTAGACTCACGTCAAAGTCCATACATTTTATTTTGTTGACTTTTCGATTCGACTATCGCTTATGCCACTTGTCTAGAGGCTCTGTTCAATCCTGCTTGTAGAGTCACGAGCTTGCGAGCTTTTTCGGAGTATGTACCATACTTATTACAATCTCTGTAGAGGTATTATGATAAGAATGGAGCTTCATGTATGTGCTCTTGACTGTATCGGCAGTTTACACGTTTTTATCCGTTTAGAAATTGAATTTCCAAAAATCTCTTCTTTGTGCTTATTTACGATATTCAAGAATCTTCGTGATTAATTTAAATATTGTAGCCTCAGCCGTTTGGGTACTGCGTCGATAAATCAGTCAAATAGTTAGGACAAGTAATTTTTTTTTTAAAGAACTCCCGCACTAGAGAACAAGCTCTGTGTCGCGGGGAACTTTACAAACATACAATTAACGGACACAAATTACACCCAGACTCAGAACAACACTTTGTGGGTCAAACAAAGTTTTGTCTGTGTGGGAATCGAACCCACAACTTCACAGCAGGCGCATACTGCGGCCACTGAACCACCAAGGCAGTATAAAAATGTGAAAATGAATTATAATGTATATGCCAATATAAAAGCTCTAACTACAGAATCTTAATCAATTCCAGTAAAACCTAAGATTAACAAACTCATATAAGTCATCAAATATGGTAATCGTTAATTTCAGACTGTTACTGGCATATTTTTAAATAAATTATACAATTTACCGTATTTCGAAGTTTTACAGTAACATACATATAGGCGAACTGTCTAGGTATGGGTTTCTGTAAAGCTTGAACTTACGACAACTTACTAACTTAAGGGTTTTTTTTTTATACTACTTAGGTGACAAACAAGCATACGACCCGCCTTATGTTAAGTAGCTACCGCAGCCTATGGAAGCTTGCAATACCATAAGCATCACTTGCGTATTGCCAACCCATTTTTTTACGAGGGCTTTATGATAGGAGTAGGTATCCCTGGAATAGGAATACGTTTCTTTCAAAACGCATCCCCAAATGAGCGCTGGAGACCTGTACTCACACACAGGAACACAACTACACCACTGTGTGTAGTTTATGTTAATACGTAACTGATTCGTATGTAACAAACCAAATTTAAAAAATTGCAATTAAAAATATATACTCGTTGACGAAAGAACTTCAATAGCTTTTAAACTTGAATATTTAATGGATTTCATTCAAATATTAATTCAAAACATTTATTTTGAATTTATTATAATGAACTCACTTCAAAATAAAGTGACATTTCAATTTGTTTAATTTGAAGTACCCAGACATTTTCATAAACTGTTTATTTGAAACATAAACTGATGTTTATGTCATTATTTTTTTGTACACATTAAAAAAAAAGAATACCTGTACCTAGAACTGGAATAAAAAACATGAGTTGCTATTATTATAACCTAAGCATCTTCTTCTTAAAATTAATGTATTTAGTTATTTATCTGTGATCTTCTGTAAAGTCCTTCTGCAATCGGGGTTGGTCGCTTGTATGGTGGCGGACCTCTTATTTCCTAATATAATCATAAGACAACATAATTATTAAAATAAGCAGATTGTAAGATCAAAATTAGACGCTATCTCCTGGTGCTGTAGCTCACATACTATAGTACCTACTGGTATTCTGTTAAGCCATGTACTTATGACTTTTTGTATACAAATAAGCAGACGGCCCGCCTGATGGTAAGCAGTTACCGTAGTTATAGACGCTTGCAACACCAGGGACGTATTTCTTTAGCCTCCCCACGGACTTCTAATCTTATGTTTGAATCAAAATATCTTTCTATTTTTATAATTGACTAGCTGTTGCCGGCGGCTCCGCCCGCGTGGATGTCGGTTATCGCTGCAAAAAATCCAGACCATAATCTATCTCTCTGCCAAATTTCATCCAGATCCGTTCTGTAGTTTTTACGTCAAAGAGTAACAAACATCCATCCATCCATCCATTCTCACAAACTTTCACATTTATAATATTAGTAAGGATAAGGATTGAAATGGAAATAACTAATTTTTAAATGAATTCTAAAAGAAAGAAGTTTGATTCAATCAAATTAAATCTGTCACTAAGTTACTTTAATCTCTTTACTTCTAATTTGTAGTAAAAAAATCGACGTTCTTTAATATAAATTTGTCAATAAACTTGACCGAAGTATAAACTCTTCATAGCTCGTTAACACTGTTATACTAATAACGATTTAGTCCACAGCTGCGACCATAAAACACCAGTAAAATGTGCGTTAGAGAGATTATAGTGAGTACCATAGGAGTTGTTTAATGTACATCCACTTGTGAACTCATCCATCGTGGTGGACACGGTCATTATCGTATTGTTAGCCATTAATCACTTATGGTAGCTCTTGTTTATTTTTAAAAGCAATTTATATATATATTACTAGCTTCTGGCCGTGACTTTGCCCGCATCTACAATCCGAGTTAGCGAGCAAGCCTGACTGGGGAAGGACCTCCACCTTACAGAAGACCACAGCCAAATAACACACTACAGTGTGTTTGTGTTTCTGTGTGTGAGTACAGGTTTCGAGCGTTTATTAAGGGATGCGTTTTGCCGTCTACCTATCCCAGAGGTATTCCATCATAAACCTTGGTGTCAACACTTTTTGGTCGACAACACGCAAGTAATACCTCTGGTCGCGTCCATAGGTTACTGCTTATCATTAGGCGGGCCAGGTGCTACTTAGGTGGCAAACAAGCATAAGCTCGCCTGATGGTAAGCAGTTACCGTAGCTTATGGATGCTTGCAAGAGGTATATATATATTTATTATATTTAGATGTATTTAAACATATTATATATCAACAAGGTGGACCGACGACCTGGTAAAGGTTACGGGCAACCGATGGAGAAGATCTGCTCAGGATCGAGAGTTGTGGAAATCCTTGGGGGAGGCCTATGTCCAGCAGTGGACGTCTTTTGGCTGAGATGATGATGATGATGATAATAATGATATATCTAAGTTTTAAACGGCAATTAGGTACCTATATATGAAAATATATTTTATGAATCTCAGAAATGGCAAAATTTGGATCGAATTTTGTATTGAGGTTCAGTTTTGGCTTATAAGTTTATTTATTAGTTGGTTACCTGAAAAAGCGTGATTTTAGACAAAATATGGCGTTCGAAGCTTATATCTAGGTTAAATATTTTATACCCCGCTTAACAATGTGAGGGAAATCCTTATAGGCAGAATATTTACCACGACATGCCCAACATATCTTGGTCCATAAAAATACATGTTTACTAACTATAAACATTGATTTTACTGATATTGGGGACCATGAAATACTGGTCAATCTTTTAATACCTACCTATTGTAATCTTAAAAGGCGTTTTTGAAAGCCTTCGCTACGCTTTTCAAATCAATTTCTTGTAAGCCGTCAGTTACAGACGCGGTTTTTAACCGACTTCAAAAAGAGGAGGTTATCAATTCGTGTGTATTTTTTTTTTTTTTTTTTTTTTTAATGTTTGTTACCGCATAACTCCGTCATTTATGGACCAATTTGAAAAATTCTTTTTTTGTCTGACTGGACATACTTTCAGTTTGGTCCCATTATAATCAAAATAAAGTTCTGATGATGGGATCTATGAGGAATTGTGGGAACTCCTCAAAAGTTATAGGCACACATATAGCAATTTCAATATTTTTAACAACTAATCAATCATTTGCATTCAGAAATTGTAATTTGGTGAAGTAAAACTGATGAAGAAGACCACAGATGGCCATCTGAACTTTTCAATAATAAGTATTTTACTGATTGCGGTTAGATAAGTTTCGATTATTGTTGCTAAGCAACTATTAATAAGAAATAATGACGTGAATGAATTGAGCGCGGATTGCACAGATTAAATATTGCTTTTAATACCTACTTGACCTGTGTTCAGCAGTTGTAACAAACAAATATTTGAAAATTTTACAACTTGCCGTACTGAAGTCGGTTTTTTTTTGTTAAAATTATTTTTCATATTATATATCTACTAGGTATCGACCGCGACTTTTTTGCTTTCCTATAGGATTTGGTAACCACTTACCCGGCGTATGGTTGTTTACGATTTAAAAGCTATCTATACTCATATTTTTAATGTGAAAGTTTGAATGGATGGATGGATGATTGTTTAAGCCGAAACGGTTGAAAGGATCTGAATGAAATTTGCCACAGAGATAGAATACATATAAAGAAAAATACACACTGATCCCGTGGAATTGTGCGCGCGCGCAAAGTCACAGGCTACAAAATATAAGAATAAATGCTGTTGCGCACCTCTCGCCACCAATAGGGAGTACATCCACACATCCTTGCACCTCAAACATGCCGTACCGTAAGATTCCAAAGGAATTACCTACCACGTTGTGTAGCTCCCTGCCGAGGTTATCCCGAGAGACTATAGCATAGGGTTCTTCAAGAATGGAGTTATAAGGTTTTTAAAGGATCGGCAACGCGCGAGTGATACCCCTGTTGTTGCAAGCTTCCATAGGCTTCGGTTACTGCTTACCATCAGGCGGGCCGTATTCCTGTTTGTCTACTTAGTAGATAAACTAAATTAATAAATGTTAGTGAAATTGGACCTGATAAGTAGCACCAACAATTTAAATAACTAGATTACAAAACACTTTGTCTTGTCAGGAAAATGCTCAGTAGCTGCAGCGGACAAATCCGATTATAAGCTAGCAAAGTTCTAGTAAAAAGTAGGTCGGACTATTCAACTGCAGCTATGGAGAGAATTTTATCTCAGAAAATATATTTCTGAGATAAAACTTTGTAGTTTCTTTTCTGTTTATACCGATAAGAATATAAACAAATAGATGACCTGCTTGATGGCAAACAGCTCTCAAATAACTGCACAGTGATGCAGTTGTGTTCCTATGTCATTAAAGTGATGACCCGAAAGCCATTGCGATACTCGACTACACTACAACTATATTCCGTCTTTCAGGTGCTCAGGGTCCGTCAGATCTATGTGCTTGAATCAATCTTGAAGAAGTATATATTGATCAGTTTCCCCTCATGATGCCAGACGACAGATCACACAACATTTGCAAAGAGACTATCTTCTGAGATACAGGCTTGCCTAGTTCAGAATAGAATCAATACCCTAAGATAACCTCTCTTTTTCACCCCAAATCCTGCTGGGTTATTATAACACATTGTGACACTGTGTATTAAGAATCTTTTTTATCCTTGTTGGTGAGAAAAAAACTATTATAAAAATATTAAATATAGTTTCTTGCCAATTCTTCTTGAGACCCAACCCTAGTCAGCGAATTGGCCGTAGGAAAAATGTATGCTGGCATTTGTTTTTATGACGTTCATAAGTATCAAGTATTTGATCTAAATGAATAAATGAGTGTGACTTTGACTTTATTTTATTTATTATTATTTACTATACTTGAGTATAGTTATCCAACGCTCATTTAGGGATGCGTCTTTTTTGTGATGAAAATTTTATTCTGTCTCATACATGATATCCATAACATAAAACCGACAGAAATAGATCGAGAACTATTTTTGTGATAAAACCGATCGACAACACGCAAGTTTCACCCTAGGTATCGCAGCGCCTATAGGCTACGGCAACTGTTTGCCATCGGGGCCCCAATTCTGCTAATTTACAGATGGCTCAATTGAATCTGAATTGATTCTCAATTGAGTAAGTAATAAATTTAAGACCAATATTTGAAAAACCATTGGTCTTAAATTATAAGCGTTTTTGGTATTACATTGTTGGTATTCTGTATCATATAAAACCATATTTGAAAAATTTAACAATTAAGAAACATAATTTTGTGTGAAGATGTACGTTATGTTGAAAACTCTCCGCCCGCGTCGGATGTCGGTTATCGCTGCAAAAAGTAGCCTATGTGTTATTCCAGACCATAATCTATCTGTGTGCCAAATTTCATCCAGATCCGTTCGATAGTTTTTACGTGAAAGAGTAACAAACATCCATCCATCCATCCATTCTTACAAACTTTCACATTTATAATATTAGTAAGGATTATGCTACACCAAACAAGGATTACAAACACAACAGCGCTGGCTTACAACGACGGCCAAATTTTTTTTTCTGTCCGTTTGTTCCTGAAGGCTATTGGCTATTCTCTGAAATGGCTGGACCGATTTTGACGCAACGGTCACTGGTAGATATCTGATGTAATAAGGAGTAACTTCGGCTGCTTTTATTTTAGAAATTATATTTATTTTTATTAATTTACGACACCCACGCGGGCGGAGCCGCGGGCAACAACTAGTTTATTATTACGTTGAAATTTTTGGAAAAGATAAAGTTGTTTAAGGATCATAGGGCACCATGCAGGTTGAGGTAAGTTTTACTATTTCCTAATTATGATGTAGCCAATCGACACATGCACACTCGCATGTTGCCCATCTATACATATTGTAATAACCTGCGAGTAATGCTCTTGGTATTACAAGCGTCTATACGTTCCTTTGTAAACGTGGTAGTAAAAAAAACCATATAATCCTCGCTTGTATACAAGAGACACGGCAACGGTAATATCGTAAGACGCTTCAAAATGTCGTACCGTAAACTTTTATAATCATACTTAGGTAGGTACCTATTCTATTTCATACTCCTTTTATATTTTTAATTCCATAGATATATCCTACTAATATTATAAACGCGAAAGTTTGTAAGTATGGATGGGTGGATGTTTGTTACTCTTTCACGTAAAAAGTACTGAACGGATCTGGATGAAATTTGGCACAGAGATAGATTATGGTCTGGAATAACACACAACTTTTTATCGTGATTACTGACATCCACGCGGGCGGAGCTGCGGGCAACAGCTAGATTATAAACGCGAAAGTTTGTAAGTATGGATGGATGGATGTTTGTTACTTTTTTTTTGTTTGAATTAATTGAATTGATCAACTTACGAGTCTTGTTATTTTCCGGTGACATATACAATGCTAGTCTTGGTATAGTAAAATATTGAAACACCCCCATTTTTTTTAAATACTACTTGGGTGGCAAACAAGCATACGGCCCACCTGATGGTAAGTAGTTACCGTAGACGATGCACGCTTGCAATACCAAAGGTATCACTTGCATGCCAACCTATTGTTTTACACCAAGGCTTTATGATGAGAGTATCCTTGGGATAGGAATACGTTTCTTTCAAAACGCATTCCTAGATGAGCGCTGGAGACCTGTACTCACACACAGGAACACAACTACACCGCTGTGTGTAGTTATTTGGCTGTGGTCTTCTGTAAGGTGGAGGTCCTTCCCCAGTCGGGCTTGCTCGCTAGTATGGTGCCCTACCTCTCAGAAATATATTAATTAGAATAGGAGAAAAAAAAAGAACACTCCTATACAATTATAGAAACCTAGCGGAAAGTACCACTAGCGCCGTGCGTACCAGAGTATAAATCATTTCGGTGTACTGTAATAGCAACCCATATGTCCCACTTCTGGGCACGGGTCTCCTCTCCTCTATCAAGAGAAAGAGAGGGTTTAGGACTTAATTCACACACGCTGGCCTAATGCGGGTTGGTGAATCAGACATGTCTTTAGAATTTCTTCTAAAACATGTGGGTATCCTCACGATGTTTTCCTTCACCGTTAGCAGATGGCGAATCATTTGATTAGTACACATAAACTTCACAAAGTGAAATTTACATTGCCATCCGGCATCGAACTCGCATCTCTTGTGTGCAAGTCGGTTACTTGTCCACTCGGCCACTACCGGTTTTTTTCGGTTTATTGTGCATTTATAAAATTTAAATTTGGATTTCGACCCATGTCACGATCATGATTATGCCCTGCTATCGTCGCGTGTTAACATTTCTTAAGAATCTATCGAATGCAAAAATATATGTTTAAATCAGACTGGTAGTGCCAGAGATTAGCACGGTCAAACAAACAAACTGTGCCACTTCGTAATATTAGCACCATACAGACATTTTATCCGTCCACTATTGAGTAGGCAGAGACTATAAGTACGAACGTCACTTACGATACAAACATGTCTCTTTCGCTTCCACTACATTTATCAAACTATAATTATATATATGAATGAACGTCAGTTCCGGGAACTTTTAATTTGGCCCCTTACCGCACAACATCTACTTGGAATATTTATAATCATCTGCCGACATCTTCATTTCTTTTCATTCGATATACTCCTCATTGGTCTTAAGGTTGTTAAGTGCAGTTAAGGATCACGAGGTTCCAGTTCCAGGATTAAACAAAAAATCTAATATCAGATGTTTCTGTAAAATCCTACTAATATTATAAACGCGAAAGTTATAGTAAGTAAGTATGGATGGATGGATGTTTGTTACTCTTTCACGTTAAAACTATTGAACGGATCTCGATGAAATTTGGCACAGAGATAGATTATGGTCTGGAATAACACATAGGCTTTTTACAGCGATAATCGACATCCACGCGGGCGGAGCCGCGGGCAACAGCTATAATTCATAAGAATGAATGGCAGTGTTTACACCGCGTGACTTGGATTGCCGTTCCATCGTACCACACACATTTGTCTACTTTAGTACATGGGAGGTATTATAATATCTCCTATGCAGATAGCTAATCTTCGGCATGATAAGCTACCGTGACCGAAATTCGCTTAGGAGAAATCTTTTCTTCTTTTGTTATTCATATTTCATCTATCCTTTTCAAACGTCGGAACTACCTCAATGTTCCCTTTTCAATCTTTGTCACATTTTATCCCAAGCTATACGCTCCATTTAAGATATCAAAAATACAGCCTCTTTGATCGTCTAATGTAATGTATCTTAATCTTGAGAGTACAAGCAGTAAAGCTTAATCTGGGATATAACTTCAATACGTAAGATAATGCCTTGTTAATTTCGTACTCTAATTTTACCAAAGAACAGTTTATATATTTTATTAAGCTATTGCATAGCTTCTATCGCAGGCCTTGAGTGTGGAATCAGAAATCCAGAAATTCCGTAACGAAAATAATCTAAACTAACACTCCGACCGGTACAGCAGTGATACTTTTTTTAATGACGAATTCTCTAAACGGCCAATAATAATATGTCAAATTTGTGTAAGGAGGTTTTGATCTAAGAGAATAAACTTGGTCGCAGCCTGACTGGACTCCACCTTACAGAAGACCACAGCCAAATGCCATTGTTAACCGACTTCAAAAAGAGGAGGTTATCAATTCGTGTGTATTTTTTTTTAAAATGTTTGTTACCGCATAACTCCGTCATTTATGGACCGATTTGAAAAATTCTTTTTTTGTCTGACTGGACATACTTCCAGTTTGGTCCCATTATCATCAAAAGAAAGTTCTGATGATGGGATCCATGAGGAATTGAGGGAACTCCTCAAAAGTTATAGGCACACATAAAGCAATTTCAATATTTTTAACAACTAATCAATCATTTGCATTTAGAAAGTGTAATTTGGTGAAGTAAAACTGATGCAGAAGACCACAGATGACCACATGAACTTTTCAATAATAAGTATTTTACTGATGGCGATTAGATAATTTTCGGTTATTGTTGCTAAGCAACTATTAATAAGAAATAATGACGTGAATGAATTGAACGCGGATTGCACAGATTAAATATTGCTTTTAATACCTACTTGACCTGTGTTCAGCCCGACGCTCAGTCGATTTTATTCGATTGTAACAAACAAATTTTTGAAAATTTTACAACTTGCCGTACTGAAGTCGCTTTTTTTTTGTTAAAATTATTTTTAGTTTTGTTTTTCTATTTTTACAGGGTCGCAATTCCAGAGTAATGTTCCTCGCATTGTTAGCATCGAGTTATTTTTTTATACTACCTAGGTGGCAAACAAGCACACAGACCACCTGGGCCCCAATTCTGCTAATTTACGGATGGCTCAGTTGAATCTGAATAGATTCTAAATTTAATCTCAGTTGTATTTTTGGTACTCTGCTAATAAATTTAAGAAGAATAGTTGGATTCCAACTATTCTTATGATATTTCTGAGAGGTAGGGCACCATACTAGCGAGCAAGCCCGACTGGGGAAGGACCTCCACCTTACAGAAGACCACAGCCAAATAACTACACACAGCGGTGTAGTTGTGTTCCTGTGTGTGAGTACAGGTCTCCAGCGCTCATCTAGGAATGCGTTTTGAAAGAAACGTATTCCTATCCCAAGGATACTCTCATCATAAAGCCTTGGTGTAAAACAATGGGTTGGCATGCAAGTGATACCTTTGGTATTGCAAGCTTGCATCGTCTACGGTAACTACTTACCACCAGGTGGGCCGTATGCTTGTTTGCCACCCAAGTAGTATTTAAAAAAATGGGGGTGTTTCAATATTTTACTATACCAAGACTAGCATTGTATATGTCACCGGAAAATAACAAGACTCGTAAGTTGATCAATTCAATTAATTCAAACAAAAAAAAAGTAACAAACATCCATCCATCCATACTTACAAACTTTCGCGTTTATAATCTAGCTGTTGCCCGCAGCTCCGCCCGCGTGGATGTCAGTAATCACGATAAAAAGTTGTGTGTTATTCCAGACCAAAATCTATCTCTGTGCCAAATTTCATCCAGATCCGTTCAGTACTTTTTACGTGAAAGAGTTACAAACACCCATCCATCCATACTTACAAACTTTCGCGTTTATAATATTAGTAGGATATATCTATGGAATTTAAAAAAAAAGAAGTATGAAATAGAATAGGTACCTACCTAAGTATGATTATAAAAGTTTAACGGTACGACATTTTGAAGCGTCTTACGATATTACCGTTGCCGTGTCTCTTGTATACAATCGAGGATTATATGGTTTTTTTTTACTACCACGTTTACAAAGGAACGTATAGACGCTTGTAATACCAAGAGCATTACTCGCAGGTTATTACAATATGTTTAGATGGGCAACACGCGTTGGATGTCCTAAGTATTGCATGTGTCGACTGGCTACATCATAATTAGGAAATAGTAAAACTTACCTCAACCTGCATGGTGCCCTATGATCCTTAAACAACTTTTTCTTTTCCAAAAATTTCAACGTAATAATAAACTAGTTGTTGCCCGCGGCTCCGCCCGCGTGGGTGTCGTAAATCAATAAAAAAAAAATTTAATTTCTAAAATAAAAGCAGCCGAAGTTACTCCTTATTACATCAGATATCTACCAGTGACCGTTGCGTCAAAATCGGTCCAGCCGTTTCAGTGAATAGCCAAAAGCCTTCAGGAACAAACAGACAGACAAAAATTGTAAAAAAAAAAAAAATTGCCGTCGTTACGTAAGTCAGCGCTATTGTGTTTGTAATCCTTGTTTGTTGTAGCATAATCCTTACTAATGTGAAAAAATGTGAAAGTTTGTAAGAATGGATGGATGGATGGATGTTTGTTACTCTTTCACGTAAAAACTACTGAAGGATCTGGATGAAATTTGGCACACAGATAGATTATGGTCTGGAATAACACATAGGCTACTTTTTCAGCGATAACCGACATCCACGCGGGCGGAGCCGCGGGCAACAGCTAGTTAGCAATAAGCGGAAGGACTGGCCGTTTTCAACATAACGTACATCTTCACACAAAATTATGTTTCTTAATTGTTAACTTTTTAAAATATGGTTTTATTATTGTTTTTTTGTTTTCCTTTTCTTTCATCTCTTTATCTATAGTTGCGTTTTTTGTGTGTTGGTAAGTCTGTTTGTTGTTTTTGTAATCCTTGTCTTTTACCTTTAATGTCAATAAATTGATTTTCTTTCTAAATTAATTCACGTTTCATTAAATTTATAAAAATAATTTGGTATTTTGTTTAGATAAATGTAGGTTTTACTATAGTGTACTTATTCATATATCTGGTAAGAAGATATTTGCGTACCATAGTCTCTGTCTACCCCAATGGGAGACGTAATGTTATTATGTTTGTATTCATATACTGTATTTAACTCTACTTTCAAAATATAACTTATTTTCGTTATATTATTTAGTCTGTACATTTCTTAGTACCTATATTTTGGTCGTCAACCGCAAAATTTCTGTATTTCAAACAGTGGTTTGTTTGTGCTTCACAACAAGCTTCCATTTAAAATTTCATAGATATCATAAATATGTATGTATGCAAATTTATATGTATTTTAGTTTTATAGAAGATACTGGTGGGACATTCACTCAGCATAAGTAACTAGGATACTTCTATTTGGAGTCATAAATTTAATAAAAATCTAGATTTTCATAGGAAGAGAACCGAGACGCGACTATCGACTATCGGTAGACTATCTTTTGTTTGAACAGAAGTTTTTGAATCACACAAAGTTTGGTGTGGAAATCGAACCCATGACCTCAGGTTTAGCAGTCAGTGTCACTAACCACTAGACCAACAGGCCAGTCGAAATATCAAAGTCTGAAAATTTTTATGACGTGGTTTTAAGGTTGCCATTGATTGATATCCTAATTAAGATTGAAAATAAATCGTAAATAGTGACTCATCTCATGAAATTTGATAGAGTCAAATACTTACCGATATTTAAATTCGTTTATTTTTCCTGCAAGCTCGACTAGAATTAGAATTGCCTTTAAAAAAAAGGTTTAAACAGCGTATAATATTTATTAGGATTAGCGAGATTGCTGAACTATCAAATGATACTTCAAAGCTACAGGTTCACTGCCTCTTTACAAAGAGTTGAGGTCGCAATTCAATTTTCCAACGACAATCAGGTCAATTATGTTCCCGATATCGAAACGACATAGCTTAACTTAGTACATACAAATATTATAAAAGATTCCTTAATTGGATCACTTTCTTATTTCTTTTCTACTTTCTATTTGTTTGTTCTGACTCATTTTGATCGATTACAGCAAAGCAATGGAAGGGTTTTTTTGTTATTTTTCTCCACTATATGTCTTCTACTGGGTCTGTGAATTTCACTTTGTGAAATTTAAATGCAATCGTTATTATTGTTTATTACTGTATTACACTGTAACATTTTGATTGCTTTGCCGAGTTTTAGAATGCAAAATCTTCCGCCTAATAACCTAAACAAATAGTTTTGTTGCGTCATTCAAATATAAATCTCACAATCCTCCATGCGCGCATTAAAGGGGTAGATACGTGAGATTTGGCATAGTTAACGTTTTTACAAAGGAGGACTGCAAAAAATAATTGCAGTCGAATTTCGACCACCGACCCTCTAGTATTATTAATAAGACAGAGACAACATTGCTGTTTTATGACACATTTGGTGCTGTTTTTGTTTTGCGGAAAAGGAATAGCAATATATCGTTTAATAAAAAACTTTAATTCTTTACCGCACACGATAGAAATACAGATAGTGTTACATTGGTATCAATAGCTTTATGTACTTAAGTGCTCTTACAGCAAACCTCTGAGAAGTCGAGCAGCAGCAAACAAAGCTATACTTCTCAATTCAATCAATCAGCCTATCGCAGTCCACTGCTGGACATAGGCCTCTCCCAACACGCGCCATAGCACACGGTCCTCCGCCGTCCCAGAGACCTTTTTAGGTCGTCCTAAAAAGTACTCTGGGACGCACTGGATGTTAACCTAGCCCTACCTAACGCTTACCGAGTCGCGGTCTCCACTTCTTAATTAATTAACAATTTTCTGTTATTTCAATTAAAAACATCCAAAGTAAATAAATAGATATCCTATTATGTTACAATGTTTTCCCGTAACCTGCCTCGAAACACGAACACCGAGCTTATTCCGTGACAATTTATAATCCAATCAAATTGGTACGGTTATTATTTTCAAGGGAAAAACCGCCACGTGACCTTTGTAACCAGAAAGAATAATGATAAGCGTTAGACCTTATCTTTATTCTTTGTTTACGGCTTGTTGTATATTTATTTTTCCACTCCTACGTCTAGTTTTACAGGTGTTAACAATAGATTAACTAATCTTAATTATCTAGGTAACTTGTCATCATCATTACTTATATCAAATAATGCTGTCTTTGTGAATTCATTCAGAGAACAAGAAAACTAGTAATTTTTCCGCCACTTGGTTAATGACATGAAGTGCACACGGTTACGGTGCCCTGCCCAGCAAGTTGGTATACCCAGCCAGTAAATGGGGACTACGACGATGCCACACATACCTAGATGATTATTAATTTTTCTTCTTATTAATTTAAATATATAAGATAAACTCGAATATTTATTTACAGAAACAATATATATATTTTACACTTTATACATCAAATTAAATTTAAAACTTACAAGGTAAAAAATACATAAAAAAAACAAAATAGAAAAAAAAACTGTCGTTCAAAAAAAAAATATTAGTTAACATCACTGTCCATCGGGAACGTGCCCAGAAGGCTAGCAGCATTGCCACGTTGGATGGCAATGCATAAGCATTGAGGGCTGACCTATTTTTCGCACAGAGAATAATCTCTGTGCGAGAAATAGGCCAGTCCTCTCATCATGCGAAGCGTCGATCAGTCGTTTCGCTCATCAAATCTCTGCACAAGGAACGAGCACTCGGACCCCATGAACCGACCGTCTCTACCTCAAACAGCTCAAAAACATAACTACCGACTAAAGGACTATAAGATACTAGACTCAATTGACGTCGCATACGCAGCTCATTAAACCCAGCACAACCAAAATAGGATAGGTACATAAATGGGTAAAATAGGTACTTCCCACTAACGAGTATACCTAATGAATTTATTCTAAATATTCAAGAAAACAAATATATTTTTAAAATAAGATAAAATACATTCAGTACATGTATGTGACTCCCGGTTGTAGGAATCAGGTGTCTAGTGTATATAACACCAAGCTATGTTGGGTCGTTACCGTATGTTCTACTGGTTGTTCTTCTAATAGAAAATTTAGGAAACAATATCACATTTGTCCTATTCATCATTTCAACCCATAAACGGCCAACTGCTTGGAAAGGGTCTCCTTCATACATTTGGAGGGATATTAGCCTCCAAGCCCTACATCACGCTGGGTATAGGGTTTTATTTTGGGTTTTTCCTCTCTTGCAGCGATAATTGTCTGCCTGACTATTCCCTTAGTCGACTCTTACGACACCCTCGGGATGGAACGGAATGGTGACATTTGTGCTCTTGATCCACCTTCACACGGACACTGTTGTTAACACTATTAGAAGGACTTACGGTAGAACAAGGAGGAGGATGCCTATCGCAAATATTATATAAGAAAAACCCAATAGCACTTTGATTAAACCGGCCGGCTGATTCTCTAAGAAACAGCAATGGCAAACTGACAGTTGTGATTGCTCAGTGACGGCTCAATCTATTGACTAAACGTCAAAAAGGGCTCTTACGGAATACCAATTTTTCAATCTGACAGCCAGATTTTGCTCGGTTTTTGCGGTGGCTCGGTGTTTGCTCTTACGGAATACCCCTACGGGAACCTAAACCAAAACGTTATTATCGACATACATAAAAAGGAAGGTAGATTATATATTTGTATATATATTATTATTCTATAAGGGAGCTGCCTTAGTGTAGCTTGCTCACATGTATGGTGCCTTACCTCTCTTTATATCGTTGTTATATTTATTACTAGCTTCCGCCCACGGCTACGCCCGCAAACGTACAATCCCTCGGGAACAGAGTTTTTTCCGGGATAAAAAGTAGCTTATGTGTTATTCCAGACTATAAGCTATCTCTATGCCAAATTTAAAACCAGATCAATTTAGTAGTTTTTGCGTGAAAGAGTGACAAACATCCATACATTCTTACAAACTTTCGCGTTAATTTATAATATTAGTAGGATAGGATATAAAATTCCTTGACAAGTTTTGTCGACTTTGGTCATTTATTTATCCTTTTTTTTCCAGCTATGCCTAACGTGAAAGCAGACGACAAACT
This sequence comes from Trisateles emortualis, assembly GCA_947095525.1. NCBI lineage: Eukaryota > Metazoa > Arthropoda > Insecta > Lepidoptera > Erebidae > Trisateles > Trisateles emortualis. The sequence goes on along the minus strand of OX352741.1, from coordinate 16,546,300 downwards.
GAGCTGTGGTCCAAAGATCAGGCGATGGTGTAGAAGTCGCCGCTGTCAGCTTTGGAGATTGCTTCTGTTGCCATTTATCCCTATATTGGCTCTCATCGTGCAGACCACTTTGTCGCTGAGGAGTTCTATCACAAATGGTAGAGATGTCGCTGATGTTGAAGAACAGGTGCGTTATTTAATGAATATCATAATTTATACCTATTGAAATTGAATAGAGATTAGTTTTTGCGTGTGTGACTTTTCTCACGGAATTAAAAATTCAAAATCCGAGTATTTTTACGTGAAACAGTATCAAAATATGCATCTTCGTGTACGTTTATAATACAAATAGGAAGAAGTTCCTAATACTCGCCGATAATTATAATAGATCTAGAAAAATAAAGTAGATAAATAAAATTTCACAGCCAGCCTACTGCTTTAATCTATACTAATATTATATAAAGCTGAAGAGTTTGTTTGTTCGTTTGGTTAAATGAACTAATCTCAGAAAGTACTGTTTCGATAATAAAAAATATTTTTTTGATGAATAGTGCATTTATCCAGCTATATAACATCACGCTATGATCAATAGGAGCGGAGCAGTAGTGAGATATATTACAAAATCGGGGAAATGTACGTTCCAAATAACCACGCGGACGAAGTCGCAGGCGACCCCTAGGTAATAAAATAAAATGCTGTATTTATAATGAAATATAACGTAATTAACTAAAAAAAACCTTCCATGACTCTTGCACCCTCTTCTTAGCGTAAGAAACTTCGCTAAACCAACATTTTCTTAAAAGTATTTTTATGTTTTCAGTAATGAGATTTTTCTGAACACCATTTTATTGAATTTCATGGTAACCGTCTCAATAGTGACGAAAAAGTCACAAACTTTTACAAAAAACAAAATGGTTTTTATTTGTATAAATTCGTCAGAATCGTTTGACATTTTCCGAAAATCTTCTTTCATTTTATTCTTTTATTTTTTACCAGAATGTATACATGTATTAAAATGTTATTTTCCTCGTGTTAGAAAGTAAAGGATTGTTAGTCTATCAGAGTGGCTCATACATTTTCATGAGACTATGACAGTAACGATGGACGTCTACCAACGTTGTATTTATTAGTTGTGACACTGAACAAATTACTCTTTTTAAACTACTCACTACGGAAAATATTTTGTTTGCGGTGAGCTTTCATGTTGGATATTGGAAAGTTTCGCTTAGTTTTATGTGTAAATTGCTTTATCGATTGGTGCTAAGTCAGCGTCTAGGTTATTATATTATGAATTTTATTGATGAAAATGCGTCAAATAAGATTGGTGTATTCTGCAACTTTTATCTTGTTCTTTTTCGACAAGCCCTGTGTGGCGGAGGACTTTATAAACATACAATCAGACAGAAAGTACACCTAGATTCTTATATAAATACTTTTTGTATTACATTGAGCACACAATTTTTCGTTCCATGAGTTTTTCATGACACCAGGCCTTATCTTCTAATGTGAGAAATTTCGCCAATGATTATATCAATATTTTATCGGTTTATTTAGTTTAGTTTCTACGGTTAAATTCAGACTTAAATTGAAGTTTTTTTTCCTTTAAAAAATCACAACTCCCGCACTAGAGAACATGCTCTGTGTCGCGGGGGACTTAACAAAGATACAATTAACGGACACAAATTATACCTAGATTCAGAACAACTATTTGTGGGTCACACAAAGTTTTGTCCTGTGTGGGAATTGAACCCACAACCTCGTGCACAGCTGGCGTATACAGCGGCCACTGGACCACCGAAGCAGTCAGTTAAATAAACCCAATTATTTTCTCTTACGCAAGGGTTGACTGGCATTACAATTCGCCTTTGTACCTACACAAATTTTGTGCAAAATATTATCACCCAGAGCAGAGTCATTTTGTTTTTAAGAAAAAGTTTTAAGGAGTTCACTCGCACGTTGCCGACTACCTGGGTCGGCAACGTGCGAGTGAACTCCTTGTGATGCAAGCGCCCATAGGCTACGGTAACTGGTTACCTAACAGGCGGGTCGTATTTGCTTTCTTAGTAGTATAAAAAATAACTGTCTTTTAAAATATCATTTGCCAACAGGTGAGCAGAGCAACGGAGTTGGGTAAACTGGTGACGCGGTTACAACAGGAACGATCTGAAGTCGCTTTCTTTATCTTCACTAATGGAAGTACCTTAAGGTGAGCAAAATTAGCGCGTAACCTTTTTTTTTTGAAAAGACAACTCCCGCACTAGAGAACAAGCTCTGTGTCGCGGGAGACTTTACAAACATACAATTAACGGACACAAATTACACCCAGACTCAGAACAATTCTTTGTGGGTCACACAAAGTTTTGTCCTGTGTGGGAATCGAACCCACAACCTCGTGCACAGCAGGCGCATACTGCGGCCACTGGACCACCGAGGCAGTTATTTGGTTGCTAATAAGATGTAGGTCTTTCCACAGACGGGCTTGCCCTCTTGTATGGTATCTACAAGCTGGTTACTACAAGGGACTGGGTACACTAAATAAGTACCCACTGTGTGTAAGTACAGGTTTTCCTATCTTAGGGGTACTCCATCATAAAAATCTGGTATAAAAATTTTGGGTCGGGAACACGCACACCTCTAGTAGGTATGGCAAGCATCCATAGGCTACGGTTACCGCTTATCATCAGACGGGCACATTAAAATTAAATACGTTTTTTAGACTTGTTTCTGTATAAAATGAGCACTTAAAACATGAAAGGACAAAAAGGGAAGACTCAACACAATATTAATAATAGACAATATAGCTTTTACTCATAAAAATACAAACATAATGTTGATACACTCGTAACAGTCGTAACAATCGGCGGGTATCGATATCCTGCCTCGCGAGGAATGCCGCTCGAAGCGAGGCCTTGTTATGTAGAGACGCGTTTGCCTCGCGAGGCAATTTCAACAAGCACCAGATGAACTCATCAATTGCATAAAAAATTCACATACTATCACCAACGACGACGATGTTCCACTTCCTTGAAGGACATAATACCTCACACTAACCGCAATAAATTGTTCTAACAATAAATGATGTCATATTTGTGCATATTACCTACATGATTATTTATTTTCTATTAAAAAAGTAAATTGGGACTATTATAAGTTACACTATCAACTATCACAATTTGGTATCTACTTTAGTAATTGGGTAGGTACTATTTTGTGTTTTAAAGTAAGGTTCTAGATTTAATTCATAATGCATTATATAGGCGCATACTGCGGCTTCTGTGCACGTGGTTGTGGGTTCGATTCCCACACAGGACAAAACTTTGTGGGACCCATAAAGAATTGTTCTGAGTTTGGGTGTAATTTGTGTCCGTTAATTCTATGTTTGTAATAAAGTCCCCCGCGACACAGAGCTTGTTCTCTAGTGCGGGAGTTGTCTTTAAAAAAATAAATTTAAATAAATAAAAATTCCCAGATCAACCATTGTTATAAAGAGAAAGACTTTTGGTTACGGTGGCTGATCTCGAGGGAGACTAGCCATCTGCGTGGGAAACATTACAGTGCACAAGTGTGACTGTCACACAGGAGCATTTTTATTCTCTCACTCTCATATACCTCTATGTGCTTTCCGAGGCACGGGGGTAAAAACACCGCCAATCACTAAACTTGAATTTCTTATCGTTTTTTTTGTAAACTTATTGATAGAATTTCTTGACAGAAAAAACCCAATTTTAACTTTTTTTGTCTCGACTCAGAAATCGAGCGTCGCACTCAGCGACCGCAGGGCGAACGAAGCAGTCATTATGATAATAATATTATAATACAACATAGCTAATAAGAGTTTTTCTTTGTCAGATCGAATCTATCGCAACGGTTTGCTGGGACAAACCGGGCTATAGCTCAGATGGGATCCCTTCCAGCCCTGGTCTTCAAAAACAGATCGAAACCTGTCGACGGAGACTATTTCCAGACTGAGCTTGAAGTTCTAAGGTAAACTGATTATAATGTATTTTTAATTTTATATCTTTACTTATATAATATTAAAAAGAGGTAATTTTGTGAGGTTGTAGGGGGTAATCTCTGATCTCTCTAAGGGGGATCTACGAAACCGATTTTAGGCTATAAAAATCATATCTCATAAGATGTTATTAAAGTTTAACATTTAACTCTTTTAACAGACTTCAAAAACGAGCGAAAAATTTTTTTTTTTCTCACAAGACATAGATACTTCCAGTTTGGTCCCATTTTTATCAAAAGAAAGTTTTTATGATGGAATCCATAAGGAATTGAGGGAACTTCTCAAAAATTATAGGCATACATATCGTAATTTTAATATTTTTAACAACAAACATTTGCATTCAGAAAGTGTAATTTCGTGAAGTGAAACTTATGAAAAAGACGGCAGGTGACCATCTGAACTTCACAATTATAAGTATTTCGCGGATGGCAATTACATAAGCTTCGATTAAGGTTGTTTATCACTAATCAATAATGAGTCAAATGAAAATAGTGAACTGAACTGATAATGAAGCCGGAAGGTATGCAACGGAACTCCATAATTAAACAATGTAATCAAGTCGTTTTTGGGCTCTGTTCATGAGATGCACTTTAGCTGTAAATAATCAGATTTATAAAAAAACCCGTCTTGAAGAGAGGAAAGTGTGATAAGTGTTTGTATAAAAGATTATCCTGTTTGAATATATTTGAATAGACTTGGGATTTTAAAGTTTTTGAAAATTCTACAATTTGCCGTACTGAAGTCGGTTTATTTGTTAAAATTATTCTCAATTATGAACCATTTTTGAGCTACACATTCTTCGAAAACATAAATTTTCACAATTTCAGACAAAAAATTATAAAGCAGAAAATAACCAATGACACAGCCAAGCTCCAGAATCAAACCCAGGAACTCACAATCAGCCGTAAACATAACCTTACGCTTATGTTGAAGAATCAGAACTTTTAAACTAAAAGCATATTTTTTGGCTTACGTAGATCTTGGATATACATAGGTAGCGCAATATGAGTGATGTATCTAATATGTAACAGCATAGAGAGCTATCATAACATGTCTAGAAGACTGATGTATATCGAATATTAAATTGACAGAAAGATATTTTCTAGAAATGTCAGATAAGCAAGAATATTCATAAGCCGTCGCGCGTGGTGCCATGAATAATAATATTATAGAGTACAGAGCATTGTGAGCTCATTTTTATACTACCAAGGAGGCAAACAAGCATACGGTCGGCCTAATGGTAAGCAGTTACCGTAGCCTATGGACGCTTGCAACACCAGGGGTATAACTCGCGCGTTGCCGACCCTTTAGAAACTTATAAGTCCTTTCTTGAAGAATTCCATGCTATAGTCTATGGGGAAAACCTCAGCAGGGAGCTCATTTAATAACCTAATCGTACGTAGGAGGAAATTCCTCTGAAACCGTACAGTGCGCCACGATAGAGGTTCTAAAATGTGAGGATGAACTCCCTGTATTATTTGTATGAAGTCTATAAACGTATAATTTATTTTTAGATAAAAGAACGGGTCTTAGTAAAACAAGTTTTAATAGTTTCCCAGTCGGGTTTGACCTTTCCCTTGACCCTTCCCAGTCCCTTGTAGTAACCAGCTTGTAGATACCATACAAGAAGGCAAGCCCGTCTGTGGAAAGACCTACACCTTACTAGCAACCAAATAACTGGCTTGGTGGTCCAGTGGTCGCAGTATGCGCCTGCTGTGCACGAGGTTGTGGGTTCGATTCCCACACAGAACAAAATTTTGTGTGACCCACAAAGAGTTGTTCTGGGTCTGGGTGTAATTTGTGTCCGTTAATTGTATGTTTGTAAAGTCCCCCGCGACACAGCGCTTGTTCTCTAGTGCGGGAGTTGTCTTTAAAAAAAAAAAAAAAAAAAACTACACACTTTGGTATAATTGTGTTCCTGTGCGTGTAGACATGATGCGTTTTTAAGCTTGTGTTGTAATGACTTATTAGAAGAGTGAAAAGAATATAATAAGTATCAAATTCAAACTCAAAATTCATTTAGGTTACAAAGTAACACTTATGAAGGTCATAAATTATGAATAGAGAGAAAGATGATATCTGCAAAATTTTCCTACGGCTAGTTCGTTGACGTAGAACCTTGAGAAGAACTAGCAAAAAACTCAGGCCACTCTTTTAAATCGCCAGATAGTTACAATCTTTTGTAAAATACAAGTATGATAGCAATAGTCAATAGTCAAAACACGATACTTATTTTATTGATAAAATAAGGTAATCGTAATTAGTACCTACTGGTCGTGCGCGAAAAAAAGGTGTTAAAGAACGCTTCAATTTACATATTGCTATTAAAGAATAAGGCAATATGTGAATAGTGACAATTTTCGTTGTAAAATTTAACGTTTTGCTACTAAATAAATAAACAAAAAAAAAGAAAAAGTACAGAATTATCACTAGAATTCACAATGTGCCTCACGTCACAAATTAAAACTTATGTTCTAAGCTGATTTATTCTAAATTAAACAAACAACTATATAATGCAACTAATTCCAAGACTTTTTGTCGTTCAAATAATATAATCATTTATTGTATAATAGCCAACCCTATGAGATGATTTTTGATAGTAGGTTTAAATTTGTGTAAGGGCAGCCTTGCCCCACAGCAATATGCCATAGGACATGACGCTCTGAAAATAACTAAAATAAACTAATCTAGCCGTATCTACATCAGTAAGTTGTTTTACTTTACTAACTGCAAAAGCCGCAGAGCTAAGCTTACTGCTTAGCTTATGAATAAGTAAACATGTCAGAACGTATTAAGTGGACATATAAAGTCTCTGCACATCCCACGATTAAACAAACGTGACTCTATTGTCTGCTCTATATTATCTATACGAATATTATGTATGCGAAAGTTTAGATTCATGGATGGATATTTGTTACTCAATCTTGACTGCCTTGGTGGTCCAGTGGGTGCAGTATGCGCCTGCTGTGCACGAGGTTGTGGGTTCGATTCCCACACAGGGACAAAATTTTGTGTCACCCACAAAGAGTTGTCCTGAGTCTGGGTGTAATTTGTGTCCGTTAATTGTATGATTGTAAAGTCCCCCGCGACACAGAGCTTGTTCTCTAGTGCGGGAGTTGTCTTTAAAAAAAAAACACATCAAAACGGCTCATTGGATCACTGTTCCCGTCGTATTTTACGCGCGTGCCAAGCCGCGGGTGGAAGGTGGGAGAAAACTTTTCTATACAAAAAAAAAACCCTTTCATTACAAACAAATTGACATTTGCTAGTACTTTACATTCAATACAGACTAGTTTCGTTATTTACATTAAACAGTAATAAAATTCAACGTGCACTATTAATCTTTATTTGTTGTGATCGGATAGTAATAGAAATCGCTTAGTTCACCTGCAACTAAGTAATTTATTGATGCTATTGTAGATACAATCGTCTCTTTATTACTTACTAATAAATTCTGTTCAAGCTTAAGGTAATGTGTTTGATCTTTAGTAAGCTTTGTACTTTTTGTTATACTTTTTAGGTGGCAAACAAACATACGGTCCGCCTGATGTTTAGCAGTTACTGTAGCCTATACATGCTTGCAATACCAGAAGTATCACTTGCATGTTGCCAACCCATTTTTTTACATCATTGATTTATGATGGGAGTATCCCTGGGATAGGAAAACGTTTCTTATAAAACGCATCCCTATATGAGCGCTGAAGACCTGTACTCACACACAGGAATACAACTACACCACTGTGTGTAGTTATATTTGTACTAAATGAGTCGATGTGATTTAAAGTCGTATAATAGTAACAACTCATATTATGTCTTATTGTGCACCACGGGTTTATCTATCTCTCTATCAAGAGAGCTAATCTCAGTGCTGCCTGTGCCCGATGGTTTAAGACTATTTACACACGCTGGCTCGACTGGAGAAACAGAAGAACACTGACAAAAAACAAAACATATAGCGGTGTAGTTGTGTTCCTGTGTGTGAGTACAGGTCTCCTATGCTCATTTAGAATTGCGTTTTGATAGAATTGTTTTCCTATCCCAGGGATACTCCCATCATAAATCCCTGGTATAAAAAAAGGGTCGGCAACACGCAATTGATACCCCTGGTAGGTATTGCAAACGGTAACTGCTTAACATCAGTCGAGCCGTATGCTTGTTTGCCACCTAAGTAGTATAAAAAAAAGTAACAAACCTTCACGGAAGATTTTAACAAACATATAATTTAAGGACTCAAAGTACATGGAACAATTATCTGAGACTCACATAATAGACTAAACTAAAGCGTGGGAGAACTAAAGTGACCAACATAGCTCTAAGAATTGCGTCAATTAAGTGGCAATGGGCAGGGCATATAGCTCGCACAACCGATGGCCGTTGGGGCAGAAAGGTTCTAGAGTGGCGACCACGAACTGGCAGACGCAGCGTGGGCAGGCCTCCAACAAGGTGGACCGACGACCTGGTAAAGGTTGCGGGCAACCGATGGACAAGGTCAGCTCAGGACCGAAAGATGTGGAAAACCTTGGGGGAGGCCTATGTCCAGCAGTGGACGTCTTATGGCTGAGATGGAACATAATAAACCATACATTCAGTACCTAAATCTTTTTCTGCCCAAGCCGTACGTTTGTGGAATAAATTGCTAATTGAAATAAGGAAAGCACAATCTCTTAATATATTTAAAAGTATGTTAAAAGAGTATTATCTGAAAGCATGAATAAAAAAAGTCCTTAAGCAATTATCTTTAGTATAGGAATATGTATTATGTATGTATTTAAGTGTGTATGTATTGTTATATATATTATACATGTACGTATATTTTTACAATGCAATATTGTATTTAACTATTTAAAATTAAGTGTAAATAAAATAAACTACACCATCACTTGTTTTTAAACGTTCTGGTCATTCCTGTCTATCCCAAGGTTGCCTGGAAGAAATCGCACTTAGCGATAAGGCCGCCCATTGTACAAGATTATTTATAAGTAAGCTTTTGTAATTTCATGGTGTACAATAAAGAATTATCATTATCTATCTAACTAAAGTATATTTAAAGCTTTAAGTGAAAAACATAAAGTGATAAAAAATCGTTCATCTTTATCTCAGCAACGATGAAGAGGGGTGGGGTGACTCAAAGGAGGTACACGGGTTGCGTAATTATTCTCTAGAGTTAAATTTGTCCCACAAGTTCCATCGATCGATCAAAATACTCGAGACAAGTTTCATTACTTAGTTCGAAACTAGGTGCAATTTACTATGTTAGAAAATTTTACCTCAAGTTTAATTATTGTTTAACTATCTTGTGACTGTTTGCAGAGTATTGAAAATAAGCTGTTTACTCTTTGTTAAATCCTATTAATATTATAAACGCGAAAGTTTGTAAGTATGGATGGATGGATGGATGTTTGTTACTCTTACACGTAAAAACTACTGAACGTATCTGGATGAAATTTGGCACAGATATAGATTATGGTCTGCAATAACACATGGGTTGGACCTTCCTTTTAAGTATGTAAATACCTGTGCCAGGAGGGCCCGCTCTTTTATGGTGAACATGTGACTTTTATTTCATACTTAAATATATTACAAAAGCATTGTATGTAAACTTAATTACTATTACAAAAAAATATAGTTTGAGAGTAAAAAGGTGGTATGTACAATATGTACCTATTATAATAATATGTAAGCGCGTATGACGTCCTTATAGCGATTTATTTTGAACTATTTATTTCATCATCTCAACCCATAAACGTCCCACTGCTGGGCACGGGTCTCCTCCAAATATTTGAGGGATATTAGCCTACTATACCACGCTGGCCAGACGGATTGGAATAGGGTTTTATTTCGAGTTTTCCCTCTCTTCCGGTGGATATTGTCTGCTAGACTTACTCCCTTAGTCGACTCTTACGACACCCTCGGGATAGAAGGGGGTGGTGACATTTGTATTCTTAATCCGTCACCACACGGATAACTAGTTATTTGTAAAATGTTAATTTTAACTTGCTTGAAAGAACATCATAACACGCTTCTTGAGTTCAGAATCTTAACAGACGTTAATGTCAAGAATATATAAAAAAGTAGTCTAAAAAGTGTCTGTAATAGCACACGGCTACTTTTCATTCCGGAAATATACTGTTTTCGGAAAAATACTAGCGAGCAAGTCCGACTGGGGAGGGACCTCCGACTGGGGAGGGACCTCCAACTTACAGAAGGCCACAGCCAAATAACTACATACAGCGATGTAGTTGTGCTCCTGTGTCTTCAGCGCTCATTTAGAAATTCGTTCTTCAGATTTTCGTTTAAAAAAAATGGGTTGGCAACACGCAAGTGATACCTCTGGTTTGCAAGCGTCCATAGGCTAAGGTAACTGCTTAACACCAGGCGGGCCGTAAGCTTGTTTGCCACCCAAGCAGTATATAAAAAACAAACATGCCTCTGTCCCACAGTAACATTAATAAGCCCTTTCATATTAATAAGCGCGGACAAAGTCGCCGAAGCACTTAGAACCATCTATACTAATATTATAAAGCTGAAGAGTTTGTTTGTTTGGTTGGACGCGCTAATCTCAGAAAGTACTGCTTCAATTGGAAAAAAACTTGCATTTATCCAGGAAGGCTATAGGCTATATAACATCACGCTATGATCAATAAGAGCGGAGCAGTAGTGAGATATGATGCAAAATCGGGGAAAATATTCCAAATTACCACGCGGACGAATTCGCGGGTGACGTCTAGTAACGTATAATTCCAGTATGCAAATTAAGAACAAAAACATTATTAATTATATAGAAAGCTTGCATGATGCACCTTTAACATTTTCCATAATATCTTAATGATCTAATATGCCATAATGGATGTAACCGTTGGCACTCCTACACTCAGTAATGGTGTTTGTTTGGCTCGTTAAAATCCCATGAACTAACCACTCTTTCATATAGGTAATCACTCTTAAAAGTATTATAGGTTTCTTGTAATGATGTTTTAACCACCCATGCATAAAAGGGAGTGGCAAACGATAGGCTATCATGGAATAAGGAAGAGGAGCAGCACTGTAGTGGGACGAAGAGTAGTAATAGCAACCTATATAATAATTTGTCCCACTGTTGGGCACGGATCTCCTCTCCTCTATCAAGAGAGAGAAGGTTTAGGCCTTAATTCACACACGCTGGCCTAATGCGAGTTGGTGAATCAGATTGTCTTTTCAGAATTTATTCTAAGACATGTGGGTTTCCTGACGATATTTTTCCTTCACTGTTAGCAGATAGTAAATCATTTAATTAGTACATAAAGTGATATTCAAATTAGAACTGCCATCGGGGATCGAACTCACACGTTGCGTGCAAGTCGGTTACTTTCCCACTCGGCCACCACCGCACCCAGACAGACTACAGAGTATTAATAATAAAAAAATATAAAATTTATTCGTTTATTTGTGTATCTGTATGTTAGTAACATCATGGTCCCCAAATAGATGGTCCGATTTTTATTCAGATTTTGAGTTGAAATTGAATGTATAACTTCGAGTTTCGTTGTGGAAAGAATTACGTGAATGTGGGTATGGAGTCTAGTAATTTAAAAAAAAACATGCTTAGGCGAAATTTGTACCGATATTAGAAGATATTAATAGTAGATATTAATAGTAGTACGAGGGTATCCATATACCATTAGTAATTGGAAAAGCAATAATAATATCCTAAGTACATCTTATAGATAGACATTTCTTCACACTTTCGTATTTCTGTCCAATTTACAGTCAATAGATATTGCGCAACGAACACTTGATACCATCCAGCATTCCAATCCATGCAGGATGTTATCTTGTGTTTATTGTGCTAAATTGAATAACTGTTGCTGAGGCGCAATCGCCACATAAACAATTATTCAATTTAGCCTATTATCACAGTCTACGATATGCTTCTGAGTCACATGAAAACATACGTCACAGGACATCTCTCATGGAATTAACATACGTCATGACACCATATTTTTTACTAGGTAATATACACACACATCCACACACCCACACGCACGCACTTAAATTAAACTTTTAATTTGCTTTTTTTTAATTTTATTTTTGTTAATATTACACAGTACCTATATGAAAGAAAAAGCGGTGTCTTCTGGCACAGGCATTTTCATGCTTAAAAGGAGACGCCAACAACTATGTTTAAAATAATAGTGTAATAATGCAATAAAACATTTTGATTTGATTTTTAAGCTATTGCATATCTTCTATCGCGGGCCTTGAGCGTGGAGGCTGAATCCAGAAATTCCGTAACGAAAATAACCTATTATAACACCCCCCACTCCGACCGTCACAGCGGTGATACTTTTTTAATGACGAATTCTCTAAACGGCCAATAATAATAATAATATTATGTCAAATTTTTGTAAGGACGTTTTGATCTAAGAGAATAAAAAATAAGTAAAGAATAAATTAAAGGTCAAATAGTAGTTTATTATATATTTTTATGAATCATTGAGAATAAAATAAAATGATTTAGATAATTCTGTAAAGTATTTTTTTATTTGTTTCGATAGAAAAATCATACTAAAAAATATGCAATAGCTTTACCGCGGCAGTCCCCGAGTGCCACACTTCTTTTTGGATACATTTGCCTGCACGGTTGGTGGTTATCTCGCCATTTACCACTGCGTGGCGTGTTGTGGATTTATAAATAGCAGATGCAAAAGCAAAATGACAGATTTTAACGTTTCTAAAACCATACTAATTATAATAATAAATACTAGATCTTCTTGATTTTTTATAAAATAAAATACATAAATACAGTTGGGGCAGAAAGGTTCTAGAGTGGCGACCACGAACTGGCAGACGCAGCGTGGGCAGACCTCCAACAAGGTGGACCGACGACCTGGTAAAGGTCGCGGGCAACCGATGGACAATGTCAGCTCAGGACCGAACGATGTATTATGATTTATTTTAAGAATATTAAACCCGTAGATGCTGTGTAGTATAGATTTTCAAAATTAGTCATCATGCCTCCGGCGACACAGGGCTTGTTCCCAAGTACAGGAGTTGTCTTTAAAAACAGAAAAATACAAATTCATAAACACATAGGTAGATACGTGGAGGGAGACTATCATGCCCATTTCGTTCACCATAGGTATACATTATACTGCTTACCTACCTCAATATTCTTAGTCTTCAATTATCATTATGATCTCAGTCGTAATCTGTTCACTACTGGACATACGCATACTCATACATACTGGATATAAGAGAGGTAGGGCACCATACTAGCGAGCAAGCCCGACTGGGGAAGGACCTCCACCTTACAGAAGACCACAGCCAAATGACTACATACAGCGGTGTAATTGTGTTCCTGTGTGTGAGTACAGGTCTCCAGCGCTCATTTAGGAATACGTTTTGAAAGAAACGTATTCCTATCCCAGGGTTACTTCCATCTTAAAGCCCTGGTGTAAAAAAATGGGTTGGCAACACGCAAGTGATACCTCTGGTAATGCAAGCGTCTATAGGCTACGGATACTGCTTAACATCAGGCGGGCCGTATGCTTGTTTGCCACCCAAGTAGTATAAAAAAAAAAAAAAAAAAAACGCCATCACCAAAAATTTCCACAGGATTTAGCCTTCCGCAAAATAAAGAAATGAAAGGTATTTTCCATATATAGGCATGTGTTTTCAGGACACCTATAAATAGGACAATAAAAAAAATATCTCTATATTTACACACTTATTAATGGGCTACCCTCTTCATAAAATGATCGTTAACTGTTTTATAGGCAATTTATTATAGAAATCGTAAAAAATCGTAACAATTGTGAATTATTCTATAGAGGGGGGAATGACCTTCGTCTCATATTTTTGACATTGTCTCACCTTAGTGACATTTAACATGTTTTTTTTTAATTTATTATATGGACTTTGTCGCTGAGCGATTACATCGTCCTATGTGGACAACAATTAAATAAAAACAATACAAAAAAGAAATGAAATCTTAAACTAACTTAAGCCTAGATCTACCAACTTTATAAGGATTTGTACATCCTGTGACCCTGGATTAGATAACATACCATTCACAAGACCAACCAATATGGTCTTATTTTTATCAAAGTTGGACATTCTGAACACATTTAACATGTTGCTTGGCCATAATAAAAGCTTTACTCACGCAAATTCATTTTTTGAAATGAAAACTTCTTTAGGCGCGTTAACTTTTTGGGTGAACAAAAATCATTTCATCAGTCACAAAGCGTTTTTCATGATTTCAGGGGACAAAAATATTTGTGTACACATATATTATTATATACTAGGGGTCGCCCGCGACTTCATCCACGTGGTAATTTGGAATATTTTCCCCGATTTTGCAACATATCTCACTACTGCTCCGCTCCTATTGATCATAGCGTGATGTTATATAGCCTATAGCCTTCCTAGATAAATGCAATATTCAACAAAAAAAGATTTTTTCTAATCGAACCAGTACTTTCTGAGATTAGCGCGTTCAACCAAACAAACAAACAAACCCTTCACCTTTATAATATTATTATTATAGTATAGATAATAAATAGGTATGTGTATATAAAGTTGCATAAATGTTAGAGTTCTATGTACAAATAATTATTTCAATACCTAGTTGCACATTTTTTATGTTTATTTGATAATTCTGATTGTTTTTAAAAGTTTTACTTATTATAAAACAAATTATGCGGATCAATAAATACAGTGAAACCTATAATAGATAACAGTATTCTTATAGATTTCGCAATGTAATATCCCTTACTTGTCTCAGACTAAACACAGACAGACTCTATAGACAGATAGTTTTTATATTGGTATGTAGATTTTGAATTAGAATTGAAACCATGATTACTTATGAACGATGAGGCCGAGGTGAAACAAATTGCTCTACCGTCCGCTGTGATTAATCGATGACGCGTGCGCGGGAAGCACGCGCTCGCCGCCGCATGTGTCTGCGCGCATGCGAACGCCCGCGCTGCGCCCGCGCCGGTCGCAAAATAATAACAATAACTTCTCACCGTCTGCGTCTGTCTCTATGTACACTTATATCTTCTAAAATACGCTACAGATATTGATGCTATTTTCACTATCATTTAGAAAATTAGTTTCAGCATGGTTATATGTTATAATATTATAACATATAGCCCTGCCGAAACTAATTTTCTTCATATATAATAATACGTAGGAGTATATGAGATATAATTGAGAAATCCTAAAAAACCAAAGTTAAACGATGCGGTGGCTAGTTTACTATAAAACGTTATAAGTTTATTTATATGGCATAAATTCCTTTAATTGAAATGTATGACATTTATAATAATTATGCTTTATCAATCTTATATTATTACATAAAAATGAATCCCTATTTCCCTTTGTCACCGCGGCATCACGCGTGAACGGCTGGACCGATTTCGGTAATTCTTTTTTTGTTGTGTTTGTTATTGTCATGAGAAGGTTCTAATGTAAAAAAAATAAAGTTGCGCTGAAAATAGTTTAACCCGGACGAAATCGGGGCGGGCCGCTAGTTAAACATTGATTGAGTATGACAATTTGTACCGTGTCTACAGAGCCTCTAGACAAGTGGCATAAGCGATAATCGAATCGAAAAGTCAAAAAGAAAATGTATGGGATTTGACGTAAGTTTACGACATTAAATCGTAGATTCACGTCAAATTCCATCCATTTTATTTTTTGACTTTTTGATTTGAGGTATTCCTCGAAGCGCTACCATTTTGAAGCGCACCTAATGAAGCGCTCCTTTTTTATTCCTCGGAGCGCACCTTTTAGAAGAAATAAAATGATCTATGTATATGTATACTGTGTATAGGTATATGTGTAATATTTGGGTGAACAAAAGCGTGAAACTCGCGTTAACATTACCGCTCGCGCTCGATGATACAATTCACAAGTTACTTAGTTTTTACTTCTATCGGCAGTGCCCAAAGACTGCACCGCATGTTTTTTTTTATTCAGTTTATTACCTAAGAGTCTATAAAGATTCATTTTAGCTACCTTATGGTCTAAATTACCGACCCAGTTGGTTAAATTGAAACAAAGCTTGGACCTCAATTTTGTTGGATTTTGAAAAATCTATTAAAAATATGTTCATTCATTACATACTTAATAAAAGTAAAGCCAAAAAGTTTTTCGTTTATTTTATACAACAGACTTATGTAAAAAAAAACATTTTAATTATGGATAGAAAATGAATATTAGGTTTACTAGGTCTAGGTGTAATTTCAGACAAAGAACAAAGAATCGTGCTTATAATCTATACTAATATTATAAAAGCTGTAGAGTTTGTTTGTTTGGTTGAACGCGCTAATCTCAGAAAGTACTGGTTCGATTAGAAAAAATCTTTTTTTGTTGAATAGTGCATTTATCCAGGAAGGCTATAGGCTATATAACATCACGCTATGATCAATAGGAGTGGAGCAGTAGTGAGATATGTTGCAAAATCGGGGAAAATATTCCAAATTACTACGCGGACGAAGTCGCGGGCGATCCCTAGTATATATAATACACAAACATTTTTGTCCAAAGGCACCCCAGCTCATCACGCCAGCGTTTCGGTGTCTACCGCAACGGTATTATTATTAGAGAATATTCTGCCTAAGATAATTACTGCTGCAGCGCTGTCTACTGATTTATTTTAGTGATTTGAATATTTATGAGGGATAGATCTGGAATAAATGCTGTGGAAAATTTTGGGGATTAACTCAATGTCAGTTGAATTCGATAGGATCGGATACAAAATCATGTATTTAATTAGTTTTAAACTTAATTTTTAATATTTATTATTATTTACTATCATCATCATCATCTCAGCCACAAGACGTCCACTGCTGGACATAGGCCTCCCCCAAGGATTTCCACAACTCTCGATCTTGAGCAGACCTTGTCCATCGGTTGCCCGCAACCTTTACCAGGTCGTCGGTCCACCTTGTTGCAGGCCTGCCCACGCTTCGTCTTCCAGTTCCTGGTCGCCACTCTAGAACCTTTCTGCCCCAACGGCCATCAGTTCTGTGAGCTATGTGACCGGCCCATTGCCACTTAATGGAAGCAATATTTACTATAATAATAACTATTTTGCGCCAACGGTTTCACCCGCTTGAGTAATCAAGATCAGTGTTTTTTTTTCGAAATAAAATATAACCTATCTTCTATTCCAGACTATATTCTATCTCTGTGCTAAATTACATCCAGATTCGTTTAGCCGTTTTGGCATGGTTGAGTAACAAACATTCATGCATTCAAACTTTATCATTCGTAATATCAGTATAGATTGTTAAATCAGCAATAAAAATACGCTCCTTAAAAAAAGCAACTGTTTACTTGATATCTTCGTAGTTCACGTGATACACCTCGCTGACAGACAGACACACAGCTGACACAGCGAAGGTTAAGTAACCTCTCACACACTG
This sequence comes from Trisateles emortualis, assembly GCA_947095525.1. Lineage (NCBI taxonomy): Eukaryota > Metazoa > Arthropoda > Insecta > Lepidoptera > Erebidae > Trisateles > Trisateles emortualis. The sequence goes on along the minus strand of OX352741.1, from coordinate 16,528,891 downwards.
TCTAGCAGACACGAGAGGTTGTCTAGCCTTGTAGTACTTTTATAGCGACGAGACGAATTTGTATTACTACATCTTATACTCGTAGGTAATTAAAGAGAGTACTAAAATTAAAGCGCCTGCTCCTCTAGACAAGTGACTTAAATGGTAGTCCAATAGAATAGAAAGAAAATGTATGCATACTCTATTTATGGATAAGCATAATTTGTTTTTATAACTAGTGTATAAATTACTAGGGGTCGCCCGCGACTTCATCCGCGTGGTAACATATCTCACTACTGCTCCGCTCCTATTGATCATAGCGTGATGTTATATAGCCTATAAGCCTTCCTGGATAAATGCAATATTCAATAAAAGATTTTTTCTAATCAACCAGTACTTTCTGAGATTAGCGCGTTCAACCAAACAAACAAACAAACCCTTCACCTTTATAATATTATTATTATAGTATAGATAATAAATAGGTATGTATATATAAAGTTGCATAAATGTTAGAGTTCTATGTACAAATAATTATTTCAATACCTAGTTGCACATTTTTTATGTTTATTTGATAATTCTGATTGTTTTTAAAAGTTTTACTTATTATAAAACAAATTATGCGGATCAATAAATACAGTGATACCTATAATAGATAACAGTATTCTTATAGATTTCGCAATGTAATATCCCTTACTTGTCTCAGACTAAACACAGACAGATTCCTATAGACCTATAGTTTTGATATTGGTATGTAGATTTTGAATTAGAATTGAAACCATGATTACTTATGAACGATGAGGCCGAGGTGAAACAAATTGCTCTAACGTCCGCTGTGATTCATTGATGACGCGTGCGCGGGGAGCACGCGCCCGCCGCCGCGTGTGTCTGCGCCATATGCGAACGCCGCCCGCGCTGCGCCCGCGCCGGTCGCAAAATAATAAAAATAACTTCTCACCGTCTGCGTCTGTCTCTATGTACACTTATATCTTCTAAACTACGCTACAGATATTAATGCGATTTTCACTATCATTTAGAAAATTACTTTCGGCATGGTTATATGTTTTATAATATTATAACATATAGCCCTGCCGAAACTAATTTTCTTCATATATAATAATATGAGATATAATTGAGAAATCCTAAAAACCCAAAGTTAAACGAGACGGTGGTTACGTAGTAACTATTTATTAATCTGTGACGGTGGCTAGTATACTATAAAACGTTATTTTAAGTTTATTTATGGTATAAATTCCTTTAATTGAAATGTATGACATTTATAATAATTATGCTTTATCAATCTTATAATATAAAAATTAATCCCTATTTCCCTTTGTCACCGCGCGCGGCATCACGCGTGAACGGCTGGACCGATTTCGGTAATTCTTTATTTGTTGTGTTTGTTATTGTCAGGAGAAGGTTCTTATGTAAAAAAAAAGAAAGTTGCGTTGAAAATAGTTTAACCCGGACGAAATCGGGGCTGGCTGCTAAAAATAAAGTTCATATTTAAATAACGATTGAGTATGACAATTTGTACCGTGTCTACAGAGCCTCTAGACAAGTGGCATAAGCGATGGTCGAATCGAAAAGTCAAAAAAGAAAATGTATGGGATTTGACGCAAGTTTATGACATCATGTCAAATTCCATACATTTTATATTTTGACTTTTTGATTTGAGGTATTCCTGGAAGCGCTAAGGTGCATTTTGAATCGCACCTAATGAAGCGCTCCTTTTTTATTCCTCGGAGCGCACCTTTTAGGAGAAATAAAATTTTAATGTTTTTAATTGCTATCGGGAGCGCTCCTAAAAGGTGCGCTCCAAGGAATAAAAAAGGAGCGCTTCAAAATGGTAGCGCTTCGAGGAATGCCTCTTTGATTTGACTATCGCTTATGCCACTTGTCTAGAGGCTCAGGCCCGTCGTATCGCGTGCTAAAGCGCCGAGGTTTTGACCGCAGAGTAATTTTTACGTCATAGGTACTTCCGAACGCATTTACGTCTTCAGAGTAAATAAGGTACTTACGCTCTTTACCTCCTTACAATGGGTTTAACCCACATTTATTCAAATAAGGTAAAACATTACACTGTTATAAAAATAGATTTATTTTAAACTCATTAATCATTTTATGTGTTTTACGTGTCAGTCATGTTGAACTGCTGTCGCCTAATTGTGATTAGAAGGTACGAATATATATTTTTTTTAAAGACAACTCTCGCACTAGAGAACAAGCTCTGTGTCGCGGGGACTTTACAAACATACAATAAACAGACACAAATACACCTAGACTCAGAACAACACTTTGTGGGTCACACAAAGTTTTGTCCTGTGTGGGAATCGAACCCACAACCTCGTGCACAGCAGGCGCATACTGCCACTACCACCAAGGCAGTCTAAAACTATACAAACTAAACGGCTGAGCCGATCTTATTGAAATTAATGGAAATAGATGGTATCTTGAGAAAGTATAGAAAGTACTATTTTGATTGCAATGACAAACACGTGGGCTTATTTGCAGGCAACAGCTGATTGCGAACTAAAAATTAATTGTATTTCAACTGAAGGGTAGAAACATTTCTTGCGTTTCTGTGTTCCCATTTCCTCTCTCTTGACCACCCATAAAACTTGTGTGTATGGGTTTTCAATATCACTAACGGTTGTATGATACAAATAAAGACTATAACATGGGGTTCTTCAAGAAAGGAGTAATAAGGTTTATAAAGGGTCGGCAACGCGCGAGTGATACCCCTGGTGTTGCAAGCGTCCATAGGCTACGGTAACTGCTTACCATCAGGCGGGCCGTATGCTTGTTTGCCTACTTGGTAGTATAAAAAAAAAGCAAATGTAAACAACATTCAGTCTATAAATAGGACGTATATAACAACATATTCCAATTATGTGTGGTAGATACCTATTTCTATATTAAATGAAATCATTACTTTATAATTGCAACGTGAGTTCATATTAAAACTGTTTCCTTTTATATAACTAGTAGGGGTCGCCCTTGACTTCGTCTGCATGGTAATTTGGAATATTTTGCCCGATTTTGCAACATATCTCACTACTGCTCCGCTCCTATTGATCATAGCGTGATGTTATGTAGCCTTCCTGGATAAATGCACTATTCAACAAAAAAGATTTTTTCTAATTGAAAAATAAGTTTTTTCACTTTTCATAAGTACTTATAATGATTAACTAAGGTAGGTGAGAATAAGGTCGGTGACCAGGAAAACCCACTTAGTATATACCTTGATGACTCTGTAAGTACTTACGTTCGGCGCAAATTACAAAAGGTATTTTACTACAGGCTACCCAATGTGGCAATTTCATCATTTTATTGTGTATTGCGGTATCATGATTAGTTTCTTGTGGAATGATTATAATATACAGTTCTTTATTCTGACTTTAGACTGCCTTGGTGGTCCAGTGGCCGCAGTATGCGCCTGCAGTGCACGAGGTTGTGGGTTCGATTCTCACACAGGACAAAACTTTGTGTGACCCACAAAGAATTGTTCTGTGTCTGGGTGTTATTTGTGTCCGTTAATTATATGTTTGTAAAGTCCCCCGCGACACAGAGCTTGTTCTCTAGTGCGGGAGTTGTCTTTTTAAAAAAGAAAGTAAGAAAATTCTATCTATAATATACAAACTTTGAATACATAAGTATTACAGGCGAACTTAATGCCATATTATGTATTCTCTACTAGTTAATCACGGCCATGCAACGATAAATGAAGATAACGAAGGTGCAATTTCTTTGACAGGCCTTTTGGTCTAGTGGTTAGCGACCCTGACTGCTATGCTGGAAGTCGTGGGTTCGATTCTCACACGGGACAAAACTTTGTGTGATTAAGTGTTTGTTTTGAGTTTGGGATTAAGTATTCTGTGGTTTCAGTGTAATTTTTGTTAGTAAATTGTATGTTTTTAAAATATGGAAGTTGTCTTGTATTCCCCATATTTGTATACGGTGCAAAGACATGGACAATACGGGAACTTGAAAAAATAAAATAGACGCTCTAGAAATGTGGTGCTGGAGAAGAATCCTTGGAGTAAAATGGACGGAATTTCGCACAAACGCTTCCATACTGCAAGAACTCTGCATTCAACAGCGTCTTTCAACATTAGTACAGTCCGTATCCTCAAGTTCTTTGGCCATGTCTCAAGGAAAAGCATCAACTCTATATAGCGTCTTGTTGTGCAGGGTCAAGTAAACGAAGTAGACCACGCGGAAGAGCACCAATGCGGTGGATAGATCTTATTAGATCGTTGATAGGGATTCCTGTTATTGAGTGCACCAGACTGTCCACCCACAGAAATAATTGGCGAGGCAACGTAAGGCGCGCTACATCAGCCTCTTCCACATGAAACAATCATCGTGACCACGACCGCTCTGCAAAGAGCGAAACAAATTAGAAGAAGTAGTTGTCTTTAAAAAATAAGTTCCAGTTACTTCAATATCACATAGAAATATTTTTTGGTACTCCTAGCTGGCAAACGTGCCTGCTATATTTAAAAAAAAATCACGCGTCAGTTATAACTTGTAGCTTGTTTACGTTAAATTATCTCGTAGAAATTGAAAATTGCTCACATGTGAACATGCCAAACAGAAACGTACCTTTGTAGAAGATAATGCTAAAATTGGTACGTGAATACATACCTACTAAATCCCCCTGTGCACGTACACCCGCCTTTATGAGTGGACCACCGAAACCTGATATGACATCAGTGCTTCACGGACGCTGTGCCTGTCCCTGCCCAGATCCTCGGCAGCATTATTATGGCGGCATCAGTTCGCCGGTGGACTCAGAAACGTAGCTACTGTAACATTGTTTAGACTATGGAATTGTAGTTAGATACTAATTGGTCACTTTTGTTTTCATTAAACATTCACTCAGAATGTTTTCACTGCATGAATCATTTGGAAATGCCTTTCAATTAGCTCATATACCTATATTATTATATGACTCACATTAACAACTCTCCGAAACACTGGCTTATGTAAAAAAACAAGTCTCATTATTTTTAGATTTATAATAATTTTTGGCACGCGTTTATATATCGGAATTAAGACATAAAATCTACATATATTAATAAAGTTAAAAGAGTTTGTTTGAACGCACTAACCTCTGAAACCACAAGTCTGATTTGAAAAATATCTGGGACATTTCTCGAGTGACACTAACCCAAAAATTTGTAACACCGGAGTTCAGTGTATTTAAGATTAAGAATGTAGCTGTATTTTTTTTTCTGTTTTTAATTAATTAATATCTAATTATTTTAAAAAGGTATTTTGGCGGCTTTCTGCCCGTGCGTCACTTAGGTTCTAGCAGAATACCAGCGCTGCTACGTCTCTCGTCGTAGCGGCTATATAGCTGAGCTAAGACCATTTTCGCCTCAACTAGGCTAGTTGTTTTAATAAGTACCTTTGTTATTCTACTTCTTGTTTGAGAGCGAAATAAATGTTTTTTCTTTCTTTCTTTCTTTCAGTGAATAGAAAATGTGCTTTTACATACCCTGGGATAGGAAATGTGCTTTTAAATAAGAACGCAGCCGTGTGATTACAGATTACGTGTGATTCTTATGTAAGGTCGAAGTCCTTCTACACTTGGGCTTGCTCGCTCGGCGCATCTCCTGTTAAAATGTGATCATCCGCAGATAATTTCTGAAATTAGCGGCAAATAGACAAAACAAAGCAACTAAAAACAAAATTCATGAAGTCATATTTATAAACGCGGAGTTGTTTGCTCATATTTCTGTTCCTTAAATTTTAAGAGTGAATCCACAATACTTCGTGATGAGAATATTGAACAGGGTTTGTCTATCGATCTCAACGGTCAACGACATTGTTGACAAATGAACAAGGCTTTTTGGGACTCGTTAATTATTTACCTATCTAAAAACTTTTCAATGATATATATATATATTTTTTATAGACAACTCCCGCACTATAGAACAAGCTCTGTGTCGCGGGGGACTTAACAAACATACAACTAACGGACACAAATTACACCCAGACCCAGATCAAATCTTTGTGGGTCACACAAAGTTTTGTCCTGTGTGGAAATCGAACCCACAACCTCGTGCACAGCAGGCGCATACTGCGGCCACTGGTCCACCGAGGCAGTCATTTAATTACAATTCATTATTTTTAAATATAATAATACAAGCAGCCCGCTCCGGCTTCGCTCGGGTTAAACATTGTTATTATATTAGGAGATAAATTTAAAAAATAATTTCATCCTCTTACGTACATTGTTTAAATCCCGATATACGTGTACACATGGATTTGACGTAACTTTACGACATTATATCGAAGACTCACGTCAAATTCCATACATTTTATTTTTTGACTTTTCGATTCGACTATCGCTTATGCCACTTGTCTAGAGGCTCAGGGCCACTATATAAAGATTAGTTTTTTAAAAACACCATTGTATATATTTCTATGGAATTTGGTAACAATATACAATTAAACTGAACCTACAGATAAAAATATATTTTACACAAAGTCATACATTGGTCTTCCTAAAAAACTAATCTTTATATAGCGGCCCTGAGCCTCTAGACAAGTGGCATAAGCGATAGTCGAATCGAAAAGTCAAAAAAGAAAATGTATGGAATTTGACGTGAGTCTACGATTTAATGTCGTAAAGTTACGTCAAATCCCATACATTCTAGATATGTCTAGAGGCTCTGCCCCTCTAGACAAGTGGCATAAGCGATAGCCGAATCGAAAAGTCAAAAAATAAAATGTATGGAATTTGACGTGAGTCTACGATATAATGTCGTAAAGTTACGTCAAATCCCATACATTTGCTTTTTTGACTTTTTGATTCGACTATCGATATCACTAGTCTAGAGGGGCTGTGCAGCTATCTCCGTTGCCGTGTTTCGTTTGTTTCTAAGCGAAGTATATGAAATTTTATGCTTCTTACTTTAAAAATGACGGCTTGTATACAACCTCTTAGGTGTAAAATTACCAATAGTCCCTTCTTAGTGCGCACTTATGCCATTAAGGAACCCATGTGCAAAATTTCTAGTTTATAGCCCAAGCGGTTTATTCTCTACATTGATGAATCAGTCAATCAGTCGGGACAAGCAATATATCCTTACTAATATTATAAATGTGAAAGTTTGTGAGTATGGATGGATGGATGGATGGATGTTTGTTACTCTTTCACGTAAAAACTACTGAAAGGATTTGGATGAAATTTGGCACAGAGAAAGATTATGGTCTCGAATAACACATAGGCTTTTTACAGCGATAACCGACATCGACGCGGGCGGAGCCGCGGGCAACAGCTAGTATGTAGATACGTATAGAGAGATTATAACTGAATAATATGTAGATAATACGGTAGGCTGCTAATGTTGTATGTATTTAAAACCATCCGTTGTTTTTGTCCAGGGCTAGTATTAACGCCGGCACATCAATGACGGAGGCAGTGGAATGGTACACCAATGCCAATGCTGCACTCCTCAGTCACCTGACAAAGGAAATCAAAGATACAGATAGCAGTACTATTTGGAGGTAAGACTGTGCATTTTTTTTTATACTACCAAGGTGGCAAACAAGCATACGGCCCGCCTGATGGTAAGCAGTTACCGTAGCCTATGGACGTTTATTTTAACCGATTTACTCAAAAAGAGGCTATGTATGAATGTTTATTCGTTCTATTGTGATGGGAGTGATATGAAGTTTCGAATAACGCTATTGGAATATATATATGCTATTCGCACCAAGCGAAAGATTTTTTAAATAACGTGAGTCGTTATAATGTCATTGGATATAGAGTTCGATATCGAAAAAACGTTCCAGTCGTAAAAAAAATTGAAATAGAATGCGTCAAATTAACGTCATTCGAAACTTCATATCACGCCCATTGTGATTGTGACCTCCTGTAGCATAAATGGCTTGACCAATTTAGAATAGTGAGGCGTTATTAGATTCGTTTTAATACTCGGAGTATCAACTATTATTTACTAACTTTATTTTATTTGGAAAACTTACCACTTAATACAATTAAGAATCTTAAACAATAAGTAATAGACGGCCAATTACAAGTTTTCACAGACGTTATGATCGATATGCAATAAAGATTTATTATAATTATGTTTCTCTTTATCACGAGTATTTATCCATCATTCAAGGAGAATACCCGGGCCTTTCAAGGCTTACGCGGGGACATACTTAGGTCCAACACGCAGAGGCCCTTAGAGAATTTTAATTTAAAATGGGATGAGACGCTTACTACAGTCATTCCACAGCTGGACTATTGCAGTACAGACATGATCTGCCTAAGGCAAGTGTAAAACTATTGGAACATGTGAAATCAAATAATTTTGGCCTATGGGATTGGGTGTTTGGTGGTGATTATTATTATTATTTTAAAAAGTAAACAGCGTTAAAGTAAAAACAAAAATTATTATGAAAAATAAAAATATAATAAATCCGAGAGTTTAAATGGCTTAATGGATGTATGGCAAACAAGCATATGGTTTACCTAATGGTAAGCAGTTACCGTAGCCTATGGACGCTTGCAACATTAGAGCTTAAAGAAAACTTGGTCGAGCTGCCGAATCGGTCCTCCCATTTCAAACTTGAGTCCCAAAGCGACCGTCACCGTCCAACCGCCTAACGTGCAGAGAGCCAGCTAACGACTGAGCCCACCAGCTCAGTCCCCACCACCAGTCTCCATCACCGTAGGTCTTGCAAAATCAGATGCCATGAGGATTGCCAGGAGTCATCAGCGCGGGAATATATTATACCTAGTGGCCAAGTATTTGCGCAGGTACAAGCCCACTCTCTCGTCCTCCAATTCATATGACCGGTGGATCGGGTGACTGATACGACCAGTCAGAACGGGAAGATGCAGTGAATAGCCGCATGCCTCTAAATGGATCCAAGACATCCACCCTATAGGTATTTCACAGGTACCTTGCTGTAAACGCCTTGATTGCCAGTTTAGTTGTCGCACTGACGTGGCCACCTGACAGTTGGAGACTTTTGGTGCTATGTGGTGGTTCGCCACCTCCCTCTTCTCTTAAGCAGCAGACGTTTTAGGGATTATTTGAATCCCCAGGCTTGCTGTAGCCTCTTCTTGTCAGTTTCCCGATTAGGTGTATGGTTGTACCGCCATTGCTCGGTCACCATTGCCTTGTCTGCTGTCTAGCAGAGGGTACCGCTGAAGCTAGATTTGCTGCCGCCACCAAAAGGCGCGTGCAGGTAAGGTTGACAGTTGGGTCGGTTTAGATGGTAGTACCGTTCACCCCTTAAATAAATAATAAGTACCTACTTATACCTATAACAAATATTTTTATTGACAATATGAATCATAAAAGAGGCGAAGACGACCATCCAGCCCCACCCTCCATCTGGCGGCGGAGGCAGACTATCCGAACTCTCTTGCGATCCCTCCGACGTATATAACTACACGCTGCGGTGAAGTTGAGTTCCTTTGTGTGAGTGCAGGTTTCCAGCGCATAAGGGATGCCGTTTTCCCAGGGATACTGCCATCACAAAACTTTGATGTTAAAATTATTGAGACGGCGACACGCGAGCGATACTTCTGGTACTGCAAGCGTATTATACACTTCGGTATCTGCTTGCTATTTGTTTTTTTAATCGTTTGGTTAGTGGACATCCTGGTGGCAGAGTTATACCGTTCACCCCTTAAATAAATAATAAGTAGGTATAACAAATATTTTTATTGACAATATGAATCATAAAAGAGGCGAAGACGACCATCCAGCCCCACCCTCCATCTGGCGGCGGAGGCAGACTATCCGAACTCTCTTGAGATCCCTCCGACATATATAACTACACGCTTGCTATAAGGCGGGCCGTATGCTTGTTTGCCACGTAAATAGTATAAAAAGAACATTACTAAAGAAAAGAATATAACATGTGTTCTTTTGTTAAATACAATGTGTAGGTATACGTTCTTACTAGGCTTTTAATAAAATATTATATTTTTAAAAAATCTTAAGAATTCCTTACTAATATTATAAATATGAAAGTTTGTGAGTATGGATGGATGGATAGATAGATGGATGGATGGATGAATAGATGGATGTTTGTTATTCATTCACGTAAAAACTACTGAATGGATTTGGATGAAATTGGGCACAGAGATAGATTATGGTCTGGAATAACACATAGGCTTCAGTAGTAACTTTTTACAGCGATAACTGACATCCACGCGGCGGAGCCGTGGACAACAGCTGGTATAACATATAAATATCATTTAATTTATTCATTCTAAGAATAATGTTTTGTTACATATATTATCAAAGTAGGAATGGTGTTTTGTGGTGAACTGTAAAGTATGTATAACCGCGACACATCGCGCGGCACAGCGAATGAGTCACACGTGTATCCTCTTGTTAACTACCTGCTTAAATTTGGTGTTATCAATTAACGTCTTCATCTAACCAGAATTATCTTGCCAATATTATATAATAGCAACCCATATAATGTCCCACACACGCTGGCCTAATGCTGGTTGGTGAATCAGACATGACTTTAGTGTTCTTCTAAGACATGTGGGTTTCCTCACGATGTTTTCCTTCACCGTCAGTAGATGGTGTATCATTTGATTAGTGCATATAAACTCCACAAAGTGAAATTCACATAGGTACTGCCACCCGGGATCGAACTCGCACCTCTTGCTTGCAAGTCGGTTACTTTCCCACTCGGCCACCACCGCTTGCCAATACTATCCCTCAATTCTGATGAAAGAAAATTGTGAAAGAGGTGGGTATACTATTCGTTAAATAGGCACAAGTTTATTTAAATGTTTCCCTTAAATGAGGTCTAGAGACCTGGGGCCCAATTCTGCTAATTTACGGATGGCTCAATTGAATCTCAATTTATTCTCAATTAAATCTAAGTAGCATTTTTGGTATTCTGCTAATAAATTTAAGACCAATAGTTGGAAAACCATTGGTCTTAAATTATTAGCATTTTTGGTATTACGTTATTGGTATTCTGTTTAATAATTTAAGACCAATGGTTTTCCAAATATTGGTCTTAAATTTATTAGCAGAATACCAGAAATGCTACTGAGATTCAATAGAGCCATCCGTAAATTAGCAGAATTGAGGTCCTGTATTGTTTTAAAGTTAAACCCTTACCTTACAAAGCCTTGTGTAATGTTGGGGTTTCTGGGATAGAGTAAGACAACCACTTCGGTTAAAGAACGTATATTAAGTGAAAACATAAATGTAATATATTCTAACAATAAGGTACACTAGTCAGCAGAAATACATTATAAAGGAGTATGCTCACTGCGCTGTTAGTACATAAGGAGCATACTCAATGGTAAAGGTACTTCACCTCCGGGGGTGAATAAAAAAAAAAGAAAATTATTATTTTTGCTTTTTTTTATACAAATATAAAACTTCTTAAAAAAAACTATATATGTAGAAACTAACAATATAAATGCTTTAAAATAAAACAATATTATAAAATTACAAGTAATCATTTTTCTGTTATCTTAATAATAAAAGTAAGTTTATCTAAAAGAAAAAAAAAAGATTACATACTAAAATAAAACAATTAGCACACTGCAGTGGTACTAAATTCACTTATTAGTTATTACATAAAAAATGGCTTAGTCCTATTCTTATGAACTACATTTTCTTTATTATTTTTACTTATTTTAACATTACATCCTAAATCTTCAATTACTACATAAGGACCTTCATAAATTGGATCTAATTTACGACCTGTTTCATTTTTCAGTAAAAGTAAATCATCTTTATTATATTTAATCGAATTTACAGTTCTGTCATAGGTATCTTTCCTTTTATATTTACTATTTATTAATTGTTTTTTGGCATCAGCATTAGCCAGTTGTAATCTGTATTTTAATTGTAACGGGTAATCATCAACATTATATAATGGTTCAACAGAATTACAAATTCTATTCGGTAAGTGACAAAGTTTACCAAAAACGAGTTCATACGGCGTATAATTCGTTTCAGAGTGAACCGTATTGTTGAAACTAAAAGACCAGAATGGTAACCAGTAACTCCATGTGTCTGTATGATTTTCACACTGTACTCTTAAAAATGCACCTAGAGATTTATGAGTATTTTCAAGTGCACCAATTGATTGATGATGGTAGGCAGTAGAGGATAATTTTTCAATACCTAAGATTTTGCACACCTGTTTCATTGTATCAGAAATAAATTCTGTACCCCGGTCAGTGGCTATCTGTTGAGGCACACCGAACCTTAAAATGAATTGCCGAACAAACGCATCAGCCACAGTCACTGTCTCTTTTAGATAATTCGCATTGCATGGTCAGAATGTAACAATTATCATCTACGTCTCTATCTAGAGGTCCTACTAAATCTAAAAATATTTTTTCGAATGCCAAGGAAGCCGTTGTGGTTATTTCCATCGGCTGTTTAATGTACTTAAAATATTTTGTCCTTTGACAATGTTGACATTTTTTTACAAACTCCTGAACGTCTTTGTAAATTCCTGGCCAGTAATATCTTTGTTTTATAGTATTTACCATTCTGCTTACTCCAGCATGACCACTAGAGGGCATTAAATGAAAATCATTAAGAATAATTCTTTTTTCGTCATCATCTGTTACTCTCTTTATACCTCGTAAAATACAAAATCGTGGTCCGGACCAGTTTGCATTTGACTTTATCTCGTCAGTAATATTTTTAATAAATTTTATATTATCTTTATTCTTTACTATGCAAACTTCATCTATAAACAACTTATTACAAATTAACCTTAATTTCTTCACAAATTCGGCTCGCGAGAAGTGTGCCTTAAAATCAAGATTAATATATAAAATCTTTTTATTTGAGTTATAAGCAAAACACTCTGCTTCCTCTGTTATACTCTTGTTATCTCTAAATTTCTTCAACTCTTTACCTTTTATAGACATCATTTCTACTGAATCATACGGTTTTCTTAATATATCTACGACTCGTGGTTAATCAGGCCTTTTGTCTGTAGATTTATTAAGATTTTCAATCCTTTTACTACCATCACATACTTCATTCATTCGTTTCTTTTGTCCTCTTGTCATAACTAAAACTTGTTCATGCATTTTCTTTAATTCATCTGATGACATACATATTCTCGATAAAGCATCGGCAACTACATTATCTCTTCCTTTCACATACATAACATTAAAGTCATATTCTTCTAGTATTAACCTAAATTTAAGCAACCTACTGGATGGATCTTTCATACCGAAAAGATAAACTAACGGTTTGTGATCCGTCATGATGGTAAATTTTCTTCCAAACAAATACGGTCTGAAATATTTCACCGACCAGACAATGGCTAGAAGTTCTTTTTGAATAGTTGGGTAATTTTTTTTCTGCTTTATTTAATGGTCTGGAAGCATACGCTACTGGTCTTAAATCTTTATTACATAAAACAGAACCTACTGCAGTACCTGATGCATCTGTTTGTAGAATAAATTTATTATTTTCAGAAAAATCTGGATATTGTAAAATAGGCGGGGATATTAAAGATTTCTTAAGCACTTGAAAAGCATTTTCACAATCTTCAGACCAAACAAAGGGTTCATTTTTTCTGCATAAATTATTTAATGGTGCAGTTATATCAGCAAATGACTTGATGAAAAATCTTCTAACTTCGTCACAATTTGTTGGTTTAGGATAATTTTTTAAAGTGTTTGTCTTTTCTGGGTCTGGTAAAACTCCGTTTCCTGAAACTATATGACCTAAGTACAAAATTTCTTTCTGTAAAAAGCTACATTTTTCTATATTCAATTTTAAATTAACTTTTCTCAATCTTTCAAGGATTTTAATTAAATTTTGATTATGACTACTAAGATTGCGTCCATAACAGATTAAATCATCCTGGTAAACTAAGCATTTATCATAATTTAGACCAGACATAGCAACAGACATCATACGACTAAACGCGCTTGGGCTTATCTTAAGTCCCATGGGCAGGCGTTTCATTTGATACTGTCCATAATTTGTAGTAAAAGCTGTTACTTGACGGCCAAGAGGATCTAATTTCACTTGAAAATAGCCTTGGTAGAGGTCAAGGTGAGTGAAGTACATAGCGCCAGAAAGAGAGTCTAATATTTCGTTTATATTTGGAAGAGGAAATTTATCATCACAAATTACTTCATTTAATTTCCGATAATCCACTACTAATCGCCATTTCTTTTCAGTTCCTGATATGTTTTTCTTTGGAACTAGTAAAATTGGACTTGACCACTCACTATTGCATTCTTCTATAATATCGTCTTTTATCATTTTATTGATCTGCTTGGTAACTTCTGGTTTTAACGCCTGTGGTAATCTATATGGCTTACTATATTTAGGTGTTGTGTTTGGTTTAACTGTAATTGATTGTGCATATATATTAGTAGTAGATAATTTATCTCCATCTACATAAAAAACATCAGAATATTTCGCACAAATGGCTGTAATTGATTCTTTCTCATCTGAATTTAAATTGTTTAATTTTAACTCACTTAAAACTTTCTTTACTCTACTAACATCTAAATTACTATCATTAAATTGACATGTGTTAAAATCACTCAAAGATGCCAATTCCGGTACAAATAAGGGTAAATTTATATCATTTTCAGTAACATTAAGTATTTTAACTGGAATCCTATTATTCTTCTTTCTCGCTATTGCATTTGCTAAAAACACATTCGTTGCCAATTCTTTACCACATACAACAACATCTCCTTTCATATCTTCATTTATATAAATATAATGAATAGATTCTGCACGGGCAGGTATAAACAGAACTTAATTTGCCCTATCAATCTCATTAACAAATTTGAAATTGTAGTTTTTAAATTCCTTTGTTAATGTTAAAATATCTGTAACCAAATTAATGTTAGCTTTATATTTATTTAAAAAGTCTAAACCTAAAATTCCATCTGCCTTTATTGGTAAAGAATCAAAAATAATAAACTGCTGTGAAAATATTTCATCACTATTTCTCAAATTTAATTGTACAGAACCTTGAGATTTTCTTTGACCCCCTATTCCATTTATCAAAGTTTCATCATTATTTATTATCGAGTTATTGGGTAATGCTTCTTTTTTTATGATTGACACCGAAGCTCCCGTATCTACTAACCAATAGTATCTAATATTATGTACATAAAAGCATATATATTTTGCATTTCCACTACATGACAATATAATATGTTTAGCCTCGAAAAATTTTTTCCAAAGCTTGTTCTGTATCTTCTTCTTTTTTATTATTTTCGGTACTATTAAATTGCTCTCCTGAAAATACATTTCGCGCTTGTCCACGGTTACTATAATTTCTTGTCCCCATACTCCTATTGCCTCTATAAAATCTACCACGATTCGACTTCGGATTAAAGTTTTTATTAAAATTTACAAAGGAACCTCCAGTAGATGGTCCATGATAATAATTGCTACCACTTTGACCTTGATTATTGTAACGCAAACCTCTATGATTTTGAAAACCTCTAAAAGATGATGGGTTACGAAAATTTCGTCTATTTTTATAAAAATGCAATACATTACTTGTTTGTGGCTGTGCTGATGACGTTTCTTCGTCTTTCGCGGCTTGGATAGCGTCTTTAAGGTTGTTGTAATTCCTCGCCGAGATGATTGTACCAATTCTAGAACTGCGTAAACCCTCTGAAAATTTTTTAAGAGCCAATTTTTCATTTCTTGGTTTTAATACTGTAAACGCGTTTGAATCATCCTCTGCCTGAGCGATGGCCATCTCAGTCATTAATTTTTCTATTTCTGAACCATACTCATCTATAGACCTAGAACCTTGCCTAATATTGTGAAGTTGTGAGTGAATGGCCGTAAAAGACTTTTTGGGCAAAAGACATTTTTTTAAATCTTTTATTAAGTCCACAATAGTTGTATAAGACGTACTCAAACGTAATTTAGCATTTTGGGACAGTCTGCTTTTAAGTATAAATGTAATTAGTAAAACTTTACCTTTATCATCAACCATGTCCGAATACATTTCCACCGAGTCTATCATCCTTCTAGTTGTTTCTTCATTACCGTCCATAACTGGAATTAAACTACACGCCAACTTAAGGTCGAACTCCATCTTGGTAAAATCTGTGTTCGGTTCAATACATAAATTATTTATTTCCTTATATAATTTTTTGATTTTTTGATATAACTCTAGGGCAGATTCCAATAAACTCGTATTCCCAGACTTTTCCAATAGTAAAAATATCTTATTACATTTTTCAAAAATAATATTCGTCTCACCCAATTTCGTATGGTTTTACCTAAATACCTTTTTAACTAAATACTTCCTAATACTGACCAAACTATCATAACATTCTAATAAACTTTCAATCATACTATACTATAACCATTAAAAGTCAATTCGGTTTCATATTTCATAACTCTCTATTTTAAAACACATTATAACTTAACAAACTTGTGACATGACGACACAAAAATGTCATGCTTGCACTTTTATCGTGTGCGGTTTCGTATTCGCCGCGCACCTGCACACAATTCCTGCAATCTTACCTAATGAAACCAATAACATCTAAATATAATTATTTAAAAGTTTGTTATAAATCTTAACACGTTCACGGACAGTACGTCGAGAGACGTAAATTATTACCCTCATAATATGGCACTACGGCTGTGGCCGGTGATTTAAAATACGTCAAAAGTCGAATTACGTCCACAGCCGACCATTTCCCATTACATTTATAGGAAAGATATGACTCTGTGCCATTTTAGGCTGTAATACAGACCGCTAGTGTCACATCAAACACTCTTGCGCGTGCACACAAGTTACCTCTGTCACGCACACATTGAAGAGCATCGTGTTGTGATACTCCGTCTGTGGCCGGACGATCTACCTACACTTTTGATCGATCAGTCGCCCCGCGCCACAGCGGGAGGAAGTACGTCCAACAAGGTGCGCTGCGGCGATTTTTGATGAATGGTACGTATTATTTTACTCATAATTCACGATCACAAATACGAAATATTTATTTGCCGATTATTTCAATGTATAGCGAATGATGTTTATTTGAATTTGGTGCTGATAAGAGCACGTAGACAGAAAATATTGAAGTGCCTACCTACTTATAAAAACTGTTGAAGTGTTTTTAAATTTTCGATATTGATGTTGGCATATCAAACTGATGCTATTCAATCAATCAATCCGCATATCGCAGTCCACTGCTGGACATAGACCTTTCCTAACACACGCCATAGTAGACTGATGCTATTATTATTACTATTTTTTAAATTGTAATCGCATAAACTTATTACAGATGGCATCGGGCAAAAGAACCACACCTCCTTTCAACGTTCGGCGTAGTTTGTTTGACTCCGACTCTGACTCGAGCAATAAAAATCAGGATCCGTACAGTGATGTAGATGGTGAATATGGTTCTGATGCAAATTATGAACCTGCAAATGAGGTTAACTTGAGTACTGACTCGGAGGATTATGAAATATTTAGCCGACCAAGACAATTATCAAGACAGGTTACTGTTTCGGAATCTGAAAGCTCGAAGGCAGAGAGTGACAAGGAATCGTGCGAGGAGAACGATAACCTATCTGAAAGCAATATTGACACTCAAAATATAGGGCGGCTGGATGAACCTGAAAATCTATTCGATGCTGAAAACGAATCCGCTTCTGTAATCCAAGAAGACAATGCTAGTTACCAGGAACTACATAGCTCATTACCGATCCGAGTAGATGAGGTGCAGGTACGTAATACTACACGCTCCTATACACCACCGAGTCCCGTAAGTGACGAATGGGAAGATATCGTGACAGACATATCTGAATTTCATTTTGATTCAACTATTTCTGGCCCTCGTGTCCACATAGATCAGAATACGACTGTAGAAGAGTTATTTGATTTGATGTTCCCACCAAATATGATTGAGTATTTGGTTACATGCACGAACGCCTATGGAAAATCTCTCACTAATCAAAACAGACCCCATACACGTAATAGTCGAAATAAAGTATTTCAGGAGACGAGCGTCGAGGAAATTAAAAAGTTTCTCGGTCTCACATTACTACAAGGCCAGATTAAAGTTCCAGACCGAAGAAAGCTTTTCACGCATACAGATGTTTTATACTATCACCCGATTTTCAGTCACGTTATGTCAAATCGAAGATATGAGCAACTGTTACGTTGCATTTGCTGTTCAGAAGTTAATTCTCAAGGATCCGACAAGGTGACTACATTTATCAATATGTTGACACAGAATTTTCGAAACGTTTACCAGCCTAAAAAGGAATTATCACTAGACGAATCCCTGATGCTTTATAGAGGACGCCTAGTTTTTCGTACATATATGAAAAATAAAAAAACTAAATACGGCATTAAATTTTACATATTGGCTACTGATGATGGATATATTCTAAATATTTTGATGTATTCTGGAAAGCAAGCATTGAATGATGATGATACAAGTCCTAAAATAGAAAAACTAGTTTTACGTTTGATGAGACCATATCTACTTAAAGGGCACGAATTATATATGGATAATTTCTATAATTCGGTGACCCTTTCTGAAAAACTTCTTGATCTCAAAACACACACTAATGGAACTTTACGAGTAAACCGTAGGGGTAACCCTAGTGTATTAACTAAAGCGAAATTGAAAAAAGGTGAACACAGATGGCTTAGAAAGAATAAAGTATACGTGAGTCACTGGAAAGACAAGAGGCAAGTTCTGATGATTACAACACTTGATCACCCTAATATGATTGAAGTGACGAATAAAAGAGGACAGAAACTCATGAAGCCAAAAGAAGTGGTCCGATATAATGCTCATATGTCCGGAATCGATCGTGCTGACCAAATGGTGAGTTATTACTCTTGTCCGCGAAAAACTATTCGCTGGTATAAAAAAGTTCTCTTTCACATGATGGACCTTACTACCTGGAATGCGTATTATTTGTTCAGTCATTTTGTACAAAAGAATATCAAATCCGAATACATCGAGTACAGAGACAAGTTGATTAAAAGTCTTTTAAAGATTGATGAAAACAAGATTGGCAAAGACTTGGTTCTCGAACCAAAAGCCAACTGGAATAGAAAAAAGGCTCCAGTGAAGCAACCACAGCCTCAACCGGGAACTTCTTCGGCAACCGGCTTTGGTCACTGGCCAGTAAGAATAGAGGGCAAAGATCCTTCAAAAAAGAAGTTTGCTTTTAAAAATTGCAGGGTGTGCCAGAAAAAGAAAATACGCCGTGAGACTAGTTACCGGTGCAAGGGATGCCTTGACTCCCCGCCATTATGCCCTACTTGTTTTGAAGAATGGCATCTATCTCAAAATGTTTAATATTACTTTATTTAGTCACTTATTTGATATAGATTTTGATTGTTTTTTCGTTTTTTATAACACTTATTGTGATTTTATTAATAATAATAACGCTCAATGGAAGACTGATTAGTAATAAATGAAAGAGTAATTCCTTTGTGAACTGATTATTTAAGCTAGATTATTGTTAAAGTACTTAATGTTCCTGGATATGTGCCATAATAGTTATATAAAATATTATGTTTTTCATGAAAGAAGATAGTTATGTTTTATTTTTGAAGATGAATAAAGATTATGTTGATTTTACATGTATTTTGAATTACATCCTGACTCGTCTGTGGCCGTTGTTAGTACAACACATCTGTCGTGGTACGCTTGATGGGGCAGTCCGTCTGTAGACGGGCACGCCTTTAGCCGTAATGCCACAACACCCGCCTAGGAACATACTTGATATGACAATTCGGCTATAGACGATTTCGTCTGTGGCCGTAGTGCCATAACACGACGTTTAGAATTCATCTGGTATGAATGTCCGTCTACAGGCGGTTACGTCTCTGACCGTTACTGCCGTAACACATACTTTTAAAATCGAATAACGTGGCAATCCGCCCGCAGACGTGATACTATTTTGTATGGCAAATTTGTGTGTCATATCACAAATTTTTAAGAATGGTTTGTGTCCATGAACGTGTTAATCACACATGATTATAAAATAGACATAAAAATAGATTTTAAAATTTACGTCGCACGTCGCACTCCACATTTAGGTCCCATTTTAAAGTTTTTTGTAAAATACTAAAACAAAATATACGCACAAAAAAAACATATAGGTATGCAGAATTATCCAGCATCTTCTTCTCCTGCTCGGCCTCGTCCGCGTAGGGATGCTCGAATTCTGTCAATGGCTCGCATCCCGATTTGCTCCTGCATCCATCTTTGATGACATTTTTTGTATAGCTTTACTCCAATAAATATTAAAAAGAGTATAGTTACCCCTTAAATAATTAGCGTTATGTTGTTGAGTCTCTCCAAATGCCCCCCAATATTCCGTAGAGTAGCGCTATTGTCTCCGGCGGCGTTTTGATTTAAGAATACATCTTCCTTCTCTACAGTTGACCGACACATTGTATTAAACTTTTCATATTATTAAATTTTAAATAAATAACCTGCAGACCCCTTGGCCGAGCCCTCTGGCAGGGTCGCCATGTAATGTTGGGGTTTCTGGGATAGAGTAAGACAACCACTTCGGTTAAAGAACGTATATTAAGTGAAAACATAAATGTAATATATTCTAACAATAAGGTACACTAGTCAGCAGAAATACATTATAAAGGAGTATGCTCACTGCGCTGTTAGTACATAAGGAGCATACTCAATGGTAAAGGTACTTCACTTGCTAGTCTAGTGGTCGATGAGTGCGACTTCAAAACATTGTGTCCCTAATTCGATTCCTGGGTCAAATCACAAATAGATGCTATAATAATAACAATAATCATTTATTTCAGGATAAAGTTTACATACTTAATACACAAAATACAAGTAGCTTACATAATCCCATAGATAAATACCTTACAAACTAGCATACATAATATTATAAAACTTATAACTAAACACATTTTACGGGTGTCGTGTTACACCTTGCTTTGTTGTGCAATCGTCCGCGAAAACGACGATACTCTTCCTTGAGGAATATGTCGACACCATGCGTCGGCGTCGGTACCCGCACCACAAACGTATGGAAATTCGTGCTTTGACGCGGTACCAACTTCTCGACTCTCAAGTTCCAGTTGACTTGTTTCTGGATATACTCCACTATATCCTCTACCGTCGTAAAATGATGCAAGCGGGACACATATAGCTGCGTCGCTGGTATTGCGGGACGCAGCAGCTTATTCGGTCCTGTCACTGCGGTACCGCGCTGTCTCTTCTCTACCTTGATGAAGCCATCCTTGTCCGCGTTGGTATATATATGGCTATAGTTTCCAGTCAAGAAATTTATAATATATGCCTGAAGTTTGAAAATTGGCAGTAAACACTGCCATGTACACACTCTGCAACGCGATAGTTTAAAAGATAATGGAAGCAACCATTCCTATGTTCACATATCGTTTCCTAATTTATAATATCTAGTAGTTGAGTCATAAGTAATACACAGTACCAAGACCACACCTATAGGTGTATGACGACCAGAATTGACGATAATATAATGATTCATATCTCGAGTAAAAACTGTTTGATCTATACAGTATTAATCTAATGTCAACTTTATACCTACATAATTTCATTTATAATTGCTTGTCACGACTGACTGATCTATCAACGCAGAGCCTAAACCGCTGGGGGTGGAAATTTGAAATATCGCTCTATCCTTTAAAATCAATGATACCTATGAACGTCATAAAATCAAATGCCAGCATACTTTTTTCCTACGGCCAATTCGCTGACTAGGGTTAGTAAAAAACTCGGGCCACTCTTTTTAATCGCCAGAGTATAACATTTGAAATTTAGTATGGGTTACAATATTAGTGTTAACAAAAAGGGAAGGAAACGAATATTCAAACATTATTCAATTTAAAAGCAATTTCTGCCAGGCAACCTTTGGATGGACAAAAGAGAAAATAAAATAACGCAATAGTAGTGGGAGGTTTTGGTGTTATAAATACAAGGAATGAAGGTAAATAAATAATAATTAGGTACAAAAAAATACCTTTTAAGTTTCCTGTATCCCTGGTATAGGATTTTTTTTCTTTAAACGTGCAGGAAATCATCGTGAGAAAACCCTCGTCTTAGAAGAAATTCTAAAGACATGTCTTATTCACCATTAGGCTAGCGTGTGTAAATCTCTCTCTATACCTCGAAGTATACTATGCTTAAACGTTCTCAACTCTATTGGACGAGAATAGGAGATCCATGTCCAGCAGTGGGTACGACTTAATATGGCTTATATACTACATCGTTAGGGTTCTTCCACAGGGCTTTGGAGGGCCTTGCTCGTGACGTAGTCCACTTATACGATGCCCTACCTCTCTTAAGATTCTTAAAAGTTCTATGAGTTTTATAGAAATCCTATTGCTTAGTCCAGGATAGTTACCTATATAATATTATTCTTCTTCAAAACAATTCCAAGGACATGTTATTTCAGTAGTTTAGACCAAACAAAGTAATAAATCTTCTGAGAATATATTATCTGTAAACATTGTCCTTAGCTATTTGAAAGTAAGTAGTAGGTACTAGTTTCTGCACGCGGCTTTAGCCAAGTGTACAATTCCACGGAAAAAGTGCTCTTGCCTATGTGTTACTCCAGACTATAAGCTATCATCATCATCATCTCAACCCATAAACGTCCCACTACTGGGCACGGGTCTCCTCCAAACATTTGGAGGAATATTACCCTACTATACCAAGCTGGCCAAACGGGTTGGTATATGGTTTTTTTTCGAGTTTTTCCTCTCTTACTGTGGATAGGTATTGTCTGCTAGACTTATTTCCTATAATCTATATTTGTGCCAAATTTTATTCGAATCTATTTAGCTGTTTTGGAATGATTGAGTAACAAACATCCATCTATTCAAACATTTGCGTTTATAATATTAGTATAGATGAAAAATACCTCGTTATCCTAGTGCTCGTTGAGTGTCACTGCCGATCACTAGGTATTCAGATTGGATTCCCTTGTAGAGTCAAACATAGATATTGGCTTTTACCCTCCCAAGCATTGGCAAGTCAGTACATAAAGTCATCAGTCCCACGCCTCATCTTTTTCCGATTGTATAGTGAAAAAATGAAAAGTGCACTTATTTTTGCGCACTACAATATCTCCTGTGCAAATGAGTAGTCTCTGCTCTACGGAGACTACTCATTTGCACATGACATATTATTATTTGCCGCCCTGACCAAAAAATATTATAGTTATGTCTGTTTAAACCAACAATAAGTATGTTATTAAGAAAGTTCCTGCTATGAAGTCATTCTAAAACAACCACAAAAAAGTTGTTTATGCAAATAAAAAGGATCTTCATTATTTCTTTATGATTCAGAGATGAATCATGTGTCTGTGGTTACCTCGCAAATATTTCATATATTAACAAGCCCAACCGCAGAACTACCGTTAGGTTATTGTGACCGGGTCTCACTTATGTCTTAACAAATTAGACCAAATTAGCGGCCTCCATATGATTAATGATTTTTAACCGACTTCCAAAAAGGAGGAGGTTTAATGTTCGTCTGTATGTTGTTTTTTATGTATTATATGTTCACCGATATCTTCCCCATTTGATGACCGATTCTCAAAATTCTCTCTCTTTTTTATTTGAAAGAGTATACTCTAGAGGTGGTCCCATTGGCACCAAGTGAGGATCTGGTGATGGAATCCTAGGGAAATTGAGGGCAACCCTCAAATTACAAAAAAAAATTAAACCGACTTCAAAAAGCTAAAAATAACTGAACACAGAATGAAGTCGGTGCAAAGCTCAATATTAAGTGATAGGATAAACCTAGCACTGACTTCAATATGTATTCAGTTATTTTTAGCTTTTGGAATTCGGTTTACCTTTCTTTCTAATTTTTTTTTGTTAATACCCGTATGTGAACCTAACCTCAAACTTACTTCTTAAGACTATCTATAGGTACTTTTAATATACACTAGCTTTCCCGGCCAACTCCGTACCGCCATTTTTTTTTCATTTAAATTTTCTTCTATACAAACCTTTTCCTAACAACAATAAACACAATAAAGAATTATCTAATTTGGTGCAGTCGATCGGGAGTTATGCGCGTACATGTATTTGGGTGGTTTAATTTTTATTTTTATAGATAAGTATAGATATTATTAATATTATTCGTATTTGTGACGTGAGGCACATTGTGCATTCTAGTGATAATTCTGTACTTTTTCTTTTTTTTGCTTTGTTTATTTCTTTAGTAGCAAAACGTTAAATATTACAATAAAAATTGTCACTATTCACATATTGCCTTATTATTTAATAGCAATATGTCAATTGAAGCAGACTTTAACTTCATACTTTTTTTTTTTTCTCGCACGACCAGTACGATTACCTTATTTTATCAATATAGTTAGTATCGTGTTTTGACTGCATCAGCTTGCATGCTATCATACTTGTATTTTACAAAAGATTGTAACTATCTGGCGATTAAAAAGAGTGACCTGAGTTTCTTGCTAGTTCTTCTCAAGGTTCCACGTCAACGAACTAGCCTTAGGAAAATTTTGCTGACATCATCTTTCTGGTTTATTCATAATTTATGACCTTCATAAGTGTTACTTTGTAACCTAAATGAATAAATGAATTTTGAGTTTGAGTTTGATACTTAATAACAAACCATTATATACCTACTATTCGAAGAATGCAAAAAATCTAGAACCATTTAAAATTGTTTATTAATGCGTCAGTAAGACCTTAATATCGTCATACATTATACATACTAATAATACATTTTATAAAAACACAACATATTTAGATGCTGGAGGGCCTTCCCCAGTTGGGCTTAGTCACTAGTGTGGTGCCCTACCTCTTTTTAATTTCTATTTTTTATCATAATAATATATACGATGATCGACGACGAACGACGATCATCTTTCTTTTTAATTTTTATCATAATAATATAACGATGGTCCGTGTAGTGACCGGATTAAGAATACAAATGTCTCCACCCCATTCCATCCCATGGGTATCGTAAGAGTCGACTAAGGGATATATATTAGTTATGCAGACAATATCCACTGCAAGAGAAGGAAAACTCGAAACAAAACCCTTTTTTTTGGAGAGGGGAAATGCTTTACGCATACCGCCTCGCCTGGGGTAGCGAGGCAGTTATGTCGGACTCACCGGCCTAAAGGTGGTAGGCGGCCGGTATACCGACTAAAACCCCCCTTGTGCACCCGCCTTCACGGGTCGACCACCGGAACCTGATATGACATCAGTGGTCCACCCAGCGGCTGCCCGCGCTACGCGAGCTCCATCACCAGTGACAGCGTCCGGGTGCACCGAAGACGCTGTCCCTCCGCGGAAGGGTGCGGGTGAGACTCAATTGCCCCAGCCTCCCTCAAAACAAAACCCTATACCAACCCCGTGCCCAGCAGTGGGACGTTTATGTTGATATGTGTGTGAGATAATATAACTAATAAAACTAGCAACCACTTTATTCTATGTTAGTCATGGAGCTATTTGACGCCAACCCACTTAATTGTGCTCACGTAATCGGGCAATAAGCTGAGGGTTAAACTTTGCTTTGCAGTGTTTGCTATGTAAACAGCGCTGGAGGGTTAGAATACTGTTAAACAATATTGGTAAGGCCCTTTACACACGGAGTTTATAGTAAACTAGACTTTGTTACATATGCCACGTTTCTTGGTAGCCTTTAGATAGTGACACATGGAACTTACGAGTATATAGCACCTAGAACGGTGATTATCACAACCTTTTTTTAAATTGCGATTTTTTAAAGAATCCTTCCTAATATTATAAATGTGAAAGTTTGTGAATATGGATATATGGTTGTTTGTTACTTTTTCACGCAAAAACCATTGAACGGATCTGGATGAAATTTGGCACAGAGATAGATTATAGTCTGGAATAGCATATAGGGTACTTTTTATGGCGACAATCGACTTCTACGCGGGCGGAGCCACGGGCAACAACTAGTATAGAATACTTGAGAAAGGTAGGGCACTATACTAGCGAGCAAGCCTGACTGGAAAAGGACCTTCATCTTATAGAAGACCACAGTTGAATAACTACACACAGCGGTGTAGTTGTGTACCTGTGTGTGAGTACAGGTCTCTAGCGCTCATTTAGGGATACGTTTTAAAGAAACGCATTCCTATCACAGGGATACTCCCATCTTAAATCCCTGGGATCCGTTCCCTAAACAATGGGTTTGAAACACGCAAGTGATATCTCTGATATTGCAAGCGTCCATATGCTAAATAAATTTACCATCAATCGGGACATATTCTTGTTTTCTACCTACAAAAAAGCTACATACGATAGACATCCATATCGTAAGGCGCCATGATTCATAATATTACTCCAGAATTCAATCGTGATATAATAAAGTTACAATCAGTATGAAAAACAAATTGCCTGACCAACATGCCGTCATCAGATCATTGAATTCCTTGCATGTTACTCATAATACTATGTCGTATTAAACTAACACTGAAATTTAATAGCTAGGAAAAAGACTTCTGTGATTCATTTATAAGGAAAGATGAAAACGATTATGTCATTGAAATGTTTCAGCTACGATCTAATATCGAATATGGAGTTTCAATCTTTCATCATCATCATCTCAACCCATAAACGTCCCACTGCTGGGCACGGGTCTCCTCCATAAATTTGGAGGGATACTAGCCTACTATACCACGCTGGCCAGACGGGTTGGTATAGGGTTTTGTTTCGAGTTTTCCCTCTCTTGCAGTGGATATTGTCTGCCTGACTTACTCCCTTAGTCGACTCTTACGACACCCACGAGATGGAATGGGATGGTGACATTTGTATTCTTAATCCGTCACCACACAGTTCAATCTTTAGTTTGTACTATTTTATTAAAAGATATATTAGTAAAGGCATGTCTGATCTTCCATTACGGCATTGTGCCTCTTTGCTCTCTTATTAAAGAAGGAGGTCTTTGCCTACTCTCACCCGCAGCTTTGCTTGTGTATGTCAATGATATAATTATCGTATAGCACTCAAAGATCGAACCGATGGCCGTTGGGGCAGAAAGGTTCTAGAGTGGCGACCACGAACTGGAAGACGCAGTGTGGGCAGGCCTCCAACAAGGTGGACCGACGACCTGGTAAAGGTTGCGGGCAACCGATGGACAAGGTCAGCTCAGGACCGAATGATGTGGAAGACCTTGGGGGAGGCCTATGTCCAGCACTGGACGTCTTGTGGCTGAGTTGGATGGATGGATGGATGGACTCAAAGATAATGCGGATTCTTATTACTGTAAGAATTGTCAAAATCGGATTAGTAGTCTTAGAGATTATCCCTTACAACCAAACTAACAAACTTTACACACGTTTTTACTTTTATAGTATAGATTAAAAATCGAATGTTCTTCGTTTGGCCCACTGAGTTTGTCCTACTTAAAAATTCCTGAGTCGTCCCTAACAATATGCTTTCTTCTTTATGTCCTAAAATACAATTTTAATTCATTTATGCAATCATATACCTATTATTGTCCGTGTGGTGACGGATTAAGAATACAAATTTCACCACCCCTTCCATCCCGAGGGTGTCGTAAGAGTCGACTAAGGGAGTAAGTGTTATTCACCGCAAGAGAGGGAAAATTCGAAACAAAACCCTATACCAACCCGTCTGGCCAGCGTGGTATAGTAGGCTAATATCCCTCTGTTTGGAGGAGACCCGTGCCCAGCAGTGGGACGATTATGGGTTGAGACGTATACCTATTATAATGAGTCGTTTTATTTCACAGAAAGAGTTTTATTTTTAACACTATAATTATAAAAAAAACTATTTTAATAACAAAACCTAAAAACAGAAATGGAGGACTAAACCTGCCATATCAAGTATAATATATATTATGTAATTTATAATATACATAATTAAATATAAGAAACGCTGCTAAGGTACTGATTTCTCATTTGATACCTAAAGGAAAATGAGAAGGTGAAATTTTTCGTTAAAGTTGATTAACATTAAAATTAACTAATGACTCAAGCGTCCATTTTCAATTGTTTTTCGTAGATGATAAGCCCACAGAAAGAGATAATGAAAATATTATTATGATGTTTAAAAAAAATTCATGATACATTAAAGTAGCCCTCCTAACTAACCATGCTATCTGCCCGACTGGGTCCATAATTATTACTATATAAACATATAACTGCAACCTTTACATTATGGAAGGCAATAAAGTATTGAATATTAATACGAGAAGGACGAGTTACATAATTAAATGTGTCAAATGAGTTAACCTTGTCTCACATTTAATTTAAAAGATCAATTTTATTTATTTGATTCATTTACAAACAATCCCATATAATCTCATTAGGAAGTTAATACGATGATAATAGTAAAATGTGGGTCTCCTTTTCTCTATCATGAGAGCTGATAGGGATAAGACAGTTTACTGCCTTGGTGGTCCAGTGGCCGCAGTATGCGCCTGCTGTGCAAGAGGTTGTGGGTTTGATTCACACATGACAAACCTTTATGCGACCTAAAAAGAGTTGTTCTGAGTCTGGGTGTAATTTGTGTCCGTTAATTCTGTTTGTAAAGTGTCTCTTACACCAGTGTATACCGCGCCACACTGGTGTACCGTGCTCATTAGTTAGTGGGCCTCAGAAAAGTAAGATTATCTTATATTTTTACATTTACATAGATAGACAAACACCGCCAATTTCCAAACTCCGGGCATTTATTGTGAATTTTCTTGACAGAAAAACCCAATATAAATTTTTGGCCCGACCCGGGAATCGATCCCGGAACCTCGTGATCGACAGTCACACACATCGACCACTGAACTACGGAGGCAGTTTACGAATGAGTTTTTACCTTCTATTGGTGATCACAAAGTAGAACGACTAACCACAAATCTGCTAGTCCGTGACAATTTGAGAGCGTTGACGCAGAACGCCCCGCGGCCCCGCCTTCTGACATTCATTCTTCTTAGGTGCGCCGGCGCCGCCCCGCCGCATGGAATTGGAAGCCTTAATTCTAAAAGTATTAATCATCAACATAAAAAACCACAACCTTGCTTTAGGACGAGGATGTGTATGGAGCATTGTTTAATCAAGAATCATCTTTGATTAAGTCATAATATTAAAATAAATAAGTTTATATTTTAAAAAATATTTTTAAATACAAGCTTTTATAGTGTATTTATGTAATGGGTGTTTATGCATTAAATATTCTTAAACGAATATGGTACTCGTCAAGAGTAATCCAAAACACCCACCACGACACGGCTATCTTGTTTCGTTGAAGAGTTACCATCACCACCTTTCGACTTCATCATCACTTCTTGAACACCCATCTAAGAAAATAGTACTTGTCAAGATAAATTTTAAAAAAACTCAAATACGACACGGCTATCTTGTTTCATTAAAGATTTGCCATGGCCACCTTCCGAATTCATCATCACGTCCTCAACACTCACCTAGGAATATAGTACTCGTCAAGATAAATCCAAAAGACCCAAACACGACACGCATATCTTGTTTCGTTAAAGAGTTGCCATGACCACCTTCCGACTTCATCATCACGTCATCACGTCCTAAACACCCATCTAAGAAAATAGTACTCGTCAATATAAATTCAAAACACCCAAACATAACACGGCTATCTTGTTTCGTTAAAGAGTTGCCATGACCACCTTTCGGCTTCACCATCTTGTCCTGAACACCCATCTAAGAATATAGTTCTCGTCAAGATAAATCCAAAAGACCCAAACACGACACGGCTATCTTGTTTCGTTGAAGAGTTGCCATGGCCACCTTTCGGCTTCACAATCTTGTCCTGAACACCCATCTAAGAATATAGTTCTAGTCAAGATAAATTCAAAACACCCAAACACGACACGGCTATCTTGTTTCGTTGAAGAGTTGCCATGGCCACCTTTCGGCTTCACCATCTTGTCCTGAACACCCATCTAAGAATATAGTTCTAGTCAAGATTAATCCAAAACACCCAAACACGACATGGCTATCTTGTTTCCTTGAAGAGTTGCCAGGGCCACCTTCCGGCTTCATCATCACGTTCTGAATACCCATCTAATAATATAGTTCTCGTCAAGATAAATCCAAAACACTCAAACCCGACGCGGCTATCTTGTTTCGTTGAAGAGTTCCTATGGCCATCCTCCGACTGCATCATCAGACCAGCTCCATGGTACCATATTATTGCATTGTCACCGAAGTTACGTAGGTATACCAAATTTCAGCTCCATCAAACACCGGGAAGTACTTCAAATCTACGAGGGTCATTTGATAAGTTCTTAGCCTAACATGGTTAAAGTCATTGGTTTTTTTTATAACTATCCTCATTTTGTAGCTACATTATTAGGTAATACGTATGCACAGTTTCGTTTGTTTCCAATCATTCGTTGTTTGTTTACACGTAATACCGTAAGTCAAGTCAGAGCTATATTTGAAAATGGATAAAATTGAACTTCGTGCAGTGATCAAATACTTGAATTTAAAAGGTTTAACACCAAAAGCTATACATGAAGACATGTCTGCTACTTTGGGTGAGTCTGCTCTTTCGTATGCGACAGTTAAAAACTGGGTGGCAGAGTTTTAACGTGGTCGTGTGACCGTTCAAGATGAGACCCGTAGTGGCCGGCCGTCCACAGCTTCCACTGACGAAAACAAAGAAAAAATTTGTGATCTAATTTTATTTGATCGAAGATTGACCATCGAGGAGATAGCTAAGACTATAGGCATCTCTTCTGAGTGAATAAATCATATAATTACTGCTGAACTTGGGTTTTCTAAGGTTTCTGCGCGGTGGGTACCGCGGCTGCTTTCAGTGGAACAAAAACGTAACCGACTCACAACTTCCCGCGACTGTTTAGAGTTACATGAAGCTGATCCAGTAGAATTTATTGAAAGATTTGTAACCATGGATGAAACCTGGGTTCACCACAATACACCAGAGACAAAACAACAGTCAAAACACTGGAAAAGAGCAGGATCTCCCACCCCAAAGAAAGCAAAGGTGGTTTTATCGGCCGGCAAAGTCATGGCATCGATTTTTTGGGATGCAAAGGGTATAATTCTGGTGGATTATTTAAAAAAGGGTGAAACAATAAACTCCGATTACTATTACAATCTGCTGCGTCGTTTGAGGGAAGAAATCAAAGAATAACGTCCAGGTTTGTTAAGAAGAAAGGTCTTGTTTCACCAGGACAATGCGCGCGTTCACACATCTGTGCAATCCATGGCAGAAATCCATCAGTGTGGCTTCGAATTGTTACCTCATCCCCAATATTCACCGGATTTAGCACCGTCCGACTTTTATCTGTTCCCAAAGCTAAAAAAATGTTTAGGTGTTAAACATTTTTTTACAAATGAAGAGAGTCATAGCTGCCGTGGACGCTTATTTTGAGGAGTTAGACGAAGATTTTTTTAAAACGGGTATCGAAGCTTTACCAGGTCGAGGGAAAAAGTGTTTGAGCTCGGGGGAGAGTATGTTGAATAATAAAAATAAAATCAAAATCATGTGGTTTCATTAATTATGTTAGGCTAAGAACTTTTCAAATGACCCTCGTAGCTCACAAGATTTGCTAACATACAAACTAACTAACAAACTAACATACATTGCAAGCTAAATAAAAGCTTGTAATAACTGCAATACATAATAAGCCTTGTGTCGCGTGGGGAAATTACAAACATTCTTTTACACAATTCACAGTTTTTTTTTCTATAAATGCAGAATTGTTTATTATAAGTATGTATATGAAATAAGTGGTTTCTACTGTGTTTGCCGCGGTGGCTGTAAATTTTTTTAAACATAATATTTTCACAAATAAATTGCGTGTTTACGCATCTATGGCCTAGCCATAATAATCGATCCACGCAGCTACATAGCTTCGTAACAGAGCCTCTAGACAGAAAAAAATGTATGGAATTTGACGTAAGTTTACGACATTAAATCGTAGACTCACGTCAAATTCCATACATTTTATTTTTTGACTTTTCGATTCGACTATCGCTTATGCCACTTGTCTAGAGGCTCCGTTTATTTTAATTTTTAACTGTTCGATTATAATTGAACAGCAGCTAGCAGCACGCCCCGATTTTGCCCGAGATAAACAATTTGTTACCCCTTGAGTTAAATATCTAAAAATCCTTTCTGAGCTAGAACATACAGCGACCAAGTAGGGGATTTGCTAAAAAAGGGCCAAATTAAAAGTACCCAGGATCGACGTTCATGCATGCAGAGGTTGATGAATGTAGAGGAGGCGAAGGAAGTATGTTTGGATCGAAGCAAGTGGCGTACCATAGTCTCTGCCTATCCCACTGGGACACAGGCGTGATGATAATATGTATGTATGTATGAGACCCGGCAAACGTTGTTTTGCCATATCAAGTAAAAATAGTAATACTACTTTTAAAAAATATAGATAGAAGAGTGAAAATTTGGGGTCATAAGTATTTTTTAATGCTTACTTATAAAAAAAATGTCCGAAAAATAAAAAAATATTGTTTGGGATAGGGCTCTTTATCACTTAGGGATATCAAAAATAGTTTGCGACCTAATCTCAGACCTATATAATTTAGACAAAAAAATCGGTCAAGCCGTTTCAGCGAGTTTTCTAATAAACATTGTGACATGAGAATTTTATAATGAGATGAGATTATTATAATAAGAGCACCCACCCAAGGATAGTTTAAACGTCATTGAATTTCCACTTAAGTAGGTTTAGTAAAAGAGACAGCCAATGTTATACTATTAAGTCGTCGAGGTTAGAATATTATGCATTTTTAAGGCGCTAATAACTAATAAATAGTCTAAGTTAAATGATTTTTTAGCAAAATCTGTTTCATTTATCACAATGAATGATATATTATATTGTTCTTCATAATATTTACTATAATATAGTTTTCGCCGAAATACATTTAATAAAAAAAAAACATACATAAAAATAATGCCAAAGTCACTCCTTAAAATATTTTTATAGAAAAATTGTCTCGTTTATTTATTGGTTTCATTGGTGATATTAGGCATATTAGCTGATTTAAATATGATCAAAAAATTTGCCACTTTTAATTATGCCACTAGAGATTTTCTTTCTTTTTGTGTTAATTTCAGCATTGCGCCGACTTGTTTGTATTATTTGCTTCTCTTTCATTCCAATGCAGAATGACAGTGACCAAATGACTATTTAATTCTTAAGCTTATTTAACTAAAGGTTGGCAGTTATCAGGGTTTTCAAACAGATTGTTTTGTTTGCAGATATCTGGTGGGCTTCAAAAACCTGTTGCGCAGTATTGAGTGTAAGGGCATTGCTTCTGTCCTGGGTATCAACTACTTTGCAAGGGGTTATCTACAACCACGCGCTTACGAAAGGTATTTCTCTAAAAGTATACTTGTATTTTGGTTAAAAACATTAAAATTATAATAAGAGTTCATCTTCACATCCTTGCACCTCAAACATGCCGTACCGTAAGATTCCAGAGGAATTTCTTACCACGTACGATAAGGTTGTGGAATGAGCTCCCTGCCGAGGTTTTCCCAAGAGACTATAGCATGGGGTTCTTCAAGAAAGGAGTTATAAGGTTTTTAAAGGGTCGGCAACGCGTGTGTGACACCCCTGGTGTTGCAAACGTCCATAGGCTACGGTAACTGCTTACCATCAGGCGGGCCGTATGCTTGTTTGCCACCTTGGTAGTATAAAAAAAAAATAATAAGAAAGGAGAAGGACCTTAGAGAAGACCATAGCCAAATAACTAAACACAGTGGTATAGTATTATTCCAGTGTCTCTAGCGCTCATTTAGGAATGCGTTTTGAAATAAACGTTTTTCTATCCCAGGGACACCTACTCTATCTTAAAGCCATATACATCCATATGTATATAAGTATACACGGTACTTATACCAAAATAACGTTTTTTACAATTTTTGTGTCCTAATTAAGAATTTTTATTTATTTTTATTAATTTACGACATCCACGCGGGCGTAGCCGCGGGTAACAGCTAGTTTCTTATAAATAAACAACAGTCTTTCTTGTTTTCTATTTAGTTTTTGTATGCACCTTTAGTTTATGTAGTTATATATTGTAAAAAAATGTACATCCATAATTTAATAATCCAAAATAAATATAAAATAAAAAATATTATAAAGAGAGAGAAAAAAATGTATTTTATATTTGCAGATACATAGCCCATATGATTCTTGGACGAGATTTACTAGACAACACGTTGAACTTAGTACCGTCTCTTATACCTCTGCACAAGGATATCAAGGAGGACAGCTTTGAGTACCAGGATTTAGAAAAAAAGTAAGTACGAAGCAAGAGTGAGTCAACTGCATCTTTGTTCACATACTTACAATACACAGCTATACGTACCTTGTTACTTTCACAGATATACCACTAGTGTCGGTACAATCCGCCTAGTTGGTGGTCGACCACTCTAATTTACCGATTTTGACCTTTTTTACCCGTTCTCGGGGCTATCCCACCCACATGCCAACAGCTATGACTCATGAGAGCCAGGATTAACTTACAGCGGAGTAACCAACTGATACACCGAGCTTTGGCACTCGTGCGTCCCGTGGACAACTAAACCTAATGTCTTGGACCCCGCAATGAATTTAATCAGAAGTTAATAGGTAGTTAGAAATAAAAGTTTCCACTTCCCTCCATAGCAAAGTGGGAGACAAACGTCACGTGAGCGTTTTCAAGGTCTAACGCGCGACGACGTCCATCTTCAGGCACCAACTGCGTGACGACATTTGTCAGGATGCATTCCTCCAAAATTGTATTGATTTTTTTATTTGTCATACTACATACTAATTTTTACGGTACGCAGGAGACTAGTCCCCACAACACATGGAATCTTAGAGTGGGTTCTAGGTGTTAAACAATACTATTGTATCAAAAGGACAATAAACGATTTATTTTTTATATTTTATGATTTTACTGTATCACTTTATTTATCCGTAGATCGTGTTAAATCTTGCGTATACCATACCGTTTACCATACCGTATACCGTACCGTATGCCGTACCGTATGCCGTACCGTATGCCGTACCGTATACCGTACCGTATACCGTACCGTATACCGTACCGTATACCGTACCGTATGCCGTACCGTATGCCGTACCGTATACCGTACCGTATACCGTACCGTATACAGTACCGTATACCGTACCGTATACCGTACCGTATACCGTACCGTATACCGTACCGTATACCGTACCGTATACCGTACCGTATGCCGTACCGTATGCCGTACCGTATACCGTACCGTATACCGTACCGTATACCGTACCGTATACCGTACCGTATACCGTACCGTATGCCGTACCGTATGCCGTACCGTATACCGTACCGTACCGTATGCCGTACCGTATACGGTACCGTATACCGTACCGTATACCGTACCGTATACCGTACCGTATACCGTACCGTATACCGTACCGTATACCGTACCGTATGCCGTACCGTATGCCGTACCGTATACCGTACCGTACCGAATGCCGTACCGTATACCGTACCGTATACCGTACCGTGTGCCGTACCGTGTGCCGTACCGTGTGCCGTACCGTATGCCGTACCGTATGCCGTACCGTATACCGCACCGTATACCGTACCGTATACCTGATATTTTATGAGCGCTTAGTTGACCGATGGTATATACATACACTATAACTAGGTTTATTAAAATGTGAAAGCAACTATATCAAACTCACTTTTTTGTTGAAGGAACCAGCAAATCGTAGACAATAAACATCAAGATGGCAGCGTGTCCGATGCCATCGAATACTTCGATCAGACTGCCACTTTTCTGGACAAATTGAGAGCTGTCCAGAAACAACTAAGGGAATACATTCGGTTAGTACAGTATTTATTTATTTATTTATTTTACACTTTATTGTACACCACTATATGTATATTACATAAAATTTAACTTATGCTACAGAGTACAGTACAATGGGCGGCCTTATCGCTAAAAGCGATTTCTACCAGGCAACCTTTGGATGGAGATATTGTTGGTAGAAGTTACTGGTAGTTGTTGGCGTACTAAAATAAAAATATAAAATAAACTGACTTAACCAAATGTACACTTTTTATAATACATACATATATACATACATATAATTAATTATCATGAGTGTTACTAAATTGTTAGGTAGTACTCCTTCACCTTAGCTTTAAAAATAGTTAGCGTTTGTGCCTTTCTTATTTCTACAGGTAGTGCGTTCCAAAGGCGTATTGCAGTCACTGTAAAAGATTTATCAAAAAATACTGTAGAATGAGGTGGCATTTTTAGCTTCAGGTTTTCCGATGATCTCAAATTTCGAATATGCGTATCATTAAGGAACACGAAACGTCCTTTAAGATAGGAAGGTGCTGAAGGATTGAATAGAACATTGTATAGTAGAAAGAGAATATGAGCATTCCGGCGATGGCGTATTGATAACCACTTGAGTTGAGTTCTGAAATGTGAAACATGATCATACTTGCGTAGACCAAATATAAATCGTATACAGAAATTTTGGAGACGCTCAAGTTTATCTAATTGGTTTTCGGCGAGATCTAGATAGCTGACGTCTGCATAATCAAGGATCGGAAGAAGAAGAGCATTGGCAAGCGCAGTTTTGGTGGCAGTTGGTAGAAAGTTTCTCAATCTTCGAAGAAATCCCGCTGAAGCAAATATTTTGCGACTTACTTCTTGGAGTTGTGGGCCCCACGTTAACTCACGGTCTATAAATATACCCAGATTTTTAACTTTGTTGCTTAGAGGAACAACAGTGCCATCAAATATAATCTGCGGTAGGCGCAACCAATCAATCTTAGATATTAGTCTAGCGCTACCAACTACAGCGACTTGTGTTTTTAAAGGATTCACTTTTAAGCCATAAGATTTGCTCCAACTGCCTATCTGAGCCAAATCCCTGTTTAATATGCCAAAAGCATCGGTTAGTTGTGCTAATGGAGCCTGCGGAGTATTTAATATCTTCTTACACATTATAATAATAGCAACCCATTATATGTTCCACTGCTAGACACGGTACTCCGCTCCTCTATCAAGAGAGAAAGAGAGAGAGAGAGAGTTCAGGCCTTAATCCACACACGCTGGCCTAATGCCCTGCGGGTTGGTGAATCGGAGAACATCGTCATGTCAAGAGAATTTCTTCTAACATGTTGGTTTCCTTACGATGTTTTCCTTCACCGTTAGCAGATTGTGAATCATTTGATTGGTACCTACATATAAACTTCACATTGGTACTGCCACTCGGAATCGGACTCGGCTATAGGCTATATAACATCACGCTATGATCAATAGGAGCAGAGCAGTAGTGAGATATGTTGCAAAATCGGGAAAAAAAATATACGTTTAAAATTACCACGCGGACGAAGTCGCGAGCATCCCTTAGTAATACATATAATACGAAGGTTTGCGAAAGAGTATCTGCCCCTATAGGTCTTTGCCGCGTTCTAAGCACTATTAAGCGTCAACAATGACTTTTAGCATACACTTATACACGTACTTACCCCTCGTAAGGAGTTACGAACGAGGGCACGTTAGAAATCGGTCTATTAAAATAAGTTATAGCTTCTCGTATGAAGCTACATTGGATTATAATAACATAAACTAGGAGCTTACTAGAATATGTTGTCTGTGTATGTGTGTCATTGGGATTACAGTTTAAAAAAAGAGAGCTGTTTCCTAGAGCTATTATTTTTCTATCCTGGGGTGTTATAAATATCGAGTCGTACTACATAGTTTTTACTCTAGACAAGTGGCATAAACGATAGTCCAATCGAATAGAATATAAAACAAATGTATGGGATTTAAAGTTTTAAACAATATTATATAACTTGTGTCAAATTCCATGCATTTGCATACTGCCTATATTGCAAGTGTACATATTATTATAACAGCATAAAGCAGGCAAAACACCCTACTCAGAACATTAGAAATTTGCGTTCCAAAGCAATTAACTATGTATGTATTTATATATAATGTCTATCAGTAGTCTGATTTTTTTTCATCAGACGACGGTGTGAGAATTGTCCCAAGACATTATTATTATAAAGCAAAATCAAGTGTCCGTGCTGTTATTAATTGAGCTGTGCTATGGCGCCGCAACTAGATATGCGAAACGATTTATAATAATCCATCAATTATATCTTGTTATTGTAGAACTAATAGTGGGTATTAAGATATATACTAGTGATCATCTATAAATTACAATGTGTTAACTTATAACTGCAGAGCACGTGCAGGGTGTCTAAGCTCACGGCCACAACTTTGATGGGTGACCGTTTTGTTTTTTTTTTTGGTTTTTCTTTTAAAAGACAACTCCTGCACTAAAGGACAAGGGCTATGTCGCGGGGGACTTTACAAACATACAATTAACGAACAGAAAGTACATCCAGCCTCGGGACAATCATTTTATGGATAACACAATGTTTTGTCCCACGTGGGGACCGAACCCACAACACGCCGCACAGTGGTAAATGGCAAGGTCACTACTTAAGCCACTGATCCATCCGTGCAATCATTAGATATGCGTCGAGTGGTCTTTAGCTCTAGTTGTTTATTTATTTATTTTATAGTTAATGTTATATGTTAAGATGGATTATAGTCTGCAATAGCATATAGGCTACTTTTTATCGCGATAACCGATATACACGCGGGCGGAGCCGCGGGCAACAGCTAGTATACAATAATACCACAAGAATAGTGTTTTTTTCTGATAAAACCTATGACCTATTTCAGATTATAATCTATCTCTGTGCCAAATTTCATTCAGATCCGATCAGTTTTTTTGACGTAGGTAATTGAGTAACATACATACATCCATCAAATTCTCGCATTTATAACATTAGTATAGATTTGCTCCAGTACCATTATCTAGTAAACATCAAAAACTACCACTTTATGAAGAACTAGGGGTCGCCCGCGTGGTAATTTGGAATATTTTCCCTGATTTTGCAACATATCTCACTACTGCTCCGCTCCTATTGATCATAGCGTGATGTTATATAGCTTATAGCCTTCCTGGATAAATGCACTATTCAAAAATTTTCTAATCGAACCAGTACTTTCTGAGATTAGCACGTTCAACCAAACAAACTCTTCCGCTTTATAATACTAGTAGAGATTTCCACCTTATTTATCTTATTCCATTTTAGTAGGTATAAGGTGTGCATCGATGCAAATGCAGCAGAAATATCAAATAGAGCGTTGTGTTTCCCGTGGATCATAAAACTCGTCAGCAAGTGACTCACTTGCATTCCTGTTATCTTCACGCTCGTAAACCTTTAGTTTGGTTTTGTTCCAACAAACAGGAATACATTTATTTCTAAGAAGTGGTAGTATTTTTATTGAGACACCCAGCAATGTTACCTACATTGAAAATGAAAATAAAAAAATATTTATTTCAGCATTTTGACACAATTTTAAATAAATTAGGTATTGTTTTTAGAACAGGTAGTGATAGTTTAGTCAAATGCTGGAGTTTAAAATATCAGTTACATTACTGGTGATCCGATCCATTAAACTAAAAATAATACAAAGTTACCAAATTTGGTACAATTTGTCACGTGATGTGTGATTTTGATGTAAATTTCACTTTGTAGAACTTCTATTATGTATTGAACAAATTTTTGACTTTTCCCACATGTCTTTGAAGAAATTGCGAAGGAGTGACTACTCTGTCGACCGATTTGCATTATTAAACGTGAGTGTAAACGTGTATATAAAAGCCTAAACACTCTCAGGTCTCTTGATAGAGAAGACGAGATCCGTGCCCAGCAGTAGAACATAGATCATCATCATCACCATCACCATAAACGTCCCACTACTGGGCACGGGTCTCCTCCATACATCTAAAGGGATATTAGCCTACTATACAACGCTGGCCAAATGGGTTTGTTATAGGGTTTTGTTTCGAGATTTCCCTCTCTTGCGGTGGGTATTGTCTGCCTGACTTACCCTTAGTCGACTCTTTCGACACCCTCGGGATGGAATGGGGTGGTGACAGTTGTATTCTTAATCCTGTCTGAACATAGATAGATTGGTATTTTTAACCGACTTCAAAAACGAGGAGATTATCAATACGTGTGTATTTTTTATGTTTGTTACCGCAGCACTCCGTCATTTATAAACTTTATAAAGGATTGGAAAAAATATTTTTTTGTCTGATAGGACATACTTTCAGTTTAGTCCCATTTTTATCTAAAAAAAGCTCTGATCCATGAGGAATTGAGGAAACTCCTCAAAAATTATAGACATTTTTAACAAAAAATCAAACATTTGCATTCAGAAAATATAATTTGGTGAAGTGAATCTGAAGAAGACCACAGACGGCCATCTAAACTTTACGATAATAAGTATTTCACGGATAGCAATTTAAAATGTCTCGATTATGGTTGTTTAACAACGCAACGATTACTTAGCAAATGTAATGTTACAAATGAAAGTTTTACAATTGAACTGAACTGATGGTGAAGCTGGAAGGTCGGCATCGGAACTCCATAATTAAACAATGTAATCTAGCCGTGTTTGAGCTTATTTGAATGGTCATGAGATGCACTATAGCTTTTATTGATTGTATTTAATAGAGGAAAAGTGAAATTCGAATTTGTATAAAAATTCATCAACTTGCCGCATTGAAGTCGGTTTTTTTTTTGTTAAAATTATTATTATGCACACCTACATACATATAATTGTAGTGACTTATTTATTCATTCACCCATAACGCCTTCATATTACCGGGTTCCGTCCGCGCAAATATTAAGCATACCCGCAACACAAGGCCTGTTTCTTTGTACAAGAGTTGTCTTTAAAAAAAGTGGTTTGAACTTATTCAACCTTTTTGAATAGGCTCCTTCCTATTTAACTCCCAATTTTCAATTGCGTTGCTCCATCCATAACTGAAACTTACGGTCTTCCAACAATCGTCTCCTTGCCTGTACTACCTACTCATAACTCCAGCCTTGTTCATTCTTCCTTCAATATTCAATCAGTTCTTCTGTGAAACGCGCTCTCTCTCGAAATTAGGATGTCTGATAACCGGGTCACATTTAAAGCCAAAGTGCGTCAGTTATACAGCAGTTGTTTGTCCACTGAAATTTCTAAGTAGTCGTATAATTTTTCTATTTGTGTATTAGTAATCATATGTTATATATATATTATAGGTATATTATAGGTGTATATATTTATTTATTTATACTTATATAGTTATGTGTAATTATGTTTTGTGTTGCATCTTATTTCTTAGTTTATATAATTTCCTCTCTTTATTATTATTGTCACCTGCCATGCTTATCTCTGCATCACCCAAAGGTTGACTGGCAGAAAATGCCTTTGGCATTAAGTCCGCTTTGTGCAATTTGTTTGCAGGAAGTTTAAATAAATAAATAAATAAAATAGGTTGGTACATATTAAACAACATTGGTGTTATTGTGTTCTTAAGGGACGGTGTGACTGAAAGTCTGGATGAAGCGCGAAGATCGGAAGCTGTGTGCGCTGGTATATTGATCCTGGTATGCGTCGTGTCTCCCATCATTATAGCACTCGTTAGGAATGCTGTCAACACTATTCAGGTAAAAATACAATTTTTTTAACTACTTCGGTGTCAAACAACCATATTATTATGATGATGATGATAACTTGTACTCTGTTGTTTAGAATGTCAATAAATGTATTTTCTTTCTTCTTTCTTATGTTTCGCAGTTCCCGTAGCTTATGGACGTTTGCAATATCCACACATTTTGACTTAGATATATGGTTTGTAGAGAACTTTAGACTACGATTCTCTCAGAACAATTATACGTTATGATGTGAGTTAAAGAGTGTTAGGTTAGGGCTTGAGACAGAGCCCGCGTAGCGCGGGCAGCAGCTTGGTGGACTAGTATGTCATATCAGGTTCTACAAAAATGTCTGGAATTTTAATCTATTTTTATGTTTTTAAATGTTAGCAAATATTTACAGAAAGTAGACCCAGACTTGGTTATTGACAGTGACAGTGGAACACATAAACGGATTCGATATCGATCTCAGATCACATATTTGTTATTCCTTGTGGGAATCGAACACACAACATGCCGCCGCACCGTAGCATTTGATCGACGCTATTATAAACAAAATCGCAAAACAAAAATCAGCTGTTTTAAACATAAAATAGCCGCTAACGACGATTTATAAAACACGATATAAGTGGCTTGTGATGCAATCGTGTAGCGGAAGGTCAATAATCTTCCTTCACTCATTGACCGAGATTGTGCTCAAGGTCTTGGCTCAAGTCCAAACGATACTATGTTCCGTTTAAATATTAAATCACGTGCTACAT
Source organism: Trisateles emortualis (assembly GCA_947095525.1). Lineage (NCBI taxonomy): Eukaryota > Metazoa > Arthropoda > Insecta > Lepidoptera > Erebidae > Trisateles > Trisateles emortualis. The sequence goes on along the minus strand of OX352741.1, from coordinate 16,486,605 downwards.
CGTTTGAATGCTACTGCTATTGCTGTACATGTTTTAATTGAACTTAATCCTTTCACGGACAGTAATTTATATAGACACAATAGATGTAGACACAATATAATGTTATGTTTATTGTCAAAACGTAAACGTATAAAAAGAGGCCGAGTGGGAAAGTAACCGACTTGCACGCAAGAGGTGCGAGTTTGATCCCGAGCAGTACCAATGTGAATTTCCAAAGACCACCAGAACCTAATATGACGTCAGTGGTCCACCCAGCGGCTGCCGGGGCTACGCGAGCTCCACTCCAGTGACGGCGTCCGGGTTGCACCGGGAACGCTGTCCCTCCACGGAAAGGTGCGGGGGAGAGGCTCGATGCCCCGACCTGACCCGACCGATCGGATCAGTGAGGATACTTTCCTCCCTGTTCCGCTCCACCGCCTCCTTCTACCAGATGACGTCCTCGCAGAAGAATGCGACCACCATCCACTCCCTGTCGCTGGCGACCATGGAACGCACCACAGCCGGCAGCGACAGGTCTACACCGATGACTGCGACGAGGTCCCGGCGCTGCACCACCCAAGCCGGACACGATTCGGGCGTATGCTGCGCCGAGTCATCGTCGCAGTCGCAGTGGTGGCAGAGGCAGTACTCGAATCCCTCCTAGCGACCTTGTGCAGGTAATGCCCGAAGGAACTGTGCCCGGACAAAACCTGCACCAGTCGGAAGGTCCCGTACTGCCAAGATCGGCCGGAGCGCCTCCACGGTCCTGAAACCAGCCTGTGGAGCCCCCAGCTGACCTGACCACTGGGCTATAATGCACCTGCGGGCGGCCTCGCGCCACTTGCGAGTTTGTTCGAGGAGAGGGGACCGCTGCTCTGCCCGGACTACAGCCATCCGCCAATACACCTCGGCGAGCACCTCCGCCTCCAAGTCCCACGGAGGCGGTCTAGCCCATGCGCACGTAGCGTCCATGGTCACGGTGCGGTGACCGCGTATGGCTATGGCCGCCATTGCACGCTGCGGTCTAGCCAGCAGCGGCCTGCTTTGGGTGGTCAGAGACCCCGCCCACAGCGGTGCGTCGTAAAACGCTATTGATCTGACCACCCCGTTGTACAACTGTCGACAGGTGAGGCTGAACCGCTCAAGTTCGGTAGTAGCCGTCCCAAGGCGGACGCAGCACACTCCAGCATCGGCAAGAGGCGACGGAAGTGCTCGTCGAAGAGCCATCGCCCATCCAACACCAAGCCCAGATATTTCATCTGGGCTGCACTAGGACCAAACCGACTGTAATCGAAGCGCCAACAGGTGGACCGTAAAGTGGCCCGTGGAGTAAAAGGGCCTCCGTCTTTTCAAGGGCCACTCTAAGCCTTAGCACCCCGATCCGCCCGACCATCTAAGAAACCCCCGTGATGGCCAAGCGCGCCCCATCTTCGAACTTCCGACCCCGAGTTGTGACTTGTGTGTCATCAGCATAGCAGACTACGTCCACCCTGGGGGGAAGAACATTGCGCAGGACTCAATCGTAGCTGATGTTCCACAGGACAGGGTCAAAAACATATCTCTGCCGCACACCGCTTGAAATGGTCCTGCACCTGACGCCGCCTTCTCGGTCCTCGTACAGTAAAACCTCAAAAATGGACCGAGCGCACTATTTCACTCGCATCCGCTTACACATATATTCCTCGCGCTGGCTATGTACGGCCCGCGATTCATTTGTTTTCTGTCCTGTTAATTAAGGCTACTGGTTAGTGACCCTTATCCGAATCCCAACTAGGACAAATCTTTGTGTGATGAGCATCACATTTTATTTTACCGCTTCATTCACCTTTTCGATTTTTTTGTATTATATTAATAAATTAAAATAAAAAAGATTTTATAACAAGAACTATTTATTTAATAAACGAAAAACGTCCGGTATTCTTTTCAGGTGTATGCTAGAAACTTGGCGGAAAAGGCGAGAGAGCTGGAGTATGAGAAGGAGCTTAGTGACTCATTGCTGTACCAAATGCTACCTCCAAGTGTAGCCAAGCAGTTGAAGCAAACACAACAGGTAAAGTATAATATCATACATATGAAAGTTTTGGATGGATGGATATTCGTTACTCAATTACGACTAAAAGGACACGGACCTAGGAGATCACAGATTTTTTTTTTATACTACTTAGGTGGCAAACATTAACAGTAAGATTCCAGAGGAATTTCTTACCACGTACGATAAGGTTGTGGAATGAGCTCCCTGCCGAGGTTTTCCCAAGAGACTATAGCATGGGGTTCTTCAAGAAAGGAGTTATAAGGTTTTTAAAGGGTCGGCAACGCGTGAGTGACACCCCTGGTGTTGCAAACGTCCATAGGCTACGGTAACTGCTTACCATCAGGCGGGCCGTATGCATGTTTGCCACCTTGATAGTATAAAAAAAAAAAAAAAAACAAGCAATAAGCATACGGCCCGCCTGATGTTAAGCCAGTTACCGTAGCCTATGGATACCCGCAATACCAGAGTTATCACTTGCTTGTTGCCAACCCATTTTTTTACACCCGGACTTTAAAGTTGGAGTATCCCTGGGATAGAAATACGTTTCTTTCATCCCTAAATGAGCGCTGGAGACCTCACATGAACACAACTACACCGCTGCGTGTAGTTATTTGGCTGTGGTCTTCTGTAAGGTGGAGGTCTTTTCCCAGTCGGGCTTGCTCGCTAGTATGGTGCCCTACCTCTCTTAGATAGGTAGATATTAATCTACTACGCAAACAAAGCTGCAAACTACTCTAGACTTTCGATATTGCAATCTACTGCAATTGTCGCATCAAGTTTCTTATAGACAAGGTGGAAAGTGGGCAATCTTGTTAAAAGTTTTCAAGATTGACAAAGAATAATTTTCTACTCATATAAAGATAAATTAAAGTAGATAAATATTCCGTATAAGTAAATATTCCGTGTGGTGACGGATTAAGAATACAAATGTCACTTCCCCAGTCCAGCCCGAGGGTGTCGTAAGAGTCGACTAAGGGAGTACGTCAAGCAGACAATATCTACTGCAAGAGAAGGAAATCTTGAAACAAAACCCTATACCAACTCGTCTGGCCAGCGTGGTATAGTAGGCTAATATCCCTCCAAATGTGTAGAGGAGACCCGTGCCTAGCAGTGGGACGTTTATGGGTTGAGATGATGATGATAGCCTATGTTACCCGCTGACAATGTAGCTTTCTAATAGTAAAATATTTTTTTAAATCGTTTAAGTAGTTTTTAAGTTAAATCGGTACAAACAAACAAAAAAAAACTTTTTCTCTTTATAATATTAGTTTAGATATGCAGAGACTAGTTGCTGCCCGTGGCTTCGCCCGCACGTACAATCGCACAGGAACGGGAACAGTGCTTCTTCCCGAGATAAAAAGCTTATGTTCCATGCCAGACTATATTCTATCTCTGAGCCTAATATTATCCAAATCCGTCCAGCCGTTTTGGTATGATGGAGTAATAAACAGCCATACCAATCAAAACTTTCGTATTTATAATATTAGTAAGTGTAATCAGCTGTATTACACAACAGAGTAACGGCATTGAACTTGAACGATAAGTAATGAAACGGGCAACATATTATATGAGGCCATGGCCTTAATGATAAGGCATCAATACCAGACAGAATGGCGGGCGATATAATAATTTATCATTGTACATAATACTTATAATGATAAGACATTATCAATGCGTTAATAAATTTCATATTAGGTATAAATATATAGCGTTACCGACTCGTAGTCACACTACATTATCACACCAGCCCCTCTAGACAAGCATGGGTAGTACGGGTTTGACGTAAGTTTACGACATTATATCGTAGACTTACGTCAAATCCCATACATTTGTTTTTTTGACTTTTCGATTCGACTATCGTTCATGCCACTTGTCTAGAGGCTCAGTATGACAAACAATATTTTCACACTACCTATTCAAAACTTCTTTTAGCACGGTACGCATATTTTTAGATGAGATAAAATCTCTGGATTCGCGACACCGTTACGAGACGCAGCTTGACGTATCCGAAAAATCTTTTTTCGACTGTCACGTTATTAAAGCAAAGAGGCGATATATGCATGTACATATAGCAGACCGCGAACGCGTCTAGATAAATAAAAAAATATATATTACTTTAATTTTCGACTGTCACGTTATTTAAAGCAAAGAGGCGATATATGCATGTACATATAGCAGACCGCGAACGCGTCTAGATAAATAAAAAAGAACGTTTGTTTTTTGCTATAAAATTTATAACAATTGTTTTGCCTAGTGTTTTCACTTCTGTCGGCACTCCCGGAGGGCAGATATTTTTTTACACACCATGTATATACGATAATTTCTATTGTAGTGCCATAGTACCTAAAGTCGGTTTTTTTTTTTTTTTAAAAGACAACTCCCGCACTATAGAACAAGCTCTGTGTCGCGGGGGACTTCACAAACATACAATTAACGGATACAAATTACACCCAGACTCAGAACAATTATTTGTAGGTCACACAAAGTTTTGTCCTGTGTGGGAATCGAACCCACAACCTCGTGCACAGCAGGCGCATACTGCGGCCACTGGACCACCGAGGCAGTCGAGTTTTGCCAACAAGTAATGTAACTGGCCTATAACCCATAAATTTTATACTTACATCCAAATATAAAATTTATGCGTGTCACGGTGTTTGTAATTAAATTCCACCGAAACGGCTCGACCGATTTTCGTGAAATTTTGAGTGCATATCGGTTAGGTCTGCGAATCGGACAACATATTTTTCATCCCCCTAAATGTTAAGGGTGGCTATAATATCTTCCGCGCAGATGGCTAGTCTCCGTTGAGATTAACCACCGTGACCGAAATTCTGTTAGGAGGATCATGGATCAGACTGGTATCATGGATGTCGGTAGCAAATCTGCCAAACTGAAATGGGAGTGGGCGGGACACATTTCTCGTATCATCCCGAGAGATGGGCTCGTGTCGTCTCGTGAATACTTGAATATGGGCGTCGCCGCCGAGGCAGAGCTAAAAACTCAGGCGTGATGACCTAGATGTATATGAGAAGGATTGGTGGAATTAGGCAATGGACAGACGGGAATGGAAGTCTGTCGGAAGTGAAAAATAAGTTTATATTTTAAAAAATATTTTTAAAAACAAGCTTTTATAGTGTATTTATGTAATACATGGGTGTTTATGCATTAAATATTCTTAAAAGAGCTCAAACACAACACGGCTGTATTGTTTCGTTGAAAAGTTTCTATGTAAGTACCTTTGAACATCATCATCACACACTGAACTCCATCTAAAAATATATTAGCCATGAAGCTATATCATCAAATCCAAAAACGACGCGGCTATCTTGTTTCATTAGAGAGTTCATCAGAGCCATCGTCCGACTTCATCATCACGTCCTAAACATACATCTAGGTATAATACTCATCAAGATAAATCCAAAACACCCAAACACAACACCGCTATCTTGTTTTGTTGAAGAGTTGCCGTAGCCACCTTGCGACTTCATCATTACGTTCTGAACACCCACCTACGAATATAGTACTCGACAAGATAAATCCAAAAGACCCAAACACGACACGGCTATCTTGATTCGTTGAAGAGTTACCATGACCACCTTTCGACTTCATTATCACATTCTGAACACCCACCTACGAATATAGTACTCGTCAAGATAAATCCAAAAGACCCAAACACGACACGGCTATCTTGTTTCGTTGAAGAGTTACCATGACCACCTTTCGACTTCATCATCACTTCTTGAACACCCATCTAAGAAAATAGTACTTGTCAAGATAAATAAAAAAAGGCCACCTTCCGATTTCATCATCACGTCCTCAACACTCACCTAGGAATATAGTACTCGTCAAGATACATTCAAAATACCCAAACACGACACGGATATCTTGTTTCGTTAAAGAGTTGCCATGACCACCTTTCGACTTCATCATCACGTCATCACGTCCTAAACACCCATCTAAGAAAATAGTACTCGTCAATATAAATTCAAAACACCCAAACACGACACGGCTATCTTATTTCGTTGAAGAGTTGCCATGGCCACCTTCCGGCTTCACCATCTTGTCCTGAACACCCATCTTAGAATATAGTTCTCGTCAGGATTAATCCAAAACACCCAAACACGACATGGCTATCTTGTTTCCTTGAAGAGTTGCCATGGCCACCTTCCGGCTTCATCATCACGTTCTGAATACCCATCTAATAATATAGTTCTCGTCAAGAAAAATCCAAAACACTCAAACCCGACGCGGCTATCTTGTTTCGTTGAGGAGTTCCTATGGCCATCCTCCGACTGCATCATCAGCCCAGCTCCATGGTACCATATTATTGCATTGTCACCGAAGTTACGTAGGTATACCAAATTTCAGCTCCATCAAACACCGGGAAGTACTTCAAATCTAGCTCACAAGATTTGATAACATACAAACTAACTAACAAACTAACATACATTGCAAGCTAAATAAAAGCTTGTAATGAAAGAACATTTATTTAGTTCTTATATATAAAAGAAAATACAAATTTTAAGACTTCTGCCAAACTGAATAACAGTTTGTTGGCAGATGTAACTCCCATAATATTTAGATTAGGTGTTTTCTATATTTAATAACATTAACTTACCTTTACTTTAACTTACTTATAATATTAACTTACTATTATTTTTATTATCGAAACATGAACTAACTGAATTATTTATTTAATATTTAGATATTTACATTTTTATTTACAAGTAATTTACAACAACAACTATAAATCTAATAATAAAAACAACACAAAAAAAGAGGGGGAGGGCTGCTGAAAACGTGCCCAGGAGACTGGCAGCATTGCCACGCTGAATGGCAATGCTTATTCTTTGAACTAACTTAATTCTATATTATATTTATATTACAGTATATTTATAAATGTACTTAGTATTGCTATTATATAACTATACTATTGGTAAATTTATCTAAAAGATATAATTTTAATTTATTGCTAAACAGTCGTTGTGTTTTATTATTACTAGAATTTCTTAATTCATTCGGTAAATTATTATAAAATTTCTACTTCTCTGGCCAAAATAATTGTTACAATTAGGTACTTAAACATATCTATCCCTATTCCTTGTAAGTCAATGTAGTTTATGGAGGAGGCCTTTGCCTAACAGTGGGAAAATACAGGCTATATTATATAACACATTTCTTTTTAATCTCTGTCGTATAGATAACCAACATACATAAGTATGAGCACAGATGAATGTGTTAAAATGGGACAACAATGTATTTCCACAGTGGAAATACTTTAGTTGTTAATAAATTAATACTGACTGGCTTGTTGGACTTGTTGGTGGTTAGTGACTCTGACAGCTAAGCTGAAGGGCGTAAGTTTGATTCCCACACGAAAAAACGAGAGGCAGGGCACCATACTAGCAAGCAAGCCCGACTGGGGAAGGACCTCCACCTTACAGAAGACCACAGCCAAGTAACTACACACAGCGGTGTAGTTGTGTTCCTGTGTGTGAGTACAGGTCTCCAACACCCATTTAGGGATGCGTTTTAAAAGAAACATATTCCTATCCCAGGGTTACTTCCATCTTAAAGCCCTGGTGTAAAAGAAGGGGTTGGCAACACGCAAGTGATACCTCTAGTATTGCAAGCGTCCATAGGCTACGGTTACTGCTTAACATCAGGCGGGCCGTATGCTTGTTTGCCATCCAAGTAGGATAAAAAAAAATAATTGAGAGATGAATAATGTTTGTTGTGAATTTTCTTTTTTCTTTCAAAATACAACTCCCGCACTAGAGAACCAAGCTCTGTATAGCAGGGGACTTTACAACATACAAATTAACGGACACAAATTACACCCAGGCTCAGAACAATTCTTTGTGGGTCACACAAAGTTTTGTCTCGTATGGGAATCGAACCCACAACCTCGTGCACAGCAGGCGCATACCGCGGCCACTGGACCACCAAGGCAATCAATGTTATGTTCATAAAACCCCCCGTGACACAGGGCGTGTAACCTAGCGTGGGGGATGTATATTTTAGTAAAACAAAAACAGTCTGTAAATATAATACCTATGTATTGGTTACAGGTACCAGCAGAGTTCTTCGCTTCAGTCACGGTGTATTTCAGTGATATCGTTGGCTTTACTGCCATTGCTGCGGTATCAACACCTTACCAGGTAATACAATCGAAGAAGTTTATACATTAACTACTTGAAATAAAACCTATGCACACCTTATTAATAATAATAATTCCAAAGGCCCGGGTATTCTCCTTGAATGATGGGAAAATACCCGTGATAAAGAGAGACATAATAATAATAATTTCTTTATTAAAGTGACCAGGACTCAAATTGTTAGTAAAACTTAAAAAGTATGTTAGTAATGAAAATAATAATAATAGCAATAGCAACCTAGATATACATACATATATTATCTTAGAACGCGACACGCGAATCACCGCCGTACCATCCCGTTAGAGATAGCACTGCAGTGATTTACGTATCTACAGTCTAGACGACTTGCAATCATATTTAGAATGCTGTTGGAGCTACCCCGCACCCTGCGCACCAGAGATGCACACCTCTTCCGCATAGTTGTATAAAAACAATTGACGTGCGCATCCGCGAACATACCTAATGCGCTACAGAAGCGGGGCAGCCCCACCAACACTCTAAAGGCGTTGTTATATTGAACACGGAGGGCGCTGTACGATCTCTGCGTGTATCTGGCCCACAGGTTGCACGTGTAAAAGGTCGTACAATAGGCTCGGAAGAGAGTTATTTTTACTTTTAGTGAGCAACGTGCAAACCTGCGAGCCAGCATATTCGCTCTTACCGACAGCGCCCTTCGCTCTCGTTCAATATCGGGGTCATCGTTAAGGTCGGGGGTTAATATATGACCAAGATATTTAAACATGTAAACTCGCTTTAGCGCCATCCTATTAAGTGTTACCGGTGGTACATTATCTGGTCTCCTACCCCCTGCCTCAAACACCATGACCTCCGATTTTTTACAATTATACAACAACCCATGTTTTTGAGCATAGTCTTCACAGATCTTAATTAGTTTCCTAAGACCACAAACTGACGCACTCATTAGGGCCATGTCATCTGCGTAGCTTATGTTGTTGACACATATATTATCTATGTAACAACCTACTCTGGCACTACTAAGCTCGCCTATTAGCTCGTTTACATATAGGTTGAAAAGCGTTGGTGAGCTCAGTCCTCCTTGCCTCACCCCGCATTCCAACCTAAACGGTTGTTAAATAAATACATTGAAAGGAAGATTGCAGAAAGCAATTATGGTCCGACCTTAAGTAATAATAAAACTACATGACAAGCTACAAGACTATTATTATAGAAGCCATCATTCTAAGACATTATAAAATGAAATTTAATATATGTATATTTTTATACCACTAAGAAGGCATACAAGTGATAGAAGCATACTGTTGCTTATGAACGCTTGCAACACCAGGGTACCACTCGAGCATTACCAACTTTTTTTTTATACTACTTGGGTGGCAAATAAGCATACGGCCCGCCTGATGTTAAGTAGTAACGTAGCCTATGGACGCTTGCAATACCAGAGGTATCACGTACATGCTGCCAACCCATTATTTAACACCAGGGATTTAGGATGGAAGTAACTCTGGGATAGGAATGCGTTTCTTTCAAAATGCATCCCTAAATGAGCCCTGGAGACCTGTACTCACACACAGGAACACAAATACACCGCTGTGTGTAGTTATTTGGCTGTGGTCTTCTGTAAGGTGGAGGTCCTTCCCTGGTCGGGCTTGTTCGCTAGTATGGTGCCCTACCTCTCTTAACTAACCTTAACTTTTATTAACAATTTCAAAACCTTTTAAAAAATGTTTTCTTCAAGACCCCCATGAACTTGTTCTACAATCTGATTATGGGAGGAAATTCTTCTAAAACCATATGAGACAATTGAAAATCTAACTAGGATGTAGACTGTCAGCGGCGGGAGGTGCTTTAATAATAAAATGGCTTTGGGTAAAGGTAGGGTTGACGAAACATTTCATCAGAACACAGCCCATTTTGCCGTTGACAGACAGGCGGTAGAAAATAAGCAAAAGCCGAAGTCATATTTTTGTTAAGTATGAACTGAGAAAGTGCAGTCAATTTCGTGAATGTAGGTGGTATATTAAATATTTACGAGTAAAAAAGAGTTAGGTACACTGCTGATGTACCTATATCTTTCTTACTGAGAGTACTCTATGTGTGGCTAGACTTGCTATTTGTAAAGCGAAAAAAAGAAAGAAACATTTATTCACATCTCGCACAATATAAAAAAACAATACAATCATACAGGTATTAGAGATATACATACATTAGAACAAATAAAAATAATATGATAATACAAAAGAAAGGTAAGATATAAAATGTATGTGCGAGCCTGAATAGGCCACCATCTCAGCCATAGTGCTACATACCTAAGTATTAAGCGCTGGTTTTGGTGGTTAAAGCAGTTTCTTTAAGTATACCGTTTTATTTTTCAGGTGATCAGTTTCTTAAATTCTGTATATAAGTTATTCGATGAAAAAATTGAATGCTACGATGTATACAAGATAGAAACAATTGGGGACTCGTATATGGTTGCATCTGGATTACCTGTCAGAAATGGTACGTAATAATTCAACTTAAAAAGTAATTTAAATTACTGTTTAACTGTTACGAAAATCATCTATACATATATTAAATACAAATAGCCCAAACATGACATTTTTAAAAAAGGGCTACAAACTTGAAATTTAACACAACAAACAGTTTAAAAGTTTTTTAAATGACGTAAGTGAACACTAAGAAAGGTTTTTGAAATTTTACTTCAAGGAGATAAAATAAGGAATTATCGGTTGTATGGAAGTCCGACATTTGCAATGTAAGAAACATGAAAATTCATATACTTGCTTCTGGTTAGAATCAAAGAATAGAATATAATAGAAAATGAATGACCCTAGCAAGGTTGAAACGGGCCGCTAGTTACTTACAACAGTATTAGGATAGCCAGAAAGATAATGTCAGTAAATTTACCTAAATATTAAAGCAATGTGGAAAAGACGAGCCCGGAGCAGGACTCGAACCTGCACCTCTCGGGTTCCGGCCCAGCGCACTACCAACTGTGCCATCCGAGCTCCTACTCCAGAGTTCGAATTTGTCCACCGCTTGTTTACGTCTTGGAGTGACATTGCTTTAATATTTAAGTATATTTGAGCTGATTGCATAGCAAAAATGCTAAAAATATTTAATAAATTTACCTAGTTGGCTGACAAGCTTAGAGCCGTGAGAAAAACTAGCAAGATACTCAACCCACTCATTTTAATCGCTAGATAGATTTTTGTTGTTAATAAGGAGGCAAACAAGCATACGGCCCGTATGATGGTAAACAATTACCCTAGCCTATGAACGCTTGCAACAACCATCACTCGCGCGTTGCCAACCTTATAAAAAACTCCATAATATTATGTTATATCGCATCCTTAGTTTATCAGTTCTCTGGTTACCATACTGCCGTGTTATAACTAAATGCCGTTATCTGACATCTGGTCGTTTTTAACTTTTGATGCTATATTAATGAGAAAAAAAATCGATTGATCTGTGTTTACGAATTTTTAATATCTTGAATAGTTTAAGATATAATTTTAAAAAAAAAGTCGTTAAGTATATATGTTTCTCGTGTGAAATAAGCAAAAATGACATTAAGTAACAACGTGACCAGATGTCAGATAGCGGCATTTAAATTATAACACGGCAGCATAGTACAGGCTCTGCCTAGTTTGGGATCAGATAGCAATGTGTGAGTTGTCTCGAAAAAAAAAATGTTTAGTCAAAAACTGGCGTAACTTGATACATGTCACTGGGTAATTTTGGACTTTAGCCATTAAGAATAAGATATAAATTTCAAAACAAACACGCTTCAACTTAAGTAATTTTTGCACTGTGGGTGCGATATCTGGTATATTTAATTCAGTTGTTATGTTATGTTCAGGTAATAAGCATGCAACGGAGATAGCATGTATGGCCCTGGAACTGCTTGAAGCTACATCTATGTGCAGGCTGCCGCATCGTCCTGATCAGGTACTTAATTATAGTAAGAATACATATTTATCCCACTGCTGGGCACTGGTCTACTCTCCTCTATCAAGAGAAGCTCTCTCAGCTGAGGGGGTTTAGGCATTTATCCACATACTCGTAAGCTGGCCTGTAGCCTGTAGCAGATATAATATTAGAATTTATTTAAAAACATATGGGTTTCTCCACGATGTTTTATTTATGATAAATCCCTATTTCCCTTGGTCACGGCATCACGCGTGAACAGCTGGACCGATTTCGCTAATTCTTTTTTGCCGTGTTTGATATTGTCATGAAAAGGTCCATATGTAATATTAGAAATACTGAGATAGTAATATACTCGTATACCGTATAAATAGCGTATTGGTACGTATAACTACCGTGCTAAGGTCTCAGCTCCGTACCCTGAGTCTGGTAATGTGGTATTGGATTGAACCAGAAAGATGATGTCAGCTAAATTTTCCTACGGCTAGTTCGCTGACGTGGAGTCTTGAGAAGAACTAGCAAGAAACTCAGGCCACTCTTTTTAATACACTCAGATCATGTTCTACTTATAAAGCTGAACTTATGGCTAAGCTCTGGGCTTTCTATCGAAATGCTAAGGAGGCTATCAGCACCTATTCGTCATCATATTATAAATATACTACAATTATGTTTATAAGTTAAGGCGTCATAGTATCCTGTTAGATAGGGAAGAATATTAAGATTTTGTGGTAAAGGAAGGAAAATGTATCCAAGCAGTTTATCATAATGAAGACGTAGACGTTAATCACATATGTATATCAATAGTCATATGAGTAATTTATGTGACTTGAATAATGGGGAAGTCAATATTCTACCATGGATACCCCTGCCGAGGTTTTCTCGAGAGACTATAGCATGGAGTTCTTCAAGAAAGGAGTTACAAGATTTTTAAAGGGTTGGCAACGTACGAGTGATACCCCGTGGTGTTCCTCTACCCTCGTCCATAGGCTACGGTAACTGCTTGGCGGGCCACATGCTTGTTTGCCTCCTTGGTAATATAAAAATAAAAAGGAATAAGGATTATAGTTTTTTGGCGAGACTAAAACTGGACCGTAATGACCAAATGCTTCATCCAAAAACAGTACAGAATGTTGCAAGCATAATTATAACTGTTTCATAAAAAGATCAACGCGTACCATTCTTCAGGATTCAGATCTAATCAAATATTTTATTTTTAATTCAATTTAGGTGGAGTTCTTCTCACTTACAAACAAGTGATAATATATCTCTGGTATTGGTAGCGTGTATACGCTACGGTACCTGGTTAACATTAGGCGAGCTGCTTGCTTGTTTGCCACCCAAGTAATTAAAGGGTGGCAAACAAGCAATTACCGTAGCCTAAAGTTGCTAATTACAGCTGCGGCATGTGTATAGACAATCAAAAAATGTTACATCAGGGTTTTGTGTCGTCCACCTAAGAAGTGTAAAAGTGTAATAAATTTGTAGGAAAAAATAAAGATTATAATATTATTTTACAAAAATAATCCACGTTTTGCTAGCTGCCTTTTATAAGACTGCTAAATAAACAACTGTAGTAATAAGAGTAGTTACAGGCGTGGTAACACAACATAACGCCCAAAAATGTAGTAACACTAAAGCATGACGTCATCGTGCGCCCGCACTGCCGCATGCCGCGCTTCGGTTAACCTGTCGTTCCTTATGGCGCAAGCGTGCTCTGATTGGTCGAAGTTTCTCTCGCCATGCGATCACTAGCCAATAGCTGTTGGTCCGCATGCCGTGAACTAAATATAACATTACATGGTTTGATTGATTCATGACAATTATAACAAACAAGACAAACAATTATTGTTAAATTAGCTAGTAGATGTGTGCATTTAAAAATGTAAATGATAGCATTTATTACCTATTTTTAAATGACCTTAATATTATTTTTTTGTTCAGTTTCTGCGTTCTAATGCAACCACAAAGTTTTCTCTCTGCACCAGAATGCCAAATCGCCTTTGACACAACTTTTGTGCAATAGTTTAAAATAATAAATACCTAAACATGAGACCTGGGCTATTCGACCGTTATGTAAATAGTTTTAATTGTGTAATAAACACAAATGAATAATGCATAATCGTCAAATAGCATAATAGTCAGCTAACTTCAAAATAACAATAATAGTCTTCCAGACCAGTTTCGGTAACGGGGAACACTAACCAAGGAAGATTAGTCAATTGTGCAGTACATACCTGTTATACCACAAAACGGTGCGCAAACACACTCTCTATTCCTTTGACCTATGTCCTTACCTGTAGTGATAGTAACATTCTTTTTTTGAAAGAAAATGTGACGCTAGCTTAAAAAAACATTATTTATTTACGTTACAAAGTAACACTTATGAAGGTCATAAATTTGAAAGATAAAGTTAGCCAATTTACTTACGGCCAGTTCACTGACAGTAAAGCCATGAAAAGAACTAGCAAGAAACTCAGGCCACACCTAATCACCGAATAGTTACAATCTTTTATAAATTACAATTATGATAGCTAGTCAAAACACGATACTTTTTATATCTAAGGAGTCTTAGACACAATCTTACCGTGGACTTCTGCTTTTGTTTTTCAGACCCTCTGCATGAGGAGTGGTATACACACAGGGCCATGTGTTGCCGGTATTGTGGGCAGCAAGATGCCGAGGTACTGCTTATTTGGGGACACTATCAACACGGCCAGCAGAATGGAAAGCACCGGTGAACGTAAGACTTTCTTTTTCGTATCTTATAACATAATAATTCCCCTATCAAGAGGGGAGTGGGTTTAGGCCTCAAACAACACGCTAGCCTAGTGCAGATTGGTGGATCAGACATGTATTTTTTACCTTACCACTTAATCAAAATATACAAATAAATTCTTTTACTTATACTTACACACATGCAATAAGCCACATGCATAGTTTAACTTACAATATCATATCAATCCTGTCTTTTTTTATTTATAGCAATGAAGATACAAATTTCTGATGACGTCAAAAGGGCTTTAGACAAGACCGGAAAGTTCATAACTTCACCCAGAGGTGTAGTAGATGTAAAGGTAAGAATCATTTACGACATGATAGTTTTTTTTTTTATAAATACTAAAGAAGTACGTTAGTAGTGAATCTGATGAGCACGAATGTTTGTTCTGTGTCTGGGTGTAATTTATCTATAATATGTACGTATTTAGAAATATATAAGTATGTATGTTTATCAGTTGTCTGGTTATCACAGGCTCTGCCTATAGGCTCTGCTTAGTTTGGGATCAGATTGTGACGTGTGAGTTGTCCCGAAAATATTATTAATATATTACCTGATGGTAAACAGTTACCATTGACTGTGAACGCTTGCAATTCCAGTGGTATCACTCGAGAGTTTCCAATCCATAAAAAATATTATACCTTCTTTCTTTAAGAAGCCCACGCTATAGTCTTTCGGGAAACATCAGGAAGCTCAGAAAACCATAGCCAATAAACTATACAGGTACAGTTAGTAGTTTAATTGTATTACCGTGCAGGTCCCCTTCACCGACTGAGAACCCATTTTAATGATAGTTGTGAAGGTCTCAAATTATATTTGATTTCTAAAAAATTTTTTACCTTTCAGGGCAAAGGAGAAATGTCAACCCATTGGCTGGAAGGTAAGATTGGCCGGTCACCAGAGCGGCTAACAACGTCTTCACTCGACTGCACACCAAGTTTTTTGACGAGGATTCATTCTCAACGTTCATCACCTAGATATAAAGCTGATTCGCAAAGGAAATAGACTTGTAAAAAATGAACACGTTTATGGTTGCACAGTTTTGCTGTGCAACTGAATTATTTAATCATTTTAGTTTGTACACACTGCATGGATTGGTTAAAGTTGAAAAGTATACAGTTCTGGTATTATCGTTCAGCTCGGGCTTCCATAATTATGTCTTGTTGTTCGACATATTATAAAGCTAGCGACGCGACCTCGTTTTGCTTCGGTTTGATAAATACAATAAAATTTTATCAATACATGTCATACGTAACAATTCTTAATAGTTCCTTCTCGGGGTCAAGTTTAATAAAACCGTTTAAAAATATTGAATGTTTTTGTATACATTAGGATAAAATATGATTAAGGCCTCATTTACGGAGACCTCAAGCGTCGCATGCGGCGGGCATTGTCTGGTCTATGCGATTTCCAAATGGCTGGCAGAAAGCCACTGCGAAAGCCATCTATCTGTGTGCGCCGCCGTGTTAAATACATAGTGACAGGCGTCTTTGCCACGCGCGGGCTCCGCCGCGGCAAACGCGTGTAAAATCGCTTCTTCGTAACGCCCGAGTCTTTGTAAATGAGGCCTAATAATGACACATACGGTCTTAGTGTGTGTAGACTATCAATCAAAATGTAGAGAGACGTCGTGCCGCGTTCAATTGACTGTTGAACCCGACACATAATGTTTGCTCCACGAGATCAATCTGTCACACATTTAAATAAACGAGTATATAACGAGTATAAAACGAGTTTAGAGTGAATGGCTGCGTAACCTTAACCTTAGTAGGTACGGTCGGCAACGGGGCCGCTATATGAAGATTAGTTTTTTAGGAAAACAATGTA
This sequence comes from Trisateles emortualis, assembly GCA_947095525.1. Taxonomy (NCBI): domain Eukaryota; kingdom Metazoa; phylum Arthropoda; class Insecta; order Lepidoptera; family Erebidae; genus Trisateles; species Trisateles emortualis. Next base: position 16,469,927 of record OX352741.1, on the reverse strand, counting down.
TGAATTTGTGTAAAATATATTTTTATCTGTAGGCTTAGTCTAATTGTACACTGTTACCAAATTCCACAGAAATATAATGTTATGGTTTTCTTAAAAAACGAATCTTCATATAGCGTCCCTGTACAGCTAAGAGTAACTCCGTTGCTGTGTGTACTCGGGTATTTATTTTATTTTCACTTAAAACTAAGGATTCATGTAGTAAGGCAGAATGGGATGCCAGCTTCCAAGATGTTGATGCAGCTGATGGAGCATAATGTTCTTGTGTTTCTTTTATTGTAAACTGGAGTCAAGTGTTTGAGCTGAAACCCAGCGCTTAGCATTCTCTTTTTTTAAATCTTAGCAAAATGCTGACGCTCGAACCTTTTGCTTCTGGTACTATAGTTCTCTGTAATGTACTTACTTAAGCTGTAATACTGGAAACAATAAACTCTATTCTATTTTATTAAAATGGCGTGGAAAGCCTCAGGAGAGGCTTAAGTCCAATGGACGTTTTTTGGCTAAGATGATGATAATGCCTTTTTACTAATTTGAGTAAGGTGTTTTAGCTACATCAGTTTACATGCTACCCACTGTAAATTACTTGTTTGTTTCTTGTCAGTTCTTTCTACGGCTCTATTTTCTTTAGCGAACTAGCCTTACGTAGGTTTAATGACGTCAGCATTTTAATTATTTTTTTCCTACGTTATGCTTTCTTTTTAATTGCCAGATAGTAGAATATTTTGGAAGATAAAATTACTATGGCACTCAAACTGATGCAGTAAAAACATCGTTCTTGTGTATTTTAAAAATAAGTTTAACTAGTCATAAAAAAGGAGAAACAAAAAATGACTGTCTTAAAAAAATATTGTAGCATAAACACTAAGGGTTAGTTTACACCGAAACGAAATAAGGCACGCGACGAGCGAGCACTTGTTTTAATAGAAATTCTATATTGATCTTTGTTCTGTGTGCATAAGGTACTAATTTCAATGAAAGAGTTTAAATATGCCACGCTGCGCTGGCGTCTCTCTCACTGAAATATGTACCTTTTTGTCTAGTTAATAAAGTTAGAAATTGCATCTCTATTTTAAACGTGTCTTGGAAATGGTTGTAAATCAAGCAAAAAACAAAGCAGGCGGGGCGCGCGTGCCCTGGTTACAATTAAAATATTTGTGTCCTTTTCTAACATAGAGCAGTGTTTCTTTTTTAATAGTAGGTAGGTATCTAATATTCACCTTGTGTTTTCTTAAAGCGCTTGACTTTTGCGTATCTTTGGAAGATACATGTATTTCGATAATATATTGCTATCCCAGTTTTACATGCCATTTTTGCATATCGTTTGAGCGAGACGACTTTTTTGGGCAATTCGGATACAAAACGTAGATACCTTTGTTATTCTTATCTAGATAAACCAAAGTAGACTTACATTACCACTTGCAAAGCAAGTTTATATTATCTTTGCAAAAACAGTAAGAAATTTGCTTTGCAAATCTTGGATGGTGTGAACTAACCTTTGGAGTATGATAATAATAATTTTAATTGAACATTCTGCATGTACAAATAAATGTAAGTAATATGTGGTATAGTAGCTTGGGCTAATATAGCTCCAAGTGTATGAAGGAGACCCAGTGGCAGTGGGACGTAGGCTTGAGATGATGACGAATATGTTGAATTTTAATGTATATAAATGTTTACAGTAGAGCTTTCATTAACAAATTTTTAAAAATCTAATTGTTACAACATATTGTTGGGCCACACCGCCGTAGGTAGGTTGGCAAATAAATGTGTAGCCATGTAGTTATTATAATAGGTACATAATATATCGCACCATCAGTGGAAAAGAGGCGTAAGTTGAGAAATGCCATTTGAATTTTGAACCTTAACTTCTATAAATACAAGGTGAAAATTGCAAAACAGGCATACCTCATCTAAAGTCATTATTTTCCTGCAAGTGCAATATATATCAGAGTTTAAGTAGTTATTATACATATATGACGTAATTATATAATATAAAAAAGTAAATGTTATTTTTATTATATCATTTTATTATTATTATCGTTTGGTTAGTGGCCAACCTGGTGACAGAGTTATTTAGATCGCCCATATTTAGGCCTCTGTCGTGATCTAACGACTGTTAACAATCGGGACCGACTTTAAACGTGCTCTCCGAAGCACGGAGATGCTCAGATGAAATACCACTATGCGGTCACCCATCTATAGGGTTACCGCGCCCTTGGTAGCCCGCTGATCGTTTACCGAACAACGAGTGCACCTGGCTATGAGCGCCTAATAATAATAATTATATCATTTCTGAGCTTTCTGAATAACATTATTATTTATTTATTTGCGTTAAGGGTAACAAACAGTGTTACATATTACTTCAAGTTTATGTGTATCTAATGTAGTAAAATTTTCACCAGTTAAGCTTTTATCGAATAAACGAGGTAATCCGACAAAGAACCAACGTTACCGACATAGCTCACAGACTTAGCAAGCTGAAGTGGCAATGGGCTGGTCACATCTCCAGAAGGACCGATGGCCGATGGAGCAGACGTGTCCTAGAGTGGAGACCGCGACTCGGTAAGCGTAAGGTAGAGCGGCCCCCAGCTAGGTGGACCGACGACCTAAAAAAAGTCGCTGGGACGGACTGGATGCGGAAGGCGGAGGACCGTGTGCTGTGGCGCGTGTTAGGAGAGGCCTATGTCCAGCAGTGGACTGCGATAGGCTGATTGAGAATGAGAGAAAGCTTTTATTATAAATAAACTATTCATCAGTTATTAGGCGATTTATGCAACAAAACAAAAATGAAAACTTATCTTATATAGCATATTGTTTGAAATAAATAAATTATTATTATTATGTAGGTGCTGATAATGTAGGTGCCTAATGATTTTTTTTAATTGTGTATGTTGACATAAACACTACCTACAGCTCAGCTTTTGGTTTTTTTATTTTTTTTTTATTTATTTACAATGTAAAATACAATACTATTAATATATTTTGGTTCTACATATTTCAGACAACAAATGTAAAAAATTGCTGTAAGTAGAGTAAAAATGTGGGTTCGATTCCCACCCAGTACAAATCTTTGTGTAATGATCACAAATATTTGTTCTGTGTCTGGGTGTAATTTATATGTAGGTATAATAATATGTATGTATATATTTAGAAATTAAAAATATGTATGCACCAGGTATAGTATTCCGAGACCCGATGGCCGCGTGGGCGACACAAGCTTACGTCATCGCCATCTGTGTTGCCAGTAGTGTGCAATCAAACTCCCTGACTTCCAGATATTACCTTTGCGAATCCGATAAAATTCATTCGTTCACACATCAATTCGTTCATTCGTTGACTGGTCTGTTGGTCTAGTGGTTAGTGACTCTGACTGCTACGCCGCAGGTCGTGGGTCCGATTCCCACCCAGGACAAATCTTTGTGTGATGAGCACGAATGTTTGTTCTGTGTCTGGGTGTATTTATAATATGTATGTATTTAGCAATATATAAGTATGTTTATCAGTTGTATGGTTGATACTACGTGGGTACTATGTGGGATCAGATAGCGATGTGTGAGTTGTCCCGAAAATATTATTATTTATATTTAACATAAATATTATAATATATTTGTATGAATGTTGGAAAGAAATATTCCTATATTCTTTATTAGCAACTGGACGTGTGACGTAAGCATGCGTCACTCCCGTAAGGACAGGGGCCGTTCCATGACGTGTTAAATGTGAGTCTTTCGAGCGAAAAAGCGGGATGGAGGTATACACGCTATATAGCTCCCTCTCTCTTTTTTGGGTCAAGGTATATTAGTTCTCTGGTTGCTATCGTACAGGTTACGTTAGTTTGGGATCGTGTGAATTTTTCCAAGATATTATATTTTATACTATTCCAATAAAATGTATGTCAAAAATTGCTGTAAATTATTGTTTTTTTTCATGGCTCGTTCGATCTAGGTGTGTAGAGTACGACTACTGAACTCGAATTCCCGAGTTCGTGTCAGGTAAGGGAATTAAGAGTGCGTTTGTGTATGCGCACAAACTTGTGCACAATATTATGTATCTTACGTGTAGATGACTAGTCTCAATTAGGCGCCGACATTATATGTGTAGAAGCGTGTAAGGTAGAATCTCTCTATATAGTAAGGATTCTGCTGCAATCTGTCGAAATAAATACCTACCGTTTAGGAACTATTCATCATGTTAGCATAATAGCAGCACAGGCTGGCAAAGTAAAGGGCACTGGGCGGGGCACTCGCAAACGGCGCGCGGCCACAGATTACTTAAGAGTTACTACGTAACAGATACTTCACTCAGAAGAAAATTACCAATACCTACTGCTATAATAGCCTACTCTGTCGCGTCAGCAACCGCTGCATGCTAAAATGTACCCAAATGCTCAAGCGTACAGTTGTAATTGCTTCGGACTGCGCGATCCCACAGCAATCGCGGGGCTGCCTCTTTGATAAAATTAAATTAACATAAATAACTATTTGTGCCTATTTTATATTAAGCGGTAGGTATTTTTTGACATAATTCGTCAGTGTCCACACTATATAAGAGAGATTCTTCCTTACACTATGGTGGCACCTTTAAGTGTCATATCCCGATTGGTCATAGGATCGCCAGTCTCATCACTAATCTCAAACTTTGGTTAGAACTTCAGCATATTAAATTTAAAGGCTGTAACCAAATATATGGGTGATTCTACGATAAGCGGTAACTTGTGCGGCAATCAGTTTAAAACAGTTTTTTTATTCTATATGTTGCTAATTTTTACAATGAATCACATTAACTTCATATACTTAATCAAATAACGTCACGATGAAATGCCTGAATAAAACACATTTTTCTGAAATTCTTTACAAAGTCTAAAAAAGTCTCTACCCTGGCCTGTCCCCTTGCTAGTTTCAATTTAACTTTCAAACAATACAAATATTTTTTGTATCAGATGCTTAACTAAAGTAGGATTAATAGGAATTTAAGTAATTATACTTAAGTATTATTAAATAAAATATCAAAAAATTGTTAATTTCAAATATTTTTTAAAATTAACCTTTGTCCCACTATTTTTGTGTATCTACCCTGCCAAATTTCGTTCCGCTAAAACAAAAATAAATTAAAAGACGGCCATGTTGAAAGTAGCGCTTAAGGACATCTTACGGTGTAAAGTTCGCTGTACTAATCGTGCAAGCCATTTTTTAGTTGTTGCGATGCGACTGTGCGGTGTAGTGGTTTTGCAAGTTGATTGTGTCTCTCCACTGGTAAGTCATAAAACTTATACTATTCATTTAATTTATTTGCCTTTACTGCCCTCATTAAACAATACAGTAAAAAATTAAGCGAGTTATACAAATAATCCAAAAAAATATTCAGTCAGTTAAAACAATTGAATTTGGCATGAAAACGTCTCTTCCCTGTCAAAATGAGTGCCAGGGGAGAGAGTCACTGACCAGGGGAGATAATATTCATCATAAGATGTTATTACAAACGCAGATTTAGCTTACTTCTATCAACGTTAGTTTTAAATGATTATTGCACATGGAAATTGTTATGATAAAAAAATATATTGTTATTATTTTCCTGTTCTTTTTACAGATTATGACACCACAAAAAAGGTAATCACAGAAGAAACGTGAAGCAGACTACGATATATAAAGATTATTCATTCTAATCTTCATTTTTTAATGTTATTTTAATTTTATTTTTTGTTTATGTCGGCAAGAGAGTGCCTTTAATTATTTATGTTATTTTTCATTTTCTGATGTGATAAAAACATGTTCATTTAATGAACATACAGAATGTGACCGAAGAGCATAGGTATATGCAATATGAAAATTATCCCGGTTATCCAAGTCTGATTAAGACTTAAGAAAAGCTAGTCTTCTTTATTAATATTAATGAAAGAATATTTTTTTTATTTCTTGAAGGTACAATGTCAAGATTATTTACAAAACTCCAACTTTTGGAACGAAGTTCCTTATCGCGCGTTGTGAAAGGGGGCTAGACGGATTTTTTTTTACGAAAAGTTGTCACTACACTTTTTGCTATAGTAAGCTATTGTAAGCTGTGCGGCGTGCGCATGTTTCTCTCTCTCTCTCTCTCTCTCTCTCTCTCTTTCTCTCTCTCTCTCTTATAGAAAGCAAGCCAGATAACATTATAATAATATATTTATATTAAAATATTAATATTATTAATTAAATAATAATTTAATTATTTATTTAACATACCTAATGAAAAATAAAATAAAAATATGTGTGTTATGTGGAACTTCGTTCCATCCGGGTGTCCCTTGACACCTCTTATCATAGAACCACCCATATACAACCTCGAAGGTCCTCGACCTTACAGAAGACCACATTCCAATACACAGCGGTGTAGTTCTGTACCTGTGTGTGAGTACAGGTCTCTATCGCTAATTTAGGGATGCCTTTTGAAAGAACGTTTCCTTTCCCAGGAATTCTACATCTTTGTCTGATGGAAAAAAAAGGATTAGTAACACGGAAATGATAAGTAGATACCCCCGGTAATGCACTATATAGAGAAATTCTTCCTTACGTCATAGGATCGCCATGGTCTCATCGCTAATCTCAAACTTTGCTTAAAACTTCAGCATATTTAAAGCCCAGAACAAAATATATAAAAGCACGAATGTGGAAGGTCCTCGACCTTACAGAAGATCACAGCCAAATAACAAGGTACACACAGCGGTGTAGTTCTGTACCTGTGTATTTAGATGCGTTTTGAAAAAAACGTTTCCTTTCCTAGGAATTTTATATCTTTGTCTGGTGTAAATAAAAAGGATTGGCAACACTGTAATGAAAGGTACTGCAAGCGTCCATAGAATACGGTAACTGCCTATCAGGCTGACCGTATCCTTGTTAGTTTCCACCTAAGTAGTATAAAAAAATATGGTCACTCACCTACAGTCTGACTGAGTCAAACTTAGCTTAACTTCGCAAATATCAATCCAAGCGGCTGTTTCCGAGCTACTGTTTTGGATTATGTGCTGTTTAATATGTACCTATATTATCATTTCTTTATCCTTCTTACAGCAATATTTAATTAATTTATTATATTTTTTTATTAACAAACAAAAAAAGATCTTGCTATATATATACAAGAATAATATTAAAAAAATATTTTAACTAACTAAACTTAAATATGAAAGACTAATTAATTTAATAAAAGGCAATAGTGATGATGCCTAACATCATAATAAGCCTTCGCATCACTGTCAACCGGAATAGTGCCCAGAAGGCGGCTTTGCCACGTTCAATGGCAATGCTGATTCTCTGTGCAAGAAACAGGCCAGCCTTTTGGTCACACGAATACAATGAATTTCTTTATTAAAAAAAAGTTATATGAACTTTTACTAGGTACTTTATTTTGCACGTGTGGTCTTGAAGGTGTTTGCCAATAAGAACGCCAAACAGTCATGAAAACCCATTTCATTTTCCTTTTGTGCAATAACAATGAGGGATTTACCTGTTTGTGACATCACAATAGTACACTGACTGAGTAGGTTCATTTACATATCTACATTAATATTATAAATGCGAAAGTTTGGATGGATGGATGTATAAATCATTTTATTAACGCGTCGCATAAACGCATAGATATACCTATACCTTACAGACTAACGTACATATTAATATAAACATGTGTTAGTATTAAAATCTGAAAACTATGTTAGAACACTTCACTTGTACTGTGTCGCAGTGCGTTCGTGTAGCACTTGTCCACGGAAGCGACGGAACACTACACCTGTCGGCCAAAAATTCTCTTCCAAGACGAGGTGTTTATATGGATGGATGTTTATATCTCAATCAGCTGAACGTATTTGGATGAAATTTGGCACAGAGATAGAATGTAGTCTGAAAAACGTACATAGGTTAGTTTTAATCTCGGCAATATCAGTGTTTCCGTGGGATTGTACGCACGGGTAAAGGCGCTGGTGGACATTAGTATGTCATAGAAGTAACTGGTATTGGCGTTACCTATATTTTTAGTATGCATCGATGGTAGTGATAGTGGTAACGCATATAACTGCCGTGGCCAAAGGCTCCTAGTTCAATCTCCGATTCGGAAGATATTGGGTGTTTCCGATGAGAAATGATTAGTAAAAGCCCGGAAACTGAAACTGGTATCATTTTTTATTTAGGTTATAAACAAACAAACATACGGCCCCTCTTTATGGAATGCATAACTTCTTACTATCAAGCGGCCCGTATGTTCTAGATCAGAGATCCCAGGGTCTATATAGAAATCAGTTTTCCACGGGCCAATTTAAACTAAAACTAATTTTGAGGTTCGACGCAGTCTTAAAATCGGTCCCTATTAATTAGCACAAGTTATAAAAATGACTAATTTAATATGACGTTGCATGAACTTTATGCTAAACAGGAGATATCATTATTAAAGAAATTTGAGGTATCAGTTCATTTTGGAAAAAGGGTCTTTTGAATTAAATTAAATGATTTACGTATTATTAATTTTTTTATTCATCCATAGAATTGAATATCTAATCCGTTTTTCAAATTTCGTTCAGCTATTGGCTTGACTCGCACCTAATTTTGTTTTTTCTTCAAATACCTTATTGTGAAATTGAAAAAAACCCAAGATGTGACACAGGGCTTTGTTTCCTAGTGCCGAGGTCATATTAAATACCTAATTCGTTTTAAAGTAGGTTATAAATACATGACGTCTATAAACTGAACTTTACCCTACCTATACCATATTTCTGCATCACAATTGACTCAGTTAATGAATCAGTCAACACGCATGTTCAAAAAACTGGGATTCCTAGTGATGCGTTAATGCACGACACGAGACACAACCTGCTCATGATCACTTTTCCTTTTAGGTATAGGTAGAGTAGTACGCCGTGTAGTGTATCCTGTGATATTTATTATTTGTTCTGTGTCTGGGTGTTATTTATCTATAATATGTATGTATTTAAAAATATATTAATATGTTTGTCAGTTATCTGGTTACAGGCTGTGCCTAGTTTGGGATCAGATGGCAGTGTGCGAGTTGTCCCTAAAAAATATTATTATTATTACTAGCTGTTGCCCGTGGCTCCGCCCGCGTGGATGTCGGTTATCGCTGTAAAAAGTAGCCTATGTGTTATTCCAGACCATAATCTATCTCTGTGCCAAATTTCATCCAGATCCGTTAAGTAGTTTTTACGTGAAAGAGTAACAAACATCCATCCATCCATCCATCCATTCTTACAAAGTTTCGCATTTATAATATTACTATTATTATAGTGCTCATACTTACTACGATATCATCAAACCTGTTTATTTTTTTTTATTTACGCATATTTATTTAAAAACTAATTGCTGTAATTATAGGTGGCAATCTTAAAATACCAGAGGTATTACTTGCTTTTATTACCATGGCCTTGAGATGAAGTACCATTGGGTTTGAAAAACGTTTCTTTACAATCGCATCCCTTAATGAGCATTAGATACTAGTACTCACGCACGTAAATAAAATTAATGATAGGCAGAGTCTATGGTAACTACGCCAATTGTTTTAATCCAGACGTATTTCTTTCGCTTTCTCTACATTCATCAACCTCTTCATGCATGAACGTCGGTTCCGGATAGTATTAGTTTAGCCTTTACTTTATAAATATAATAAACTAGGGGTCGCCCGCGACTTCGTCCGCGTGGTAATTTGGAACGTACCTTTCCCCGATTTTGCAACATATCTCACTACTGCTCCGCTCCTATTGATCATAGCGTGATGTTATATAGCCTATAGCCTTCCTGGATAAATGCACTATTCAACAAAAAAATATTTTTTTAAATCGAACCAGTACTTTCTGACATAAGCGCGTTCAACCAAACAAACAAACAACATCTTCAGCGTTATAATATTACTAGGGGTCACCGAATTCGTCCGCGTGGTAATTTGGAACGTACATTTCCCCGATTTTGCAACATCACTACTGCTCCGCTCCTATTGATCATAGCGTGATATTATATAGCCTATAGCCTTCCTGGATAAATGCACTATTCAACAAAAAAAGTTTTTTTCTAATCAACTAGTACTTTCTGAGATTAGCGCGATCAACCAAACAAACTCTTCAGCTTTATAATATTAGTATAGTATGGAGTATAGATATAAATGTATCTTACTTATAAACGGTTCCTTGTTGGAGGCCTTCCCATGCTGCGTCTTCCGTTTCGTGGTCGCCAATTAAGAACCATGTTTGCTCCAACGTCTAGCTGCCCATTGCATTGGTCACCAGTTCCCTGTTAGTTCCCTGGTGAAGGTTGCGAGAAGCCGATGGACAAGGTCAGCTCGCGACTTATGCTGTCACTCTTTGGAGGAGACCTATGTCCAGCAGTGGATTTTCCAGCTTTCGATCGAGGTGATAATGATAAACAGTTTAAGTAACATGATCAACTATCGGGGATGTCCGGACACCGTAGCACAAGGTCGGTGCTAAACTAGTTTTTATATAATATTCTAGTTGGGCATCCCCCAAAATTGAACATGCTAAGAACCGATAATCACATAAGGCAGTCGAAAAAATGTGTTTAATTTTTTTTTTTTTTATACTACCAAGGTGACAAACAAGCATACGGCCCTTACGGTACGGCATGTTTGAGGTGCAAGGATGTAAGGATGAACTCCCTGTCGGTGGCGAGAGGTGCGTTGATAAAATGTGGCCGTGGACATCATCTCGAACAATTCCTCAGAACACAGCCCATTGTACAAGCGGTAGAACACACACAAGGAGGCGAAGTCTCTCCTGAGACTTAGTGGATCAATACCGCCTGTGAGCTTGGGATCGTCAACAATCCTCACAGCGCGTTTTTGGATGGATTCAAAGGGTCCAAGCTGGTATCCAGGTGCTCCCGCCCAAAGGTGGCAGCAGTACTCCATGTGGCGCCGGACTTGCGCTTTGTAGAGCAGCAGTCTTTGGCCCGCGGTGAAGTACCACTTTGCCCTGTTGAGCACACCTAAATAACAGCTAACGTAAATTATACTCATATGTATATTACTATGAAGACGTAGCTTCCTGTGTTTTGTAGTTGAATGTTAATATATATATTTTTTTATTAAAAAAAACAACTGTCGCACCAAATACGATAGATTAAGAGAGGTAGGGCGACATACTAGCGAGCAAGCCTGACTGGGGAAGGACCTCCACCTAACAGAGGACCACAGCCAAATAATTACACATAGTGGTGTAGTTAGAAAGAAAGAAAAGAAAGAAAAATGCATTTAATTCCAGAGAAAACAAAACATACACTGGGGAATACAAAAAAAAAATAGATTTTTAATACTGTAGTTCTTCTGTAGTACTGTAATTTTTAATAGGTCTCCAGCGCTCATTTAGTGATTCGTTTTCGAAAGAACCGTATTCCTATCCCAGGGATACTCTTATCATAAAGCCCTGGTATAAAAAAAATGGGTTGGCAACACGCTAGTGATACCTCTGGTATTGCAAGCGTCCATAGGCTACGGTAACTGCTGAACATCAGGTGGTCGTATACTTGTTTGCCACCTAAGTAGTATAAAAAAAACCAGAGACCAAGCTCTGTGTCACGGGCGACTTTTCAAACATAGAATGAACGGACACAAATTACACCCAGACTAGTCGTCCAGACCGGTTTCGCAAGCACCCACTATTATTTCACTCTTATAGTTCTATGGGACGGCAATCCGATACGACCAGAGAAAAACCAGGCGCAGGACCAACGACTTTTTGAGGCACGGAGGCGTCTTGTCGTGTTTTTAGAAAATAGTCACCCATCTACGATCCGACCGCGGCAAACTCTCTATCGATATCAACCTGAAATTCAAGTATTGTTCGATTTTAAGAAGTCTGTTTAATTTTAAACTTGTTAAAAGACAACTCTCGCACTAAAGAACAAGCACTGTGTCGCGGGGGACTTTACAAACATACAATTAATGGATACAAATTACAGCCAGACTCAGAACAACTCTTTGTGGGTCACACAAAGTTTTGTCCTGTGCGGAAATCGAACCCACAACCTCGTGCACAGAAGGCGCATACTGCAAGCACTGGACCATCAAGGCAGTCAAACATATTTTAATTTTATTCATACGTCTTAATTTGGTGAAATTCGTAATAGCGTGAGATAAATTGGATATCTAAAACAGAATTATTTAACAAACATTACCTGTTTTTCGACGCCATAATGACGAGTAAACCGTACATGACTCATTCGATTACTTCCTATCACATTAACCTCAACTAAGTAGGTACGTATGATGAGTAGGCGCGTGCCCTGCTACTGGGTACATTTATTTATACATACATAGGTATATGAATTAATTTGAATGAATATGTATAGTTTCATTCAGAGGAAGGAGATTTGCATTCAGAGGAATGCTAGTATATTTATGTTTATTGTTTTCCCACGGATCATGAGCGACATTGTTGTGAAATTAAATACAATATTATCCTTACTAATATTATAAATGTGAAAGTTTGTAAGTATGGATGGATGGATGGATGTTTGTTACTCTTTCACGTAAAAACTACTGAACAGATCTGGATGAAATTTGGCACAGAGATAGATTATGGTCTGGAATAACACATAGGCTACTTTTTGCAGCGATAACCGACATCCACGCGGGCGGAGCCGCGGGCAACCGCTAGTAAACTTATAAATGATGAAATGTACTGTCATATTGGTTGAACATCATTATATTTGTTGGCCTGTTGGTTTAGATATTGGTGACCTTGATTACAATGCGGAGGTTGAGGGTTCAATTCCCAATTATTTCTATAGAGGCTGGGTGTAATTTATCTGTAATATGTATGTAGTTTCCCTGCGAGATCGAATCAGAAATAAGGAGATCCCTAGGAGAACCAAAGTAACCGACATAGCTCGAAGAATTGCCTCCATTAAGTGGTAATGGGCCGGGCACATAGCTCGCAGAACTGATGGCCGTTGGGGCAGAAAGGTTCTAGAGTGGCGACCACGAACTAGAAGACGAAGCGTGGGCAGGCCTCCAACAAGGTGGACCGACGACCTGGTAAAGGTTGCGGGCAACCGATGGGCGAGGTCGGCTCAGGATCGAGAGTTGTGGAAAACCTTGGGGGAGGCCTATGTCCAGCAGTGGACGTCTTTTGGCTGAGATGATGATGATGATGATGATGATGATGATGATGTATGTATGTATTTAAAAATATATAAGTACCACTTATCTGCATGGTTGCATAACAAGGGATTTATATACGTATTTTGGGATTAAGATGGGCCCTGAGTGAGTCGAAAAAAAAATACTGAGTCTAGTGTGTCTAAGTGTCTTTAACCTTTTGTTTCAAATAATTGTATAGTACATAGAATAAAATGTCTGTCTCTTTGTGCGCTTAGATCTTCTAAACCACGCAACGGATTTTGATGCGGTTTTCACTATCACTTAGATAATACAATGCATACATATAATAATAGCAACCCATATATGTCCCACTGCTGGGCACGGATCTCTTCTCCTCTATCGAGGGAAGGTTAAGGCCTTAATTAAAACACGCTGGCCTAATATGGGTTGGTGAATCAAACATGTCTTTAGAATTTCTTCTAAGACATGTGGGTTTCCTCACGATGTTTTCCTTCACTGTTAGCAGATGGCGAATCATTTGATTAGTACATAATTTTAAACTCCACGAAGTGAATTTTACATTGATAATACCCGGGATCGAACTCGCACCTCTTGCGTGCAAGTCGGTTACTTTCCCACTCGGCCACCACCGCTTCATACATTCATACATGCATATTATAAGAGGGAAATCCCAAAAAAAACGAAGCGAAGTAAGGTCATAGGTCGAAGAGCGCCGGATGCCCTGCGAGTCCAATACAATAATATATTTAGGATGCTGTTGGGACTGCCGCGCTTCTGCAGTGCCTCATCAATGTTCGCAGTGAATCACACAGATGGCTTTTATGCTGTCATGAGGAAAAAAAGCGCATCATTGATAGCCAGGATGCGAGGCGGGCACAATAGCATCCTAAAAACGGTGGCGGAGAATCATTGTTCTCCGATTATGAGACATTTCGTGGAGAGGGCTGTCAATTAGATTTTATACTGATTGATAGTGTTCTCCTCGGAGTGTTTTACGTAATTCATCATGTTATTGTTAAACACGTTACTATTACTAACATTAGTTATAAGACATTTTCTACTAACAAAATGGATATAAATTATCTAAAAAAAAGGGTTTTTTAATATTACTATTATTGTATGTCGCTAGTGTGTTATAACTTTATAAGGCACGATACACGTTCGCTCCGGACTTGTCGCGTGCCACGTAATTACTCGACGTAGGTACATAATATGTTTTCCCACGGTGCGTGGTTGCTCGCGCAGGCGCTGCATACAAAACGCTGATTGCGTTTGAAGGGTTTTCTTCTGTTTGACGCGAAATGATTAGGTAAATCCCTTTGGCATTTTCATTGTGTATTACTTGGAGGCAATCACTTTGTTGTCTAAGAAATAATTACTTTCGAAATAAAATTTTGTAGTTTTTTACTGTCATTGGTGAGAGAAGTTCACTTGATGGTAAATGGACTGCATGGTTGATTGTGTATGTGGGTTTGATCGAAAACACGTAACAAAAAAATTACCACAAAAGATTGTATATTCCAAGTAGGTCTTGACTGCCTTCCTTCTGGTCCAGTGGCCGCAGTATGCGCCTGCTGGGCACGAGGTTGTGGGTTCGATCCCACACAGGACAAAACTTTGTGTGACCCACAAAGTGTTGTTCTGAGTCTGGGTGTAATTTGTGTCCATTAATTGTATGTTTGTAAAGTCCCCCGCGACACAGAGCTTGTTCTCTAGTGCGGGAGTTGTCTTTTTAAAAAGAAAGAAAAAGAAGTCTAGGTGTACTTTGTGTCAGTTAGTTGTTTACTTGAAAAGTCTCCTGCGACGTATGGATTATTCCCTAATACGACAACTGAAATCAAAAGAAGATTATTCTCTTACTAATGCTCTTTTTGGCTAGTATTTAGATTTTTATAGGTAGAGCGTAATTACTCATCAGGCCGGCAGTATTGCTACTTGCTTGCTTCCTTTCCTTGCATACCTAAGTGTCGTAGTCTTTTTGGCTGACTCATATGGTAAATTGTCAACGAAAAATAGTTCTATAGGGACTTAATTGATACGAGTCATCTACTAAGAATTATAACTAGTAGTAGATGTATTATTTTCCCATTGCAACGGGAAAAGATGGTAAAAAATATTTATTTATAGCTTCGTGTGTCACGCATTTGTCTCGTGTGTCTGAATCACCCGCTTAAGAAAGGAAAATGCAGTTTGTTATTTGTTAAATAGAAACGATTACGATTTTATCTTATTTATATTTATAAACTATCAAATTAAGGTACCTAATTTGATATTTACATAAAATATATATAGCATAATATGATAGTAGACTCTTAACTATACAGGTACTATCAGTTAAATGGGTTCATAACACTATATTTACAACTAGTAATTTAACCTAACAAAAAATACAGCTTCAATATAGACGTAAATTGACGGGATAAAATTAGGTAGGTACTTAGCATTGCTATCTATTGAAAATAAACCCCAGAAGACTGGCAGTATTGCCACATTTGGCAATAAGTATTTATAGCCATAATTTTATTTATGGCTATAAAACTTAATTGATTTTACAACTACAATTTTAAATCAATTACATACACGTCGGTAACAATAATACTGTACCTAATATAACTTTTGAAGGTCACGAATGCTAAATGATGTCACTTTAGATAAATGTTATTCACGAAACATAATAATATGTGAACATTGAGTTTATGTTATCGGTCAGATGAAAACCGGTTCATGTTTTATATAAAAATAGAATGCACTTTCACCTTCTTTCTCAAACCCAGTTTTTGGTATTTAAAATATATGTAGGTATATAACTTAGAAGTTTGACCTTGAGATATTAAAATAAATATAAATTAAATACGAGTCGATATGTAAGACATATTTATTTGTATCTGGTTTAACGCTCTTCAAGGTCTTTTGTCTGCCTTGTTGTATGTGCATAGGTGTATGCATGTTGTACCTATGTAATACAGAAGTGTATGTAATGACTTGATGACTGTGTGCGTGATCTTGTTGTTTCAAGTTTAATGTCTGGCTCAAGCAAACTATCATAATATTGAGATTTTTGTCAAGCAAATCTTTAATTGTTATAAAATGTGTAATCAAACAAAAATATATAAAATAAGTCAAAAACTTACCTACACGTATTTTTATGTTGTGTGAGTTGCGCTTGTGTATCATGTTCGTCGTCTTTTTTATCTCAATAAACAAATTATTTAATTATTATTATCTATTATCATGGCTTCGATTCCTGGGTCGAGCAACATTTTATAGAATTTTCTGTTAGAAAATTCTCTAAGTCTGGAATTATGTCTTACTAGCTGTTGCCCGCGGCTCCGCCCGCGTGGATGTCGGTTAACGCTGTAAAAAGCCTATGTGTTATTCTAGACCATAATCTATCTCTGTGCCAAATTTCATCTAGATCCGTTCAGTAGTTTTTACGTGAAAGAGTAACAAACATCCATTCATCCATCCATTCTTACAAACTTTCGTATTTATAATATTTGTAGGATTATCATGGCTTTAATTCCCGGGTCGAGCAACATTTTATTGGATTTTTCTGTTAGAAAATACTCTAAGTATGGAATTATGTCTTATATGACGCAATATGCTCGGTCCCTATTAATCGGGACCTGACATGGTATCTCTGTCTACCTCTTCACGAAAAAGATGGATACTGTTATATCACGCTAAAAAGTATATCATAAAATTACGTTTAGTATAACGTTACTGTTTGTATTCATTGAGATCTTAAAACCGGTTTCACAGGTCGCTATACATCGCGGTATTACCATCTCGGCGCTCAGCCACACCTACAGGGAATACCCGGGGTAAACCACCTGTCGTTCGTATCCATCCATTACCATAAACGTGAACAATTACAAGCTTTAACTGTTTTTGACTTCAAATATTAGAAAGAAAGAAAGCAAACATTGCAAATGTAATTATTTTGCTTATTGCATGGAGCAATCCTACTAATTAATATTATAATTAACTAATATTATAAACGAGAAAATTTGTGAGTATGGATGGATGGATGGATGGATGTTTGTTACTCATTCACGTAAAAACTACAGAACGGATCTGGATGAAATTTGGCACGGAGATAGATTATGGTCTGAAATAACACATAGGCTACTTTTTACAGCGATAACCGACATCCACGTGGGCGGAGCCGCGGGCAACAGCTCGTAAATAATTAAATAACTATTCAGAACGGTGTAGTTGTGTTTCTGTGTCTGAGTACATATTGCCAGCGCTCATTAAGTGATGCAATTTTATCAAAACGTTTATCTGTCCCAGGGATACACCATCATAAAAATTTGGTGCAAATGTTTCTGGATCGAAATACGCAAGCGAAAACGGTACGGTAACTGCTGACCATCAGGTGGGCCGTCTGCTTGTTTTCCACATAAAAAAGCCGACGCATTAAAATCGAAATTAAGGACAAAAGAACGTAAACTAAAAATCCAAATCGACGCGGATGCCAGGTAGCTGGAAATCCCAAGAATTTTAGTCGCGTGCTGCATTTTTTACAATTACAAACTTGATTTCATATTGTTATGTATAATTATGTAATTTTGACTTTTTCTGCGTAATAATTGGAATATCAATAAAGAAATGACTCCGTATTAGTTCTTTCTAATTATTTTATTTTTAATTTTATGTTTTTGCAATTACGTAAATTTTTTAGACTTATATTTTTACAATTTTTAGATGAAAATCGAATATTTGATTAGATGTGATTATAGATGCAATCAAGCCCAAGGCCAGTCTTCTCGCCATCAACACCGCACTGAGTATTCTGAGTTCGATTCCCAATTTTTTTCCCGATTTAATTTTACTTTATGTGCGAGTATGAATAAATGTATCATTCTTTTATTTAAATAAAGTTAAAGTTAACCCTTTTTTTATTCAGTTACATATAACTTCATCATCCAATTGCTGCAATTATGAATCAGGCAGCAGTACATATGTTTCAATGTTGCACAATTATTACATTTCATACATATATTTGTTACATTAAATAATATATTGTGATAACTTATCAAATAACGAACTGAAACTCCAACAAGATGGACCGATGACCTGGTAAAGTTCGATTCCAAAAGGGCCCGGGACATTATTTCATATTTTGACTGGCCTGTTGGTTTAGTGGTTAGTAACTCTGACTGCTAAGCCAGAGGTCGTGGGTTCGATTTCCACCCAGGACAAATATTTGTGTGATGAGCACGATTGTTTGTTCTGTGTCTGGGTGTACTTTATCTATAATATGTATGTTCTAGCTGTTGCCCACGGCTTCGCCCACGTGGATGTCGGTTATCGCTGCAAAAAGTAGCCAATGTGTTATTCCAGACCATAATCTATCTCTGTGCCTCATCCAGATCCGTTCAGTAGTATTTACATGAAAGAGTAACAAACATCAATCCATCCATCCATCCATCCATACTTATAAACTTTCGCGTTCATAATATTAGTAGGGTTTAGAAATACGAGTATATAAGTATCTTTATCAGTTGTCTGGTTGCCATAGTCATACTCTGCCTAGTTTGGCATCAGATGGCTATGTGTAAGTTATCCCGAAAATATTGTTATTTCAAAAATATTTGTTCCAAGTCAATTGTACTTTATGTCCATGAATAATTGTACATACGTTTGTAATGTTCACCACGCCACTGGGCTTGTTCCGTAATGCAGTGAACAAGTATATTTTAAAAAAGAAAGATTTTTATTTTATTCTTTTATTTTGATTTTGTTTTTATTTCTGTGCGAATATAAATAAATGTATCTTACTTTCTATTTAAATAAAGTTAAAATGAACCCTTTCTTATTAGGTTACATATTACTTCATCATCCTAAGAAACAGCAGATTATGAATCAGGCAGCAATACATATTTTTCAATGTTGCGCAATTATTACATTACCTACAAAATCATTTCGATAAACTATTATGTTTTATTTATGAAACACAACGAACTGGAAGACGCAGCGTGGGCAGGTCCTCAACAAGGTGGATCGACGACTTGGTAGAGATTGCCGGCAACCAACCAACTGTGGTTATTTTTGGGGGAGGCCTATGTCCAGCTGCGGACGTCTTTTGGCTGCGATGATGATAATGATGAACTTATCAAATGATCATCAATACTAATATTATAAAGCTGAAGAGCTTGTTTGTTTGTTTGGTTGAACGCCCTAATCTCAGAAAGTACTAGTTCGATTAGAATAAATATTTTTTTGTTGAATACTGCGTTTATCCAGGAAGGCTATAGGCTATATAACATCACGCTATGATTAATAGGAGCGGAGCAGTAGTGAGATATGTTGCAAAATCGGGGAAATGTACGTTCCAAATTACCACGTGGGCAATCCCTAGTTGAATATATATAAAAGATAGAAGCAATAACTTTGAATATTACGCGCCTCGAGTAGTGTGAGGCTTGGCATAAATATTTACAAGTTTCTAAGGTACGTCAAAGTACCCAACATCGTTCATACATGTAGAAGAAACGAAAGAAGTATATCTGGATCGAAGCAATTGGCGTACCATAGTATCTGTCTACCCCAATGAGAGACCAGCGTGATGACGTATAATGTATGTTTAAAGGTATTAAGCAGGAATGCGGATAGCTTATAATATTATTTATATGTAATGAAATGTAGTATTAGGTATGTGTTAAAAATACATTACATTATTATAATAACATATTCATTGTTTATATTAATACTGTTAAATTTAACCACATGACGTATTGTACTCTTAAACTGAACAGCTGGCGGAAATCCTTACTAATATTATAAAATAATGTGAAAGTTTGTGAGTATGGATGGATGGATGGATGTTTCTAACTCTTTAATGTAAAAACTACTGAACGGATCTAGGTAAAATTTGGCGTGGATATAGATTATAGTTTGGAAACGCGAATGGGCTACTTTTCTTTTCATCGCGATAACCGATATCTACGCGGGCTGAGCCGCGGGCAACAGCCAGTATATTATAATAGAGTTAAATCATCTTAATCAATTAATAATTAAATTAAATCTTAATCTATACTTTTTTTTTTTTTTTTTTTTTTTTTTTTTTTTTTTTTTTTTTTAAAAGACAACTCCCGCACTAGAGAACAAGCTCTGTGTCGCGGGGGACTTTACAAACATACAATTAACGGACACAAATTACACCCAAACTCAGAACAATTCTTTGTGGGTCACACAAAGTTTTGTCCTGTGTGGGAATCGAACCCACAACCTCGTGCACAGCAGGCGCATACTGCGGCCACTGGACCACCGAGGCAGTGAACTTATATTGTAAATGCGAAAGTTTGAATGGACAGATGTTTGTTACACGCTCACGCTATGTCAAAAACACTGTTCCCGTGAATCATACGCGCGGGCAACGCCGAGGATGAAAGCTAGTGTATAATATATGATTATAAGGAATACTGAAAACAGAGCATATTTGAATCAATGAACTTTTAAACAAACAAACTGTGTTAGTGTGTGATATACATATGTAACTCGGTGTGTTATTTGTTTACTTTTTTACAACTAAACGGCTGAATAAAACTTAATTAAATTTGGCATGGATATAGACGGTATCCTGGGGATATAAGCTACTTTTTATCCTGAAAAAACTCTGTTCCCGTGGGCTTGTACGCGCAGGATAAGCCGCAGGAGGAATATAAGTATATTATTAAGATATATAACGTTATATATATAACGTTATATATCTGTATAACGGACTGTGTTCCGAGGAATTGTTTGATATGATGCCCACGGCCACTTTTTATCAACGCACCTCACGCCACCGCCAGAGAGTTCATCCACACGTTTTAGAACCTTTATCGTGCCGCACTGTGCGGTTTCAGAAGAATTTCCTCCCACGTACGATTAAGTTGTGGAATGAGCTTCCTGCCGAGGTTTTACCGAGAGACTATAGCATGGGGTTCTTCAAGAA
The DNA here is from genome assembly GCA_947095525.1 of Trisateles emortualis. Lineage (NCBI taxonomy): Eukaryota > Metazoa > Arthropoda > Insecta > Lepidoptera > Erebidae > Trisateles > Trisateles emortualis. Next base: position 16,448,878 of record OX352741.1, on the reverse strand, counting down.
AGGCGTTATAAGGTTTCTAAAGGGTCGGCAACGCGCGAGTGACACCCCTGGTGTTGCAAGCGTCCATAGGCTACGGTAATTGCTTACCATCAGGCGGGCCGTATGCTTGTTTGCCTCCTTGGTAGTATATTAAAGAAAAAAAATGACTAATACTGAAAACAGAGCATATTTGAATCAATGAACTTTTATACTAACAGATTGTGTGTAAGAGAAATAATTCCCGAGGGAATCAAATGTTTTAATAATTAAAGGGGAACTACCGTCGTAGGTATACTCATTGTTTTCAATATTATATTTCAGTTCATAAATACTCCCATACTACTTAATGAGTCATATTTAATGTTATTTTAAGACAACTCTTTCGCTAACGGGATAAGTCCCTTGTCATGGGGACTTAAATGACGTTCATAAGTAATGAATAAATGAGTTTGACTTTGACTTTACTCATTGTTGTTAGTATTATATTTCAGTTCATAATTATTCCCATACTATTGAGTCACATTTTGAGGTATTTTTAAGACAACTCTTTCACTTAGAGATTAGGGAGGTAAGGCATTCTACCATTAGAGAGGTAGGACACCATTCTAGTGAGCAAACCCGACTGGGGATGGACCTCCACCATACAGAAGTCCACAGTCAAATAACTACACACAGCGGTGTAGTTGTGTTCCTGTGTGTGAGTACAGGTCTCCAGCGCTCATTTAGGGATCCACTTTGAAATAAACGTATTCCTATCCTAGGCATAGAAATAAGTTTATTTCAAAATCATCAGCTACATCAGCCTCTTCCAGTTTAAACAATCATCGTGACCACGACCGCTCTGCCAAGAGCGAAACGAATTAGAAGAAGATCCTAGGGATACTCCCATTTGAAGCCCGGTAACTGCTTAACATCAGGCGGGCCGTATGCTTGTTTGCCACCCAAGTAGTATAAAGAAAAACTAAGGGAATAAGCCCTTTGACATGGGAACTTAATACAGATATCATGGTTCACTGGCTGTTGCCCGCGGCTCCACCCACGAGAACATCGATTATCGCGATAAAAAGTATCCAATGTCCTTTCCCAGGGTACTATATATCTCCTTGCCAAATTTTATTAAGATTTGTTTAGCCGTTTAGTCGTGAAAGGGTTACAAATGAACAGATATACTATCGCAATCACTTATAATATTAGTACGGTATCGGCAACGGAGATAGCTATATGAAGATTAGTTTATAGAAAAACCAGATCTAGAGAGAATTCTTTCTACACTGTTACCAAATTCCATTTTTTTTTTATTTATATTTGCTCCTGCAATCTGTCATGTGATATTCAGCTGGATGTTGGTGTTTATTTATCGGACGTGTTTGCAGCGAAATCCAGTGATTTGCCCAAATATAGTGTTCTATAATAATAATATAGAGAGATCTACATTTCTCTTTAGTCTTTTAAAGGTTGTACCAGGTTCCCTTTCCAGAAGGTTCCTTGCCTAGGATGATTTTGCATGCGTTTGTGGTAGGATTGTACCTATACTACTTTTCTTAAGAAACAAATTGTAGTATAGCGGCTCTGCCGAGGTTTTCCCGAGAGACTATAGCATGGGGTTCTTCAAGAAAGGAGTTATAAGGTTTCTAAAGGGTCGGCAACGCGCGAGTGATACCCCTGGTGTTGCAAGCGTCCATAGGCTACTGTAACTGCTTACCATCAGGCGGGCCGTACGCTTGTTTGCCTACCTAGTATAAAAAAAAAACTCCGTTGCCGTGTGTATAGTCTAAGGAACCCTTTAAGAGTTCTTTACGCTGCAAAGTTAGTAAGGCTGGATACTAAGTAAATCTATACTATCCCTAAATCACACAAAATTTCTGAAGCTTTCATACTTAGGTGCATTTGCTAATCGTTAAACTATCAATAGGTTAAGCTACCCAAGGTGAGGTTAATTTTTGGATGGGTGAACGCATAGTGAAATTATATCAGAGCGGTCCAAATTGTTAACAGTCGTTGTATCGGTAGATGCCTACATGTGCGATTAAAATAACCACTAACCGTTCGATTACGTCACTTACTTACCTATTTATTTACTTCTTGCACAAAATAAGTGTACAATGGCGGACTTAATAATAATATATATATATATATATATATGTATATATAAAATATAATAAAATACATAAATACCATAAAATTAATAATAAAGTTAAGATGATTCTGCCAAAAAATTATTGTAAAGCTGACGTACTCTAGCCTTGAAAATTTCACGGTTTGTGGACGTCCTGATTTCGAGAGGCCTATCAATTACAGCACTGCCTATCCTCTCATGGGCAAAGGCGAGATGCTATGTTTAATCAGTTTATTTCATTTTTTTCTAAGAAATTAAACTACATATTTCATTGCACAATATGAATCTAACCATTGTGCAATATGGATGATGCAATTTTTTAAAACTTATGTATTGAATCACTAATTCCTGAATGGGATAGTTTCAAACTAATTCTACCATACTTGAAAACTAATTTTTAATAATTATGTATTATGTATAGCATTAAATAAGCATACGGCCCGCCTGATGGTAAGCAGTTAACGTATCCTTTTGGTCGATTGCGTTGGGTTTGGCAGTTTGCATACTGCCGATCTTAACAGCATCCAGGTAATGTGGTATAGTATCCCTAAGATAGAAAAAGGTTTTTTTTAAACGCATCTTTAATTATAATTATTTTTAATATCAAGGAGGCAGACAGGCATAAGGCTCGACTGATAGTAAGCAGTTATCGTAATCTGTAAGTAGTTGCAACTCCGGAGGTATCACTCGCGAGTTAACTCTTTATTTGGCTGTGATCTTCTGTAAGGCAGTTCTTTTTTTATTTAAAAAGACAACTCCCGCACTAGAGAACAAGCTCTGTGTTGCGAGGGACTTTACAAACATACAATTAACGGACTCAAATTCTAATATTATAGATAATTCTATCCTAGTCGGTCTAGCTCGCTTGTATAGAGCCCGTTTCTCTTAAAATATAGTTCAATAACCAATACTGATTTATCAATAGAATCCTTTAATGTACATATATAATATTTTTTATAATATATAATATTTTTCTGGACAACTCACACATCGCTATCTGATCCCAAACTAGGCAGAGCCTGTTCTATGGTACCCAGACAACTGATAAACATACTTATATATTTCTAAATACATACATACATATTATAGATAAATTACACCCAGACATAGAACAAACATTCGTACTCATCACACAAAGATTTGTCCTGGGTGGGAATCGAACCCACGACCTCCGGCGTAGCAGTCAGAGTCACTAACCACTAGACCAACAGGTCTGTCAAATGTACGAAGTTTTCAATATGTACGAAGGATTATAGTACTGATAAGATAACAAATTCACGCAACTAATATCATCATGCGTAAGTACTGCCGTACTTGACGTACAGAATTTGGCCAACTCATATTAAAAAATCACTGAAAAAAAATTGGGTGATTAATATCGAATTATGATGTGTATTACAGTGAATTTTATAGGATGTGAGTAAACCCTTACATCCGATTAGAATGACATTCACCTTTAATCCAGAATATCTATAATAAGAAATCATAGTTTCCTCAAAAGATATAGTGTTCGTGTAGTTTAAAAAATGTTTGCACATGTGGGACCACCCACGTGTGCAAACATTTTTTTTGGGCTAGGTACCAACCCAGCCGAATGTTATGCAACAATAAAGAAGATGAAAAAAATGCTAAGCCACAGAGAAAAGCACATTTTTTTTTATTGAACAAAAAGTATTTAAAATATACAAATAAAAGATTATATATATTATGATAAAAGAAAATATACATAAATCATATTTTTGATTATCATAATCATTTAGATTTTGATAATATACACCTTTATAATTATTAATACAAAATTAAATTTCCCATATTTTTATGTTGTTAAAAAATTAATTTAATAATGATAACGCAATATTATTGGACAAGTTTCGTGTGACACATGCTAATATATAACGTCACGAGCAACACGCATTGCGCAACAGAATTTCCTACAAGAGTATTGCTTGTATATAAAACGAGTCTCGTGAACTAAACGACAAGTTCTATTTGAGAAGTGAACACAAAAAGACGCGTCTTGAGCAGCAAAAATGGCATCAACAGTTTTATTCGTATTTTTCCTGTGTCTAGTGAGCATGGTGTTTACGTTACCTATTGTACAAGATTTGCAAGTTAGTGATATTGGACCAAAAAGTGATAGTGTGGCTAAAGTTGAGCCACTTTTTATTTTTGATGGAGGAAAAGTTCTAGCCAGAGCTAAAAGACAAGTGATTCGAGGAAGAGGAGGATGTCCATCAGAAAAAATCTATTTTAGACATCAATGCATGTCTTTCGAAAGGTAAATATATTTCTTTTTATTTAAATTTTAGAAGATTTGTATTGTTTTCTTTATATTATATTTTTCACTACTATTTTCATTTTTAAATATTTTATACAAAATACATTCAAAAATATTAAAAGGAAACAAAGCTATAGCTAAAGCATAGTTTTAGGAAAATATCTAGGCTTTCCTATACAATGATTAGGGCTGTTATAAAATTAGCCAATAATGTATTAGTTAATTATGTTGATAAAATTTAAATGAACTCCATTTTAAAATTGCAAACAGACTTGTTACTTATTTATTTTTATAATGTATTATATTTCTTATAAGGAAGACTGCACATAATAAAGTGTCATAATAGCCGCAATTATTGCGATGCAATTAAATAATAATAAACATTACTTACGTAATGTTTAATAAACCTGTCCGTATAGTTATTTTTGTTCAGATATTTATATTGCTTTCGTTTGTTTTGTTCAGGTACGAAAGCTTGATTGAAGGAGACTATGATGCGTAAAGAATGAAGATATTCCATGTAATCTCTTTGGAATCTCATCGATGGGACTGGTGAATGGTGACGACAACAGCGGGGCCCATCGTGCTTTCTATCCTTAATTACGATTAAGCACATCATCCAATTTCAACAAAATGTGACTCATATCGTCCACGCCGTTTTTTATCAGCAAATAGAAGACAGTGAATTTCAACATCAACAGGTCAATGTGGTACTTATTACAAACTTACTATTTCTGGTCGTGTTTTCGAAATCATCATCGTCTTCATCATCATTACCCTATCGCAGTTTGCTGGATACTGCTGCACTTTGGGTTCTCCAAATTTTAAAATGAACTAAAAAAAATAGTTATCACATTTTTAGAAAATAATTATTATTTATCATATTTTTAATGATAATAATTATTATAATTTATCATAAGCACGTATTATTGTGATTAAGTCACAGTCCCGCCTTTCTAAGACTGTGTAGTGATCTTTATCTCTCTCTAAGTAATTTAATTATTTATTTAATTTTAATGTTCTAGTCATTGTATTGTAATATTTATTTAATTAATTAAAATAAATAATAAGTGATTATATATATTTTAATTAAAGTATTGTGTAGTAAGTAGGGTATTTTCTCTCGAATATGCAAAACGTTTCATGGAGAATTCAAACTTAATCAAGCGATAGAGATAAACTTAAAATAACTTATGATTTAACTGCGCCACTTTATTTATCCGTGGTCGAGCGCCAATTTGGCCGATTGTACTTGTAAACTATATTACTTATTGTGTTACCTGATACTTTACAATATCTTATTCTGTGATAGATAATTTTGTTATTATTTATTTGCTAGAATATTTTTGTTACTAAATATAGTCAGTAGGTTCATTGTAAATATTCATTTAATTTTTATAAGCCATGCGGGAATGTCCTACTCCTTCATCATACAGAAGACTACAGCTATAGTGGTGTTGTTATTTAGCTGTAGTCATAGGCTGCATCCACCAGAGATGTGTAATCTCTGGTGGAAACGCAGGAGTGTGAACAGATCTCTTATGCGTGTGAATAGGTCTCCACTCTAGTGCTCTTGTTAGGGATGCGTTTTAAAAGAAATGTTTTCTTATACCACATAACTAAACACTAGTGTAAAAACGCTCAATTGTTTCATTTTTTATCACCAAGCAATTGTTTTTCTAAATTATAAATTCCTAAACGTTTACTGTAATTCTAGATTTAAAAATTTAGACTACATAATTTAAATTGCTTTTGTGCAGTCCATCATCGTACGCACAATGTACTAAAAAGGAGTACAATATTTTAAATATCAGGAAAATACATCAAGATAGATGTATGAGGGTTTTTCCCACAACTTTGTCATGCAGTATGTATTGTTTTAAGCAGGACAAAAGAGTAGGTTCCTTTTAAATGTGCCAAATGTGACAAGCTGGTATTTATACCAAAAATATGAAATAACTTATAGTTTAAAAAGGTTGCTATTTAAGTATTTTATATCCTACGTTAACGGCATTTATGTATCTAATATTATAACCAGCAAGTAGCAGTATATATTATGTATATTTTAGAAATATATTTCGTGTATCTTGGAAAAGATGAAACGAATTAGATCAAATTTTGTATTTTTTATAAGGTTTTGCTTTTAAGTTGATCAATGTGTAAATGTGTATATTCCTGAAAAGCTAGACTTACAACGATCGGTACTGAAAATTTAATCACGATGAATCTGAATAATGGCATCTAATTATGTATAATTGCTTTTAAAACTGATTATTTATATTTTTATTGAAAACAATGCTCATAGTCTTAATAACTTTGTCAAATTAAGAATTTAGACTACCTTTGAAGACTGTAAGCAACTATGTAAAATAACTTATTTCTACGTTTAAATATTTTTTTTTAAATAAAAAATATATAAACACCTAAAAAGTTTTTTTTTTTTTTGTACAAATTTAAGTATGTACTGACGGACAAATGAACTGCATCAAAGTACAGAAAGCCTTTCGAATTAAAATATTTCCTATGTGTGATTACATGTCTCCAGCGCTCATTTAAGGATGTCTTTTGAAAGAAATAATAATATCTTAAAGCCCTGCCCCTCTAGACAAGTGGCATTGACGTCGTAATCATCACATACTCTGGCAGTGTAGTCTTTGGCATAATGATCGTACTATTATGTTGAACAGCTTACATGTATCAGTTTAAGGTCCTCCGTGGTGCTCCTTTTCATAGGTTACAAACCTATACAGATTATTTTGTCTCCCGCTTTGCTATGGAGGGAAGTGAAAACTTTTCTTTCTTACTCCTCCTATTTACTTCTGATTAAATTCGTTGCGAAGTCCAAGACAGTAGGTTTAGTTATCCACGGGACGCACGAGTGTCAAAACTCGGTGTATCAGTTGGTTACTCCGCTGTTAATCCTGCCTCACAGGAGTCACAGCGGTGGGCATGTGGGTGAGACTGTCCCGAAAAAAAAGAAAAGTGGCATTAACGGTAGTCGAATCGAAAAATAATAAAAGCAAATGTTTTGGATTTGACTTAAGTTTACGATATACATATATTATGTACATTCCATACATTTGTTTTTTGATTTTTCGATTCGACTACTGTTTTTGCCACCAGTATCGAACGGGTCTGGTGTATAAAAATGGGTCGGCAATACGCTAGTAATGCCTCTCTAGGCATCACTAGCATCTATAGGCTGCGGTAACTGCTTTATCTTAAGCTTAATCAGGCGGACCATATGCTTGTTTGTCACCCAAGTAGTATAAAAAAATTGCAGTAGAAAAGAGCAGTTTCTGCACACCCCTTTCGGAAACAGGCGTGATGCAGGTGTGTGGCTACAGGCTGATTAATTGATGCAAAGGCTGATAGTTTGAAGGTCCATCTCTACCTTGATGTATAATAGTTTATGTATTCGTATATTTTTTTAAAATATATATATATACTTTTTTTTTAAGACAACTTACACACTAGAGAACAAGCTCTGTGTCGCGGGGGACTTTACAAACATACAATTAACGGACACAAATTACATCCAGACTCAGAACAATTCTTCACACAAAGTTTTGTCCTGTGTGGGAATCGAACCCACTCGTGCACAGCAGGCGCATACTGCGACCACTGGACCATCAAGGCAGTCAAATCATCAGTATATACAGCAGTGGACGTCTTTTGACTGAGGTGATGATGATAATTCTGTATATTTTGTATGTATAGTAGCAACCCATATATATCCCACTGCTGGGCACGGATCTCCTCTCCTGTATCAAGAGAGAGAGAGAGGGTTCAGGCCTTAATTCACACACGCTAGCCTAATGCGCGTTGGTGAATCTGACATGTCTTTTAGAATTTATTCATAAGTACGTATAAACTCCACAAAGTGAAATGCACATTGGTACTGCCACCCGGGATTGAACTCGCACCTCTTGCGTGCAAGTCGGTTACTTTTCCACTCAGCCACCATCGCTGTGGTGAAGAAATGTGGATATTTTATACAAAATCTTGACCGAACACTTTTAAGATTTTTGTTATTCTGAATAACAAAATATAAAAAATTAAAATGAATCATTTATACACCAACACACACACGGACATCACACACAATCATACAACAAATTCTTTTGAGATTTAACCAAATCATGTTGCAATTTGCAAGATTTTTTTTTTTTTTTTTTTTATACTACCAAGGTGGCAAACAAGCATACGGCCCGCCTGATGGTAAGCAGTTACCGTAGCCTATGGACGTTTGCAACACCAGGGGTGTCACTCACGCGTTGCCGACCCTTTAAAAACCTTATAACTCCTTTCTTGAAGAACCCCATGCTATAGTCTCTTGGGAAAACCTGGGCAGGGAGCTCATTCCACAACCAAGATGTGCCTAAAACAAATAATCATGTGCTGCAGAAGACAACTCGAGTACAAGCTCGCGGGGGAGTTACAAATATACAATTAATGGACACAAATAACACCCAGATTCAGAATAACTCTTTGTGGGTAATACAAAGTTATGTCCTGTGTAGGAATCGAACCCCTCGTGCACAGCAGGCGCATACTGCGGCCACTGGATTACCAAGGCAGTCAAGGGAGTGCCCGTTTTGTTCTCAATTTTTGTAGATACATAGTACATCCAGAAACGATAGTACAGTTTTAGGCACCAATTCCCCTTACGCAAGGTTTTGCAAGGTCATCAATACTTGTAGCGATCAAATTGACTTACACTCTGATCCCTTAACTAAACTAAAGGCAAATATTAGTAAATATCTTCTCGATTTGGTATAACATTTTTATTTATTTATTTAGTCAAAGTCCAGAGATACTCTTTTTTCAGCGTTGCATGATGCCAAATAATACCGCATTTGATTAGTTGTTCATACATGTTTCATTTTAATTTTGTTTTACATTATTGTTCATCTTCTCTCTGTACAGTTAGATAGATATATGTCTAACTAACCATATTATATATAAGAAAGTTGTAGTTTCTGTATACTTATACCATTAATAGCTATAGTAAGCATCATAGATATATTCCCATTCTGTACTTTTTCATAAGCATGCAGAGTTTACCTGTAAGTGATTGTTACACTTTTGCTACATTTTATATTTGATGTAACCATTGTTATAATACCCCCGAGTAAACAATTGTTGGGGAACCAATAAAATAAAAATAAAATAAAATACATCCAGGCTCGGAACAAATATAATCCTCATCCTGTGTAGAGATAGAACTCACAACATTAATTGCTACCGTACCATTTACGGTTTTGTAGCGACAAAACCGTAAACGGTACGGTAGCAATTGAAATTTTCTGCCCTTCGTTATGAAAGACGACTTCTGGCCGAAAGGTGTAGTGTACCGTCGCTTCCGCGGACAAGTGCCACCTGAACGTACTTGTTACTTGACTGCCTCGGTGGTCCAGTGGCCGCAGTATGCGCCTGCAGTGCACGAGGTGTTGGGTTCGATTCCCACACAGGATACAACTTTGTGTGACCCACAAAGAATTGTTCTGAGTCTGGGTGTAATTTGTGTCCGTTAATTGTATGTTTGTAAAGTCCTCCGCGATGCAGAGCTTGTTCTCTAGTGCGGGAGTTGTCTTTTTTTAAAAAGAGAAAGAAAAAAAAGAGTTTTTGGTAATATAAACTAAAAAAAGTTATTATTATGTATGTTAGTCTGTACCGTATGTATATATGGATTGTATTATCTAAAAATAAATGATTATTATTAAAGCTATGAACTAACCATGGCGGCGCGTGTCGTGGTGGAAAAATACTCATGAAATTAACTATATTTAGCCTTTAGTAAAATGTTGACTACTGAAGTACGTCTTGTGCTAAATTTCAATTATAAAATAAAAAAGGGGCATCATACTATGGCTGTGTGTGAGTACAGGTTACCAGCGCTCCTTTAGGGATTTTTAAAGAAGCGCTTTCTTATATAAAAATAGCATTAAGCCTTTCCAAGGGTCAGGCAGAGGAGATATGATAAGCACATTTGGCTAGCTAAGTTAGATCATAATCAAATAGGTATTCATTTGTATCTAATTGTTTTGAACTATCTTCTTTTCTATTATAACTCAAACTAAAACTCTTACATTTAACTTTCTTTTCTGTCCATCCAAAGGTTTTTTATTTTTCTTTTTTTATACACAAACATACAATTAACGGACACAAATTACACCAAGACTCAGAACAATTCTTTGTGGGTCACACAAAGTTTTGTCCTGTTTGGGAATCGAACCCACAACCTCGTGCACAGCAGGCGCATACTGCGACCACTGGACCACCGAGGCAGTGCCTTTGCCTGTAAGAAATTGCTTTTTAGCGATAAGGCCGCCCATTGTACATAACTAGGTATAAATAATGTTTCTATCAAAATGCAATTGGTGTACAATAAAGAGTTTTCTATTCTATTCTATCAGATCCAATTCAAGAATCTGTGCTTCTACTGAAAATTTTCTAACAGACAGTTTGCCCCACAGGGAATCGTGAAGAGTTCAATTCCCGTCTGCGCGATTGCTTGTAAACAAGTGAAAGCTTATACTGCAAGACCAAAGAGGCATTATTACTTAATACTAGGTGTCGCCCGCGACTTCGTCCGCGTGGTAATTTGGAACGTACATTTCCCCGATTTTGCGTCATATCTCACTACTGCTTAGCTCCTATTGATCATAGCGTGATGTAATATAGCCTATAGCCTTCCTGGATAAATGCATACTAAACAAAAAAATATTTTTTTGAATCGAACCAGTACTTTCTAAGATAAGCGCGTTCAACCAAACAAACTCTTCCTTTTTACGCTATTAAGTATAGATGTAATAATAGTAGCAAGCTATGTATGTATGTTCAACTGCTGGAAAACGAATCTCCTCTCCTCTATCAAGAGAGCTGAGGGCTTAGACTCAATACAGGATGGTGTTAGACATGCCCTTAGAATTTATTCTAATACACGCAAGTTCCTAACGTATTTATGTCTCGAGGCGTACCATAGTCTCTGTCTACCACAATAAGAGACGGCCGTGATGATATGTAGGTTTGTATTTATATAAATTCCACAAAGTGAAATTCACATTGGTAATAAGAAAGAAAGAAAGAAAGAAATATATTTATTTTGTACCTCAACAAAATTACAAGTACTTAACAAATAATATACCTTATAAGTAATTAATAATTAACCTAGATTATGTTAAGTACAATATAATAATACGGGTTGGGATTGAACTTACATCAATTGCATTTCAGGTCGGTTACTTTCTCACACGGCTACCGCACCTGCACCTAATCAAGGAAAATCTGTGAGAAAAATCGTTGACGAGTAGGAAAATCGATTTGTTCTTCAGATGATTATATCGTCATCATCGTCATAAACATGAGCCATTTATGTGGGACTTTGGGACACGTCATTGGTTTTTGTAATTTTTCCTCCCTCTATAAGGAAATAACTTAAATCAAAATTTAAATAGTACAGTCAGCGGCATAAGTAGTTTACTAAAAAACTATTTTCCTAAAAAACTACTCTTAATTTCACAATGACCTGAATTTCTTATTTTTCAAAATGATTTTTTTAGTTAAAGCTACGAAATAATAAAAAAAAAATAGAATAATTTGATGCAATACATTTTCAATGTTAGTTGAATGTACCTCGACATTCCAAAAAGATTTATATTCGAAGAATTTTTATTCATATTTCAGATATTTTAAAATCATTCTATAGTACCACAGTAGGTATTGTAATATTTTAGAAAATTTCAGATAAGTACAACTTTACTTTTGAATGTAAAAAAAAATTATGAAGTTCTAATTTATCATACAACTATTTTGATGTGTTTAGCAATGCGATTCTTTTGTACAGATACCAAGCCACTCATGACGTTGACTGTACTTAAGTAACAAAAAAATCGATTTTGCGAGCACATAGCGTGCAAAACCGATGGCCGAAGTGGTTCATGGACAACCACGAACTCGAAGACGCAGCGTGGGCAGGGTAACAAAATAGACCGACGATCTAGTAATGGTTGCGGATAGCCGATGGATAAAGTCAGCTCTGGACCGAACGCTGTGGAAATTTTATGGGGGAGGCCTATGTCCAGCAGTGAACGTCTCTTGGCTGAGATGATGAGGTTGAAAAAAAGATATACCTATCTAGAATTTGTCCATGTGGTGAAGGATTAAGAATACAAATGTCACCACCCCGTTCCATCCGAGGGTGTCGTAAGAGTCGACTAAGGAACTAAGTCAGGCAGACAATATCCACTGCAAGAGAAGGAAAACTCGAAACAAAACCCTATACCAATCCGTCTGGCCAGCGTGATATAGTAGGCTAATGTATGGAATAGCCATTGTGCCCAGCTGTGGGACTTTTATGGGTTGACATGATGATTTAGACTTTTTTATATTACTTGGGTGGCAAATAACTATACATTTTGATGCGCCTGATAGTAAGCAGTTACCGCCTATGGACGCTAATAAGGTGTATCACTTATTCCCGACCCAAATTTATTAACACCAGGATTTAGTAATGGAGTATCCCTGGAACTAATAACGTTTCTTTGAAAAAGCATCTCTAAATGTGCACTGGAGACCTGTACACACATACAGGAATACACGCGGTGGCGGTGGAGGTCTTTCCTCAGTTGGACTTGTCCTCTTGTATGGTGAGGACACCATACAAGCAAGCAAACAATTCTACACAGCAGTGTAGTTGTGTTCCTCTCAGTACAGGTCTCCAGCGCTTATTTAGGGATGCATTTTGAAAGAAACGTTTTCCTATTCCAGAGTTACTTCATTTTAATCAAAAATGCCAACACGCAAGTGATATATCTGATATTGCAAGCGTCCGTAGGCTACGTTTACTACGTACCACCAAGTGGGTCGTATACTTGTTTGTCACCTAAGTAGCATAAAAAAGCGGTAGGAACCGGTCTTAAGACCCGCATTTAAATAGCAAATGTGTATCACTGTGATAGCGCATTCAGGATTGCGCTGAAGCTGAAGTGGCAATGGGCGGGTCATATTTGCCGAAGAACTGACAACCGTTGGAGCAGACGTGTTCTTGAGTGGAGACCGCGGCTCGGCAAACGTAATGTAGGACGCCCTCAGGCGAGAGGTGGAGACACGATCTTCGCAAAGCGACTGGGAGTAGCTGGATGCGGGAAGCCGAGGATCGTGCTAGATGGCGTGCACTTGGAGAGGCCTATGTCCAGCAGTCGACTACGATAGGCTGATGATGATGATGATGATGATGATTCAGGATTTATGGTTTTAAATAGATACAAAATGTCTTAGTGTGTAACAACTTCGCAGGTTTTATTAATTTATTTATTACAAAGATTTACATTTTGTTATTACAGGTTTAAACCTATAATAAGGCCCTTCTAACGGAATTTTGGTCACGGCGGCCAATCTCAACGGAGACTAGCCAACTGCGAGGGAGATATTATAGTGCACAAGTGTGTGCACTAACACAAGTGCACTCTTTATTCCCTCATTCTCATTGTTCGATGGGACGGCAATCCGACACGACCGGCAAGGGTATTCCGCAAGAGCAAAAACCGAGCCATCGCGAAAACCGAGCAAAATCTGGCTGTCAAATTGAAAATCGGTATTCCGTAAGAGAAAAAACCGAGCCTTTTTGACGTTTAGTCAATTGATTGTGCCGTCACCGAGCAATCACAACTGTCAGTTTGCGAGCACAACTCTCAGTTTGCCATCGCTGTTTCTTAGGAATCAGCCGGTGGAGAGAGATTAGGCGTAGGACCAATGGCTTTATGTGATTTCCAAACCCCGGGCGTCTATTGTGAATTTCTTGACAGAAAAACCCAATTAAAAATTTGGCCCGACCCGGGAATCGAACCCGAGAGCTCGTGATCAGCAGTCACGTTACACACATCGACCACTGAGCCATCGAGGTTTAAACCTAATATGACAATGAAATGACTTTGATGACAAATTATGCAATGCCACCCATTCTTAACCCAGATAAGCCTGAAACTATTTTTCTCTGAAAATTTTGAAAATAATTGTTTCGTTCGATTATATTGGCCTTTAGAAACATACAAAAAATACTGAAAAAAATATCGCCTGTAAGGTTTTCAGGAAAATTGCCGTCCTATATATAGGACAGTAGGATAATAGCTAAGTGAATAAGTTTGTCAGACGAAAGATTATATAATCATTGCCGGGTTGGTCTAGTGCTCGTTAGGTGCGATTGCAGATCACGAGGTTTTAGGTTCGATTTCTGGGACGAGTCAAATATCGATATTGGGTTTTTCTGATACGAAATTCATAATAGATACCCGAATAATGGCAATTAGTTGTGTTCGCATCCCTGTGCCTCGGAAACCACTTATGCTTGATGTTTCTCCGGTCCTGTCAGATAACCGTCCTATCCAACTATGAGGAAAGGGAATAAAGAGTGTACCTGTATTTGCACACACACTTGTGCACCAAAATATTTCCCGCACAAATGGCGTATCCGTTAAAATTATGTATTTTTATAATATTGACAGCATCGTCTTTGTTCAGGTTGAGGACTTACTAAATTATAGATTGTATATTTTTGACTATCAGCATATTATTTAAGGGAGGGTTAGTGTAACCGTCTTTTTTATATGCGGCCCTGCAACCATGCCTACCTAAACCACAATAAGGCCTTCATTTACGCTGCAATGATCATTGAAAGACGAAAAGTGCCCAAAACTGTATATGCAATAATAATGTTACTATAACGAATAGGCATATTTTTTTGTCTATATATGTTACAGATTCAGGCAATCGTTGATTCGTAAGTAACGAATATTAAAGGTCAAACCTATCCTTAGTAACTAATGAGTTAGTCACTAACTCGTAGTGAATAACTTATTCCTCGGACCAGGAGACTTTTCCTAATATACAATACAAGTAACATTCCAATGACCCACGTTATATTCTTGGGAGTTATATCTCAAAGCAAAATTAAAATTAGCATGGTTTCCTATAATCCTCTTTATCATTAGAAATATTTGTCAAAGCATCCAAAATTTCATGCGTAGCGCAAGGGTTACCTACAAAATTACTTACATGTATTAGCCTACTGTGCTATATGTAGACCACCACTATTTGTATCGAATTATATCCAATGTCCAACTTCTTACGCCTATAAAGACTTTGTAAATAGCAAATAAAAGGTTACCGACAACATATAAACACAGAAAAATAACAGTATCTTAGAATTTTTTTCATTTTATCTATACCTGTAATCTGATATTCTGTAACTCTCTTTTATTGCACACTTTTCAATGCAATATTATATGAAAGTCTCAATAAAACTCGATTTTTTAATTTTTGTTACAAAAGTACATAGGTTTGACATTACTAATCACAAAAATAAAAAATGATATTTTAAGTAAATAATCTAAGTAATATTTTTTTATTTTTACCGTACTACATATAGGACGGTAGGTTTATCTGGGTTAATTTGGAATTCCACCAGTATTCATTCATCCGTCCATTTGTTGAACTATTACATTTAGCATCCTTACCGCTTATTGCGAAATATATTTTTGTATATTGTTAGATGCTACATACTCAATACAGATATTAAAATTTAACACTCCTCCTTATAACATTTATCTATATGCTAAGTCTCACACTACTTCGAGGGCGCAATGTCCTTAAAAATGGGTCATTTTAATTCTCTTCGTGTAACATCATATATCATTAGAGTAAACAGATACTAGTACGCCTGCTTCGATTCAGCCATACTCGTACTTCCTTTGCTTCCTCTATATTCATCAACATCTTAAAAGGTGACTCATGTAACACCGTGTTGGGTCCAAGTCGAGCAGCGGCTATAACCAGAATTGTCTGCGAGTATGTATCCAATATATTATGGGATATTAGATGATTGTGTCACCGCCGAGGCTCTTCTTTGACCCAGCTCAGTGCAGCGTGAGTCATGCCGAATGTATGTACGTTGGTTCCAGGTACTTCTAAATTGGCCCTTTTTAGCCTATTACCTACCGTCATCTATGTAGATTTATTCTCGCTCGACCTCTTTTGTCGTTCCTCTTGCGTACATCCTTTAATGTTTTTCAAACCCTTTTAATCCACTTAATTGTTTTCTTACAATGGCGTGTCACAAAATTTTGTCATCAAAATAAAGCCTTTAACATTTACAAATAACTAGGCTTTCTATTGGTAAAAGAATTTTCAAAATCGGTTCATTAAATCCAGAGATTACCCCCTCCTACAACGTCACAAACGCACAAACTTTACCTCTTTACAATATAGAATAGATTTCATTGATAAGTAAGAAGTAGGTAGTGTTAAAATGTATAATGTAATATGTTAGTGTGTAAGCTTGTATATTTGCTTGTAAAATTGCGTGAGTCATATATTTGAACGCCTTTTTACCATTATACGGAAGAGAATGGCATCCTTAATGTATTGAGTGCGGGATAGCTTCAATAGTCTATTAGCTGTTTCCGGAGACTTTATGACAGCTTTTGGAGATACTATGGGTTAATGTTCAAAAACCAGTCACCAAAATACCATATTTATGTAATACGTAGTATACAAAACTTTCTTAACCTTTTTAAGCTTATTGCGGGCTCAAAGATTTAAAATAGTTTAAGTTTATAAGGAGAAGGCCTGCAAAAAGCAATTACGGTACAATTTTAACCATCGAGTGATCTTTAGTAATACCAAATTTATGCTTTTTTTATACTACTTGGGTGGCAAACAAGCATACGGCCCGCCTGATGTTAAGCACTTACAGTAGCCTATGGACGCTTGCAATACCAGAGGTATGACTTGCGTGTTACCAACCCATTTTTTTACACCAAGGCATATATTTTATGCATGATTTGAATTTAATATAATTTTCTATGAGGTTCGAAAGAAATTCTAATAATTATTATAAGAAATGCCAATTGCAACGTAAGGCACATTGTGAATTCATGTGATAATTCTGCATTTCCTTTACTATGTCTATTTATCTATTAATAAAACAGACGTATGATTTTCTAATGATAATTATCACTATTCATATATTGCGTCATCCTTTTGTATAATAAAGTTAAATGAAGCGGATACTGAAATATTATTTTGCATCACACTCAATCAGTATTATGATGATAATAATCAGAATTATTTTTATTTGCATCAGTTTGCATGCTACCATAATTGAAATTTACAAAAGATTGTAAATATGATGTAATTATAAAAAGTGAACTGAATTTCTTGGTAGTTCTTCCTGTGACTCTACAATTATATACTCTGGCGATTAAAAAGAGTGGCTCGAGTTTCTTGCCAATTCTTCTCGAGGCCCAACCCTAGTCAGGGAATTGGCCGTAGGAAAAAAGTATGCCGGCTAGTTGTTTTTATGACGTTCATAAGTATCATGTATTTGATCTAAATTAATAAATGAGTTTGAATTTGACTTTGAAAATTGACAGCGAACTAGTCGTAGGTAAATTGGCTGCCCGCTCTGCGAATGTGGCCTTGACGAAGGCACACTTGAACATTTGTTCTTTTCTTGTCCTCGATTGGTAGTTCCTTTATATTATGACCTTCTTTCTGAGCAAATGCCCCGCTCTATCAATGTAACATGCCTTCTTACATTAGTAAATTCCTCCTTTATTAAAATTCTTTATAAATTCATTTGCATTAATAAAATTAAAATATAATTATTTATTCTCCTTCTTACTTTCCTATCCCTCTCCTATTTCCCTTAATTGTACTCTATTTCTAAATTGTCTACTGATATATCTCTATCCCTAAATAATTACATGTCTACTAACATTTACCTATGTACTAACACTTGTGTTGTCCTTGTTACAGCCTACAAAGGAAACCATAGCTATAAACACCGGCCAACCAGTTTATTAGCTCTCTCTCTCCACCTTGACGTTGGCAGAATCATCTGTATACCAACACGGATGAAGCCATATTAAAAAAAAAAAATAGGCCGTCATCAATTTAATGGCTTACATTGGAAAATAAATTACTAACACATTGCGAATCACAATGGTTTGATGTATAACTAATTGTTTATGTTGAAGTCTGTATGATTTTTTTGGCCACCCACGGCACCCACACTTCGGCGGAACAACAACTTCGTTGATATGCAAGGTCAAGGGAAATAAATAGATAATGCTTTAAATACAAATTTAATTCACTAGATAATGATTTAGTATTATGAGTGCACTAGATTGTCAAACCACGGAATTAAATAGCGAATGACACTTTATCTACTGCAATAAAAACTACTAGATTCTTTCTAGTGAGTCATCGTCATCGTCGTTCGACCGGGCGGCGCGCGCGCCTATTCAACTGCCTCGACCACATATGCCTTATAAATCTCCGCTTTCCGTCCATGTCAAACAGTTTGCTTCGAACTGTTGCAGTGGAAACAACTCGTGAAAATGGCGTCAAATATTGTATTATTTGCATTTTGCCTGTGTTTGTTTTATACTTTAACGACGTCGTTGCCGATTGAATACAGTGTAGTGAAGACAAATACAGATAGTGTTTCTAATAATTCTAATACAATTATGGCAGAAAATCACAATCTATTTCCAGTAGCCAGTGCTAGTGTAAATGCTGAAAGAAATTTGTTACGGTCTAAAAGAAATGTGTTGAAAAAAGGAAATTGTCCCGACGGATATATTTGGTTTAAAATTAAGTGTATTTCCTATGATGAGTAAGTATCACATTTTTTAAATCGTATTTTTAGTTTTATTTATTTTCAACAGCCTGCCCCGACTTTGCCCGGGTTAATTTTTTTTTTTTTTTAATTTTCTTTTTTTTCGTAATAATATCGGTAAAGTCGTCTTCAAGTGAATAAGATTTATTTTTACTCGTATATACAAATAGACTAGCGGCCACTTCGACCTCCGTTAAACAAATTTTCACCTAGCTTGATTTCCAGTTAATCCTTTTTAGTTATTTCCACTAACGTCATTTAAGGAACCAAAATCCTGTGTGCAACAATCCAATCTTGGAACCAGAACGGATTAGGCATTGAGTTGATAAATCAACGCAATGCCTAATCCATTGTGGTTCTAAGTTTGGAGTGGGAAAATAATTTATATCTATACTAATATTATAAACGCGAAAGTTTGTAAGAATGTATGGATGTTTGTTACTATTTCACGCAAAAACTACTAAACGGATCTGGATTAAATTTGGCATAGAGATATATTATGTTCTGGAATACTTTTTATCCCGGAAAAAAACTTTGTTCCCGAGGGAATGTAGGCGCGGGCGCAAGCTAGTAAACTGGTGTGTGATTCAGATAGCCCGTATAGGGATAGGCTAGGATAACGACTGAATTTTTAGGTAAAATGCCACTATGTGGTTTTCATTCATAATGTTACCGCGCCCTTGGTAGCTTAACCCGTTGATCGCTAACCGAAATTATTTTAATTTTAAGTCAATCCATTATGTTATTTTTGTTTTATTACGTAACAACTGTGTACCTACATACGTTTGGTCATATCAACGCTTCGTCATTGATAACGAATGTATAGTGACTCCTTGAGCGGGGGTATACATTAATTCATACCTAGTTCATCACCACCACCATAGACAGTTAATTATTAAAATCTTACATAATATTTTTTAATACTTAAATCAAACTTATGTTAATGTCATATTAATCACAAAATACCTAAATTAGTGACGAATATAATATATTCATATTTACTTTTCGAATGTCTGGCAACCCTTACGAAATTTTTGAATATTTGATTTGTCTTGCAAAGTTGTCCTCCCCCACCTCCTATTGACGCACTTAAACTCTAATGCAATTTTATTCTTTTTTTATAATATTAATAGTATAATTTTGATTTGTTGCAGGTATAATCGAAGAGGAGGAGATGATGACTATGGTGACTAAACAAGAAACAAATCATTTATTTAATAGTGACAAGAATGCGATTACAGTGTAACATTAGCAACACATTCTGTAATGTGAAGGTGAAAAAACAAAAGAAGTACTGCTTCAAACATTGCTAGAAATGAACATTAAAACCAAAACATACTAATTAATTGAAAGGACAATTTTAGACGTCATAGTATTTCTCGGCATCACTATCAACTGGAAACGTGCCTAAAAGGCTAGCGGCATTGCCACGTTGAATAGCAAAGCTGATTGAAAAGTGAATATGCCTATTAACTATATTCACAACTCAACCAGAAATATGGAGATTTGAAGATAAAACGACTTTCAAAAAGTTTTATACGTAAATCAATAACTTATTTTTATACTGCCACGCACGGTGACTCATGGCGTATGACCTACCTGATAGCAAGGACGCTTGCAATATCAGAAACATTACTCGCAAGTTGTCAACCCTACATCTTGTAACACCACAGTTTTGTGTTATGGGTAACCCTGGGATAAAGAAAACATTATATTCTAAAAACTTGGACTTTCTAGCAGTATCCAGGTCGAATCTATAAGGGTACAAAAATACGTAGAAACGGTTCGAGAAATGATAGGTAGGATAGTGCCCTGCGCTTCCGTTGTCTCGTCTTGGCGGAGGCACTCCAGTGCCACCAGATTTTAAAAACGTCACCAAAAACCTACATATATTCACGCACAGCGATGCTTCTGCGTGTAGTTATTTGGCTATGGTCTTCAACTATAACTACATTTTTTTTTAAATGATGTAGATGTAAACTATGTAGTAGCGCGATCAATGTTAGTCAATTCAAGGTTCTAATACAGTTGTTTAAATATTTGCTCATATTAGACGTTGTGAGTAAGAAGTTTGTGTCTACTCGTACTTTAATGTACTATCGACATTGTCGGCGGTCGACCGACTTTTACCAATTTGATTATATAGTTGCTCAAATACTTGCTTAAATACTTCGTAGTGATGAAGCAGTTAGCGTGCCTACTTTTGTGTAGGCACTACTAGCGACAAAATCGCTAAACTTAAATACTTTAAGTTAGTTGATTGTGAAATTTAATTTAAACGTAGAGCATGAGCCATTTTGGATTGTTATATAAAAATAAATAAAATTATGTGAAGGGCCAAGTTTGTCGATAGCATTAATTTTAATTGTTACATATATTTTTATACTGTTAACATGATTGCTTTTTATTGTAAGTACCTATATTTAGTTATTTATAGCGGCCTGTTTCAACCTCGTATGAGTATTTTTTTTAAGTTTTTGTAAGGATTCTTATTCTTTAAAAAAAAGACAGCCTATGTAACTCAGCATGAGTTAGGTGCATAGGCTACTAATACTTGAAATATATATTATATTATGTGTCAACCAGTGGACTAACTCTTTCCTTGACTCTGGCAGTAGGGAAATTACTGACGTCACATTTGTTATTTTTCCAACAACAACGCAAGCGTCATAGTATACGTAAAATGCCCATTGTTCTTTTGACTCTGCTCGTCTTTATTAAGTTATTATTATAGTCATTATATTAACAATAATATTTATTGAAAAAAAAATTTCATAAATAAAATTGTAAAAGTATAAAATATAGGTACTATTGATTATGTTGACACTCGACCACTCACGACAAATAGCCAAGTGATTTTGACTTGTCAAAATTAGTAATGATTTAAGCAACCCAATATGCCTCAGCTGGGCAGGGGTCTCTTGTCTTCTACCATGTCAATCTTGCGACGTTATTTTAATAAAAAATCTATTTTATATAAGTCGATGGCCAAGTTAGCGCCAAACATTCACAGAGTCATTATTTATTTAATAAATAAATATGCTATATATACCTCCGCAAGATTTATCATACAGTAAAATCTTTAAAATCTGATTACAATCATCATTGAAAATTGAATCGGCTTTAAAATAATATCATCGATGTATACTTATTACCTATGTATAAGTAATTTTGGATTTCTGTTTATGCGGTTTTTGAAAAATTCTAAAAATTTTATAAATATTTTTTTTAGAATTTTTCAAAAACCGTTTCACCGATTAAATCAAAATGGGTTCATAAAAGAATTTTCCAAATTAGTTCAGGTATCTTCGAATAAACGATCCCGAGGAATTGAGTACGTCCTCCGTTTTTGGAGCCGGTTAAAAATACATAATATAAAGAGCGGTGAAGCGTCAATTTGATCGATCATACATTCATAATTTTAAGTATTTTTTTGTACAACTTAAAGCATTTACATATTTTTCTGTGATGAAACTTTAATTATTTAATAAAATGTTTTAGTATAACTACTTATTAATTTATAAAAAAATATTAAGCTTGATTTGTATGTAGTATTTATATTAATTGTATGAAAGTCAAGTATTTTATTATGAAACATATCCTTTCATACAATTGTTTATCTAAGTCGATAATTGAATTAATTCTTATATTAGTATAAAGCTCAGCATTTGTTCTTAGGCGGACCTAGTCCATTAGATATGTTAATGCTGTGAAAATTCTTTGGGAATTCATAGGCATTTCCCAAGGTCTGCCAAAAGTCGTGCGCTGCTGATCATAGGTCCAGCAGTGCAAGAAATATTAAGCTTGATTTGTATGTAGTATTTATAATAATTGTATGAAAGTCAAGTATTTTATTATGAAACATATCCTTTCATACAATTATCTAAGTCGATGTTTGAATTAATTCTTATATTAGTATAAAGCTCAGCATTTGGTCTTAGGCGGACCTAGTCCATTAGATATGTTAATGCTGTGAAAATTCTTTGGGAATTCACAGGCATTTCCCAAGGTCTGCCAAAAGTCGTGCGCTGCTGGCCATAGGTCCAGCAGTGCAAGAAATATTAAGCTTGATTTGTATGTAGTATTTATAATAATTGTATGAAAGTCAAGTATTTTATTATGAAACATATCCTTTCATACAATTATCTAAGTCGATGTTTGAATTAATTCTTATATTAGTATAAAGCTCAGCATTTGGTCTTAGGCGGACCTAGTCCATTAGATATGTTAATGCTGTGAAAATTCTTTGGGAATTCATAGGCATTTCCCAAGGTCTGCCAAAAGTCGTGCGCTGCTGATCATCGGTCCAGCAGTGCAAGACTTTGGCTGAGACGATCACGAAGTAAAGTCACTTAGTTTTATAAAATGTCCTTTGCCATTTATGCCAAAACATAGATAACTGTATTTTAAGATATATTTTACATATTATTAGGTAATATTATTTTATATAAGTACTTATCATTTTTTATATAAATTATAAAACAAATATCTCTATCTTATAAATTGATTGACCTGTAAGGCTTGTTGTTAGTGACCCTGATTGCTTAGCTAGAGGCTGTCAGTTTTATTTCCATCCAGGACAAATGTTTGTATGATGAGCACGTTTTCGTGTGTGAGTTGTCCCAGTGTTCATTATAGTTATATTTATTAATTAAACTTTATACAAAAATGTATGTAAAGGCGGACTTAATGCCAGAGGCATCATCTACCAGCCAACTTAGGGTGTAGTATGCAGAGATAAACAAAGTAGTATATATCACATTTTTTATAATAAAACAGTGTAAGTGTACCTCACAGGTCATTTATAATTTAGTATTTTTTTCTATGTCAGTTTTGTGATAATATTTTTGATGAAATTAACATTTTTATTTACTTACTTAATACGTCTCACAATGATTTATTTGTTAAAATATTACGTAGTATTGAGTTTTAATGTAATATTTATTGTATTAAAAATATATTTATTTAATCTCAAACAAAACATTCGTTTAGTATTTTTATTTTTACCTATTTATACCTCTATTATATTCTGAAATAATTACGAAATAAATAATGGAGATAAAACGGCGAAGGCGAAGAAGGCTTGCCCAAGCCTCTAACAAGTTCAACTCAGGCCCAATTATTATGGAAATCTTATGTCCAGCAGTGGACATTTGCAGCTAAGATGATGATACTGAAAGCATGAAATTACAAAGCAATTATTTGTCCTTAATGTCTATTATTGAGATATGTTGCAAAATCGGGGAAAATATTCCAAATTACCACGCGGACGAAGTCGCGGGCGACCCCTAGTTATACATATAACATTGGTGACATAGCTTACAATAGAATATAGGTGAGATATCCGTTACTAAATCAATAATAAAATAGTTATTACAATGAATGTCATCTTCACACATTCATCGAAATTGAATGAGTCAATGAATGACCTCGATAGCGCGTCATGGGTATGATACTTGATCCGCTTGATCTGTATGGTGAAGTTATATTTGAAGTGAAAACTTCTTTAGGTGCGTTGAGCACTTTTTGGGTGAATAAAAATCATGGATCTCGCGTCGTCGTCACCGAACGCTTTCCATATTCAAACTTTTTGGATGAATAAAAATCATGGATCTCGCGTCATCGTCACCGAACGCTTTCCATATTCAAACTTTTTGGATAAATAAAAATCATGGATCTCGCGTCATCGTCACCGAACGCTTTCTATATTCAAACTTTTTGGGTAAATAAAAATCATGGATCTCGCGTCATCGTCACCGAACGTTTTCTATATTCAAAGTTTTTGGGTGAACAATTATCTTAATTTCTTATTATTAATTATTTATTGTACACACAAATAACCATTACAATATACTTAATAATAAAAATCATGTACAAAGGCGAGCTTAACTCATAATGAGTTTTCTACCAGCAAACCTTAGAGTGGTAGAGGAGAAGATAAGGCGAGAGGGCAAATGAAGTGTACACCAGACTAAGAAATAAAAAACAAAGGAGATAAAGAAAAGAGAGAGAGAGAGAGCAAGTTAGAGAGAGAGAGCAAGTTAAAATCCATTCTTATTCAAAAATAATAACCTAACAGTTCGACGATACAATTCATAAGTTACTTAATTTTCACTTCTGACTGTCCCGCATGTTTTTTTTTATACTTCTTAGGTAATAAGCAAACATACGGACCGCTGGATGGTAAGCAGTTACCGTAGCCTATGGATGATTGGAATACCAGAAGTATTACCTACTTGCGTGTTGCTGACCTACTATAACTTTAACACCAGGGTTTTTTGGTAATTGGGAGGCAAACAAGCATACGGCCCGCCTGATGTTAAGCAGTTGTCTGTATGGACGCTTGCAATACGGCAGTACCAATGTAAATTTCACTTTGTGGAGTTTATATGTACTAATCAAATGATTCGCCATCTGCTAACGGTGAAAGAAAACACTGTGAGGAAACCCACATGTCTTAGAAGTAATTCTAAAGACATGTCTGATTCACCAACCCGCATTAGGCCAGCGTGTGTGAATTAAGGCCTAAATCCGTCTCTCTCTCTTGATAGAGGAGAGGAGACCCGTGCTCAGCACAGGGACTTATATGGGTTGTTATATTATTATATATAAAAATGCAATGTTTTTTCCCTTTATAGATCGAAATACCAAATAAGGGCCTCAGTGTTTTTTTGAGATTCACCCTATTTATTGACACCTGTTGTCAATGAAATACCTGATAAATAAATGTTTTAATTTCGATTTTGTCTGTTGGTATCTACATATTGACTGCCTCGGTGGTCCAGTGGTCGCAGTATGCGCCTGCTGTGCACAAGGTTGTGGGTTCGATTCCCACACAGGACAAAACTTTGTGTGACCCACAAAGAATTGTTCTGAGTCTGGGTGTAATTTGTGTCCGTTAATTGTATGTTTGTAAAGTCCCCCGCGACACAGAGCTTGTTCTCTAGTGCGGGAGTTGTCTTTTATAAATGAATATTGTATTTGTAACATTCAAAACGCGCCGTCATTGGTATATTACTGATGTTAAATGTTATGAGAAATATTTTTAGACTTTCGATAATATCCACTTAAAAGATTATGTAAAAAAATAAGGACAGTAGAGGTATATTCAAGAGTAAACCAAAAAAGCATTTGTTATTAGAGTGCTTTTATTTAGTTGTTTTAATAGCATGAAAGGCCGAGGACTGCTGGACTGCGATAGGTTGATGATGTAAATGAAGCCCCAATGGCATAATAAAACACTGTTTAAATATATATAAATATTTATATTTGTGAGGCACATTATTTCTATTTTTTCGTGGCTACTATTGTAGAGTTCTGAAGTAACCGTTGTATTCTAGATCGTTGCAACTACGAGTACAGTGTGTCAATAATATTTGAGTCGGTTTCTGCGTCATAGTAATCTGCAATTCTGTGGACAAAATATAATGATATTTATTTATAAGTCAGTATAATTCTTACACAGTTAGACATAGGATCCAGCATGAGGGGTTCGTAGCTAATGGAACTGAATACTGTAGCCTAATAAGTACACAAAGCAATGTAGATGAATACCTGTGTATGTACCTACAGGTTTCCAGCACTTATTTAGTGCTGGAAACCTGTGCTGGAAACTTGTCCGTTACACAAATTACACCCAGACTCAGAATAACTCTTTGTGGCTCATACAAAGTTTTGTCCTGTATGGGAATCGAACCCACAACGTACCCCCCTCGTGCACAGCAGGCGCATACTGCGGCCACTAGACCACCAAGGCAGTCAATTCTAGGGATACTCCACTATAAAACTTTAGTGTTCATTCATTATAAAGCAACACGCAAGTGGTACCTTTCGCATTGCAAGCCATCAGGCGGGCCGTATGCTTGTTTGCGACGTAAGTAGTGTAATATAAATATTTTAAAAAGTTAAACATGCTTGCCGCAGTCTGTCTGTAGATGGGTGACCATTTTCTAAAAACAGCAAGATCCAACCGCGTCTTGGCAACCCAGTAATGTTTCCATCTCTCCAGTCGTATCGGATTGCCGTCCTATTAGATTATAAGGGTGATGCAGATGTCTAGTCTCCACCGTGACCAGAATACAATTAAGACGCAATTACTAGAACTCCGAGTTGACATCACTTTTCTCAACCTTAGAATAAAACGCAGGAGTACATACGCAGTGTTTTTTTATGTTATGCTTGCCTGATGATGGACACTTGCAATACCAGAGGTAACACTCGCGGGTTGCCGACCCGCCAGCTGATTCTCTAAAAAAACAGCAATCGTAAACTGACAGTTGTGTTTGCAAAGGCGGGCCGTATGCTTGTTTGCCACCCAAGTAGTATAAAAAAAAACAGCTTTATAACGATTTATTGGTCGGCAACGCGTGGGTAATACCCCTGGTGTTGTAAGCGTCAATAAGCTACGGTAACTGCTTACGATCAGGCATGCCGTATGCTTATTTGTCACCTTAGTTAAATAAAAAAAAGGAATTAAGACTTACTTATAACAAAGTATATGTATTCGTTCTTCTCCTTCAGCACAAGCATTTACTTCTGTCACCACTCTTTTAGATCTTAAAAGAAAATCACTGGATTCTTTTGAAACATCCCAAGCAGTAAATTTATTGGCACTGACAATTTCTAACTGATTAAACTCACGAACAACATTCTTAATTTTTGGCTGTCTTGCACTACCAATCGGTACAGAGAAGGTAAAGTGGATGAAACAATATAAGGAAAACGCGCACACAATTAATTTAGATGCCATCGTAGACGAGTGTTCAATGCGGCTGTTTACTATGTTATGATATAGTGTGTGTAGCAGCTATTAATACCAATAGTCCGTGAGCCGGTGACATATTCACATGACCAAGTTACTTTCAAGCGGTCAGTGAATCAGAGCGTTATATCATTAAGTATCGTGAATGTCAGCTGCGATTCTGTGGGTGTGATAGCCTCCAACGCAATATCCAAGAGCATTGGGATCCTTGGCGTCGACATCTCCAGTGACGTTCAGTTCCGTCATCACTTGGAAGACAAGGCTAAGCTGACATCTAGAAAGCTAGGTGTGCTCAACAGGGCAAAGTGGTACTTCACCGCGGGCCAAAGACTGCTGCTCTACAAAGTGCAAGTCCGGCCCCACATGGAGTACTGCTGCCACCTTTGGGCGGGAGCACCTGGATACCAGCTGGGACCCTTTGAATCTATCCAAAGACGCGCTGTTAGGATTGTTGACGATCCCAAGCTCACAGGGGGTATTGAACCACTAAGTCTCAGGAGAGACTTCGCCTCCTTGTGTGTGTTCTACCGCCTGTACAATGGGCTGTGTTCTGAGGAATTGTTCGAGATGATGCCCACGGCCACATTTTATCAACGCACCTCTCGCCACCGACAGGGAGTTCATCCTCACATCCTTGCACCTCAAACATGCCGTACCGTAAGATTCCAGAGGAATTTCTTACCACGTACGATAAGGTTGTGGAATGAGCTCCCTGCCCAGGTTTTCCCAAGAGACTATAGCATGGGGTTCTTCAAGAAAGGAGTTATAAGGTTTTTAAAGGGTCGGCAACGCGTGAGTGACACCCCTGGTGTTGCAAACGTCCATAGGCTACGGTAACTGCTTACCATCAGGCGGGCCGTATGCTTGTTTGCCACCTTGGTAGTATAAAAAAAAAACGCCTGTAAAAAAATATTTCATTCATTTCCTCTCAGCTGTAAATTTGGTAATTGTAGTTAATTAATATATTTATGATAAAAAATAATCAGCTGACTATAACATGGTGTATTATATGCCAGCTGATCGCTTGAACATGAAAAAGTATTTCAATGATTTCCTCTCAACAAAAAAATTACCTGATGATAGCTGATATATAACTGTGGATAAATATATACGTCAGCTGGCTTGAAAATAACTTCTCATTTAAAATAATTTAATGAAGATAATTTAATTACCATTAATAATTTAGTTATTATTAAAAGCGCGTGTTGTTTCAGTCTTTAGAAATATCGAGAATAATTTAAGATACGTCATTTCCTCCCAGGTAATCAGATTGTCAGCTGATTGTTAATATACTGAAAAAAACAGCAGTAAGTCGAAGGAAACCTCGTCAGCTGTTACCACGGAACTCCTGCGTCATAACTTTTAAAGTATCAGCTTGGTCTTTCCACCGAGATATATCCAGCTGACGTATATATTTCTTCACTTTTATCATCAGGTATTTTTTAGTTGAGAGTAAATCGGCGTATTATATTTTAAAAGATATATTTTGTCATGTTCAAGCGATTAGTTGACGTATAATAAATATACCATGTTGATTATTTTTTATCGTCAAGATAATTAAGTTAACTACAATGCACCAATTTTTTAGCTGAGAGGAAATGAAAACGTTTCTGTCGAAACGCATTCCTAAATGAGCGCTTGTTTTGATAAAATTATAGTGAGAATAAAAACACATTTATTGCTTAATCTAAATATTTATTTCTCTACTTAATTGTATAAATAAATAATGTTTGTATGCTGCGACAAAATAAATGCAAGAAACAAAGACAATGTATTTTTACACCCCAATGACGCTCTGACAACTAATATAAAAATATTAACAATATAAAAATCAGTAGGTAAGATAATAACTAATTGACCTACAACTGCAAATACCAAAACAAGCAAAAAACGAGATAACCAGAAAATTAAAAAGCTAATAAAAGAACAATCTTAAGAATCTATTAAAATAGCCTCTGTAATGACAAAAATAAATTGAGTATTAATTTTAATTTAATACTCAATGTTTTAATTAAATAATGTTGTGTTTTGTTTTAATTTTGGCTAAGTAAGTAAACTGTCTTGTCTACACGTACACTAATATCACACACTAAATTCATAGCACATGCCTTGATCAGTCTTACTGACATAGTTAACTCACAAAATGTGTAAACTTACAGAACTGTTTGTACTTTATTGGATATTAAAATGTATTTTGTTTACAAAATTCATCAATAATGTTATTTTGGCACACAGCCTTATCAAATAAAAAAAACTTAAAAAAATCATAACAATAAAAAACATAAATAAATAGGATAAATAAGTAAATGGCGACTGGTTTATTATCACAGGTAATATAAATAACATAAAAAATATCATCTTTGGAATAAAAACTTAGAAAAGATTTTTAC
The DNA here is from genome assembly GCA_947095525.1 of Trisateles emortualis. Taxonomy (NCBI): domain Eukaryota; kingdom Metazoa; phylum Arthropoda; class Insecta; order Lepidoptera; family Erebidae; genus Trisateles; species Trisateles emortualis. The sequence continues at coordinate 16,418,671 of OX352741.1, read as the reverse complement.
AAAAAATATTGTTCATTTCAGCTACAAACAGTGAAAAATATAATCACTGTTAATAAATCACATTTTCAAAACTTGGTTCAATATTTTCTAAGAAAAAATACAGTCATAACTTATAACGTTTTTGCATGCTTTTTCTTAAAATATTAAAATAATTTAATAAAAGTGTTCATATAAACCTTGAAACTTAACAGGGTAACGAAAAAACATGTAATGAGTACATAATTTGAGATTGTTAGTGACAAATATTATTGGCTTAAGTAGTATTCTGTGCTTAAGTAAAGAATCTACTTAATTGTAGCTACAATCTACAATTTTAAATATCATATAACTTATATTAATTAACTAGACTAGGAACCAATGAGTGATCAAATTATTGATATAGGCGAAAGAGGACATAGATTCAACTTTTGTTATACAATTTAACACAACAATCTTCTAAACAGACTAGAGCATGACTAATCAATATTAATGTAGATATACTTGACATTAATATTGATCCCAGGGCCGTCAAACTAGAGGTGATGTCTGTAAGTATGAAGACTTTGTCGTGTCACTTGTTTCCTTCATAGATGGTACAATTTTATACAAATACGAGTTCATTTTCATTGGAAACTGCTGCTCAGGGACCGATGCTGCATCTCTTTCAATTTCATTACGTCTTCTATAATGTCGATAATACCTGAAAAAAAAAAACTTTAGGTTCAAAGCAAAAATTGGAGTCAATTACCTCTAATTGCGACTAGTTTAGTGGGAAGGACCGAAAAGCCATCATTGAAAGTATTGTGACATTGCTAATAATATTTTTTTGTATATATTGAACCCATACTTTTATTAAATATTATTATGCTAAAATATTTAATAATATTGAGTGGTTTCATTCTATAATAACATTCTTTCCTCACAATTGGAAAATGTTGTATGTATAGACCTGTAACGGCTAACGTTTGAATGACGCTGACGTCACTCCAAGACGTAAACAAGTTGGACAACAAACGGTGGACAAATTCGAACTCCGGAGTAGGAGCTCGGATGGCACAGTTAGTAGTGCGCTTGGCCGGAACCCGAGAGGCGCAGATTCGAATCCTGCTCGGGGCTCGTCTTTTTTCACATTACCCATACTTTTAGTTTTGGAATTCCCCCCTGTTATAATTATCCAAAGCAATCAAAATTAACTTTTCAGTTTATGATGGTTAAATTTCGTGACAGAAATTACCATTTTCAGTACACTTTATTATCCCTCAATTAATATATGTATGTACTTACTTAATTATAACTAACTGAGTACTACTTAACACTGCGGCATTATACTGGCAGAATTATACCCGATAGTGCCCAGATTAGATTTTTTATATTGTTGTTGGTAACTTACAAGTTTCTGAGCGGCCAAACCAAGAGTACAGCCATACTCAAAATGAAGAAAGTGATCAATAAGTTCGTTTTGTTCCCTGAAGTATCAGCACCGCTGTCGACGTGACTCGAAACGGTAGTACTCTCCATCTCGGTTACAATATCATAGGACTCTTCTGTATTTAGCAAATGTTTCTCCTCTAATGCGACGGTTTCTGTTCCCGTATCTAAAGTATTTGTACCACTGTCAACATCGCTCGAAGCAGTTGTACTTTCCCCGGTGATATAATTGTAAGCGTTCGCTGTACTTGGCAAATGTTTATCCTTCCATACGTCAGGTTCAGTACTGGTACTGGCATCAATGGTTACATCTTTTTCTTCTTTAAACTGCTTTGATGTTTTATGTGTGACAGTGTTTGTCGTAAAATCATTGTCTTCGTAATCTTCTTTATTTTTTTGTCGTTCGTATCTAGAAAAACAAAATATGTTATTGTATCATACATTTACCTACCAGCACAAAACACAAACCTGGGTATTACAAGCTTATAATCTTAAGGTCACAGTCAAAGCCAAGTAATGCAAACTTCCATAGGCTACGGTGACTTCATCATCATCTTAGCCAAAACACGTCCACTGCTAGACATCGGCCTTCCCCAAGGATTTCCACAAGTCTCGATCCTGACCTTGACTTACGTACTATTTATTAGGCAAGATTGAACTACTAACTATAGAGTTATAACAAAATGAGGAGGTTTAGATTTAAAAATTTATTAGCTATTTTCCGCGGCTCCGCCCACGTGGATGTCGGTTATACACAAAATAAATTTTCCAATGTTTTAAATAGTTATTCTGCTATTCAGGATGGAGACAAATCCAACAAAATAAAAACCATGAAAATCAATCTAGCCGTTTTCGAGTTATAAGAGTTCGATCAAACCCTACTTTGTTTTATATATTAAGATGCCCAAGCTGTACTTTATATTATGTACCCATAAAATATTTGGTTAAATATTACATTATTGGATTTACATATTATACTCTCCGTTTATTAATACAAATTTATATCTTAGATTTATGTCATGATTACGCAACATTTTGCATGAGTTACAAATACGATATTGTGGAGTAGACACAATGTTTCTAAATAACGACACGCGGGGAAACCCTGGTTGTAAATCAAAGACACTTTATTCTACAATATTTTAGTTTCTGGCAACTAAAATTTAACTATCAGTAGCTAAGTTAAAGTAGTATATTATTGTGACCCTAACAATACTAACTAGGTAGTCATAATATAGTCTAGCAGTGAACGTCTTTCGTCCTGTCAAGAACTGCTGCGGTACGGCTCAAGCGTGGCCTGGTATGCGTACCGCTGCACCCAACACTCCGGTGTACATTTCTCGTCTGCACTACACCACGAAGACGGAAGACATCGCAGATTACGTACGCAACAAGACCAAATACTTGCCGAGAGTGCAGCTGTTGAAGTCGCGACGCAATGTCAATTTTAGGGCTTTTGTGGTGCGAGTACCAACAGTCTACCTAAATCTCGTCTTGGAAGAAAGTTTTTGGCCGACAGGTGTAGTGTTGCGTCGCTTCCGCGGACAAGTGCCACACGAACGCACTGCGACTTAGTGCAAGCGAAGGGTACTAACATAGTTTTAAGTTTTTAATACTAACCCAGGTTTATAATAATATGTACGTAAGTCTGTAAGGTTTATATATATCTATGCGTTTATGCGACGCGATAATAAAATGATTTATTATTATTATTACTATATAGTTACGAATAGTTTGTTAGATAATAATGTAGGAATTTGAAGAAAAGTATTTGAGTGAAAGTGAAAATTATTATCACTTGCACTCGTTAACTTGCACATTATTATTTATTTGCACTTGTAGCACTATTTATATTTATGTCACTCGCATGACGTAGACATAGCAACAAGAAGAGATAAATATATTTCCATATTATCTAAACTTTCATTTATCTAATTGCTTAACAAATATTTATAAATTGCTTATCAATTTATAATATTGCTTATTTATAAATACTTTTTGACTGTGACTATCAAAATAAATTTACTTTTACATTATTAGGTAGGTAATCAATTAATCATGCAATATGAATAAAACTTAAAAATACACTTACTCATCCAAATATCTGCATTGCTTAAAGTGATAAATCATTCCCTTAGGACACTTGTCGTCTGTAATCATTGCTTTTTTGATCCTCACGAAACCCTCGTTTCCATACTCATCAAAACTTAAGTTTACTGTTCTTGATTTTGTTCTTAGTAGGTCCATTGCTCTAGGCATTGAATACACAACACATAAACTAAAGATTAGCGCACAGGCAAACAATAATTTAGAATTTGCCATTTTTAATAATTAATAAATTAAATATGTTTTAATCGTAATCACGCGTGTAACTGTCTCGACGGCTCGCACTTAACTGACCGCCGACCGACACTCACGACGGGGAAGTTGAAAAATATTGCGCAAGCCCATTGCACAATTTTATTATTGCGCGCGTTATGTTCAAGAATCACGTTGATTCAAGTTGCACCTTGTCTACTCATGTCACAGTTTTCAATATATTTCATACAGTATTACATATAGTTGACCTGTAGACTGTTGGGACCTGTAGAGCTACAAATTAAAACTTTGTAGCTCTACAGGTCCCGATAGTATTCCTTCGAAGGTGATTAAGCATGCAAGCAAACTCTTTTGTATTCCCTTATGTCATATTTTCAATCTGGCATTAGAAACTGGACATTACCCACCCCAATGGAAACTATCTAGGGTCAGCCCGATTCCAAAGAGCTCTGACAAATCGAAGGTTGAAGAGTACAGGCCGATTGCCGTTTTGTCGTCTCCTGCAAAGGTGTTTGAGATAATCATCCACAAACACATACTTGCACAAGTCGACAAACTTTTTAGTAACGAGCAACACGGCTTTAGACCAAAGAGATCTGTGGACACCAACCTTCTGACTCTTGTGGATTATATATCGGCTAGGCTGGACCGGGGCTCTCAAGTGGATGTCCTATACTTCGACTTCCGGAGGGCGTTTGATAGAGTTAATAACGACATACTGCTGGCAAAACTTTGCTCTATCGGCTTTTGCCCCGGACTTCTCCGGCTTCTTGCAGACTATCTCCGCGATCGCCAGCAGTTTGTCAGACTCGGAATGTACGAGTCTAAACCCTACCACACGCGTTCTGGGGTGAGTCAGGGTTCGATTCTAGGACCACTGTTGTTCTTGCTGATGGTCAACGATCTTCCTACTGTTCTCCGGCACACCCGTTGCTTGCTATATGCCGATGACCTTAAACTCTTTACAGAGGTAAAGTCTGAAGCCGACTGTTTAGCTCTGCAGCGAGATATTAATGCTGTATATCAATGGAGCTGTGAGAACAGGATGGAATTCAACACTTCTAAGTGTTGTGCAATGACGTTCGGTCGTATGCGGCGCCCAATAGAGTACGAGTATATAATAAATGGCTATAGCGTAACTCGTCCAACCACCATGAAGGATCTGGGCGTCACATTCGATCGTAACTTAACATTTCACGATCATATAATTACACTAGCTAAAGAATCCTTTAGGCGTTTGGGTTTCATCCTCAGAAATTCTCGAGACTTCCATAACGACCACGTGATGAGGCTAATTTTCGGAGCGTTGGTGCGTAGTAAATTGGAAAGTGCTATGTGTGTGTGGAATCCGCATGAGATCACATACTGCCTTCTACTTGAAAAGGTACAAAAAGCATTCCTCCGATATCTATACAAGCGTGTTTATGGGTACTATCCATATATGTATCCCACAAAATTTCTTTTAGGTTGTCTTGGCTATAACTCATTGGAAATTAGACGGGAGAGGCACCAACTAACAGTCATGTGCAAAATCCTGAGAGGAAATATTAATGCACCAGACCTACATGACGAGCTGTGTCGATTTTTTGTTCCTGACAACTATTGTCGCAACAGAAGGCACTTATTGTTTGCTGTACCATCTTGTCGTACTGTGGCCCGTGCTAAGTCGCCCATACCGCGCACCCTTTCTGCACTCAACGCTCTCCTGTGCGCCAATCCTGACTGTGACTTGTTTGCGGATGGATGGCAGGATATCTTGTTAGTGTGTTTGCGATACTGTGAGAGGGATGCATGATTGTGATTGTCTTTAATTATATTTGTTGTTTATATATCTTTAATGTATTTTTGTTATCTCTGTCTATTTGTATTATCTATGTAATTGGTGTCTTTAATTATTGTAATTGGTGTATTAACCGTTTTAATTAAAGTAAATAAATAAATAGTTACACTTTTCTCTTTGCAATAAATTTGTGCATGTTTCGTACACAAATGAAACATGTTGGTTGTCAAGGTCAAAGTTTATATGCTGTATCGTAACAACCTACGATATGATTTAAGTAAATAAAGATGCATGATAGATATCACTGGATCTACCAGTGGAGCATCGACAGTGAATCGTAGTGGAATAAGGCCACGCAGATAGGTAAGTCTGCAAAATCGTGTGCACAGTATTGTTGGGATTTATTTTTAAATTTTGCCGTAGGTCAAGTCAATACTATTCTAAATTAATTCATTCCCGTTTGAAATAACTGTATTTAAACACTCTTTACGTTGTATGTTGAGTTAACAATTAATATCGATTTGTTACTAATACAAAAACCAAAGTATGATAATCTACTATTTCAGTTAGCGTTTAGGTGGTAGATTCCAGAACACCTCTTTGTTAGTACGTTAATAAATTATGATGTAATTTTTATACGCATTGATTTAATACATTGACAAAGCTTTGTTAATCATGAAGCTTGCATACATGTAGAGCTTTATTTAAAAAGGATCTATTCAGATAAGCGAATCGGAAAATATATTTAAGAGCATTAACCCCACACGTGTTGACCGTGGCTGGGGCGCGGCGCACGCGCTGAACACGTCATACAATGACGTAGCTGCTACGAGACTAAAATAACACCAGCAACACTTACGGTATGTCTGAGAGGCGGGGCTTTCAAAGTCAAAGTCAAAGTCAAACTCATTTATTCATTTAAATCAAATACATGATACTTATGAACGTCATAAAAACAAATGCCAGCATACTTCTTTTTCCTACGGCCAATTCGCTGACTAGGGTTGGGCCTCGAGAAGAATTGGCAAGAAACTCGGGCCACTCTTTTTAATTGCCAGAGTATAACATTTACAATTTGGTATGAGTTACAATATTAGTGTAAACAAAAAGGGACGGAACCCGATATACCACACAAAATTAAATTTAAGTAAAAAAATTTTCATATTTTTCATCAATAAAGGGAAAAAAATGAATTTAGCTTTCCACTGTATGGCTTTAAAGCGAGCCCCCTGGTTGTCCAGACACAAAGAAGATAGCTATAGTACACAACTTTACGTAATTAGACTTAAAGATACAGACATAAATGTCGCGACAGAAAAAAAAATTTCAAGTCCTTTCTTTACTACTACTATCAACGCTTGTAATATCTGGGTTATTACTCATGACATAACTCACGTTTTGCTGACTTGAATTTGTGCTATTAGGGTTAAGCATCTGTTACTGTATCTTTGGATTAAGGAAACGATTCTATAAAAACGCATCCCTAACGTAGTACCTACGTGAGACCTGTAGGTACTCACGCACAACTGACAAATTTGAACTGTACCATTGTGTGTAGTTATTTGGCTATGGTCTTCTATACAGGAAGTCCTCTTCAGACAGGCTTGTCGCCTTATTTAGTATATATAATAGCAACCCATATATGTCCCACTGCTGGGCACGGGTCTCCTCTCCTCTATCAAGAGAGAGAAAGGGATTTAGGCCTTAATTCACACACGCTGGCCTAATGCGGGTTGGTGAATCAGAAATATCTTTAGAATTTCTTCTAAGACATGACGTGGGTTTCCTCACGATGTTTTCCTTCACCGTTAGCAGATGGCGAATCATTTGATTAGTACATATAAACTCCACAAAGTGAAATTCACATTGGTACTGCCGCCCGGGATCGAACTCGCACCTCTTGCGTGCAAGTCGGTTACTTTCCCACTCGGCCACCGCTCACTATTTAATATTTAGTATAAACCTTAGAAAATATTCTAGTATTTTATGATGCGCATCATAAAATACTAGAATATTTTCTAAGGTTTATACTAAATATTAAATAGTGAGCATTCGTGATGAGTCACATAAGTTGCGCAATTTGTATTGTTGCATCATACGGTGTGGTGGTGATAGTATTATGTGGTTTGCGGTGCCTAAATGTAAAAATTATGATACATTGTTAAGCTAAGTGTTAGCGTACGTGACAAGCTTAAACAAGCTTGCCGCGGTTGGTCCGTAGATGGGTGACTATTTCCTATAAACACTGCAAGTCCCCTCCGTACCTCGGAAAGCACGTAAAGCCGTTGGTCCAGCGCCTGATCTCTCTCTCCGCTCGTGTCGGCTTGCCGTCCCATCGGACTATGAGAGTGAATGAATGTTGCGTGCGTTGTGTTTACACACACACTTGTAGACTGTAATATAACATGCGGAGTTGACAAATTTCCTTTGAGATAGGCCATCGTGACTGAAATTGGTGTGTCAGACTACTAATATTTTAGTTCCACTGCATTTTTTTTTTGCATCCAAAATAAAAGTTGTCGATGTTAACTCAAATTATTCTATCACTATTACTTCTATTAATTATTCTATCACTTTCTGCGCTCACAAATTGTAACCATATATTATTATATGACTGAAAAGAGTGGCTTGAGTTTCTCGCCGATTCTTTCCTTCGGCTCTACCCCTGTCTGTTAAGTCAGCGAACCCAGCGATAGTAGACAACTATCTGACTACACATTTGGCATTTTTCATTGACCTGCGTAAGTGTCACAGTCTGATCTATGTATATGAATGAATGATTTTGAAGTTCACTGCAGTAAGCAGTTGAAATAAATAAATAAAGGGTCGGAAACGCGCGAAGAAGCGCGAGTAGTGCTGCTGTTGTTGGATGAGACCATAGGCTAGGGAGTATTATATTATCTGTGGCTAGGGTATACATTGAGTTTCTTTTGTCGCAGATATTGTCAAATAAAATAACATTAGTAGTTAGGTATTTTATATATTTAAATACTATACAAATTAAAATATTACCATACAAATAACATAGGTTAGTTTCTAGTAAGTACATTCTTGTGTATAAAATATAATAATATATAGATATGTGATTCTTTTTAAAATCATATGTTTTTAACTATTAGGTACGTATTTGTCTTTTTTAAAGTATTTTAAAAATACTACATTATTACACACTCACCCGAGTATTGTGTTTAAAGATAAATATATACTGTAATATATAGATGTAAAGGTACATTAAAAAAATAAAGAGGCAGGTATGACATTACTTACGGAAGGTGGTGACTCCCAATTATCCAGTATCCCATGTATATGATTGACAAATTTTTCATTTTAACATACCTACATAAAATTTACATTTATCATTTTTATATTATAATAAATAATAGTACGTTAATAAATTATGATGTAATTTGTATACGCATTGATTTAATACATTTACAAAGCTAAATCGTGAACCTTGCATACATGTAAGACTTTATTAAAAAAAAAGAACTATTCAGATAAGCGAATCGGAAAATATGTTTAAGAGCATTAACCCCACACGTGTTGACCGTGGCTGGGGCGCGGCGCACGCGCTGAATACGTCATACGATGACGTAGCTGCTACAAGACTAAAATAAGCAACACTGACGGTGTGTCTGAGAGTGTGTCCGTGGCGGGGCTTTAAAGCGAGCCCCCTGGCATACAGGCACAACGACGATAGCTACAGTACACAACTTTACGTAATTAGACTTAAAGATAACATTTTCACACAATAGCCGCAATTAGTGATTGTCGCGATAGAAAACAAAAAATTCCAGTCCTTTCTTTACGTAACGTACGAGTACGGACGCAATAAAATTAAATCAACTGGTATTTGTAGAAACTACTTAGATGACAAACAAGCATATGGCCCGTCTGATGATAAGCAGTTACCGTAGCCTTTGTATCTGCGCTTGTAATATCTGGGTCATTACTCATTACATAACTCGCGTTTTGCCGACTTCAAAACTTGTGCTATCAGGGTGAAGCATGTCTTAATGTGTCTTTGAAATAAGGAAACGTTTCTATAAATAAGGCATCCCTAAATGAGTACCTACGCGTGACCTGTAGGTACTCACGCACAACTGACGAATTTGAACTGTACCATTGTGTGTATTTATTTGGCTACGGTCTTCTATACAGGAAGTCCTCTCCAGACAGGCTTGTCGCCTTATTTAGTATAAGCCTTAGAAAATATTCTAGTATTTTATAATGCGCACACAATTCGTGATGAGTCACATAAGTTGCGCAATTTGTATTGTTGCATCATACGGTGTGGTGGTGATAGTATTATGTGGTTTGCGGTGCCTAAATGTAAAAATGATATGATACGTTGTAAGCTAAGTGTTAGCGTACGTGACAAGCTTAAGCAAGCTTGCCGCGGTCGGTCCGTCGATGGGTGACTATTTTCTATTACAAGACCTCTCCGTTCCTCGGAAAGCACGTAAAGCCATTGGTCCAGCGCCTGATCTCTCTCTCCAATCGTGTCGGATTGCCGTCCCATCGGACTATGTTAGTGAATGAATGTTGCGTGCACCTGTGTTTGCACACACACTTGTAGACTATAATATAACCTGCGCAGTTAACTGATTTCATCCAAAATTAAAGTTGTCGATATTAACTCAAATTATTCTATTATTATCAAAAGTATGTTCATATATTGTTGATTTTCATGTCAAAAAACTGTTGACTCCCGATTATTAAGATGATTCAATTATATTTGCTTACATTGGATTCAGTGCAAAAGCCGCTGCACTATATTTAAATTTCATTTAGTTTTAGTATTTAACTGCCTCCGTGGCTCAGTGGTCGATGTGTAAGAAGGTCCCGGGTTCGATTCCCGGGTCGGGCCAAAAATTGATATTGGGTTTTTCTGTTAAGAAATTCACAATAGATGCCCGGAGTTTGAAAATTGGCGGTGTTTACCCCCATGCCTCGAAAAGCACGTAAAGCCGTTGGTCCTACGCCTGATAGTAGAGAGGCCAATGCATTAAAAAAAGTTTTCGTAGGACTCAAAAGGTTTATAGCGACAAGTGGTATCGGCATGGTCTGCTGATACTCAAACTGCTTGTTGTCGCTTTCTAAAGTGGTGGAGGGGGTAGCTATGACGTCATTTGTGACGTCACTTCTGGTTTTAGATTTAGTCGATTATTGCGGTAACTATTCATCTGATTTAAACAAATTGGATATCAAATGACAGGTAATTAAATTTTCAACAAAACATGTAAAGCAACTTTTATTGTAGGTATTATATTTTTAAAGATATTTAATAAAAAACGGCAAAAATGCCGTTTTTTTCTGAACATAAAATGTTTGGTGCGCAACAAATCTAATTAATATAAATATTAGACCAACACTTGGGGAATAAAAAAAATAGCTATATTATCGAAGTATACAATAAACATTGAATTTTGCAAATTGCTTTAAAAACAACAAAATTATGACGAAATTTAACGCCGCCATGCCCAGCCCAAAGACGCGAGCCGGCGGCGAGTTGTTTCAGCGTCAGACACAAGCGATGATTCTGATGATACCTACGTACTTACGTACATTTGCCAAATCATTGCCTATGTTAAGGGCCCCTTTTCCGAAATTAACGTTTCTAGATCGAGTTGTTTTCAGAGAAATCAATATATTAAAATTCGCAAAAAAATATATAGTACAGATACATGTTTGATCTAGTGACTTTTTTGGTTAAAAACGCAAAATTTGACTTTTTGCTCGATAAAAAAGAAGTCTGAAGTCAAGTCGATTTTGAAAGTATTTCAAGTTGTATGAGACTTGGGGGAACGCAACTTTTATGAAAATTTAACATTTCATTTACTAATCGGGTTTGACAAGGATATTATTGGATAGATTTATAAAATTGCCCCTAATTTTTTTTATATGAAATAAATACGTGAAAAACTGCTCGCGCGAGCACCGCGCCAGTGTCCTGTCGGACGTGATCGAGGGAGGACCTACGCAATTTTTGCTCGCGACCACATTATCGTCGCCACAATATAATACGTCACAATATAATACTGTAATGTTTTTCTCTACACAGAGTAGCGAAGTCAGTATGACTAGAATTTTGAATCTTTAATGAAAACATTCACCTTTACATATTTATACATACTAACTGAGGATCAGAATGGCGCAGCGGTAGTGAGGCTGCCTTACGGACTTAGGGTCCCGGGTTCGAATCCCGGTAAGGGCAAATGTGCATGGACATTTGTTTCCGAGTCATGAATGTTTATACATAATAAGTACCTATACATAATAAGTATTTACAAAAAAAGTATATATGTATTATATCAACTATCTGGTGTCCACGATACAAGCCAACGATATTTATTTATTGACTAGTTGTTGTCCTCGACTTCGTTTGCGTGGAAATTTGAAAGAGTATTATATTAAGAGCGTATTTACAAAATAGCGCAGCTACAGATTAGGTAATTATCGGTCGACCGGCCGTGGAGTGCGCGTGTGTGCGTGATCCTCGCACACATACATTGTTCGTGAAGTATATTCGGCACAGTGCAGGGTGCGTAAACTTTATTGTTATATTACGGTAAGATTTTTGGTGATATAATATTATTGTTCATTTGTAGAATATGTTATTATTAGAGAAGTAAAGGAACACATTGGCATACCATATCTATTCTAATACATATTATTATTATAAATGCGAATGTTTGGATGAATTGATGTACCTAAGTACCTATGGAGCTTTTTCTTGCTTGTTTCTGCCTGGGGTTGTAAGTGCGGGCAGGCCTCCGTCACTCGCTCAAGGTCACGCGCTATGTGCCTATCGCTATGTAGCTCGTAACCGAGCCGATCGCCAGTGGGCTGCCGCACGCGACACAAAGCGCGCACAACACGTTTCCCGCTCAAAACGCATTATTCCGATATTTACGTACACTACGTAGGTATATTAAGTTTTAACTAACGACACGATGGTTGATTATTGTGAAGTCATTGAATGTCATAGTCAAAAGAAAAATAAAAAAAATACTTTTTTTCATTGCCGAAAGATGAAGAAAGGTACGTTACGTTATTTGAAAGTAGGGACGCATTTTAGCTGGCTTCAGTAAGTAGTACCTAGTAATTTTAAAATGCTTCTTGTGTGTAGGTACTCTTCCTTAAAAAATTACGAGAAAGTTAGAAAGACAACCCTACCGCATTCGTGCGATGATGAGCTTGCACGTGAGTCGCACGGCGGGCAACACAATCTCGACTCTTTGTGCGCGTACTTATGGTACATTTCTTTTCGCTGCGAACAGCAGGTACTATTATTAAGATTTTGTAGGCTATTATGGCGTAGGTATTTTGGCTTTTGTATGGGAGTGATGTATCTGTTACGTAGTAACTATTTAGTAATCTGTGGTGCGGGTGAAGCCGTGGGTGGAAACTAATGCCATAACATGGTACCTAGCCTACAAAAAAGTAGGTAGTAGGTACTACTTTTTTGTGGGCTACTTTTTTGTAGGCTAGGTAAGTACAAAAAACAAAAATGATCATAATATTAATAGACCACAGCCAAATTATTTATTTATTTAAAACTTTATGCACAATCGCAGACAAGCGGACTTAATGCCATAGGTATTCTCTACCAGTCGACCTTGGGTGATACAGAGATGAACATAGGTAGTAGGTGCACTCAAAAACAAAAAAAAAATGGATAAGACAAAGAAACAAATTTAAGATAGTAAGGATATAGATTCAACAATATCTAAAAAAATATAATTATAATGAATATATATGCTGTGTTATATATAATATATAAAATAAATATAAGTACCTACTTACATAAATAAAATTTATAAATATAAACAAAATTGTTATGAAAGTGTTAGACGTACTAATTACGGCGATTTATCAGCGAGAAGAGCCCGAATCTTTACTTAAATTACTACACACATCGGTGTTGTTGTGGTCTTGTGTGTGAGTAGTATAAGTACTCCAGGGCTCATTTAGAGATGCGTTTTGGAAGAAACGTTTCCTATCCCAGGGATACTCCATCATAAAGCCCTGGTGTTAAAAAAATGGGTCTGGAACACGCACACGGGCTACGGTAACTGCTTATCATCAAGCGGGCCGTATGCTTGCTTATCATAAGGTGGTAGAACAAAAAAAATGCTTATTAAATTTGCATATTAGGTAAAATTAAAATAGCTACCTCACACTCCCATAGATGCTAATACGCCATAAATCGATTTAGGTATAAACCTACCTACCTACCTACCTACTACCAAAAAAAAATAGTTGACCTCCTATTCCCGAGACCTACTGAATATACATACAAAATTTCATAAGTATCGGTCAAGCCGTTCCCGAGGAGTTTTGTTTTGATTATTTATACTGTGGCGTGCTCGCCCGCCGCCATAGGTCACCGGAGTTCATATCGCAACGGCTCCTGTGCAACGCGGGCGCAAGCCGTCTCCGTGCGTAAAATGCCTAAACTTTCGGGAAAAGGGGCCCTTAATGTAAATTTCAGTAAGTCCTGCATTTATGTATTGAAAATTAGTTGATTTTATTTTATGTACTTATTAAAAAACAACACAAGTACCTACATAGGCAAACTTAATGTCAATAATATTTTCTACCAGTCAATCTTAGATTGTGCAAAGATAATAATAAAATCCATGCAAGTGTTGTAAAAAGAGCTTATAGCAAAAATGCTAAAAATATGTATTTAAATCATTTAGGTACAGTACTAACATATTTAACGCATATAAACCGAAAACGCTCATTGAGCGACAAAAATAATTGTGTGTGCATTTTCGCTCTAACTCTGTCGTGAAAAGGTTGCATCGACTATAAGACATTATATATTCAAGATAATATACCTAAGAACTTCGCTATGTGGTCTTTCTGTGTTTGCCACTATACGTCATGAGTGTTTTAATTAAACCAATAACATGTCGCGATGTAAATGTTTTTCAGTTACCGCAACCAATTGTGATCTGTTTTGTTTTTACTTATTGAGCCTTTTCGGTCCTTTAGTGAAACATTTATTTTATTACAAACTTAACAACTATCATTTTCTCTTTCTCTCTCATGAAAGAGAAGAGGAGACCCGTGCCCAGCAGTGGGACATATATGGGTTGCTATTATATATAAATAGGCAATTGATCGGAAGCATTTGTTTATGCGTCACTAACATATTGCTTGGATATTGCGTCATATTATTGCGTTCTTGTTGCATTATTTCGTAAAGCAATATTCTTTATACCGTTAAGTTGATTTATCTACGTCAGTATTAAGTAAAATAAAATTCACTAAAACTATCATCGAATCAAAGCTTGTGCCATCATACATCCACAATTCAATATTGTTATACATAGTCCTAGCTACCAAGCAGTAGAATAATTTAATAAGTTGCCCGAGGCGTAAAAAGTATAGTTTACTCGAGTACATTTAAGATAAAGCCTGGTGATTTCCTACTTAGTAAATGTCTGTACAGTTTTGATGATATCTAAACCTATAAGATAATAGCAACCCATATACATGTCCCACTGCTGGGCACGGGTCTCCTCTCCTCTATCAAGAGAAAGAGGGTTCAGGCCTTAATTCACACACGCGGGCCTAATGCGGGTTGGTGAATCAGACATCTCTTTAGAATTTCTTCTAAGACATGTGAAACCTATAAGATATTTATATAATTAAAATAATGTACGTAAAATTGTTATAAATCATTAATTGTTTTGTATGACTGTATATTTTATAATTAATATCGATTTGTAACTAATACAAAACCAAAGTATGATAATCTACTTTTTAGTTGACGTTTCAGTGTAATTCCAAAACACCTCTTTGTTAGTACGTTAATAAATTATGATGTAATTTGTATACGCATTGATTTAATACATTTACAAAGCTAAATCGTGAACCTTGCATACATGTAAGACTTTATTAAAAAAAAAGAACTATTCAGATAAGCGAATCGGAAAATATGTTTAAGAGCATTAACCCCACACGTGTTGACCGTGGCTAGGGCGCGGTGCACGCGCTGAATACGTCATACGATGACGTAGCTGCTACATGACTAAAATAAGCAACACTGACGGTGTGTCTGAACTCGCGTTTTGCTGACTTGAAAATTTGTGCTATCAGGGTGAAGCATCTCTTAGTGTATCTTTGGAATTAGGAAACGTTTCTATAAACAAGGCATCCCTAAATGAGTACCTACGTGAGACCTGTAGGTACTCACGCACAAATGACGAATTTGAACTGTACCATTGTGTGTAGTTATTTGGCTATGGTCTTCTATACAGGAAGTCCTCTCCAGACAGGCTTGTCGCCTTATTTAGTATAAACCTTAGAAAATATTCTAGTATTTTATGATGCGCACACAATTCGTGATGAGTCACATAAGTTGCGCAATTTGTATTGTTGCATAATACGGTGTGGTGGTGATAGTATTATGTGGTTTGCGGTGCCTAAATATTACGAATTAGAAGAGGCCTAGTTGTGACCAGCAGTGGAGTGAAACAGGCTGATTGATTCATCGTACCTTCTTTGACTTTGACTGCACGGTTGCTTCAGTGACATAAGTGGTTACCTTGCTACCACTGCTCGGCGTGTTGTGGGTTCGATCCTCACACGGGACAATAAATTGTATGGTCCATATATAGGTTGTTTTGAGTCCGGGTGTACTTTGAGTCCGTTAATTGTATGTATTTTAAGTCCCTACGCAGGGCTTGCTTCCTAATGTGGGAAGTGTCTTTTTAACCTTACATGTTGTGACATTTGGATAATAAATGAAAATGAAAGAAAAATATTGCTAGGCAATAAAATATTAAGTATATATTACGATCAATAAATATTAACGTAGCAAAATAATGAAACAAGACCGCAATATTATGACGCAATTTTCACGCAAAATTTATTGATGCAATAACTAATGTTTCGTGTTCATCGCCTATTTTATTATAATAATATTCATAATATTTTTTAAATCAAATATCTAATTGCAATCAAAATATAGAAATAGGCTGCTCGAACCGTTTTAAAATTTAAGGTTCAAAAAACGTAAAGAGATAAAACATAATTTCATTGCATGCAACAATTGTGTAACAAAATAGTTATTTCATTAATATTACACAACATTACATGACCTAAATATATAAAAGGAAATGATTGTAGGATAAGACCCATAGTCTCGTGAAAGTTTCAGAGGGAGTTGGATCCTATACTGTTAACTAAATATAACGCTATATAACTACGTAAAGCATACTACTAGACTTCAAGAGAGTGCGGAATATTTATACTTCAGAACTTATTTGTTTGAGCAAATTTTGATTCTGTAAAATGACGAATTTCATTTCTGTCCCATTTACTGTTTGTTTTGTACTGTGGGTGGGTTGTGTATCTACGACGCCGCCGCTTGAAGAGGTGGAAACAATTCTGAAGGAACTGCAAGATCCAAGTTTGAATATGGACGAGGAAGTAGTAGTTGGTGCTTGCGCAGTGATGATCGTTTGGATTTTTAAACAACTGTAAGTATTTTTGTTAATATTTTCTATTTCTATCTAGAACTCTTGAATAAATATTGATGATAAAATGAGTTGCGCGTAAATATTATTGCTTAGTATTTAAAATAAAAAGAGTGACCACCGTTTTATTATTCTTCTCAATTATTCCCGTAATTTGTTAGTTTGGCGTTTTCCGCACTCGGACGCTCAAGCATTATCAGTGAATTACCCGTAAGAAAAATATACTGACATTTATTGTCAGTGTGTGACATTTTTTTATCTAAACAAATTTAAATCTGAAATAAAACGTTGTGATTAATTTATTTCAAAGTCTATATTTTACTTTTTTTCTGTCAAGTTAATATTATCCTGATTATTTCTACAGATACAAATGTATCGTTAAAGAAGACAAAGAAGAGGAAGCAAACACAACCGCAGAAGATACAAAGAGATAGTTTACTTCACGTCACTCTGCTGGGACCAGTGAGGCTACTCAGAAGTATCTAATTCAATCCGTACCTGATTTATTATAGGCTACTAGTTTTATTTACTAGAATAATAAGTAAATGTTAATAATGTCTGTTAGCTCATCCTTCTTTTGCTATAATAATACTCTTAGTTTTATATAGCAGTTGTACAATGATATCTATTAATGGTATAGGCGCAACCCGAAAGTAGTTTGTTTAGAATCAGTAATAGACTTGAGTATAATCATTTTTAAACCATGTTATATTTTGTCACAATTATGTATAAAAATTGTTTAAATTTAGATTTCTATATTGTAACGCGCCATATTATAATTTAACATTTATAATAATATGCACCATTCTTATACTGAAATAGTTATTACTTTGGTAAACGCGACGCTAGCGGTACTTTCCACAATTTTACATAAAAAAACACATAGTTAAATATAGTTTATAACATCGTGAGTTTGCATTTAGTTTTTTTTTCTAATTTTCATTCTCCTAATAATACAAATTTAAGATATTTCGGTATTATAGTAAAATACCGAAATACCTTAAATTTGTATTACCAGGAATAGCATCGTATATTGTGTAGTCAAATGGTTGTAGTCATATTATTAAACTGTACACTAGTATACTTAAATATTAAAGCAATGAGGAAAAAGACGAACCCGGAGCAGGACTCGAACCTTCTCGGGTTCCGGCCCAGCGCACGACTAACTGTGCCATCCGAGCTTCTTCTCTTGAGTTCGAATTTGTCCACCGCTTGTTTACGTCTTAGAGTGACGTCAGTTTCATTCAAACGTTAGCCGTTACAGGTCTATACGTACATCATCTTCCAATTGTGAGGAAAGAATGGTATTATGTTGTTATGTACAGTAGTAGTTACTTACTTAATCTTACAACTCAATATTACATCATTAAATAATTATGGTACCTACTTTGGTCTTCACCTTGTTTAAATCATGTATTTATAGTTTTATTATAGTTAAATTGTATATTATATTCACTTACAAGTATTGTACATATTTGAATTGTGTGTAAAAATTCAATTAAAAAAAACTAAATACAAAAATATTGAGTAAAATTAGTAAAATCGATCAATAATTATAATGCATAGAACGTAAAATGAAAAATTAGTCAATCATAGTCATGGCATAGTCACTACTACAGAACGATTCCTTCTTTATTTTTTTAATGTACTATATTATATAATTATCTTTAAAAGACAATACCCGGGTGAATATGTCATAATGAAGTATTGTTAAAATACTTTGAAAAAACAAATACCTAATAGTAAAAAACTTATGAATTATGATATTAAAAAGAAAAAAAAAGAATCACATATCTACTTATATTTTATACACAAGAATGTAATTACTTTAAACAAACCTTTATTATTTGTATAGTAATATTTCAATTTGTAAAGTATTCAAATATATGTTTTATACCTAACTTCTAATTATATTTTATTTTACAATATCTGCGACAAAAGAAACTCAATGTATACCGTACCCCATGGACGCTTGCAACAACAGCAGCACTACTCGCGCTTTTCCGTGCGTTAACGACAATACATTTATTTATTTCAACTGCTCACTGCACTCAAATTCACAACCATTTATTTATATAGATCACACTATGACACTTATGCAGGTCATCGGGACAATCCCACCCACATGCCCACCGCTGTGACTCCTGTGAGCCAGGATTAACAGCGGAGTAACCAACTGATACACCGAGTTTTGACACTCGTGCGTCCCGTGGACAACTAAACCTACTGTCTTGGACCCCGCAACGAATTTAATCAGAAGTAAATAGGAGGAGTTAGAAAGAAAAGTTTCCACTTCCCTCCATAGCAAAGCGGGAGACAAAATAAATCTGTATAGGTTTGTAACCTATGAAAAGGAGCACCACGGAGGACTTTAAACTACGGGACCTAAGTGAGCTAAGTTTGATTGCTATAATATGTATGGCAGAAACGTTTAAATGCGCGGAAATTCCCTCTAGATGAGACTAAATCCCCATAGTAGGCCACTCCAGATGATACATGTAAGCTGTTCAACATAATAGTACGATCATTATGCCAAAGACTACACTCCCAGAGTATGTGATGAGCAGACTGCTCCTGATCGGAGCCAGGTGTTGAGCATTGACAGTTCGGCGAATCAACTAGCTTAAATGAGTATAACTTGCTCCGAAAGTTACCGTGACCCGTAAGGAACTGAGCGACACTGTGATCAACCTCCAGCCATGTCTTTGCCAACCGATCAGTAACGGAAGGAAAAAACTGGTAGAGGTGGCGTCCCTTGGTTGATGTATCCCATCGCTGTTGCCATTCATTAATGAGGATTCTATAAACTTCAGTTTGTTCTTTAAATAATCGGGTGATTTTAAGGCGATCACGTGGCATTAAAAAGTTGGAATTGATGTTGTCACGTGTGGTGTAATAAATCGCCGCTCGTCTCTGTACCTCTAGATCGACAGGAAGAACACCTGCCAGTACTGGTAAAGCTTCAGTGCTAACTGTCCTATACGCCTTGCACAAAAATATCAACGCCAGACGTTGACTCTGAAGCAACTTGCGTCGTGCGGCACCGATGGTTGCCCTATCAGCCCACACAGGTGCACCGTAACACATACAACCCAAATAAGTTGCTGCATAGATAATTTTTAAGGTGTTAAAAGACAGACCCCATGTCGACGTCGATATCCTCGTCAAGGCGTAAAAACTATTCTTAGATTTTTCTCCTATCGTTGTAATATGATCTACAAAAGTGAAGTTCCTTTCTAAAATCAAACCTAAATAACAAACGGAATCCTTATTTCTAACAGTAATATTATTAAATCTAATTCTAGGTGGCGTTTTTAGATTCCCTTTCAATAGTAGCTGAAATGTTTTATGAGGCGCGAACGATAGGCGGTTGCGCACTCCCCAATCAGAGATCAGGCGCAAACATTTTTCCGCTAAGCTCTCAAGTCCAGCCCTGGTGTTAGATTGTATAAGTAAAAGACCGTCATCAGCGTAACCGGTCAAAGTGCAGCCAGATGGTAATGGCAGTGTCAGGAAATCATCAAAACCTAAATTTCAAAGATACGGCCCTAGTACTGATCCCTGGGGACAGCCCGTCGTTAGCGGCTTTGACACTGCATAGTGGCCAAGTTTAAGCTTAGCTGTTCCATGTGAAAAATATGTATAGATAAGTGAGTATATATTACTACACACACCACGAGCTTTTAATTTCATAAGTAACATCGGCCACCATGCATTGTCAAAGGCGCCAGATATATCTAAGAAAATACCTAGTACATATTGACAATCTGATCTAGTAACTGTTTCCCTAACGGATATAACTGCGTCTACAGTGGACCTACCTATTGTGAAACCAAATTGTTTTTCATGAAATTTAACCCCACCCGGCAAAAGTCGAGGAACGATAAGGCGTTCTAGCAACTTCCCTAAAGATGGTAATAGGGTTATAGGTCGATACGACTTAGGGTCATCTAGTGGTTTATCACCACCTTTTGGTATTAACCTTATGTTACCGGAACGCCAAATACTAGGAAAAATACGCTCTATAATACAGCGCCTATAAACATTTAAGATTGATTCCCCAGAGATTTTACAAGCCTCTATAATCATTTTGTTTGAAATTTTATCATCACCTGAAGCTTTATTGATGGGTAGAGATCTGACAATATTGATAAATTCGTCAGTGGATGGTAAATCTGACATCGAAGATAAAGGCGGTTGTGCTGCCCATTGTCTAATCTGTTGGTGGTATTCCGTGTCAACTGTGTGTACTTATATATAACTGTGTACTTATGCAGGTCAATGAAAAATGCCAAATGAGTCGTCAGTTAGTTGTCTAGTGCCGGGTTCGCTAACTTGACAGACAGGGGTAGAGCCTAAGGAAAGAACCGGCAAGAAACTCAGGCCACTGTATTTAATTGCCAGATGTGGTTACAATTTGTGAGCATAGTAAGTGATGCAACCAAAAACTCCATACAAACATAATGGGGTGAAAAACTGATAGTATAGAAACGATGAGTGTCTGTGGGTAGCGGGTCGTTTTTAAGTCAAAATTAAATTGAATGATATTCTATATAGCATGGTAATGTTGTAGCTTTACTTAATATAATAGTGAGCTAACAGTTGCCTAACTAAAGTGTACGTGCAGTGCATTACAACAAAAGAACACTTCTTAAAGTTTTATATCAAAATAACAAGCAAAATATCTTGCAAGGGTTCATAGGCTACGGTAGCTGCTTAGAAACAGGCAAGCTGTATGCTTGTTGTCACCCAAGTAGTATAAAAAAGACCCGGGAATTGCAGCACACTCACTCAACGACGTTACATATTGGATACAAAATTTGAAAATTTATATTCTTTTTCTTATCGTTTGGTTAGTGGCCAACCTGGTGACAAAGTTATTTAGATCGCCCATATTTAGGCCTCTCTCATGATCTAACGGCTGTTACCAGTTAGGACCGACATTTAAAGTGCCCTCCGAAGCATGAAGACGCTCAGATAAATTAGCACAAAGCTTTGTTAATCATGAAACTTACATGCATGTAGTTTTATTTAAAAAAAAATGAACTATTCAGATAAGCGAATCGGAAAATATTACATACGTGTTGATCGTGGCTGGAGCGCGGCGCACGCGCTGAACACGTCATACGATGACGTAGCTGCTACGAGACTATAATAAGCAACGCATACGGCGTGTCTGAGAGGCGGGGCTTTAAAACGAGCCCCCTGGCATCCAGGCACAACGACGATAGCTAAGCTACAGTACACAAGTTTACACAATTAGACTTAAAAATAGCATTATCACACAATAGTCGCAATTAAGTGATTGTCGCGACAGAAAAATAATAATTTCCAGTCCTTTCTTTACATAACGTACGAGTAAGGACGCAATAAAATTAAATCAACTAGTGTTTTTGTATAATTAGATGACAAACAAGCATATGGCCCGTCTGATGATAAGCAGTTACCGTAACCTTGGTATCTACGCTTGTAATATCTGGGTCATTACTCATTACATAACTCGCGTTTAGCTGACTTGAAAATTTGTGCTATCAGGGTGAAGCATCTCTTAGTGTCTCTTTGGAATAAGGAAACGTTTAGATTCTAAACGCATCCCTAACGTAGTACCTACGTGAGACCTGTAGGTTCTCACGCACAACTGACGAATTTGAACTGTACCATTGTGTGTAGTTATTTGGCTATGGTCTTCTATACAGGAAGTCCTCTCCAGACAGGCTTGTCACCTTATTTAGTATAAACCTTAGAAAATATTCTAGCATTTTATGATGCGCACACAATTCGTGATGAGGCACATAAGTTGCGCAATTTGTATTGTTGCATCATACGGTGTGGTGGTGATAGTAAGTAGTAGTAATTTTTACATTTAGGCACCGCAAACCACGTAATGGTTTGCGGTGCCTAAATGTAAAAATTATGATACATTGTAAGCTAAGTGTTAGCGTACGTGACAAGCTTAAGAAGGTTTGCCGTGGTTGGTCCGTAGATGGCTGACTATTTCCTATAAACACTGCAAGTCCCCTCCGTACTTCGGAAAGCACGTAAAGCCGTTGGTCCAGCGCCTGATCTCTGTCTCCGCTTGTGTCGGCTTGCCGTCCCATCGGACTATGAGAGTGAATGAATGTTGCGTGCGTTGTGTTTGCACACATACTTGTAGACTATAATCCTGCGCAGTTAACTGATTTCATCCAAAATTAAAGTTGTCGATATTAACTCAAATTATTCTATTTATATCAAAAGTATGTTCATATATTGTTGATTTTCATGTCAAAAAACTGTTGACTCTCGATTATTAAGATGATTCAATTATATTTGCTTACATTGGATTCAGTGCAAAAGCCGCTGCACTATATTTAAATTATACTCAGTATTAGTATATACCTACGACTGGAATCCCTGGCTCGTTTCTTGGGTTGGTCCGTCGGGCAATTCTTATGTCAGCCCAGACAGCTTCTGGAATGTGCTCGCCTATATTACATTAATCAGCCTATCGCAGTCCACTGCTGGACATAGGCCTCTAGAAACACGCGCCACAGCACGCAGTTCTCCGCCTTCCGTATCCAGTTCGTCCCAGCGATCTTTTTTCAAGTCATCGGTCCACATAGCTGAGGGGCGTCCTACCTTATGCTTACCGAGACATGGTTTCCATTGTATGATACGTCTGCTGCTACATTACATAGGATATTATAATATTGCGATATATGGGTGTGACTATTATACCTACGTTTTGTTACAAAGGAATAACAATTAGGCACTGACGACTACCTTGGTGGTCCAGTGGATGCAGTATGCGCCTGCTGTGCACGAGGTTGTGGGTTCGATTCCCACACAGGACAAAACTTTGTGTGACCCACGAAGAGTTGTTCTGAGTCTGGGTGAAATTTGTGTCCGTTAATTGGATGTTTGTAAAGTCCCCCGCAACACAGAGCTTGTTCTCTAGTGCGGGAGTTGTCTTTTTAAAAAATAAATAAGGAAAAAAATAAAAGGCACTATGTGACGTATTTGTTATTCGTCATCTTTGAGGTTGATCTCGGCTGATTTTCTTATATCGTGACATAATTTTAATTTGATGTTGGTTTTAATGCATTTTGATTTACATAATACTAACGTAAAAAAAGTATTAAGAGCCAAATATATAACTTTTAGGGAAAATTGTTATCTAACATGATGTTATTATAAACACAAACCCAACCTCCAAGAATATTGCTTCGCGAAATAATGCAACAAGAGCGTAATATTATGACGCAATTTCCAAGCAATAATTTAGTGACGCATACCTAAACAAATGTTTCCGATCAATCTACTATTGATGTATTTAACTGCAATCAAAGAGAGATATGCTAACATTTGGATAGTCTAATTCTTCACAAATTCCTTTTATGACCTAGGTACGGTGCCGAGGCGGGGTTAGTCCATAAGTTTAAAGTTTGCGTATGCCACAGAACCGGGTGTTGTGACGTGTCGCGCGAATTAGAAGAGGCCTAGTTATGTCCAGCAGTGGACTGAAACAGGCTGATTGATTCATCGTACCTTCTTTGACTTTGACTGCACGGTTGGTTCAGTGACTTAAGTGTATACCTTGCCACCACTGCTCGGCGTGTTGTGGGTTCGATCCCCACACGGCACAAAAATTGTGTGGTCCATAAATAGGTTGTCTTGAGTCCGGGTGTACTTTGAGTCCGTTAATTGTATGTTTGTAAAGTCGCTATGGACTAACCCCGCCTCGGCACCGTACCTAGTACGGTGCCGAGGCGGGGTTAGTCCATAAGTTTAAAGTTTGCGTATGCCACAGAACCGGGTGTTGTGACGTGTCGCGCGAATTAGAAGAGGCCTAGTTATGTCCAGCAGTGGACTGAAACAGGCTGATTGATTCATCGTACCTTCTTTGACTTTGACTGCACGGTTGGTTCAGTGACTTAAGTGTATACCTTGCCACCACTGCTCGGCGTGTTGTGGGTTCGATCCCCACACGGCACAAAAATTGTGTGGTCCATAAATAGGTTGTCTTGAGTCCGGGTGTACTTTGAGTCCGTTAATTGTATGTTTGTAAAGTCGCTACACAGGGCTTACTCCCTAATGCGAGAAGTGTCTTTTTAATAAAAAAAATATTGGTGGGCAATAATATATGACTATATATTACGATCAATAAATATTATAACGTAGCAAAATAATGAAACAAGACCGCAATATTATGACGCAATTTTCACGCAATATTTATTGATGCAATAACTAATAATTCGTGTTCATCGCCTATTTTATTATAATAATATTCATATTTATTAAATTAAATATCTAATTGCAATCAAAATATAGAAATAAGCGGCTTAAACCGTTTTAAAATTAAGGGTAAAAATACACTTCAAGAGATGAAACATCATTTCATTGCATGCAACAATTGTGTAACAAACTAGTTATTTCATTTATATTACACAACATTACATGACCTAAATATATAAAAGGAAATGATTGTTGGATAAGACCCATAGTCTTGTGAAAGTTTCAGAGAAAGTCGGATCCTATACTGTTAACTAAATATAACGCTATATAACTACGTAAAGCATACTACTAGACTTCAAGAGAGTGCAGAATATTTATACTTCAGAACTTATTTGTTTGAGCAAATTTTGATACTGAAAAATGGCGAATTTAATTTATGTCCCATTTACTGTTTGTTTTGTACTGTGGGTGGGTTATGTATCTACGACGCCGCCGCTTGAAGAGGTGGAAACAATTCTGAAGGAACTGCAAGATCCAAGTTCGAATATGGACGACGAAGTTGTAGTTGGTGCTTGCGCAGTGGTGATCGTTTGGATGTTTAAACAATTGTAAGTATTTTTTGTTCATATTTTCTAAAAACTATTGATAATAAAATGAATTGCACGAAAATATTATTATTTAGTATTTAAAATAAAAAGAGTGCCCAAAGTTTTATTATTCTTTTCAATTATTCCCGTAATTTGTTAGTTTGGCGTTTTTCGCACTTGGACGCTCAAGCATTGTCAGTGAATTACCCGTAGGAAAAATATACTGACATTTATTGTCAGTGTGTGACATTTATTTATGTAAACAAATTATAATCTGAAATAAAACGTTGTGATCAATTTATTTCAACGTGTATGTTCTACTTTTTTCTGTTAAGTTAATAATTATTCTGTTTATATCTACAGATACAAATGTATCGTTAAAGAAGACAAAGAAGAGGAAGCAAACACAACCGCAGAAGACACAAAGAGATAGTTTA
Organism: Trisateles emortualis; assembly: GCA_947095525.1. Classification (NCBI taxonomy): domain Eukaryota; kingdom Metazoa; phylum Arthropoda; class Insecta; order Lepidoptera; family Erebidae; genus Trisateles; species Trisateles emortualis. Next base: position 16,392,429 of record OX352741.1, on the reverse strand, counting down.
CTTCACGTCACGCTGCTGGGACCAGTGAGGCTACTCAGAAGTATCTAATTCAATCTGTACCTGATTTTTTATAGGCTACTAGTTTTATTTACTAGAATAATAAGTAAATATTAATAATGTCTGTTAGCTCATCCTTCTTTTGAAATAATAATACTCTTAGTTTTATATAGCAGTTGTACAATGATATCTATTAATGGTATAGGCGCTGCCCGAAAGTTATTTGTTTAGAATCAGTAATAGATTTGAGTATAATAATTATTAAACCATGTTATATTTTGTCACAATAATGTATAAAAAATGTTTAAATTTAGAGTGGGAATCTAAATTTAAACAATTTTTGTAACGCGCCATATTTTAATTTAACAAATGCACAATTGTTATACCGAAATAGTTATAAGTCTGGTAAACGCGGCGTTAGCGGCACTTTCCCTGAGGTTTCTATAATTTTACAGGAAAAATAATACAGTTAAATATAGGTTTTAATATCGTGAGTTTCCATTTGGTGTTATTTTTCTTATTTTTATTCTTGTAATAAAAACAAATTTAGGGTGGCTCGATATTTTACTATACTAGAAATAGCATTGTTTTTTGCCTAGTCAAATGGTTATAGTCAAATTATTAAACTGTAGAGTAGAAGGTACTTAGTTAATCTTACATATTACACAATTAAATATTACAACTCAATATTACATCATTAAATATGATACCTACTTTGATTTTCTTCTGTTTTAAATCATGTAAATATTGAATAGAATAGTAATATCGAACAGTAATAATAATGTATAGAATTTATTTATTAGAACATAAAAAATAATAAATGTAAATATTAAGTAGGTGTATGTAAAAATGAAAAATTAGTCAATCACAGTCATGGGAATGCACCTATATATCTATATATATGTATATATGCATATATTATAATATATATTTTTTTTTTTAAAAGAATAAATGTGAATAATATAGTATTGTTAAAATACATAAAAAAACAAGTACCTAACTAATAGATAAAAACTTATGAATTATGATTTTAAAAAGAATCACATATCTATATATATTTTACACACAAGAATGTACTTACTATAAACTAACCTTTGTTATTTGTATACTAATTATTTGAATATATATAATATATATTATATCTCACTACTGATGTTATTTTATTTTTATTGAGGTATTCCTCGAAGCGCTACTATTTTTTTATTGCTCGGAGCGCACCTTTTAGGAGCGCTCCCGATAGCAATACAATTTTATTCCTCCTTAAAGGTGCGCTCCGAGGAATAAAAAAGGAGCTTTTGCAATATCTGCGACAAAAGAAACTAAATGTTTATAATGTAGGACGCTTGCAACAGCAGCAGCACTACTCGTGCCTTTCCTCTTACTGCGCGACCCTTTTTTTAGTTATTTTCACCACTTACTGCACTAATAGTTGCCTAACAGTGCATTACAAGAAAAGAAAACAATAATATTCTTTTATAAAGTTTTATATGAATTTAACAAATTGAGCCATGTTCAAAATATACTACCTCTGGGTTTCTTTTAGTACTTGGGTGGCAAACAAGCATATAGCCAGTATAATATATAAAATAACCAGCCGCTTGCAATACCAGGGGTATCACTTGCGTGTTGCCAACCCATGTTTTTAAACCAGGGCTTTAATATATGAGCATCCCTGAGAAAGAAATACGTTTCTTTCAAAACGCATCCCTAAATGAGCGCTGGAGATCTGTACACACAAGAACACAAATACACCGCTGTGTATAGTTATTTGGCTGTGGTCTTCTGTTTGGTCCTTCCCCACTCAGGCTTTCTCGCTTGTTTGGTGCTCTACATGTCTTAAATGGGTATTGAACAACCAGAGAGTTAAGCAATCTCACGTCTTGATAAGTTGGCGCAAATTGCACTGTGCACGTTTATTTTTATTTATTTATTTATATTTATAATCAGAACGACAAAACATCAATTACACTGATTACATTCAAGATAACAAAATAATAAACCTTTCATTCCGTCATCTTACAAAACCTCATGCATGCTGACAAAATCATCTTCCATTCATCAGCAAACAAATCCAGTCCAGGACCTGTCTCTAGTAGAGCGTTTAGACCCTTTAACATGCGCGGGATAGGAGACATTGACCGCGCCACCGTGCGACAGTGCGACACCGCAAAAAGTGAATGCCGCCTCGCTCGATTGTAGTTGTTAGGTACGTAAAATTGACACAGCTCCCCGTGCAAACCAGGTGAATCTATAGCTCCATCTAAAATTTTACAGGCGGTCGTAAGTTGATCACATGCTCGCCTAACTTGCAAAGACTCAAAACCCAAGCAACCCAACCCACGTACGTAACTAAAGACCTTTCAACTCCTTTCTTGAAGAACCTCATGAAATAGTTTCCTACATGGCAGAAAATTCCTCCGAAACGTACAGTACTCCACAATTGGGGTTCTAACTTGTGAGAAAAACTCCCTGTCGGTGGAGTGAGGTGCCATGATTATCATCATATCAAACAATTATGAAACACAGTTTTTCTCGAATAAAGAAGAAGAAAATCAAGTAGAAAATTGGGAAGAAAATCAAGAACTAGATAGTATTTGAAAGTTATGATTCAGACGAATAAATTTCTGTACAATTTTTTTGAATTTCATCGCTTTTATCATTTCCAATCCTTGCAAAAATCTGGTATTATGTAATCTTTCTTTCTTTTTCCTTTTTTTTTTCTTTTTTAAAAGACAACTCCCGCACTAGAGAACAAGCTTTGTGTCGCGGGGGACTTTACAAACATACAAATAACGGACACAAATTACACCCAGACTCAGAACAACTCTTTGTGGGTCACACAAAGTTTTGTCCTGTGTGGGAATCGAACCCACAACCTCGTGCACCGCAGGCGCATACTGAACCCACTGGACTACCAAGGCAGTCAAATTGGGAGAACTCTATCTATATAAAGATTTGATATTTTATGCGATTAGTCAAGCATTTGCAGTCGAAATGTAACATTTGGTCAACCATAATTTTAACAAAAAAAAACCGACTTCAGTACGGCAAGTTGTAAAATTTTCAGATATTTGTTTGTTACAATCGAATAAAATCGACTGAGCGTCGGGCTGAACACAGGTCAAGTAGGTATTAAAAGCAATATTTAATTCATTATTTCTTATTCGTCATTATTTCTTATAGTTGCTTAGCAACAATAACCGAAACTTATCTAATCGCCATCAGTAAAATACTTATTATTGAAAAGTTCAGATGGCCATCTGTGGTCTTCTTCATCAGTTTTACTTCACCAAATTACACTTTCTGAATGTAAATGATTGATTAGTTGTTAAAAATATTGAAATTTCTATATGTGTGCCTATAACTTTTGAGGAGTTCCCTCAATTCCTCATAGATCCCATCATCGGAACTTTCTTTTGATGATAATGGGACCAAACTGGAAGTATGTCCAGTCAGACAAAAAAAGATTTTTTCAAATCGGTCCATAAATGACGGAGTTATGCGGTAACAAACATTAAAAAAAATAAAAAAAATACACACGAATTGATAACCTCCTCTTTTTGAAGTCGGTTAAAAACCGATAACAAATGGCCATCGGAACTTATCAATAAATAATTAGTAATCGCCGGTAAAGCCTAATTGACTGATTCAGTAACGCAAAACCTTTATCGCTTGGACTTCAAACTTCAAATTTTGCACAAATGTAGCACTAGTAAAGATATTTAGAAAATAATTTAAACAAAAAAAACGATTCCATACGGCAAGATGAAGCACTTTAAAAAGCACTTTAATCCCAAGTCTAAAGTAATTAAACAGGATGAACTTTCATAGAAACCTTTATCCCACATTTCCTCCCATAAATACGTTTTTTTTCATCTGATCATTTACAGCTAAAGTGAAAAAATAACAAATCGATCCATAAGTGACGGTCTGCGGATGCAAACATTAAAAATAAAAAATACGCACGAATTGTTAACCTCCTCTTTTTTGAAGTCGGTTAATAATCCCCAAACGGACAATATGTTTTTTTTAGCCAACAGCCAAATAACTACACATAGCGGAGTTGTTGTTTCTGTGTGTATGAAGTGGTAATTTAAGGATGCCTTTTGAAAAAAAAACCCTATCCATCTTAAAGCCCTCATCATTCTCACCTCTATCATGATCTAAGGACTGTTACTAGTCGGGACCGACTTTTAACGTACCCTCTGAAACAGACGCTCAGCTAAATTACCACTATGCGGTCACCCATCTATAGGGTTATCACGGCTTTGGTAGCTTAACCCGCTGATCGTTTACCGAACAGTGAGTGGCTATGAGGCAGATTTCGCAAGACAGATTAAAAGGATATAGATAGGTTATCAAATTACACAATTGAATGATCAGTTTCGACCGTTCACACTAAAAGATAACTTTATAGACAAAATTAATACTTATGTATAAATAACGCAACAATTATGTGCATGACAAAATGATAAGCAATGTTATTATTATGAAACATAAGAAAGTGCTATGTTACGTATACATTAAGTACCGCAGAATTTGATTCATATAAATCTTCGCTATTTAGGTCGCAAATAAGTATACGGCCCGCCTGATGGTAAATATGTTACAAGAACAGGAACACAGCTACACTACTATAGTCTTTAGTAAGATCGAGATAAATTCAAACTCAACATTCATTTAGGCTACAAAGTAACACTTATGAAGTTCATTAATTATATGAATAAGCCAAAAAGATGATGTCAGCTAAATTTTCCTAGGGCTAGTTCGCTGACGTGGAGCCATGCGAAGAACTAGCAAGAAACTCAGGCCACACTTTTTAATCGCCAGATAGTTACAATCTGTTGTAAAATACAAGTATGGTAGCATGCAAGTTGATGCAGTCAAAACACGATACTTACTTAGTCCTGCCCAGTCAGACTTGGTTGGTATAGTACCTATTCTAACTCTCTTAATACTTAACTATCAGACTGCAAACGAACATGCCTTTAGAATTAATTCTAAGATATGTGCGTTTCTTCACAATATTTTCTTATGCAGATTGATAGTACCTTGATTCAATCAATGAATCAGTTTCAGTCCACTGCTGGACATAGCCCTCTCCTAATTCACTCCACTATATCCAGTCCTTCGCCATTTGCATAAAGTCAACCCCAGCAATTAATAAAAGTTTTTAAATCCAGCAAAAAATAAAATAGAGCAAGCCCGACTGGGGAAGGACCTCCTTACAGAAGTCCACAGCCAAATGACTACACACAGCGATGTAGTTGTTTTCCTGTGTGTGAGTACAGGTCTCCAGCGCTCATTTAGGAATGCGTTTTGAAACAAACGTATTCCTATCCCAGGGTTACTTCCATCTTAAAGCCCTGGTGTAAAAAAATGGGTTGGCAACACGCAAGTGATACCTCTGGTAATGCAAGCGTCTATAGGCTACGGATACTGCTTAACATCAGGCGGGCCGTATGCTTGTTTGCCACCCAAGTAGTATAAAAAAAAAACCTAGCGATACAAGCTGGTGTTGCAACTTTTGGTCGGCAACATGCAAGTGATGCCTCAGGTTTTGGAAGCGTTGATAGGCTACGGTAACTGCTTACTATCAGGCGGACAGTATGTCTAAGTAGTATAAATGCAATTTTATATTATATTGTCCAAAAACCATATTAATAACTCTCACTTAGCTATAGAATAAATTTAATTAATCTTCTCTGCTTCAGCCAACAAAAGTGTAAGTATAAAGTGATTGCGTTAGAGAGTCGACTTCACAAAGTGTACAAAATTGACACAAAAAAGTGGAGAAAAATCTATACGCCGTCCAAACAAAATAAAAACGACCAAACTACATGAGACAAATGACATGCCAATTAAAATTGAATCTTATGATAAAATGTCTATGTCTTCAATTTACTCGCTATCAACTGAAAAAATCGACAGTGTCAAGTTACTTTTTGAATCATTGTGGGTGTGGTGATAGAAAACATTTGATTGTATTACTGTGAACTAAGTGCCCACACAACTCTTCAAAAGATATCCTAACTAATACATATGGCGCTACTCAATGAGTTTTTTTTTCTATAGCTTAATGCTGAAAAAGAAAAATCAACTATTATCTACCTTTATAGCTGTACCATGACGTCTTTAAAGCGATTCATTAATGACCATAGTTTAAAATGTAAACTTTATTATCCAGATTTAAGGTTGTCATTGAACGAAATTCAAATTAAAACCAATCATAAAATGCATATTAGGATGTCATAGTATGGGCCCTAAGAGAAACACATAATTTGTTTAATAAAATAAAATCATGAGGTCACAGTCAAATCGAAACAAACCTCGAAGCGTATTGCTACGCTAAACATAAAGCAACATAATGACTCAATTTCCAACGTCTCTGTAAACAAATGTTTGTTGATCAATTGCTTAATACTTTATGTTATTTTGTAGGTCTATACTTATATTACAAAGAGGTAAAGTTTGTGAGGTCGTAATCTCTAGATTTATTGAATTGATTTTCAAAAATTCATTTACTAATAGAAAGCATATTTGTGAGTAGTTTCATATTTTTTTCGGGCTAATTCGGGCACATTAACCCTAAAAATTTTAAATAAAGCCCCAGTATTGGCAGCCAGGAAATAAAATCACAGCACTCAGTAGCTACTAGCCGAGCCACAATTATAATAATTTAATCAGACGTAAAAATCTTTACGGTCTAAAGAAGTGGGCACGGTTCATTTACAACAAAATTGTAAAACAGGAACGCGAAACCCTCTTATAATTAGGGTAAAATGTGCCCTGAAAATTTAAAATAGTGTATAATGACAATTACATCATTTTATTAGAATTATTGCATGCAACAATTGTGTAACAGAATGTTTCAATAAATTGCACAATATTATATTTCCGATATAAGGAAACTACTTCAAGACAATAAGCATAGTCTTGTGAAAGTTTCAGAGGGAGTAAGATCTCCTGTTCACGAAAAAAAAACGGTTGATTCCGAAAGTAAAGGGTCTATAATACGTATAATCTAAGATAGTACAAAACCAAAATTAAGTGGTTTTATATTAACAGACATTTTCATTGTTTGCACAAATTTAGTGCGCATACATTTTGGATAATAAATCGTGGATTCTATTTTGGATCTATTCATTTGTTAATTTATTGTATCCACAATACAACGCCACCATTCTGTAAGAATTACAGAAGGTACGAGAAGAATTAAAGAAGTAAATAATTGGAGCTTTCAATTACTGTGGTAATCGCTTGGATTTAAAAACAATTATTGTAAGTATTTTTGTAACCAAATTTGATAATAAGAATTCTCTTGTGATTTATTTAAATGGACTTAATATTTTTCATAAAAGCTTTTCTAAGGGCTTAGGTTTGTATAACCTTAAAATTAACAATGTTTTGTTCATTTCTACAGATACAGTTACACCGTAAAGAAGACGAACAAGAACAGAGAAGCAGAAGATAATTAACCACTTCTCTATCTCGTTACGCAGTGAAGTTTAAGGTTTATTTTCAAATAACGTACGCCCTTCAGTACCTACTTATTTTTGCAATAATATTTACTGCTATAATATTGCAATGATGTCTCTTATAATGATAGGCTCATGAAGAATCATATTTTAGGTTGTGGAGTAGTAAGTAACAATATTTATTTTGACCGTGTTGAATATTGACAGTAACTAGTAGGTAATATTTTAGACTCTTTTTATTCTTCTTTTCGAGTCAATATTACATTAGTAAGAAAGTTATTTTTAAACTGCTGTATGGGCACTTAGGTCACTTTAATACAATCAACTGTTTTGTATCACCACGCCCACAACAACTTAAAAAGTAACTTGACACTGTCGATTGTTCCATTTTATAGCGAGTAAATTGAAGACATAGTTTTATTATCATAAGGTTCAATTTTAATTGGCATGTCATTTGTCTAATGTAGTTTGGTCGTTCTTATTTCGTTTGGACGGCGTATAGTGAAGACTTTTCACCAGTTTTTTGTGTCAATTTCGTACTGAAACTTTTACACTTTGTGAAGTCGACTCTCTAACGCAATCACTTATACTATTCGTTTGGCTAGAGGTGCACTTTTTGGACCAAGCTTTTGTATCGTGCTACAAGGCTATATTGATATTGGATCTTTCTTAAAGCTAATCGATTGAATATTTTTCTATTTTTAAATTTTTTCTAGAGTAACAGTTTGAGCACAAGTATTATATAGACTCAATATAAAGATCCAATACAATTATAACATTGTTACCCGAGACGTTAGACTGGGACAGAGAGTGCAACGTCCAGTTTACCGAAAGGTATGTGGGATAGTTTTAGAAGTGCGTGCTCGCAAAGCGTTTATATATAAATATGATCTGACAGCAATACTTCACAACCACTTCGAGAATGTACCATTAAATCTTCTTAATAGAGGTTGAAACATAAAGTTGATTTTGTTCTGCCATTTAAAATGGTGGAGGGAGTATGAGCTTATTCATATCCACCAATCACATGACGGCATGTTAACTAGTCAACATTACATTACGAGATGCCGGTATGCATTCTGTTTCTACATGTGCGTACATATGTATTTATCGCGAGATACATTAATTATTACAAAAATGTATGCCCATAGTATATTCTTACACAAGCTTTGTCGGATAAAGCAAAATTTTCGTAAATCTTCTTACAGTAGATGAATACGTACGCAGAAGACAATTAAAAGTACCTATCATCTACTTACGCCCTTTAATATATTATATATATATAGCAGCCTTTATCTGTCTCAGGATACTAACTAGTTACCTGGCGAAATATTAATTCCAGAATGGCAGATAAAACACAATACGTACCTATTAATAATAATAATAGGGAAAGTGCGTGCTGCAAAAAATATCAATTATTCAGAGGTATTATCAGGCCTCCGTCACTCGCTCAAGGTTACGCGTTATGTGCCTACCGCTATGTAGCTCGTAACCGAGCCGATCGCCAGTGGGGCTGCCGCACGCGACACAGAGCGCACACAGCACGTTTCCCGCTCAAAACGCATACGATATTTACGTACACTACGTATATTTAGTTAATATTATTAAGTTTTGACTAACGACACGATGGTTAATTATTGTGAAGTCGTTGGATGTCATAGTCAAAAGAAAAATAAAAAAATGTCTTTTTTTCATTGCCGAAAGATGAAGAAAGGTACCTACGTTACGTTATTTGAAAGTAGGTACGCATTTCAGCTGGCTTCAGTTAGTAGTACCTAGTAATTTTAAAATGCATCTTGCGTGTAGGTACGCTTTCTTAAAAATCTACGAGAAAGTTAGAAAGACAACCCTACCGCATTCGTGCGATGACGAGCTTGCACGTGAGTCGCACGGCGGGCAACACAATCTCGACTCTTTGTTCGCGTACTTATGGTACATTTCTTTTCGCTGCGAACAGCAGGTATTATTATTAAGAATTTGTAGGCTATTATGGCGTAGGTATTTTCGCTTTTGTATGGGAGTGATGTATCTGTTACGTAGTAACTATTAAGTAATCTGTGGTATTATTTCGTGTGTAAAAGTATGAAATAAACACTTAAAAGTGCGTTAAAAGCCGTCCTATAAGTTGTGTGAAGAATTAAGAACCCAATATTACATTACAAAATGTATGCAATAACTGAAAAGATGTCGCGACACGTCATTATGTGAATATTATTTTATTATCAACTTCAACTTGACATTACCTAATATTAAGAACATTCCTATCACTTAGATACTAATTGCGAATCGCTTCAATTCACATCGAATCCATTATATTTATTAGTCACTACATTTTATTAATTAGATCCATCTTACTAAAAAGTATTGCTTAGTTACTTAGTTTTACTTTGTCACGTAGATAATCAAATATATTTTATTCCCTAGACAACGTGATGCAATCTAAAAGCCTCAATGGAATATTATAGAATACTCCAACATTATTTTTAAATACTCATTAAAATTAATTGGCATTCGAAATTGCTTATTTAACCAGTTTTTCTCACATAAGTACAATAATATTAGTATAATAGACCTTAAAGTGACATTTCTAAATAGATGAAGGCACCTGACTAAAATTAGTCCTTGCCTTTGAGTCTATTGATTTGAAATGTGTAACAAGGCGTGTTTCATTAAAAAAAGAAGATGAACATTAAATAATAATTTCGAATATTTAAATAATAATTAATTGTAGAATTATAACAAATGTTGATAATACAATCAATCGTGTCTCGACATTTTATTTTATTAGCTATTTAATATTATTTTGTTTTATACATTTTGGTATTATTTTGGAGGAGGAGGCTTATTAAGGAGTTGTGATAAATATAGCTTTAATATTTTTTTCAATATTGTGTAATCAAATTACCTACTGAATATGTTTATATATTGTGTAAATCCGGTCAGATTTCGTAGGTATCCAATGTTTTTGCAACAATTAGATGTAAGATTTTTATTGTGTTTGGTGTGTGCTGTTGCATAATGTGTTCAATAATGACTAATTCATGTTTGTACAAATTATTCTTTCGAGCTTATTTAACCTCTTCTAACTGTATATAAATTGCAAATATAATAACATTGATAGATTCGCTAGTACCTATGTGCAGGCAGATATCTATCTATATTATCTAAGACTGAACCTTAAGTATGCTGTCGTACTTATGTTTGCCGGTCTGAACATCTATACATTCCACATATATCTAAATACAAAAGATATAAAAAGACTGATTAAACGCTTTTTTATTTACATGATGAAATTTTGCAACGCAAATTTCCTGATTCTTTAGTCGTACTGACTGCACCAAAGCCATAGATATAATATTGTACTTGCTTTGGCAAACTTGCATTGTGTAAATATCTAAGCCCCTTAATACTTATTATTAGTAGGTTGTATATATGTTATGTTTCGTAATCATAAATCAGTATTATGTAAATAAATTAATAAAAAAGACAATTATTCATAGAAGTAATATTATCATTTTCTTACCTACCAAACAAAGAGAGTACATTCCATTTAGAAATCAATGTCAATTTTCTTTTAAACTATATTATTATATCTTTGAAGATATATAAACAACAGTACAGAGGTTGCCTGTTGTATTTTGTAGGTATGTATATGTGCACAAATGTGTTTAGTCATAGTTGTGTGGGCTTCACCCGTCTTCAAATACAGCGCGCGACAACAATTTCAAATAAAAGGAGTGTGTAAACAACTTGGGAGTTGATTAATGCAATTCAGTCTGGCACAAATAGCTAACATTATTATTTAACAATCCCAATGTAACACCTTTGAAATGCAGATAATATTAAATTACAGTAATTACGAAATCATCAATCACAAACAGAAACTAAAATGCTATTCATTTGTTTAGAATTCAAACAACAAACGAAATTGAAAATTTTATAATTAGACCTAGTGATGTGAGATATGTGACTCATAAGTCAGGAATTTATAATAATATAGGTACCTATTTGCCAGACTGAAAACTTGGTGAATAACACAATTTTTTAGTTCAGAATATACGTAACCGACCTTGCTCATTCGGCGAAAATTGCGTAGGCAGGTCCCACGCTATAGGGCTATTATATTGACTATTGACAACGCAAAATAATTAATTTGTAAAAATAATATTGTGAAGATATAATATACTAGGGGCCGCCCGCGACTTCGTCCGCGTGATAATTTGAAATATTTTCCCCGATTTTGTTCTTAAAATTATAGAAAAAAAAACGTTTTTTTCAATGCATTGAAGGGAATAGATAAAATTTATGTTTTGTATAGATATAGATTTTAAGATTTAAAACTACAGTATACTAAGGTAGTAAACTGTTTTAAATGTACTCTCAATAAAATTCTAATCACATTTGAAGTATCGCCAAAAACCTACTAATATTAACTCAATTACAAGTAGGTTTGACTGCCTTGGTGGTCCAGTGGGTGCAGTATGCGCCTGCTGTGCACGAGGTTGTGGGTTCGATTCCCACACAGGGACAAAACTTTGTGTGACCCACAAAGAGTTGTTCTGAGTCTGGGTGTAATTTGTGTCCGTTAATTGTATGTTTGTAAAGTCCCCCGCGACACAGAGCTTGTTCTCTAGTGCGGGAGTTTCAATTTTAAATTATTCAGTAGGTAGTAGGTACCTATTCAATAATTATGACGTACCGAAGAATGCGTGCTACGAGTACGTCGCGCACTCGCGTTTGCTGATGATGTCATGCGTTTACAAGCTCGATGACACTGAATTAATAAATCCCTTTTAAACAATAAAGAAGGCAACTACAAATAATAATAATAATATAATTATGTATGTATTTAGAATGTTTTTTATGCATGCAAGCGGAGGTCGTGTGTGTGTGTGTGACTCTATGTGGGTGCGTGTCTGTGACAATACATAGCAAATTGTAATTAGGTATCTAGCGATGAAAATGGGACCAGCAAAGGAGGCAAGCAATATCCAATTCTCTTCTTTATTAAATTTACATAATACTGATTTATTGATTCAAAACTTACAAATACGTATATTAAGAGCTCGTCAATATAATACAACTCTTGTAAAGTTTCTTTTTCTGTTGTATTTACTTTATTTTCTGATTACAAAAAATAGAGCCGATGTAAGATGATACTTGCTGTTTCCCTAAACTAGTAATATGCTGTCTCAGCTATTCTCGTCGAAATGTAAAATATTTTTATGAAATTTTATTAGACCTGCATAAGTTAGTAAAACTAAACCATGTAGGTATCTACTAGATTTTTTTATTTTCAAGCCTTTGGAATTTGAAATGAAGCTACGTATCGGCATACTTAAGATCACTTACCATACATAAATTATACTGTATATTTGCAAAACTGTCAATTTTGTGAATTTTAGAACAAAACGAACGAATATGAATAAAATTCTTTGGATAGAAATAACAAATTTGTCAAAGTTAAGTGATATGAATTTACCACATTTATTTTTAAAGCAAAAAATGCAGTCACACAACACAAACTTATCTTTAATACCTCCATAACTTTTTGTTACGAAATCTGACTAGATTTACACAATATAAAAATAATAGTAGTTTTATTATACAATATTAAAGCTATATTACCGCAATTATTTATAACAATAATAAAAATAATAAAGAAATTATATAATATAAATTTGATTGTATTATATAATTTCTTTACAAATAGAATACAATATAGTTCAATATATCAAATTAAATAAGAAGACAGTAGAAGACTGCCTTGGTGGCCGTTTGTAAAGTCCCCCGCGACACAGAGCTTGTTCTCTAGTGCGAGCGAAAAAAAAAAAAGATGCCGAGACACGATCGATTGTATAATCAACACTTAATATAAAATATATTTTTGTCAAACATCCGAAATTATTATTACTATAAATATTGTTTTTAACTAATTCAAGTTTTTATTAATAATTCAAATCAATACTCAACAGCATAAGTAAGGGTTAATATTTTACTTGAAAGAGAAAAATTACAATTTTAAGTAATGAAGTAGGTACCTTAAAATTATTTTATATAAAAGATTTGAATAATAATTTCAGATGTAAATTCTAATTAAAGCATGAAGAAAATGAAAATAGCAATGGATTATTCTAAAATATTACTTTCAGAGTTATTAAACTCCATCACGTTGTCTAGGGAATAAAATATATTGGATTATCTAACAGTAACAACTTTTTAGTAAGATAGATCTTATTAATAAAATGAAGTGACTAATAAATATAATGGATTCGATGTGAATTAAAGCGATTCGTAATTAGTATCTAAAAGTGATAGGAATGTTCTTAATATTAGCTAATGTCAAGTTGAAGTTGATAATAAAATCATATTCACATAATGACGTGTCGCGACATCTTTTCAGTTATTGCATACATTTTGTAATGTAATATTGGGTCCTTAATTCTTCACACAACTTATAGGACGGCTTTTAACGCACTTTTAAGTGTTTATTTCATACTTTTACACACGAAATAATACCTCTGAATAATTGATATTTTTTGCAGCACGCACTTACCCTATTATTATTGTTAATAGGTACGTATTGTGTTTTATCTGCCATTCTGGAATTAATATTTCGCCAGGTAACTAGTTAGTATCATGAGACAGATAAAGGCTGCTATGAATATTAAAGGGCGTAAGTAGATGATAGGTACTTTTAATTGTCTTCTGCGTACGTATTCATCTACTCTAAGAAGATTTACGAAAATTTTGCTTTATCCGACAAAGCTTGTGTAAGAATATATTATGGGCATACACTTTTGTAATAATTATTGTATCTTGCGATAAATACATATGTACTCACATGAAGAAACAGAATGCATACCGGCATCTCGTAATGTAATGTTGACGAGTTAACATGCCGTCATGTGATTGGTGGATATGAATAAGCTCATACTCCCTCCACCATTTTAAATGGCAGAACAAAATCAACTATGTGTTTCAACCACGCAAGTTCTCTTTTCTTAAATTAGTAAAATAGCGCTCTATTAAGAAGATTTAGTGGTACACCCTCGAAGTGGTTGTGAAGTATTGCTATCAGATCATATTTATAAATAAACGCTTTGCGAGCACGCACTTCTAAAACTATCCCACATACCTTTCGGTAAACTGGACGTTGCACTCTTTGTCCCAGTCTAACGTCTTGGGTAACAATTTTATAATTGTATTGGATCTTTATATTGAGTCTACTTGTGCTCAAATTGTTACTCTAGAAAAAAAAAATATAGGAAAATATTCAATAGATTAGCTTTAAGAAAGATCCAATATCAATATAGCCTTGTAGCACGATACAAAAGCTTGGTCCAAAAGGTGCACCTCTAGCCAAACGAATAGTATAAGTGATTGCGTTAGAGAGTCGACTTCACAAAGTGTAAAAGTTTCAGTACGAAATTGACACAAAAAACTGGAGAAAAGTCTTCACTATACGCCGTCCAAACGAAATAAGAACGACCAAACTACATGAGACAAATTACATGCCAATTAAAATTGAACCTTATGATTATAAAACTATGTCTTCAATTAACTCTTTATCAATTGGAAGAATCGACAGTGTCAAGTTACTTTTTGAGTTGTTGTGGGCGTGGTCATATAAAACAGTTGATTGTATTAAAGTGACCTAAGTGCCCACACAGTGGTTTCAAAATAACCTTCTTAGTATGTATATCTAATATTGACTCAAAAAGTAGAATAAAAAGAGTCTGAAATATTACCTACTAGTTACTGTCAATATTCAACACAGTCAAAATAAATATTGTTACTTACTACTCCACAACCTAAAATATGATTCTTCTTAAGAGCCTATCATTATAGGAGACATCATTGCAATATTATAGCAGTAAATATTATTGCAAAAATAAGTAGGTACTGAAGGGCGTACGTTATTTGAAAATAAACCTTAAACTTCACTGCGTAACGAGATAGAGAAGTGGTTAATTATCTTCTGCTTCTTTGTTCTTGTTCGTCTTCTTTACGGTGCAAGCGTTTTTCTAATCTGTAAAATAGAACAAATCATTGTTAATTTAAAGTTATAAATAATCCTATGGACTTAAAAAAGCTTTTGTAAAAAAATATGAAGTCCATTTATATAAATCCCAAGAAAATCAAAATACTTACAATAATTGTTTGAAATTCCAAACGATCACTAACTATAGTTTAAAGCTCCAATTCTTTACTTCTTTAATTCTTCTTGTATCTCCTGTAGTTCTTACAGAATAGTGGCGTTGTGTTTTGGATACAATAAATGGATCCAAAATAGAATCCACGATTTTTCAGATTCAAAATGTATGCGCACTAAATTTGCACTAACAATAAAAATGTCTGTAAATATAAAACCACTTAATTTTGGTTTTGTACTATCTTGGAATTAATCCCTTTTTTTTAAGAACAGGAGATCTTACTCCCTCTGAAACTTTCACAAGACTATGCTTATTGTCTTGAAGACGTTTCCTTTTATCGGTAATATAATATTGCGTAATTTATTTAATTATTATTTTATTACACAATTGTTGCGTGCAATAATTCTACTAAAATGATGTAATTAGTATAAGTATGGTCGTATGGTATAGTAGGCTAATATCCCTCCAAATGTATGGAGGAGACCCGTGCCCAGCAGTGGGACGTTTATGGGTTGAGATGATGATGATGATGATGTAATTATCATTGTTACACTATTGAGGAGATTAAAATGATCCCTTAAAGAATAAATCTTTAAGGGATCATTTTAATCTCCTTCTCTAATTTTAGAAGGGTTTTTATAGATAAGGCACCATATTTAGTAGTAAGCAAACAGCGCGACTTGGGAGGACCTTCTTACAGAAAACCATAGGCTATACCGGTGCAGTTGTGTTCCTGAGTGTGATAGGTCTCCAGCGCTCATTTAGAAATGCATTTTCAACAAAACGGTTTTCAATCCCAGGGATAAAACCCTAAACCTAAAAAAGCTTGTGTGAGCGCTTAAGTCATTTATATAATAATCTTATTATAATATTACCACGCCCACAATTTCATGGCTGTGGGTCAAAGTGTTGATCGTTTAAAAAGAGTGACGTGACATATTTTCCAGTTGATATCTAGCAAAAAGAAGCCGTATTTTATATTCACAAGGGTTTATTTTAATTTGCATGTTGTTAGTCGTATGTGGATTATTCGTTTTTGTTTTGCTATAGTGAAGACTTTAAAGTGCTATACAATCGAGTAAGCCTGATTCGAAACCTCCACCTTACAGAAGACGACAGCCAACTTACTGCACACAGTGATGTCATTGTGTTCCTGTGTGTGAATACTGGTTTTCCATGCCCATTTAGATATAATTTAGATATACACTGACGTCAGCAGTGTGCAGCGAGTCTATATAAAATGTATGACAACTACAAGAAATAGGTCGGTGATAATAACTTCACTATGTTTTGACTCATGTCAGATGGACAATTTTTTTATATTTTTTTTTATACTACCAAGGCAAACAAGCATACGGCCCGCCTGATGGTAAGCAGTTACCGTAGCCTATGGACGTTTGCAACACCAGGGGTGTCACTCACGCGTTGCCAACCCTGTAAATACCCTATAAATTAAAAATGTATGTAGTAATAATGATATTTTGGTTTTTCTTTTTTTGGGTTTATAATCTCAACTAAAAAACGTTTACTAATGCCTCCCTGAAGCCTTTCTATTCGGTCCGAGCTGACCTTATCTATAGTCTGTCCGCAACCTTTACCAGATCATCCGTTTTTTTTTTTTTTTATACTACCAAGGTGGCAAACAAGCATACGGCCCGCCTGATGGTAAGCAGTTACCGTAGCCTATGGACGTTTGCAACACCAGAGGTGTCACTCACGCGTTGCCAACCCTTTAAAAACCTTATAACTCCTTTCTTGAAGAACCCCATGCTATAGTCTCTTGGGAAAACCTGGGCAGGGAGCTCATTCCACAACCTTATCGTACGTGGTAAGAAATTCCTCTGGAATAAAGAATTATTAATTATTTCTCCGTTTACCTACCTTATAATAATAATTTAAAAGGAGTTATAAGGTTTTTAAAAGGTCGGCAACGCGTGAGTGACACCCCTGGTGATGCAAACGTCCATAGGCTACGGTAACTGCTTACCATCAGGCGGGCCGTATGCTTGTTTGCCACCTTGGTAGTATAAAAAAAAAAATCGTGTCGCATAAACACAGAGATAAATACCTTATAGACTAGCATACATATAAACATACAATTTATGTTAGTATAATAGTTAAATAACTATGTTAGTAATGCTTCACTTGCACTTTAAGTCTTTGTGCGTTCGGGTGGTACTTGTCCGGGGAAGCGACGGAACACCACGCCCCCTTATTGAACATTATGTCTTCCAGTCTTTTTAGGGATACATTCCCCTAAAAAGGATTTTAGCCTCATTCTTATAATATTGCAAAAATAATTAAATCAATAAGTGATTAATCACGAAAGTTTCGTTTAGGTATTTAGTTAGTAATATATATTGCTTGGAAATTGCGTCATTAGTGTCGTTTTTATGTTGCAATATTTGATATAGTAATTGTTGGTTGACCAAAATAAATAAGTAGCAATATGTTTGTCTTTAGATAGAGGAGAGGAGACCCGTGCCCAGCAGTAGGACATATATGGGTCGCTATTAATAAAATTTGTTTGTTAACGCGAAGGAAAATATCGTGAGAAAACTCACATGTCTCAGAAGAAATTCTAACGACATGTCTGATTCACCAACCCACAACGCCTTAAGTATGAACTAAGGCTTTAGGCCTTAATTCACACACTCCCTCTAATTAGTATAAAAATCAAATTATCTGTATTGATATGACGTAAAATGGGTGTTAGTAGAAATATACATAAAATATTTAAGAGAGGTAGGGCACCACACTCGCTAGCAAGCCCATCTACGGAAGGACCTTCACCTTACAGAAGACCACAGCCCAATAACTACACTAAGCAGTGTAGTTGTGTTCCTGTGTGTAAGTACTGGACTCCAGCGCTTATTTAGGGATGCGTTTTGAAAGAAACGTATTCCTATCCTAGGATTATTTCTATCTTAAAGCCCTGATGTATGCAACCCCAGTAGTATAAAAAAAATATATATATACACTTCTTACGTCATAACTATTTTGTTATTTTTGCAATATTAAGGGGGTTAGGTTTATTTTGTTTGTAACTTTGTGGGTTTGTCTCTCATATCAGTAAAGTTTTAAAAAAAAATTGCACTCCGGGCGTGCCGACAGAAGTGAAAGCACTAGGCAAAACAGTTGTTCTTAAATTCTTTATCGTACACAGTAACAAAGAGACAAATAGAGAGCTTGTTCTCTAGTGTGGGCGTTGTTTTTTTTTTAATTTGTGGATCATAAATTTTAGTAGTTTTTCAGTAACAAAGAGACAAATACATATATAACATGTACAAAGGCGAGCTTAACTCAAGATTGAGTTTTCTACCAGCAAACCGATCGGTTATCGCTACAAAAAAAATGTTTGCAGCGATAACCGACATCCACGTGGTCGGAGCCGCGGGCAACAGCTAGTAATCAAACAAAACTCGTGAACGATACCTATGCTTAAAAGGTATGTTTAGATTGCGATAACTGTTTAACATCAGGCGGGCCGTATGCTTGTTTGCCACCCAAGTAGCATAAAAAAAGCTAGACATCAACCATAAATATTTGATCTGATTCTGGGTGTTCTTTTTGTCTGTTAATTGTAGATATATTTGTAAAATTCATTCACATTCGTTAACATATACAATTAAAATAGCATGCATTATCATACTAATTTTATAGATAAGAAAGAATGTATGAATGTTGTTACTTCATCTCTCCAAAACAGCTAAACGAATATGGGTGCAATTTGGCGCAGGTACAAAATCCTTACTAATATTATAAATGTGAAAGTTTGTGAGTATGGATGGATGGATGTTTGTTACTCTTTCACGTAAAAAACTACTGAACGGATCAGGATGAAATTTGGCACAGATATAGATTATGGTCTGGCATAATACATAGGCTGTTTTTCACAGCGATAACCGACATCCACGCGGGCGGAGCCGCGGGCAACAGCTAGTATAGTCTAAAATAGCAAATACCCTTCATCCACAAAAAAAAATACCGCTCCAGTGCGATTGTACGCGCGGTTGGAAATACGTAATAATATATACATATTGATCATTATTATCAGTAGATACTATTATTGCTGTCTCCTCATTTTCATCATTTCAGTCGAACAATTTCCACTGCTAAACATATCGCACCCACAGTGGAACAATTACCTAAAACCTAAGTTGAACAGTGATTGTTTTGCAATTTATGTTTTATTCTTAACAGCTAAAGTTCAAAATTGCCCAACGACATTTCTCAAGTGACACCAGTATTCTACTAAGGATGCAATATATATTTTTTCCCGAACTTCCATTTTTAAATTTCCCATACTTGGGAACTGGCCTTGTATAGTAGAGGCCGCTACATAAAGATTAGTTTTTAGGAATGTATGAATTTGTGTGAAATATCTTTTTATTTGTAGGTTTAGTCTAATTGGACACTATTACCAAATTCCACAGAAATATATACAATGGTTTTCTTAAAATACTTATCTTTATATATCTTTGTTTAGCTAACTCCGTTGTATACAACTAACGGGCACAAGGTACAACCAGTCTCGAAACAACTATTTGACTGCCTTGGCCAGTCTTGGTGGTCGAGCGTTCGATTCTCACACAGGACAAAACTTTGTGTGACCTACAAAGGGTTGTTTTGGAGTTTGTCCCTCGCGACACAGAGCTTGTTCTCTAGTGTGGGCGTTGTTTTTTTTTAAATTTGTGGGTCATAAATTATAATCAAAGACTAAACAACATAGACTCTCCTATCTTATCATTTTCGTTTCCTTTTATCGGTAATAGGTATAATATTGCGCAATTTATTTAATTAATAAACAATTGTTGCGTGCAATTATGCTACTAAAGTGATGTAATTGTCAATGTTAAACTATTTTAATTTTCAGAGATCATATTTTCATAATTTCAAATGAGTTTGTGTTCTTGCAAGCAAGCAAGCCCATTATAGGAAAAAACTACACCATATAGAAGGCCAACTTACTTTCATTTTAAAAGTGTGCCGATTAGTGGCCATCCTGACTTCACGAGGAAGCGCATTCCAGAGCAGAACAGATTGAACAAAGAAAGAAGAATGCACTAAGTTAGTGGTATGAGAGGGACACGCAAGAAGAAGATTATTAGACGAACGAAGTTTTTTTTCATGTACTGAGCATAGGTATTGGAAGTAGGAAGTTAAGTAACTAGGGGGGGTAGGAGAATGAAGGAATTAACTACACACAATGGTGTAGTTTTGTTGCTGTACATTATTGTGGTACCTATTTACATCTTAAGTGCTTATCTAGAATAGATAGTTTAGATAGAAATAGAAATGCGTTTTTTGATAAATGTTTTCTAATCAGTGTTACAAGGGACACCCACTCATAAAACCCTGGTGTTAACGAATATATAAGTCAGCAACATGCGACTGATGCTCCAGGTATTGCAAGTGTCCATAGATAAGACGTTTGCCGTGCTGATTTGTCACAGAATCAATCTCGTTGTACGGACTATGTATAATAACGTTCTTTTATATTCTAAAAAAGACAACTCGTGCACTAGAGAACAAGCCGTGTTACAGGGGACTTTACAAATATACAATTAACGGACACAAAATAGACCCAGATTCGGGACAGTCACTGTGTGTTGATCGAACCCACATCACGCCGCGTGGTAAATGGCGATCTGCTCAAATATCCTCTTAACCGAATTTCGCATCTGTGTGGGATATATCAAGAAAGAAGTTATAAAAGGTTTTTAAAGGGTCGGCAACGCGCGAGTAATACACTTGGTATTGCAAGAGTCCATAGGCTACGGTAACCGCTTACCATCAGGCAGGCCGTATGCTTGTTTGCCTCCATGGAAGTATAAAAAAAACAGTCGAATTTCGACCACCTGGTGACCTAATCATAAAAACATTGCGAATCATTTTATCATTGTGCATAATAGTTGCGTTATTGTTCTTATCACTTCTGTCTACTAAGTTATCTTATTAGGTGTTAATTGTAACTGATAACACAATTGTGTAATTTAGTCACTGATATCCTTATTTAATCTATTGAATGGCCTGTTTGTGTAGTGGTTAGTGACCCTGAATGCTACGCCGGAGGTCATGGGCTCGATTCCCACACGAGACAAAACTTTTTTTGATCCATAAATGTTTTATCCGAGTCTGGGAGGGATTTGTGTAAGTTAATTATTTTATCTTGTTCTTTATCTTTTTTAAAGACAACTCCCGCGCTAGAGAACAAGCTCTGTGTTGCGGGGGAATTTACAAACATACAATAAACGGACACAAATTACTCCCAGACTTGGAACAACCCTTTGTGGGTCACACTAAGTTTTGTCCTGTGTGGGAATTAAATTCACAACCTCTTGCACAGAAGGCGCATACTGCGGCCACTAGACTAACGAGGCAGTCAAATTAATAAAAAAAAATGTTTTTAAAGTCCTCAGCGAAGCAGGTATTGTTACCTAGTACGGGGGTTTTTTTTAATTTATTTTTTTATACTACCAAGGTGGCAAACAAGCATACGGCCCGCCTGATGGTAAGCAGTTACCGTAGCCTATGGACGTTTGCAACTCCAGGGGTGTCACACACGCGTTGCCGACCCTTTAAAAACCTTATAACTCCTTTCTTGAAGAACCCCATGCTATAGTCTCTTGGGAAAACCTCGGCAGGGAACTTATTCCACAATCTTATCGTAAGTGGTAAAAAATTTCTCTGGAATCTTACGGTACGGCATGTTTTGGTTGTCTTTAAAACAACAGACCGTATATAATAACTTTTTTTTAAATAAAACTCAGTAGGTATATTGAACTAGGCCTCAATTCTGCTAATTTACGGAAGGCTCAATTGAAACTGAATTGATCCTCAATTGAATCGTAGTAGCATCTTTGTTATTCAAATTTAAAACCAATAATTGGAAAACCATTGGTCTTAAATTATTTAGCAGAATACCAATAATGTAATACCAAAAATGCTTATCATTTAAGACCAATGGTTTTCCAACTATTGGTCTTAAATTGATTAGCAGAATACCAAAAATGTTACTGAGATTCAATTTAAATTCAATTGAGCCATCTGTAAATTAGCAGAATTGGGGCCCTGGATGATGACTGAATTGGATTTGACGTAAGATTACGACACTTATCTTCTATTCGATTCGACTACCGTTTACCCCACTTGTCTAGAGGGGCTAGTATTACAAGGGTCCATAGGCTACGGAAACTGCTTACCATCAAGCGGGCGAATCAATTATAGAATAGAAAGCCAATTGCCCTTGACGTAAGTTTACGACACCATATCGTAAACTTATGTCAAATCCCATACATTTGTTTTCTCTTCTATTCGATTCAGCTACCGTTTACTCCACTTGGCTACAGGGGCTAGTATTACAAGGGTCCATAGGCTACGGAAACTGCTCACCATCAAACAAGTGGCACTTGACGTAAGTTTACGACACCATATCGTAAACTTATGTCAAATCCCATACATTTGCTTTCTATTCTATTCGTTTCGACTACCCGTTATGCCACTTGTCTAGACGGGCAGAGGTATCAATATTTTTAACACCAGGAAAACTCCATCACAAATATTTATTATTAATATTTGTATTAATATCTAAACTCTTTTAATATTAGAAAGGAAACCCAGGTACAGGTCTCCAGTGCTCATTTAGGGATGCGTTTTGAAAGAAACAGTTATTCCTAACCTAGGGATACTACCATCTTAAATCCCTGGTGTATAAAAATGGATTGGCAACACGCAAATGATACCTCCGGTATTGCAAGCGTCCATAGGCTTCAGTAACTGCTTAACATTAAGCGGGCCGTATGCTTGCCACCCAAGTAGTATAAAAAAACCCTTTCCTCTATCAAGAGAGCTGAGAGGCCCACTGTTGGGCACTTGAAGTATTAATAAATAAAGGCATGTCTGATCCACCAACCCGTATTAGGCCAGCCTGTGTTGATGATATATAAACTATCTACCAAGCTACCAAGGGCGCGGTAACCCCATAGATTGGTGACCGCATAGTGGTATTTCATCTGAGCATCTCCGTGCTTCGGGGGCACGTTAAAAGTCGGTCCCGGTGCTCCATCGGCCGTCGGTCCTTCCGCAGATGTGACCAGCCCATTGCCACTTCAGCTTGCAAAGTCTGTAGCTATGTCGGTAACTTTGGTTCCTAGTCGGATTACCTCGTTGCGAATTTTATCCTTCAAAGAAACGCCGAGCATAGCTCGCTCCATAGCCCGCTGTGCGACTTTCAGTTTGTGGACTAGTCCCACTGTGATAATCCACGTCTCGGCCCCGTATGTCATAACAAGTAGGACGCATTGGTTGAAAACTTTCGTCTTTAGGCATTGCGGTAAAGGTGAAGAGAAAAATACGGGTTATTATATATAGTTTAAAATAAATGCGGGTCGATATGGAAATAAAACAAAACAATTAACGAAATTGTATATTAATTTAAATTCTCTTTTTGTTTGTTTGGTCCACCGGTCCAGGTGCAGTCTTTCGATATACCCTGTAGATCTCGTTGAATTAAGCACCACCTGACAACAATGTCAGCAATACCTGCAACAATAAAAAAAAATTGATACGTAAGAAATAATACTACTTAACTTTCTTTCAAGGTAAATATAAAAAAATATTGATTAGAGGCAAAAACCAAGAAAATCAACATAAAAAGAGTAAAAGAAGTTTTTTTTTTTTATACTACTTGGGTGGCAAACAAGCATACGGCCCGCCTGATGTTAAGCAGTATCCGTAGCCTATAGACGTTTGCATTACCAGAGGTATCACTTGCGTATTGCCAACCCATTTTTTTACACCAGGGCTTTAAGATGGAAGTAACCCTGGGATAGGAATACGTTTGTTTCAAAACGCATTCCTAAATGAGCGCTGGAGACCTGTAATCACACACAGGAACACAACTACACCGCTGTGTGTAGTCATTTATTTGGCTGTGGTCTTCTGTAAGGTGGAGGTCCTACCTCTCTTAAAATAATAAGTTATGATATCGATTTGCTTAAAACAACGACAATATATACATATGTATATTCTGTACGTGTATTTGTAAGATGATCCAATTTTTATTATTGAAATAAAAAAAGTTTTTTATTTAACACTATTTCTAAATCAAGAAAATTAATTGAGGCAATAGATTGAGTTAAAAATATTTTAAAGATGCTTCTGTAGTAAATTATTAAAATTGGAAATTAAAGTGATAAAACTTAATAAATTAATTTACCCTCTTAAACGGCTGGTCCGATTTGGATGAAATGTTGTGTGTTCATACGGCAATGGAGTTAGTGCTGTACAGGGTCTTTTTTAAGAAAACCATTGTATATATTTCTGTTGGTAACAGTGTACAATTAGACGAAAACTACAGATACAAACATATTTGACACAATTTCACACATTGGTTTCCTAAAAAACTTATCAGTTATCTCCTTTGCTCACCGTAAATTTTAATGGGTTTCTGGATGGTTTGAAAACACAATTGGACCCGGTAGGTGGCGCTGCTATCGATATGTCAATGTGGCACTAATTATCCGGGCAGAACGACGTCTGCCGGCTCCACTAGTAATATACGAGTATACTCACTCATCATTGGTAGGTACTCTCCTCCCCCTTAACGTCGCACTGTCAATAGGGTAGTTCTACTGCTCGAGGCGTCGGTACCCACTGTAAAAAAAGAACATACACATATTAACATATTATTACTAAGTAGGGGTCGCCCGCGACTTCGTCCGCGTGGTAATTTGGAATATTTCCCCGATTTGCAACATATCTCGCTACTGCTCCGCTTCTATTATAGCGTGATGTTATATAGCCTATAGCCTTCCTAGATAAATGCACTATACAATAAAAATAGTTTTTTTTAATCGAACCAGTGCTTTCTGAGATTAGCGCGTTCAACCAAACAAACTCTTCAGCTTTATAATATTAGTTACTAATATTATCTTTGACAAGGAGGTCTCCATACTAAATTGGGGACCTGTTAATGTCCCTTATACTTCCAATTTTTAATATAAATGTTATATAGGTACACACATGGGCAGAGCCAACTGACCAAGCTGAAGACTGAGGACGGCAGAATCATATCGTCCAGGCCTGAGCTGATGGAAGAGATCGAAACGTTTTACGGGCAGCTATACACGACAACACGGTCACCTGTTAGCTCTTCGACAGACGATCCAAGAGCTAAGTTGTCCCGACACTATACCGACGATATCCCGGTCGTCAGCCTAGACGAGATTAGTATGGCTCTGAAACATCTCAAAAACAAAAAGCACCGGGTGAAGACGAAATCACAAGCGAACTGCTGAAAGCAGGTGGAATACCGGTGCTGAAAGCACTTCAAAAGCTATTTGATTCCGTCATACTCGCGGGAAAGACGCCGCAGGCGTGGCACAGGAGTAGGGTGGTGCTGTTCTTCAAAAAGGGCGACAAAACCCTATTGAAGAATTCAAACCCATCTCACTCCTGAGCCATGTCTACAAGCTGTTTTCAAGAGTCATTACGAATCGTCTCGCGTGTAGGTTTGACGACTTCCAGCCTCCCGAACAAGCCGGTTTCCGAAAAGGCTTTAGTACCATAGATACACCACATACATACGCTGCGGCAGGTTATACAGAAGACCGAAGAGCATCCAGAGAGAGAGAGAGAGAGAGACCAGCCTCTATGTTTAGCGTTTGTGGACTATGAGAAAGCCTTCGATTCGATCGAGACTTGGGCTGTGCTACGGTCTCGCCAACGGTGCCAAATTGACACTCGGTACGTCGAAGTGTTGAAGTGTTTGTATGAAAACGCCACCATGTTAGTCCGTTTCCAAGATCAGTGCTCGAAGCCTATCCGATTGCAGCGGGGTGTGAGACAGGGAGACGTTATATCTCCGAAACTGTTTACCGCTGCATTGGAAGATGCTTTCAAGCTTCTGGATTGGAATGGACTCGGCATCAACATCATCGGCGAGTACATCACCCACCTTCGATTTGCCGACGATATTGTGGTCATGGCTGAGACCTTGGAAGACCTTGGCGCTATGCTTGATGGCCTTAGTAGAGTCTCCCTACAAGTGGGTCTTAAAATGAACATGGACAAGACCAAGATTATGGCAAATGTCCATGTCGCACCTACCTCTGTCACAATTGGAGGCTCTACACTCGAAGTTGTTGACGAGTATGTTTACCTGGGACATACAGTCCAGTTAGGTAGGTCCAACTTCGAGAAAGAGGTCACTCGTAGAATCCGACTCGGCTTGGCAGCGTTTGGGAAGCTACGTCATATCTTCTCGTCCCAAATACCGCAGTGTCTCAAGACGAAAGTCTTTGACCAGTGTGTGTTGCCAGTGATGACCTATGGATCTGAGACATGGTCGTTCACTATGGGCCTCATACGAAGGCTCAAGGTCACCCAAAGAGCAATGGAGAGAGCTATGAATCAGAAATGAGGAGATCCGTAGGAGAACCAAAGTGACCGACATAGCTCGAAGAATTGCCTCAATTAAGTGGCAATGGGCAGGGCACATAGCTCGCAGAACCGATGGCCGTTGGGGCAGAAAGGTTCTAGAGTGGCGACCACGAACTGGAAGACGCAGCGTGGGCAGGCCTCCAACAAGGTGGACCGACGACCTGGTAAGGGTCGCGGGCAACCGATGGACAAGGTCAGCTCAGGACCGAATGATGTGGAAGACCTTGGGGGAGGCCTATGTCCAGCAGTGGACGTCTTGTGGCTGAGATGATGATAGGTACACACGGCAACGGAGATGGCTGTACTGGGCATGGATTACTTTTATAATAAAATTGTTGAATATGGTAACAGTGTACAATTAGACTAAACCTACAGAAAAAAAAAATACCAACCCATATATGTCCCACTGCTGGGCACGGGTCTCCTCTCTCAAGAGAGAGAGAGAGAGGAGTTAGACCTCTATTCATACACGCTGGCATAATGCGGGTTGGCGAATCAGACATGTCTTAAGAATTTTTTCTAAGACTTGTGGGTTTTCTCACGATGTTTTCCTTCACCGTTAGCAGATGGCGAATCATTTGATTAGTACATATAAACTCCACAAAGTGAAATTTACATTGGTTCTACCCGGGATCGAACTCGCACCTCTTGCGTGCAAGTCGGTTACTTTCCCGCTCGGCCACCACCGCTTTATAAAATATATATTTGACACAAATTCATACATTTTCTAAGAAACGAATCTTCATTTAGCGGCCCTACCCCTCTAGACAAGTGGCATAAACGGTAGACTAATCGAAAAATCAAAAAAGCAAATGTATGGGATTTTACGTAAGTTTACGTTGTAATGTCGCAAACTTACGTTAAATCCCATACTTTTTGACTTTTCGATTCGACTACCGTTTATGCCACTTGTCTGGAAGGTCTGTACAGCCATCTCCGTTGCTCACTGTACTCACTTTTGGGATACTCTTGCCATCTCAACTCTCAATAGGTTCGTAGTAGCTCGAGACAGTGGTACCTAAAACACACACACACATGGTAACAAAAAAATGTGGCAAGGAAGTCTCCGTACTAGGTTGAGGACCGTAATAGTTTATGTTCAGAACTCCTGGGTCTTCATCATAGTATAAAGATTTCCATCTTAAATATATAAATAGAAATTTAAAAACTATTTACTTATTTTTTAAATTAGTATCTACAATTACAAAGTAACATTACAAAATGTAATAATTTAATTATTATATAGTCGTTAATATGTTAACTTACTTACTAGAGATTATTTAGTTAGTTGTAAAAGGCTAAATAAGCTCTAGTAAGTAAGTTACTTTATATGATTAATTGGATAAAATTGTATTCCTGGTATTTTTTTATTAAAAGTGAATGGTAAAATAATTAAAATTAAAATAGATATAATTAAGGCAATTACACCTCCCAATTCATTAGGAATTGATCGGAGAATTGCGTAAGCAAATAAAAAATATCATTCTGGTTGAATATGTACTGGTGTTACTAATGGATTAGCAGGAATAAAATTATCAGGGTCTCCTTTTTAATGTTAAGTAGCTTGTTTTATAAAGCTTCTAACGACATAAGCATTTATATACAGCTCGTATTAAAAATTTCGATATATCGTCATTTTAAGCACACGCACTAATTCGCGCGAGACCACCCAGAAGACCACTCCACAGATGCGCAAAATTGCGCAATATGGCCGCCACAGTGAAAGGGGTTAGCAGTTACCGCTGCCTATAGATGCTTGCAATACCAGAAGCATTACATTTTATTGAAAGGAAAACGATATTTTTAAACCGTTTTCTTTATACGAGCCGTACTTTGACGTTTACACGTGACTCTTTCGAGTGAAGAAGGGGTACGGTACGCTATATATCTATCTATCACTCTCTTTCTTGCTTGAAAGACTCACCTTTTTTCCCCTGAAAAACTACAGAATGGTACTATTGTTCATAACCAAAAAGATGTCGCAAAGTTTATACTTTGGGATATCTTTCGTCAGTAAATACTGCAACCTCAATTTATTTTGTTTTAAGGCAAATTCGTACGAATACAATTTATATATATATATATATCCTGACCGTATTCGGCCACAGCGACTGGCTACTAACTATTGAGAGCCTCGTTGATGTGCTCTCATATGACTGACGTAACCGATCTTTGCAACGCATGTACGACCACATACGCTACAGGTCAGTACCCCTCCGACATAGTTATAGTGTATGGCCTCGGGTATTCGGGCCTTGAGCTCGTCTCGTTTAGCATTGAGCTCTACTATTCGTTTTGTCTCAAACTCGGCCACCTTGGTGTTTATGGTGTGCCTCCACCGTGGTCGGTCTGCCGCCATTGCCTCCCATTGTGACGGTTCTATGTCACATTTTTTCATGTGTCGCTTAAGCACGTCTTTGTACCGCAGGAATTGGCCACCGTGTTTCCGTTTGCCACCCTGCAGCTCAGAGTAAAAGATGCGCTTAGCCATTCTGTCATCAGACATTCGGGAGACATGGCCACACCACTGAAGCTGCCGTTTTATTAGATAAGACTCGATTCCACCTATATTTGCCCGCCGTAGAACTTCCGTGTTCCGAACACGGTCCGACCAATGTATATTCATAATGTCGCGAAGGCATTTGAGGTGAAATCTATCTAATGTGCGGATATGCTTGCGGTAAAGGCACCACGTTTCAGATCCATACAAGAGGTTCGGTATAACGATCGCCTTGTATACATCTACTTTTGTAGAGAGCTTTACGTCGTGTGAACGGAACACCCTGATACGAAGTCTACCAAAGGCTGCAGCAGCTGCTCCGATTCTGCTGTTGACTTCATTATCAAGGAGGCACCTCGATGTTACGGTGCTCCCCAGATACCTGAATCTATCTACCTGCTTAAGTGAGACGTCAGCGAGTTTAATGTCAGCTGGGGCACTATTCAACGTTTGGGCCATCACTTCGGTCTTTCTTACGTTGATTTTTAAGCCAAATCTGCGACATGACTCATCAAGTCTCGACATAAGTGTTTGTAGACTCTCTGAGGATTCCGCTACAAAACATAAATCATCCGCATACATTATCTCCGTAATAGTCGCGTGAGACACCTTGGTGCGAGCTTTAAGTCTCGATAGGTTGAAGACTCCACCACCATTGGTACGGAATACAATTTATAGGTAGACTAGAGCATGAGTATATGATAATAATTTATTTGCATAAAAATGTGATACAATTAGGTGTTATAATAACTTAAGAAAAACAATATATCAGCTTGATTATACAATGCCTGAACTAGGTTAAACCTGTGTTTCCGGCCATCACTTTAAGGTCACGAGGTACACATACGCTCTGCCTAGTTTAGGATCAGATATATAATTATATTCTAAACAAATGAAAATGTGTCGGCCATATTGCTTTTCAATAGTTTACACTTTCTACACATAGAACACTGCCATTGGCTTATTTACGTGATGTAATTTAATCATCATCGTCATCAGCCTATCACAGCCCACTGCTGAAGAAGGGCCTCTCCAAGAGTAACTTTAAACATGTGAGTAAGTAGGTGTTCCTAAACGTAACATCCTGTATTTCGTTTACTGTTACTGCATGCTCATTTTTGGCCGAGGCGTTTTGTATAGCCTGTAATCTTCCTAAGCAATTAAGCTATCAAATGAAATTCGACTGCCTCGGTGGTCCAATGGCCGCAGTATGCGCCTGCTGTGCACGAGGTTGTGGGTTTGATTCCCCCACAGGACAAAACCCACAAAGAATTGTTCTGAGTCTGGGTGTAATTTGTGTCCGTTAATTGTATGTTTGTAAAGTCCCCCGCGACACAAAGCGTGTTCTCTAGTGCGGGAGTTGTCTTTAATAAAAAATGGTAAAATATTTTCTTAAATACTTTATGTAGTATTAATAAGCAAAGGAAACTCTTCAGAAGCTTTATTCTCAGTATAAATTGAAGAGAAACCAAAGTCTGTATGAAAATTCTCTCTACATGACAAAAAACGGGACTGATACCGAATACCTATCTCATAAAGTCCGCCTTTGTACATCTTACTCAAGTACTACTATAAATGATATGAATATGAATACTATGTAAAGATCTAATAAGATCTTATAAACAACGCAACGGGATTTGATACGGTTCTCATAATCATTTAGATGTTTTTTTCCGAAAGGTTTATACATGCATATTCTTTTTTTTTTTTTTTTTTTTAAAGACAACTCCCGCACTAGAGAACAAGCTCTGTGTCGCGGGGGACTTTACAAACATACAATTAACGGACACAAATAACACCCAGACTCAGAACAATTCTTTGTGGGTCACACAAAGTTTTGTCCTGTGTGGGAATCGAACCCACAACCTCATGCACAGCAGGCGCATACTGCGGCCACTGGACCACCGAGGCAGTCAAAAAAATAATATAATATAAAAATAATAATATATGCATGTAATAAAAAAACCTAAGTGTAGTGAGTGCGGGTTGCTAGTTTTAGTGTAATTTGGTGAAGTAAAACTGATGAAGAAGACCACAGTTGACCATCTGAACTTCTCAATAATAAGTATTTTACTGATGGCGATTAGATAAGTTTCGGTTATTGTTGCTAAGCAACTATTAATAAGAAATAATGACGTGAATTAATTGAGCGCGGATTGCACAGATTAAATATAGCTTTTAATACCTACTTGACCTGTGTTCAGCCCGACGCTCAGTCGATTTTATTCGATTGTAACAAACAAATATTTGAAAATTTTACAACTTGCCGTACTGAAGTCGTTTTTTTTTTGTTAAAATTATATAATGTAGAAAGAATATAATAGAATAGAAAACTCTTTATTATACACCAATTACATTTTGATAGAAACATTCTTTGCTTTGGTAACCAGGTTATTTTCATACCACAGTATAAAAAACTCTTTCATACTGTCTTAGTTTGACTTAACATGATTTAGAAAGAAGAATAAGAAGCAAATATGACATTAGCCTTATTTCGTAAGAATTTTGTTGCAGATAATTGGAGAAGTAGCACGTTGACTTCTACTAACTCTTCAGGCACTTGACTTTTCCCATCATCTTTTTATATCTGTAAAAGAAAATAATCATTAAAATTTACTATAATATAATATTGTCCTTCTAATCTAGTTCTAAATAGAAGTGCACTATTTATTACCTTACTCTCACAGTCCGATGACGTCGAACTGATACGACCCGAGAGAGATTAGGCGTAGGCTTTACGTGCTTTCCGAAGCACGGAGGTGCAAACACCACCAATTTCCAAACTTCGGGCATCCATTGTAAATTAATTGACAGACAAACTCAATACCAATTTTTTTAAATACTACTTGGGTGGCAAACAAGCATACGGCCCGCTTGATGTTAAGCAGTTACCGTAGCCTATGGATGTCCGCAATACCAGAGATATCACTTCCGTGTTGCCAACCAATTTTATTACACCAGGATTTAAAGATGGGAGAATCCCTGGGATAGGAAAACGTTTCTTCCAAAACGCATCCCTAAATCTGCACTGGAGACCTGTACTAACACACAGGAACACAGTTTCACCGCTGTGTGTAGTTATTTGGCTGTAGTCTTCTGTAAGGTGGAGGTCCTTCCAAAGTCGGGTTTGCTCGCTAGTATGGTGCCCTACCTCTCTTAAATTTTCGATTTCGATTGAATCGAACCCGAAACCTTGTGATTGTGATAGTAGTTGCACCCAATGACCACAAGACTATCGAGACAATATGTGTGCAAATCGGCAATGGTTCTACACGCTCTTAGTCGCTTATAATATATATATGTGGCGCTATTTATCATGCTAGTAGCAATATTACAACAACTACATAATAATAGCAACCCATATATTATGTTTACTGTTGGGCACGGGTCTCCTCTCCTCTATCAAGAGAGAGAGAGGGTTTTAGACCTCATTTACACACGCTGCTGACCTACTGCAGGTTTGTGAATCAGAAACGTCCTTACAATTTCTTCTAAGACATGTGGGTTTCCTAACGATATTTTTCTTCGCTGTTAGCAGATGGTTAATGAATTGATAAGTACATATAATAAATTCCAAAAAGTATAATTCACATTGGTACTGCCACCGGGGATCGAACTCGCACCTCTTGCGTGCAAGTCGATTACAATTCCTCTCGGCCACCACATCAGTTTGCAACTTGGTTACTATCAGAACAACATAGATGACACATAATCCTACTAATAATATAAACGCGAAAGTTTGTAAGTATGGATGGATGGATATTTGTTACTCTTTCACGTAAAAACTACTGAACGGATCTGGATGAAATTCGGCACAGAAATAGATTATGGTCTTTTTTTTTGTGTGTGTGTAGTTGTTAGCCTCAGATGGCTTTTACAACTATACGTCTGTCGGCGAGCGGAAGGCTCTCAACCGTAGATTATGGTCTGCAATAACACAGGCTACTTTTTACAGCGATAACCGACATCCACGCGGGCAGAGGCGCGGGCAACAGCTAGTACACTATCAACTTTAACAGATACTTTCTAGCGACACAGAGTTTCTCGACGTCATACGTGGCGCCGTCCGTCGTCGACCGTAGTGCCAGGGACGTTATCACTAGTGCACTCTAGTGACAGAGCAATATAAACGCCATTAAACGTGAGGTTCTCTTAGTAATCCCTGTCCACACATAGATGGCGTTGTTTTCAAAAGTTTATCAAATTTAAAATTTTGCTGACATCATCTTTCTGGTTTATTCATAATTTATGACCTTCATAAGTGTTTCTTTGTAACCTAAATTAATAAATGAATTTTGAATCATTTTAAATAAGTATTTTCAAACCTCTGGTTGAGATTTGACTTTTGGTGTCAATCGAATATTGGTAGTTTACAGTGAAAATCCCGTTATGTAATTTTAGGTGATTTTTTTAAATCATATTTCTGGAAAGTAATCCTCGAAACGAACAATCTGGCATAACGCAAACAGTCATAATAATACTTGTACGGCCATCTATGATACTAAGTGCGAACCTTGTAAGGAAAACTTCCTCATGCTAGTTCATCGGTGTAATTGCCGAGAGCGCTTCAAAACTTATTTATATTCACTAGAAAATAAGTGCCAGTGATTTTGGTTCATTATATTGTAAAACTATTTGAATGAAACACGTCAAAACATGTTTGAATTTCATTATAATTTATGTAGAAACAAAATTTTAAGAGAGCTTGCTCGCTAGTATGGTGTGTGATTACAGGTTTCCAGCCACAGAAATAGATCAATTTAGAGATGCGTTTTGAAAGAAACTTATTTCTATCCCAGGGAAACTTCATCTTAAAGCCCTGGTGTAAAAAATATAATTTATTAATTTATTTGGGTTTATCAACAGTTTTTACAATTTTACCTTTTTTATACTACACACGTGGCATACAAGCATACGGCCCGTCCGATGTTAAGCAGTTACCATAGCCTATGGACCCTTGCTATACCAATAGGTCACTTGCGTGTTTCCGACGCATTTTTTTACACCATGGCTGAAAGATGGAGTACACCTAGGATAAGAAAACGTTCTTCTTCTTTCGTAACGTTTTTGAATGTAGCGCCGGAGACCTGTACTGACACACAAAAATACAACTTCACCGCTGGTAAGGTGGACGTCCTTCCCCAGTCGGGTTTGCCCGCTAGTATGGTGCTCTACATCTTACAATGCCACTCTTAACCTTATTAAACTACATATTATAAGACTATCTGTACAACTCATTTGTGATTAACACAGCATGCTTAGTAAAGAAATACACATAATTGGACAACTAAAAATACTAAATAACGAAACTCTTTAAACTAACTTACTCTATTGTATATAATGTATTATACTAGGGTAGAGCCGACCCTATAAGGTAGGCTAATACCCCTCCAAGTGTATGGAGGAGACCTGTGCCCAGCAGTGGGACGTTTATGGGTTGAGATGAGAGAGGGACCGCCCTAGGAGAACATACAGATTTGCTAAAAAAGGGCCAAATAAGAAGTACCCAGAATCGACGTTCTTGCATGAAGAGGTTGATGAATGTAGAGGAGGCGGAGGAAGTATGTTTAGATCGAAGCTATTAGCATACCATAGTCTCTGCCTACTCCACTGGGAGACGGGCGTGATGATACTCGTACATATGTATTATATCTACTAAATTAGAATTTTGAGCAATTTGGTACTCAAATATTAGGATGCTGTTTAGAAGCTTTTTGCCACAAGATAATCAGCTGTTTCGACATATATATATTTTTTTTTTTTTTATACTACTTGGGTGGCAAACAAGCATACGGCCCGCCTGATGTTAAGCAGTATCCGTAGCCTATAGACGCTTGCATTACCAGAGGTATCACTTGCGTGTTGCCAACCCATTTTTTTACACCAGGGCTTTAAGATGGAAGTAACTATAGAAATAAGTTTCTTTCAAAACGCATTCCTAAATGAGCGCTGGAGACCTGTACTCACACACAGGAACACAACTACACCGCTGTGTGTAGTCATTTGGCTGTGGTCTTCTGTAAGGTGGAGGTCCTTCCCCAGTCGGGCTTGCTCGTCAGTATGGAGCCCTACCTCTCAACTTATTATGGTATCTACACAATCGTGGGATGGGATAATTAAAACCAAGGCAGGTTTTTAGGAAAGGTATGCGGGGGATCGTTGAGGGGTGTAATACGCCAAATCGAATGCCAAATAATCGAATATCAATTGATTGACGACCAAAATTGAACGTCTAAATACGCGAACGTTCATAATAGGTATCGAATAATTAATTTACATTTGTCTTAGTGCCGACATAAAACCTATCAATAGGTAGCACGGACAAATTCAATAGGTAGCACGGACAAATAATAGTATTTTATTAATATTTACTACTTGACTGCCTTGGTGGTCCAGTGGGTAAAGTATGTGCCTACTGTGCACGAGGTTGTGGGTTCGATTCCCACACAGGGACAAAACTTTGTGTGACCCACAAAGAGTTGTTCTGACTCTGGGTGTAATTTGTGTCCGTTAATTGTATGTTTGTAAAGTTTCCCGCAACACAGAGCTTGTTCTCTAGTGCGGGAGTTGTCTTTATAAAAAATAAAAAAAAATACGTATTAAGTTTGTATTAGTTTATTCAGTTATTTTATACTTTTGAGTATTTGAAGGCGGTTTTTTAAACGATGTTTTTTTTTGTTTTTTACTTTTTATTGTCTTTAATAGGTTGTTCTGTAAACTACAGTAGGATTTTTCTAGATCACATCAGGTATTCGTTGCTTTTTATTGTTTTTTTTTGTAGCTATGGGCAATTGGGCATGCCTACGAAATGATCCCAAGAAACGAACGTTAAAAAGGAATCGACTCCAAATAAATGCTGTTCGGAAATCTATTTCACGTTCTTGTGATAGGTACAGTGAAAGATTGTGAAGAAAGTTTGCTAGCTATGAAAAATTACGCCAAGAGACACAAACAGTATGAATCTAGACTCGCTAAAATTGAAAAACGTCTTGCCAAAGAGACGTCGCATAGCTTAGACCTTATTTATGACCGTCTAACCAACGTGTCTGCTGAGCAGAGGGCTCATAGACTCGGTCTTATTTATGATCGATTAGCCAACGAGTCTGTTCAGGAAAGTGAAAACCGGCTGACAACAACGCGACAGACGTCACAAAGACTACGTTCAATACTTAATAATTCAGACGAGCAATAGTTCTTATCACTCATAATTGACTCGTTACTTAGATTATCAGTTTGCATACGTTTATCTCCCTTAGGCGACACAAAAGAAGGTGACATGTCACTTAATAATCGCTTAGATGTTGGAGTTGCATAATTTGCCCCCCGCTATCGGGAGGATCGCCTATATATATATTTCGACATACCTTATTAAAACTGTATAACGTATTTTTATATGTATTACTAACGATAACAAACAAATTACAATGAATAACTTAAAAATAAACGATACAAAATGAAAAGACAGAACGATATACCTGCTACCCTTTTTGCTAAGAAAATAAATGAAATGACTTACCGAAATAAATCCAGAATTAAAACTATAATACATTTACAATCGTTATATTTTCATATCTCACTACGGCTCCGCTCCTATTAATCATAGCGTGATGTTATATAGCCTATAGCCTTCCTGGATAATAATAATAATCCTAAACACTACAAATAACACATAAACAGATACACAAGCCGATACAACGACTTTTTACCGGCTGGCTAATTCTCTAAGAAACAGCGATGACAACTGACAGTTGTGATCGCAAAATTGACAGTTGTGATTGCTCGGGGACGGCACAATCTATTGACTAAACGTCGAAAAAGGGCTCTTACGGAATACCGATTTTCAATCTGACAGATGGATTTTGCTCGGTTTTTGCGGTGGCTCGGTTTTTGCTTGAGCACACAACGTCCCACTGCTAGCCGTCAGAGGCGAGGAGGGGAAGCCTTGATAACCATTGTCGCCTTTATTTTGTAGAGGGGAAATGCTTTACGCACACCGCTCCACCCGGGCGCTTGGGGAAGCGAAGCGGATATGTTGGACTCTCCGGCCTAAAGGTGGTAGGCGCCCGACATGCCAACTAAAACCCCCATGTGCACCTACACCCGTTTTCACGGGTGGACCACCGGAACCTGATATGACGTCAGTGGTATAATCATCGTCGCCTAAACATCAGCCGATATTGCAATGCGTCATATGAACGGTGTGTTTCATATATGTTTTGTAGTTGCCCAGTATATAATTATTTAATATTATATTGTATATTGATACCTTCTTAAAAACAAATTAGATTTTAGCAAATTTTGATATAAATATTTAAAAAATGTTGGATTAAATCCGTATTGTGACTCCGTGACTGCCTCGGTGGTCCAGTGGCCGCAGTATGCGCCTGCTGTACACGAGGTTGTGGGTTCGATTCCCACACAGGACAAACTTTGTGTGACCCACAAAGAATTGTTCTGAGTGTGGGTGTAATTTGTGTCCGTTAATTGTATGTTTGTAAAGTCCCCTGCGACACAGAGCTTGTTCTCAAGTGCGGGAGTTGTCTTTTAAAAAAAAAAAGAAAAAGAAATATCGCTCCAAATGAAGTCATTTGTAAACAGCCACAGTGTAATGTTGTGAGGTCGGTGGGGTCGCGATCACACGGATCGTTAGCTCTTCCAATCTAAGAATTGATTCGTCATGAAACACAGAGACGTCAATGCTCTCACCGCCCAACCGAATAGAATCCTATGACATCCGTCAGATGTCTATTCTCACCCGATATTTATAATCGCACGACAACCGAACACACTAAGCAATTATTACAAACTAGGGGTCACCCGCGACTTCGTCAGTGTGGTAATTTGGAATATTTTACCCGATTTTGCAACATATCTCACTACGGCTCCGCTCCTATTAATCATAGCGTGATGTTAAATAGCCTATAGCCTTCCTGGATAAATGCACTATTCAACAAAAAAAGATTTTTTCTAATCAAACCAGTACTTTCTGAGATTAGCGCATTCAAACAAACAAACTCTTCAGCTTTATAATATTAGTATAGATAATGTTTTCATCAATCAGTTTGCTTGACATTCCACTATCGGCCAACCTCAGATATTGCATCCTCCGACATTATATTAAGATTTTTATAGGACCAAATTGCAACTATTCCGCATCAAAATAAAGAAGAATTACGTAAATCGGATCATAAATTTCAGCGTAATCGATGTACGTAAAAAAATCCAATCGAATTGAGAACCTCCTCTTTTTTGAACTCGGTTAAAAATTATTATTAAGTATTCGGCGTACTTATATCAACACGAAGAAGAAGAAAAGTATTGGTACTTACTCTGAACATGTCCAACACCAACGAAAAATTCGCACTTCTCCACACTCGCACAATAAATAGAGTTTACAGTACTTCTTTTGATTATATTTTTCGATCGACCGATTTCACCAACAGGGCCTGAAGTTGTCCACATTTTAAATAGACATTTCCATAAACCATTTTCCAGACAGTTATCATATAGATGTTCATTATCATTATATGCAGAAGTAATATTGATAAACAATGCCAATACTGTACATAATATTAACATTTTATATTTCATTTTTAATTATCACTTTTTTGTAAATTGGTTATATGTCGTAATATATGCACGGGGGCGCGATCGCTGAAAGGACGCGCTTGAAATGACTGACGACTTATAGAATTATGGCAAGAAGGCCAAGAAGACAGCGCTTGCCGTGAAGACCTGCATGCGTGCCACGCCCTAGCGTAGTGGGGGGAACCCCTCTAGACAAGTTGAATGAAGGAGTAATCGTAGCTAAAGGTAACATATTATTAGTAGCCATATAATTTCCATATTTTACGTGAGATACAATTTCATTTCGAAATCTAATTATTAAGTATATGTATTTATAAACTATGGCTTGTGTAGCTATTGGTTTTCAGTGCAAAATGAGTGTATTAACTGAAAATAACTAAAGGATATCCTGCCACCGGTAATTTATCGATTTGTATTTTTAAGGTTTTGAGTAGTTAATGAATAAAATAAATCATTATGACTAAAGTTCTTTACATTGTTAAATTTACATTTAAAAGGACTTTTATTTTTAGTCAGTTGAGCGCTGTTTAATATGGTAGCCCATATTGGTGAGAGTTCAACATAAATTGGTCATTATTATATTACCAAAACCCCGCATTATTTTTAAATTGCTTTTCATATAAACTTGTATCGTGGTTTTACAAACTACAGTTAACGTTAAGTTTCAGCTAAATGAATCGAAGCGCATTTCTTGAATAGTACGTATGTTAGTAAAGTTACCATATCTTTTTTCTTTGTGAAGTACCTAAGTAGTATAAAAAAGCTCAATATTGCAAGGTCACAAGAATTAACCTAGTCTTAGCACCAAGTTTAATCTGTATTCAGTTATTTTTCGTTCTTTTTAAGTCGGTTTAATTTAAAAAATAAATATATATATTAATAATATTACATACTTATCGCCTTCCTTCCCCTCCACTTTGTTACCTAATACCCTCATATAACTTTTTTCTTGTTTGTATGTAAATATTAGCAGTTCCAACCTAACATAACCTACTGATAATTTTATTACATAATGGTCAGGTATAGAAATACCTGAGCCTCCAGACAAGTGGCATAAACAGTAGTCGAATCGAAAAGTCAAAAAAGCAAATGTATGAGATTTGACATAAGTTTACCACATTATATCGTAGACCTATGTCAAATCCAATACATTAATTTTTTTGACTTTTCGATTCGACTACTGTTTATGCCACTTGGCTGGAGGCTCTGACCATAATACTCCTACACATATTACAGACTACAAAATGTACAAAAACTAAACGACTCATTCCCACTATTCGTGATTTTTTTAATTTTTTATGTAGATAAATAAACCCGGAAATTATAAGTATATAAAACGGCTTGAGACAAAACCCCACAGATTTCTACAGACAGATGGACGGACATAGCAAAACTATAAGGGTTCATTTTAGTTTCGCTATGTCCGTCCGTTTTTCCGTTTACTTAGGAACCCTTAAAATTGATAAAAAATGATACATGCATACAGACGAACAAAGAACCTACTCCTATTAGGAAGTCGGTTAAAAATAATTTATAAGCTGTGGTATAGCTAATCTGTGACTAGGTACACCTCGAAGTCGAAACAAATGTTATAAGTTTTAAGTTTTATAATATGGCCTAAGAGCTACTGGTTTATTTGACTATCCCGTTTCATCACAAGGTTGCAATTTTAATATGTTTTTATTTACACATGTCTAAGCCTTCCACTAGGTGGACAGATGACATCATCAGAACTGCAGGAAAGCACTGGATGCAGGCAGCTCAAGATCGGCCATTATGGAGACATATGAGGGAGGCCTACGTTTAGCAGTGGACATTATCAGGCTGACATGATGATGATGATGAAGCGTAAAAAAATGCTAGCCCATTTCGACGGTTGTAAGTATGTGCCAGAACGAAGGAATGTTGTCGTGGGAATGCTAATTTTTAACCTGGCTTTTTAAATAAGGCTGAAATTTTGAATGAATATTCTTTTAATAGATTTAAAAGCATATCTAAACAGCCAGCCCGTTTAGGCGGTTGCAAGTGCCTGCCAGAATAGAAGTTCTAGAGATTTTATATGCGGTTAATTTGACTATGCCGTTTTCCACAAGTCTACGTTTTGTTTGAATAATGTTTTATTTACAGACAATCATGAAAATACCGTTCTGGCAGGGATATCGCGGTTGCGTCATCCTCCCTTATTTTTTTGAAAATGACATTTTTTTTGTTAATGTTTATTTTTAACCTGCTTCCATTCAAATAAGGCTGAAATGTTGAATGAATATTCTTTTAATAGATTTTAGGCTAAACAGCCAGCGCGTTCTGGCAGTTGCAAGTGCCTGCCAGAAGAGTATTTAAAGAGAGTCCTGGGTGAGAATGAAACCGATGACCTCCGACATAGCAGTCATGTTCAATAACCAACAGACCATTATGTCAGCAAAATTTTTTTAACGATTACTCACCGCCGATCTGATTGACCGTAATTGGTTCACTGATCCAACAATACTGTTAAGACATATTTATAATATGATTTTGTTATGAAAATAATTAATTATTTATTTTCAGATAATATGCTAGACATAGATATACCTTCCAGACTAACATACATAATAGCTACCCACATATGTCCCACTGCTGGGCACGGGTCTCCTCTATCAAATCGAGAGAGGGTTCAATCCTTAATGCGCACACACGCTGGCCAAATGCGGGTTGGTGAATCAGACATGTCTTTAGAATTAAGTTTGCCATCGACACGCTAAGAACAATAAGACCATCCTCCAAAAAAACCCACATAAGCTACGGAAACTGCTTACCACTAGGTGGGCTGTATAATTGTTTGTCGCTCTAATAGTTAAAAAAAATGTTATACCTTATTTGGCAGCTGTACAATGAAGATCAATAAATGCAAACCATAAATTGATAATTGATTGAGGTTAACTTATCCAATATTTAATTGTTAAACAGTTAAATCAATGGGAAGTTCCAGGAATTATGAGGGCTCATCAAACTTTAATGAAATGAATTCAGATTGCCCTGCTAATGGTGATAATATGTAGGGCATCATTCGCATGTTGCCGAGAAAAACATTGTCATATCAGGGTTGTAGAAACGTTTCTTTAATAACGCATACTACACCACTGTGTGTAGATTTTTAGTTGTCGTCTTTTTTTTATACTAATGTCCTCCTAACCGAATATCGGTCACGGCGGCTAATCTCAACGGAGACTTGTCATCTGCGCGGGAGATATTATAGTGCACAAGTGTGTGTGCAAACACAAGTGCACTCTTTATTCCCTCACTCTCATAGTCCGATGGGACGGAAAATCCGACACGACCGGAGAGAGATCAGGCGTAGGACCAACGGCTTAACGTTCTTTCCAAGGCACGGGGGTGTAAACACCGCCAATTTCCAAACTCCGGGCATCCTATTGTGAATTTCTTAACAGAAAAACCCAATATCGATTTTTAATCCGACCCGGGAATCGAACCCGGGACCTCGTGATCAGCAGTCTCACACATCGGCCACTGAGCCACGGAGGCAGTTATTATACAGTTTTTATACTACTTGGGTGGCAAACAAGCACACGGTCCACCTGGTGTTGAGCAGTTACCGTAGTCTATGGACGCTTGCAATACAAGAGGTAT
This sequence comes from Trisateles emortualis, assembly GCA_947095525.1. Taxonomy (NCBI): domain Eukaryota; kingdom Metazoa; phylum Arthropoda; class Insecta; order Lepidoptera; family Erebidae; genus Trisateles; species Trisateles emortualis. The sequence continues at coordinate 16,349,638 of OX352741.1, read as the reverse complement.
CACTTGCGTATTGACAACCCATTTTTTTACAACAGGGCTTAAATATGGGAGTGTTCCTGGGAAAGGAATACGTTTCTTTCAAATCGCATCCCTGGCTCGCTGGAAACCTGAACTCACACACAGGAACACAACTACACGGCTGTGTGTAGATATTTGGCTGTGGTTTTATCTAAGGTGGAGGTTCTTTCCCAGTTAGACTTGCTCGCTTATAGTGCCCCACCTCACTATATCGTACTAGTATATTAGTATATTAATAGAATTTTGTAATAAAAACAAACACCATAATATTTAATCTGTATTTATAATAACTGAAAAATACTGAATAATAATTACTTATAATTAAATTAACAATAATTATTTAAGTTGTACTTATATTTTAATAACATCTTGTATTTACAATATACTAATATAAATAATTACGTTTGACACGTCCTATTTTTAATATATTATCTTAATTAGGTATTTTTACAAAAATATTTATAGAAAAAGTAGAATGCAAGTATCAGAGCCTCTAGACAAGTGGCATAAGCGATAGTCGAATTGAAAAGTCAAAAAATAAAATGTACGGAATTTGACGTGAGTCTACGATTAACTGTCGTTAACTTACGTCAATTTCAATTTATTTATTTATTAAAAACATTATAAGACACTGTTAGAGTGTGAACCAAATCGCTTACATGTTATACTACTTAACAAAATTCTTAATTCCATACATTTTCTAGTCTCTAGACAAGTGGCATAAGCGATAGTCGAATCGAAAAGTCAAAAAAGCAAATGTATGGGATTTGACGTAAGTTTACGACATTATATCGTGGACTTACGTCAAATCCCATACATTTGTTTTTTTGACTTTTCGATTCGACTACCATTTATGCCACTTGTCTAGAGGGGCTGATGTGGTCCAAATCGACATTAGTCAACGATAATTTTGATCTACTTATCCCTTAAGCTATAGATATAGCCAGCTTTTCGTTTGTCATTCATTTAATAATAATTTAATTACATATTATGATAATAAAAAATGAGTTATTACTTTTTATAAATATAAATACGTAATAACTCATTTCTTGAAGTAAAATTGGCGTCCTTATAGCAAATCATTTCCGATCTAAATTTGTAATTCTTAAGATGTCAATTTTATTACCTTTTAAAGATTGACATTGTTCGAAATTCAAATTAAATGGCTATAACGACTGGACGACGTTACTGGACATGATCGGAACTTTTACTTGAAATTTCGGAACGAAATCCTTGTGGGGACATGATATTAGAAGTAGACTAAGCGCCACATCCTAAGTCATATCGTAAACACAGGTTTAACACACACAAAGAAAGCTAAGTAGGTAATAAAAACAATAACATGTTTGTAACTAAATTTATGAAACCTATTTACAGGTACCTACGAGTACGTTTAAATTACGAAGAACAAGAATTTATTATTAAATTTAAACGTATGTAACGCTATTTAATAATAAATTCTTGTTTATTCTTTATCAAAGAAAAAAGATAGTGAAGACCCATAGGAATAAGAAGTAATGTTTTGTTTTATCAGGACGTAAAAATTCAGAAAATAAAAAGGAGTGAAAAATTCTTAAATTGATAGTAAATTATTATTAATATCTTTATTTTTAAACACAACTCCCGCACTCGGGAACAAGCCCTGTATCGCGGGGAACTTTACAAACACAATTCACCCACACTTGGATCAAACATTTATGAATCACACAAAGTTTTGTCCCGTGTGGAAATCGAACCCACACGACCCTGTTCCCTGGTTAGACCAGCAGATCAGTTTTCTCAAAAAACATTTTTGACGATAGATATAATAGTATCGTTTTAGAGATTAAAATTCTTCCGCTGAAGACATAACAAAATAACCAAACAAAACATTTTATGAAATTATTTAGGTAACTGTTCACGATAGGTTATGTATGACAGACTATCCAAAAGTTCGTACCCGTCAATGATTCATAGCACAATATTGTTTATGCTTCTTTATATAAAATGATCTGCCCCTCAAGACAAGTGGCTTGAACGGTAGTCGAATCGAAAAGTCAAAAAAACAAATGTATGGGATTTTACGTAAGTCTACGATATAATGTCGTAAACTTACGTCAAATCCCATAATTTGTTTTTTTGACTTTTCGATTCGACTATCGCTTATGCCACTTGTCTAGAGGCTCTGAGCCTCTAGACAAGTGGCATAAGCGATAGTCGAATCGATAAGTCAAAAAATGAAATGTATGGGATTTGACGTAAGTTTACGACATTATATCGTAGATTCACGTCAAATTCCATACATTTTATTTTTTGACTTTTCGATTCGACTATCGCTTATGCCACTTGTCTAGAGGCTCTGGTTCATCTACGTTTACACGTATTCACTATGATTCATGATCATGTTCACCTTTATTCAAAAAATAGCTTTAAATCACTTTTGTGGCATCAGCAGTCGTAAAGTATCAAATCTAAATAAAAAACGACCGACGACAAGATAGTTTTACAGTCAAAGAATACTAACTAGCGATCACGTGTTTGTTTGTTCGCATTTCGAGTATTCTTTTTTTAATTTAAATAGTCAATATTACGGCTAGTTTCAATGTTCTCGTTAGAACAGCTTGCTGTTTCGAGTACGCCAATTTTTTATGACGTAATGGTTTGCCCCAAATAATCACTCTACGAAATTTTTACAAGTAAATGTATGCGAATCTTTAACCATGAAAAACCTAAGTAAATTACTCATACAATTGATAGCAAATACATTCATTAGTTTAGAATGTTGTTTTTATGTTATAAATTAATCTGAGGACCCAGTTAAACACTGTCCGAAAAGAAAACTGCTTTTAATACGTTTTTTTGGATTTTGTTGGTAAGAGCAATAAGCTTTTTCCCGGACCTATGAGGAAACAACTATGTATGTATAAACACACGCAAATTTTCAATTAAAATCGATGCTATAACAATTAAGTCTTTTCTACTTATATAAATAATCTTAAACTAACAATCACAGTTAAGCTTAATAAACTTGTTCTAAAGTATTGTGCAGAAATGCCGGCAGAATTTGTTTTTCCACAGTTTTCATGCCTGTCTTCTGTGATACACATAGCATAGGCCATTAAGTGAGGAACTAGGTTCTGTTCGTAGCTCGCTGTGAACAGGTGCTGCCAAGGACCCGAAGCGTACACAGCAACGTCTTCCCCTCCATGCGTCTCAGAGTCCAGTGGCACTAAACTTGGGTATGCGTAGTTCAAATCACCTAGAAATATAATTTTGTATTGAAATCATTGAAAAATTCAGCAAATAGGTTTGCGATTTGTCAGAAAACAAAGTGAACTGGGCTATTTCTAGCGGTTGGCAAAAATAACATAAATGGGCAGCAAATAATATAATATTAGCTAGCGTTAAAATTGATGAAATAAAATATCTGCTGTGATGTTTATAACAAATCGTAATTCACATTTCTTAAATATATTTAATTTTTATAAACACGCAAACTGTTTTTTTTTTTTTATACTACTTGGGTGGCAAACAAGCATACGGGCCCGCCCGATGTCAAGCAGTATCCGTAGCCCATAGACGCCTGCATTACCAGAGGTATCACTTGCGTGTTGCCAACCCATTTTTTTACACCAGGGCTCCAAGATGGAAGTAACCCTGGGATAGGAATACGTTTCTTTCAAAACGCATTCCTAAATGAGTGCTGGAGACCTGTACTCACACACAGGAACACAACTACACCGCTGTGTGTAGTAATTTGGCTGTGGTCTTCTGTAAGGTGGAGGTCCTTCCCCAGTCGGCCTTGCTCGCTAGTATGGTGCCCTACCTCTCTTAAATGTTTTTATAATTTAAATTTTTAAAGACAGCTCTTGCACTAGGTAACGAGCAGTGTGTCACGGGTGAAGTACAAAAAATGGACACTTATTTTTTTAGTTTTTAAATTGAATTCTAGAAAGTAAATTGACATCACTTGACATTATATGAAAATTACCTACCCCATAGACATGAATTAATGCATGAAATAATATTAATATGTAAAATTATAATTAGATATAAGTAATATTTAATATTGTATTTTAATTAATTAATGTAAAATTCAAACAAAACGTAAGCTATTAATGAATAAATAAATGAAATGAAATATCCAGACACGAACCAAATATGGATCATAAAATGTCCCTTGTGAATGAAATTCGTCCATAGTGGGATTTGAACCGATAACACTCAGCGCGATGTTAGTGGCGCTGGCGTGGTAACCACCTTTACCACAAAGTTAAAAACTCAAACAACAAACAAATACATAATTAGCCCTGAAAACCATTCCATAATGCACAAATTTCGATGCAAAATTATCATAAATTTGTAAGTATCGTGTTTCTTCGCAATCAAATTAAATTAAAACACTAAGAGACGAAATAAATAAAATGAAATAATATCCAACCAAAGAATACTCACGTGTTGTAAATTCTTTTTCCAAAGTCACATCCACTCTAGTTCCATCATCACCTATAGAATGTGCTTTTCCGTTGGCGTAGCTAATTGTGGTGTAGGGTTTAGCATCCATACCTTTAGCTGTATCAACAGTACCTAATATATCGTTGCCTCTGGATGGATATCCAGCCACAGTCATTGTGTGTGCATGATCTGAACTGACCACTATTAAGGTATCTTCTTCATTTGTTAAAGACCTTGCTTTTTTAACAGCTTTGGAATACTCAACTGTTTCGTCTAAGGCTAAGTGAGCAAGGCTATCGTGATGTGCATGATCTATTCTGCCACCTGAAACCAAAGTTTACTTACTTTTGTAGTCTAAGAACAGGGATTAAATTTAAAGATTCGATGCAATTTATGTATGATGTAATGTAAGTGTTATCCACCGCAAGAGAGGGAAAACTCGAAAAAAAACCCTATACCAACCCGTCTGGCCAGCGTGGTATAGTAGGCTAATATCCCTCTAAATGTTTGGAGGAGACCCGTGCCCAGCAGTGGGACGTTTATGGGTTGAGATGTGTGTGTGTGTGATGCAATTTATTACGGATAATGATCAGACAAGCAAGCGGTCCAATTGATGGTAAATTGTAACAACGGTCGCTTATGGACATTGCCAATGGGTTACAGTCAAGCCACTGCTTATCGTAAGTTAGACAGATTAAGAGAGAGAGATTAAGAGCAAAAAGGAAATTTTGCTATGGTGACTTTCAAAAAAGTGTATTTGGATTAGTTCTAATTCCCATATCATCATCATCGTCGTTCCTTCACTGCTGAGGATCGCGACCAAATATAACGCGTCTCCAAGCTATGCGGTTTTCCGAAGTGTGGACTGAATTCTCGCTACCTCTAACCCCCCTCTAAATGACGTCTCTGACTTGAGCGCGTTTACCTTCCACTTGGCCCAGTAACAAGAGCTTTTCCAGACAAATTTATAAACAAACTTTAATACAAATATTTTTTTTTAGTAAGACTTTCATAAGTGTTTAAAAAAATATCTCTATTATGTGAAATTTCGGTCATAATAGAGATTATATATATTTGTCTATATTATAACGATTTTCATAAAACAAAGAATATTATTGACTGTACCTTCGACAAACAAAAAGTATCCTTTTTTGCTCCTACTTAGCATCTTTATTGCTACTTCAACCATTTCTTCAAGGGTAGGTTGGTTTTCAGCTTTCAAATGATACTCCATGTGATCATCGCGAAACAGGCCAAGCAGATATTCAGGAAGGTCATCAGAGTTGAAAACCTGTTGACAAATGGGATATAATAAAATGCCTTAAAATACAATTTGTTTTATACTTTCAATATTCTCAAGTCCTTAGACACTTAGACTGAGAATATTGAAGTTTTCGATCAGTCAAAGAAATTCTTACGATAAACACTTACGATCATACCTACGACGATAAGTACGGACGCTTACGTTACGTTGCGGACCCCATTTTTTACCAGTGCTTTAAGAATGAGTATATCCTAAAGCCCTGGTGTAAAAGAAAGGGTCGGCAACAGGCAAGTGATAGAAAAACGTTTATTTCAAAACACATCCCTAAATTATTTTTTATTTTATTATTTTTTTAAAGACAACTCCCGCACTAGAGAACAAGCTCTCACGGGGGACTTTACAAACATACAATTAACGGACACAATTTACACCCAGACTCAGAACAATTCTTTGTGGGTCACACAAAGTTTTGTCCTGTGTGGGAATCGAACCCATAACCTCGTGCATAGCAGGCGCATACTGCGACCACTGGACCACCGAGGCAGTCAAATGAGCACTGGAGACCTGTACTCACACACAGGAATACAACTTCACCGCTGTGTGTAGTTACTTGGCTATGGTCTTCTGTAAGGAGTCCTTCCACAGTCGGACTTGCTCGCTAGTATGGTGCCCTACCTGTTTATCTCAATATTCTTATACAAACAAAATTACCTTCATCAGTTCAGTTCTATCTGTGACATACTCATGTGTGGCGTTCATATTGTTCTTATCAACGTGCCACATCTCGGTGAGGTCTACTCCATCTAGTCTCTTGCCCTTGTTGGTGCTGATGGTGCTCGATACATTCGGTAACAGCTCTTGTCTTCCACCTCCCATAATCACCTAGAACATTTATAATGTATTCATTTATTAAATTAACATACGTTATATTAAATACTAGGTTCCTACAATATCCACTGCAAAAGAGGGAAAACTCGAAACAAAACCCTATACCAACCCAACTAGCCAGCGTAGTATAGTAGGCTAATATCCCTCCAAGTGTATGGATGAGACCCGTGCCAAGCAGTGGGATGTTTATGGGTTGAGATGATGATGATGATGAATTACAATTAGAATATTATTTTGTACCTTAAAATGCCTGCCAGGACTGTCCATAACTAGTTGATAAGCGATGTCACGACAACCTAGCACGAGGCATTCTGATGGTACATCAGCGTCCGATTCCCAATTTCGTTCAGAAGTGTGTGCGTACATTCCTGCAGGAGACGCATGCGTTACACGAGTGGTTGTCACCAAACCTGGAAGAAAACACAAAGATATTAGAACTGGAGTTGAGATGGCAATGCTTATTCTTTAAGCCAAATATAAGCCAGCCTTCTGGTCACGTGAAGCGTCGACTAAACGCGTGGAAAAATCTTTAAAAAGACCGCGAGCACTTGCACCCCACGCGTTCCAACTCAATATTGATTGAGTTGGAACATAAATTATGCAATAAAAAATCACTTCACGTAACGAACATTAAGCCAAATCTATGACATTTGATTTTTTTTTCTATTCATTGTTAACGAGTGATTGTTCCTTGTTATTGCGTCAGTGTACAAGGACCATTCATCATCCAACTTGTTCACATTATATGGTGAAACATAAATGAGGGACTGATTTATGTACAAAATATACGATATATTTTGTAACATCTTTTTCGTCGTTCCCTCACTGCTGAGGATCGCGACCACATATGACACGTCTCCAAGCAATGTGGTCTTCTGAAGTGTGGACCGCACGGTACATGCTACCTCCTAACGCCTTCTTAATGACGTCTGACCATCTTGCCGGCGCTCTGCCTTGAGCGCGTTTACCTTCCACTCGGCCCAGAACCAAAAGCTTTTCCAGGCGATGCTAACATACAATAACAAGAGTCCATTGTCCGTGTGGTGACGGATTAAGAATACAAATCCTTTTCCCGTTTCCATCCCGACGTTGTCGTAAGAGTCGACTAAGGGAGTAAGTCAAGCAGACAATATCCACTGCAAGAGAGGGAAAACTCGAAACAAAACCCTATACCAACCCGTCTGGCCAGCGTGGTGTAGTAGGCTAATATCCCTCCAAATGTACGGAGGAGACCCGTGCCCAGCAGTGGGACGTTTATGGGTTGAGATGGAATAACAAAAGAAGAAGAAGAAGACCTGTAATTGGTTTCCTAACACTATTCTGTCGCTAATCTGTTATTTTAGCTGTAAGTCTTCAATAGAACAAATCCTTAAAAAAATATTGGGATAAAATTGTCATAGGTCATAACATTGTCACATCTCTAAAATTATAATATTTAATACTACCGGCATGTTGGCTTCGCACAGTGAGATATATATTTAGTTTTCGTTGGGGTCCCTTACTTATTTTTTTTTTGAAAATAAATTAAAGCCTATGTTACTCGCTGATGAATATAATGTGAGTAGCTTTCTAATGGTGAAAGATTTTTTGAAATTGGTCCAGTAGTCCTTGAGTTATATCGTAACAAACAAACAAACAAACAAAAAATCTAATCTTTTCTCTTTATAATATTAGTTTAGATCTCGAGGTAAATTTTGAATCTCAATTACCATTAATATTAATAATATAGGTAATTATTTTGGAGAGAGAACATGAATCATTCGATTTTGTTTAAGTTATTTAGAGTGGTAGAGTACAATATAAGCAAGCAAGCCCGACTGGGGAAGGACCTCTACCTTACAGAACACCACGGACACACCACAGTAGCGTAGTTGTGAATGATGATGAGGATGCGCTTTGAAATAACGGATTTTTTATCCCAGGGATTCACCATCACTAAACTTTGGTGTTAAAGTTTTTTGGGTCGACAACACGCAGGTATTACAACCATAAATATACATAGTAGCTGCTTTCACATAAGGTGAGAGTTCGATCCCGGATTTAACAAATTTCACTTTAAGAAACTATAATATACTTACTATTTTAATAATGATAAAAGTCGGTCCCGACTGTTATAAGAAGAAGAAGAAGAATAATATGCCATCTGCTAGAATAAATTTCTAAAATAAATTCTAAAGGCATATCTGACCCCCAACCCGCTTTAGGCCGGCGTGCGTGGATTATGGTCTTAACCCTCTCTTTCTCTTGATTCAAGCATATAATTATATAATAATAGCAACCCATATATGTCCCACTGCTGGGCACGGGTCTCCTCTCCTCTATCAAGAGGAGAGAGGGGGCTTAGGCCTTAATTCACACACTCTGGCCTAATGCGGATTGGTGAATCAGACATGTCTTTAGAATTTCTTCTAAGACATATGGGTTTTCTCACGACGTTTTCCTTCATTTGATTAGTACATTTAAACTCCACAAAGTGAAGTTCACAGTGGTACTGCCCGGGATCGAACTCGCACCTCTTGAGTGCAAGCCGGTTACTTTCCCACTCGGCCACCACCGCTTATAATCTATACTAATATTATAAAGCTGAAGAGTTTGTTTGTTTGTTTGGTTGAACGCGCTAATCTCAGAAAGTACTGGTTCGATTAGAAAAAAATCTTTTTAGTTGAATAGTGCATTTATCCAGGAAGGCTATAGGCTATATAATATCACTCTATGATCAATGGGAGCGTAGCAGTAGTGAGATATGTTGCAAAATCGGGGAAAATATTCCAAATTACTACGCGGACAAAGTCGCGGGCGACCCCTATTTGTATAAATACAGGTTTGCTATTTTAGACTTACCTATGTCTAATCCATGGTCTAACGCCCACTGTCCTATAGAAGGCGTCCAGTTTGGAGGATGAAGTTGCGAATTACAGGAGCCTCGCGTCACATTACCGTCCAAACCAATTACTCCGTACTTGGTCTTCACACCGGTTAAGTATGAGGTAGCGGTGCAAGCAGAGTCAGGGACTTGGGCATCAATGCAGTAAGTCTGAAAAGATACATAAAAACCTTTTTATTTACCACTAAATTGACCCTTAAATTTCATAGTAGGTACTGTCTACACATAGATACTGCCTAGGTGGCTTAGTGATCCATGTGTGTGACTTCTGAACATTAAGGTCCCGGGTTCGATTCTGGGACGGGCCAAAAATTTTTATTTGGGTTTACTGCCAAGAAATATATGCCCGGAGTTTGGAAATAGGTGGTTTTTACACCCCCGAGTCTCGGAAAGCACGTAAAGCCGTTGGTCCTACGCCTGATCTCTCTCCGGTCGTCTTGGATTGCCGTCCCATCAGACTATGAGAGTGAAGGAATAAAGAGTGCACTTGTATTTGCGCACACACTTTTGCACTATAATATTTCCCGCGCAGATAGCTAGTCTCTGTTGAGATTAGCCTGACCGAAATTCGGTTAGGAGGACATTTAAACACATAAAAATATAAGTCAGATTGTAAGCTACAAGTAAAAGCAAAAACAAACGCCTGAAAAAAATCATATAGCAATCCTACTTATATTATAAACGCGAAAGTTTGTAAGGATGGATGGATGTTTGCTACTTTTTCACGTAAAAACTACTGAACGGATCTGGATGAAATTTGGCACAGAGATAGATTATGGTCTTGAATAACACATAGGCTACTACAGGCTAAGATAGATCTTTTTGCCAAATTTTATTAAGATCTGTTTCGTTTACTCGTAAATAGGTAACAAGAATTTAAAGTTACTTTCGTATTTATGACATCCTTTACCTAAAATTAACATAGCATCACGCCATTATGAAGGGTACGCAGAGATATATGAAACCTACTTTTCCTCAGCTATGTTTGATTGTCATGTAGTAAAGAATATAGGATACTTTTTATTACGTTAACAAACATGGACGGAGACGCGGGCAACAGCTAGTCTATTTATAAATCTACTTTTTTTTCATTGTTATTGTCATTACTTTTCCAATCCTGTACTCACGATGACCTTCAGTCAGAACATTACCTGCCTTGTAATGCACTAATTGCCGTGAAGATAATACCCGACATTTCCTTCCCTGCATTGTCAAAGAAATTTGCATGTCATTGAATTATTATATACGTATCTTATAGTCTGTTGATCTGTCTGAGGTTTTGTGTGTATATTCGTTATTATAACTGTCACGTTGGTTGGTCTAATGTTCAGTGCGAATCCACTCACGAGTCCTGAATTTGAATCCCGGATCAAGACAAAAATAAATATTAAAAATTTTCTGTCACTTAATTCACCACCGTGTTTATACCACCGTGCCTTAGAAGCACGACCCATTGGACTATGGGACTGAGGGAATAAAAATTGCGCCACATAAACTTTGCACTATATTATTATAGTGCATAAGAGTATGTGCTAACACTGGACACTAGGCATAGCATAGGAGATATTACTACCTCCGGCGATCCTCTGGTCGGGTTATAAAAAAATGGACTAAAAATGAAGGAATAAGGAGTGCAGTTAGGGTTGCCAACTATACTGTTTTGAACAGTATTATACTGTTTTTCACTAAATTATACTTTTTACTGTTGAACAAAAATAGAGTATACAAAATACTGTTCACATTTATTTAGTCAGAGGGCGTTTACTGCTCAGTGCAGCGCAGCCACAAACAAATCACACTAGTAATTTAATAAAAAATTAGCTCCTCGTTTATTTTAATTTCAGTTGTAATTGTGATGAGGCGTATGTATGTATTTATAACAATAAATAAATAAAATACTGTTCATTTTTCTAAAATACTGTTTAAAAAACTTCATAGACCTGAATATACTTTATTTCTAGTAAAAAAAGTTGGCAAACCTAAGTGCAGTACAGATAGCTGTTTTCCTCGTACTATACAATTATGTAGTGAAATTAAAGATTCAATCCGCAAGACTTATCAAAAACATTTAAGTATTATCGAATGTTTTTAATTACCTAACACAGTAGAAATTAGAATGAGGAATTATGTGTGTTCAGATAACAGACTGAATATTTGCGTTGCAAGAGAACGACGTGGACTAAAAGAATATGTTAAAACATGTTAAAAGGAAACGTTGAGGTGGTTTGAACAGTTGTAAATAATGCATGAAAGAAGAAAAACAAAGAGGATATATATCGAGCAAGAAATAAATAAAGATGATGAGAAGCCATTCTAGGTAATCATGATATCAACCAAGTAGGCGATGTGTTAAAATGAATACCCGAAATAAATCGATCTGGAATAAAACAATTAATTTACGAAAGCCTCTGCCAACCCAAATAGGAGACAAACGTTATGCAGATATGGAAGTATCTAAAATTAAATTAAGAAGAAAATAATATTCTCGAAACAGATAACTCGAAGGTTTTTGTCCACGTAAATTATCAAGATGTATGGTGAATGTGCAAGCGCTTGACCACGTCCCAAGTCACGTTCAAGGCAAGACGCACGCGCAGACGCCGAGGCCATATACCGTGACGTTATTGGCTTCCGTTTTGTTATCGCTACCTCTGATAAAGTCGCTGTTGGTACTGGTATTCCAATCTTAATCATTATTATCTTTATTATCATTTTGTTCTGCCTTTTTTGAGTTTAGCAGCGCCGACAACGCTTGATAGGGAAATGCGCGTCAATAGCGCCTGAAAAAAAACGTGGTCTGTGAGAGCTTGGATGGCAAAATAGGTTGTCCATTTACCACTGAATAAAATAAATTGCTAGGGTATCATTCCATTGAGCAAGCCTAGGGAAGGAAATCCACCTTACAGCAGACGATTGTACACAGTGGTGTAGTTGCGTTCCGATGTGTGAATACAGGTTCAGCGCTCATTTAAGGATGTATTTTTAACGAAACGTTTATTTATTTTTTGGGACGACAACACGCATTTTATGCCTCTTGCAAGCTTCTAAGTATAGACTAGGCTAACTGCTTACCATCAAGTGATCCATGTGCCTGTTTGCCAACTGTATCCAATAGATACGTAGCACTAGCAGTACCATCTAAGTGTAATAAAAGTAAAAGCAACAAGTAGGCTTTACTTGTACCGATGAAAGATTTGTACGAAAAACAGAAGAAAGTCCAAGTTTCCGTGATCATAAGTATTTAATTAAACTATTATAGCCATTATTTGCTTAGGATTAGAGTTCAACATTATTTGATATCTTTTGAGCAATGAACCATGACCCGAACCGTTAAGAATTCGTTATACTTTTTGCTTTTGCTGATATTCAGTTTAAGATTAGTGACGAAAGAAAACTGTTACCTAACAATATTTAGGCGAATTTGATTAACATTTCCAACTTCTATTTTCACTTGATTTTCATACTCTGTTTTGTTTCTTACTTAGTAGGTAATCAATTGTGAGGCACCGGTTTGATTTTCGAATCAGGCAAATTGTTTTTAAGTATGTTTTTTGTTAGTAGTATCAAGGTATACTTAAAAATCTGGAGATTTGTGGTGTTTAACCTCCTAAGAGAAATACACTTCTTCTCTAATATACATAATTATGTATGTCTTGGGTTGTTGGCTAGTGTGCGTAGAGCCGCTCTAGCCGTAATTTGACCGGGTGACAAGCGGGAGGCCATACCTTTCGACTTCTTTAAATATACACCACTAGCTTCCGCCCGCGGCTTTGCCACAGCGTGGGAATTTCAGGTAATTTAAGCTTAATAGCACTGCACTCCTTATTCCTTGGTCCGTGTGGTGACGGATTAAGAATACAATTGTCACCGCCCCATTCTATCCTGAGGGTGTCGTAAGAGTCGACTGAGGGAGTTAGTCAGGCAGACAATATCCACTGCAAGAGAGGGAAAACTCGAAACAAAACCCTATACCAACCCGTCTGGCCAGCGTGGTATAGTAGGCTAATATCCCTCCGAGTGCATGGAGGAGACCCGTGCCCAGCAGTGGGACGGTTTATGGGTTGAAATGGTAAGCTTATAGGCTATTCTAGACTAGAATCATTTTATCCAGATCCGTTTAGCTGTTTTGGCTTAGTTGACTAACAAATATCAATACAAACCTTTACATGGATAATATCAGAATAAAAATATAGATAACAGTGCACCCAGTCGAGCCTCTATTGTATCAAAAGAACATTACCCTCCTTTAAGGCCTTGCAGCAGTCGGTTAATCTTGTATTTTAAAGACAGATCAATACGACAGTATTATTGATTGCGTGAAAAGAAATCAATTTCCTATTGAAGTAGTTGAATGAAGACCTTGTCTTAATTCAAATAGATTTGTATTCATCACAAGTAGACAAGTGCTTTAATATTCTGATTATAGTAGTCTTATTGACTGATAATCGTTACTTTAACCATTGTTGATTCTTTTTATTGTTGAGTAAGGTTATGTAACACCGTGGCTATGGAAAAATCTTTTCATTCCATTTCTAGAAGAGGTAGGGGATCATTCTACCGAGCCCGCCCGACTGGGCCAGACACTGAGGGGTTTAGTTGTGTTTCTGTGTGTTAATACAGGTCTGCAGCGCTCATTTAGGAATGCGTTTTGAATGAACCGTATTCTTATCCCAGGGATACTCCATCTTCAAGCCCTGGTGTAAAAAATGGGTTGGCAACACGCAAGTGCTACCTTTGGTATTCGTCGTCCATAGGCTACGGTAACTGCTTAATCAGGCGGGCCGTATGCTTGTTTGCCACTAAACGAAGTACTACCTGTGGTACTACACCAGTTTTGTACACCATATCGAATGCCAATGAATCGAATATCAAAGGATCAACAGCGACTAATATAAAAGTCATATAATCGATATATAGGTAAAGGTAGGGCCTACGTAGGTACTCGTACTATACACGCAAGCGCACCCAACTGGGGAAAGACCTCCAGCTTACAAAAGAGCACAGATAAACAACTGTTGATACACATTGGTGTGGTTATGTTCCTGTACGTAAGTATAAAGAAAAATTAGTTGAAGGTTGAAACACAATTTCATCGTGTTAAAAATTTCAAGTGACAATTCTCGATCTTAGGCTTTTTCCGCATTAATATTTATTAATTTATTGATACATTATGATCTAACCCCTACAACCTTAGAAAGCCTGGATACCTTAGAAAGCTTAGACAATGGGATCTAATCCCTGAAAAAAACATTAAAGTATTGATAAAATCACTAAATCGGTGAATGCAGGCTATCATAAGAGCAAAAGGAGGCAATATAGATAACTAAATTAAAAAGTTTCTTCTCATAATATATACGATTAAACAAATATTATGAAAACCAACCTGAAAATCAGGTTATTTTTAAAAAATATTTATAGCAATGTGGAAACAGTCTAGCCCGGGGCAGAGTTTTTTGACAAGACTTCCAAGTTTTAATCATTTTGAGTTTGAATTGTTAAAAATAAACAAGTAACACGTAAACATTACAATTCTAACAAAATTTGTTTATTTAAAAAAATTGTGTTAGAATAGAAAAATTTAAAAAATGAGATTCTCGGTAAAGATACAGTCGGTCTTTGTGAAGACCAGTGTATGTTTGTCCTACAGTTTGAATGACCGGAACATCTGTACGTTCCGGTCATTCAAACTGTAGAACAGTTCAGTTCAGTCACTGTACAGGTCAGTTCAGATTTATCCTTCCTTTACCTTCATCAAATTAAGGTAAAAATATATAAACAACACGTTATTCAATACATAAGTACATGGACTTATCCGACCACATTTTGCCCATGACAAAACACATGATGTATCAAAACAAACAATGACATTTGTTGACGTGGGGTTAACACATTCGTGACTAAAACGAGACAGAAATCAAGTTTTATAATTCCAACGCAAATGAAGTAACACCTTTTTTCTTAAAAGGAAATTTAGCTAAAAAAGGGCCAAATTAAAAGTATCCGGAATTGATGGACGACGCGATGTTCATGCTTGAAACGGAAGCGGAAGAAGTATGTCTGAATCGAAGCAAATTTAAATCTGGCATACCATTGCATCTGTCTGCTCCAGTATGCATCTTTGGCATCATGAAAAAGTATGTGAATTTAAGTCGACAATTTTAAATTATAATAATAGCAATATATGTCCCACTACTTGGCACTGGGTCTCCTCTCCTCTATCAAAATAGAGGGAGAGGGTGTAGGCCTGCACACATGCTGGCCTAATGCAGGTTGGTGAATCAGACATGTCTTTAGAATTTCTTCTAAGACATGTGAGTTTCCTCATTTTAAATTATACAAATATCCCTGTCATGTAAAATCACAAATTTATTTCACGAGTATGTTCGATAGAGTCGAACAAAAATTTTTTTCTTTACTTTATATTGCGCTGTAGTCGTATATTTAATTATATTTTCTATGTACCTATGCATAGTTTTGCTACCTGCTATTCTTATATGCATCAGACAAAGGTAGACTGGCAGAAAATGGCTTAGGTTAATATCCAAGGCATTTTCATGTTAAGGCATTCACCTTGTGCCGTTTGTTTACAGGAAGTTTTAATAAATTAATAAAGTGTACCTTATTAATTGATTAGTGGATTATTTTGCAGCAATACCGTTTATTATTCGTAATTGATGATAGAATAAATATAAGAGTAATAGCTGCTAACCATATTTTTTTTTTAAAGACAACTCCCGCACTAGATAACAAGCTCTGTGTCGCGGGGGACTTTACAAAACATACAAATTAACGGACACAAATTACACCCAGACTCAGAACAATTCTTTAAAGTTTTGTCCTGTGTGGGAATCGAACCCATAACCGCGTGCACAGCAGGCGCATACCGCGGCCAATGGACCACCAAGGCAGTCATGATTATGATTGTTTATTAACCTGATTAGCATTAAAATTGATTTCGGCTACATTATCATTATAGAATAACTAGAACAACTCACCCTAGCTAGTCCACAAACGGGGAATTTCTCAAAATCCAACACGCTTTCTTCTCCAAGTGAACGGTCTAACTGACCGGAGAACGTCCTGGCAGCCATGACAGTCGCCAAGGACATTCCGTCGCCTATGAAGAGTATCCCGTTCTTTGCTTGGTTTTTGTTTGGAATCTCACTGAGTTTTTCTTTTAGGGTATTGACTGCTGACTTTTTCCAATACGAGCCGTGTTTCTCTTCAGCGGGGATGTATGCTGGAGCCATTATCGTGTCTAAGATTTTTTTCGGTTTGGGCACCACATCCTCTGTAAATTTAATACGCCAATTTCAATAATCTTGTCAAAATATAACACAAATTTATGGAGCGTATAAATCCCAAATATTTAATTATTTTTCTCTGTTGATTTGTCCCTATAAAGGGCTGTGATCGGTCTCTCCAGAACGTGCTGGATTTATAACTTGATATTGTCAAGGCATATTTTGATGGACAGACGAGATCTCAACACCCTACCAGCAGAGGTAGTGTATTTTTTTAGGTTTATGCTGTACAATAATTAATTTTAACTAGATTTCATTTTTACTGACAACGTGATAAATTTAGTTCACGTTATTTCACTGATTCGTTGACAAATTTAACTTTTAAATAATTGAGTTGGAAGTTAAGTATTCAATATAATATTTATTTTATTTATAACGTGATATAACTTAATATATGCATATCGTACATAAAATCGTTTATTCTCTTCAAAACAGATTCCGCTCACAATCCGCTGAGTGCACTTTATTGAGTAATCAAAGATTTAACCTTTTCAAGAAGTTTACTAATTAATTTATTATGCAAAAACTCTATTATCGGGTGATATGCAACTTCAAACTGACAACATTATAAAATAATATATTCTATGTGCTACTGCTAGAACATTCTCTGGATTTATTCGTACAATATCTACTTTTACATGGTTAGATATATTGGTGGGACAGCGACAATATCGTCGTTGTAAATTTAAAACAAAAAAAAATTAACATTCTATTCTTTCTACAAAAGGAAATAAAAATGTTACTAATACAATACCACATTAATAGTGTGCAACAAATAAGCGCAGGCTGATACAAAGGATATTCAGTCTGTCGTTATAGGGAATTATAATATGACGAGCTGTTGCCCACGGCTTCGCTCGCGTGTATGTCGGTTATCGCGATAATGATTTGCATTTTCGCTATTCCAAACTATAATCTATCTCTATAACAAATTTAATCTAGATCCGTTGAGTAGTTTTTACGTGAAAGAGTAGGTAACAAACATCTATCCATCATCAAAAAACCTTTCACATTTAATTTTATACTTAATATTATAGTAGGATATGTTAATCACATAAAAAAATTTGCATTCTTCTTCTTCTTATTGGTTGTTTAGTGGCCAACCTCAAGATCGCCCATATTTAGGTCTCTGTCGTGATCTAACGACTTTTAACAGTCGGGGCCGACTTTTAACGTGCTCTCCGAAGCACAGAGACGCTCAGATGAAATACCACTATGCGATCACCCATCCATAGGGTTACCGCGCCCTTGGTTGCTTAACCTGCTGATCGTTTACCGAACAGCAAGTGCACCTGGCTATGAACACTTTAAATGCATTTTGCATTCAGTATCTAAGTATTTGAAAGGACATAACTAAAATGTTTAAAAAAAAAATTGAAACCGACTTCAATAAAATATCATGAGTGTATACTTTTTTTTGATTTTTAAAAACCGCTTGTACGATTTCGTTAAAATTTAAATGAGAAAATTATCGAAATGAATTATCCAAATCAGTTCAAGCATCTTCGAGTAATTACTTAGTAAACATACATTTAAAAAAAATATCCCAAGAATTGAGCACCTGCTCCTTTTTTAAGTCAGTTCAAAATCCTCATTTGTCACAGAATATTTTACATTTGCATCGATATATCATCGTTATAACGCTTGTACGATTTCGTTAAAATTTAAATGAGAAAATTATCGAAATGAATTATCCAAATCAGTTCAAGCATCTTTGAGTAATTACTTAGTAAACATACATTTAAAAAAAATATCCCAAGAATTGAGCACCTGCTCCTTTTTTAAGTCAGTTCAAAATCCTCATTTGTCACAGAATATTTTACATTTGCAACGATGATATTATGTATATTACAACAGAATATATATCTAAAGTAGCGTTTTATTTCTAACCAGTACGTTGAATAGGTTCTACGATTATATTATATTTTGTATTGTACATTTTATTTTTCTTTGTACTAAATAATAAGGCGTTAAATATGCAAATGTGAAAACTTATACATACATTGTAGTGCAGACAACTGTTAATATTGTTTCTTTTCAAAATATAAAATAAAATAAATACCACCTAATTAAATATAAGCCCCAGTTTTGTCATCGATTAAAATAACTGTCTGACGTCTTTAGACATTCGATATAACATATGTATATAGATAAGTACGCAATAGCTATACTTCTATGCAAATTTTATAAATGCGAAAGTTTGGATGGATAGGTGAGTGGATACTCAATTAGTTACTCAATCACGCCAACACTGCAAACCGGATTTAGATAAATTTTGGCACAGAGATAGATTATTATAGTCTAGAATAGCGGTTGGCTACTTTCTATCCGAAAAAAAGTTTATATATCTTATTGAGTACAGGGGTCTTCAGTTCTCAGTTAGGGATGCGTTTTTTTTAGTTATTATGCTATCCCAAGTCCCCACTGTTGACTGCACGGTTGGTTCAGTGGCTTAAGTGGTTATCTCACCATTTACCACTGCGCGGCGTGTTTTGGGTTCGATCCCCACACAGGACAAAACTTTGTGTGATCTATCAATGGCTAGCCCGAGTCTGGTTGTACTTTATGTCCATTAGTTGTATGTTTGTCAAGTCCCCTGCGATGGGCTTATTCCGTAGAGTGGGAGTTGTTTTTAAACAAAACAAAAACTGTTACAGGGCTTGCAGAAATGGACAGTCTTTAAATAATAATTTGCAGATACTATTACAGCTGATTGGTAATCGATCAGTGGATAAAGCTGCCAATTGGGAAATAGCAGAACGTCTCCGTGCTTCGATAGCCACTTTTAAGGTTTATTCAGACTGTTAACATCCGTGATCATGGCATAGACCTAAATGGACAATTTGAATGAGGTTCAAGGCCCAAATCTTATATATTATATTCATTCGGCCGGCTGATTCTCTAAGAAACAGCAATCACAAACTGACAGTTGTGATTGCTCGGTGACGGCGCACACGATTGCTTAACGTCAAAAAGGCTCGGTTTTCGCTCTTACGGAATACCGATTTTCAAATTGACAGCCAGATTTTACTGGAATTTTCAATCTGACAGCCTGATTTTGCTCCGTTTTCATGGTCGCTACCGATCACACTCATGGTACTTGAACGTCAGCCAAAACACGTCAAACCAAATGTCAGCATTTTTTTTTGCTACACCCGATTTGCTGACTAGGATAGCGCCACGAGAGTAGCCACGAGAATAATTTTGTCACCAGGCTGGCCATTGAACACTGGGTATAGAGAATAACTACTCTTTAGATACAAAGAGTAATTAGAGGCGCTCATAGCTAGGTGCTCTTGCTGTTCGGTAAACAATCAGCGGGTTAAGGTACCAAGGGCGCGGTAACCCTAAAGATGGGTGACCGCATAGTGGTATTTCATTTAAGCGTCTCCGTGCTTCGGAGGGCACGTTAAAAGTCGATCCCGACTGTTATCAGTCGTTAGATCACGACAGGGGCCTAAATATGGGCGATCTAAATAACTCTGTCATCAGGTTGGCCACTAACAAAACGATAAGAAGAAGAAGATACAAAAGAAAGTGTCAGCTCTATATTGATACTAATTGTACGACAGATAACATTTACGTGACTGAAATATAAAGTTAAACGTGATCGTTCGTGTATACAAAATGTACCTACAATCGTTTTGTTTAAAATACCTCATTTAGTCATAGTTACGGTTTTACTAAAACATTTAATAATAATAATTAAATGATCTTATCGGTAAGATAATAACAATGCGTGATAAATTAATCCTACAAACGCAAAAGTTTGTAAGAATGTATAGATGTATGTTTGTTACTCTTTCACACAAAAACAACTAAACGGATCTGGATGAAATTTGGCACAGAAATAGATTATAGTCTAGAATAGCACATAGTCTACTTTTTATTGCGATTACCAACATCCACGCGGGCCGAGCCGCGGGCAATAGCTAGTAAATATCTTAAGAAAAGTTTTTATTTTCTCTTTCCAGACGTGATCCATTGGTTTATGAAAGTAAGGGATAGAGTGCGCCTATAATATTATCTTGGGCGTAGATAGCTAGTCTTTGTCATACGGTGTCGCCGTCACCTAGATTCAATTCCCGTGCCGTGACCTAGACTGCCTCGGGTGGTCCAGTGGCCGCAGTATGCGCCTGCTGTGCACGAGGTTGTGGGTTCGATTCCCACACAGGACAAAACTTTGTGCGACCCACAAAGAATTGTTCTGAGTCTGGGTGTAATTTGTGTCCGTTAATTGTATGTTTGTAAAGTCCCCCGCGACAGAGAGCTTGTTCTCTAGTGCGGGAGTTGTCTTTTTTTTAAACGAAAAAATAAACGAAACGAATTAGGAGGATATTATAATACTAGCGCTCCGCCACAATTTTCCTTAGTTTTACGTAAATTATCTTTTTTTTCCTTAAGAGCCTTCAACAGAGTATTAGAAACTCAGTTCAGTACTAGCAGTAGAGACCCATCGATTTAAATGTAATCACGTGTTAAAGGATTGTTATTTTAAAAGTGTTGGCAACGCGCGAGTGGATCCATAGACTACGGTTACTGGTTACCATCAGGCGGGCCATATGCTTGTTTACCTGCTTAGCAGTATAGAAAACAGAAAACGACAGTGCATTTCAAACGTACAGCCTGGACAGCGAAAGAATTGTCCTTACTGATCATGGTTTCAATCAATGCAGCATAAAATGCCGCAGCACAGAGCTGAAATTAGGACCCTTTCTGACATCATACAGGATTTTTTTATATTACTTAGGTGGCAAACTAGCATACGGCCCGCCTGATGTTAAGCAGTTACCGTAGCCTATGGACGCTTGCAATACCAGAGGTATCACTTGCATGTTGTGAACCCGTTATTTTTACACCAAGGCTTTATGATGGGAGTATCTCTGGGATAGGAATACGTTTCTTTCAAAACGCATCATTAAATGAGTGCTGGAGACCCGTATTCACTACGGTAACTGCTTACCATCAGGCGGGCCGTATGCTTGTTTGCCACCCAAGAAGTATAAACAAAAAATGGTGTTCTTAAAAAACTGATTTTCATAAAGCAGCCTTGTATACATATCTCCGTGTTTACATTGCATTTGTTATTAAGTCAATGGTCTGCGTTGGTGGTTCAGTGGCCGCAGTATGCGCCTGCTGTGCTCGAGGTTGTGGGTTCGATTCCCACGCAGGACAAAACTTTGTGTGACCCACAAAGAGTTGTTCTGAGTCTGGGTGTAATTTTTGTCCATTAATTGTATGTTTGTAAAGTCCCCCGCGACACAGAGCTTGTTCTCTAGTGTGGGAGTTGTCTTTAAAAAAAAATGGGTAGGTACTCTAGGTACATGTCACGTTATACCAATAAAGCATTTATATTGAATGAATTTGTACACCGTTATTAAGGAAATCATTTTTAATTAATCTACCAAGTAGGTGATATGCTAAAAAAGGACCAAATTAAAAACCAACGTTAATGCTTGAAAAGGTTAATTAATGTAGGGAAAGTGAAAGAAGTATGTCTGGATTGAAGCAGTTGACAAAACATACTCTGCCTACACCAGTATAAGACGGGCCTGGAGATATGCAAGTATTTAATTGCAGCTATTTACAAATTTTAACAAAAGGGACTACTAAAAAGACGATAGCAAGATTTTTTCAAATTTTATATGAAATAAACTTGTTTTGGATTTTTTTGTTGTTTTGTCTAGCTCGAGGTTTAGTTTTTGATGCTTTTTTAAATACTAAGTGCATTTTCCTCAATGGCTATAAGACAGATATATAAGATTTCAGACAAATAGCCCACCTTATGTTGATTAATCGGCCTAATCACTATTAGGCAGTGTTAATCGCCTGGGTACCCACCCGACTAACTAAAAAGGGTATCTAAAAAGACGGTAACTTTACCGTCTTGTGATTTTGGTAGGTATATTTGCCAGTGAAAATGTGAACAATTCATAAGAAAGCCCTAATCACCACCGAAATATAATTAAGAATTCTAAAAATCCTTGAGAAAAAATTCTAAAAGTATGAAACGCGCATTGGGTCTACATCGACTGGCTCTTAGTTTTTTAGATAGAGTGGACCCGTGTCCATTTGTGGGCCAGCATACATTTCCAAATTATTATTAATATTTTTACAACTTCACAAAGCTAATTTTATTAATAATAGATCCCAAACTAAGCAATCCCAAAAATAGGTTGGTATTATGTGATTAAGAATAACTCCGTTATTTGTAAAAGAAATACCAGATAATACTTTACCCCACCCAAGAAATTAACCCGGTACCTTACAATCGGTTACTAGTACTAACTGTTACCTGAATTAATATTATCGTATCATAAATCCAATCAAGTAAATTATTATTATTAAGATGCTATGACATTAATAAAATATAAATATTTTGTTAGCTACAGTTTTGTCTAATATAAAATAATAATAATTATTTATATAATTAAAAGAATAAATATGTATTATTTATGTGCTGAATAAAAACAAATATAATGTCTTAGATAATAGACTTTTTAAAGTCAAATAAATGATATTTTTAAATTCAAAAATGAAATATAAATTATCTAAATATAGTAAAATTCTCGATTGATACTATTGCATTGATCAATTAATTATCTAACTGTAAAAATAATTAAACATAATTATATTAAATTTAACATGTTATGTACTACTTAGTAATTTTTTTTTTTCAAATTAGATAGGTACTTAAAACCATTTATGAAAAATATTACTCGCAATTTTCATACGGAAATATAAAGCAAATAAATTTGGTTTTGTTTTTATAAAAATATGCCGTTTGCCTAAGGCTTTCAAAACTTTCATAAGTAAAAAAACAACACAAACAAAAAAAAAACTCCATAGAATTTTCAACTAACACACAAATGCACAAACACAGTCGATTAATTTTCGCTATAAACGCAATAACTCACACAACAAACACAATTTACGCACCTGTTATAACTTCGACCAGAAGGGCCGACAAGGCGAATAACTGAATAATCGGTATTCGCGCCATCACTGAGTCGTCAGCGCGCGCGCTGCCCGTTTTATTAACTGCACTGCGATCGTTTTTTGAGGGCTAAAGACCACGCGACGGTTGAATGGTTGAATGACAGATCACTACGTTAACGCGAGGCTTCAGCGCTCTGATAGTTTACATTTTAAAACCACATAGCATCACGCCTTTCCCCCCCTCCCCAAAGTGATAGGTAGAAGTGTATGTCATGTATAATCCTTATCCTTACTAATATTATAAATGTGAAAATTTGTAAGAATGGATGGATGGATGTTTGTTACTCTTTCACGTAAAAACTACTGAACGGATCTGGATGAAATTTGGCACACAGATAGATTATGGTTTGGAATAACACATAGGCTACTTTTTGCAGTGATAACCGACATCTACGCGGGCGGAGCCGCGGGCAACAGCTAGTATATTATAAAAGAATATATTACTTTTATACTCACACTTTCATCTGATATGTAGGTACTAAACCAGCATTTATTTTGGAAACCTTAGCAATTGGGTTTAAGGATTTTAAAGGGTCGGCAAGGCGGGTTTTTTTTTTTAAACCAACCACCGTGGGATACCACTAGTGTTGCAAGGATTCATAGGCTAAACTGCTTACCATTAGGCGGGCCATATGCTTGTTTGCTGTCATCTTAGTAGTATAAAAAGAAACTTAACCGGCAAATATTCTAAATACGTACATTATAATATTATTGTCTAAATAAAGTACACCCGTAAACAGAAAAAAATACCAATTTATAAATTTAGGTTATAAAGTAACACCTATGAAAGTTAAGTTTAACGTAAAAGGAAAACCAAAAAGAGGATGTTAGCCAATTGACTTATTGAAAACAAAAGAATATTTGTTAAAATAACATATCATACCGCCTCTCTTTTTAAAGGGTTAAGTAAAGGTATATCACACCAACCACTTTTGGGACCGTTGCCATAGCCAAAGTTTACCAAAATCCTGTGTAAATGTAAGCTGATACAGTCAAGGCACGATAGGTACTTACTTTATTGATAAAAGTTGTGTAGAAATCCTTTTCTTAAACTGGCAATTTTTTTTTATATACTACCAAGATGGCAAACAAGCATACGGCCCACCTGATGGTAAGCAGTTACCGTAGCCTATGGACGTTTGCAACACCAGGGGTGTCACTCAAATAAAAATATATATCGCTTTGAGATTAAAAAAAAAAAGAAATAAGACTGACCACCTGTAGAAATTATTTACCCATCATCTTACCACTAAAACTGAATATGGTATAACATAGCAAGGGTTGTTGTACATTCGTCACAAAGTAAATTTGCCACAGAATAAAGTATGTGTAAATTCGTCACAGTTCTAGACGAATTTACACATACTTTTGTCTGTGGTAAAACCCCATAGCAATTGGGTGCAAGCTATCAAATATTGTAATAGATATTATTAGAGGAGGCCTATATCCAGCAGTGGACTGAAACATGCTGATCGATTATCAAATTATTTAAAAAGTATTACAAAATATGTTAATATATTTAAAAATAAATTAAAATTGTACTTATTAAAAAAAATATTCATATGATTATTTTAAAGAAAAGCTAAAAAATATTTTTGTTAAGTATAAATTAATATTGATCGTGAGTATAATTATTTCATTGACTTTGTAATTTATTTAGTTTTATGTAATTAATAGATTATTCTATTCTGAATTAATTATGAAATGTGTTCTAAGATTATAAATAAATATTGGTATTATTATATAATTATGAAAATATCAGAATTCACTTACTTTAACTTACAATTAAAACATATCATGTATCATACATCAATATTTAACACAAATCTATTTTTGTTTAGAGTAATGACAATTATGACTTACCCTTGTGATATGTAAAACCCTGCCGAATCTTTATTTAAGCGTTTTTGTGTTGTTGCACCGAAATACCATTATATATTTATATAAAGTAATTCCGTGGAATAAGTTAGCGAAAAACTTCATAACACTTTGCCCGAGACAGGCATCAAACCCAGGCGACTCAAAGACCCAAGCGCAAGCTTGTGCAGCGGGACCTATAATGCAGTATATAGCATTCAAAAACATGATCCATTTCTAAAAGTATCTAAAGAAAAACGAAATTAAATGAAAGATAACTTCATTTGCAACTCCTTTATAGCAACAACAAATTAAATTCCACATGAAAACAACAACAAAGAGGTATTCAATTGTACTTTTGTGTCATTCTTTTGTACGATTCTAACTAGTACCAATGTCAAACTGAAGATAATAGCAGTGAGACTCGACTCAAATCATATTGACCCATTGTGCGCGTATTATATTCGTACGTGTCGTTGGTTCTGCGCCTGATCTTTCTTAGGTCATATTATATGTCAGATTGCCGTCCGACGACGAATGTAAAGGATTTTTTTTTGCGTTTTTGCTGTGGAATTAACATATATAAATTTAAATATTTAAAGCATTGTAGAAAAACGTTGAATCTGGAGTAGGAATCTGCGCCTATCGGGTTCCAAACCAGCACACTACCAATTGTGCCATCCGAGTTCCTACTCCTGAATTCGACTTTTTTCTAAATGCTGTAAATATATTTTTGCGTATATATTTTCGCACTCGCTATAACCATGTCTAATTATTTGGCTGTAGTCTCTTGTAAGGTACTTAATTTCCAGTTGGATATTTTGATCGCTTTTATGGTACCATACATACATAGGTACTCGTATATATATTACGCCCGCGTAGATGTCGGTTATCGCTGCAAAAATTCAGATTTCATCCAGATCCGTTCAGTATTTTTTACGTGAAAGAGTAACAAACATCCATCCATCTATACTCACAAACTTACACATTTATAATATTAGTAAGAATATCATAGGGGTAACCCGCAACTTCGTCCGCGTGGTAATTTGGAATAATTTCCCCGATTTTGCAACATATCTCACTACTGCTCCGCTCCTATGTATCACAGCGTGATGTTATATAGCCTATAGCCTTCCTAGATAAATGCACTATTTAACAAAAAAAGGATATTTCTAATCGAACCAGTACCTACTTTCTGAGATTAGCGCGTTCTCAACGCAACTCTTCAGCTTTATAATATTAGTATAGATAACGTCCGTCTCCCATTAGGGTAGGCAGAGACTATGTATGTATGTACATTAGGTATGCGCCAATTGCTTCAATCCAGACATATTTATTTCGCTTCTTCTACATTCATAACCAATATTGGCCAATACCAATTTTACAAGTTTGGCATAATTTGGCATGTGGTGCCAATATTCTTCGTGTTACTGTCGGAATTGTGAAGGCCAGTTATTTCACTAAACAATAGGTCTCAACTCTCATTCAAACAACCACATGTCAATAATTAAAAATTCAGACTGGTATTCAAGCTATTCAAATTTACTTGGCGAGTTAAATTGTTTATTAGACAGCCGTAACTGAATTCAAATATCTAGTAGACCCTTTGATGTGTTTTTGTCCTTGGACAAGCTACAAATAACTTTAAATACAATATTTTAAGGTTAAATTTTATTATTTTAAGGTTTTTAAAGGGTCGGCAACGCGTGAGTGACACCCACAGAAATAGATCTATTTCTGTGGTGACACCCCTGGTGTTGCAAACGAAAGCAGAAACAAAAAAGCGGTGGACAAATTCGAACTCCGTAAGAGCTCGGATGGCACAGTTGGTAGTAGGTACGCTGAACCCGAGAGGCGCAGGTTCGAATCCTGCTCCGGGTTCGTCTATTTCCATATTGCTTTAATATTTAAGGGGAAATAACAAACTAAAAAAACAAAATAAAATCAGTTCCAATTTGTGTACACACCTCATCGGAGATAGCTTTACAGTGCCGCTATATGAAGATTAGGTTTTTAAGAAAACCATTGTATATAATTTTCTGTAGAATTTGGTAACAGTGTACAATTAGACTAAACCTACAGGTAATAATATATTTCACACAAATTCATACATTGGTTTTCCTAAAAAACTAATCTTTATTTAGCGGCCCTGTACAGCGATATCCTTTACCGTAACACCGTACATACAAAAAACCGGCCAAATGCGAGTCGGACTCGCGCACCAATGGTTCCGTACAAATCTGTAGGTATATAAGCAAAATAATTTTATTATAACTATACGATGTAACTAAAAAATTACGGTTTTCGTTTTCTGAGTTCACGGGAAGTACCTACTACCTAGTACTAGTAGTGTAGGTTTGGATTCCCTGGCGAGTGTCGTAAATTTGCGGCATAAACGGCTGTATCTATTGATTGCGTTGGCTTAGAAGTTTGAGGCTATTTTTTCACAGCTTTAAGAGACAGTAGGCTCAGGTTCAAATACTCAGGTATTTGATATAAATTTCAGCTTGATACCTTCACGCGTTCCTGAGAAAAAGGGACTTGACAGACAGACGGATGGACGGACAACAAAGTGATGCTATAAGGGTTCCGTTTTTTTCTTTCAAGGTACGGAACCCTAAAAATACATGTAGGCAAACATAGAACCTTCACCTTTTTGGAATTCGGTTAAAATACAAACGCAATGTTATTCTTTACGAGTTACGTACTCACACTTTACAATTTTATATTACGAATACAATGTAACACCTTATTATACCTTTTCATTTGCTTGAATGCAGTTTGCAATAATATTATAGTTCACATACTAAAACATTATTAAATCTATTGTGTAATTTGTTACTGAATTTTTAATAGAGAGTTCAAGAACTCAGTCAAATGGTTTTATTTTTTTGTATTAAGCCCATAACATATAGAGCCATAATATATATATGAATTATAGCGATATACCTATATTATGCTATATTTTCTATTGTAATCGGCGAGTGACCAAAATTCATTTATTCATACAGATTACAAAGTAACACTTTTGCATTTTATGTCAACAGATAAAGCACGATATATATTTTTTAATACTTCGGCCGCAGAGCTAATAAGTGCAAAAATATATATTAAGTATAGCATAGCCACCGTCTGGAGCAGCTTGGTATACTGTAATATATAGCTTACGATGTTAAATAGGTATATATTATAGATCCCTTTGTTGTGGGCTTTATTGTCATAATATTACTTGCAGCGTTCATTTTTTCCCACGTACGTGTAGGCTCCAGCATTAACGTCTGCTGCAGTGTTTCTTGAGATCCATGATAAATCCTACTTCAAACTAGGCAGGGACTTGGCTGTGTTACTGGCATTACTGAAACTTACCATCAGGTGGGTCGCTGGTTTGTATGCCAAGATTGGCAATTAAATAAAATCATGATGGCGACACTTTGATAACACGGTATTGGGTCTGAAGGACAGCATTTAAAAGTGATTTTAGATGATAATTTTATATGTTTTAACGATGTTTTGTAGTTTGCCCGATGCAAGAGATTTCGAATAATGTGAAATGACTGTCTACTGCTACATATTAGGTATATTATATGTATATATAGAGGCGCTCCTAGCCACGAGCACTTGCTGTTCGGTAAACGATTAGCGGTTTAAGCAACCAAGGGCGCGGTAACCCTATATATGGGTGACCGCATAGTGGTATTTCATCTGAGCGTCTCCGTGCTTCGGAGGGCATCGGGACAATCCCATCCACATGCCCACCGCTGTGACTCCTGTGAGCCAGGATTAACAGCGGAGTAACCAACTGATACACCGAGTTTTGACACTCGTGCGTCCCGTGGACAACTAAACCTACTGTCTTGGACCCCGCAACCAATTTAATCAGAAGTAAATAGGAGGAGTTAGAAAGAAAAGTTTCCACTTCCCTCCATAGCAAAGCGGGAGACAAATTAAATCTGTATAGGTTTGTAACCTATGAAAAGGAGCACCACGGAGGACCTTTAACTACGGGACCTATGTGAGCTAAGTTTGATTGCTATAATATGTATGGCAGAAACGTTTAAATGCACGGAAATTCCCTCCAGATGAGACTAAATCCCCGTAGTAGGCCGCTTCGGAGGGCATGTTAAAAGTCGGTTCCGACTGTTAAGAGTCGTCAGAGAAGATCACGAGAGAGGTCTAAATATGGGCGATCTAAATACCTCTGTCACCAGG
Source organism: Trisateles emortualis (assembly GCA_947095525.1). Taxonomy (NCBI): domain Eukaryota; kingdom Metazoa; phylum Arthropoda; class Insecta; order Lepidoptera; family Erebidae; genus Trisateles; species Trisateles emortualis. The sequence goes on along the minus strand of OX352741.1, from coordinate 16,319,781 downwards.
TTGGCCACTAACCAAACGATAATAAGAAGAAGTTATATGATAACTCTTGCCATTCAAGATAGCAAGACAAATTCGACTTAAAAGTGATTATTTTTGATGACTCTCTTACTAAGTTTTTATAGTAAGTTTATTACTTTTTGACGACTCATTGTTGTTTTTCCATTTTTACCTAAATGTGCCTAATTAGGGGCGTAGTCAGTTTACATTGTTGTTTTTATAGAGTGACTAACAAGAGTACGGTAATGGTAAGCAGTTAGCGTAGCCTATAGACGTTTAGCGATACTAAGGGCGCCGTCAAATTTGTCGCTCTCCGCTTCGCTGCCTCCGCGCATTTTTGAAATTATACCCGCGTGATTTCATATCTTGTAAAACCAGATGGTTTTTGTTTAAGGAAAACTTTATTGTAAAAACAGTTGCATGAGATAAAAATATGTGACCTTACACGTATGAGCACATCTACATTGCAGTGTACAGTCACTTGGCTATCCAAATAACTATACACCGCGGTGGTACTAAAAACCATAGGGTCATCTATAAGACCCATCTCCAGTCAGGTGTGCGCTCTTGTATTGTTTTATTTTTTTCCCCTACCATATTTTTATACTACTATTGTAGAAAACTAGTCTGCTTGTTGGTATCTAAGCATGTACTGTAGTCTATGGAAGCTTGCAATAATTAAGGCATCATTTTTTATTTTATTAAACTTCATGCACATAGGTACATAGGTGGACTTAATGCTATAAACATTCTCTATCAGTCTACTGTAGGTTATACAGAGATAATCGCAGTAGGTGCAGTTGTTTTTTATATTACCAAGGTGACAAACAAGCATACGGCCCGCCTGATGGTAAGCAGTTACCGTAGCCTATGGACGTTCCTCACGCGTTGCCGACCCTTTAAAAACCTTATAACTATACTATAACCCCATGCTATATATAGTCTTTTGAAAAAACCTTGGCAGGAAGCTCATTCCACAGCCTAATCGTACGTGGTAAGAAATTCCTTTGAAACATATTTGCGTGTTGCCGATCTAAAATAACCACCAGGATTTTATGATCAATCAGCTACCAGCAGACAAGACACTCATCGTTTCTATACTACCAGTTTTCACCCAATTGTGTTTGTATGGGGTTTTTGGTTGCATTTCTGTGCTCACAATTTGTAACACAAATCAAATTGTAACCACATATCTAGCGATTGAAATAAATGACTTTTATGCCGGTTCTTTCCTTAGGTTCTACCTCTATCTTTTCAGACAGCAAACTCGGCAGTAGACAAATTAGCTGACGTCTCATTTGGCATTTTTCATTGACCTGCATCAGTGTCACAGAGTAATCTATATGAATGAATGATTTTGAATTTGAAATCGTCCCTGGGATAGGAGAGCGTTTCTTTACATCTCCAAATGAGTACTGTAGACCGGTTTACCTCGTTTGTAATTTAATTTATGAACATTTTTATTATATTATTTCCTTCAAAATGTAATATAGATAATTAAGGTAACATTTGTATGCACAACAGTGTTATTTTTTAAATACGGGGATACCCCGAGTTTTCCTCAACGCTGTGATTGTGAAACCTTTCCTCAATTGACCACTTTTAGTACTGCAAGGCAGTTTTGCATACTGGTGCGATAGAGTACATTCGAATAAGGTGTAATATTTGATTGAAGCAACGGCCAAGTACGTGTTGGGACACGCGCAATGTGGGGTTCCGTAATTGCCAGTCACAATAACGTGGACTAAGAAGAAGCAGCAGATCATAAGTCGAGCCCGGAGCAGGATTCGAACCTGCACCTTTTGGGTTCCAGCCCAGTGCACTATCAATTGTGCTATCCGAGCTCCAACTTCATCCAGCTCTATCTTGGAGTGACTTTTTTCAACCGTTACATGTTTATATGTACAACATCTTCCAATTGCGAGGAAAGAAACCACATTGCATAGAATGAAACCACTCATTATAATAATTATTATAATATTGTTAGCATTTTTGCTATGCAATTTGTTAAAATATATTTAAAGCAATGTGGAAAAGTCATGCCAGGAGCAGGATTCACAACTGCGCCTTTCGGGTTCCGGTCTAGCACATGAATTGTGCCATTCGAACAAAGAGTAGACTCTTTGTTTCTAATTTTTATTTTAAAGATTTTATTTAACTCTACTTTGTCGGCATAGCTTATATGTATGTATATGCATGCCAAATTACAATTTTCTATTACTAAGGGTCTCTGCACTAGGCTGTGGACAGACGGACGGACGGAGACTAACTATAAGGGTTTTTTGTTTACTTTGAAACCCTAAAAAGCGAATAAAAATAATTAGATGCGGTTTGTGATTATTGTATACTACTTAAGTGGCAAATGGTGAAGCATAAGTCGTGGTAGAGAGAACCTTACCTACTTGTACATGCGGTGTGGGCTCGATCCCAGGCATTATAAAAGTAACTTTCATTTTGTGGATTTAATACCTACCTACAAATCAAATGAAGTAACATCTCTATTTTTCTCTTTAAAAATCAACTTCCGCACTAGGGAATATACCCTGTGTCGCGAGGGACTTTACAAACATACAATTCATGGACACAATAAATCTTTGCCTTATATTTAATCCAAACCCGTTCACAAACAACAAACACAACTGAGTAATGCCATAGGCGTCCAAGACACAAGCATTAGCTTAGTTTGGGGCCAAAGAAAAACTCTGTTTTATCATCTCAACCCATAAACGTCCCACTGTTGGGCACGGGTCTCCGCCATACATTTGGAGAGATATTAGCCTAGTATACCACGCCAGACGGGTTGGTATAGAGCCAGACGGATTGGTATAGGGTTTTGTTTCGAATTTTCCCCCTGTCTCTGTCTTTGTCTGCCTGACTCTTTTAGTCGATTCTTACGACACCCACGGGATAGAATGGGGTGGTGACATTTGTATTCTTAATCCGTCACCACACGGAGCACAAACTCAGTTTATGTAACATAATGATTTTTTAATTTATTTAAATAAATTGTAAAAAAAAACCAGCCATCCAATATTCACATTTATAGTATAAGTATAGTATCGCTTTACGTAACATCTTCAATTGCTTAACATACAGCTCTGACTCATAAGGAAACCTCTACAATACCTTATACAGCACAAACAAATTAATGTCGTCCCCAAAAGTATTCTTGATACAAAATAATATTTAAAGGTCATATTATTATGAAAGCTTAAAAGAATAACAAAAGAGGTATATCGTGCAAGAATGAATGGAGATGTCGGTAGGGGCCGCCCTTTGCTAAAAAAGGGCCAAATTAAAAGTACCCAGAATCGACGTTCATGCATGAAGAGGTTGATGAATGTGGAGGAGGCGAAGGAAGTATGTTTAGATCGAAGCAAGTGGCGTACCATAGTCTCTGCCTACCCCACTGGGACACAGGCGTGATGATATGTATGTATTTATGTATGAAAGCTTATAAGTTTTTGTTGAGATGCTCATTTACAACTTTAAGAAGTAGTAGTTTGTAGTTCGAAAAGGCAACTCCTACACTATAGTATTTTTCACATAATAATAATAATGACTGCCTTGATGGTCTAGTGGCCGCAGTATGCGCCTGCTGTGCACGAGGTTGTGGGTTCGATTCCCACACAGGATAAAACTTTGTGTGACCCACAAAGTGTGAGTCTGGATGTAATTTGTGTCCGTTAATTGTATGTTTGTAAAGTCCCCCGCAACACAAAACTTGTTCTCTAGTGCGGGAGTGGTTGTCAAAAAATAAACAATAATAACAATGTCAACGCTAGCTAATCTCAACGGAGACTAGCCGTCTGCGCGAGAGATATTATAGTGCACAAGTATGTGCGCAAACACAAGCACTCTTTATTTCCTCACGCTCATAGCTGATGGGACGGCAATCCGACACGACCGGAGAGAAAATCAAACTCCGGGCATCTATGGTGAATTTTTCGACAGAAAAACCCAATATCAATTTTTTTAGCTTGACTCGGAAATCGAACCCGGGACCTCGTGATCAGCAGTCACATACGTCAAGTAGTATAAAAAAGTAGGCCTGAAACGTCTTGTGTCCCAATTTTTACCAGAATTTACACCTGATGTAAGTTGGGACACCTTACGCTTCCACTATAGTCATTTTATGGCTTGATTGTTCCGATAAAGCCAGACCAACTTACTTACTGCTTTAACCAGCTCAATCTGCCAGCTAAAGAATAACGAAAACTTTTTATTTTTGTGCGTACTTGCTAATAGATTTGAAGAATGAATGCGATAGACAAGAAACGTAATGAAGACAGAAAGGGATAGTGATAAATGAAATTTTACTAGTTAGCTACTGTTGACAGAAATAATATCGCTAGTGCAAAATCTACGTTTTTTTTACTATAGATTTATACGCATTTGTAACTTACATAATTGAAATGTATAAGCATACAGACAAATACAAAGACATGGAAACATAAGTGAACGCCGCCGCCGCTGCGCCGCTCAGTATGAAGGCGGCACATCTTTTTGTATAATGTAATTGGTATAACATAAAAGCAGTACCACTGGTATTGGCGCCCATTGGCGACGTTAACTTCTTAATATCGAGCGGGCCGTACGATTGTTTGCCAAAAGTATATAAAAATATTTTTCTTTTTTAATTAAAAACCTGTTTATAATCGCCGTAAGGACGTGAAACCTACCTAAAATTAGTATTCAAAACTTATAAAGGTAAAGTTTTGAATACTAATTTACTACTATATACTCAAGTAAGGATAAGGATTAACACCTGCCTCGGCTTCAAATACTATATCTAGCTAAAATAGTAATTGAAGGATTTTATTGTAAATTTAATAATAGGTATTCTCTACAATCAACTCAAGGCCATGGAAAAAATTCAACTTTATTAATTGATTACATTAGAAACAATTATCGCAATAAATTAAACTAGCTGCTCCATGCGGTTTTGCCCTTGTTGAATTTTGTTTGGATTTCGTCACATGTTACATTTACCGCCCGGCCACGAACACGCGCTGCAGCGTGAGCGTCAAGCGTCAGCGTCAAGTAGGTGAGAACAAAATGTACTAAAACGTTCTACGATGCCACAAGCCGCCGCGCACAGCGTCAACGCGCGCGAATTTCACCGAGCGTGATCAAGAGGTTTCTTTGTTTCAATTAGTCGGAACTTTTTTGTTGTATTACCTATGATTATTAGTCGAAGACGTCTGGACCGATTTGGAAAATCATTTATTTGTTTCAAACGGTATACCTATCTTCCCAGGTGTTATTTAAATTTTATAAGAATCGGTGAAGCTGTTTTTGTAAATCAACAAAATTCGAAAAATTGAAGTTGTCATTTTTTAAATAAAAAGTTTTATTATACTAGTTTCCACTTCCACCCACGGCTTCATCCGCGTTTACGATACCACGGGAACAGTGTTTTTTTTTCTGGATAAAAAGCCTATGACCTATTCCAGACTATTATTCTATCCTTCTGACAGATTTCATCCAGATCCCTTCAGCTGTTTTGGCGTGATTGTGTAACAACATTTATACATTCATCCATCCAAATTTTTACATTAACAATAGATTGATTAAACTTAGCTAATTATAAGGCACTGTTGCCCGTGGCCCCGCCCGCGTTAATGTCGATTATTGCAGTAGAATCCCGGGTATACTATATATCTTCTTGCCAAATTTAATTAAGATCCGTTTAGTCGTGAATACTAACAAACAAACAGAGTTACTTTCGCATTAATATTATTTGTATGGATGTATGGTTGTATGTATGAACAAAATGCAGTTTCACAAAACTAGTTGTATTAAAAACCTGTTTATAATTGTCTTTACCTTTAGATAAGTACTGAATACTTATATTAGGTATTACGTAATTTCAAATGTAATGTTTATTCTTTTGATCAAATACGTATATAACTATAGACAGATCTTTAATAATAATAACTTCGTTTCTGTAATTAGAAACAGTAGATAACAGTAAGAGCGAAAGGTATGACACCATTTAAGCGAGCAAGCCCGGCTAAGGAATGACCTTCACGCTACAGAAAATCACAGCCAAATAACTCCCAGTTATCCACCAGCTAGTCCTCATAGGTTAGGCATTGGCTACAGTCATCATGACTATATTCCTATCGAGTCTATCCTGCGCTGAAATGTCCTTTCTCTCGAAATCAGGATGTCCACAAACCGTTATGTGTTCAAGGTTAAGATTCGTAAACTACTGTAACTATTGGCAGAATCATCTGGATAATAATCTATATTTATTAATATAGGTATATATTATATAATATATTTATTATATAGATATTTATTTATGTTTATATATTATACTATACGAGTATATAGATATGTATTTTTATAGTATCTATGTATTAATAACTATACTCTTTTTTTTCTCCAATTCTAAATTTATAAATATGCACCTACTTTAACTTATCTCTGCACCACCTTGGGTTGACTGGTAGAGAATGCCTCAGGCATTAAGTCCGCCTTCACACATCATATTATTTTGTGTATAATAAAGTTTAAATAACTAAATACAGTGAGTAGTCTACAAAAAAAAAACAATAATTCTAAGCTCGGCACGGAAAAGAAACATAGGACCAACCAAGAAAAAATTAAATTATGCAGCTCTCCAATGAATTAGTCAGCCCTTTCAATAAAAGAATAATATTATGACAGTTAAAGTGAGGTTAAAGAACTTGATTTTATACTTAATTACCAAGTTTTGGGACTGGTTTTTTGTAAAATACGAACGCGCGTATTATCTCTTCCTCATATTTTATTAAATTTATGTTAACATTTTTGTACATTGCCTGTTTTCAGAATGTTTTGTTTTGTTAGCGGCTGTTGATCTAATGGTTGGTGACCTTGCTAGGGCGGACATTTTCACTGAAGATAAATATTTGCGTGATTTTCACTGAAGATAAGTAGGATTCTTCGTTTTGTATTTTACCGATTTTATTCATATTTTTCTAATGCTTAGGTTGTTACGAAGGTAAGTTTTTACGAAAAAAAAAATTGGAAAATTTCAGAAAAGTAGTTCGATCGGTCAAAGTCTCTGCGGCCTGCTAGTATGTATTACGTATGCATTTAGAGTTATATAAGTATAATAGTTAACCTACCGTTTTCGATACCCCCGGAACAAAAATTTGTGTGATCCATAAATGGTTGTCCCGAGTCTGGGTGTACTTTGTGTCCGTTAATTGTATATTTGTAAAGTCCCCCGCGAGACAAGGATTGTTCCCTAGTGCGGAAGTTGTCTTAAAAAAATAATTGCTAACAAGAGATACACATAAAACAAATAAAAAGATAAACAGAAAGCGTGCCAGGTGATCTCTCAGTTACAGGCAACCACAGCTAACATCCTTTACTAATATTATAAAGGTGAAAGTTTGTAAGAATGGATGGATGGATGGATGGATGTTTGTTACTCTTTCACGTAAAAACTACTGAATGGATCTGGATGAAATTTGGCACAGAGATAGATTATGGTTTGGAATAACACATAGGCTACTTTTTACAGCGATAACAGACATCCATGCGGGCGGAGCCGCGGGCAACAACTAGTATAATAATATATATAACACAATAAAAATAAGAAGGTGTCTACTGCACGTGTACACAATAAGCACTTAAAGCCGTTGATGATGCGCCTTATCTTTCTCGAAGTCTCTAATCGTGTCTAATTGCTGTTCCATCGGTCGATTGTAAGAGTGAACGAATGATGAAGTGCAAAAAGATAAAGCACTCGTAATTGAACACATGTTTGTACAGTATACTGTACATTATATAACATCAGCGACCTGCGCGTACAATACAATAATGCGTTCCGGGTGCTGATGGGACTGCCGCGCCACTGCAGCGCTTCCGCGATGTTCGCGGCGGCTGAAATAGATGGCTTTGCGGCCATTATGCGCAAGCGGTGCGCGTCTATCATGCGCCGCTCGCGCGACAGTCCCAACACCATCCTGCGTGCGCTAATGGACCGGTGGGACTCTCCGATGCTGGCTCGCTGGATACGGCTGCACGCAGTCGTATAGTGAGTGAGTCCACCTGGCAATTAACTAATTTTATTGTATTATATATGTATTATAAAATTAAATTATTATTATTATATTAATTATTACTAACAATAGTTTGTAAGCTTGCAATTGTACTAACAAATATGGATGTAAAATGAATCCGAAATAAATGATTATTATTATCATTATATCCTTCTGGCAGCTGGGCTGTTTAAACGATGTCCTACATAAAATCGTGCTCTGTATGCCCCAACATGTCTACGAACGAGGACTTGATACCAAGAGTTGTAGCCAGTGGCTGGGATAGACTAGACGCGTAAGATATCTAGTCTAACAAAGCAACCTGTTTTGTTGGTGACTCCGACTGTTACACCGGTGGTCGTGGGTTCGATTCCCATCCAGGACAAATCTTTGTGTGATGAGCATGAATGTTTCTACTGTATCTGGGTGTTATGTTCTATAGGTATTTAGAATCATTTATTTCAATTATGTTTATCAATTGTCTGGTTGGTTGGTCTGGTATTGTCTGGTAACCATAGTCTGCACTATGCTCTGCCTAATTTGGGATCAGATAGCGATGTGTGAGTTGTCCCGAAAATATAAAAAAAAAACCTTCTCGGAGGTCGTTAGTCCATCTACATACCTACTATAGCGTCCCACTTTACGATTACCAATCTAGGACTCATTTTCTCCAGCTTTTTTTAAATTTTGTGGACTAGCCCTGCCGTCTTAGCACCGATATATTATTTAGGGCTCTACCCCTAACCCTGAACCCTAGTTTATTCAAACTACTGTTAATATTTATTAATTAATAAAAATTGTTTTCATGGGTGGTCTAGTAGCGAAGGGTCGACCAACTCCGCGCCTAGCATTATATGATATAAATGTTTGTTCCATGTTAATTGTAAAATCCATGTGCCAATGCCTAATGTTTATTTTAAATATTGTATTGGCGCTATTAGTTCATTAATATGTAGGAACTGTTTTGAATGATGTGTTGTCTAATATGTATATTATTATTTCTCTATTGTATCTGTTTTTTTCCTGAATAAAGATAAGATAAAATAAAATAAAAAATATTTCATAGTGCATGTATTCTTAAAAATAACAACAATAAATCATCTACTAAACAAAGACATAATTCTCACTTTCTGATGATGTAATCCAGTCCTACAGTCATCCAACTTCATGTTTAAAAACTTGTTGCGCGATTTACGACAGGTTGCTTTTTTTTTACATTCGCTACCGAAACAGGGCAATGACCTCGGTTGCGCCGGCGCAAATAATTGCTAACAATGGCAGACACGTTTTTGAGGGACAAGGCCCTTTGGTATATTATTATGTTACAATTGGAATTAAATGGAAACGTGATAACGATTTAGGTTATGCTTATTAGAAACGGTAAGTAAGTTTTAATTATTTGATAATTTTGTTTTCATTTAAAGTGAATGTTTATACAGTGTGTTTGAAAACTCGACGTATTCTTTGAAAAGGGTTAAGGTTTGTACAGGGTCGGCAACGCGCGAGAAATACCCTTGGTGTTGCAAGGGTCCATTGGCTACGGTAACTGCTTAACATCAGGCGGGCCGTATGCTTGTTTGCCTCCTCAGTAGTATAAAAAAAAAGTTACAGTAGCCCAGAGTGGGAATAAAACCGACTTGTAAAAGAGGTATAAGTTCGATTCCAACCGGGCGGTAGCAGCAAAGTGAATTTGAATTTATGGAAATTATAAGCATAAATCGAATGACCATGAGCCATCTACTATCTATGAAGGAAAACATTGTTGAACCCACATGAAATTCCAAAGGTATCATTCTTATCTTTTAAAAAGACAACTCTCGCACTAGAGGTCAAGCCCTGTGTCGCAAGGGACATTACAAACATACAATTAACGGACATAAAGTACACCCAGACTCAGAATAACCATTTATTTATCACACATTTTTTTGTTCCGTGTGGGGATCGAACCCACAACACGCCTGCAGTGGTAAATGGCGAGGTAACTACTTAAGCCACTTACTTGGGCCAACGTGTCTCTTTATGATCTCTTGATAGAGGAGACCTGTGCCCAGCTGTGGGACGAATATTAGTTATTATTACTTTCATTTTTTATCAAGAAAGAGTTGTATTTGATCCTAATAATGTTTTCTCTAATTAGATAATTTTAACAAAAAAAAACCGACTTCAGTACGGCAAGTTGTAAAATTATCAGATATTTGTTTGTTACAATCGAATAAAATCGACTGAGCGTCGGGCTGAACACAGGTCAAGTAGGTATTAAAAGCTATATTTAATCTGTGCAATCCGCGCTCAATTCATTCACGTCATTATTTCTTATTAATAGTTGCTTAGCAACAATAACCGAAACTTATCTAATCGCCATCAGTAAAATACTTATTATTGAAAAGCCATCTGTGGTCTTCTTCATTAGTTTTACTACACCAAATTACACTTTCTGAATGCAAATGATTGATTAGTTGTTAAAAATATTGAAATTGCTATATGTGTGCCTATAACTTTTGAGGAGTTCCCTCAATTCCTCATGGATCCCATCATCGGAACTTTCTTTTGATGATAATGGGACCAAACTGGAAGTATGTCCGGTCAGACAAAAAAAGAATTTTTCAAATCGGTCCATAAATGACGGAGTTATGCGGTAACAAACATTAAAAAAAAAAAAAAAACACACGAATTGATAACCTCCTCTTTTTGAAGTCGGTTAAAAAGAAAGAAAACCGTTGATTTGAATATACATAGGACAGGACATAAATATAGAGGTCAAAACGTAGTACACTAAAGCAAATAATATATGCCCGCCTGATGTTAAGCAGTAACCGTAGCCTATGGACGCTTGCAATACCAGAGGTATCACTTGCGTGTTGCCAACCCATTTTTTTACGCCAGGGCTTTAAGATGGAAGTAACCCTGGGATTAGAATACGTTCCTTTCAAAACGCATCTCTAAATGAACTGTACTCACACACAGAAACACACCTACACCGCTCTGTGTATTTGGCTGTGGTCTTCTGTAAGGTGGAGGTCCTGCCCCAGTCGGGCTTGCTTGCTAGTATGGTGCCCTACCTCTCTTAAAAATAACAAGCTTATTAATACAAAGTAACAACTTAACAATGTTGATTTTTAACCGACTTCAAAAAGAGAAGGTTATCAATTCGTGTATTTTTTTTATTTTTTTTTATGTTTGTTACCGCATAACTCCGTCATTTATGGACCGATTTGAAAAATTCTTTTTTTGTCTGACTGGACATACTTCCAGTTTGGTTCCATGGTCATCAAAAGAAAGTTCTGATGATGGGATCCATGAGGAATTGAGGGAACTCCTCAAAAGTTATAGGCACACATATAGCAATTTCAATATTTTTAACAACTAATCAATCATTTGCATTCAGAAAGTGTAATTTGGTGAAGTAAAACTGATGAAGAAGACCACAGATGGCCATCTGAACTTTTCAATAATAAGTATTTTACTGATGGCGATTAGATAAGTTTCGGTTATTGTTGCTAAGCAACTATTAATAAGAAATAATGACGTGAATGAATTGAGCGCGGATTGCACAGATTAAATATTGCTTTTAATACCTACTTGACCTGTGTTCAGCCCGACGCTCAGTCGATTTTATTCGATTGTAACAAACAAATATTTGAAAATTTTACAACTTGCCGTACTGAAGTCGGTTTTTTTTTGTTAAAATTATATAAATACATGTAAACATTGTAGGTAATACATATTTACATATTAGATAGTCATGTCAAAGATAATAGTATTTTCCGGAATCGGATTTTCTTAGGCACTACCACAAATAGGTACTAATTAGAAGGCAAACAAGTATACGGCCCGCCTAACGGTAAGCAGTTATCGGAGTTTATGGATGCTTGTAAAGTTGTAATACATTAGGCATCATGTGTATTTTTTTTTTATACTACTTGGGTGACAAACAAGCATACGGCCCACCTGATGTAAAGCAGTAACCGTAGCCTATGGACGCTTGCAATACCAGAGGTATCACTTGCGTGTGGCCAACCCATTTTTGGACACCTGGGATAGGAATACGTTTCTTTCAAAACGCATCCCTAAATGAGCGCTGGAGACCTGTTCTCACACACACAACTACACCGCTATGTGTAGTTATTTGGCTGTGGTCTTCTGTAAGGTGGAGGTCCTTCCCCAGTCGGGCCTGCTTGCTCGTATAGTGTATGTTGCCGACTTAAAAACTTTAAACTTTGTTCCCACACCGCTATGTTTAGTTATTTCGTTTTCGATTTCTGTAAGGTGAAGGTCCTTTCCCAGTCGGACTTGTTCGCTTGTATGGTACTCTATCTCTTTTATCTTATAATAGATATTGCCCGCGGCTCCGTCCGCGTGGATGTAAGTTATCAAGATAAAAAACAGCCTATTCGCTATTCCAGACTATAATCTATCTCTATGCCAAATTTCATACGAATACGTTCAGTAGTTTATACGTGAAAGAGTAACAAACATCCATCTACCCTAACAAACTTTCACATTTATAATAATAATATGATAAATATTATCAAGATAAAACTTTACAGCACATTGCGTGCTCGAATGAGTGTGAAATTTGGCAAAGTTTCAGTCAATCGCAAAGCTAACATTATTTATTATAATAATAATAAAGTTTATTTCGCTCTTTCACAAAGGCAAGTAACTACATTATTAAATTACCTATAGGTATAATACAGATAGCTGGATGCGGGAAGCCGAGGATCGTGCTAGGTGGCGTACCCTTGGAGAGCCCTATGTCCAGCAGTGGACTGCGATAGGCTGATGATGATGAACCATCATCATCATCAGCCTATCCTAGCCATCAGATGATGATGATGATAATACAGATACAGCAATTTTCGTTTCTTTGTGAGAGTCACCAGACTCTCACAAATAAACTTTAGACACCAGTGTAAAGTAGGTAAATATTAAAAATACTAATGAAAAAAATGACGGTCGTATGTCGATCGCTATAGGACCTCTAGTTTTATTTATTCTTCGCTTTGATAACAATGTAAAATAAATATTTATTAAAAAAATGCCATAAAAATATAATTTAATCCTACATGACAATGATATGACAGGTTATTGTGTTGCTTGTACAATATTATATCTTGACATAATTATATATTTTTTCATTAACTTGACTATTTTGTTTAAATTATTTTAGTCTGAAAACACTACCTATCGCATATACCTACATAAACAAAACTTTCAGGTGTTGTTTTGAAGTCGTTTTAACATTCTTGACAATGTTTTCTTTACAAATAAAAGAATATTTATAAGATAATTAAGTCATTTAACGAAGACTTAGCGGCTTTAGATAAAGAGAAGTGGGAAAAAAGTTGGAATGCCTTCGCCCTGCACTGGGTCAATACGAGTTAAGAATCTATATTATATTATAATATATTTTAAGCGAGGTATGTCACTATACTAGGGAAGCGGGCAAGCCCGACTGGGGAAGGCCCTCCACCTTACAGAAGTCCATTAATAGCCAAAAAAATACACACTATGGTGTAGTTGTGTTCCTGTGTGTGAGTACACGTTTCCAAAGCTTATTTAAGGATGCATTTTTAACGAAACGTTTTCCTATCCCAGGGAAATTCCATCATAAAACGCTGGCACCGATTACTAAGTAGTTACTACGTAACAGATACTTCACTCAGTAGAAAATTACAATACCTACTGCTATAAAAGCCTACTCTGTCGCGTCAGCAACCGCTGCATGCTAAAATGTGCCTAAATGCGTATAGTTGTGATTGTTTCGCACCGCGCGATCCCACAGCAATCCCAGGGCTGCCTCTTCGATAAAATTAAATTTACATAAATAACTATTTGTGTCTATTTTATTGAGAACTGTGAATATGTTCTGACTATAAAAAAAAACAATAGGACAGGTCTAAGAAAGGAGATAGACGAACAGACACACAGATATGACGAATTTATAATAGTTCCCAAACTAGACAATCCCAAAAAAATATCATTACGAATAAACAATACCTATCTACTAATAAATACATTGAATGATTATTAACATTAATCAATTTATTATTAACTATAAATACGGGGCGAGCTCAAGAATTCTTTGACGATATCATGGAAAATGAACCCTTTTGCAATATAATTATTTTTTTGTAACTTCAATCATCTTTTAATATTCTTTACATAAACATTTACTTATATTATATATTTTTAACAAATCGCATAAGACCTAATCACCCGTGTTTGTTTGTCGCCGTACCCGCCGCGCGACTTTTGTTGGTAGTTTCGCAGGTAGGTATTTGCGCGTCTGTCCGTCAAATATTATCACAATTTTATTCTAATAAAAATAGCTTTTTAAACGTTGTTAAATACTTAGTGTTTAAGGTAAGTATTATGTTTCTATGTAACAAAAATATGCAAATCGGTGTCTAAGAGCTAATTCTTAATATTAAAAAATTCAAAATAATTTTGAAACAACTAAAAATAGTAATACTTTCTTCATTGGCAGGTAAATGAAAAAATGTTAGGTGTTTATCCATTCTTTTACTTGATTTGCACTCATCTACTGCTCATAAGCAGACCGCATCGTAGGTACGCGTACAAACTAATGGAACGATTAAAATTGAACAACACGCCTGCGCTTCGCTTGCGAGAACCGCACTGAATTTGGTCCGCAAACGGCCCGAGCACAGTATTAATACACCCGAGACCGCTCGGCCGGGCGGTAGGTAATTATAGCGCGCAAGTACATGGAGTGACGGAGGCCTGGCACTAGTGTTAATTTTTGGGTCGGCCACACGCAAGTGATACCTCTAGTTTAGCAAGCGTCCGTAGGCTGCGGTAACTGCTTATCATCAGATGGGTCGTATGCTTGTTAGACACCTACATACAAAGTACAAACAAATGTTCAAGATTATGTCCTCAAAATTTTACGATGACATAAATGAATGAATCAAATTTATTATCATTTTGCGACAATGCGACTAACAGGTCAATGATAATGACTAAATTTTTTAAAATAAAAATCTACCGTGTAATTAAGTACTCGTAATCTAAGGATTAAACAAATCCATGATTAAGGATTATACTAATGGTGAAATAAGTTAGATGCGTTTATTTGATAATTGTCATTATGTTGAAATGTATGTGAAAATTATCGACCTTATTAACGATTTTAGTCTTTCGTCATTATTATTTTTATTATTACCAATAGAGCAGGTGAGCTAGCCCGCAAAAGTATGTAATTACAGCTGCTAATGAAAATATACCGGCTGTGGCACTAATCTATTTCTCCGTGAGGGTCTAGCTGAAAACCAGCGCTAGATATTGTCTAGCATAATATGCTGAGCTCGATTCTATTTTGGCACTGTGAGGCACTTACTTATACCTATGTATGTACTTTTTTTAACTTTTATTTTTGTAACGTGTCTTTATTGTGCCAAATAATCATTTTTTTCTTTTCTTTCTTTTTTTCTTCGGATTGCGCGTTAAAAGTCGGTCATTTTACATTTAATTTTACATTGTTGTACTTGTTCTTACCGCTTGCTGCCGCCGCTCGCCACTGCCGCTGATAGCGGCAAGTCCTGGCTGTTAGGCCTAACATAAGGACTATCTAAACAAAATCGAATCGATAGAATAGAATGTCAATGTATGGGATTTGACATAAGTTTACCTATATACATTTGCTTTCTATTTTATTCTATTCAACTACCTGCTCCTTTAAACATATGGCAGGCTGGCCACTAACCAAATGATAAGAAGAAGAAAACTAAAGTAACTGAGCCTCTAGACAAGTGGCATAAGCAATAGTCGAATCGAAAAGTCAAAAAATAAAATGTATGGAATTTGACGTGAGTCTACAATTTAATGTCGTAAACTTACGTCAAATCCCATACATTTTCTTTTTTGACTTTTCGATTCGACTATCGATTATGCCACTTGTCTAGAGGCTCAGAGTCGTAGTTTCCAATCTAGATGGACTCTGTACAAATAGGCCGCATCGCATTCGGACGCAGTCCGAGCATTCAAGTATTGTTGTCCACTTGAGCTGTCCTTTCATGAGGAGTACCTATATATTATGTGTGAGTGAGTATATAACCCAATAATAAAAACAGGTGTTGCGATATTAAACTGATGGTAAAAGTGACTAAATAATTTGGCTAGTAGTTATTACAAACTGCGAGATCATTCTTCAAAATTGAGCTATAAACCTAATCATTTAAGAGCGGTAGGGCACCAAATTAGCGAGCAAGCCCGACTGGGGAAGGACCTCCAGCCTACAGAAGATCACAGCCTAACTACACACAGCGGTCTAGTTGTGTTCCTGTGAGTAAGTACAGGTTTTCAGCGCTCATTAAGGGATGCGTTTTGAAAGAAACGTTTTTCTGCTCAAAATACTCCATCTTATAGCGTTGGAGCAAAAAAATGAGTCGGCAACACGCATGTTATACCTCTGGTATTGCAAGCGTCCATAGGCTACGGTAACTGTTTAACAGCAGGCGGGCCGTATGCTTGTTTGCCACCAAAGCAGTATAAAAATAAAAAACTAGCTGATGCTCGCTCTCCGCCGCGTGGATGTCGGTTACCGCGATAAAAGCCCATTCGCTATCCCAAACTATAATCTATTTCGATGCCCAGGTTCATCCAGAACCGTTTAGTAGTTTTTACATGAAAGAATAACAAACATCCATACATACATCCTCACAAACTTTCACATTAATAATATTAGAAATATAGAATTACTAGGATTACGGCTATTAACACTTAGCACTTATAAAAGCGGCAGTATCGCGATACGGATGCGTTTTATTATCGCTACAAAAACGGTAGTGAGATATCGTCAGACATCACGTTTATTTAAGTTAATCCATCTTAAAATAGACAACGATACTTTGAAATATAAGCCTTAACACAATAAAGTAAGACGAATATTACAATGAAAAGTAATGTTTTTGTCAATTCATTGATGGACCGCTGCGATGACCCTCACGACCTACAATATCAATCTATCTATAATTGAACTATGAACTATTGATATATCAGTTAAACTTACGAAAATGCAAGATTAATGATAAGTTATCGTATAAAGATACGTGTAATCGTGTAATTACTGTCATCCCACGCGCCGGTTTCTATAAATATACCTACTAGCTTTTGCCCGCGGCTCCGCCCGCGTGGACGTCGGTTATCGCAATGAAAAGTAACCTATTCGCTGTTCCAGACTATAATTTATCTCTATGCCAAATTTCATCCAGATTTATTCAGTAGTTTTTACGTAAAACAGTAACAAACATACATCCATGACTTATTCACATTTATAATAATAGTAGGATTACTAAATCATATAAAATAAGTTACTACTAACGTAAAGGTATGTTCATATTGGTTTGGTTTTAATATATGAACATACCTTAAGTAGATTTTAAATAGAGTAAGTTATTTAATAGAACTCTAGTTCTAGATAACAGACCCTGTGTCATAGATGGGGAACTTTACAAACACACTTTTTACTAAATTCGTAACACTTTTTTTCTGGGAGGAATCGAATACACAACATGCAACGCAGTAGTAGGTATATGGTAGGTAATATAATCACTGCACAGGAGTCTGTTCTGTGAATATAACCATTTAAACGGGGTATTTCTCGAAGCGCACCCATTTTGAAAAGCACCTAACGAAGCGCACTTAAAGTATTCCTTGAAACACACCATTCAGGTGCGCAATCATACGCGTTTCAAAATGGGTGCGCTTCGAGGAATACCCCATTTAAACCACTGAACCTATTCGTATGTTTATTTATTTATTTTTATTTATTAAACTTCATGCACATAGGTACATAGGCGGACTTAATGCTATGAGCATTCTCTACCAGTCTACCACAGGTGATGCAGAGATAATCGAAGTAGGTGCAGTCAATGAAGCAAGAAAGATAAGTTAAACATATGTTCTGTGCACAGAACCAACCGAGCAGTAATTTTTAATGGTAAAACCTTTTTTTTATACTACTCGAGTGGCAAAAAAGCATACGGCCAGCCTGATGTTAAACAGTTACCGTAGCCAATGGACGATTGCAATAACAGAGGTATCACTTGCGTGTCACCCATATTCTTACACCGCGGTTTTAAGATCCCTGCGATATGAATAGATACGTTTATTTCAAAACGCATCTCTAAATTCTTCTTTTTATCGATGAGACGGTACTAAACTTTTCTTAATTCTCGCTTTCCTCAGCACGACCTCAATCAGATATTTTATTTATAGCTTTAGTTTTGATTACATTAGGTCCGTGTGGTGACGGATTAAGAATACAAAATGTCACCACACCTTGCTATCTCCAAGCTGTCGTAAGAGTCGACTAAAGGAGTAAGTCAGGCAGACAATATCCACTGCAAGAGAAGGAAAATTCGAAATAAAACCCTATACCAATCCGTCTGGCCAGTGTGGTGTAGTAGGCTTATATCCCTCCAAGTGTATGGGGGAGACCCGTGCCCAGCAGTGGGACATTTGTGGGTTGATATGATGAGGTACCTTTAAATACGTAGTAGTTTTGGGTAAGTTATTTTTGTATTAATAACTATTTATGTTAATATCTTATGAAATAAATTAGAGTTTACTAATTTAATGTTATAAATTTGGCGGCACGTCCGGGATCCACACGAAGTTTTCGTGTGATCCCGTTTTTTTTTCAATAATATATAGTCTATGTTACCCGCTAATAATGTCGCTTTCTAAAGGTGAAAGAATGTTTAAAATCTGGTTAGCAGTTTTAGTCAAGTCGTTACAAATAAACAAAAAATCGAATCTTACATCTTTATATGTATTCAAGTTGCATTAACTAAATAATGAGACTGCCATGAGTTATAAAAAATACCTATGGTGGGACTGGGGTTACATCGCTCTTCCCATAGTTACAATGATATTAATAGGATGTTATTTATTATAATTCATTGTTTAACTATGTCTACAAATTTATTATATTCTGAGTTAATTAAAACATCCTTTCATTTGTGAATAAGATATGTTTTAAACAAATGGTATCTACATTTTCTGAAATGTATTAAAAAACTGAAAAAGTGAATATATTTTATGTGAAGAACATGCATTAGATGTGAGTTCGATTCCAGGTGGCAGCACCAATCTGAAATTCACATCGTGGAATTAATCCTACTAATTAAATTTTTATGAATATATGTAACGACTCGATGTTGTTTTACACACGTGGTTATACTTGGCTTCTATCCCGTGTCTTATTTATTGCTAATGCCATACTAACCTTCCTTCGAAGCGTGATGATATCGAGCCGATAACCTTCTTCAAGACTTGAAGAATCTAATGCGATATTAACTTTTTAAATCTGACTAAAAGTTACTCAGATTTGCGCGTTCTAACAAAAAACAAACTCTTCAGCTTTACATCCTACTAATATTATAAACGCGAAAGTTTGTATGTATGGATGTTTGTTACTCTTTCACGTAAAATCTACTGAACGGATCTCGATGAAATTTGGCACGAGATAAATTATGGTCTGGTACTTTTTACAACGATAACCGACATCCACGCGGGCGGAGCCGCGGGCAACAGCTAGAAAATAATAATGTAATATAATGCTGTAAGGAGTTATGTTATTATATATTTAATAATTTGTGTCCGTTAATTGTATGTTTGTAAAGTCCCCCGCGACACAGAGCTTGTTCTCTAGTGCGGGAGTTGTCTTTTTTAAAAGATTAAAGAAAGATATATCATCTGTGGGGGAAGCCTATTGGATGTCTTTTGATTGAGATTATGATGATTATAATATATGGTGACTGCACGATTGGTTCAGTGGCTTGAGTGGTTACCTCGCCATTTTACAACTGCAGGCGTGTTGCAGGTTCGAATCGGAACAAATAAATGTGTGATAAAAAAATTATTCCGAGTGTGGGTGTACTTTGCGTCCGTTAATTGTATGTTTGTAAAGTCCCCCGCAACACAAGGCTTGTTCCCTAGTGCGGGAGTTGTCTTTTAAGAAACAAAAGAAAGATTACCATTATATTGTGCTTCGTATAGATTGCAAATTATTTTAAGAATTGTATTAATTTGTTGTACCAAAGTTCAAAATAAAAAATGATTTCTTTCTTTATTTTTATTGAGAATTGTTACAAAAGTAAATACTTAGCTGTATTACGATAAGCAGAGCTAGCTTTAAAATTGCAAAATAGGCGACAACTTTAATAATTGAAAGAAGTGTAGAGTTTATACGTTTTATAAGATAGGTACTTAATACCTTTGTGTATGAGGCAATGTTTTAACCTAGTTAGTCTATATTTAGCTGATTAAACTATCACTTACGTGGGTTGACATTAACTGCGGCGGCTACCACGAGAAGAATAGTAAATAACATATTTGTTTCTAGCAGACAAGACAGACAGATAGACAGGCGTGGTGTATACGTAACTGTCAAGATTATCTGTGGCCAGACACTTTATAGTTAATTAGTACATACACAGCGTGTTTCTAGAGCTGTGCAGACAGTAAGAGGTCCGGTTTTGACACGTTAGTGTTTCAGGAAACTCGCGAGCAACTGAATGGTTATGAGAAGATAAGGAGTGGGCAGTGCCTTTTGTTGGTGTGTCAGAATTATCTATTAGTGTATTTCATGTATTTTCATTGTTGTACAAAAATAATAATGATGACTTTTCGTGTAATTTTGACGTACATATTAAAAAGTAGGGTGCATTGATCAAAATGCATTTGATCTTAAATTAATAACTATGTTTGAGTGGTTTCGATTTTCTGTTCAAAAATAAATACTATTTTTGTCAATAAAGAAAGTTTCTTTTTTTTTTAAGAATAGATATTTTTTAAGAAAAAATTGGCAGTATTTAAAAATCTGTGCTTGGGAAATGACGTAAAGCCGTTGGTCCTGATCTCGAATTGCCATCCCATCGGACTATGAGAGTGAAGAAATAGTGAGTTCACCTGAGTTTGCGCACACGCTTGTACACTATAATATATCCTGCGCAGTTGGCTGATCTCCGTTGAAATTAACCGCCGAGACCGATATCGGTTTCGACGACTATTTGTATTATTATTACTCTGTACTAGACAGGTACGGCAGACGGGTGTGATTATATGTAAGAACTCTGTTTGCAGTTAAGCCTCTTGGCTATGCGCTAAACAGACAGCTTATACTCATGTCGTTTCTCACATTCATGATGTCCTTTATTTGGACAAGCCTTATGCTGTAACAAAGCTGCACGGTTTGACGTTTCGGTTGGTTCAGTGGCACTGCGCAGCGTGTTGTAGGTTCAAACCCCGCACGGGAAAAAAAAGTATGATCCATAAATGGTTGTCCTGTTTCTAGTACACAGGGCCTGTGGCCTAGTGCGGGAGTTTTTTTTTTTTTAAATTAAGCTCTACTTTTTACATATTACTTGTAGAAGTTTTTATTAGGACCATGTCTCAACTTAGCATACGATCTAAATGGAGCATCCTATATAATCACCACGCTATCACCCCGTGGGTCTAAACTGTACGAGTGGTTCTGACGCGTTTCTTATCAACTCACGATGTTTTTTCAACATTATCTAGTTGTAAAAACAAATTCTACTTATTAAACGAATGGCCCCGTGTTGGTTGGCCCGTGACACACCCGTGGGTGTGTTTTGGACAAAGCAAACTAATCATTATCTTAAGGAGAGGCTAAAATTCCATCGCATCTAGGCAGTAACATGGACGTGTTGCATGGACTGGCCTGTTGGTCTAGTGGTTAGTGACTCTGACTGCTACGCCGGAGATCGTGGGTTCGACTCCCACCCAGGACAAATCTTTGTGTGATGAATTAAAATATGGGTGTTCAACTTCAAACAATTTTCATTCATTATTGGGATTTAATATAACATGTTTTAAAAATGATTTTATTCGAATCTATTACTGATTTTGAACAAACTATGTACTCTCAGGTTTCACATATACCAAGAATATATACTATTAAACTAAACTTTTCAGCTTTATTGAAAAGTTTGTTTGTTTGGTTGAACGCGCTAATCGCAGAAAGTACCGGCTTGATTAGAAAAAATCTTTTTTTATTAATTAGTGCATTTATCCAGAAATATGTATAAATACGCTATATAACATCACGCTATGATCAATAGGAGCGGAGCAGTAGTGAGATATGGGGTCCTTCGCTGTTTGACACCACGACTTATTGACACCACGGTGTCAATCGCAGAAAAACGTTTTTTGACTTACCTGTTTGGCACCATTTTCATATTAATTATCGACCGTGGTGTCAAACGACGAATATCTTATTTTGTTTTCGTCGATTGACACCAAGGTCAAGTGTGATTTGTGTACTGACGAAAAGAAAACGGTTATTACAACTAACAATTACAATCAAATGTTTAATGGAATCTTGGTTGTTATGGAATACATATTTATTAGTACAAATCATATTTTAATAAACCGTAAATAAAGGGAATAACAAACAATAAGTTAAAATTAAGAACTGAACGAATGCAGTTTGACATTTCAACAGACCAAAATAAAAGTCAAAAGTGTTCGTTTTGAGTTTCGTGAAATAGTCTTACAGTTTGTTTGGTTCGTCAATTATATTATAATTTTATGATATTAGCATCAACAATGTTTTCGGACAAAAAACACATAAAAATGTATTGTACAAGACCTAGCCCAGGTTCTATACATTTCTGAAACATCGCCTTTATATTTATTTGCATTTGCACTTTATAATATATGAAATACAAATGAATGTATTAGAAATACAAAATATTGCATTGTGTCAAAAATGCATGAACATTATTTTCGAAATAGGAATAAGTAAACTTTTACCTGATTCACCTTTTAAATTAACTGATTTCACTATTATTGCCTGGGCCTATTATATCCAAGACCTTATGATTAAAACTAATAATTTTAATGTGAAAACAAATCCATACTTACCGTCCACTTTGAAGTGAGCAATTTTCGATGGCCCCACCGAATAAATGTGCAAGAGTTCTTACACGATTTTTTTTCATTTTGCCTATCTTACACCTACCTAATATTTTTTATGAATTTTAGACTCAAACCATGCCTATTATAATAGTGAATTTCTTTATTATAGGAAATTAAGGAATTAAAAAATACAGGAATAATAGTTTATGCTTTTATTACATGCTTTTTGAGTTACCAAGTATACAAGAATAAACATATCAAAACCTACAGACGATTTGAGAATTTCTGACTGTTTTCAAATTTGGGTAATGTTTTCTAATCTTCTTACACGTTTATTCGTGAAAAATGTATGCAAATTTTATTAGCAATGTTTTATCCCACAAAATGGAAGTTTGAATAAAAATAGGTTATTAAAATTAAAGTATTTCGACTCGATTTAACGAATAATAGTGTAACATTACCGTGCGTTATATTCGTTATGTATCGTTACACAAATAAACGTGTAATGATATATTACTGTGCTAGTCATGCAAATTTCACAAGAGTAAAAAAAAATAGTTGTACCTATATTCATTAATTTCTTTAAAGTCGTTGATGTTTAAAAAAAATTAAATATACATGTCTATAGTTTATTTTTTTACCTATAATTCGATGATACATTATTTATAGCTACTTACAATGAATTGAGCGTTATTGAAGTTTAAACGTTTTATTACACGCTTTTTATTAGCTTCACCTCTATGTTTGTATGTTTGTAACCGACTTCTTTGGGCGCGATTTTGACCCACTTTAAACCAAAACAAAATCCAAAAAAAAAGTGTATCCGATGTTGGGATTCGAACCCTGTTCGGTCGGTACTACCTTCGTACGGTACTGTGAGAAAATTACCTATTTGTGAATTTGAACTTATAATAAATATTATCTGATATCTAAACCATCTACAAAAATCAAATTCCTAAAAGTGGACTTGAATATGGGATTCGAACCCAGTAACATCGCATCGTTCGCGTTGGACTAATACCACAGAATGCTAATACTCCATCCATTATTGACAGTCCAATGAAGTTTTCACTTCTGCCGTGTGCACACACTCGTTTTTTGACTTAAGATTTTTGTTTGTTCTAACTCAGGTATTTCTACCCTTTCTTAAACGTTCTTGCCAATATATTTAAGGGCATGTAATAATAATAATTTGTATTTAATTATTTTTACCTGCTGATGTCTTGAATATTAAAATTAAATTTTAAGAGATGTAGTAGTAAAACGTAGTAGTTGTTGCTATCGCAAAACTGTTGTGGGTATCTAAACAGTTTTGCCTTGCCAAGCACTCTCAGAAAAAATGTATAATTTAAATAAAAATCATGTAAACACTTTTGTGCATGATTGTTATGTTATAATAAAATACCAATGCGGCCGTCCTTTGCTGTTTTACGTCATGGTGTCAATCAACGAAGACAAATAAGATATTCGTCGATTGACACCGTGGTCCCAAACAGGTAAGTCAAAAAACGTCCTTCTGCGATTGACACCATGGTGCCAATAATCCGTGGTGTCAAACAGCGAAGGACCCAGATATGTTGCAAAATCGGGGAAAATATTCCAAATTACCACGCGGACGAAGTCGGGGGCGACCTCTAGTCATTTTATATTTTGAAGAAATATAGGTCTGTAATAGAGGTCAGGGAGCATAGGGTCAGGTGGTTATTAAATATTCAAATACCATACAATATGAGCGTTATTACTCATATCCTCTTTAGAGATGAATAGTGCGTACCTATATATACCGCATCATGTAGACATCGCACGTCACAGTCTTAGCACAGTATAAGGACTCTTTCATAGGAATAAAGGGTTCTTTACACTGTGGTCTTAGGGTGCGCTTGCGTCCAATATTTCATTTTCATTTTTTTCATTTTTTAAAAGACACCTCCCGCACTAGAGAACTAGCTCTGTGTCGCGGGGGACTTTACAAACATACAATTAACGGACACAAATAACATCAAGACTCAGAACAAGTCTTTGTGGGTCACACAAGGTTTTTCCCTGTGTGGGAATCGAACCCACAACCTCGTGCACAGCAGGCGCATACTGCGGCCACTGGACCACCAAGGCAGTCAATATTGTTGATTTTTTTTATACTACTTGGGTGGCAAACAAGCATACGGCCTGCCTGATGTTAAGCAGTCACCGTAGCTTATGGATGCTTGCAATACCAGAGGAATCACTTGCGTGTTGCCGGCCCATCATTTGACATGAATTTCTTTTAAAACGCATCCCTAAATGAGCGCTGGCGACCTGTACTCACACACAGGAACACAACTATACCACTGTATGTAATTATTTGGCTGTGGTTTTCTGTAAGGTAGAGGTCCTTCCCCAGTTAAGCTTGCACGGTAGTATGGTGCCCTACCGCTCTTACAGTTTGAATATTTTAGCATCTTGCTTTGATACCTATGAATACCTAACAATACTAATACTAGTGGGTCTCTTCTCGTATATAAAAAGATCTTAGGCATAGTCCACACACGCTTGCCTAGGCTAGCTAGGTTAATAATAACATTCGTTTAGAATTTATTTCGCTTTTCTAAGACTTGGTTTTCCTCAGAAAGTTTTTATTCGAGTTTCCTTCTCTAGCAGCGGATATTGTCTGCCTGACTTACTCCCTTAGTTAACTCTTACGACACGCTCGGGATGGATGGGGTGGTGAAATTAGTATTCTTAATCCGTCACCACACGGATATTCACAAATCACAATCCGTCACCACACGGAGATCCCAAAGTTTTACTTCATCGTTATCTGATGGCAAATCATTTGATTCCTAGTGAAATTCACTAATAGTAACGCGCCTCATATCGAACTCATGCCTAATAATATATGTACAAGTCGGTTGCTTTTCCATTTGGCGACCGAATATAAATCTGTGGGTATTTAATATTGCTTAAGTTACTTAACACTTTGAAGGACAGTGAACGCCTATAGACGACATGACAATAAAACATCTATTGTGTCTATGTTACTGTCCGTGAAAGTGTTAAGCTACGGAACACTTAACAGAACACTAACTTCACTTTAGATATGAGCTCGTTCTGAAGTATCCACTTGAACTTATTAAAGTAGGTATTGTGTATTCAGATACTATCACGTCTTGCAGTAATCCTTCTTCTTCATATTTTCTATCTACTATATTGAGATAAGACTTTCACAGAGCACTTAACATTCACTTAGAGCTGGCAACACTGATCGCCAGACGTCAAAAAATTTAGCTCGTAACAATTGTAATTAAAATAATTGGTAAAGTATAAATTAACTTCGATTTAAAAACGTAAAATTTATAGAACAACTAACTGACCCAGCAAACATTGTTTTGCTACTAAAATAGTAATATTGTTATTAAAAAATAGGGGTTGATCGTAGAGGAGTGAAAATCAAGGGTTGTATGTATTTTTAATGCCTTGTATTGTCCAAAAAATGAAAAAATAAATGTTAGGGGTGGACAACCTTTATATATATCTTATATATCTTTATCACTTAGAGGTATGAAAAATAGATAGTAGCCGATTCTCAGGCCTACTGAATATGCATATAAAATTTCATAAAATCAGTCAAACCGTTTCGGAGGAGTATGGTGGTAAGAAACATTGTGACACGAGAATTTTATATATAAGATTACCATATTGCTCTGTTATAATATATATTTACATATATATATAATAAAGATAAATAATATTTTTTTGTGTTTTATACGGGACACAACAACATGTACTTTTTTAAATTTTGTGATCGAACCCACGACCTCCGACTTAGCAGTCAGAGTCACTAACCAGAGGTGAACAGGCTGGTCAAAAGTCTAGCAAATATAATACAATTTTGGGAGTGACATTACTAAGCGTATGCGCTACTTTACCAATGACCGTGAATAACAAATAGATCACTATCTATTGTATAAGACACATCATGTACTGAGTGTACTGACCTTACATTTTCATACACACAAATTATTTTTTCAATCGATATTGACCTGAGTAAGTGTGTCATTTTTTATTGACTACCTTGTAACAGAATGCAGAAAGGGCTTGATTATTTCGCAGTCCACAGTGATGTAAAAAGAAAACTCAGAATAAGTTTCTGGCCGCGACTTCGCCCACGCGTTCAGTTCCATGGAAACAGTGTTTTTTTTTGTCGAGTTAAAAGAAGCCTATATCTATACTAATATTATAAAGAGGAAAAAATTGTATTTTTGTGTGATTGTTACTCTTTCACGCAAGAACTACTAAATGGATCTGGATAAAATTTGGCACAGAGATAGAATACAGTCTAGAATAGCACATAGGCTACTTTTTATCGCGGTAACCGACATCCACGTGGGTGGAGCCGCAGGCAACAGCTAGTATGTAATATAGAGTTACTTTGGCGTACACTTTTTTTATACTACTAAGGTGGCAATAAAGCATACAGCCCGCTTGATGGTAAGCAGTTACCGCAGCCTATAGACTTGTAACACCGAGGGTATCATTCGCGCGTTGAAGACCCTTTAAAAACCTTATAATTCCTTTTTCATTACACACCTTATATACATTAACGGCAGAGAAAATCATTGTGAGGAAACCCACATGTCTAAGAAGAAATTCTAAAGACATGTCAGCTTCCCCATTAGGTCAGTGAGTGTTAATTAACGCCTAAACGCTCTCTCTCACTCTTGATAAAGGAGAGTAGACCCGTGCCCAGCAGTAGGATATATACCTAGGAGATTTTGATAAAATAAACAACATTGCAACTGCGTAAGTAACAAGTGCACGTTTTGTATTTTTATTTAAATGCAATTAAAAGATTGCGCTGGTAACAATGAAATGTTGTTTCAGAAATGAAAACGAATTAAATATAATAATTATGATCTCGTGGTATTGTAAAGTCACATCAGTACAATAAATCATAGAAACCCTAATAATAATAAAACAAATTATTGATGGAGCATACAATACTACTATTTATTAAGATTACCTTGACAATCCACGTCATGGTTACAATCATGTATCGTATTCGTTTACAGTGTTTGCTTATTTATCCGTTGTAATGATGGCTGATGTTAAAGCGTGAAGTGCACGTGTAGCATAAATTTTATTTTTTAATGACTGAGAATCAGTTATTTTTATTGATTGTTCTGTCATGTCATTAAGACACGAGCGGTGGTGGCCGAGTGGAAAAGTAACCGACTTGCACGCAAGAGGTGCGAGTTTGATTCCGGTGGCAGTACCAATGTAAATTTTACTTTGTGGAGTTTATACGTACTAATCAAATGATTCGCCATCTGCTAACGATGAAGAAAAACATTGTGAGGAAACCAACATGTTTCCCAAGACCCATGTGTCCCCAAAGACATGTCTGATTCACCAAATGTCTTTTTAGAGTTAAGGCCTAAAACCCTTTCTCTCTCTCTCTCTTGATAACTTTTTAATTGACAGAATATATTACCAAATATATTCTGTCAAGAAAAAACAAAACTGGCATCAATTGTTTAGGTATAATTAAAATGTATAAATGAGTTTAATTTTATAAACCTCAGGATTTTTACAGCATTTGATCTTTTGTCCATCGGCTATCTAGCCTTCAATAGGTCATCGGTCCACCTTGTTGAACTCAAACTCAAACTCAAAATTCATTTATTCATTTAGGTTACAAGGTAACACTTATGAAGGTCATAAATTATGAATAAACCAGAAAGATGATGTCAGCTAAATTTTCCTACGGCTAGTTCGCTGACGTGGAGCCTTGAGAAGAACTAGCAAGAAACTCAGGCCACTCTTTTTAATCGCCAGATAGTTACAATCTTTTGTAAAATACAAGTATGATAGCATGCAAGCTGATGCAGTCAAAACACGATACGAACTATATTGATAAAATAAGGTAATCGTACTTAGTACTGGTCGTGCGAGAAAAAAAATAAATAAAGTATGGTGTTAAAGTCTGCTGTTATGTTGGAGGCCTGTACACGCTGCGTCTTCCAATTCGTGGTCGTAAGCGCCATTTCCACTATTACAAATTTAATTTACACGGTAATTTTCTCATTTTTGTTATTCTTAGCGACAAACAATGATATAATGAAAATTACCTTTTTAATCTTAATTAGTGTAAAATCGCTACACATTATGTTAGGCCATTCATCGCATGCTTGTTGTACAAAAGAATAATAAGAATACATAGTCAACTGGAAAGTTACTTATATTTATGTAAATTAAGAATTTTTATCACTGAATTATAATCATTATAGGTAGTAGGCTGATTGATACCTTTGCCAATTATGGACTAACCAGCATGGTTTTCAAAAAATTACAAAGTTAAAAATACGTAAAATAAATTATTAAGGATATAAAGTTAATAATAATATAATATAACATAGAATAATCGCACGCAAGAGGTGCAGAGTTCGATTCCGGTTGGCAGTACTAATGTGAATTTCACTTTGTAGAGTTTATATGCACTAATCAAATGATGCCAATGGACGGATGGGAATGAAAGTCAACGGGGAAGTTACGGGTTGCCGAGCCAGGACTTTAAAATGGAGTATTCCTGGTATGGGAAAACGTCTTTCAAAATGCATCCCTAAATGAGTACTGGAGACCTGCACATACTTATACACACAGAAACGCACCTACACCGCTGTGTGTAGAGAGTTATTTAGCTGTGGTCTTCCGTAAGGTGGAGGTTCTTCCACAGTCGGGCTTGCTCGCTAGTATGGCGCCCTACGTTTCTCTTTACTCGTTACTAGAGTTTCTAAGGTACTTAGCTTTAAATTGACATTTATTGGCTCATCTATCACCACGATACTATCACGGAAATATATTCGTCATCATAGCAAGGTCACAGCTCATGATCATCTCTTTAAAAGTAGAGCTGTTGAACTTAACCATAAATGTTTTATTATAATCGGTTAAGCCGTTTTTGATATCCACATACAAATAGACGTTGATGACAATGGATAATAACATTTATTCACTTTAATCTTTATATATCTTTACATATCTGTACATATGTGTGTCTTTACTATAAATAAGTTTACTCGTTGTGCCCTACAGTTTCGCCTGCATTGAATTAGAATTTCGTGTTGTTTTACGTTAGTTTGTAACGTGTTTTTTTAGACTACTTGGGTGGAAAACAAGCATACCGTACCCTATGGAC
Source organism: Trisateles emortualis (assembly GCA_947095525.1). Classification (NCBI taxonomy): domain Eukaryota; kingdom Metazoa; phylum Arthropoda; class Insecta; order Lepidoptera; family Erebidae; genus Trisateles; species Trisateles emortualis. The sequence continues at coordinate 16,289,655 of OX352741.1, read as the reverse complement.
GCGTAGCCCAGAGGTATCACTTGCATGTTGCCATTGTATTACACCATGGGCTTTCAGATGAGAGTATTCCTGGGATACAGAATTCGTTTCTTTCAAAACGCATATCTAAATAAGCGAAGGAGACCTGTACACAGGAATATAACTACACTACTGTTTGTAGTTATTTGGCCGTGGTCTTCTGTAAGGTGGAGGTCCTTCCCCAGTCGGGCTTGCTCGCATATATGGTGACCTATGTTATACTATAGCCTTTCTCATTAATCGATAAATATATTTTTTTCAAATCGGATTAGTAGTTTCCGAGATTGGCGCGTTCAAACAAACAAATCTTACCTTATTATAATGGTAGTATTATATTACATATTTATTTATGTAAAATAAAGATAAGTGATTTATATTGCTTGTTATGATAAGATTTTAAGGATTAAATAATAAATAATAAGTTGTTTTATCGAGGTGTAGATAACGCTTTTAACCTATATTGTGATTAGATGATGTAGGTAGGTGTGATTCTATGATAATGTATATGTTTTATTTTGGTTTTATAATATTTTTCTCCTGTGTACGTACATAATGAACTAAAATTTTGATGAAATAGTATAATATAATTTTAATAACGATTTTGATCGATGTCCAACAAGAAGTTACAAAACAAAAACGCGATAAAAAACATGCGGCGCAGTCTCCGGGGACTGCCGATAGCAGTGAAAACTACATAACTTGCGAATTATATCGTCGAGCTATTAGATTATTTTTGAATATGACTGCCTCGGTGCTCCAGTGGCCGCAGTATGCGCCTGCTGTGCACTAGTGTGCACGAGGTTGTGGGTTCGATTCCCACACAGGATAATACTTTGTGTGACCCACATAGAATTGTTCTGAGTCTTGGTGTAATTTGTGTCCGTTAATTGTATGTTTGTACAGTCCCCCGCGACACAGAGCTTGTTCTCTAGTGCGGGAGTTGTCTTTTTAAAAAGAAAGAAAAAAGAAAATATAGAAAGTATTGTATGACGATGACGCGAGTTTCATGATTTTTGTTCACCCAAAAAGTGCGCCTAAAAAAGTTTTTACCTCAAAATGCAGAGGTCAATTTACGGGATTCATCATGTATCATAACTAAACTGAAATGTCGACATCATTTTTAAATTTAGAACTAAGTTGGTCCTGCCTGTTAACTTTCAAGGTCACGACAGAAGAGCGAGAACCTTGACCGATCTAATATAACTCTGTCACTAGGTTTGGCCACTAACCACTTGATATAAGGAAGAATTAAAACTATTTTTAAACCAATTTCCAGCCAGAAGTATAAAAACAAAAACACCGATATACAGAAGAGTGCAACGATGTTTAATCATTTAATCCAATAACTGTAATAATATAATTAAACAAATAGGCTGAATAGATAATATTTGATAACTGTATCAGCTGTCTAATTAATTTTATTATCTTTACGTTGTTACTATCTTTTTAGAGCATAATCGTTTTATTCAGATACTAATTCAGTTTATAGTGTGGAGTAGACTGCCTTATTATTAATTGAGATTAATTTTTCGTATGGCCCATTGAATTTTGTTCTACATAAAAAAAATCTGGGTCGTCCCTAACAATATGCCTTCCTATAATATAATTGAATTATTTTATTTCTGCTTCGTCCCATTTTATATTCATTCAACGACCCATGTTTTTCACTTTACAGCAGCTTGGCTGTGTCACGTATCACTAAAGTGCATTGGTAAGTGGTAACCACTGCTCGAGGACTTCGCTGTCATTGTAGGTAACTTACGATGTTTAATCGTCTGCCTTCTTTGCCAATCAAAAAAACTACCAACAAAAGGCAATTGCCCCGCTCTTCTTTTTCCCTTCCTTTCCTAATTTCTTTATTAGAAATCTACGCTTGGCCTAATTTCTTGATTTGTTCACCACTACCAAAATTTTGCTATGATTTTTATTTGCCCCTCTTAAGATATCAAAATATTTTAGTGAATGGGACTACAAAGTTACGGTAAAGGTCAAACTAAACGACTATGACCAGACGTTTTGTTAATAAAATCCACTTATGAGTTATTCTTGTTGTAAGTGATCAAGACGATTGTTTAGTTCCTGTAACAAACTAGTTATAACTAAATTATTACATGAATGTGTCCACAATTATCTGGAAAAGTAGAATAAAAAGATAATGCTTCTTTATATAGGAATGACAAAAACTAGATTATATAATAGGTATGTGTATAAAGAGAGTGAGAAAAGAGTGTAATAATAGACATATACCTAATTATGCGATTGCGTAACGAAATAAAAATAAAAAATGTCATTCACACAAATAAAATACTGTGTGTTGTTATTTAGATGTGGTCTGTTGTAAGGTGAATGTCCTCCCCCAGTCGGAATTGCTCACTGCAGCTCGCTTGCCTGCTTATTATGGTGCCGTAACTCTGTTAAATATGTACCTAATATGTAATGCCAATTTCGCATGCTGAGGTTCCAAAACGATAAAATAAATGAAAATCAAACAAATTACAATATAAAATCTTTCTCCACTTTATTTAGCCCTTTGTCACAGGCATGCTGCGCGTGACAAAAAATAAAGGCGCGCTATTGGTCAACATGAGTCCACAGCATGCGCACGCGTCGAACACAGATACGTACTTGAATTATTGGAAATAATAGATTTTTATATAATAGAATAGCAACAGCATGTACAAATTCACAGGCACAGTACCTAATAGTAGTCAATGTGTTATTCTAGACGATATTTTATCTTGGTGCCAAATTTTATTCGTTTGGTCGTTCTATCGTGATTGAGAAATAAAATTTCATTCAAACCTTCGTATTTATTATATTATTAATTGTGTTAAACTACATTATTATTAATATTATTTATTATAGGTCCCAATGTCCATTATGATTAAACACACATTCTATATTTTTGAACAGTCGATGTATTGAGTGTACGATATTATATTGAACGTTCGATTTATTAACCATTCGATATTATGAACGTTCGAGTAGTTAGAGTTTCGATTTATGGTGGTCGATTAATTAATATTCGATTATTTGGCATTCGATTTGGCGTGCGTGACTGCGATAGATCCTCTAATTACAGAAGACTATAATCGTACATTAAATACGCAGTGCGTTGGTGGGTAAATAGTTTTAGACGATAAGAATTCGTCCCTGCTCAATATTTTAAATACATATTATATTATCTACAATGTTTACAAAACAAATAGACACGAGTGGGGCGTGACGTAGTGATTATACATAGAATTTTATCAATTAGTTGAATTACTGATTATAAAGTAAGACAATATATAAATATATATATATGACGTAAGTGTAAAATGTGTCGGATGAGTTCACTGGCTGACGAAACTTTCGATAACGTTCTTAAGAATAATTCATAAGAACTGAAGTACCTACCTATTATTTACAAATTAGGTGCTTTGTCAGTGCTATAAGCATTGCATATATTTTATAACTTTTATTGCCTATGTGGCCTAGTGGGTAGGTCCTGGGTTCAATTCCTGGGTCGAGCTGGTTACCAGTGCCACATCCTAGGGCCGTATCAAAGTACAAACCATTTTGATGTATTGTGCATTTGTAAAATTAATATATGGCCCTTTTAATATGGATATCCCATTTTATAAGTTTACGGGAGCCGGTATAGCTCACAGATAAGAGGTTACAATTTCATACATTTTTGGAATAAAATTACTAGTTGTTCCCCGCGGTTTTGCCCGTGTAGATATCGGTTATCGCGATAAAACTTAGCCTATATGCTATTCCATATATCCTATATACCTACTATCATCTATCTCTGTACCATTCAGATCCATTCAGTAGTTTTTGCGTAAAAGACTAACAAACATCCATACATTCTTACAAACTTTCGCGTTTATAATATTAATAAGGATTTTACTTGAATGTTTTACTGATTCTTAACAAATTTCCTTGCAGGTGTCACCTATATCATGATTAAGGTTATTTATATTCTTGACCAAGGGAAATAGAGATTTCCCTTGGTCAAGCCATAACTTGAGAATGACTTTACCGATTTCATTCATCATCGGTATAACAGAACGGATGGAGCCAAAACATAAAAAAAATCTAATACCATTCATAGAATTTCATAGAATAAAATATTCTTAACTGGATTCTCTCTCTTCCTGACTATTTATCCCATATGGTGATGAGGTCAGCCCTTTTCGTGTACTTCTTCCACTTCCTCCTATCTGTGACGTCCTCTTCCAAAACATTGCATGCCCTCATATCTCTGCGCACTACATCGGTCCATGTAGTCTTAGGTCTCCCCCTCGGTCTCGTTCCAGGTACAGACAGTTTTAGTACTCGATTACCGATGTAATCGGTTGGTCTCCTCCTGACATGTCCTCAATTCAATTCTCGACTAAATTTAAAAAAAAACAGTCGGAGTCGGGGCGGGCTGCTAGTGCAATATAAATAAATGTATTTAAAACTAGCTGTTGCCCGCGGCTCCGCCCGCGTTGATGTCGGTTATCACTGTAAAAAGTAGCCTATGTGTTATTCCAGACCATAATCTCTGCGCCAAATTTCATCCAGATCCGTTCAGTAGTTTTTACGTGAAAGAGTAACAAACATCCATCCATACATCCATCCATCCATACTTACAAACTTTTGCGTTTATAATATTAGTAGGATAGAATAAGGTAAATAATTAAAATGATGAACTACAGCTACTTACCTGTCTTGCTCCTTCCATTATTTACTAATGCGTATGTATTTGTGAGTAGGTACAATGCTCTCACATATTGAAGTACTCCATTCATATGAAATAAAGGAAAAAATATTCATTTGCACAACTGAAATTCTGTGTAACAAAGATATGAAGAATATAAATAAACAAAGGAATATCACAAAGAATATACGTATGTACATATTTAAATTTCAATGTGAATGTAACTAAAAGAAATTAAACTTTACATTTTATAAAATCACGCCTTTTTCTTTGATAGGGTAGGCAGAGACATGACTTATATTTTTTAAAACGCATCCCTAAATGAGCGCTGGAGACCTGGGCCCCAATTCTGCTAATTTACGGATGGCTCAATTGAATCTGAATGGATTCTTAATTGAATCTCAGTAGTATTTTTAGTATTCTGCTAATAAATTTAAGACGAATAGTTGGAAAACCATTGGTCTTAAATTATTTAGCGGAATACCAATAATGTAATACCAAAAATGCTTATAATTTAAGACCAATAGTTTGCCAAATATTGGTCTTAAACTTATTAGCAGAATACCAAAAATGCTACTGAGATTCCATTGAGAATCAATTAAGATTCAAGTAAGCCATCTGTAAATTAGCAGAATTGGGGTCCTGTACTCACTGTACGGAACACAACTACACCACTGTGTGTAGTTATTTGGCTGTGGTCTTCTGTAAGGTGAAGGTCCTTCCCCAGTCGGGTTTGCTCGCTAGTATGGTACCCTACCTCTCTAATTTAACATTTTGAAGGATATTAGCCAAATTATTAATAGGTCGCAATATATAGAAGGCGTTTATTATAATTGTTATAATGTCCTGCTAAGCTAATATCAACGTAGACGACGAGAGAGAGAGAGAGAGATAGAGATCAGTCGTAGGACCAACGGCTTCACGTGCTTTCCGAGGCACAGGAGCGACCGATTGACATGTTGGAATGTGTTTATACATCCAACCATATGAATCAAACGATCTTGTTGATTTGTAAAACCAGTCACTTCGAAACCTCAAACCTCAAATCCCTGGTAGAATTGTGCCAAATTATTAATGTAATCGTTCGACCAAGATATAACTATAATCTATGGATGAAAACATTTTTTAAGATCATAATTATCTTAACGAGAGGACAAGAAAACGCTGTTTTGAAGTGATTAAGTAACACCCGTCCATCTAAACTTTATAATAACAGTATATTAGATTAACAATAATATATTAGTATTATGAGTGACATAAAACGTGACTACCTACTAATAAAGAATTACGTTATCGTATTCTGAAACATGTCTGATTTATAAACGTGTGCTTGTCCTCCCGTTGTAATAATTATGATCTTAAAACTACGTTCTCAGAACAATTTCTTATCTTTCTTTTAATACTTTTAGTGCCAAGAAAGCCGTTACGACATTTTACTGTCAAAAAATAATTTTATTCAATTGGTTTAAGAAAGGTATCGACTATTACTATTTTGCGAACGAACAATAGGACTCGGTAGCCGAGTGCTAGGCACAAGGAAAGGTAATTAATTACTATCTATAGATGGACTCGGTATCTGGGTTCTCGGCGTATAGCGTATCAAAGAACCCCGGAGCCGGCTTGGCACTTAAAGTGTTAAAATACTAAGTAGACAGGATTCATATTATAAGTTGCATTACTTACGAGTATATAATAATAATATTTTGGGACAATTCACACACCATCATCTGATCCCAAACTAGGCAGAGCCTCTATGGCAACCAGACAACTGATAAACATACTTATATATTTTTAAATACATACAAATTATAGATTAATAACACCCAAACACAGAACAAACAATCGTGCTCATCACACAAAGATTTGTCCTGGGTGGGAATCGAACCCACGTCACTGGCGTAGCGGTCAGAGTCACTAACCAATAGACCAACAGGATGATTAATCACGCTAGGCCGATGCTTAGCATTTTTAACATGCTTTAATGTATTTCATACGTGTGTACAAAAACATTGAACATGATTTTGACCGCCTTTAAAACGTGGGGTGTTTTTTAAGATATTATCAAAATGATAATCGATATACTCATAATTGTCAAAAAAAAACCCACGCATTTTTTACAAAACATTTTTTTTTCTTATTTCCACTATTCTTAACACTTTGAAGGACAGTGAACGCGTATAGACGTCATGACAATAAAACATCTATTGTCTACGTTACTGTCTGACAGTGTTAATTTATATTTATTAAAATTGTTACACGTTTCTTAATTAAAATTTTATTTTTTATATTTCAGTTGTATTTTTTTAAACTATTATTTATTTTCTATTGTAATCGTTAGTCGCTGGGTCTAAGCTAGAATTCGTATCGTTTCTACATGCGAGCTGTGTAGGTACATGGCGATGCTGACCAAAAAAAAACTTGTTTGCGTTGTTGCGGTAAAGGGAGGGGCGGAGTAGGTGAGGTGGTTCAGATAATTTGAGTAGGTTTGTATGTGCTCTTTTCTAACACACTTGACTAGTGTACCCTACCATACCCTACGCACGACTTTCAGGACAATCCCACCCACATGCCCACCGCTGTGACTCCTGTGAGATTAACAGCGGAGTAATTAATTTGACACTCGTGCGTCCCGTGGACAACTAAACCTACTGTCTTGGACCCCGCAACGAATTTAATCAGAAGTAAATAGGAGAAGTTAGAAAGAAAAGTCTTCCACTTCCCTCCGTAGCAAAGTGGGAGACAAAATAAATCTGTATATGTTTGTAACCTATGAAAAGGAGCACCACGGAGGACCTTAAACTACGGGACCTATGTGAGCTAAGTTTGACGCACTACTACGTGCTACGCACGACTGCCTAAAAAAAATTAACGTTCCTATTTATCTTGTCCTGGAGCAGAAACGGCAAATTTTCATGGCTCCAACTAAATTTTAGTTGTGGACATGATGAATTGGTCTTTATAGCCGCAGACATGGTGAAATTTCTCACCGTGTAAAAGAGCCCTTAGGGTCGAAGTCAATGGAATTTGGTATCTCTATTTATTGCTTGTAGTTCAGAGTCAATATCGAATACAGTAGGTACTTACAGCGGTGAGCGCGAGCTATCAGAATTTCAGATTTGTTTTTCGCCACTCGTGTGTGCGGACACAGGTGCACTCTTTATTCTCTCATTGTCATAGTCCGATGGGACAGCAATCCGACACGACCAAAGAGAGATCAATATCCAAACTCATTTGACCCGACCCCGGAATCGAACCACTTGTGATCAGGATCGTATGACCACTACACCAACGAGGCTATATATAACATACTAGCGACTACTCGCCCTTGCATTGCTTCGATTTTTGGAAGATTTTCTCAACTATAATATACATTGACATTGTATTATACATAAAATCTTCCAGAAGAAATGTCCCCAATGATAGTCAAAACTGTATCAAAATTCGTTGTGTAGTTCAGAAGACCTAAGCGTACAGACAGTGAGTAGCGCCTTTGTTTTATACTATGTAAATATAATATCACATATTATCGACTAGCCTGTGAGTTTAGTGGTTAGTGAACCTGACTGTTAAACCGGAGATCGTGGGTTCGATTGTCTCATCATCATCATCATCTCAGCCAAAAGACGTCCACTGCTGGACATAGGCCTCCCCCAAGGTTTTCACAACTCTCGATCCTGAGCCGACCTTGTCCATCGGTTGCCCGCAACCTTTACCAGGTCGTCGGTCCACCTTGTTGGAGGCCTGCCCACGCTTCGTCTTCACGTTCAGTTCGTGGTCGCCACTCTAGAACATTTATGCCCCAACGGCCATCAGTTCGGCGAACTATGTGGCCGGCCCATTGCCACTTAATTGTCTCACATGGGACAAAACTTTGTGTGATCCAGAAATGTTTGTTCCGAGTCTGGGTGTAATTTGTGTCCGTGAATTGTGTGTTTGTAAAGTCCCTCGTGATACAGGGCTTGTTCCCTAGTGCAGGAGTTGTCTTTTTTTAAAGAAAATAAGAAAAAGAAAGAAAATTTTTCACAATGCCAAATATGCAGTGTTACAAAAAGAAAGGATAAAATAAAACACGCCACATATCAATTTTATTAAAATCCTTCTTGTTTCATACGAAGCTTGTATATTCATCTAATTACATCGAATATCTAACTTGCATATAAGTACATAACTTTTATACATTCAATAATGATTTAAACATCACTGGCACTTATCCAGTACATTAAAATCAGAATCTATATTGAAATGTCTTTTAATTAGGCTCTAACCGCAATAAAAATGACATAAATAGTAACAATAATATTATGTTTTTATAATATAATGTAATTACTTATTTTTTTTAAACTTGAATCGACAACCCTACGCTAAATAAAAAAGAATACTTAAAATTAATTCACAAGTCAGGATGTAGGATATTGAATATTATAATTTATACAGTTAAGTTAATATTTATTTTTATATAATAAAATCATTTTGAAGTCATCTATATTGTATAGCTATATAATTGTTGAATAATTTTGTACTATTATTATAATTTTAAAATATTTATGTAAATAATAATTTATTTATTTAATATTTGTTTTGTAAATATAAGCACTATGGTTTAAAAATAAGTCATTTAAAATATCGCCTTAGTTCAAATTGAAATAATTACGATAGTAAATTTAAAATTGACATTACTTGTCTGTTAACTGATATATTCATTTTATTGTCATTTATGGTTAAATATGTATAACATTTAATAAATTTGTAAATATATTAAATATTTTGCCATTTAATGCAAATTTGTTTTATAATAATAATAGTTATGATAGAATTTAAATTTAATATAAATATAATAAAATATAATTTACATTTTGTGACATAAATTAAAGATTCTATGAAACAATAATATGGTTTATGGACAACCAAATTAAAAAATTTATAATATTTGTATACATGTCTAGACAGCGTCAAAATCTGTCTGTACATGAAAAAAAAAAAAATCTCCATCGGGCGAAACGCCCAATCAAATATTATAAATTTTGTAATTTTGTCGTTTGGCCCGCTCGGGCGAACAAATGACGGGCGAAACGACCTATAACTCATTGTGTTCAGATTGAATCTGTACTTATTATCTTAAATTTAAAAAGTACATTATTGGTATACATCAAATAACACTAAAGATATTACTTTTTTGTTGATAAAAAGTTAAAAATACAATATATTCATTATCGATTCTTTGAAATAATTAAAATTATCAATACACGTTGTTGCTGTGCTCAGCTCACCGCAGAATGCAGACCATTTGCAATATAGTGCAGGTTTGTAGGATATTTGATAACTTCTTAGGTTAGTTAGTACAGGGTAATGTCCTTGGCTTGGTGGGCCTTTAACTTTATATTTAAGAAGGCTTAAATTATATTATGTGATATACCAACTACTGGCCAATCTCTAAGTCTTCAGCATTACTTTAAAACATGTATCTATGTATTAAAAATAAATAAATAAGATGTTATATGATAAACTTATAAAATGCATGCAACCAGATGGATAGATGGTGCTAATGAACGAATATTATCCTCGTCGTAGGCCTCGAAAACGCCTCAAAAAGGAGACCTTAGTCCATTAGTGGGAAATAAAAGAATAAACCGCTTTTTATTTTTATACTAAGAATCATATTTATTAACAACAGGGTTGTCAATCAAAGCTGTTTGTAAGACTCAAAAATATAAAGATTGAATAAATAATTATTATGTTTGACAAAAATACCTTTACGAAAGTAATCTTTTTTTAAATTTATCTCTCATAAATTAACTAACATTAAATCTTTCGCATTATTTTGGTTAAAATAATAAGTATTTTAAACAGAAACAGGGCAGATAGGTACGATGATCTTAACAATCTAAACGTTTTTCATTAAAATTTTTCATTTATAGTCTTTAAGAGCTTAGCAAAATGTAGAAATTTTGTCATTATTTCGTTAAATATATTTTATAAGTACCCTTTTCGCGTGATTTTGGTAAAATTCCTTCATTATTTTTAAAAATTTAATATAAGTACATACGATTAAATAAAATCACCTTAGCTTTACGACGACTAGTTTTTTTTTTTCGATTCCTCGTAACATTAATGAACTCGGTTACATTTGGCTCATCATTTTGTTCAGTCAACCTCCACATTTTGGAAGACTAACGAAAACCTTGCAGTAGACATTAACACATACAGTTTCTAAATCTACCTACACAAATTCATACAACGTATATAGGTACGTAAGATTCTAAAATTTTCGATATTTTTCATCTGTTATTACAAATGTTGACACAACCGAATATTTTTATTCATTTACTATGTTTACTGTTTATTTAGGTATTTATTAAACACTATTTCATCTATTTTGCTTCTAAAATGTAAATTACAAATATTTGTTTAAAGACTCATTACACCATTTAATCACAAAAGCATAACACTAACACGAGCGACATACCTATATATGTATATTTAATATAACAACACTTGATACTATCAAGTGTAATGAATCCTTAATCTCAACATTATTATATTGTATTAGATTTTAAGTTATGTTAATATTAATACACAAATATTTAGTTATTTATAAGGATGGAATAAATAAAATTAAGGTAAAAAAAGAAATTAATTTTGCAGTGAACCCTGCTTGCCGTTCATCATAAAACCTGAATACAACAAAACAGTATAATATTTAATTATTAGTATAAATAAATTTCACATAATTATACAAAAATACTTAAATAATATTTTGTATTTTATATTTCACATAATAATAATATAACAATACAAACTAAATATTGATTTATTATCAAATATAATAATTAATGTTTAGCACAGTCAAAGCAACATATATTATCTAAGTCACGTTATTATAAAATAACACATTAATTCTACACAGTTATTACCTATACTTGAACAACGTTAGTCTTGCGTATATAATCATTACTCATTAGGTATAGGTACGGTGGGCAACGGAGATAACTGTACAGGGCCGCTAAATAAAGATTAGTGTTTTAGGAAAACCAATGTATGAATTTGTGTGAAATATATATTTATCTGTAGGTTTAGTCTTATTGTACACTGTTACCAAATTCCACAGAAATATATACTATGGTTTTCTTAAAAAACTAATCTTCATATAGCGGCCCTGTACAGCTATCTCCGTTGCCGTGTGTACATAATTATATGCATCTATATTATATTACATTATATAACGAAGATAATTGCTAATATTATATGTATTTATTATAATGTAAATGTTTTAGATAAATTAATTGATAGTAAAAGTTGATTTTAAATAAGGGCTACTGAATGTGAACGACTACGACATCGACTACAATTGAGCGTCTATTTGACGTCTCAACAAAGATATTGCGATTTTATTTCCGTATAATTATATTTATTTTATTACGAAAGTAGATTTTTCGTAACTTTGCTGAAGGCTACCACGGCCTTTGTTTTACCTTTTTTTGGTTCGGCCCTTCTTTGCTAAGGTACATAACATTTAACCAATAATATAATATACATTCTACTACACACATAGATACTAAATAATGTATAGTATATGTATAAATTACAGTTGAATCTCGTCTACTGACTATGAAAGAATTCCACGGACAACTACAATAAGTATGTTAATTTGTTTTTTACCACTACTGTTGACTACTAAGGTAGTGTAACTTTAAATTGTTGGGTAGTCCCGGCAGAAGCTCTGTAGGGCCGTGTTTCGTTTTTAAGGTACTGCCACTATACCCACTTTAAAACAGCCTGTGGTCTACTCCGTCTTTCAAAGAGTCACCAAGACCCTCATATTATAATAAGTACCTATTCAAAGTTTATTTTTTACTACATTCACCCAATATACATTTATTTACATTTTTGGGTGAACCCGGCTGTGTTTACGAAATTGTTTTTTTTTTTCATGGGTACTGCCACTACCCACTTTTATGTATAAGATTTTGTGACTTTATACTACAGTCTGTGGTAGTCTACAGTCCCACAGATCCACGAAATAAGTTTTTTTGTTTCTACTTATTACTTCCACTATAAATTTTTGCATAAGTCCAGGAAACCGTATTTATAATGTTGCCATTTTTGGGTACTGCCACTACCCACTTTAATATAAATGAGACAATAAATACCGTAGTCGCCTACTGACAATCAAATAGTCCCAGAGACCAACATAATAATTATTTAAAGAAATTTTCTTTACCTTAAATTGTTCAAAAGCTCTATGTGGCAAAAGCTCTATGGACCCGTGTTTAAAACGTTAAGATATGGGTACTGCCACTACCCACTTTAATGTGAGACTTTATGTACATTATAATTATGTAGGCTACAATCAAAGAGTCCTACATACCTACCCACATAAAATTTCTTTTTTTTTACTATTATAATGTCATTTGCTTTCTTAAGTTAACTCGGCAAAAACTCTGTATCTCTCTTTATAAAGTCAGGTATTTTTATGGGCACTGCCACTACCCACTTTAAAATTTGTGAGACATTTTCAGTAGGCGGTCATCTTCTAACGGTCAAAGAGTCCCACAGATCCACACACCCTCTATAAATTTTATTTACTTTAAATTGTTGAATAAATTCTTTAGAAGGTCTATGATAATAACGCCAAGTTTTTTTATGGGTACTGCCACTACCCACTGCCGAGTAAAATATGAGATCCGTTATTATGTGATTGTTTACTGAGAACAATTAAAAAGTTCCAAAGGCCCACATAGTAAGTACCTATTTAAAGACTTTTTCTACTACTTACACACACTATACATTTTGCTTTAAATTACTGAGTAAACCCGGCAAAAGCGAAGTAATGCCGTCTTTATAACGTTAAATTTATTTTCATGCGTACTGCCACTACGCATTTCAATAACATTTAGACGTTTTTTCTAATGATGTCCCGCTTGAAATCTGATCAAATAGTGCATAAATCTAGTGCTATATTAATTAATTCTCGTTTGACGTAATATATTGCGAAGCCATCAGCAGGATAAGTGGTATTCTAAATATTAATAATACCGTCTATTTATCCAACAGAGACATTAGCATCGCGAATGAGAGCCACAACAATAATGATGACATAGCCTGTAAGCATATAAGCCCCCATACAAGTTGATATGGCAATGATGTATGTAATTTTAACATGATTTTCAAGGCTTTTTCAGTCTACATAAATGTATGAGGTAGCCCTTAAGCATATTAATGTTATACTAACCAACAAGTGGCTGTATTAGTCGTTTTATTCTCACACACAATAATTACTAGACTTGCACTGAAAACCAAAAAACAGCTAAACAAACCGTCATATGTCGCGGTAACTGAAATGTACGTATACACTGCCACCAAGCGCGTACTATAAAATTATTCACGTCAACACGTCTATAACTTTATTATTATTATATTAGAGTTTCATTTCCCCCGTACTTTGTGAGGTACAAGTAGGGGCACTGGCTTCCGGGAACATCTCTCTTCGGCCTTGACTCTGCATACTAGTTTTTCGACGTCAATATTGTCACGAACTCTGAAATTGCAAAATTAAAGTCAAACTTATTTGGACTATAAGACAAGAACGAAGATAATGACTTGACTATAAGGAAATTGGCAAACGAGGGATTAAGCCATGAGAGAAATTGGCATGACTAAAAAGGAATATTATATTTTACAGTTTGGTACGAGTTACAATTAATAGTAAAGTGGAAATAGGCAAAACCAAAACGAATTCAAACTAAAATATGAATGGGTACCTATTTCAATTAGAGTTACAAAATAAATTGAAGTTGTTTAACTCGAATACTGGTAATGTATTTTTATGGATAAAATGGGAGCCCCCCTGATAATCGAATTCACAAAGAACTCAAATCGATTTGTTGGTGAAAAAAATGCTGGTCAGTGAAAAACCAGATTTTACTTGATTTGGGCAGGAAATATAGTTTTTATACCAGCTAGTACATAATGCACAAAGGCTATGATGATAATGATGAATACGTTTTCAGAAAGAACTGTTGACACGTGACGTGAATAGGAATTCTTTTTTTCTAAAGATACTTCAGTGTCCGGAATTTCCTGTATAATCAAGGTATTTTTTTAAATCCATAGATAAACTTTGGTAATTGAGGTAAAAAAGCGTAAAGTAGTAGATTGAGAATAGACTTCAGCAAATCAGTTTATATTTTTTTTTAATAAATAATTCATATAGTACAATAAAAATGAAATATAATCTCGGTTTCACCAACTCTCCAAATGGCGATATCTACCTTGAGAAAAAATCCAAAAGCATACCTAAAAAATACTGATAAAGAATTACTTTTTTAAAAACAGATTATTTAGTCAGTGTTGGAATGACTTTAGAAGGGAGAGTCCCGTTATCATTTGCCTGCGTGCTACGCACTTGCAACAAAATATGTAGCTGCAATTTCATCAAAATTAAAGAAATGAAAAGACAACAAATTTGGAGTAAAGAGTGAAACAACAATACTGACCGTCGTAGTTGACCATGCCGTCACCATCGAGATCCGCCTCACGGATCATGTCATCGACCTCCTCCTCACTGAGCCGCTCGCCCAAGTTGGTCATTACATGACGAAGCTCCACCGATGATATCAGACCGTCGTTGTTCTTGTCAAATACCCTGAAAATATTTTTAGAAATCAATGTAGAATATGTATTTAAGAGCGATTGCCACTGCCCATTTTTCCATACAAACGTATTCCTGATTTTCCTTCCTGGATTTTGAGCCTAGAGCAATGAAATTTTAACCTGATTTGGATATCAGGCTTGACAGTGACTCATGGTTACTTTTTTGGATAAACAGGTTTTTATAGAATAAAAATATGGGGGAATAGAATGACGATAATAGTTAAGGAGTTCACCACACCACTAACACCGAGCCAAGTGTTACGGGTTCGATCCCAGGTGTCAGGGCCAATGTTAATTGCACTTTCAAAAAATTAACGGAATTCATCAAATAATTTACGATTTGATAACGATGAAGGTAAAACATCGTTAGAAAACTTAAATGTCTTAGAAGAACCAACCGCATTAGGTCAGCGTGTGCAGATAAAGGCCTAAACTATCTTAGCTCTCTTGATAGAGGAGAGGAAAACATGTCCGGCAATGATATATGTATAGGTAGCTAATGTTATTAATAAGGTCGGACATTGATTATAAAGTCTACATGAAACCACCTCAGAGCCACATCATTTAGAGATACTTATTATTAAAATTACCTGAAAGCCTCTCTAAGCTCGTCCTCTCCATCAGACCCACGCATTTTCTTCGACATCATTTGGAGGAACTCATTGAACTCGATGGTACCGTTACCGTCTTGGTCTACCTCCTTCACCATATCTCGCAGCTCAGTCTCTGAAATTCACAACATATTTTTTTAAGTTACAACTTTTTCTTGTTTATATAATTAAAATAGCAAACAAATATAGAAGGTTATCTATGAATGTTTGCAACAGCAGGGGACATTTTATTTTCAACCTTAATTTTAAATTTGTAAAATGTCAACTTTATTACCCAGCTTTAAGGTTCATTGTTTGAAATGAATAGCTTTAAGGATGTCATGGTATGGCCCAGGGACATAATTTGAGCTTTACTGACCCTATAAAAACCTTGTAATACCTGAGAGCCTAGATATAACGTAGGGACTTATTGCTATATCAGGTAAAGTCTCTCTTGAGAACCCTATCATGGAGCTTATTTCATAACCTGATCAAGCTACTGATGCTGTAAGCTAGTTAACAGTTTTGCAGTGCCTACTTATAAACACTTTTTTTAATACCTATTTATTTTTATTTCTGACAAAATTATATCTACGACAATAGTTAACAGAAATGACTTCATTAAGAATTCAATTGATTTGTATTGCTTCTTAGTATCTACATTAACTTTCATGGCCATGCCACCATTGCTGCAACCATGACCGTGTAGGTACGCTAAGGGCTTGGATACAATAAAGTCAATGCAAAAGAAATCAGCGTTGCGTAATAAAATAATATTTTATAATAGGTCAAAGGTCACAAAAATACCAAAGATTATGTCAGGTAACCTAAAATTCATTTATTAATTGTTTCTTTTTACAATATTATTAGCGAGCAAGCCCGACTGGGAAAGGACTTACACCTTACAGAAAACCACATCCAAATATCTACACACAGCGATGTTAGTTGTACCGTGCCCCTGTGTGCAAGTACCTACAGTAAGTCTGTAGCGCTCATTTAGGGATGCGTTTTGCAAGAAACGATGTTAAAGGCCTGATGTAAAAAAATGGATCGGCAGCTCGCATGTCATACCTCTGGCGTCAATAGGCTACGGTAACTGCTCAACATCAGGTGGGACGCAGACCGTATGTATGTTTGTTTGCCACCCAAGTAGTATAAAAAAATTGAAACATATGTTTCAATTTTTTTTAACAATTATAATAAGAATAGAATAGAATTATTGTAAGACTTATAAAGGTTTTAAATTATGAATTTGAATGCAGGAAAGCTAGAAAGATGATGTCAGCCAATTTATCTGCAGCTAGTTCCCTGAAAGTGAAGAGCCATGAGAAGAACTAGGTAATCTGACTACTGTCCAATTCACTGACTGAACTGAGAAGGATAGAGCATTGAGAAGAGAAACCACCTATTTACTCTTTGGTTTTATGAATTTGTTACAGTTCATGATATCACCGAAAGTGACGCAATCATATTATACAAGATGAAACAAGAAAAACAGACAAAATAAAAATATGTAAAGTTGCCAAAAAAGTAAACCATATTTTATATTTTGTTGGTAATAATGTTGTACTTGTGTAGGTACACTGTGCCCGTATTGTCCTAAAACAGGCTTTATCTTACAAACAGAAAGTAATTTGATCGTAAATTATATTAAAATGTTATGTACGTACTTTTCTTTTACAGACATAATTTATAATGTCGGTATATATTTTTTTATACTACTTGTGGGGCAAACAAGCATAAGGTCAACCTGATGGTAAGCAGTTACCGTAGCCTGTGGACGCTTACAATACCAGGGGTATCACTTGCGTGTTGCCAACCCATTGTTTTACACCAGGGCTTTATGATGAGAGTATCTCTGGGATAGATACGTTTCTTTCAAAACGCATCCCTAAATGAGCGCTGGAGACCTGAACACACACACAGGAACACAACTATACCGCTGTGTGTAGTTATTTGGCTGTGGTCTTCTGTAAGGTGGAGGTCTTTTCCCAGTCGGGCTTGTTCGCTAGTACGGTGTCCTACCTTTCTTAAATAATCATAAAACAAACAAAAGTTTAATTAATTAATGAGGTACTACCGTATACTACTCGTAAGGTATGCATTACTTTAAAAGTTTTGGTTTCCCAATGGATCTGACATTAAACAAGCAAAAAAAAATAGACACTTCAAAAATCAGAATGTTGCACATTTTCATAGGAAAAACAATATGTAAGTACTTAAAATATTTTCCATAAAAGAGAGACTGACTCGCACATAGGAATACATCTGGATATCGGTGTTTGTATGGTAAGATGTCTTTCCCCAGGCGGGCTGTTCACTTATATGATGCCTTAGCGCTCTTACTTGCTCCGTGTCATGGGGGACTTTACAAACATACAATTCACGGACACAAATTACACCCAACTTTGGCACAAACATTTGTGAATCACACGTCTTGTCCCGTGTGTGTTGCACACGGGACAATCTTATTCATACCTACTTGTTTGACCTATGTCAAAAAATAATATCTCTTTTGACCTACTTCAAATTTTATAATACTTGTATCGTCTCACTTAAGTATGTATCTTTTTATCGAGTGGTTAGTGACTTACGTGGTGACTAAGTTGTTCAGATCGCCCGTATAGGCTTCTGTCGTGGTTTAAAGACAACAGTCAGGATCGACTTTTAAGTGAATCTCTAGCTCTACTCTACAGCTAGCTCTAAAACACGGAGATGCTGACATAAAATAAAAATACCGTTATGCGGTCACCTATCCATAAGGTAACCGTGCTCCTAATAGCTTCACCCCAGATCCTTGACTGATTAGTAAGGTGTTTCTTCTTCTACGCGCCCAATAAAACATGTCTAGTAATTACTATCAACGGATCAGTCACCGAAATTAACAAACAACACGCTCAAATATTTGTGAACGGTACAATTTGTAAATTATATATGAAACACGACAGAGCTATTTGGCTTGTATCCAACATTGGCTATTAGCGGGACTATTTTTTGATAACTACTTCTGGTGTTCCTTGAGATTGGGTTGATCTTAGAAAATAAAATAGACACGAAATAAATTCCGTCGTTAGATCACGACACAGGCGATCTCAATAACTCTCGTCACCAGCAGGTGAAGTATTCCATATTGGGCACCCGTTTTAATGGCACCTAAGTGAATGGCACCTAAAGTATTCCACATTGGGCACCTACCGATATTATTATATCGATATGTTCCACTAATGGCACCCGCGAAAAATATCGGTAGGTGCCCAATTTGGAATACCTTGGGTGCCATTCACTCAGGTGCCATTAAAACGGATGCCCAATATGGAATACTTCCAGCAGGTTGACCACTAACCCAATGATAAAAAGAAGGAGAAGAATAAATTCAGAATCTAAATGAATGCATTCGTTTAGATTACATAGTTACCTACACTTATCTAAAAAAGGTTATAAGTTCTGAAGGCAATAGAAAATCCGGTGGGACAATGTCAGCTAATTTATCTACGGCTAGTTCGTAGAAAATTATTATCTTTTATTATTAAGGTAAGTTACAAATATGGTACTATGCAAATTGTGGTAATTAAAATTTATAGGTATCTCCTCGGTACCTTTATCTGAACCTTTTTTGGAACTTTATCTCGTTATAATAAGTATTATGCTAGATAAATATTTCATAAATGTTTTCCGATTAGATACGGCGGAATAAAAAATACCGAAATAAACTAGTTTAATGAATTATTATCTTTAAAAATAAACTTAGATACAACATTATTGCATTTTGCTAGCTCAGAAATAGTTAATCGTAATAATGATAAACAAGTTACCGATTTATCTTTAAAATGTAGGACAAAGAGTACAACACTATTTGCATAATTATAATATTCATGTTGTATGACTAGATAATATACTACAATTTCGCAATACGCATCATCGGCGCCGTGGCTTAGTTGGTTAAAGCGCCTGTCTAGTAAACAGGAGATCGTGAGTTCGAATCTCGCCGGGGCCTAGTTGTTCTTTTTGTAGTTATTTTATAATTTTACAAATTGAATTCTTTTTTGATTATGTCATAATATTATAATAATTATTTTAAATATCAGTAGTGTTATTGCGTTAAATTTTAGAAGACTTGCATTGTAATTTTGGCAAACAATGTGGTTTCGTGAACATAACAAAAGCATCCTAAATAAATGTTTTGTTCACGAACTAAGTGATTTAAAAGCTTGTTGTTTTCCCACGGATATAAATACCTATACTTAATTAGGAATGTTTATTGTACAAATAAAAGTACTCCGAATTAATACAATATGTTGTTTTAAAGGCAAATAAATTTTAAACGTCTATAGATGTAGGTACATCAGCAACTTTTCCGGTCGTCCGCAAAACTTACTGTAGGTACGTTCATACTAGAAATTATAGAGAAGGGATTGTACAAAAATTGGGTAGAACAAAATAGTAACTTTTTTTTTTTACACCAGGGCTTTGAAATGGAGTCTTTAGGATAGGAAAACGTGATAGGCAAACGTGTTAAGCAGTTACCTGCTATGAAAATAAAGGACGACTTTGATGGTTGTTGCTAAATGTCCACCCCGTGGGAAGTTGGGTCGTACTTCTAGTTTATGTATAAAAAAATATTGTATAAGCTGTTTACCTAATAAATAAGTAACGTCGGTATAAAGAAAAGAACATTTTGTATCTAATAATAAAACAATGTCGACTTACTATAATTGGTACTAAAACAGGCATGTTGTGTAGTAAACAGTTGCTGATAACATATAGATGTTATCGACCCTCGTACCAATAATAGAGTATCATAATACAACAGCATCTGATACAAATTCATTGTTTTGCAACCCTTTGTTCTACATGATTACCAAAATTACCACTTTGTTCATAATGAGGCTATAATAATATATCTAGAGTGGGCCATGACGACCACTTTATGTATTTTAGTCAAGAATGTATAAAAATTGTCTAAAGTGGGACACCCATGTTTTATAAATGCATACATTAAAATGGTTTGCCGTGGTAAAAAACAAACGTAGCCTGTCGCCTGATAGTAAGAGGTTACCCAGCGGCTGCCCTGACAAATTAATGTTATTCAGTTGTGCATTTCTTTGCTTCACAAAATACGAGTACCTACAATCAACGACGACACCATTCAAACTAATCCTAATTAAAACGCTTAAGCACATCGGGCACATAGCTCGTAGAAATGATGGCTATTGGAGCAGAAAGGTTTTAGTGTGGCGACCACGAACTGGAAAACGCAGCGTGGACAGGCCTCTAACAAGGTGGACCGACGACGTAGTAAAGGTTGCGGGCAACCGATGAACAAGGTCAGCTTAGGACCGAGTGCTGAGGAAAATCTTGAAGGAGGCCATTGTCCAACAGTGGCTGAGATGGATGGATTGAAGACGCTAAAGGTAAAATCTTGAGAAAGAAAGATGAAAACAATACGAGCAAAGTTTTACCCACATTTATCCATCTACTAATAAGAATATTACTATAGCTCCATTTTGCAGGGATTTGACCCAATTTCAAACTTTCCGGATCTCAGCCAATAAGTAATCCCCTTTTAAAACTTCCACAATCAATATTCAATATTTTTACGATAGCATCGTAAAATATGCCAAAAACGTGGTAGATACTGAACGAAAGTAAATATTTGTATAACTGGACGATTACAAATACGGACTCATAATAAAATTGATAAAGTTATATCTAACAATGCTTATGACGTCGAATTTATCTCAATTTATTGATAGTTTGTTAGTCCTAGAAAAGCTTGGTAAAATAAAGGCAGTTATGAGTTTTAGTTGTAAAATTCCGTTGCTGGATATTAAAATATTTGATTTAGAGATATAAACTATACGCAACCTAAAGGCTTCGTCAAATAGAAAGCGTGCTTAGCGAGTGTCAGAGCGCAAACCTGACACTGACGCCGCGCCAACTGCATTGACCATTTTAGCGAGGCCTTAACAGTACCTATTCAATAATGCTAGAATAATAAGTAATTACGTCACCATACCTGAAGGCCGTTGTCCAAGCGATCTCATCACGACGCCGAGCTCAGCCATCGTGATAGTGCCATCTTCATCCTTGTCAAAGAGCATGAATGCTTCCTTGAATTCTGAAAAAAATAAGAAGATTATTTGAATTTACACACCAAAGCTAACGTGACATTGTACCATGTTCAATATGATAGAACCTCAATAAAGGAGGGATAGTTAAACTATAGTTTATTATTAAGTACCAAACAAAACGAAAATAGTATAAATACCTGCAACTTGTTCTTCTGTGAGGCCATATTCTGACTGAAATAGAAATAAAAAAATACTTTAAACATCGTGTTAAAAATGACAGAGTGTTTAAGAAGTAGTTCCCATCAAGATCAGGTCTTCTTAAAACGGTATTCGCTTATGATATTACAATATAATTAAGTATTATATAGATTGATTAAAGTCTAAAACAACCTGTAAGAGAATTTTGCAGATGATTGCACAAATCTTAACGCAAATCATTTTTAGGAATTTTATTAATTGCTATATGGATGTATGGATGAGTATATATGGATGAGTTAAAATCAAATACATACAGATACTTGTCGTATCATTAAATCACTGGTGAGCCTCCTAAGTCTTCTGTACTCCTTTTTATAAATGTCATCGGTGCGTTTCGTGGCCGCCATTGTTCGTTTCCTATAATACTTGCGATCTTTGGTGCATATATTAATTATTTAGGTTATGCTGTATTATTATTACAGTCAAGCTTTATCATTGGCTAAAATAGCCATAATCACCAGAATAGGATGATCTTTTTAATTATACCAGCAGTCATTACGTGACCTCGCGCGTGACTATTATGACAACTAACTAAGTCGTTTATTCCTAAAGTAACTATGTTTCTAACTATTTATACAAAATATATATCTGACGACGTAATCTTTGCATTGACAGCGAAAAAACTGAACTCAGAATTCGAGTTTCAGTGTTATCGAGAGTAATCGGTGAATTTATACGTTCAAATCTTTTCAGTTCAGACAGAGCTTATCATAAATATATTTCAACTATCAGATAGTTTCAGAATATACGATCCCTGACCGTTCAGAGACAATTTATAACCACTCCAAAGTTTCATAGATATAAACTTTTTTCCGATATTTGGAACTTGAATAACAGTACCCTTTGCTCATATTTGTTTTATAGATACGATAGTTTTGGAGCGAGGCTGGATCAAAGATAGAGATTCTTTGTTATAAATTTGTGACGAATTCCTCAATACAACAATACACTTGCAAAATGTATCACCGATGTCGATAGTAAATCTGTCAAGCTTAAATGGGAGAGGGCATGTATCTCGTATGCTATCCGACGACAATGACCAAGAGTCGTTACAGAGTGAGTGATTGACTAAGGGCAGCTTCACCTAGACAGTACTAAAAATGATGAAGAGACAACTTCAATACTTGTTAAAGGATTGACATGACAAACAGGAATGGAGAAAAAACAGTGCGATGACATAGACTAGACAAAAATATGTCTACTATTATGTACAGTAAGTACACCGTTATATTATGAGATCATTTAGGCTGCTGGTGGAGTAAAAAGTTTGTACACAAGTTACAGAAGACACTAGATCAACATTGAGTTGCTGCAATTTGCTCGTGTGCAAAATATCTGGTCTAAGATTGCTGATTGAAATCAATAATTTCTTTCGAACACCTGTCTCTCATCGCCTGTGCCAGTACGAAGTCCGTGGACTACAGATATGCTACAAAATAAATCATAATATATCTACGTTTGTCTAAACACCACGTCAAGGAATTATAACACGCATGTTCCTTTTCCATTGATTCTATTTTTGATTTACATCGACGTTCAGGAAACCGTTACATTTCACATTAACTCCAAGGTTTTTGTCGTGTTTATCATTTATTTTTTATCTTAATGTCTCAGTGAACCTTCGAGTTTGTAAAAATTCCGTGTTTTGACGTGTTCTCACATTATTTGAAATTTTTGATAACACTAATTTTGACAACTGTAGTTGACTCACATAAGTTGTGCTACTGTAAAAATTAAAAACACTCATATTACAATGTAACAAACATTAAAGATATCCTTAGCAGTGATCATATCTACCGTGTAGTATATTTCTGCCGTCAGTCTTAATTTGAACATAAAACCTCCTTAGGTCCTACGTATTTTTTTTTTTCAAAATTTGAACTCTAGAATCGTGTATCTACATTTTGTTTTCGAACGCACGACTGTCTTTATCTGACTTTGAATACACTCTTGATGACGTCGATAACCAGCGCCGAACAGTAGTTTTACAATATATTTTAAACTCAGCACTTTCACCGCTATATTAAAATACATATATACCACTAGTTGTTTCCCGCGGCTCCACCTGCGTGGTTGTCGGTTATCGTTGTAAAAAAGTAGCCTATGTGTTATTCCAGAACATAATTTATCTCCGTGCCAAATTTCATCCAGATCCGTTCAGTAGTTTTTACGTGAAAGAGTAGCAAACATCCATCCATTCATTCATCCATCCATACTTACAAACTTTCGCGTTTATAATATTAGTAAGGATAACAAAATGAACTTTAGAACTTTGGCAGGCCTTACCTACCCTAACAACTATTGTCCTGACCATAACGACTTCGTGATTATATAAAACTAATACCATGAAAAAGCCTGGCTGTCGATAATACAACATAATTATTTAGTTTTTAAATACCCATAACAAAATAAGTTTTCGAATTCACATAAATTAAACACAAGAGTTTTGAAACAAAGAACTTCTTGAAAGTTAAATTTGCACACTTTTCTGTCAGGTTTGTTGTTCACTAATGTTTACAAGATTTTTTCAATTATATCCATATTCTTCAAACCACACTTCACATTCACAGTAAACAAATTTGAAAACAATAATTTTGGCGCCGAAATTTCTCTTTGTTTTGTTTTTAATTGACAAGAGAGCGTCAGATTTTTTTTTCTTTATAATACTAGCTGATGTTTTTACTTTTAATGCCAGTACTTAATCGATTTTTAACGCATTGGTATGACCAGATGAATTTATTTTGTTTTTAAATCGATTTATATAATCGCACCGGCAAATAATACGCGCGACGCGACATTGTCAGTACGGATATTAGTAGAATTCTATATTTAAATTATTTTCGCTTGCTAATAGGTATTAGGTCTGTTCTACAATGTTGTTACGCGAAAAAATATATTTCGCTTGATATCGCAACAACGGAATACAATGCTATTGGTATAGAAACCAAATTTGTTTTTATTAGAAGAGTTAAGTAAGAATAATAAAAGAATAATGAAAACTCATGATGTTACTGTACTGATCTCATTGGGTGGTTTTTCCTACACAATTATGGTCACCTACCGAAAAGTGTCGCTAGCGCCGCGCGTAGGTACCAGTGCACATTCATTTTGCTGTATTGTGCATTTGTAAAATTAAAATATATAATTTAATATTACCTCTACCAAAATTTAAGACCACGCTCAAAGACATACTATCAACTAATTGTTAAGTCTTTTTATACCAGCTGTACACTAATTAGTAATTACATATGCAATGATTTGTTTTTTGAAGACAGTCATGTCATGATCTCACTTGTTTAAAGTCTACTTGTTGTTAAGTGTTTAATATATTTAATACTGTTTAAGCAACATTGTTATTTGTTAATATGTGAATTTAATAACGGTATTTAAAATTTGTGTTAACTATGTTATAATTCTACTTGCATGCTGTGGTCTCCATTAATTGAAGGAGTACACGAAATGTTATATGGCATAATAATGTTATGTTTGTGTTGTGTATGTCCTTTGTTGGAGATCCAAATAAATAAATTATATTTTCATACATTCTTGGGACAAAAAAGGTTAAAAATATATTGTACACTTGTAAACTACTTCAAGGTTTCGCCTATACCAGGAATAGGGTTTTATAGTATAAGTAGGTAGGTAGGTATTTATTTCGTAAGTGTGAACCTCCTTACATTAATAACGAAGCTAGGAAATTTCAAAGATAGTTGTGGCATTTGTAACACAGCCACTAAAATGTAAGTAAATTAATTTCGTATTATGATTAACACGTTCACTGCGGGAGCTCAAAACCCGTCTCGAATTCGAGTGCGTTACGAGATACAATGCGCCCCGTTAAGTGCTACTACATTGTGCGTTACGGGTATAAAAGTGCCCCGTATACCCTTATTGCTTTCTTAATCGATAACTAACTGAAATTTAACGTTTACTTTTATATTATTTTATAGTCTGATAGATTATGAAATGAGCTATGTTATAGTCTTTTCGCCAGTAGATTTGGCAAAAATTTACGAAAATAAAACGAAAACAAATTGTACGGGGTCTGGGAAACCCTGTACCGCACTTGATATAATAACATACGGGATTGTACTGCCCCGTAACGCACAGAACTCAATTATATCGATAAAATATATAGTGATGGGAAATAAAAGAAACGATAAATTTCTTCAATAAAAATATTTATTTCAGAACTTGGGTTACACATTTTAAAGGTACATATCGATGGTCTAGAAGACAAATGTGCTAATTACAAAATTTTCATAATTGAATACATTTGGCATTAAAGTATTAAATTATCTAAATTTTGCACAAAAAAAAGTTGTATTAAGTTTATTTATTATTATTATAATGAAAATATGATCAAGGCACGAACATTGAGCAATTAACTTTGATCTATAGGTAGGTAACAACTTAGATGTGGTGTATTCAATGTTTTAAATTGTAGCACTCTAAACAGTATGCCTTATTGCACTTCCTACAAAATGATTTTTTTTTTTACTTTATTATCTGCAAGTCGGCTGCTCATACTCTCTTTTTCATATTTGACAGTTCCAACATACGTCGCGATCGCTTCATTATCGATAATTAAACACTACGTCTTGTGCTAATTACAGCATTAATGCTAATGAGCTTAAGACCCCGTACGGGAACACAATAATTTATACGGGGTTTTTGGAACCCCGTATAGCACTAGAAGGTATTTTTTGCTCTCTGGTCGTAACGGGGTTTATAAGACCCCGTATGTTTTTAAAATATCAACTGTTTCTTTAATACGCGTACATGAAAAATATATATTTATCTCTCTCATACAGTTATTAATTTTAGAGATACAGCTCCCGCACCAGCGAGTACACCCTATTTTTTCCGTCCGCACTGAACGGCAGCAGTGTACGAGGTTGAAACAACCCCGTAACGCAGTGAACGTGTTAAATGTAACATAGGCAGCTAGACACTTATTTAAATTATAATAATAAGGAAATGTTCTTATACCATATTTACCTTAAACAAGAACAGGTTACATGTGTAGGTATCAATATGGTTTAATTTAGTTTTGTATTTTATTTTATACTAGGGGTCGCCCGCGACTTCGTCCGCATGGTTATTTGGAATATTTTCCCCGATTTTGCAACATATCTCACTACTGCTCCGCTCCTATTGATCATAGCGTGATGTTATATAGCCTTTAGCCTTCCTGGATAAATGCACTATTCAATTTTTTATTTAACCAAACAAACAATCTCTTCTGCTTTATCATTATTAATAATATAAAAATATATAATTATAGATATAGATTAGGTACTTATATCTAACAAGGATGATAGACAAGGTCAGCTCAGGACCGAGTGATGTGGAAACTTTGAGGGAGGCCTATGTCCAGCAGTCGTCTTTTGGCTGCGATGGATTGGTGGATGAAGTATCTAACTTTGCCTACGCCGCGTCTCTCAGGTGGACATGGTCAGCTTAACACCGAATGCAGTGAAACTCCTACCCATTCACATAATATTCTACTATATTTCATATTTTGTGTTCTATGTGGAACAAATTCATGAATATTATGTCGTCATTTTGGCACGTAGCGTATCATTTGGAATGGAGAAGATTTGGCGGGAAAATTATAGATCATTAGTCCCGACGTAACTACGAACTTCTTCTTATTAGTTGGAAATAAACCTTATGCACCTCAGAATATGTATCATTTGAGTTTTTATTATGAAATTACTATTTAAAATATGCGTGCCAACTATTTGCTTAAAACATTATTATCTAGTGAGAAAACGCTCAATAGCGCCATCTAGTATGATGAAAAGAAAACATTTTAATTACAGGTACAGCTTGCTGTTGAGTTTTAATAACTAGAATTAAAACTTTAATTGCTGAGTATTAAAGTAATTGCTACTTCATTGAGAAAGTACGTAAGTGTAAGTTCAATTTAACAAGTGATGTTACTTTTTGTAAACAACAAATGTTATTCTATGATAAACCTCTTCATTAAGTGCTCCTCATTCAGCTGATTTAGGACAAAATATAATTTAAAAATAACATAATTTAATAGAATTACTTTGACGAACGATCTATGCCAGGTTTCATTGTTTTAAAAGACAGAACAATAATCCTATATTATACTTTTATATCAGCGCCTGAAAAATATGATCACGCAAAACACATCACAACATTTGGTTCATGCACGGCATTTTTTGCAGGCGCTAAAAACGGCAGTTTGTATTAGAAATACAAAAGTAAGATACGTTGTTGGAGCACAATTTGGTTTTGGTATAATGTTATAGCCAGTCTTAACGTGAGACATTATAAGACCACAGCCACATACCTACATATAGTGGTAAGGGTGTGTTTCTGGGCGTGAGTTCTCCTTCCGAAGAATAAATTATTTTTATTTAATTTTTACTAATAATTAAGTTGTATTTTTTACGTTATTATATGTAATTAGTACACTGGAGGTGACAAATGCAGTATTTTAGTGTTTGCTGCTAAAAATCCGTCACAAAAACTGATTGCCGGACAGCGCAATGACATGCGAATTTCAACGTACGGAATTTGAAGTCATCGTGTAAAACCTGGGGAGTATCTTACTTATTACCATTTTAAACACTCCACAATACATATGTAGACTACTGGAGGCTTGTATGTAATAACCTACAAGACCTAATTTAGTATTTTATGAGTTTTACAACCTGCATTTGCAGGCACAGTCATACTGTCAAAGTTTTTACAGAGGGATATAAAACTCTTTAATGCAAGCAAACACTACATACACACTGTTTATTTACCTAGGTACAAGCTAATATTAAGTGAATCTATTAATATGAAAGTAAGATCATAATATAATAATAAAGCAACATTTCAACATTGCATGTAGGTACACTTCACAGTCTTCACCTTCATTAATACTAAGTTATTATCTATTATAACTTGTTTAAACAGTTTCTAACGCACTTCTGCTCAGCATACTTACCTACTATTACTACCCTTGTCAGTGCATTTTAAAATTAAAATTAACTTTTTAAGGGTCAATTAACATATAATACCATTCTTCTTTTAACTTTTCACAATTTTTCTTTTGTTATTAATTTCCCAGTCCTTGTAAATGTTAACCTTGTTTGTAATAATCTAGTTTCAACCCTGTAACCTCTTTATTTGCTTTTATTTCTTTCTCTCAGCTGTTTTATTTACTTCTAGGGACTTGGTGGTACTGAAGGTCATTTCCACTATGAATTCTCATATAATGACCCGTAAAACAAAGGCCAAGGAAACAGAGACCCAGCTTAAATTAACACTGCTAGAACTAAAGAAATACAAGGAGGAAAACAGTCTGCTGTTGAAGGAGCGCAGTGACTGCGAAGAAGATATGAAATCTCTAAATAATAGGGTATCAGAGCTAAAAGGAGAACTATCTACACTTCACATTCAGTTTATGGACATATCGGACCAACGTAATATTCTTCAGGAAGAATTGGAGTCCTTCACAAGTTGTCATAATACTTATACAACGTCTCTGAGTCGCATTACTGAGCTGGAGTTAAACCTGCAAAAAGCCCATTTAGAAATAATTACCTTACAAGATACCATACAGGCTCTTAACGGTAAAGCGACTCAGAACCTATATTCTGAGCTTCTAGGTAACAAAATAGAAATTTTAAATGCTTTAAAATGTAAATGTAGTGTTAAATCAACATTCCTTACTAATAGTATAAAGAAATCTAGAAAATATTTTAAATTAAGGAAATTAGTTAAGAAACTTGAATTTGACCTCAGGTCAGCTAACATTAAACAGTTATCTCAAATTAACGGTGATTTGATCAATGAACGGGTAACTTTACTCTCTGAGATAGAAACATATAATGAACAATTAGTAAGTAGTAAGTTACTATATGAACAACATACACAACAACTTGAGTCACAAATTTTACACTTACAATCACATCTCACAAGGACTATCCTTGAACATGAGACACAAACACATGAGTACATACTTAAATATGATGAGATCGCAAGGGTTGGCAGGGAGAACCTGGAACAGGTGATTTCTCTCACTAATAAGCATTGCTCAACATGTACACAAACAACAACATTCACCGATGAGTCATCTGTGTGTCAAACAGAGTCACTCAACAGTTCACCGCACCATCTAATCATTAATCAGAATAATTCTGATTGTTGTCTCACATCTTATCACCAGCCAATTCAAGTAAGTAACACAGTCAAGACCTCTGTCACAAAAAATGTAACTATACTTTCTGACCAGATAGGGAGAGATTTAGGTAGTTTAATTAATTGTTACACTGAATATTCAATAACAAATATTTGTTTACCGGGAGCTAAGTTTTGTAACATAATTAATAATTTTAAGTGTGCTAGGTTTAATGAGCAATCCACAGGGATTTTATTATTTGGTGACAGCTTGAATGTCACAAAAAAAGACATTTTGCAGGCAATTGAAGTAATGACATTACTTCACAATAGTTTAGGTTGTAGATTTATATTTTGTGCCTTGCCATATTCATATGCCTTGACTGAGAAACAAAACAGGCATATTGAAAAGCTTAATTTATTAATTTATAATAGTACATGTCGCCTTAGCGAGTTAATTTTATTTTTCGACACTAATATATTTATTAGTAATTTTTTATTAACAGAAGATACTATGTATCTTTCCTTATTTGACAAACGACAGGTTGCTAAATTATTAGCATTTAGTTTATTTAGTTTATTCACTGATGCAGGTACTCATAGAGTATTGAAGGACTTAGTTAATCATAGTATTAGTAGTAGTATAGTATGTAGTACTATTAACAATAATTTTGATACATCTCGTAGTTTAAACTACTAGATGCGACAAAGGGTAAGCAGACACATAGCCTTAACATATTTCATCAAAATATTCAGGGCTTATCCGGCAAGATGTTAGAGGTAGAATTATTTTTAAAAGAACATAACATTCACATTCTTTGTGTCACTGAGCATTGGTTTAAGAGTGACATTATGTTAATAAATAATGAGTATTATTCTATTGGTAGTGCATTTGTAAGAAAGAAAGCTATTCATGGTGGCTCTCTAATATATATTTGTAATAGTATTAAATGTAAAGAACGTAAAGACATAGTTAAACTTTCTATCGAGCGCACTATTGAAATATCCTGTGTTGAGCTTGAGCAACATATCGTAGTTTGTATATACCGACCACCGCAGAGTGACTTTAGTACATTTGAAGTAGTAATGGAAGACATATTAAAACGTTTAGCTGTTGGTAGTAAATATGTAGTAGTTTGTGGAGACTTTAATGTCAATATACTTGAACAATCAGCTACTTGCAGTAGATTGATTAGCTTATTTAAGTCATTTGATTTACATCATTTATTTTTCGAACCAACAAGGATCACCTCTCATTCAGCTACATGCCTCGACAATATTTTTTGCAATTGTCAGTATTTAAGCAAATCTATATTGAATGATTTGACATCCGATCATTGTGGCCAAAAGGTTGAAATTCGCACAAACACAATACCTAAAGTTACTAAGATCACATGTAGGCCAATGACCTCTGGACGCCTAGAACACTTTAGTGATAGTATAGCCACCAAAATCATCAATATAGATATTACTCTGGATGATCCAGATGAGCTTTATGAGTCTTTGTTTAATGTAATCAAATTCGAATATGAAAAAAATTTTAAGCCTAAAACTTTCTTTAAGAACATCAAAGTTAATTTTTGTGACTGGGCAACGAACGGCATCTATAAAAGTAGGGCTAGGCTATACGAGCTATATGGTATGAAACAATACAATAGTAATCCGACATTTCTTATTTATGTTAAAAATTATTCAAAAATTTTTAAAAGGGCTTGTTCTTTAGCCAAGTCTCTATATTTAAGTAATAAGATTAAGCAGGCAGATAACAAAGTAAAAACAACTTGGAATATTATCAATAATGAAACTGGTAGAATCAAATTGCGTGATGACAACTTTCAACTTAAGCATGATGATAAAGTGGTCTCAAATAATTTAGATGTAGCGCATATGTTTAATAATTTCTTTACGAACATACCAATTAACACAACTAGCTCCTTAGATTCTTGCCCAGTCAAAGCCGAAAACTTGGTAAAGGGTAGCGTGGAAGAGTGTAGCGTCGTGTTTTAAATATATTGACCCCAATGATATATTGAAAGCGTTCAAAACATTGAAATCAAAAAGAACTGCTGACTTATGGGGTATATCTGTTAAACTAGTTCATAATATAATTTTGAATATAGCTCCACATCTTGCAGCAATATTTAATAGATGTGTTGATACAGGCGTATTTCCTGATCTAATGAAACACAGTAAAGTAATACCTTTGTTTAAAAACGGATGTAAAAATGATCCAACTAACTTTAGACCAATATCCATATTGCCTGCTATTAGCAAAATTTTCGAGAAAATTATACTGTTGCAGTTAGAGAGTCACTTTCATTTAAATAAATTATTACATAATGAGCAATATGGTTTTAGAAAGGGTCGTTCTACAGTCGATGCAGGTGTTAAATTGATAAAACACATTTTTAGAGCCTGGGAAAATTCAATGGATGCTATTGGTGTTTTCTGTGACCTTTCAAAAGCCTTTGACTGTGTTGAACACAATACGCTCCTGAGAAAACTCAGGCATTACGGTATCAGAGATGCTGCACTCAACCTAGTTGCCACCTACCTAAGTAACAGAGTTCAATTTGTCGATATTAACGGTAGTAGATCTTCAGGATTATCTGTAGGTATGGGTGTCCCACAGGGCTCAATTCTAGGCCCTTTTCTCTTTTTAGTTTATATTAATGATTTGCCTTTCTATGTGCAGGATTTCTGTGATATTGTACTATTCGCAGATGATACGTCGCTTATATTTCAGGTAGACCGTAAAAAATCAAATCTT
This sequence comes from Trisateles emortualis, assembly GCA_947095525.1. Lineage (NCBI taxonomy): Eukaryota > Metazoa > Arthropoda > Insecta > Lepidoptera > Erebidae > Trisateles > Trisateles emortualis. Next base: position 16,256,457 of record OX352741.1, on the reverse strand, counting down.
GATGCTGTGAATGGTTCACTCGCGAAAGTCCTGGACTGGTTTGATGCAAACAATCTACTGTTAAACTCAAAAAAAACCAAGTGTGTTAAGTTTACTATGCCAAATACTAAAACTCTTACATCAAGTAATATAATTTTGAACGGTGAAACGTTAGGTTTCGTTGAATCTACAGTGTTTTTGGGTTTGACTTTAGATCGCAAGCTCCAGTGGGGTGCCCATATATCATGTCTTGCAGGGAAACTTAGTTCCGCAGCTTTTGCAGTAAGAAAGGTAAGGCAGTTTACAGACGTAGAAACAGCTAGGCTTGTATATTTTAGTTATTTTCACAGCGTCATGTCTTACGGCATACTACTGTGGGGAAAGGCCGCCGATATTGAAACCATATTTATACTCCAGAAAAGAGCAGTACGCTCTATCTACAATTTAGGCGCACGAGTTTCACTTAGAGAAAGGTTTAAAGAAATAGGCATTCTGACAGTTGCATCTCAGTACATTTTTGCCAACATCATGTTCGTTAAACAAAATATACACCTGTTTTCTAAAAACAGTGACATTCATACACTAAACACAAGGAACAAACATAAACTAGTTGGTACGTATCACCGTCTTCATAAAGTCCACAATTCATTTGCGGGACTCGGGGTACGTTTCTATAACAAACTACCTCTTGAAGTTATGAACCTACCCTTACACAAATTCAAACTAGAAGTAAAAAATCATCTTTTAAGCAAGGGTTATTACACTATTAATGACTTTTTAAATGATAAAAAGTCATGGGGTTAGTTGCTAATTTTGATGCAGAATTATATAAGAATAATAACTACATTTAAAATTTGTCAGGAGACGTTTTGTGATCATTATTGCCTTTCTATTGAGTTTATTTTTTCTTATTATGTCCTGGATTGTCATGCTCACTGAAATGCCATTGCTTGTGGTGTCGTATTGGCCGGGTCAGTTCCTTCCCTCTAATATGGCGAAGGAAATGATGGCTGGTCTGTGCGTCATGCTCGTGAACGGGTGCTACTTGGGGTGGCTGGTCAATCTTGGCATGATTTATTTTTAAATATTAAAGATATAGTTTTTAGATATTTACTAAGATTGCAATGTGATCTCGACACGTTTCTATCTTATACTTACAAAAAGAAACGATCCCTCATTACCATACAGTGGAAAGCTAAATTCATTTTTTTTTCAATATTGTTTACTCATTAATTAAATACTTATCTAAATTTCTCATATGGTATATTGGTTTCCGTTCCTTTTTGTTACCACTATTGTAACTCATACCAAATTGTAAATGTTATACTCTGGCGATTAAAAAGAGTGGCCCGAGTTTCTTGCCAATTCTTCTCGAGGCCCAACCCTAGTCAGCGAATTGGCCTTAGGAAAAAAGTATGCTGGCATTTGTTTTAATGACGTTCATAAGTATCATGGATTTGATCTAAATGAATAAATGAGTTTGACTTTGACTTTGACTTTGAGTGTACGTGTCCAAGGCTCATTTAAGGTTATTATTATATATTTTTTCATCCCATTCCATAAAATTCCTTTGATTGCAATTTTTTTAGCATGGGGTTCTTCAAGAAAGGAGTTATAAGGTTTCTAAAGGGTCGGCAACGCGCAAGTAATACCCCTGGTGTTGCAAGCGTCAATAGGATACGGTAACTGGTTATCATTAGGCGGGCCGTATGCTTGTTTGTCTCCCAAGTAGTATAAAAAACGAATTATTCGTGGAATTTATGTAGATACCTAAATCACTAACGAATTAATATTTCTTGTCACAAAAGCTTAGCGAAAAAGTTATGGCTAACCCAAAATATTTTTCATTTTACAACTAGACAAGAATGCAATACAATAAAAATAAAATGAGACATGTTTGTGTGACATAAACAAGCAACTTTTATTATGATACTTAACCACAATAGACTAATATTCGGTCTAATAAAATATAAAAAGTAAAAATATAAAAATGTTAACGCAAGTTTTATAATGGTCGTAAATGTTTGCAACTGTCGTCTCCACCAATATCCACACTGTTTAACTACACTTGACTATCTGTCCACTAAGGTATATAATAATCTGCATTTACATAATTTTCTTCTTTTTTTTATCACATGTACCCAAGAACTTGATGGCTAGCTCCGACAATGCAGTCAATGAAGCTGAATTTTGGGCCGCAATAATATAAATTTAATAATGCTTGCCATCGAAACGCTAAGAAGAAGAGTGGTAGTGGCTAATTTGGTGAGAATTGTTCAAAACACCTATATATTAGACCAGGGGTCGTCGCTCGCGACTTCGTCCGCGTGATAATTTGGAATATTTTCCCCGATTTTGCAACATATTTCACTACTGCTCCGCTCCTATTGATCATAGCGTGATGTTATATAGCTTATAGCTTTCCTAAATAAATGCACTACTCAACAAAAAAAGAAATTTTCTAATCGAACCAGAACTTTCTGAGATTAGCGCGTTCAACCAAACAAACAAACTCTACAGCTTTATAATATTAATATAGATGAGCAATAAACACGAAAATGTGATACCAAAACAATGTAACACCCCGGTCATATACCCGAGCGTCTTTTGTTTTTCATATGGAATGCAACACCTAGCTTGTCGATACAAGTAATATCACTGTCTCTGTCATATCAAATTTATATAATCTTGCAAACGAACTAGAGTAAAAGAGATATAATATATTATGTTTACTTCAAAACGTTTCGTGGTTTCTGGTACGTCGGCATAATGGAATTGCGGTAGTAGCAGGCTTCAATACTTTGACATATATTCTATATACTGTATGGGTTTGCTACTCTATATATTATTATTAACTTCAGTGTATACAGGCCTCTGCCGTGATGTAAAGACTATAAACAGGCGGGCCTGACTCCTAACGTGTCTTCTGAAGCGCGGAGACGCTCAAATGAAATACTAATATACGGTCACCGATCTTATGAGCGCCTCTGCTTATAACTAAAGTCTTATAAGACTATAAGAATAATAAAATAGAGAGTGCAGTTGTGCACTCCGCCCTAGTCTTTTATGAGACTTGTTACTGTAGCGGGAATTTGGTTGTGAGCTCTATTAATATTTAGACGTTTCAGTTTATCATCTTGTTTCTTTTATTCATTAATTTAAATTAATTTATTAATAATGAAAGAGGTAGGGCACCATATCAGCAAGCAAGTCCGACTGGGGAAAGACCTTAACCTTACAGGAGACAACATCCAAACCGAAACACAATTGGAGTGCTTTTAAGGATATTAAATTGCCAACATATTAAAAGAGAGGTAGGGCATCATACTAGCGAGCAAACCCATGGGGAAGGATCTCTACTTTACAGAAGACCACAGCCAAATAACTACACACAACGGTGCAGTTGTGTTCCTGTGTAAGTACAAGTTCCAACGTGTATTAAGGGATGCGTTTAGAAAGAAATGTTTTCCTATCCCAGGCAGACTATATCTTAAAGCCCTAGTGTAAAATTGGTTCGGCAACACGCAAGTGATACTTTTGGTATTGCCAGCTTCCATAGGTATGCTTGTTTGCCACCAGTAAATAGATTCAAACGGTAGTTGGTGGTACATTCTTCAAAGATTATTTCTACCACCTGTCAACTAATGAATGTTAATTCTATAAATCAATTATGACAAGAGCCGTAAGTAAAACCATTACAATGATAAACGTTCTAATACCAAGCTTAATGTTCTCATTTGGCATGAAAGATACCTTAATTATTTCTGTGAACAAACAGTTCGAGAGCCAAGGGACGCGGGCTCACCTCACCCATCTTTCATTTAGGACAAAGGTTGGAGCAATAATAAATAAATCACGGAACCCAGTAGGTGGTAATAGACTTGTAAAATGTTCCCAAATCGTCGTGTTGAGTTACATACGATGTTTTTACCTGAAATTGGTTGACAAATAATGCGGAAAATCAAAATAACAGATCGTAAAATGTAGTCAAAGTCAAACTCATTTATTAATTTAGATCAAATACATTATACTTATGAACGTCATAAAAACAAATGCCAGCATACTTTTTTTACTACGGCCAATTCGCTGACTAGGGTTGGACCTCGAGAAGAATTGGCAAGAAACTCGGGGCACTCTTTTTAATTGCTAGAGTATAACATTCACAATTTAGTATGAGTTACAATATTAGTGTTAACAAAAAGGGACGGAACCCAATATACCATACAATTTTTATTTTTATATGTAATATATTTTTTTTTTATATGCTATATGTAATATTTTGAGCCGGTACGAAGGTGAGATTTTGAAGTTCTACTCAAGAATGCTAATTATAATTATGTCGTTATAATTATTTCGGTCACGGTGGTTTTTACTAGGTCAGTAACGCACGAATGATACCAGGGGTATCATAGACCTTGACCGTGTTGCAAGCGTCCATAGGCTACGGTAACTGCATCAGGTATGCTTGTTTGCCACCCAAGTAGTAGATATAAAAAAAAACATCGAAGAGGAAAATTTTATAGTACACAGGTGTGTGTGTGCAAACATAGATGCATCTTCATCTTCATTCATTCTTAATCTTTATTCTCTTATTTTCATAGTCCGTGCTAGTATTAACAAAATATAATGTTCCTAACTTCTCTCTGTATAATTTGTTTGCTATCTACAAGAAGAAACTGTTCCTCCCTGATTTTATAAATAATACATCATATCACCGTACAAACAAAATTACTGGAGCTAGAAGTTTGAAAATTAATAGCAACATTTTTCATATATTATGAAGTAGACGCCTACAAAAAGTATTCGCACAAGAAGCGAAAATAATTGATGCGGACAAATAATTATGTATGAAAGAAGCAATTAGACCTCAGCCAATCCTAGTGTTACAAGTTTGAGTTATTTGGGCTACGGTAAATGCTTACCATTAGCAGTACCTACATATGCTTGTTTGCTACCCACTAGGCTAAAATACGCTTGAAAAACGTAGTATATTTAGTCTTCATTTGTGTCACTAAAGTAATTATAAAAAAAGCAAGCAAAAGTTTGTAAATTTAGTTTTTATTTGTCCATCTATGCCTTGGTCTATGGCCTCGTAGTTAGTAGCGTCTAGCGTCTAAAGGAATATACTTAGATAATAAAATTTAATTTTGTTTTTGATAGCTTGTAAATATTATACTCTGGCGATTAAAAAAGTGGCGGATTTTCTTGCTAATTCTTCTTGAGGCCCTACCCTTGTCAGCGAATTGGCTATAGGAAAAAATATGCTGACTCTTTGTTCATTTGACGTTCATAAGTATCAAATGACTTCAAGTTTGAGTCTTGTGGTCAGCGATCATGATCACGACTTGTTTCGAGGGGGTAAATACTATTATTTAAAATATTGACTTCGCGGAACTATTGAATAAGACGTTGGTAAGTCAAAAAGAAACTTATTTTTTCATAATATTATAAAATGGAGTTATAAACATAGTTCGTGTGTGGGATTTCTATTGAATGTTGTAAGGAAATATAAATCATTTTTATGTAGCAATAAAAGAACGTTTTGTTTGCAAAGAATTCGATATAAATATTATTTATTACGAATATACTATGTTTAATAACGTATGAAATTTCCCCCGATCGCAAATTTGAAAAATGAAGTCTTACTTACTATCCAATGACGTGGAAAGGTGGTCTCATGATGTATCAAGGCAAGCAAATTGATTTTTGTAAACATAATGGATGCTGTACCTAATAGACATTATCACTTTACAAATGTTAATAGATAATCTAACAAGGGTATTCCATAAATCATTTAAATGTAACTTATAAAGCAACAAAAAATACAGAAAATGTTTTATGGGACAGTTTCTAAACTATTCATTCCACAAACAAGACCATTATAATTTATCTTAGAGTATCACGAAGTTGTCATTAATCAGATCAAAACTATAGGTTAACACAGATGTTATTCATTTATTTCTTCTATCTTCAACAATCTTGCTTGGAATCCAACTTGAACTGCGATCGGGATACAATGATTGATTTTTGTACGTGTTTCTTTGTTTTTCTTCTTCTTATCATTTGGTTAGTGGCCAACCTTTTTTTTTTTTTTTTTTTTTTTTTTATACTACTTGGGTGGCAAACAAGCATACGGCCCACCTGATGTTAAGCAGTATCCGTAGCCTATAGACGCTTGCATTACCAGAGGTATCACTTGCGTGTTGCCAACCCATTTTTTTTACACCAGGGCTTTAAGATGGAAGTAACCCTGGGATAGGAATACGTATCTTTCAAAACGCATTCCTAAATGAGCTCTGGAGACCTGTACTCACACACAGTAACACAACTACACCGCTGTGTGTAGTCATTTGGCTGTGGTCTTCTGTAAGGTGGAGGTCCTTCCCCAGTCGGGCTTGCTCGCTAGTATGGTGCCCTACCTCTCTTCAACCTGGTGACAGAATTATTTAGATCGCCCATATTTAGGCCTCTGTCGTGATCTAACGACTGATAACAGTCGGGACCAGCTTTTAACGTGCCCTCCGAAGCACGGAGACGCTCAGATGAAATACCACTATGTGGTCACCCATCTATAGGGTTACCGCGCGCTTGGTAGCTTAACCAAGCGCGCGGTAACCCTATACCCTTATGGAATGTATTTTCTGAAAATAAATGATTATTATTATTATTATTATTATTATTAACCCGCCGATTGTTTACCGAACAGCGTGTGCATGAGCGTTTTTTTTTGTGAAGACTGAATTATTTGGGAAGTGTTATTATTATATTATAACTAGTAATACCTACTTTATATGTAAGTATTTTTAGCGTAGCCTATGGACATTATCAAGGGCCACCAAAACCCATATTGTGTATACATGTAACACCAGGATGCCTTATAATGGAGATAAACTCGAGATAAGAAAAATGCAATTTAGGTAACGTTTAATTTTTTTTCTGTTGCTGAGTAGATTTTCCTTAAAGAATAATGTAAGTTATTTGTCTCTAATTTTTATATTGCCAGCGATGTTGGAGTCCCTGATATCAGACCCTCTAGACAAGTGGCATAAACAATAGTCGAATAAAAAAGTCAAAAAACAAAAGTATAGGCAAATCCTATACATTTGTTTTTTGACTTTTCGATCCAACTATCGCTTATGCCCCTTGTCTAGAGGGGCAGAAACTTCTATAGGCGGTGCGGTAACTAGAGAACTGTATACCAAAAGCTGGTTGTACGCTTGTCTTTCACATTATTGCTACAAAACATCAACCTTGCCCTAATAAATGATTACATGATTTTAAAAGCCAGGTGCCCTACAAAATTATCATAGCTAAAATAAATTAATAGATATATATATATATCATTCGGTAAGGCAGAAAATGTGTAAGACATTTTATTTCAATGGTCACCGTGTTTTGATGTTGGTTTCCTATGTTTATATCTATGTTATGTCTAATTTTTCGTGAAAATTATCGTGTTATTGGTTCAATATTAATAAATTATCTTAAAACGTACACCTATGTTTAGCCATAGGTACAAATATTAATAAAAAGAGGTTAAGTTTGTAATCAAATCTTTTAAACTTGTAATATACAACGTTTTCACACCTATTTACATTTTTTATACATTTAGGAAGGCAAAAAAGCATACGGCCCGCCTGATGGTAAGCAGTTACCATAGCCTATGGATGCTTGCAACACCAGGGGTATCACTCGCGCGTTGCCGATCCTTAAAAAACCTTATAACTCCTTTCTTGAAGAACCCCATGCTATCCGACGTCACGTATAGACTGGTAAACCATATTAAGTACACAATTTAGACCATAATTTGCATACTATTCGAGAAAAAATCTTAGCCATTACGTCTCATCTTCACAACCCATAAACGTCCCACTGCTGGGCACGGGTCTCCTCCATAAATTTGGAGAGATATTAGCCTACTATACCACGCTGGCCAGACGGGTTGGTATAAGGTTTTGTTTCGAGTTTTCCCTCTCTTGCAGTGGATTACGTCTAATGTATATGAATTATGATGCAAGGTCTGAGAGCCATCAACAAGAACGACATACTCTATCCCATATCTGACAAGAATAAATTACAGTAACAATTATTAAGTCGACTTGAGGTCGCCTTTGTAGAGAAAAAAGCGACTTCAAGACGGTTTGCAGCGGACTGACTTGGTTTGCAGCACTTGCTGATACTCTTTTAGTTTAGGTTTAGGGAGAAAAACCAAGCTTAATCGAAAACTTTTGGCCCCTTCACCACCTGTGTTTCTGATTGCTGCATACGCTTCACCACTGTGAAGCGTATGCAATACCGACTAAAACTGGGGAATCTCACTAGATTCCCCAGTTTTAGTCAGTCAGTCAGATCAGTTTTAGTGGTGAAGGGACCTTGTTTCTGATTGCTGCATACGCTTCACAGTGGGGAATCTAGTGAGATTCCCCAGTTTTAGTAGGTCATTTTAAAAGTACTTTATACCATAAATATGTAGGTAGTCTGTACCATGATTCTGTAAATCCCCAAACAACAAAGGTGCATTAAAATCGTTACATCATACATATTTTATTTTATAAAATTGGTTATTTGATGCCCCATGGGATCGCCACCATGATAATGGTTATCGTATAACAATTTTATTTCATTTGGCAACCCTCGTTACGATGAATGAAACGTATTGAATATGCTAAATCGGATTTTAACGATGCCACCACTGAGTTCATTTTACGGGCTATCCGTAGTATCGTTAAAGGGATGAAATTTGCATGGTTCTGATACTGATTCACACCTGTGAAAATGAATAATAAAAATGTGTTCTGAATTGTTAAACCGATGTTTTTATTTCTAATACGTGTTTGATTGATGTTTAGGGAGAAGTAAGTAAGCTGGTGTAATAATTAAGAAAATATTTTATTTTTCAGTAAGTCAAAGTCGAACTCATTAATTCATTTAGATCAAATACATGATACTTATCATAAAAACAAATACCAGCATACTTTTTTCCTACGGCCAATTCGCTGACTATAGACGTGGGGCCTCGAGAAGAATTGGCAAGAAACTCGGGTCACTCCTTTCAATCGCCAGAATATAACATTTACAATTTGTATACCTAAGTTACAATATTAGTGGTAACGAAAGGGAACGGAAACCAATATACCATACAGACTGTTTTTTTTTAATTAAATAACTAGCACAGTTTATATAACTATGTTAATGTAAAAATGGCAGACGAAGCAGCGGCCTATTTCATGGCTAATCGCCGCTTATGGTCCACCACAATACCAGAGACACGTCCACATCGCCACCTACAGTAAAGTTAGTGTTTCCTTTAAACCTTGTTGGAAAAAATTAATTAATCCTAGTGGTCTGGACACACCGCAGCAGGTAGCTTATTTCAGAGCCTTACCCGTACGTGGGGAAAATGAACGCTGAAAGCGAACCATGCTGGACTGAAATCGTTTCCAGAAGGTACGCGCGAACTCTATTGCAAAGTCAAGTGGCGCGTTTGTAAGAACATGCCGATGGCTTCGGTGAAACAGTTCCTCAGAGCACTCCAGGTGGAAGAGGAGATACCTACATAGGCAGTTATGAAGTGCGTTGGGCAAAAATTACGTAAATTATTTTAGTGTCAGCGACAGTAAAAGTTAATTTTTATAATAATTCTGTAACGCATATAAAAATGAAGTTTATTTTCTTGAAATAAAATAAATTGAGTACGCGTATCAGCAGCCATAATTGTTATGATGCGATCTTTCACTCAGATCACTTCATACGTTATGAAAAAGCACTTAAAAATTTCATATGACGTAGACTTTCAATTAAATATCTAGTTTATTGTTTCCATTTCTTGTTTATATTACCTTCACACGCCATAGTTTTGGTGACGATCGTTAATGTCAAAAACTTTTACATTTTAGATAATGTAAATAGGTAATAGTAACTATATAAAAATATAATAATATATATTTTATGAATTAATGTTTTAGTGACCATTTTATGATATAAAATCAATTATAATATAAAACGTCTGACTGAGTACCATTTTTATTTTTCTTTCCTGTTTACTATTTACTAGAATCTTGTCCATGAGTAGATTTTAATTTGATTTTAGTAGGGATCCCCACTTTAGAAATAATCAAATGTCTATGTTACTCAGTATTAACATAGCATATGCTCCTAATGATGGAGTTTTGAGTTTACTCCAAACAAACATACATACTTTACTTTCTTTACCTTAAAAATTCTGCAGATAATGTGTATTCATTGTGGATTCATCCGCATATTTCTTTCAATAACTCAATAATATTCGGCAGTACTCATGTGATTCTGCCCACAGTTACGCTTGCTCGTATTACATTTATGTTATCTGCACTTCTTTCTTTAATCGTAGCATGATTATATTTAGCCCAAAACCTTCCTCAATGCATGAATTATCCAATACAAAAATTGATCTGGTTGATCCTGAGATTAGCGCGTTCCACAACTTATTCTTATCGTTTGATTAGTGGCCAACCTGGTGACAGAGTTATACAGATCACCCATAGTTAGGCCTCTTTTTACGTGTCAGTCTAAGCTCGGAGATGCTCAAATAAAATACTACTATGGGGTTACCCATCTATAGGGTACTACAACTAGAAATTTCAAACAAAACAAGTTATGAGTAAAAATTCTTTTGGCTTTATAATATGTACTATAGATTAGTAACTTTTAAAATGAAATACACGTAACTAGGACCATGGGGAGCAAGTGCCCATGAATTGAATCGTGAGGTGTCTTCCGCCTGCAGCTTCTCTCAGCACTCAGGCCAGTACTCAGGGATAATGTATTTTCTTTAGCTTCTAAGAAGGAAGTTCCTAAATGGCGCCCCTTTATCCAAACTTACATACACTCGTAATATAAGTATAAATGGCTCAATCTTTTCAACTCTGTTTAAAACCAACAAAATAAATACCTGTTTCATAAACAATCACTACGTATTCATTTATAATTTAAAATTAACGTATTCTTAAAAATATAAAAATATTAGTATTCATTTTGAAAATATTACAAACTATATGCAATTGTTTTAATACACAAACGCTTTGGACCTCAAGATATATTTTGTGTTAAAATCAAAACTCAATGAAAATTACAAAATACGAAACAAACGGAAAAAATAAAGTAATATTGCCAACAACATTCGATAATCCAATCACAGAGACGATTACGTTATCTCGATAGCAGACAATGTTAGACCGAGACAGGTAATACAAAAACATGTTAGTAAAACAGAGAGAGGAAACAGAAGTTTCCCGCGATAAAGGCTGTTTTTATTTTATGACGTAGTTTGTTACTTTAACCAGTTTGTTTTGGTACGAGGAAGCTGGTTTTGTACGTAAAAAATACGGCGTTGATCGTTTATGGGATACTTTGGGTGAATAGCTAAGGACTACTGTTGGGATTCGTGTTTACTTCGCTTATAAACCATATTTTTGTTACCAACAAATTTTCCGATATATTCTGCACGTTTTTTTCTTTAATGGACTAAGTAAATGGTAACGTGAGGTTTTCATAATCCATTTATTACATATTTCATGGTTTGCTAAGTTCGTGTTTCAGCGAATCAGTAGAGAATAATATTATTTTGACCTTTCAAAACATCTGTATGAATTTTAAGATATATCTAATAACAACAATATCCATATGTTTTAAACATATTAAAAGATGAAACATGTCAAACATGTTTCATCTTTTAATATGTTTCATTATCTGTACATTTAATATCATAAACGGACCATGACTGTACTGCTACATTCTATCCTTATATTATCATCATCCTTATATTCATCCTACCTGTTGCACCCATGTCCGCTCGCAAGCCTTTCAAAGGCCTGTGTAAAACCTTTCGAAGGCCTGCGTATTTTCCTTGAATAATAGGAAAATACTTAAGTAGAAGAGAAACATTATTTTATGTCATTATATTTTGGGACAATCCCACTAACATTTTTGGAACGTAAACCAAAGCGCCTCGTTGATTTGCGCGTAGGTGTTAAAAGATACTAGTGCTGAAGGTGGACCTCACAGTACACACATGGCGCCAGGAAAAAAATATCTAATATCGTAGTTTTTACCACTTACCAGATTGATGGTAACAATGAGCTCGTATTGTTGGTGCTTGTGTCCTTTCTTCTTCTTGCCTTGAGGAGTTTTGACTGCTGCTGCGGCTGCCGCCTGTTTGGGAGGCGCAGTCTTCGCTGCTCCTTTCTGCGCTGACGGCTTGACTGGCGTTTTTGGACCGCCTTTATCAAAGAAAAATAATTTAAGAATTAGCTGATAAAAACTCTGGCCTAGCAGTTAAAATCACAATTAACTACTACATCAGCCATAGAAATCGAAGGAGGTAGAAGACATAATTTTCTAGATTACCCGGATTGAAGAGACTTCTTGCTTAGTTGGAAAGAAATGTAACGTATAGTAGCACAGCCTAATTATACAAAAAAAATACATTGAACCTTGAAGTGATACACCACAATAATCTCTAAAGGATTATTTGTACTTAAGCATGTTTTTACGTGATAAAAAAACTTCTAGAAGGTTAAAAATTTGGAATTGGATGAAATATTACCTTTTTGACAAGGAGGGGTAGCCTTCTGTCCAGCAACGTTCTTCTGGTTGACATGACCACCACCATCAGCAGGCTTGTTCCGCGCCTAAAACAACAAAACGGTTACACATTAGACAACTACAACTATTTATATTGCTACATAAATAATAAATTCTCTGACTGACTTATTATGGAAATTTCAACAAATGATGTACGCATAGCTAAATATTAGGCCAAATTGGATGACATTTATCACGTATATTGGCGGCATTCCTGTAAATTTTTATGTGATTTCTTATACGCATTTAGTTCAAGCTGTAAAGACGAAATAAAAACAAAATCGAAATAATTAATATACGATAATTAACGCCGATATTCAACTGGGCTGGTCATATCTGCCGCATGTCAGACGATCAATGGCCCAAACTCACTACCACTGGGTAGTGAGTTTGGGCCACTGATCGTCGGGTGCCTCTAAATGCCAAGCGACATCGCGGTAGACCCAGACGGAGATGGAGGGATGAGTTGGACTCATTAAACGAAGACTAACCTCAGCGGCTTTAGACAGAGAGAAGTAGAAGGAGAGTGCCTTTGACCTGCACTGGGACAATACAGGCTTATAATAAAAATAAATAATTCAACTATAGGTTTTATTTACTAATCTCTTTACCGATTGTTGGTCATAGTGGCTCATCTCGACGTAGACTAGCCATAGCGCGAAAGATATTACAGTGCACAAAACATAGGTGTCCTCTTTACTTACTCTCATAGTCCGATAGGACTGCAATCTGATTCGACCAGTGATTGATCGGATGTAAGACCAACGGCTTCATGTTTTTCGAAACAAAGAAGTGTAAACACTGCCAGTTTCTAAACTTCGGACTTCTATTGTAGATTTCTTGAACGAAAAACTTAATATCTATTTTAGGGCTGGATTCTATCCCGGGTCCTTTTGATCAGCAGTCCACTAGACCAAACAAAAGTTGGTATTTATAATACAATGTAATACGCAGTACTCAGTTGTCCTGTTAAAGTGACGGGTGTGTATCCGATCTAATCTGATGGGTTGACACAACAAGCATTATTATCTTTCCGTTTACTACGGCTTGCAACACTAGCGTTCTTAGTTGTGCATTAATTTATGTATGTGTGTTTTAATAAAATAAATGGGACACTATTTGCCCGCTTCTATACTAATATTATAAAGCTGAAGAGTTTGTTTGTTTGGTTGGTTGAACGCGCTAATCTCAGAAAGTACTGGTTCGATTAGAAAAAACTTTTTTGTTTAATAGTGCATTTATCCAGGAAGGCTATAGGCTATATAACATCACGCTTTGATCAATAGGAGCGGAGCAGTAGTAAGATATGTTGCAAAATCGGGGAAATGTACGTTCCAAATTACCACGCGGGCGACCCCTAATGATACATATGTGGCTAGTTTCCGAGCATGCACTGAGACCAATCGGGATAGCAATTATTTCTATGAGCTATTCCAGACTGTGTCTATTATAATAATATGTATATAAAAAACATTTTAAGATTTTTTATTATAAATGACGGACGCTGTCGAGCTCTAAGCTCTAAATCTCAAAACGTTTTTATATGTATATAATAGCAACCCATGTATGTTCCACCGCTGGGCATGGGTCTCCTATCTTCTATCAAGAGAGAGAGAGACAGGGTTTAGACCCAAAAATATTTTTGACTACTTTGAATTCTTCGATCAATCTGGCGCTCGCACTATACAAAAAAGCTATCTCCGTAGTTCATTTCAAGAAGATCTTTAAGAAGTTCTTAGCAAATGCAATCTTCCTTTTAACAAATTTCAGTACGGAACACGAATATATAAAAGCTGAAGAACGCCACTACCTGAATAATTGATTACTTTCAACTACTTAGAGAACGGTTAAGTAAATTTAAATTAAATTATGTGACTAAAATTTTAAAGATATAAATATGATAAAGTTTATTCGATAATAAATAGTAAAATTATTTTAAAAGATTTTATTCCAATATTAATCACATTATGTCCTTTTTCTCTCCTTTATGTCTGCCATACCGGATCGTTAAAATACTAAAATATTTTTTTAACTTCATAATGAATGCTAAAATATCTAAATAATAATGATTATATTATAATTATTATTATTTAGATATTTTAGCATTCACTTCACCTAAAACATTCAAAGAACTTCTCATTTTTTTTAAATTACAAAGAAACATTCTTACAATGCGAAATGAAAAGTATCTCTTTGAATACTAATAATTAAAATAAATGCCTTTGAGAGGAATTCAAGATTATGTGAAAGACGTGGCGATAAAAAAAAGATTTTATTTTAAATTAATATTTTGATTGGATAACGTAGTGGTCCACTTCACCAGTAACAATGCATCGAATAGAGTTTCAACACATGACTAATATACATAATTACTAGCTGTTGACCGCGGCTCCGCCCGCGTGGATGTCGGTTATCGCTGCAAAAGCCTATGTGTTATTCCAGACCATAACAGAACTGTGTGCCAAATTTCATCCAGATCCGTTTTACGTGAAAGAGTAACAAACATCCATCCATCCATCCATCCATTTTTACAAACTTTCACATTTATAGTATTAGTAAGGATTGTAACATACAAATAGTCATCCCCAGCGTGCAATGTAAATTGTATACGAGTGAAAAAGTAACCTAATAATAAAGTAATATAATAATATATATAATCTCGAGTTTTATAATTGTATGCCTGACAGCAGTGGCAATATTAATTTCACTCTGTAGAATAAATTCATCTTTTAATTAAAAGATCTATCTGCTAAGGGTAAAAAAAAAAAAAAAAAACACATGTTTCACGAAAATATCTAAAGGCATGTCTGATCTACAATACAACAAACTTTGTTCAGTTTATTTTTTAGTAAATTGTAAAAAGTAGATATATTTACAGTTTAATATATTTTTTCCCTTTGGCACGCAATTAAGCTATGTCAGTTACTCTGGTTCTCCTACGGATATCCTCGTTTCTGATTCGATTAGGGAGACTCCAAGAATTGCACTTTTCATTGCTCGTGCTGTGGAAAACCTTGGGAGAGGCCTATGTCCAGTAGTGAACGTCTTTTGGCTGTGATGGATGGATGGATATTTTTTTTCTAAAAACTTTCTTATTTTTGTTCGGTTTGAAAATACTCATATATTAATTTAGGTCATAGGAGTAGTATTTATCGAAGCTATGAATGTTACAAGGAATCCAATTGTGATGTATAAGTACAGGCCACTCTTTCTTATTACCAGATAATAAACGTTTTTTGTAAGTTACAATTATTATGGTAGCGATAAAATGTCAGGCACACGGTAGAAATCTAATCTGCTTTTACCATGAATTTAACCTAATTCACCGTAGAAATAGTTGAAAAAACATTTTATATTGTCTAAATGCATCACAAATGGCCTGCTCATTTTCATAAAAATAAAAACAAACCTTAACATTATTTTAGAATTCTTTCCACAACAATATTATCGAACTTTATCGAAGGTAAATTCGACAACAGGTTAATTTTATCAAGGTGAAAATTTTACTTCAGTTTCAATGCTGCGGGGAGCAGACTATTCAATTACTTACGTCACTACATAAAAAATAAAAGTAGCACAGTGTGGCGGGATCAACTAAGCTGGAAACTTCCTTATCACCACAGCTCATAAAATTAAAACTATCCAAGACATATTTCTGGCTAACAAAAGTATGTGTCATTATTTTTAATAAAAAAAAAACTCGTATACCATTTAATTTGTGGTGCCATAAATGTTTCGTTCACAATTGTTCGTAGGCGAGACACTAGACCAGCCTACTCGAAACTGACTATAAACTTCGGCAAAAAGTATAAATCTGTACGCGGTGACTTTGCTCCAGCGTGTTTTGTGATACTCATTTTATTTAATATTTTGTCATATTTTACTGTTAAACATTTTTTAGTAAACTAAATTTTATGCTCTATAAATATAATATATTATATCACTTTCGTGGTACCTATATAGTATGGTTCTGTAAAAAACAAAATTCTCAGTTGCATAACAAAGCGACCACGGCGTCATCCGATAATTAATATTGTAATTACTAAAATAAATAGTAGTAAATAATTTGAAATAAATTTACTATATAAGTAATTTACATGTTTTTTCATACTTTAAATAAATACATAAAGTTGTCAAGTATTTTGGGTGCCATAAAAATACGTATGTAACATAATCATAGATAAATGATTTATCTTAAATAATAATAATAGCAACCCATGTCCCATGTACATATATCCCACTGCTGGGCACGGGTCTGCTTTCCTCGAGAGGGCCTTGAGCCACATGCGCCTAATGCGGGTTGGTGCATCAGATATATTATATCGCCTTTAGAATTTCTTTTAAGATTTATCATTCCCCTCTTAGCGTGATTTTAAACGCACTTATTACTAAAAACCAGTAAAATTGAGAAAAAATTCAACGTTTGTTTAGATGTCTTATTTTTATTTTTAAACTTGTGAATATATATTTTTAACATCTAAAAGACAACATAATATAATTAGTAAAGAAATGCTTCAATAAACGTCATATAATTTCATTCCATCACATTATTTGAAGCATGTGCCCAGAATACCGGCAGTACAATACTGGCAGCTTAGTAAATAAAAAAGGCTAATAATATATATATATATAATAATAGCTTTAAGATGATTTCGAAAATGCAAATTAAACTGCAAACTCAAAGGTACCAAACTCAGCATCAGAGATCACGGCACGTAATAGTCCTCTCTCTGTGCATAAATTATACGACTTACATCCAAGTCTGCTACCCTTATCATTTCACAATGATTTAAAATCGCTTACGCGTTGAATACAAAAGGCAATGGGGCTATGTAGGATTTAAGTGACATATCCTACTCAACGAACAAACATTTTACGGAAATTTTACGTTGCCAGAAATATTTTATACATCTATTCACAGCAACCCGCCTTCCTTTATGGATGTTTCGTCAGTTATGTTGATTTAACACTACTTCCACACTAAAGAACAAGCCTTGAGTCCCGGGGTTTATACAGATAGAATTCACCGACTCAAAATACTACACTGAGACTTAGAAGACACTTTTATAGATCACTACACAATTTTTCGTCCCGTGTAGGAATTAAACCTACAACACTCGGGTAGATGACCAGTTCAACTAGTTGACTACACATACAGTAATAGGAGGTGAGTCTTATATCATACGTTAAACACAAATCCTGACTTCCCAAGCAAATAATTACTAAGCAGGTTCTGTATGAAATACTAGCTGTTGCCCGCGGCTGCGCCTATTTGGATGTCGGTTATCGCAATAAAATGTAGCCTATGTGCTATTCTAGACTAAAATCTATCTCCGTGCCAAATTTCATCCAGATCCTTTTAGTAGTTTTAACGTGAATGAGTAAACTTTCACGTTTATAATATTAGTAGGATCTAATATCCTGGAATCCAAACCGGGGCTTCTGCTCGGTAATTGTACGCCATAAACTCAGTCATATATTTTAATTTAAATAAATGGATGTATTCTTGTGCCCTTAGAGTATCCCATAGCCCCAATGAGTAAGATTAATTCTACAAACACGAATTAGTTACTGTTCAAAATTTTCAACTGGTACGAGTGTATTTCCAAGCAAAATTAAATCGCTGGTCAAGTGCGGCGATTTTGGTAATGTTTTGGATCATTCATTATAGAGGTTTAAGCGAGCTTTAGAAAAGGTTTTCATGGAAATATGAAAATGTTATAAATTATGCTTAAAGTTACTTAACTGTGTTTATATTATATTTTGTACTCCTGAGGTGGCAAACAAGCATACAATCCATCTTATAGTAAGCAGTTACTGTAGACTATGGACGCTCGTAATATTTAGGCCATGGATACTAACTTCCACCAGCGGTTTTATCCGCGTGTACAATTCCACGGCGCGGGCGCTATGTTTTAATTTGGGGTATACCCGTTCACTTATCTATCTCCGTTCCAAATTTTATACAACTCTGTCCAGCTGTCTCAGCATAAAAAATCATAAACTCATAAACACACTAACATTTTTCTTTCAAATTCACGCATCAAATTCCGCTACTTTAATTTTATTATTAATTCATAAAAAGTTGTTAAATAAAATCATGAAATAATTTTTCATTGCGTTCTTTGCACTTCAGTGTACTATAAAAGCTAAAGAATTGTTCAGTGGACTTAAAGTTGTTTGCAAAGGCCCACGTTTTGCGCATTAAGTTACAATTTTATTACAAAACAGTTTTTGCACACACTTTTTATTTAAATTAATTCATGCATGCACGAAATTTAAATATTTCAAAGTCTATTATTTCGGCACGACTGACACTTTTCCCTGTCCGTGTTCATTGTGACAAACTCCAGTATTATCGTTACACTTGAGGCCAAGAAAAACGGATATATTTCTTTACCATCTGTTAATAACATCCGAGTGTTATATTCGCGTGTAATCTCTAAGGGAATTGGCTTATAGGTCGGTTGTAAAAGCGATGATTGCCTTGACTTTTATTTTTGCTCAGATTTCCTCCCAAATCCCTCTTGTTATAATGCCCGTTCATCTTTCTTCGTAAGGAATTTTCGCAAAAAATTTGCTTGTAACAATAACAAATTGTATGAATATTTTTATTTTCGTTTCTTTTAGGCTTTGGGACTTAATGTGGGTCATTTTAAGGGTTTGAGTGATGAGTTACGTCGTGGTACTTTTTTACAACGGTTTTCATCGAATATACGCTGACTATATTATGTTCGAGTAAAAGTTTCTAAGACACATAATACATTTAATGTCCCTAGTGGCTATAGTGACGTTTTTGTTTATATACGAGTGCTTAGGTATGTTGTATGATAATAAAATCATTGTTCATTGTCAGAGAACTAAACGAACAAATGCAGTGGGATTGCATGATGCATGATTGTTATGGACATTACTATTTTTGTTTACCGATGTAGTGGGTAAAAAAGCATGCGACCATCTTGGTAATGTTCTTCTAATACCATTACTTATGTATTGCATTATGCTAAATTCCTTTTTTTATTCAATAAATTGTTTGTTTTTCTTTATAATTAGAATGAAATACTTACTATATAGTTACCAAAATTTCATTTTGTATGGTATATTGGTTTCCGTCCTTTTTTGTTACCATAAATATTGTAATGTTATACTATGGCGATCAAAAAAAGTGGCCCGAGTTTCTTGCCAATTTTTCTCGAGGACCTACCCTAGTCAGCGAATTGGTCGTAGGAAAAAAATACTGGCATTTGTTTTTATGACATTCATAAGTATCAATATAAACGAATAAATGAGTTAGACTCTGCATAATCTCCCATTTTCTAACATTTTAAGTCTCAGTACAATCATTTTCACAGTAAAACATAGTGTTATGTTATTTATTTAACATAGAATACTCTAAATTAACGTCAAAAATCCTATTACCTTCTTAAATTCAAAGACTATGAAGACGATTTTTTTAAATCTGAGTGCTTTTTCCAGAGAACTTTTCAGCTTCATAATACCTTTTATGGGGTAGGTCCTTCTTAGTTTGATGAGCGATATTCACGAGGGTGAAACAGCGAGCAATAGGAAGAAAGTTTAGAGTAATAGTAAATTAGGTACTTAATGCATACGATCAATTTCAGTATCTATAGGTATATTTTGTTGTGAATTTAATGTATTAACAGAATTTTGATCACAGCGGCTAATCTCGACCTCAATTGATTGAAAAAGAATACAACATGAAAATAATATTGTTTTTTTTATATTTAAAAAAGACAACTCCCGCACTAGAGAACAAGCTCTGTGTCGCGGGGGACTTTACAAACATACAATTAACGGACATAAATTACACCCAGACTCAGAACAACTCTTTGTGAGTCACACATAGTTTTGTCCTGTGTGGGAATCGAACCCACAACCTCGTGCGCAGCAGGGGCATACTGCAGCCACTGGACCACCGAGGCAGTCAAAATATAATATAAATATATATTTGACGGTTACTTAAGCTACCTTCTGTAACGTAGTTGTTATGATAGAAAATGTTTAGTCTTTAAACTATTCTGATTAATAAGCTATAAGATTGTATAAAATTTCATCAAAACCCCTTCAGTAGGTTTTCGTGAAGAAGTACCAAACATCGTGAAAGATTGGGACGATGGATGTTTGATACTTCTTAGTAGGTATGTAGTATAACAATATGAAAAACTACCAAACTTATTCGTCGTATTTTCTTTTGTTTTAAAATAAGTCCAATAAATCGCGTGTTGTCAGAATTCAAATTATATTTTTTCAACCGCGTTGATAATACCACACAAATAATGAGAATAAAGAAGATAAAAGAAATAAATTATAGGAAATAAAATCAAAGATTTATTAAAAAGTAATGTGCGGACGTTAATAAATTGTTGCTAGTTCTTATGAATATTTATTTAGTAGCATGACATTCTGCGTGTTTGTTACGATATTTCTGTCGGAATATATTACATCCTTTATTATTTTAATAAATACTCGTGTAGCATCCTAGATCTTTAAAGACGTATATCAACGATCGTTTTGTAAAAAAGTATTGTTGATAATAATTTAAGGCTGAAAGGTAATTTAAAATATAGTTGTTAGTTGTAAACGTAAATATATATTTTCTATTTCATTAGACGTTTACATGAATAGTTATTAAAATTAAAGTAACCTAACCTACTTACAAACAATCAGATATTATATTTAAAGGTATTAACCTATAAATAAAATATCTGATTGAGATCACAGTTCTGAGGAAAAGGATCCCAAAAGACTGGCCACATTTCCACGCTGCATTAAATAAATACATTAGATACATATATAATATTTTATATCCTTTTCTGTCATAATATATGTCATTAAAGAAAGTAAGAAATACTTAAGCATCGTCAGATGTGGTTTTATCGAGACGTCAAGACAAGTAAAATAAGTCGAAATAAGAGATGGAATATAAGATAAAAGTATAAGAATGGATAATCAGTTAGAATTAAGAAAGATTTTACGTATTTTATGGAAAAATGTTTGTCTAGATTATAATTTACCAATTTGCTTCCCTTGGCTAGATAGCCAAGGGAAGTACATAATTATTTGTTATTCGCGTGTAAGTACGTATTTGTTCGTTCTTCCTAGATAGGAAGAACGAACAAATACGTACTTACACGCGAATTTTAAATACCTAGGGAAATTCTGTCTAAATGGAGGTAAACTCTCAGTATGTTTGAATCTGTAGCCCAGTGCCGTGTAAGGCATGAGACAGTAAAATCCGATTACGTACGAGTAATCCTATTTTCTCTCGTGTACCATGTTTATTATTTATGTAAGTATTCGAAGCGTGTTTAACGTAAAACGTACTTCTATCAGCGAGGTGTGACTTCTTCTTAAGGAATTTCAGATATTTATTATTTGTCTGAAGTTTTCGTAAGTTCGCTGTTTTCACGTTGTAAAGTGTTCTTTACCAATCAAGAAGTTTAAAAATAGGAAAGATAGACAGGCGTCTCGATGCTGTCAATCGAGTTTAGTTGTATTGTTTAATCTGACGATGTTGACGTGAATTTAGGGAAGCAAAAAATATAGTGAAATATTATTGTTTTTTTTTAGTTATCACATTTTTTTAACACATAAAATAAATCAGTGAAATTCATTAAAAAAATATAAAACCAAAAATAAATCGCAGCCGTCTTTACAAGCCTACGTCAAGCAACACAGTTTTCAACCCAGCATTGTACCCGTAACACATCGTTTAAATTACGAACGTGTTTCTAAACGGCCAGTTTAGTGTACACGCCGCGCGCGCCTCGGCCAGAGCCTCTCAATTCCATTTAATTCCATTTAAACTGTAGCAAAATTAAAAATGGTGCGTCACATAAGTTATATTTATAATTTATAAATAGTTGAAATAAAAATAGAAAATAAAATTAATATCTTTTTAATAATAACTATAATAACTTAAAAATATAATCTTATTTTTTATTATTGTAGTAGTTATTGAATTGTGATTTTTAATATTTTTCCAGTCGTGTTTACGATTATCGAGCCGGAAAAATCAGACTGATGATGCTCAGATTATTAGTAAGTATTTATCTATATTGATTTTATTTTTATTTATTTTATTTTTAGTAGGTCCTACCTTCGAAAGTTCGAGAAAAATATCTTTATAACTATTTCTAACTTAAAACGGAGAGTCTGATAACTTAACTTTTATTAGACACAAATCCATTATCTATGAACATTTAATAATGATTGACAAAATATGTTTTAAACTATGCCGTACAATGACAAAAAATTTTTAATCTATAAAATTAACTTCTATATTATAGATATTGAGAATTTTAGTACCGATCGATAAACGCATATTAATGGATGTCAGATAATTAACAAAATTATCACTGAAATAAACCCTGGCATGAACATTACCTACACGTCGATTTAATTAACATTTTCAATTTAAAAAGAAGCATGCACAATGTTACTGCAGAAATATTTCACCTAAATTGAAATTTCATTCCTGGCAGCACATAAAATGGAAAATAAGAAATGTTAAGCAAATTGCCAAGCCACACACCGCCCGTGGCGCCATTATAGTATTATTTATAAGGCACAGACACTAAGCGCATACAGCCTAGTTGAATAATATAATAATGTTCAAAGTGAGCACATTTACATTAAACAATTTTTTTTAACTCAAAATATTATTTACAAAAGTTGTTAATAGATTTAGCAAATAGGTTTTACTATATGTTATTTTAAAATAGTTTTGATTCTTATTATCATGCTTTTGTTATTATCTGTTGCCAAAGATTATAGCTCCTTCGTCTCCTAGCATGTCGTCCAGAACATAACCTCAAGTTTTTCTTTTGCTCCTAATTTACGCTCTGCCATACTGGAAATTTTGAAAGAGTTTCTAGGTGTCTCAAAAAAAAGTTAATGATTGAAGTTAAGTAATACTAGAATCTACTATTTTAATATTATTATATTTTTAGCTATTTAATAAAATTCATAATAAACTGACAGAAAATGCACAGTTTTAATCCAGTGGATCTAGATATACATTAAAATTCCGTAGGTACAGGTTTTTCATACAACGTAAATTGCAATTTCTAAGGAAAATTGAGGAAATTGATTGACAGCACACTTTGCACACGGATTCTAAAAACCAAAAATGAAAATCATTGATTCATATAGGTCACACCGTGACACCCATGAAGGACGATAAAAAAATAGATAGCGCAGAAATTGACACAAACTCCATACAAACATAGTCGATAAATAACTGGTATGATAGAAAAGATGAATCTCTTGCTTGTCGATAGCAGGCCGCTTTGCTTATTAAATTTTGTTATTTCTAAATTAGTATGTTAATATGTAAGTTTTCTTAATAAAACATATTTGATCACTCACTGTATCTACATAGTAATTACCTGACAATTATTAACTACCTGACAATTATTTTTTGACAATTTAGGTCAAAATAAAATTTACCCACCGTTTAAATTGTTTTCTATGACGTTAGTTTACATAAATATATCGAATAAAAACATTTAGGTAGACGGTTAAGAATCAAAGCCATAAAAGCAAAACTTTCTTAGATCTTGAAGTAGCTCTTAAAATTTTACCAGTGATGTAGAGCAAACTTTAGTAATTTTTATATTGTACTTTCTTAAACAGAATAAAAAAATTATCGACCGCGTTTTCTTTGTAGAGTTTGCTATGAAAAGAATACGTTTTAATAATACATTGTAATAAGGTATTACTTGTGAACATAGCATGAGGAAGTATAGCACCATGCAAGCGGACAAGCCTGGTTAGGGAAAGACCTCCATCTTAAAGAGGACCACAGTCAAATAACTGCACAGAATGGTGTAGTGTACACATGTACAGGTCACAAGTTAGTACTTATTTAGGGATGCGTTGTTAAACCTAAACGTGGTCCTACAGTAGTTACTTACCATGTTTTTTTTTTTTTTTTTTTTTTTTTTATACTACTTGGGTGGCAAACAAGCATACGGCCCACCTGATGTTAAGCAGTATCCGTAGCCTATAGACGCTTGCATTACCAGAGGTATCACTTGCGTGTTGCCAACCCATTTTTTTACACCAGGGCTTTAAGATGGAAGTAACCCTGGGATAGGAACACGTATCTTTCAAAATGCATTCCTAAATGAGCGCTGGAGACCTGTACTCACACACAGGAACACAACTACACCGCTGTGTGTAGTCATTTGGCTGTGGTCTTCTGTAAGGTGGAGGTCCTTCCCCAGTCGGGCTTGCTCGCTAGTATGGTGCCCTACCTCTCTTAATAATATCATGATGCGGGTCATATTTGTTACTAGCTGTTGCCCGCGGCTCCGCCCACGTGGATTGCGGTTATTGTGATAAAAAGATTATAATCTATTTTTGTGCCAAATTTCATCCTGATCCCTTCAGAAGTTTCTACGTGAAAGAGTAACAATCATACATGTATAGGTAGGTACAGACTGTTGCATTTATAATATTAAAAGGAGTTATTATCTTATTAAAATGTGTAATAAAAATTAAGAATATTGTGCGCCATGCTTTTTGATTTCCTCGTGATGTTAACTCTTTGTTCTACATAGTGTAGACATAAGTATGCTTACCAGTTGCCAGATTGCCATAGTACAGACTCTGCTTAGTTTAGGATCAGATGACCGTATGTAAATTGTACTAACATATATTATTTTTAAAAAATCTATTTTTTTTACATGCGTGCAATGTCCTTGAAATTATATCTACATATTATAAATATTTTTTTCTTCACGAATAAATATGTACGTACTAGCTGTTGCCCGCGGCTCCGCCCGCGTGGATGTCGGTTATCGCTGCAAAAAGTAGCCTATGTGTTATTCTAGACCATAATCTATCTGTGTGCCAAATTTCATCCAGATCCATTCAGTAGTTTTTACGTGAAAGAGTAACAAACATCCATCCATCCATTCTTACAAACTTTCACATTTATAATATTAGGTAGTAAGGATGTAGATATAATTTTAAGCACATTGCGCACATGGAAAAAAATTGGCATAGTTTTTAATATAAAGAAGGAGTGCAATAACGGTTGAATTATGACCGCCGGGTGACCTCTAGTTATTATAAACATAGTAAACCTTTATTATAGAAGTAGCTCCTGCATACTTTGTTGTTAGAAATGATCTTTTGTCTGCGATGATCTACATTTATATAGCATTGTGTCGTTTAAATGGGGCACTGCCTTTCAAGATGAAAGACTTGACAAGCTTATTCAACAAAATGTCGGATTAAAGTCTACAACTGGATATTAAAATGAAGGCGATGCTGTGACACGTGGAGTGTTGCTTTTGCCAGTTGAAATCTTATTTTCTAAGACCTATTTAAAATATCTTTACACTAGCCGTCGGCTCCGGCTTCGTACGGTCGGCATTTCCTGGGATCCTGTAAAGTTTTTGTCAATAATATATAGCCTATGACACTCACAAACAACATGGCTTCTTATTGCTAACAGAATTTTCAAAATCGGTTCTGTAAATTACTCCCTACAAACTAACAAACTTTACCGTATTTTGATGTGGTTTTCACTATCAGTTAGTTAGACCGCTCAAGTGGGCCTTTGTGCGTGAAGTTCCTTATGTCTATTCCAACCACCCTAGGTTCTTCCAAAAAGCCAGCAGGCGTCCGAAGTCGCCGCAGGCCTCCGGTAGAGTGCCCGATTTCCTGAGAGTTCGTACCCTATGGTCTTCTACGCTCCTACATTCCAGAAGGACGTGGGCGGGTGTTTCCTCGGTTTCCATGCAGCCCCTGCAGAGTGGGCTGTCGGTTAGGCCTAGATTGTGAAAGTTTCTGTTGAGTTGTTAGTTGTGCGGTTTTTAATATCATTCAGATAATTTCTTCCAGATGGTAATGGCGAAAATATATAAAAGCAAGCATTTAATATTATCATAACTATAGTAATAAGTGCCTACTTAATTTATTATGCTACTGATATTTAAAGTGTTCCATATAAGTGATAAAATCAATAAGTACTTTTCTTCAGAAAAAAACCCTACATCAGCTGATCTATCCATTAAACCGTACTCGTTTCTATTTCGCCAACAAGACAATCTTCAGATCTAACATATATTATTATATCGTAATTGTCACAAATCCCACTAATATATAAATGTGAATTTGAATATTATATAATTATATCACGATCCCAATACATATTATAGAGATTGTTATTTATTTATTTACATCTATTATCTTTAAATGTGAATGTTTGTGAGAATGGATGGATTTGTGTTACTCTTTCACGTAAAAACTTCTAAATAGATGCAAATGAAATTTAGCATAGAGATAGATTATAGTCTGGAATAGCGAATAGGCTAATTTTTTATTGCGATAACCGACATCCAGGCGGGTGGAGCCGCGGGTAACAGCAAGTGTAAAATAATTTCACTCACGTTGAGCTCATAATTCTTACTAAATGTTAGCGCCATTCATTGCACCGCTGTTCTAAATTGCTGTAGTGTAATTTCGCCAGCGCACTCCTAATGTTATATGCAGTTAAACGTTTTTACAAACTTTCATACTTTAAATGAAGATAAATATCTTTCATTTATATTATGAATGGTATTGCATGTTTAGAAATTTATAAACATTGTCAATATAAACTTAAAACAAGTTTTTTGGCAGATTTTTTGTATGTTGATGCGTTTTAAAGAAACGCTTTCCTATCTTAGGGATACCTCATCACAATATCTTGGATTGTGTATCTTGGGGTTTTTGTATATCAATGCCGGGTCGGGTAGTAAGGAATTACCGTAGTCTATGCAACACTAGAGGTGCCGACCCTTTTAGAACCTTTTAACTCATTTTTTAAAGAATACAATCAATTAGGCAATTTTCGGGCTAAAAACAATGGTGCAATTTACCTACGGCTAGATTGCCATGAGAAGAACTAGCCAGAAGTTCATAAGAACTCATAAAATATAATAATAATAATAATGTCCTACTATCCGAATTTCGGTCACAGCGGCTAATCTCAACGGAGCCTAGCCACCCGCGGTGCAGATATTATAGTGCACAAGTGTGTGCGAAAACACAAGTGCACCCTTCTTCCCTCACTATCGTAGTCCGATGCGACGGCAATCCGACACGAGCCAAGAGAAATCAGGCGTAGGACCAACGGCTTTACGTGCTTTTCGAGGCACGGGGGTGTAAACACCGTCAATTTCCAAACTCCGAACTGATTTTTTTGACAGAACAACCCAATGTCGATTTTTGACCTGACCCGTGAATCGAACCCGGGACTTCGTTATCAGCAGCCAAACACATCGACCACTGAGCCACCAAGGCAGTTATAAAAGGCATTAAATATTATAGTATAATAGATAAATAACAAAAATGGTCCTGTTATACTTGATCATATAAACCCATATCAAACGCAGCTTTCCTGCACATTTATAATATATTATAACTATAATGGACAGCGGGTCTAAATCGCGTAATATTTTAAAGGTTTTTATACCTTTTTGTTTTCCGACGTTTCGGTCGAATTGCACCGACCGTGGTCACGGGTTGACGGGTTGATTTAGACCCGTTGTCCATTATAGTTATACTATGTGTACAAATCGTGAAAGTTTAAAAGAATTCATTTATAATTAATATATCATCAATCCAAGGGTAGCATGGCTTGTTTATCATCGTAATAATCTACGATTGTACAGTGATAAACAAGTGTACGGCTTATGTGATGGTAAACAATTACCAGGGCTTCCATAGGTTACGGTATATTCTTACCGTCAGGCTGGGCTGCGATACAAAAAGCATCTTTTGCGCGTTGAAGTTAACTGACGACAGCTACGACGACGTTAAATTGAGGGTTTTAAGATCTAGTATCCCATGGGATAGGAAAACGTTTCTTTAAAAACGCATTCTTATATGAAAGCTGGAAACCTGTACTTACACACAGGTTTTCAGCTCTCATACACCGCTGTTTCTAGTTATTTGGCAATGGTTTTCAGTCAGGTGGAGGTCCGTCCGCAGTAGGGCTTGCTCCCTAGTATGGTTCCCTCCCCTTTTGTAAGATTTTGTCTCGTGCCACGTTTATTATCACTGCCATGCTTCCTTTGGGCGGTACCGTAATATTAAATTTATGTAAAATCTATATTTGTTCTTCAATAACTGGACTATCAAATGCAAAAAGATTTCAAATTTCAAATAGAAATCCAACTTGTACTTTTGTATTTTTTCTGTCACAGTTTTCAAACCTAGTTCAAACTCCAGTTCTCTCAAAGGTCCAACCCATGTCATCTGTAATCTTACACCTAATTAAATGTACTTAAGAGAGAAAATAAAGAGAATAATATTATTATTATTATTTTAAGAGATAAGCGCGTTCAAACAAACTAATAACATCATTTTTTCAGCTTTATATATTAGTATAGATAACAAATAATTTACCTAAATTCAAATCTGACTGAACCAAAACCTACACCTACACTAACAATAGACTCGTTTAACAATTGCTGGAGATAGCAAATGTAACATTCTGTTGAGCTCAGCTATCGATTTTAAACTCTCGTCCGACACACTCCTTGTACACTTGAGGCCATACAAATGTGCTCAGCATAATATTTTCGATCTGTGCTTTGAGGTGATTAAATATAAGCAAGCTATTTACACAATTATAATATTCTTTCTAATTTTAAAAATATCAAAGCTTATTTAAATTATGCAATACTTATTTGAATTTATTTTTTCAATAAATGATCAAAATTGCATCAATCTATTTCCCCGAGAGATAGGCAAAGGTGTAATTTATTAGTATAAATTGATCTGATTTAAAACAAAAAATATCAAGTTTTATTTATTAGGTAGGTAAACAAATTTAATATAAGACTGCTTTTCCTATTTTAGTCAGATTCTGTTGTGAATAAAAAATAAATAAAAGGAAATAATATTATAAAATATTTCAATTAAAGATATTTAAATATCTATAACATAATTCATTTAAAGTACACTGATGGAAAATTAACTATAACCATCATTTTTATACAGTTTTTATCCGTAGTCTGATGTATCACCCTTTGATATTAATATTTCATCAATGTTAAGTGTACTGTTGAAATAAAATTCATTTTCTATCGTCAATGCAATAATTATGTCACATTATTCATGAAGAATGGCGTTTATAAACTAGAATGATACATTTTCACGATACGTAAGAAATCTATAACATACATTCATCAGAACTAATGTGTTTAATATTAGTTTTGATGACATAATCAATGTATTTTCCTATAGAATTCAAAATGTGTTTTCTTATAAAACGTGTTGTATTATTTTATTATTTTTCTTATTAGTTATTTTTTTGATGGCCAACGGCAAACGGCCTACCTGATATTAAGCAGTTA
This sequence comes from Trisateles emortualis, assembly GCA_947095525.1. Lineage (NCBI taxonomy): Eukaryota > Metazoa > Arthropoda > Insecta > Lepidoptera > Erebidae > Trisateles > Trisateles emortualis. The sequence goes on along the minus strand of OX352741.1, from coordinate 16,226,476 downwards.
CCGAAACCTATGGACGCCTGCAATACCAGAGGTATTCTTTGCAGGTGGTACGTCCTACGCCTAATCTCTCTCCGACCGCGTCGGATTGCCATCCCATCGGACTATGAGAGTGAAGAAAAAGTGCACTTGTATTTGCGTACACAAGTGTGTACGCAAACACAAGTGTACTCTTTCTTTATATATATATATATATATATATATTCTTTATATATAGTACACAAGTGTGTACCTACTATAATATCTCCCGCGCAGATAGCTAGTCTCCGTTGAGATGAGCCGCCGTGACCGAAATTCGGTTAGGAGGACATTATTATGATTCAAGCACCGACTCTGTATGACGACCTTAGTCCATTCGTCTGTGTGCATTTTATTGGTGTGCCTATGGAATGCCATAATTAAATTTAGTTTATCCATAAAACGCCATAAAATATATAATATCAATATGACTGACCATTATTATGTCCGCCAGTATGAAACTCAAAACAATTTAGTTCAAATTGTTTTGGCTTAGAGCTATCTGAAAGCGGAGTATTATTCCGAGGCGTTCAAAACCACATACGCCAAATACTTTTAGTGTTATATTTTTTACGAAAAAAAAACGATGCCATGTTTAATTTTTTTTGCAAAAAATACGAACATACCGTATTTTTTGTTGTAATCAATTGTGTATATTGAGTTCATGTGGTAGTACCTAATGATGAGTATTTTTGAAGTGAAAACTTCTTTAAAAACTTCTTTGGCGCGTTAAGCACGTTTTGGGTGAATAAAAATTACAGAACTCGTATCATCGTCACCGTATGCTTTCCATATTCAAACTTTTTGGGTGAACAAAAATCATAGAACTCGCGTCATCGTCACGGTACGCTTTCCATATTCAAAAATAATAATGTTATAGCCAACTCAGCTCGACGATACAATTTACAAGCTAGTTAAACACTTTTGGGTAAAAAAAAAATCATAGAACTTGCATCACCGTCACCGTATGCTTTCCATATTCAAACTTTTTGGGTGAACAAAAATCATAGAACTCGCGTCATCGTCACGGCACGCTTTCCATATTCAAAAATAATAATCTTATAGCCAACTCAGCTCGACGATACAATTTACTTAGTTTGCACTTCTATTAGCAGTTCCCGACGACTATCTCGCATTTTTTTTCTATAAATTCTTAATTGGCTTTCAATGATATTATTATAATATAAATCAGGCTGACATCATCTAAAAAGAAATTTATGCCATTTATTATATAAATCATTTTAATAATGGCTGTAAGCCATAATTAAATAAGTGGCATCTTATCATAATATATCATAAATTCTCGAACAGAGTAATTAAATTCATAAAAGCACAAAATCGCCAAACATTCAGAATACGATTTTTTTATAATATCCGTATCAAGTTCTTGAAATTCATGATTTTCAGACAAGGCGTTGCTATGTCGTAAGGAGAAAGGGCCTTATTTCACAGAAACGGTTTGAAATTCAGATGTATTTGATTGCTTAACTTTTGACGTTTAACCTTTTACGGATAAAATCAATAACTAATTTGGGGTTACTTTGACAGTGCTTTGGTCTCGTTGTTTGAATTTTATGTTATTACATTACCTACTGTTGTTTAAGTCTCAAGGTTTATTTCTTTTAAGTTTGAATCACAAATAAACATTGAATACTTTTAGACAGTTGAAGGATTTGTTCCACATTCGCCTTACGAAAGAAAGATATTATTTAAGAACTAACTACCTCGAAAAAATTCATAGTTTTATGTAGGCGGTAGGTATAAAATAACAGTAGGTGCGGGACCAGAAGACGACCAACCAGAGCGAGTTACGCTTGGTGTTTTTTAAAATAAAATCACGTTTTTTCTAATTACACCTAGGTATTTAGATAAACATAAAAAGCAAAAGCATATACCAATAAATATAAATTTTATACGAATCGTTAGAGCCGCTTCCAATATACACAAAATTATGTATTTATATTCAATAGGTATAGGTATATATATGTAATTACTCGTTTAAAGTCATCAGATCGATATACAACGGAAATAGTCAAAGAAAAAGAAAGCTATCTAAAAAAACACACTCCACTTTCTTCGCCGCCTGTATAAATGATTGATATCGAAAACATTTATTCCACAGTGCTACGGCAGGCGTTCAGCATGTTCGACTCACAGAAACAGGGGAAAATTGAAAAGGAGAAGGTGCGAACCATTCTGAGCACAATGGTGCACAATTATGACGACCTAGAGCTCGATCAGATGCTGGATAGTGAAGACGCTGAGGGTAAGAAACATTTTATTACTATTTTGCAAAAGAATAGCGCAAATACTATAATAGTAATATAGTATATAATAGTAATATTTAAAGAATGATACCTTTGTACTAACTTCATATTGAGCGGCGTCCAGTTTTAATGCCATTTTTCTCGTCCTTGCTTATAGATTTCAAATATGTACGCGATATATAGATAATACGGAACGTAATGATACAGAGCATTAATTTACCATGAATAAACACATACAGAAAAAGTTAGTGATAGATGAAATGTAGCTGCCTACTTAGCTACTGTTGACGGCAATAATATTCGTTAGTGCGATATCTACTTCTTTATTTCTGTATCGTCATTGCGTATATGAAATAAATGGAGGAGACATGTGCCCAGCTGTATGACGTTTATCAGTTGAGATGATGACGATGAATTGACAATCTAAGTAAGAATGCACACACTTATGCACTATAATACTTCCCACGCAGCTTTTGTCAAAATTAGCCGCCAGCCGTGACAAAATTTAATAAGGAGGACATTATTAAAAAAGACATACACAACATTTCATACATTAGTTCTCCCGATCTCCACGACAATGGAGATCGGGGGAACTATGTATGAAACTTTATTTTCAAAAACAATTGGTTGTGGATGTCTGGAAACAGCACTTAAAAAAGTGCATCTCTAAGTTTTAAATCAGTAGATACGTACCTGTATGTAGCAGAGTGGGACCTCCTAACAAAGTTATACCTGTTTTAGGATTCCCGCTCTCGGTGCTCCGATAATCTTGTAATAAGATTTAAATTCATTTGATGAAAATATATTTTTTTAAATATTATTATCACACATGTAGTTATCCATCGTTATCGTGTAAAGTCAATTGTGCCAACTTTCGTTAGTAAAAGTGGTCAGTCATAACTTTCGGAATAGTACTGGCTCAGTGTCAGTGTTAGTTGTCTCAAAATAAGTGTTTTGTTTTTCCTATAACGAGCTTTAAAATATCGCAACATTGCGTCCGTAATGACAAATTTAACAGAAATAACTCCAGTTAATCACACCTTACCGTCTCTAACGTGTGTAGTTTATGACTTCACGACATTAAGCTCACAAAATAGTTCTGTTTTCCTTCAAGAGCGTTCGCTTGTTTATTCCCGACATTGACATTTTTATATTCTGCTGACACCCTGTAGTGTGTCACTGCGAGAATGTACCTACGTAAAGAAAACTAAAATTTACGTATGTTTATACTATTTCATCACTTCAACGCCTTTCTTCCTATAAATTTCAATTTCGTATTATACATTATATTTTTTTACGAGAATATTTTAAATCTTGTTTTGCAATGAGAGATGATAATTTTTCATATGTTTTGTTATTTATTGATGTAGTTTTAGACTTTGCCGTAATAAGCTTGTCTGTGGGTGGAATGTTCATAAGCCCATGAGCGGCAGTTGCTCCTCATCATCTGGTGGGCCGCTGCTGTTATGGTTGCTACTGACTGATCCAATCAGATCCTTTTTTATATTTAAAAAGGATTTCATACAATTCCATGCATTTTATCAACGCACCTCTCGCCACCGACAGGGAGGTCACCTCACATCATTGCACCTCAAACATGCCGTACCGTAAGATTCCAGAGAAATTTCTTACCACGTACGATAAGGTTGTGGAATAAGCTCTCTGCCGAGGTTTTCCCAAGAGACTATAGCATGGGGTTCTTCAAGAAAGGAGTTATAAGGTTTTTAAAGGGTCGGCAACGCGTGAGTGACACTCCTGGTGTTGCAAACGTCCATAGGCTACGGTAACTGCTTACCATGAGGCGGGCCGTATGCTTGTTTGCCACCTTGGTAGTATAAAAAAAAATTGCTTTTCGTATCGTGACGATGAAATCGTAGCGTGAGTACAACACTGTAAATTATAAAAGTGCATATTGGCAATTTTAAAAATGCGTAGGTAACAATGTCAGAAACAAAAAATAAATATTAGTAGTTTTGCTGGAAATAAAGACAAGAATAATCCTTTCTAACAACTAAAATAGCTGCAAATATAAATTACTTTCAATGAAACGAACATTAATAACTTTAAGAATTCATACCTCTATAAACGTCAAACTGTCATCAAAAACTAATGAGGCCATATTTAATAATAAAAAAAACAAAATAATGTGACAAAAAGTAATTTGATCTGCTGATACACTGTCAAAACGACATCACTGACAGATTGTCATAAATTTTCAATAATGAGTTTTGCCAATAGCAATTAAATTAAAAAAAAATACCAGTCAATCATGACAGCTGGCTTTATTTGACAGATCGGACTTCATCTTTTTAATGTACAGCTCCAATTAACAGTAGAATGAGAGGGCCAAAATTGTTGTCCAATGACTTATGATGAGGAACCATTCTGGCAACTATTTATGACATAAATACCTACATTTATTATGGGCTAAATAGCGACGTAAGAAAATCATTAATAGTGTAAAAAAAAATCAGAATACTGTCAAAGGGCTTTAACTGTCAAAATGTACAAAGTAAAAGTCTCAGACTAGTAGAATAAGATTATATCTTATATATTTCTTATTCTATTAGTCTGAGGTAAAAGTTTGTTAACATTTCTATAACAACACTAAACATAATTATACAATATAATTTACTACTTCAGGTACTTACCTAAATTTATTTACCTTAAAAGTACCAGTAAAGGCATCTTGCCTTTATAATATAATAATAAACATACGGGGCAATGCTTTGGGGACTACCGATAGAAGTGAAAACTAACTAACTTGTGAATTGTATTGTCGAGCTATTAGATTATTATATTTGAATATGGAAAGCGTTTGGTGACGATGATCCGAGTTCTATGATTTTTGTTTGAATATGGAAAGTTTTCGATGACGATGATGCGAGTTCCATGACTTTTGTTCGCCTAAATAGTGCTCAATGCGCCTAAGGAAGTTTTACCTTCAATAACCGATGTAAATTATATTGTATAACATGCAACGCGACAATTTCATAGTTAATACGACTAAACATGTCAATTTATTTTAATATTGACGTTCACTATGTCACGGCAATTTGCTTCGAGCCGCGCGTCCTTCAATTAGATGCAGACGCCATCTGTCGACGGAAATAACCGACAGGTAACATTCCTCCCTGAGAAATTTTGATACTTGCAAATGTAATATACTTATTAATATCTTTGGACAAGTGCAAACAGCTATCTGATCAGCCCAGAATTTTTTCTAATCAAGCTGTTGCATGTGGCTCCGCCCGTGTGGCTGTCCGTTATCGCGATAAAAAGTAAAATTATATGTTGTCGTCTAGGATACCAACTTACTCCTTGGCAAATTACATTAAAATCCATTCAGCTGTCGTTAAAGCGTAACAAACAAACTCACTTTCACCTTTATTGTATAGATTTGACCTATAAAAAAATACCCACATACTGACACAACTCGTCAGAAATATAACGACGCCTTGAAACCAATACTCAAGCTACGAGTATCTTACGAAGGCATCTTGTAATCTCCTTAAAACTCAAGATGAAACGGATGGTTGACCTTATTCTTCAGATGATACTCAACTTATACGTACCTACTTTATCTGCCTCGTTAAGATGTTTTAGGTCTCAAAAAAAAAGTAGCTTGATTATAAATGCGATAGCTTGATTGGATGTATGGATGTTTGTTACAAAAGCACGCCAAAATGGGTGAACGGAGCTGGATGAAATTTGGCCCAAAGATAGTCTGGAATAGCACAAAAACTTATTATCCCGGAAAAATAACGACTTCAAAGATAATATATATGAAAGTTGTGGTAGCTTAGTGGGAAAGTAATTTTGAAAGTAGCCGGCAACATTTTGACAAATGCGCAGAAAGATTTTTAGTCTCTTTGGTGGTATGTGCGGAGCACAACAGGCGGGATGGGACAATGAATCAATCACAGGATTAAAGGATTCACGTCATTGGTTAAAACAGTCGAACTATGTACCTTGCACTACGGCTGCACCACTGTACATGCGCGAACTTCGCCTACCTACTTTTGATCATGATGTTTGCCGGCTAATGTACCGATGTGAACTTCACTTTGTCAAATTTATACGTACTAATCAACTTGTAATACCATCTGTAACGTTAAAGGAAAAATAAATATCGTGAAGAAACCCACACGCCTTAGAAGAAATACCATTACGCATAGTGCACCCTGGGTAACCTCACCCTCTGTAGCTTAGCCCGTTGATTGTTTATACATAAACAATAAGACTCTCTATAATTTTCTTAATAGAAGTGATATGAACACGATATGACAGGGAATAACATTTCAAGTGACGAAGAGCAATTGGGAAAGTAATTAGAGAAGAGCCCAGATGTTCTTGGTTTGTGGGGTGTGGTGTGTTTGACAGCGATTACTTAATTTTACCCTTGAACTTATTAGATAGACTAATAATATGTCGTAGCTATTTTTTGAATAACTAGTAAAAGTATAACATATTTCTTAAAAACCGCTGATATCAACGCCACAAATTCATGGATGCAAAATACCCCCGGACCGGAATTAAATTATCTGGATGAAATCATATCCATAACACACGGCTGCGGCAGCTATTATGCCACAAATGAATTTACGAAAGTATACAATAATAGGTTAAAAAATAGATTGACACACGGTCATCTCATTTTCGGGCAATTTTATTTTTGTATTGAATCCTCTTTTGTTGCTACTGGCCATTTGCATTTGAAATAATTTATAAAATGCCATTAACTACATTTCTTCTTGTTTATAATAAATGGCATCTTTTTATTTTTTTGCCAAAACGGCCTGTCTTAGCGTTTTTTCTCATTCATCTTTTAAACTAGTATTGAACAAAGAGTTTTTTTATTAAGTATATTATACTAGCTGTTGCCCGCGGCTCCGCCCGCGTAGATATCGGTTATCGCTGCAAAAAGTAGCCTATGTGTTATTCCAGACCATAATCTATATGTGTGCCAATTTCATCCAGATCCGTTCAGTAGTTTTTACGTGCAAGAGTAACAAACATCCATCCATCCATCCATCCATTTTTACAAACTTTCACATTTATAATATTAGTTAGGATTTGTAAAATGATGAAAACTATTTCTTTATAGTCCGCTATTAATACAACCCGACCTTAATCACTTCAAAGTCGGTACAGTCAAGTCGTGTCCCACAAGCACATCTATCCAGACTGCTGCAAGAGATTGGAGAGTTGCTAACTGTAGAGTTTATAAACTATTGTTACATCATAATTGTGTGTATAATAACGCTGCTATTCTGTCTATTATTTTGATGAACATAAACTTAAATAGAAATTTTATAACTATAATGGACAATGGGTCTAAATCGCGTAATATTTTAAAGGTTTTTATACCTTTTTGTTTTCCGACGTTTCGGTCGAATTGCACCGACCGTGGTCACATTATAAAAACTACGACCAAGTGAGGGTAGTTACTAAACCTCTCGCTTCGCAACGAAGTCGGCGGCACCGCTCACCCGCACCAGTCAACCCGTGACCACGGTCGGTGCAATTCGACCGAAACGTCGGGAAACAAAAAGGTATGAAAACCTTTAAAATATTACGCGATTTAGACCCGTTGTCCATTATAGTTATAATATGTGTACAAATCGTGAAAGTTTAAAAGAATTTAAATAGAGATTGGTTCTAAAAATTTGTTAAGGAAACGTCAGCTCTATTGCTATTGTTTAATGCTAAGTTAATTTGAATTTGTCTATCAAAAAAGTTTCTTATAGGCGAGTATTTATCTGGCATTTTCGGCTATTTCAGTTTGATTCCCATTTAGGAAAAATATATGAGCACGATTCCTTTCTCTGTATCTGGGTGTTATTTATTGCGAATTATGCATAAAGTAGTCTGGGTGCCAAGGGACATAGGCCTAGCTTAGATTGGGATCAAATAGTCTTTTGCCACCAATGCATAAGTATAACAAAATCTCAAAACACAGAGCTAACGTAAAACCAGTAAAGACGACATTAAGATTTAAGTTACCCGGATCAACTACATCCTTGGAATTACAACAGGATATCTTAGTACTGGCTAGGACACTGTCTTTGTTAATATATGGATGTAAATGAAGGATAAGGGGTAAGCTTACAGTTCTTAGGTCGTTAAACCCTGGCTCTTGTAGGGAATTTGAGGTCTGGAGAGTTATTGTCCTCTCTTTTGCACGATACGCGAAAACGGTGCCAACTGATAGGGATACCATTTATAGAAAAAAAGGGTTTTTTAATTGCACACAATATACCCGTATGTTACATTGTATTGAATACAGCTAACGAAAATGGTGCGATTATTATTTACTAGTTGTTGCCCGCGGCTCCGCCCGCGTGGTTGTCGGCTATCGCTGTAAAAAGTAGCCTATGTGTTATTCCAGACCATGATCTATCTCTGTGCCAAATTTCATACAGATTCGTTTAGTAGTTTTTACGTGAAAGAGTAACAAACATGCATACATCCATCCATTCTTCCAAACTTTCGCATTTATAATATTAGTAGAATTTAACGACTATCTCCGTTTAATATGAATATCTTATTTCAAATAGACTGCTATTGATTTTGGTGTTTTAATAATATATATTTTTTTGCTAAATAAGTATTACTAGCGCCGGCTTCACACGGGTGGACATAAGATTTTTTACACCTTGGGTTACGTTACTTAAGTTTTAGTAAGGATCCCTAATCTTTTCTTGCAATAAAAATAGCCTATGTCACTCACGGGAATGTAGCTTTCTAATGGTGAAAGAATTTTTGAAATTGGCAAACTACTTTTTGAGTTTATTCATTACAAACATACACACACACACACAAAAATACAAATCTTTCCTTTTTATAATATTAGATTACATATATTATTGCAATTATAGATCCTTAATAAATTTATTTTCGTGGTGCCATCTTTTTACGGTATAATCCTTTACAGATTTATTTTCAATCAATCGACGTTACCGTTAATGTTACCGACAACGGTATTTAAACAAAAGGGCCTACTTAATTGTGGTAGACGTCATCGGCTCATGGACATTGGCAATGCCAGGGATACAGTCAAACTACTGCCTGCCTATCAAAAGACATACTTATTACTTACATTCAGTGCAATTTTCCGTTGACCGTAAAACAAAACAAGAAGGTAACAAAATGGCGACGGAAAATTCAAGAACGTTTTTACAATTCCATATTTTGCCTTTCAATTGTATCATGAATATCATGATAGTAAAATTTTGCGTACCGTACTGTGCGACAAAAAAATTATAAAAGCGCTCATTGACTTTTTCATTATAGAATACAAGTCCAAATACATCATAATTACTTTCCTAGCAAAGTCATAATAAACGGTTTTTTTTGCTATATACAATTAAAAAGATATTTATTACCATACAAAATTATACAACAGTTAATAAAAAGAAGAGTATCATAATTGAACAAAAATAAAAACATGATGTGATCATCATCATGAATCGGGGCGAACTCAGCAAATGTTGGCATTGCGCCGTAGTGGACTACGCCTTGGCCAACACTGGTTTTCAGTTCCCCTCTTTATCATTAGTATCATTTTCATGCTACAAAGCATTACAATAAGCCCCAGTACCAGTAGATGTATGTATGCGTTCAGCAGTCCCCTTCCGCAGAGCAAACCACACGTAATTGAAATTCATTGTGTCCCAACTACGGTCTTCGTTGTTTAACCATAGCATAAATAAATAAGTAGTAAAGAAACTAAGCTGAAATGTCAAAATAAGACCTACCGCTCAACTTAGTGAATGGGATGCTCGCCGGCGCTTGCCAACTATCGGCAACGCATCTTAAATTGGTAAAAAGGAACTTAAAAAAGGGACTTTATTCACTTTTGTAACTTTTTTTTTAATTATAAAAGAGGTTATTGCGCTGCCTGTGATAACCTTGCAAGGTAGGATACTACTACCACCTTATTTGGTAAGATAAGATGTATTCTAGGCATTTATTTATTGTTTTTTAGCAAATATAAGAAGACTTCTCTACTACCTACTGTTTATACTATGGTTTAACACCACAATGTATAAAAAACGTGTTTAACTAAACAAATATTGTTGTTTACAGGCTGCGGCAAATTGAATTTCGACTCGTTCGTCCGAGTGGCCACTCACTTTTTAGATGAAGATGACGAAGCGTTACAGAAAGAACTTAAAGAAGCCTTCAGACTATACGACAAAGAGGGTAAAGTACAACAACATTTTTATAAACATTTAAAGAGAGTTTGCCCTTCATACAAGTAATCGATTTCGATTGAAAAAGGACTCTACCTTAGAAAAATCACAGCCAAATAATTACACACAGCGATATAATTTGTTGTACGTCGTGTTTAGAGAGTTCAGATCCACAGTGTTCATTTATTTAGGGTTGCGTTGTTAAAGAAGCGTTGTCTTGCTTTTGTTTGTTTGTGAAAATTAATTGTTTTTCTTTCTTCCTTTTCCTATCCCAACCAAGGTTACCAGCATCCATAGGCTATAGAACTGCTTACTATTAGGCGAACTTCAAGCCTGATTCTTATCTTAGTAGTATTTTAAAAACGACCCCGCTTTAAGTAAAATGGTGCTCGTTCTTATAAGTCTCCTATTTCCCATTTACTCTAATGTCTAATTATGGTTTAATATTCGTTTCTCAGGGTAGAGCAAAATGTGACGAAGTTTTAGTTGTAGTTTAATTGTGGAAACTATTTTGGATTATGCTCTATTTATATTATGTTTGTAAAAATACTATATTAAATCTGTTTGTTTCCCAAATAAATAAATACTTCTGCTCAGCCAAAAGACGTGCTGCTAAACGTAGGCTTGCTCAAAACAATTTACAATGTAGGAAATAATGAAAAATAGTTTTAAATGAAAAGGATACCCTCTAGTCTGCCATCCTGCATGCCTCCGTTAAAAGGGTCACAGTGACAACAACATTTTATTTGTGCGTAAAAAGTCAAAATATCCAGTACTAGCGAAAAGTACCAGCTTCGCACAAAATACATTAATAAAAATATATAGCCTATGTTACCCGCTGGTAATGTAACAGCTACCTATACGTAAAATAAATTTTAAAATCGGTCGAGTAATTTTTGAGTTAAATTGTAACCAACAAACAAATTAATCATTCCTCCTTATAGTATTAGTTTAGATTTTGACCAAATTTTACTTGGCAGGGCAGGAAAGAACTGATAACGTAATTTTTAGCTTAGATTCTTAAGAAGATTTTCAAAAACAAATCCGATAAAATAATAAAATAATAATTATCCAGATCACTCAATGTGAATAATCGTAATAAGGTCTTGAGGGTTTTGTTCTCGCTGTAACGAAATGTCGGCGGAATGTTTATTTATCGCTATTAATTCCTCTTCTTCAGCCTGCGAGGCAAAACCATTAAAATTTAATTGAAATTTCTTGTTGACTTCCTAATTTAAAACAGCTCTATGTGTTTTCGTAAATAATGAATTTGATTTGTTTCTTCTTATCCTTTTTATGTATTAAAATTTAATTAAATACGTATTAAAGAAAGCTCTATCAAATGTATTATTATTAGAGCCTATTATGTACGCCTTATTGTTTTGCTGTTCCGAATTTTAATCCCACCATTTATTTTCATCGTCTCGGCCTTCTTTTGTTTTTTATTTGAGATCCGCATAATCATTATTATTATTTCGTGCTTATTTTGTCTTCTTTTTTCTAAACAATATGGCTTTTGTATTTTGTAATATGCCTGTACAAAAATGTCAATGATATTTTTTAATCTAAACTAACTTTGGAGGTCCTATACTTTCCTTAATTTATGTAAGGTATAAGTGCACTTGGTATTAGTAGTTCTTAAAAAGTTATTTATTTACGCTAGAAATTTTCGATGACGCGTAAGTCCATGCACATAAGATGTCCGGCAGAATTTATGTAGCTACTTTCTATACTTTCGCATTATTTAGATGACACATTAATGTATTAGCGCAGTCACTGCCAAATTGTTCTGAGGATGCTTCGTGTAGAAGTAAAACACGTGTCAATGTAATATGTTTATTTGTTATATAGTTACCGTTAATGCATAGTTTTCGATTAAGAATATCATATCTTTCTTCGGCAAACCATTCATTTTTAAATCGTAGTTTTCTACTTTATCTTTTTTGCTTGGGTTTGGTCCTAGTTATTTTGTAAGGCATGTGTATCATTGTGAAATTTGAATTTCCTGATGATAAACACAGTTTTATAAGATTACGCGCTGGAGGAATATTTTTGTCTAATTGCCACGGAATCTCTTGTGTTAGTAATTATATATTATATTATATATAATTTATATATTATACTTACCGTTGAATCGATTTGAACAGTTTTTCATTTTGACAACTCTAGTAACCTCTTATTATTTTTTTCTATTCTATTTTTGACGATTTAATTTAAAGCAAAAATGTCTATTACTTTGAATGTCTGTGCGAAAATAAATTCAAAGCGTTATAAATTTGATAACTGGCCCAATTGAAATTTATTACAAAAAGACTTCGGTCGACATTTGAAAAAAAGAAATGATAAACAAATATATCTTGACATATAGAAATCATTCAGTGATATAAAAGACAGTTTCTTCTTACATTTAAAGTGGTTGTAGAAGTCTTAATGTATGGTTTTACAAAGCTTATAAGATTAGTTTGGAATTAATAGAGTGTACGAACAATAACAAATGACAATCATACATGACTGTCAATTGTTTAAGAAATATTTTAAAACAGTATCAAAGATTGTTTTGAGTAGGAATGCTAAATAAATAAAATAAAATTTTAAGGTTGGCAAGAAAGAACTCATTAATTATTACAGTCATAAATAAGTGCAGGAAGTATAATTCATTTTTTTTTTCAGCCATAAAGCCAAGACTACGTTAGTTGGTAGTTTGAATTGTTGTCTATGCTTTTTACGATTTTTTAAATTATGAGTAAGTTCTGAATCAAATGAAAGATTTAATTACAGAGACGCTATTAAGATTTAAGACTGTTTTATTTATTATTGAATTTATTAAGCAGTTAAAAACATTTGGATGACAGCTTAGCAAGTATTGTTTATAGCATTTAAATAAACGAAGGTATTTTTGGACTATAGAGTAATTAACATACTCTCTAGTCCAAAAATAGCTTCGTTTAGTTTAGAGTTGGATTATTTTGCGCCTTTTTATTATATTAAGTAAATAAATCTAGACTTTTATAAATTTATTAAAAAATTTAACGCACTTCAGCGTAACTAAACGTAAAGTAATAACAAACAATATTAATCCATTACCTATACAGGTATTTATTTAAAATACCTATAAACAATAGGTTATTGTATAGTTTTATGTTTTGTTTATTTAAAAAGGCAACTCCCGCACTAGGTAACAAATTCTATATCGTAGGGGACTTTGCAATCGTACAAATCACGGACAAAAATTACACTCGGAACAAACATTTATGGTGTTCCCTATTTGATTTCTAAAGTTGATGATTTATTGAATTTCAAGATATATTATGACCACACGCAATATTGTTCGTGTGTGAATCGAACCCACGACCTTAGGCTAATAATCTAAGCATAATTTTGTGTCTAAGTATTAAGTTGTTTAGTACCGTTCGGTTATCTTGATAGAAGAGAGGAGAAACGTTTCCAGTGCAGATATACGATTGCTATTATTAGTATTTAAATTTGTTCAATATTGGCTAAAATTTTAAAAGAGGTAGGATTAGCGAGCAAGCTTAACTGGGGAAGAACCTCCACCTTACAGATGACCAAAGCTAAATATCTACCTACAGCGGTATAATTGTGTTACTGTGTGTGAGTACAGTTCTCCAGTGCTCGTTTAATCCCAGAGAAAAAAACTGGTCCAAAAATGGCAACACTAAGCAAGCAAGTGATTCTAGTATTGCAAGCGTCCATAGCCTACGGTAACTGCTTAACACCAGGCGGGCCGTATGCTTGTTTGTCACTCGAGTAGTATAAAAACACACCATTTTGATGATGTGAACTTTTACCTACGCCTCTATCCCACCATATGCAGCTAATAGACTAAAACATGAAAAAACGACTTTACCATAAGCCATAAGTATGTTAATCACCCTGAAACCGCAACCTACTCCCATAACTTCTACATCTCAATTTATGGTGTTATCCATCCACATGTTAGTGTTCGCAAGCCCACCCGATCGATTTGTTGGACAGCCGCCAGGCCCCTACCACTGGTCCTCGATAGAAATACGATGTGAGAACGGTTACGCACGACAAGTGTAGAACAAATAAAAATATAAATTTATTACTTAAAATAGTTTCGTTTGAAGCTAAATTATTACGACATTTATATAATAATTGCGGCAAATGCATATAAAATTGGTGATGTATAATCGAATTATAAGATTTTTTTTTGTATTTTTAGTTATTGTTTTAAAATATAGTTTTTAAATTGTTCTTTTTGTGTAATAATATCGAAATAATTATACTGTGAGTATTTTAGAATAGTCATGAATAGTGACTCGTTTGGCTCCTCTGGGGCAGTGAGCGAGTATTTCAATACTATTGATACAATAAATACAATAGTTAATCACCTTCTTTGAAAAGTAGTGTATAAAAGTATTATAAAACATTATTTCAAGTAGGCATTGAACCAGAAAAGTATTTTAGAGCATTATTTGAATTATACTTATTTATTTTTACTTTTATTAAATGTTCTATTTTTAAATAACTAAACGGGTACAAAATACGTAAATTAGTAACATACAGTGAGTCATTTCAATAGATTGTTTTCGCTACCAACAGTCTGGCGAGGTTTACAACTTTTACCTCTTTTAGGACTTGAGAAGCAATTAATGGTTCAGTGCCAGCAACTATTATACAAACTTTAAAAACACATTCAGTAAAGACTACACTTCGCTCGCATAGTTCGATTTTTCTATCTATAGATAAAAAGTAGCCTCAGTACTCAGGGATCATCTCGTGAAATGTAATTTCTCCTACATCTAAACATACAAACTTTCCCCCCTTTATTATTAAAATAAAAATATTATTACGAAGTGAGAAATAATATTCTTATCCTACTTAAAAATATATGAAAGCGTCCCATTCATTAACCGACAAAATCGGATTACACGTGCTCCCAAACACCCAGACTCGGAACTATTCAACCTGACACTGATCACTGTAATCTATTTTTAACTAGACCAATGTCATGGTATGTAGTACAGGATGACAACGTGCTGAATAGCAAAGTAGACATTTTTATTACCTCATGCGTAGATTTCTCTCCGGCCAATGTAGTACATAAACATTGAAAGATATCACCAGTAATTCTATTATTAATTTTAAATATTCATTTTTCAAATTCAAGAAGCATACGGGCTGATTTTATTTACTACGATTATTATATACTAGGGACGCTTAGAATTCTTTGGGAATTTACATGTGCTGCACAGGCATTTAACTTTCAAGTTATTTTTTAATGATTTCATCTTCGTCTGCTTAATTTGATCTGATCTCACAGGTCTGCGAAAAATGAAAATATTTTACATTTTGCTCAATCATTTGAGCCCTCATAATCCATCCATCTTTTCTTTGCTTACACTATTTATCATGATAAGCCTTTAATGTGTTAGTAATGCTTTAGGTATTGCAAGCATCTACTGGTCCATATGCTTGTTTGCCACCATAGTAGTATAAATGTGTATGTACTATATCTGTGAATGAGTCTGCAACGCGTAAGTGGTGATGAGTAATGACAATTCTCGATCGATCTAGTATTTTTAAATGTTGCAAGTAGTAGCGGTAACTGACCAAGCTTGATCGAATGCAGGCCGAAAATATTTGCGAGCTCGATCGGTTTAGCACGTCTCCGCACAATTGCTCGTGACACATTCATTTGATCAGTCCTGGCGCATGCATTCAATTCAGTTTATTTACAAAGAAATATAAATCACAGGTTTTATTGACTTTTGGCAATGACGGCATGATATGTTTAACACTGCCAAAATATGCCGAGATAGCTTTCTAATGTTAGCACTTACTTTTAAAATGTTGTTTGTTGTCTGTCAATTAGCAAAGTATTTTTAATCACGTTATCTTTGCGTACATTGGAAGTAAATAAACCTAAATACGTAGAACAGAGGCATAATGTTATTTGCTCTACCGTGTTGGTTTTTTCTGACCTTATTCGAACAACAATTAAGTATAAAATATTAGTATCTACCTATAGATAACATATATATAAACAATAATTTAAAAGTTAGGGATACGCGTATAAAAAAATACATGCAAAAACTAATAAATTGTTCACCCGTGCAAAATTGGGACGGGCCATTTATAATACAGAGTAATTGTTAATAATACGCTGGACAGCTTATGACGAAACTATTTAATAAAAATTAAACAAAAAACTAAATTAAACAAAACAACAATATAAAAACAAAGTAACAAGAATTTTAAACATATAAAACAGTCACTTGTTTGTCTGAAATTAGCTGCAATACTTGTAACATCCATCCTCATTGATCGCTTACATTGTCCATTGGTCCAACAATTATTACAATACTATGAATTTTTCAAGAACATCACCACGTCATCGTATGAGATTTCGTCAACCTTATTCTCTCTGTCAACACGCCTCGCTTCAATAAACATGTCAATTTTAAACGTTTCAATAGTCCATAATTATAAAGAAATTACTGTTCTGCCGCCTACAAGAAGAGCAGTCGTAAATTTTCTCAAATCCGTATCTTAAACTATTTGTCAAACATTCTCAGCTGACTAATCTTGATATACGGATGTCAAAACAATGTTTCTTTGATTATTTCTGTGTCTTCGTGTCATGGTGTCACGCAAACGTCAAGAGACAAAATATAGGTTGTCTGTGTAAAAAATAATGATTATGCCTATGCTCTGAGTTTGACGCACAAGGGCATCAAAATGTGTGGGTTTGACTATAATTATTCGTGTTGATTTTATTTTGTCATGCTATTTTAAGGGTTAGCAATTAATTATGTGTGAATGGATGTTTTTAAACCTGTCTAAATTGGTAGATAGTTTTATTAAGATGATAATGACATGCTGCTAAAAAGAGAGGTCATGGTAGACATTTAGATCGTCAGGTTTCTAATAATAAAAAGCTCTTTTTGATACAGTCATGTTTCATATTGTCAGCTTCTCAATTAAAACTACACAAGAAGTTGAAGTGGAACAGGTTATATATTATGTTGGGTTATTAGATCCAGAAGGCAATATCGAGATGAACTAAACACGTTTAAAAAAGATAGGCTCGAACGTGTGAAGGATAACAAAGGAACGGGTGACTTTTAACAATTTATAGGCTAATAATAATAATAACTTAGCGTATAGAAGAAATTAATGGCGAACAAAAAAATTATGATCTTTTCACATCAATGATGCAACGTGCATAAAGGTTCTTAATTTTATTACATTTCTGATTTCAGGCAATGGTTACATCCCAACATCAAGTCTCAGAGAAATCTTGGCTGCTTTAGATGAACAACTCACACCAGACCAGGTTGACGAGATGATCGCGGAAATTGACACTGATTCGTCAGGGACCGTGGACTTTGATGGTAAGTTTATTCCTATAATAATCTAAACCTCCCGAAATATAACACCTATAGATAACAAATATATTTTAGAGAGCAGAAATACTTGAAAGTTAAGAGACAAATAAACAAAGCAAGGTTTCATGTTATCTCGGTTAATAACTCAAATATAAGAATATTGACTTGCAAAGTTTTCATTGTATTCGTGACAATCCCACCCACATGCCCACCGCTGTAACTCCTGTGAGCCAGGATTAACAGCGGAGTAACCAATTGATACACCGAGTTTTGACACTCGTGCGTCCCGTGGACAACTAAACCTACTGTCTTAGACCCCGCAACGAATTTAATCAGAAGTAAATAGAAGGAGTTAGAAAGAAAAGTTTCCACTTCTCTCCATAGCAAAGCGGGAGACAAAATAAATCTGTAAAGGTTTGTAACCTATGAAAAGGAGCACCACGGAGGACCTTAAACTAGGGGACCTATGTGAGCTAAGTTTGATTGCTATAATATGTATGTATAAAGAAATCTTTTAGCATCATTTACGTAATGCAAGTTATGCAAAGCAAGCTTTGTTCTTTCCTTTTTTTTTTCGTTGACAAAGATCATGGTAGGTATAATACGTATGATGCTTAAGATCTATTTACGGTTCAATATTGGACGAATTCTATAAAAAATACGACGAAAATAATGTTTGATGTTAAAAAGAGTACTTTAACGAATACAATAATGATAATGAGTTCCGTTAGTACGATTGTAATACTAAAATAATTTATATAACTCATTAGTAAATGTCATAGTAAAGGAATAATTTAATATAATGAGCGCGAACTAAATTATTTATGACGTTTTGACAAAATAGAGTAATAAAAAATGCAATAAATACACAATTTGTCGGTTTCATCTGTATAAAATAGAATATTCTTTAATGGAACTCGTTGAAAATATTTTTTCCTTGATCATTTTTCACGAATATCATTTGAATCTTTAGTACTGATTTATGGCTTGCGCAAATCATGGCAGGGTGAGTCGCACAGCAAAGTGTAAAAAGTAAGAAGAACTTTTTTTACCGCATTTTTGCAAAGTATAGCAGTGTGTTTATAAGAACGTTTTTATATTCAAGCTCCAAATGAATAATATGTCAGCTAATTTAATTATGAATAGATTGCTGACGAGAGTAGAGCCTTCAGAAGAATTGACTAGAATGGCAGGATACCTTTCTTACATAAGAATATAATGTTTTTTTTATGTTACTGTGTTTTTAGTTAATATGCAAAATGCAACAAAAACACCATACACTGAAATACGTCTTCAATTAATTTTTAAGTATTCACTTTTGTTTTTGCGTTTGTTTTTGTTCACCTTGTTTAGTATATGCCTGAGTCTTCATTATTTTATATGTTAGATTTATAACAAAACTCAGAAAATGAAGGAAAAATACTTCATTAAGTGACTCTTAAAAAAACCGAGAACAATAATGACAGGCACAAAGGCCTACTTAACGTAAACGGGAAGTAATGCGGAATTACAAACAGACGAACATTACAATAAATGACTGTTTCAGAATTCATGGAGATGATGACCGGTGATTAGGTGATGAAGTGATGGACGAGGTGTAATGTAATTTCATTGAAATAAATATTTATTTTAGTTTATTGGTGTTTTATTTAATTTTGTATAGACGGGATGAGCCCTCTGCCGAGGTTTTCCCGAGAGACTATAGTATAGGGATTATCAAGAAAGAAATTAAAAGATTTTTACAGGATTGGTAACATGCAGTGATACCCCTGGTGTTATTGTATAAAAACGAGAAATATAAACAAATAAAAATCTTCAAGTTTCCCAAACTATACTAAATATATATGGTAATTGGATAAATGCCAATTACCATCTTAATGTAAATTGTTCAAATAATGTAAACTAATTAAATCTTTTTGCTACAATGCAATATACAAGAAGCAAGAAAAGGTATACTAAACAGTATCTACAATAAATGTTATTATTGCTGTTGCTTCCTAACACAGATTTACTTAGAATCTATAAGATATAGAGATAAGAAGTACCAAAAATTGCCAGCCATATCAATCCATGTTACCTAACTACACATTAATTATTTTCCTTCAAAGTCGGACAAAGGCCTTTCAAAGACAAAAGGCAAAGAGGGATCTTAATTAACACACGAAACATCCAGCGTCAGCGTCGTTCTACAAAGAAATGTAAACTGCTTTGTGGAAACCTCTTGGAGATTTAGGGTTGCTGCTAAACAGTATGACCAGAAATTAGTAAGTATTGGATAGAGATGCAGGCCGACATTGAATACAGGCGTAGAAATATATAGGGGAGACCTACGTTCAACAGTGAATATAATCAGGCTGATGATGATGATGACTCGCGGATAGGTAAACGATCAGTGTTTAAAGCTACCAAAGACGTTGGTGACCGCATGGTGGTGTTTCTTCTGAAAATTTCCGTGCTATGGCGGGTACGTTAAACGTCATTCGAAACTCTTAAGAATAGTTAGATCTTGGCAGTGACCTAAATGAGCGATTTCAATAACTTTTTCTACGAGTTGGCCACTAAGTGTAATAAGTGGATAATGCTGTTGGTAGTATAATCAGCATATTTGTATTTAAGTTTAATATGTAACATTACCTTTTTTGTACTACTGTTTGTTATCCCAAATATATAAATAAATAAATAAACTGGATGAAATAAAATTGAATAAAATTTCTGGACTGCAAATATTAATATATTTAGCTCTTTTAATAAACATGATACCAGAGCAGTTAAAAAGTATAAGAATAGATAATCTTTTTAGCACATTTAAAACCATTCCTTCTTTAAATTTAAAATCTAAATCCACAACGTATGAAATTTCATAACCGGCAAAATTATCATTCTTTCAATTCTGCATATTGGACTAAACCCTGACATGCAATATTTCGTTCCCACTTTTTGTTCATGTTCCAATATATGAATGGAAGCAAATAAATCACGTATGCAGTTTTCTGGCACCTCAAAATTGCTTTTTGCACCTGTGGGTCGTGAGATTTTGTTAACGAACGTGAATGAGTGCGTCGACATAGCCAGTACTATGAGTTAAGTACTGTAAGGACAATATTGTGTCAACTAAATTGAATTTTCGTGCACTTAAACGTTTCTGCCATAAATATTACAAGAACCCAACATAGGTTCTATAATATTCATGTCCTTCTGTAAATGTTTGTTTTGCGATTTGTCACAGCGGCAGTGAAAATTCATCCATGTTGATTCTGACTAAAATCATGGAGGTTTAATTAGGTACTCCAGGAATTTTTGTTATAGCTTAGTGATTTCAGACTTATCGCTGGAAGCCCCGACTTACAGAAAAATCGCCATGCCGGAAATCAGCATAACACAGCGTGAGGTCCGGCGGGAGTTGCTATCTCTTGACGTTCATAAGTCGAGTGGGCCAGACGGCATACCGGCAGTGGTGCTAAAGCAGTGTGCCCCTGAGTTATGTCCTGTATTAACGCGTCTTTTCGGACTCTCGTACAACAGAAGGCGAGTTCCGTCTTCGTGGAAGACCGCCATTGTGCATCCGGTGCCCAAAAAGGGCGATAGATCAGACCCAACGAATTACAGGCCTATAGCTATAACCTCCCTACTCTCGAAGGTGATGGAGCGAATTATAAACCGGCGGCTCTTGGGATGCCTAGAGGATCACGAGTTAATCAGCGACCGACAATACGGCTTTCGCCACAGTCGCTCGACGGGTGATCTTCTGGTGTATCTCACGCACCGCTGGGCTCTAGCCATCGAGAGTCAAGGTGAGGCGTTGGCGGTTAGCCTAGATATAGCTAAGGCGTTCGATCGGGTCTGGCACCGGAGTCTTCTGTCGAAGCTGCCATCATACGGACTCCCCGAGGGATTATGCGAATGGATTGCCAGCTTTTTGTCCAGCAGAAGCATACAAACTGTTGTTGACGGTTGTTGCTCGGATCGCTTGGACATCAATGCTGGCGTACAAGGCGGCTCAAGGCTCTGTGCTGTCTCCGACGTTGTTTCTTCTGCATATAAATGATATGTTGTCTACCGACAACATTCATTGTTATGCGGATGACAGCACCGGGGACACTTTTTACACAGGCCGCGCAAATATCCCTCGTTCCATTGTTGATGAAAGTCGCGAAAAACTTGTGTCTGAAATCAGTAGCACTCTTTCCAGAGTCTCTGATTGGGGACGACTAAATTTAGTCCAATTTAACCCCAGTAAGACACAAGTTTGCGCGTTCACCGCTAAGAAAGCCCCATTTGCTATGGTTCCACAATTCCAAGACACAGCCCTTACAATATCCAAGAGCATTGGTATCCTCGGCGTCGACATCTCCAGTGACGTCCAGTTCCGACATCACTTGGAAGACAAGGCTAAGCTGGCATCTAGAAAGCTAGGTGTGCTCAACAGGGCAAAGTGGTACTTCACCGCGGGCCAAAGACTGCTTCTCTATAAAGCGCAAGTCCGGCCCCACATGGAGTACTGCTGCCACCTTTGGGCGGGAGCACCTGGATATCAGCTTGGACCCTTTGATTCTATCCAAAGACGCGCTGTGAGGATTGTTGACGATCCCAAGCTCACAGGCGGTATTGATCCACTAAGTCTCAGGAGAGACTTCGCCTCCTTGTGTGTGTTCTACCGCCTGTACAATGGGCTGTGTTCTGAGGAATTGTTCGAGATGATGCCCACGGCCACATTTTATCAACGCACCTCTCGCCACCGACAGGGAGTTCATCCTCACATCCTTGCACCTCAAACTTGCCGTACCGTAAGATTCCAG
This sequence comes from Trisateles emortualis, assembly GCA_947095525.1. Classification (NCBI taxonomy): domain Eukaryota; kingdom Metazoa; phylum Arthropoda; class Insecta; order Lepidoptera; family Erebidae; genus Trisateles; species Trisateles emortualis. Next base: position 16,203,824 of record OX352741.1, on the reverse strand, counting down.
AGGAATTTCTTACCACGTACGATTAGGCTGTGGAATGAGCTCCCTGCCGAGGTTTTCCCAAAAGACTATAGCATGGGGTTCTTCAAGAAAGGAGTTATAAGGTTTTTAAAGGGTCGGCAACGCGTGAGTGACACTCCTGGTGTTGCAAACGTCCATAGGCTACGGTAACTGCTTACCATCAGGCGGGCCGTATGCTTGTTTGTCACCTTGGTAGTATAAAAAAAAAAAAAAAAAAAAAAACAGTGTGATGGTGTAGGTGGCATTGTTATAAAGTGTCGTCAAATAATTTATTTTAATCTTAAAGACATGTCAGAAAGTTTATAAATACTTTGAAGAATCTCTGATACTACAACTCGAATCTTATCATATAGAATATAGAAGAGTCATAGACAGACATGAAATATGTACTATTAAAATTGTTTAGATAAGCTAAAACCCTAGACGCGCAGATCTATCCAAAGAAAAAGCTTACTAAAATAGCGGCTATATTCCTGATAGCGTGAAAAGAGGGCATAGCTTAGGGCGCCGGCTTCAAACAGGGAACATATTTTCTTAGGCCAACCCTATGTTAAGGTCGTGTACACACGCAACGTTTAAAGCACTTTGCAAGTTGTATGCACATACATGTTTTTAAAATGAACTCTGACAGACGTTTAGCTCCTATTCTACAAAGGAATGGGTGTCAGTACTTGTAATTTAAATAAATCCATGAATTATAGCTAAATTATGAAGTTTAACTACGTCAATAACGTAAATAAATACGTCAAGTCTGATTTAGATTAAGTTTGACTTTTTGAGTCATGTGCACTAGTTTAGAGACTTACCAGCTCCAATGTTGTAGATCATACAATGCTTCGATTAATTCTTTGGCATTTTCTATGTATTTACGTTTAAGTTTCGAAAGTGGCAAAACAGGCACGTAACCCGCCTGGTTATTAGCAGCTATTGAATCTCTGAACATTTATAATGCTTGGAGTACAATTTTGTTGTTGTTGGAGCAGAATATTTGTAAAAAAAAAATGCTGGTCTTCTACCCTGACCAAAAAAAATCTCTTTGCGGCTACCATAAAGCCTTCACAAGTAGGTCAAGGCATCAGCAAACCACAACACTATTCTAGTTATGGGCTTTTAAATGCTGTTGTCTGTAAAATTTAGGTACTTCCTTAATCGGGCCTCTAAAATTTAAGCTAGAACACCCTAAACCCTGAGAAAACAGTACCCATATATTTTTTTAGGTACAGTATAATTTTTTAAAGAATGATGTCATTTAAATTACAAATATTCATTTTTTCTTCAAGCTGTATCATTATCCCCATCCCAAAACGCCAAGCCTTAATTTTAATCTTCTCGTACATTAATCCATTTACGCTGTAATAACTTAGTTCAATTTATCTAGAAGACATTGTCAAGAGACGTGTTAAAACAGTTGTGTAATCTATAAGACGACCGTTATAAATATGTGCAGGGACCTCCTAAACAAACGAGGTCCTAAGTACACAAGGTAATATAATGTATTTATGCCATGTCGCGACAGGTTAGGACGTAAATTGCTATAAATGGAGCCATTATGACCTTTTTTTTTAAAGTAGATGCCTGTAATAATGATTAGATTACAGTGGAAGATTTTTTTTATCGTATCTGATCTTAATATATATGATTCTGATCACGATATTGTTTGTACAATGTACAGTCTGAAGAAGTAAAATAGAAAATAATACATTATATACATATTTATTTCGATATCCCAGGAATCACCTAAACCTCGATATTACAAATTTTTATACCGGTATCACGTGAGTAATGTTTCAGAAACTACAAGCGTGTCTAAGAAGACAGTGCAGAAAAAATCATAATATATTATGTCACATTGTCACATAGATATTATGTGTACAGGTCTCCAGCGCTCATTTAGGGATCCGTTTTGAAAGGAACGTTTGCCGATCTCAGGTATATTCCATCTTTTTGCCAACATCAGGTTGGCCACACGCAAGTGATAACTCTAGTATAGCATGCGTCCATAGGTAGGTAATTGCCTAATATCAGAGGGGCCGTATGCTTGTTTGCCACTTTTGTTTAAATACGCATGTCGTCAAATCCTAGACCTTCAACAATAATTCAAGCCACGTTTTATAAACTAAAGTCATTAAACGTTTTAACACAAAGAACTTCTATATAACTAGAAGCATAGTTGTACAAGTGGCTTTATCTGATTCAACATAATTACAATAGTTCGTGACATCGTAACGCCTCACCCGGAATTTCACACTTCCCAAATGAAAGTGGGTTTGTAGGTCACAGGACTTTAGCGACAACGTTCGATAGACTTCGGTTACCACTAGGGGTTATCGAATGATGTTAAAATGCTGTTCAATCGTATACCTTGTCTTTTATATTGTTTGTTGTATTTAAATACAGAATGATTTTAAAATAAAAATATTTATCCAATATGCAAAAATTTCTAACAGTGTAAAACTGTCTCTGCTCACCTTTCTGAAGGCAAGAAACTGACACAGGCAAAGGCTTACAGTTTTTAAATGCCGTCTTTATTTTTATTCAGTTTACGTGTCTGTGAATATATAAGTACGTTTTTCAAGAAAACTAAATATGTTTAGACAAAAATTGATATTCCTTTAAAATATATATATTCCCAGCAAAATGTTTCTGTTTCAACAATATCGTTCCTCGAAGTTATCGGCACCTGTGTCTGCTCTGTTAGGGTTCGTTCACACTGTGACGTAATTTTTCGATTCGTTTTTTATCGACAGTTGGTAGCACGATCGAGCAAAAGATATATTTATTATGTATGAGTTAATAATGTAATCAAGATGTAATCAAGAGAGGTAGGGCGCCATACTAGTGAGCAGGCCTGACTGGGGAAGGACCTTCACCTTACAGAAGACCACAGCCAAATAACAAAACACAGCGGTGTAGTTGTGTTCCTGTTTGTGAGTACAGGTCTCCAGCGCTCATTTAGGCGTGCGTTTTGAAAGAAACGTATTCCTATTCCAGGGTTACTTCCATCTTAAAGCCCTGGTGTAAAAAAATGGATTGGCAACACGCAAGTGATACCTTTGGAATTGCAAACGTCCATAAGCTACGGTTACTGCTTAACATCAGGTGGGCCGTATGCTTGTTTGCCACCCAAGTAGTATAAAAAAAAAATGTTCGCCGAGCCGGATTTCAGTCATAGCCGCTTATTTCGACGGTTGCCAGCCATATGCACGAAAGATATTAAAATGCACAGTATAAGGAGAGACGTCAGGCGAAGAACCAACGTTGTGTGCTCAAGGCACAGGGGTGTAAAACCTATCTATTGAGCGGTGAATTTCTTAACAGAAAATACCCTTATATATTTTTTTGCCCCTAAAGTTATATTTTTTATACATTTTAATCAAACCCGAGGCCATCGTAATCAGCAGTCATACTTAACGAACGAAAAACAAGAATTCTGCTACAAAATAATAATAATAATATTTTCGGGACAACTCACACATCGCTATCTGATTCCAAACTAGGCAGAGCCTGTACTATGGTAACCAGACAACTGATAAACATACTTATATATTTCTAAATACATACATATTATAGATAAATTACACCCAGACACAGAACAAACATTTGTGCTCATCATACAAGGATTTGTCCTGGATGGGAATCGAACCCACGACCTCTGGCGTAGCAGTCAGAGTCACTAACCACTAGACTAACAGGCCATTCAATACTTTAATAAAATAAAAAATCAATAAAATATCTTAAGAATCTTTGTCATATCATAATATCTAATATCACTTAATAAATAAATGAATGAAGTAATAAGTTTTAAGCCTCAAACTCAAAATTACGACTGTCCAGACTAACGACCGCAAACCACCAATTCTACCTAAATTCCAAGAGCAGATAGTAAAATTGGATACACTTAACTTTTAAGTTAAAGTAACTAAGATTATGAGGACTAGTTTTTAAAGTTTATATTGTACTAGCTGTTGCCCGCGGCTCCACCCGCGTGGATGTCGGTTATCGCTGCAAAAAGTAGCCTATGTGTTATTGCAGACCATAATCTATCTCTATGCCACATTTCATCCAGATCCGTTAAGTAGTTTTTACGTGAAAGAGTAACAAACATCCATTCATCCATCCATTCTCACAAACTTTCACATTTATAATATTAGTAAGGATTGATAAAGCTTCCTGAATCTTGCAAATTTATCAATCCGCACGGCTAGTGGTTACTTAGCTAAAATTATAAATTTAACCAGTTATTACTTTCAATTATTCTCTGCCTTTTATTGAGTATGAATTTAAATGATGATAAAAATAACAGTATCACTCCAGTATCCAAGTGTCTTTATTCTCTGCCGCACCTGAAAGGTATAAATGCGAACCTTTGGAATCAAATCTACCCATAACAATATTGTCGCCATTTCAATAATTGAATTTTGATATCAGACCCCTATTGTGGCAGAGAAGAAAAGAGAAAATTTCCCTATCAAAGCTACCTACTATTCTGGAGATAGCAAGAATTCATTTTATTATGTAAGAAAATATAATGTTATTTTAAAATTGGCTTTAATTTTGGAAAAGGCAAAATTTTAATAAATACCTACTGCTCGAAATCTAAAAACTATCTATTTAGGAAATAGTACCTGTAAGTTACCACAATTTTAAAGTTTCTCAGATCTTTTACATACGAAAGTGGTTATAACTAACTTTGAACTTGCGGTCGAATCCACGGATTCTAAACCTTGGCCCTAAAAAGTTTTGGGTCTTCAAACTTCTAGTTTAGGAATAGCTCTAGAATATTATAACATTGATAATGTAAATTATTTAAATGGTTACTATGTTTTAGTCATCATTTAAATAATTTACATTTAACATAACGATATATGAATGGTATATGATATGACTGGCCTGTTGGTCTAGTGGTTGGTGACTCTGACTGTTACGCCTGAGGTTGTGGGTTCGATTCCCACCCAGGGCAAATCTTTGTGTGATGAGCACGAATGTTTGTTCTGTGTCTGGGTGTAATTTATCTATAATATGTATGTATTTAGAAATATATTAAGTATGTTTATCAGTTGTGTGGTTACCATAGTACAGGCTCTGCCTAGTTTGGGATCAGATAGCGAGGTGTAAGTTGTCCCGAAATTTTTTTTTTGACCGTATGCTTGACTACCACCCAACTAGTAACTTGGGTGATTAGCTTGGGTTGATGCTGATGGCGCTTTAAATACCTGAGGGATCACTTACTTGTTGCCGACGCGTTTTTTTACACCAAGGCTTTAGGATGGAGTATCCCTGGGATAAGAAAACGTTTCTTTCAAAACGCATCCCTAAATGAGCGCTGGAGACCTGTACTCATACATACAGGAACATAAATACACCACTGTGTGTTGTTAATTGCATGTGGTCTTCTGTTAGGCCCTTTCCCACTCGGGCTTGCTTATTTATTCATTGATTGATCTATGCATTGATCTATTTATTCGAAGACGAAAATGTTTGTGAATACAAAATATGTTCATTTAAACAAGGAATAAATTATAAGGCAATTCTAGGTTTTGAGAGAACTGTATAATTATAATAAATCCTTACTAATATTATAAATGTGAAAGTGTGTAATAATGGATGGATGTTTGTTACTCTTTCACGTAAAAACTACTGAACGGATCTGGATGAAATTTGGCACACAGATAGATTATGGTCTGGAATAACAAATAGGCTACTTTTTGCAGCGATAACCGACATCCACGCGGGCGGAGCCGCGGGAAACAGCTAGTATTATATATATTATTAAATCATGCATCTCGGCTAAAATATGTCTACAGCTGGATATGTTATAATTATTCAATATACTTGCCTTATTAATAAATATTTTGTAATTTAATTGCCAGTATGTTTCCAATAAGGTTTGAAAACCGTTTCTGTGATATTTTTGGTTGAAAAAGGAAATTATGAAGTTATTAACTAAGCTCAGTATAACTTTTAATTAAATAAATAACCGAGCCGAACAGATAAACGTAATTATTAACTTTACCATCATCGTTAGTCACAGGCTAAGTTTAACAAATTAATTTTATTTTACTCAAACAACAAACTGATTAACCGTCGTCACAAAGTTACTCTTTCACCTTTTTTTTGGATATTGGATATTCGTCGCTAAATGACCTACTAAATTGTCTTTCGATGGCTACACTTAAGGGCTTAATCGAAACTAATTTGTGACTGATTGCAACATTTTCACAAACTCTTGGACAAAGAATATAATTTCAGAAATTTGTGCTTAAGTACTTGGCAAGATCTTTTCCAATATTGATTAAACCGTTGGAAAAGTTATAAAAAAAAACTCTTATAGTAAAACTAAATCTGTTGTTGTTGTACAGTCGTAAATTTCAAACTACGTTAAATTTGGCCACCATTTTCAAGTATCAATATTTTTTGTTTTTTTTTTCTGAAATAAATATTATTATAGATATACTAGCTTTTGCCCGCGGCTTTGCCCGCAGAAATGTCGGTTTAATTGTTAGCTTAAACACAAAATTTGAAGATCCTTACTTTGAAATTAACGGACTTTCATACGAACCTTCATCCTCTATTTTATTCTTCTTAGCGGATGCCTACGTCATAATAACTATCTGTGTGCTAAATTTCAGCACAATCCATTCAGTGGTTTGAGCTGTGCGTTGAAACATCAGTCAGTCAGTCAGTCAGTAACGGTTGCCTTTTATATAAACAGATTTCTTTATAAAAAAAAAGTATTTACACGATGACCAGGTTAGATGTTCTCCTTCAATTTTGCCGTTAGGTAAGTTAGATGAAATCACTGATGAATAATGCTTTTTCAACAGCATTATTATTATCTCTTCAGAAATGATAACACTAAACATGATGGCGTTAATTTCAATGAAACAAAATCATTGAGTGTAAATGGTATTTTGTAAGTAATTGTAATACGAGTAAATAATTTGATATGTAAAAATCTACAATGATGTCTGTGTTGTAATGTGGTCTTGACTTACCGTCCGCTGAATCTATGCTGATGATGATGGGCTACTGCTAAAACAAACTACAATCCATAACGCAGATGACTCATGACAAAAACTTTTTAGCAATGATTTTTATCAAAATCTGAAAATAGTAATAATACTAATAGTAATAATAGTAATAGTAATAGTAGTAGTAATAGTTTATAGCGATCAAAGTTTTATACTATTTGGATCTGGAGTCAAATTATCACCAAGTTCTGATGTCAATGCAGAAAGTAGTAGTAACCTATTATGGTACAGGTAATGCGCTTGTGTGTCTTTTGTTAACTAGGAAGCGTGATCCATAAATTATTTCTATCCTTTATTAGGAAGAGAAAAGGGGCTAAATTTAGTTTCTTCTATTCAGCTCTAATTTTCCATAAATATTATTAGAAAACTATGAATGCATTTTACATAATTGAAAGTTGATACATCAAACAAGAAATACTCAGAGTGACCCTCTGAGTATTTCTTGTTTGATGTATCAACTTTCAATTAAGTTATATAATCTCTTTTAAGGAAACCAGGGAAAGAATAAATTCTAGAACTATTTGCTTTAAGGCATTTTATTTTTACATGAAATATAAAAATGAAGTATAGGTATCGTATAAATCTTTGATCAGGAAAAACGAAACCAAATTTTAAAAATTAACCATGAATAAAAATCATTGCTCACTAAACGAATCAAACATTCGATATGTAGAATGGACAGGCGTGATAAAGCATTTACTTTCATTACCTGACTTACACTCCTAAAGCTACTGGTGCTAGCGCTCCGAGCCTGCAAGAAAAAACATTCGTTCCTATACACTAGCACACACAGCTTTTGTTACGACGACCAAGAAGATTGACATGCTGTTTGAACAAGCTGTGCTCGAGATTGTAAAACGGTCACCGGTTTGAAATATTACGGTTTAATCACGCCCGCTGTATTTAATGGCGATTGCAAAATGAACGTATTGTGTTTTTTTTACATTGATAAATTGTTGTTTGTTTCCTTTTTGTAAATAAAAAAAGTTGTCGATGAGTTCTTTTGTAAAATTTTGACGAATGTCGACAATTTCGTTTTCAAATGTCGCTTGTAAGTTGATTGATGTTTTGAAATTATCAAAAGATATTATTGATGAGATTTTAATATTTTTTATTAATTTTACCAAAGTCATTAAAATTGTATTTTTTAAAACGAGAACAAAAATTAATGAGCTACTTATAGAAAAAAAAATCTATAATTATTTCTTTACTTAAAGTATAAAAAATATTTATATACTCGTATATATGTTCTTTATAAAACCTTTTGTTGTATGTAATAGGATCTTTTATTAGGACGTTAATGTTTCCACGAAACAGCGTAATTGTCACAATGGGATAAAATAGTAATATAAGATACAGACATTTTACTAAATTTTTCATTTTTATTTCCCTAAAGGACCGGTAACGATCGTTTTTCTTGCTATAATAGCAGTTTCTTTTTCATTTTTTTTTATAAAAGAATATTTAACATAGCAATTTCTTGTCAGTCCTCGGGGATGTTTTATATTTTTTAAACAATTGTTTACTTTAGAATAACCTTTTTAATGTTCGTTTTAGTGAATAAGCTCTTTTAAATAAAAGGTTAGAATTTACAGCTTGTAAATGTTAGTGTTTTGGCCTTGGAGACCGCTTTGCTTTAGACTGATTACTGTTTTTTAAAGATTTCTTGAATATAAAATAAATAATAGACCATTTATAGAAGAGAACATTTTTGTTGTTAATCATTAAAACCGTTTTACTATCGGAACAGCTCGTTCGTGCATCTATGTGCCATAGCGTTGAAAGAAAGAGATAGAAGAACGTGCAGCATATCTAATCTTGTTGGTCGAGCACACAGGAAACAGTCAAAATATCTTTATGCACAGATAGGGGACTGAAATTGAAACTTTGAATACGTTTGTAAGAAAATATAAACAACTGAAAATACAAGGAAAATAAAATCAATTACAGAATTTAATTCTCTGTCATCCTTTGGGATTTAAGATGTCGATTGCAATCAAGCAAAGTTTATTGTTTTACTGCTCGATTCTTACAATAAGGATATCTGTTTCGTTACTGAATAACAATTGAGAGTTGAACGACAGCAATTATGGTAAAGTCGTTTACATTATAATTGAGATTTTCAGAGGTGAAATATGTTGATGGTATTCAAAAAAACAATATCAGTCCAAACACATAACAATTCAATGCAAGCATTTGTTTTTTTGTGTTAGTAAATAGAAATATTGAAAAACAGTGAGTTTGAGTTGTCATGTCACCAGAAGGAAGCAAGATAGATAGTTTGCAACCAACATTTAAGTGTCTCTTTACAAAATAAGTGAAGAAGAAAGAATTTAAATTGAAAAGATTGTGCGTCTTGAATAGCAGAAAGAAGTGCAGTGCTGAATAGAAAAGTTGGATCAACAATATTTCAAATAAAAGCAAAATTTAATATCAATTGATTTGGAAACCGGAATCAAATTTTCAGCAACACACTTCTCTACAAAAATAACGCACATAAAAATTTTGATAACAACATCAAAAACAAACCAATAATTAAAATTGCAATTTAACTTACAATTCCAAGTATCATCAGTATCGATACTTACAATTGTAACGTTGTAAAGAGCACTGTTAGAACATTTAAAGCATTTGCCAAGACGATCAGCAACATTTATATACAACATATATTAATTATAACATTTATGGCTGATGTCAGTGTGCAAGGTAGCGTTAAAAGTTTTTGTCTTTGTCATAATGCTGGAACACCTGTAACAAACACGTTAAATACAACAGAACATATTGTGGCAATACCTGAAAATTAGTCATAAATTTAGATCATTGTATTAAAAGTAAAATCCTGTTTGTATTGGTTGTTGTTTCTCTCATACATACATACCTCTATACTTGATAATGGTAATCACTTTAACTATATTACCCAGTTTAAACTCACCTCTGTAGCTTACCCTTCGCTGCGCTTTTGTGAAACTGTCACAGTGACGTTTAGTAACTAATACAGGTAGCTTGTGCGCTAGCACATACACCTAACCTTTAAATTTGAAATCAAGTCTTAATTTATAAAAAACTAGCCGTTACTTTAGCAATTTCCTATAAAATATGCTTATCGAAGATAATATAACATTTTCCAAAATTAAATTCGTGCTTAAGTTAGAAGAGTACCTAAATTTAAAGGATTTTTTCTTAATATGACGTTTTTCCTTTTGAATACATTTATTTCTGGTTTTATGTACTGCAAAATATTGTGTGTTATCTTTTGTTATGAAATGCAGGGTAACTGTTGTTTAATTTGGTTTATTTATCATTCTAGCGTTATGTAATTAATGATATTTTGACAGACTTTATAACTTGACAATTTGCTCAGATTTTGACTGTCTCACATTTTCCTAAATTAACACTTAAAAAGAATAGCATCAATGTGAGAGTGGTTGATATCGTTTTTTGCTGGTCTTTGGGTTTTGTGGTTTGTAATCCTGTTAGGCCTATCGCTAGATAGAAGATCTAATAATTTAAAATAAGAAAAAATGTATATATGAATCTTTTTAGTGTTTTAAAAATACAGCCACATTGACTGCATTGTTGTTATGAGCCCTCAAGTTTTCCTGTGTGCAGTTGTTGATAAATGCAAGGCACAATGATAACAATTGACTGCCTCGCGGCCTCGGTGGTCCAGTGGCCGCAATATGCGCCTGCTGTGCACGAGGTTGTGGGTTCGATTCCCACACAGCACAAAACTTTGTGTGACCCGCAAAGAATTGTTCTGAGTCTGGGTGTAATTTGTGTCCGTTAATTTTATGTTTGTAAAGTCCCCCGTGACACAGTGCCTATTTTCTAGTGCGGGGGTTGTCTTTAAAAAAAATACAATAAATAAAGTATTTAGAAATATGTATTATAATATTTTCATATGTTGTCTGGTTACCATAGTAACAACAGCTTTGCCTAATTTAGAACCAGATGGCTGAGTGTGTGATACTCCAAAATTTTAATATTGTTATCGTAGCAACACAATATACGTCAACACACACCACGTTACAAACATCATACATAATACCCATAGCTTATTCCGTACTCATAGTTTTTATACTACTTGAGTGGCAAACTAGCTTCCTTTAGCTGGACTTATGGACGCTTGCAATATCAAAGGTGTAACTTGCGTGTTGCCGATATTTTTACACCAGAGCTTTATGATAAAGTATCACTGGGATAAGAAAACGTGTCTTTCAAAACGCATCCATCGCATAAATGAGCGCTGGAATTTTATTGTATTTTCAAATCGCCAACTGGTGTAAATTCTCGATACAGATCGAGTAGATACGAGGTGGTTAATTCCCCGAGGCATCAACGCTATCATCCGCGACATCATCCCTAGACGTCAGGTGTCAGAGGATGTCAACAGCGACAAAGTTTCAGTTGTTGACTCCTATAAGTTTGATTGTTGTTTTCGTTATGAAGTTATATTGTTTGGCTCTTTTCTATTTATCTGTGCACCAAACGTGTTGTGTAATATTGATATTTTATAAAACCATTTAATTTATTTTGGCAGAGTTACACACCTGTAATAGACACATAAATACTTTAGCAAATACGTCATGTCTCAGCTAAGATTTTTTTAAATGGTAAAGTAAGGTAAGTTGCATAAAAGGAACTTAAGGGTAATTGCATCCTATTAATTAATGAACACATCACTGCCGATTTTTTTATTACGTTGTTGCCCGCGGCTCAGCTTATATCACACTATAATCTATCTCTATGCCAAATTTCATCCAGATCCGTTGAGTAGTTTTGCGTGAAAGAGTAACAAACATCCATACATCCATTCTTACAATGACCCTTATTAAAAATGTTTTTTTTTAAGAACCCCGTTCATTAATACCCAGATTGACTGGCTGGTCTAGTGGTTAGAGACTCTGAGGTTTAATTCCCATCTAGGACAAATTTTTGTGTGATGAGCATAAATGTTTGTTCTGTGTATGGGTGTTAGTAATCTATAATATTATGTATGTATTTAAAAATATTTAAGTACCTATGTTTATCAGTTGTCTGGCTGCCATAGTACAAGCTCTGCCTAGTTTGAAATCAGATGGCGGAAAACATTATTATTATTGATACTATAAGTTACTTTGTACTGAAATTAGGTAAAAGTTTAAAAAAATTGCACTCCGGGAGTGCCGACAGAAGAGAAAACACTAGGCAAAACAGTTTTTATAAATATAGCAATAAATGATTTTTTTTAATTTATCTAGACACGTTCGCGGTCTGCTATATGTACATGCATATATCGCCTCTTTGCTTTATTAACGTGACAGTCGAAAATTATAGCAATCAATGTTTTTTTTTTATTTATCTAGACGCCTTCGCGGTCTGTTATATGTACATGCATATATCGCCTCTTTGCTTTAATAACGCGACAGTCGAAAAAAGATTTTTCGGATATGTAAATCTGCGTCTCGTAACGGTGTCGCGAATCTAGAGATTTTATCTCATCTAAAAATATTCGTACCGTGCTAAAAGAAGTTTTCACTTCAAAAATCTTTAATAAAAATATTGTCTGGGCTACCAGCTGGATTGAAGTAGGACAAAACTCAAATGTGTAAGAATACATAGCGTTCGTCCATTATCTAGACTTTAATCTCGGTCCGTAGTTCCGGAGTTCCGTTTTCTCATCCGTCACAATATTACTGGACGCCAGCTGCAGCTGTCAGAGCATCTCAATTGTCAGTAGAGATACGACATCTAGCGTTCTTAGCGGAGCGCACAGAAAATAAATTTTACTGAAGATGTAGATATTTCAATAATGTATTTATTATTATTTATTTCTTTGTTTTGTTATTTAGAAATAGTCATTATTGATCAACTTAAAATGTATAGTTTTGAGAAGAATTAGAATTTTCTTGAAAAATCACTGTTACCATGATATTACGTACAAAAAAGAAACAAAATAAATACAATTTGTTTTTATTCAGTAAAAGAAAATTTCGAGTGTAATAATAATCATAATAATCAAAGTTAATAAATATTAAAATAATTATAAATATAGAATGATTAACTTAATAATGTGACGATCTACATAAAAGTAGCTACCTACCGTTAGGATACCTATTCATAAAATTTAATGCTGTCCAACCCACTTTGCGATGCCTAAGTCAAGTGCTACCTAAATATAAGACTTATAACTGTACACTTAGCTGGCAGATAAATATTTGACTTAGAAAAAAAAAAGAATATTGTACATACGGGTAAAGCCGCGTTCGGAAGCTGATGTGGTATAGTGCTTAAAAACGATCGCTTCACGTTATATGAAAACACTATGTAATACACACTTAAGACGTGCTTACTGTACCGGTCGTGATCCTGTTAAGTTACAGCCTCCTCAATCACCCGTTAAGTTTACAAACCCAGTTATCTATCAGTTGAGTATCCCCCCGATACAATATCATTACATCGCAACAACTTGAGTCTCGATTAATTACAGGGATTTATCAACTAATCCTTTGATCCCTGGAAACATCAGAATTGGGTCACGGCTAGAGGATAGTTGTGTATATCCTATTAATCTTTAGTTATTTTTGGACTAATTCAAGAATAAAACGTTCAAGATGGCGACGCGTATGAAAGGTAAAGAATCAATTGTTAAATGAAATAGGTATTCTTTTTTTAATGGGAAATTAAAGTTTCTATCAAACGTAAATAAAAGGGGCAGCGACAATCTTGGCAGTGTAGAAGCAGCGCGGCTGTTATTTAATTAATTATATATATTTATTATTTATTCGCAGTATAAAACTGCAAAGAAACCAGTCAAAGCACTAATACAAAAACTTGTTTAAATATACTGCATATTTGTCGATAGAAAAACTAAATATCACTGTAGTACCACAGTACTAGGTTTGATTCTCGATTTGATAATTTATTATGAACGCGAAACGCGAGTATACCCAGTATTGCAAGCGTCCAGGGGCTACTAGGCTAGCTGTGACAAACAAAAGAACATCTAAAACATAATAACTGGCCTGTTGGTGTGGTGGTTAGTGACCCTGACTGCTAAGCCGGAGATGTTCCAAATCTTGATGTCATTGGTATCAATGAATTGCATAATTGTAAAGTCCTCTGTGACACAGGGCTCTTTGCCTAATGCAGGAGTAGTCGTAACAAAAAGTGAAAGAAATATGCAACAGCTTCAGTATGGTACAAAAGTGTACATGTAACGTAGCCTCTGGGTCGGAAGCGCGGCCTCTAACGCCGGATATTGAGCGGACGCCTCACGGAACTGCTAATAACTGAACATGCAATAACACGAGTTTTTACACACATACACTGTATAAAGAAAGTAGTTCCCTTCACTAGAGGTGTGAACTGCTTGCTATTATTGAACAAGGCAATTTCTATAAAGGTTAAGAAGAGATAGACATCTTGGTAATGGTAGAATATACTGAGGTTTATTTTGTCAAGGTAGTTCTAGTGTGATGGATTAAGAATACAAACGTCACCATCCCAAAGTTGTCGTAAGAGTCGACTAAAGGAGTAAGTCAGGCAGACGATGTCCACTCCAAGAGACGAAAACTTGAAACAAAACCCTCGAAGTACCAACCCGTAAGGCGACAATAGTACAGTAGGCCAATAAGCCTCCAAATGTATGAAGGTGGTGGTGAATACTTTCAGGTGTCGCCTAAGTATACTGTTTGTGGACTGAATAAAACAGGCTAGATGTTCAAGATACGCTGATACATTAAATCACAGATTTTTCTTTTACCAAACAGAATTATCTAAGTAATTTGTTTATATACTAAGATAAAAATATGTACTCATCACACAAATATTCCTGGGTGAGAGTCGTAGCCATGACCCCCAGCTAGTCTATATTATTATGGACAGTGATGTTGAGGAATATTTCGACGCTTAAACAACAGTCTTCATTTGTATTATGTTTTTCCTTTTTTTAGTATTTATGTTAAAATTAGTTTTTCATATTTAGGATTAGTTAGTTTGAATAAGTTTCTAATATTATTATTGTATATATAGCATTAATTTACCATGAATAAAGAGTAATTTGTTTTGTATATAAGTGCTTTTTCCTGCATAAGTAAGATATAACATTTACACAAAATAAGTCTCATCTAATAATCCATAGCATGTTACTCGTAAGCCAATGAATATGCATGAAAATAAAAATAGTTGTTATAGCCATAGGAAAACAGGAAAATGCTCCGAAGGTCGGGACCGTTATCTCAAGGTTCTTTTTGTTTGTCCCTGGAGGGATTTTATATGTTTGCTCCCCCCTTTCCCTATAAGCTCAAGGAGATACTCAACAGTATTTAGTACCACTTGGAATTTTTCCGTCAATAATTTCTACAATATTATTGTTATCAGTTAAGAGTTTGTTTTTACAGGGTGCTGTTGTTAAAAAGACAAACGAGTGCAATAACAAAGTCCCCTTGGTGACATGGCTTGCGGGAGTACATATAAACCATAGTCATAGACGATCGCGTTTAAAGGCAACTTTATCTTGGAATAAATAAAGCTTTGCTATAATTAGTAACTATATACCTGTTGCCTGCATGGATGTTGAAGATAAAAGTATATCTTTTCCCATGACATTAGCTATCAACTTGCCAAATTTCACTACTATCCATTCAGCCATATAATTATGAAAAGGTAACAGACAAACAATCATTTTTTTAATAATAAAATTTAGTATTATACCTATTAGGTAAGTATCTACACTAAACAAAAAATCTATATTAAGTACACATGCGCGCAATCTGCGCAATTGCTAATTGCTGACAAATTGCTATGCAGTTTGGCAGATATTATTTTAAGATTCAAATTACATACATTTTATGATAAAAAAACAGAATTACTTTCGCATTAATATATTATTATTAAAATGGCTTTAGTAGATACATCCTCAAGTCGACTGTTCATAAAACTTACCACTAAAGCATAACGACCTATTGAAACATTCTTCACAAATATTGGCAGCTTGTACAACTAGGTCAAATCCGGTATCGAGATCTGAACAAATAAATATTATGTACACGCATACGAAACTGGATACAGGATATTAGATCATCATGGTATTTGAACGCATTGATACGCTACAAAAAATAGGATAGCGTAAAAACTTTGCAAAGAGAATTGCGGCTTACGATTTGGCGATATACCGCAGGCTACCTCCGTAGCCGACTGGAAAAGTAGCCGACGGGCATAATCATCATATGAAGCAGGCCTATAGTCTCGTTCCCCTATTTTCGAGAAGATATAATAATATAAAGAGATTTTATTATTTCCCGAAACGTCAGGTGCAACAAGGCAAAAAAGGCTGAAAAACATAGTCTGTGTAATCTTTTACCTCCGCAGCAAAGTTTTCTCTCACAAAAGAGCGCCAAACGCCACAAACCACATAATATATTCTCTTACAATCAATACTGCAAAACGCCCGTCCGTCCATCTATCTGTCCAGTTCAGCTCCTATTATCCCCCGAACTTTAGAATACCCAAAGGCTCAAAGTTGACCTTAATCTATTGATTCATTTGGGAGTTTTGAAGAGCTGATTTGAATGAAAACAGTTCTATTTATAGGCTTTAAGGTTCAGTTACAGAGGCTCTGATTTAAAAGAAATAAAGTGATATTCATTCAAGATTTATTTTGAAGAATATCCTTAACTAGATACTTTTCCATTAAATTGTTAGAGAAGTAGCCCGACTGAAGAAAGACCTCCACCTTACAGAAGACCACAGCCAAATAACTACACACAGCGCTGTAGTTGTGTTCCTGTGTGTGAGTACAGGTCGCCAGCGCTCATTTACGGATGCGTTTTGAAAGAAACGTATTCATCGTACCATAATAAAGCCCTGGTGTAAAAAAATCGGTTGGCAAAAAGCAATTAATACTTCTGGTATTGCAAGCGTCCATAGGCTACGGTAACTGCTTAACATCAGGCGGGCCGTATGCTTTTTGCTTTTTTGCCACCTAAGTAGTATAAAAAGAAACTTAGAAATTTGCAGACAATTAATTTTTCTACACTATTTGTCTCATGGTAGGCAGTTACCGTAGTCAATGAGCGCTTTCGTGTTGCCGACCTAAAAAAATTAACACCATGGTTTTATGATTGAGTAGCTTTTGGTTAGTAAAACGATTGTATAAAAACGAATCCCTAAATGAGCACTGGACAGGTCTGCAGTGCTCAATAAGGTATATGTTACTCTCGCCCAGTAACAACCAATTTCTACTAAATGTCTACTATATGGTGTTAGAGAGAGAAAGACTCTCTTTTTAGCCTTTTAAGAGGAAATGCGGGCGGAGAGACTTTTGAATATTAGGTATTTGAATAAACTATCGCTGTCGCTCTGCGAGCGCTCGGCCACGCGATTTGTGCGATAGGGACAACTGCATATCCGACTAAACAGCATAAGTAAAAAGTCGTAATTCGAGGTTTGGCTCTCGCCTATTTCCTCCTCCATTATTAGACCAATTTAAAAGATATTTCGTAAACTGTATGATTAGGATATAAAATGTGCCCCTATGTTTTCCTTTTTTCAATAACTGTTGTCATATTTGTATACCAGGCCTATGTTGACAGCCGTCTAAAATGGTTATTTTGAGCATTTTTAAGGGTTTCTAGTGCTTATAAATATAATGAATCATTAAAAAGGAAAACATAGGAACATACAAGAAGTTGATATTAATTTTATTGCAAAAAATGTTTACTTTAAGATCGTAAACCAGGTAGAAAACAGGCGAGAGCGTTTCTATGGAGAATAGACACACCGCGTTTCCTCTTAAAATCTTTGCTTTAACAACCACCTACGTATAACTTGTTCGTAAACAAGCTCATTTTCCACACTATCAAACTATACTAATAGATTTATAGATAACTAAGGAAAACCATTGAAGGTAAAACCTCGTTAAAGTTTATAATAATTCCCAACTCCATACGAAGAGGCAGAAGCAAGTTACCGGCGCGTCACAAGGAAGTAAGTCACACCGTCAAGTAACTTTGAAGTTACAACTTCAAACTTTTCAGTCAATATGTAAATTTGTAAAATAAATTACAACTTTCCAAAATTAACTTTTAATAGTAGAAATTCGTTTAATATCTCACGAAATATGGTTCTTGAAATATTCTAAACTAGCTGTTGCCCGCGGCTCCGCCCACGTGGATGTCGGTTATCGCTGTAAAAAATAGCCTATGTGTTATTCCAGACCATAATCTATCTCTGTGCGTCAGTCAATTTTCATCCAGATCCGATCAGTAGTGTTTACGTGAAAGAGTAACAAACATCCATCCATCCATCCATACTTACAAACTTTCGCGTTTATAATATTAGTAGTTTATTCTAAATGAATTATGTTCCATTCTTGCTGTATTTTGCTATTCATCATATCTGTTTCTCGTTGGCTTTTATGTAATTAAATAACATATTATTATGGAACCTATAAGAACAAATAATAACAATAATATATCACACAATGCCATCAGATTCCAAATTAGGCAAAGCCTTATGGCAATTTAACTACGAATATTTTTCCAACTATATACTAAGATAAAAATATGTACTCATCACACAAATATTCCTAGATGTGAGTCGCAGCCATGACCCCCAGCTAGTCTATATTTATTCGAAACAAAACCACAAAGATTATACTCTCTTTGAAAAAAAAACAAATGAAATTTAAACTTCCCAGTGCCAACGGTATAAAGGGCATCCTATTTATCCGTAAAGTTCGACGTGACTTAATGAGCAATTTCCGAACGAAGCGTACTAATGAACCGTTCTGAAATACAGACTCTGCACCACATTCAGTTTTTTACGATGTAGCGTCCACAGATTGTTTTCTAGAAGTCTTTTCATCATTTAGATCATTATAAAAGTCAGTGAAAATAAAATACCTACTTAATTTGTTTTGAGCTTTACAGCAGAAAAAAAGAGAGCTAAAATCTACGTAACATTTGTCAAGTTACATAAATCTGTCAAGATATCACTTTGAAAAGTTTTGTTGTTTTTTTTTATTATTAGTTTTTATTTCTAATTTGTGCAAATATAGTTTTAGTTGTAAATTACCTGTATTATATATGTATATTGTCTCCCTAACACAAAAAATGATAAAAAAAACTTTGAAAAGATTATTACATTATACTTTTGGCAGTTTATTTTAATTTACGAGTATATTCTTTTTTACTTTTTTTTCTATCTTTGAATAATTATAAGCATTCAACTTGTAAATAACAACTACACTAATTTCGAAACTAAGAAATATGTTAAGTTATGTAAACCTGTCAAAATACTACTCTATAAAGATTTATAATTAGATATAAATTATAATTTACACACAAATTGTACGAAACGAAAGAACAATAGTGCGGTCAAAACTATAATTTTTGCAACTTATTTCCAATCATATTTCTGACAAATAATAAAAATCTGGGGAATAATAAGAATAATTATTTCTTCAACTTGTAGTGTTTGTGACTGTACACTGCACTTCTATAAAATAATTTGCCAACTTGATTGGATTACCTGTTGGCAAACACACCAGCTTTTTATCTAATTAATTTTATAACATTTTCATTAGTCATAGTTGCCTCAAGTCATTTGCTTAGTGAATTATTGCCAAGAGTAATGCAGTGTCAAAACTTTATTTTACTGCAACGTAGTCTCAATATATTGTTAGTTCACTGTTGAAAAATTGGACTGTCTAGAATTATTTTAAATTCTATGTTATATCAGTATAATTTAAGCTATGCACTTTTATTTTATTTAACATTAGATTCTTTCATGCTTACTTTTTTCATTTATATTATTATGGCAAAATAAAAGATTGAAGGCATTTTTTAGTTTTAATATACAATAAAAAATAAGATTTACAATAAAAATAAAAATTACTAATAGTGAAATACCTTGCTTCTGTTTCTGGGATCCCGAAAATCTTCTTTCGAAGCCTTTCGCCGCTTGTCCTTCAGAATCATACGAGCAGCTGCGAACGCCATTTTGATGCTTCTTAAATGCCTTTTAATTTTCACTATTGGTCACTTTAGTCGTAGCGTCACTTTAGGCAACACGCACTTTAGGAGTATATCACTTTAGGGGTTATGCAATCACAGATTCGAATATTAAATTGACAAATGAATTGCTTTTTAATTGATAATGTTTGAATACACTAAAGTTAATTATTACTTAGGTCGAAAATTTTATAATTAATTTGAGTTTAAAACTTAACAGTTTATTGCTTATTTCGTTGTAAACGAACAACAATTATATATCATTAATTATTATGTAACACTATAATTGAACGAATTTAATTGAAGATCACACTTAACCTGAAATTAATTATGGTGGTTCAAAGTTATATTAAACTCAGTTTATCAGTATGTGTAAATATATAATAGCAAACCCATACATCCCACTGCTGGGCACGGGTCTCCTCTCCTCTATCAAGAGAGAGAGAGAGAGAGAGATTTTAGGCTTTAATTCACACATTGGTGAATCAACCATGTCTTTCGAATTTCTTCTAAGACATATGGGTTTCCTCACGATGTTTTCCTCCACCGTAAGCAGATAACGAATCATTTGATTAGTACATAAAAACTCCACAAAGTGAAATTCACATTGGTATTTTCCAGTATAACCCGGGATCGAACTCACACCTCTTGCGTGCAAGTCGTTTAGTTTCCTACTCGGCTACCATCGCTTTATTGTGTAAATACATGTACCTATTATATATTTTTTATCAGTTGAGTTGCATCATTATGATCGCTAAAAACATGTCTTTGCTTGTTATAATATTGTAGCACAGAAAACAATAAGAAATGTTTAAATTACTTGGCATTCTTTTTTACAGTAGGTACCAATAAAATTTAAATTAGTTCTTTTAAGAAAACAACCTTTTGATTTTACTTTAAGATTAAAAAATACCTAAGCTACGGAATTACGATTCTCTAGTCACTTGAAATTACAATTAAATCCTTGTAGACTTAGTTTATATTAACAACCCATTATATTGTTCTATACTGCTGAGGTCTCATCTCGTCTACGAAAAGAGCAAAATGCGGAGAATCATTATTATCCACGAATTGAAATTCACATATTATTATTATGTGCTATCGCTCAGGGTCGAACTCACACCCAATGTTTTAGTTACTTTTCTACTCGGACGCTATCGCTTCAATCAATCAATCAGCCTATCGTTGTCCACTGCTGGACATAGGCCTCTCCTTACACGCGCCACAACACACGGTCCTCCGCATTCCGCATCCAGTCCGTCCCAGCGACCTTTTTTAGGTCGTCGGATGCTACCGCTTATCAAGGCATAATTTAATTTGGGCAAATAATTATTAGGTATGTATATATTTCAACTTCAGACTCACCAATACGTTTTGTATGTAAATTTATTATTATTATTTTATATTAATTTACTCAAATATCCGGTTAAAAAAATACAAAAATGTTGTTTTTTTATTCAGTATTCAAGTACAAGGATAAAACATGCTTTTGAACTTTTGAAAGTGACATTCAAGTATAATTGTAGTTAACATTACCCTTGCACCACTCAACACAACAAAAAAAACGCGTCAAACACCAATTGTATTCTAAGGACCATATCAAATGAGATACAGCCCAACATTTGCTAAAGTGCACGTAACAAAGTCACGACTCTCTCGTTGAGAGGGCTCTCGGCGAGAGCACCACATGAATGACGTAAAAGAGCTCAACCAAAAATATACTTTGTTCAAATATGAAAAGGTTGAGTTTTGTGTGAAGCTAGAAATAATAAAGTTACATCATGTAACGTGGCGTTAAACCTAAATTATCACGGAATTTATTTGCATACGGGTCGACGCTTCCTATAAAAGTTGATATTGTACTTTTTGTATGTGTGTTGTATCTGCTTTAATTCACACTTTAGTTTAAATTGATAATTGCCGTTTTGTATCTAGTCGAGCTGATCAATAAAAAATAGCACTTGTCCTGGGTGCACTGTACCTCTTAACGTTTTTCCCTGGTGCGGAAGCGGTCTCGGTAAACAACCTAGAAGGTATTAAGTACCACTAAGATTTTACTACTCTCCGTCTTTAACATAAAACCATTAAACACACAACGCAGACAACATAATGACGTATAACTGCAAGATTAATTTGTTTGTTGCTTAACATATCAATAAAATAGAATAAAAAGCATTAACACAAACAATTAAATATTAATAATAAAACAGAAAAAAAAAAGTAATAAATTATTGAGCAATAAATGTTTTTTTTTATTTATCTAGATACGCGTTCTACTACATGCATATATCGCCTCTTTGCTTTAATAACGTGACAGTTCAAAAAGTATTTTCGGATATGTAAAGCTACATAATGGTGTCGCGAATCCAGAGATTTTATCTCATCTAAAATATGCGTACCGTGCTAAAAGTAGTTTTCACTTCAAAAATACAATTATTATATGGAGGAAAATCTAGCAAATGGTACAATATTAATGTTTAGCCTTGGCGACTCCATTAATGAATCAAACCACGGCCTTTAACAAACAACTGGAACTAGTCTAACATGCTCAATTATAGGCCATAACGAAGCTAAATCGATAATACACACGAAATATATGCAACTTACAATCAATATGGATGCCGTTATGCCACAAAGAAAATAACGGCATCCATATTGATTGTAAGTAAACTTAGTAAAGAAAATAACTCTATTGTATACCAAAACATTCATTGTTTACATAAATGAACAAATTTAATGGCATTATGCGTTGTGCTTTAAAACCTACGTTCCTAGGTTTTATTATCAAGAAATTCATAATAGATGCCCGGAGTTTGAAAAATTGTGGTGTTTACAGCCCGTGCTTAGGAAAGCCCATAACGCCGGTGGTCCTACGCCTGATCTCCGGTCGAGTCGGATTTCCGTCCCATCGTTCAATGAGAGTAAGGGAATAAAAAGTGCACTTGAGTTTGCTCACACACTTGTGAGCAAGACAACTTCGATTAGCAAGACATTAAACCTACATAATATGTTCCAAATTAAAACTTTCTTGATTTTAGCTGTGGCTGTGCGTTAATCGCCAGTCAGGACAAACGATTACATATAATAACTCACGGATTAGCCTACCACAGGTTGCTTCCATTTAGCATAAGACCGTCCACAACGTTAACGGTGGTTAACCACATGCTACTACTAGGTAAACTTTGTTTAATGATCATTGTTTATCGATTCGATGCTACTATTCAATTACCATTTTATGTCGTTCAATTTTACGTTTATAATAGATATATTCATATTTGTTGACGTATATAATTTAAATTGCGTTTTGTTATGGCAAGCCATTTCATGTCATTTTAAATAATACTGTTCTGTTTGCTTCTCGTAGTTAGCTAGTTCCAAACTTGAAACCAACGTTGTAGTATTTTTATTTTTTAAGCTATTGCATAGCTTCTATCGCGGGCCTTGGGCGTAGAGACCGAATCCTCCGACCGGCGCAGCGGTGATACATTTTTTTAATTACGAATTCTCTAAGCGGCCAATAGTAAAAAATCATACTAAAAAATATGCAATAGCTTTACCGCGGCAGTCCCCGAGTGTCACACGTCTTTTTTATTTTCTCTTTTAAAGACAAGTTCTGTACTATGGAACTAACCAAGATTCACGGACATATGGACATATTATGGATCACACGAAGCTTTCTTCGTCTTTTGTGGGAATTAAACCCACAGTAAAGTGATCAATCAGAGCAAACTACATCCTACTACTTAATATTACTCCTACGTATGAATGGTTGTTACTCCTTCACGCAAAAACTGCTAGACGGATTTTAAAAACTTTAAAATTTTATAGCTGTTATCAGAAAAGGCTACATTAAGTAAGGTGGAGGTCCTTTCCCAGTCGGGCTTGCTCGCTAGTATAGTGCCCTACCTCTCTTAACTTGTAACTTAATTTGTAATTGTTAGAAGTTGCAGCGTTAAATTAAACATATTGTTAGTTGCTTGTTTTTTAGGGTGTTAGAAAGGCTATTGTTGTTTACATGGTTTTTAAAGTTTTGTTATACGTTTTTATGTTGACTTTCATTGAGTTTTTTTTTTATGTATCAAAGGTATCTTAGCAGCTACCAAGCTGAGCAGCTACCAGTTATGTTCTTCAAAAAGATGATTATGCTAATATATTAATTAAGTTACTTAGTAAGTACTTATAAGTTTTTGTGTTTGTTAATTGTAATTTTATTTGAGTGCAAAATAAATTTGTTTTTTTCTTTATTAATTTCTTTAAGTTTCTCTTTTTATTCAAACCGTAACGTATTTTCAATAGTGTAAAGTTCTTCTTGCGCTAGTACACCGAATATTATTCAGAAAATAGTTGAATAATATTCCATGGAATTAGTAACAACACTACATACGCTTTGACCTCTCCCAGGGTCACTTTACTAATTGGATAAGTTGGGCACGGCGACAAAATAACAAACAGTTTTTCTGTTGTACATGTGTTGTCGCCAATTTTATAGCTATAGCAGATTTTACGATGTTCGGTACTGGCTTTAGTAACTTTGCCATAGTTTTTGCACCTTGTATCATCTTAATTTAATATCTGCTTACACTAAACGAAGCAGAGACTGTACTATGGCAACCAGATAATCTATACTAATATTATAAACCGAAGAGTTTGTTTGTTTGGTTGGTTGAATGCGCTAATCTCAGAAAGTACTGGTTCGAATAGGAAAATTTTTTTTTTTTGACCAGTGCATTTATCCAGAAGGGCTATGCTATATAACATCACGCAATGATTTTTAGGAGCAGAGCAGTAGTGAGATATGTTGCAAAATCGGAAAAAATTCGCCCCCACATGGAGTACTGCTGCCACCTTTGGGCGGGAGCACCTGGATACCAGCTTGGACCTTTTGACTCGATCCAAAGGCGCGCTGTGAGGATTGTTGACGATCCCAAGTTCACAGGCGGTATTGATCCACTTAGTTTAAGGAGAGACTTTGCCTCCTTGTGTGTGTTCTACCGCCTGTACAACGGGCTGTGTTCCGAGGAATTGTTTGATATGATGCCCACGGCCACATTTTATCAACGCACCTCCCGCCACCGACAGGGAGTTCATCCACACATTTTAGAACCTTTATCGTGCCGCACTGTGCGGTTTCAGAGGAATTTCCTCCCACGTACGATTAAGTTGTGGAATGAGCTTCCTGCCGAGGTTTTCCCGAGAGACTATAGCATGGGGTTCTTCAAGAAAGGAGTTATAAGGTTTCTAAAGGGTCGGCAACACGTGAGTGATACCCCTGGTGTTGCAAGCGTCCATAGGCTACGGTAACTGCTTACCATCAGGCGGGCCGTATGCTTGTTTGCCTACTTGGTAGTATAAAAAAAAAACAAAAAAAAAAAAATTCAAATTACCACGTGGACGAAGTCGCGGGCGACCCCTAGTAGTAGATAAACATAATAGATGTGTTTATAAAACTAAAATTTGTTCCAGAAAGGAATCGAATTCACTACCTCGAAGTCACTAACCACTAGATCAACAGGCTAGCAAAATTGTTTTCATTTGATAAAAAAAGTGATGAAGAATTCGTATGTGATAGGGGGTGGGCTATTGCCTATACCGGTAATAATTGCAGACTCCGTGCATGCATGCACGTGCGCGTATGCGCACGGCACACGCCTGTACACATCTCCCAAAATACCTCGCTATAGCTAGTCACTGTCGAGATCAGCTCCCGTGACCGAAATTTGGTTAAGTAGATATATACTGACTGCTATTATAGTACTTACCTACAGAACAATATAATTATTTTTACTGTATAAAAAACTGCTCTAATAAATCCTACAAGATTATGCAGGTCAATAGTGCCTGTCGATATCTGTCAGTCGTAATCCAAAGGTTAAGTGGAAATGCGGTTGACCTCAAGCGATCGGGAAGAACTTAAGTGGAGATAAGCAGTGGACTGACAGGATTAGTGGTAAAAAGGAACTTTTTATAATGAAGTTTTAAGCCTATTTTATTAAATAGATTTAGAGTATTTGCTTTTTTATTGTTGTTTTAAACAGATGAGTCCCGCAACCAGGCAGAATCTTGTGTCGCCTAGACTCGAAACAACCATTTATGGATAACAGATTTTTTTGCCGTTTGCCAAATATCACCGTAGTCGAAATATATCTGATGATTAAAAAGAATGGCCTGAGTTTCTTGCTTGTTCTTCTCATGGCTCTACGTAAGCGAACTAGCCGTAGTGAAATTTTGCTGACATAAACTTATTGGTTTATTCATACTTTATAACCTTCTCAAGTTAACACTTTATTTATTTATTGAATTTTGAGTTTGAGTTATACGTGTGATGTGCGTGTGTGTAACGAAAAACTAAAACCAAATTTAATCAAAACGCTTTACGTATAGTCGATATAGAAAATCAGTTTGCATTCCTCTTTTAGCGAGGTTGAATGAAAAAATAGTCGTAAAACTGTTCAGGTTCATATCTAAAATGTGCCTAGAATACTAAGTAAGGGATGCCGAGCTCAATAAACGGGGTAGTAACGTATTCAGATATCAGGATCGGGTGAATGGTCCTTCTCAAATTGATGCCAATAAAATAAATTATATAGAAACTTTGTAGGATTAATAAGTAACTTCTGATCAATAGAATAAGAACAATATAAAGTATGTTTATAAATGTGGTGTATAAAAAATTGTTTATATAGATTTCAGTTTCAGTTTCACGGAGCCAATTTCAATGAAGGTTAGCTAACTGTACGGGACATTATTACACTGCACAAGTGTATGTGCAACCATAGCTCATCTATTTCTCTATTTCTTCACTCATACTCTTCTTATCTATTTCTTCACTCTCATAGTCGGATAGAACAGTAATCCGATGCGACCGGAGAAAGATCAAGTGTAGCGCCATCGTGTTTAGGAGCTCTTCGAGACATGGAAAAATCTCAATATGTTTTGTAAAAATTGGTCATTCATCTTCGTAATTATCATAATGCAAGTTAAACCTTGCAGAACTTTCGACCATGCGGCTTTTATTTATTTACAAGCACTCTATGGTGTATGTATATGTTACTATAGTTAATAAATGCAAGTATCCATAAGCTACGGTAACTACTTACCATACCATTGGGCAAGCCATATGCTTATTTGCCACCTACGTAGTATAAAGTAGAATATATTTAAGGCAGTTTTCAAGAAGCATTGCAATTTCATATCTCAGCGCCGATGTGTTCTTGACACTTTGCGGATTTGATAAAAAATGTTCTGAATCTACGTTTTGACAGGAATTGATTAAAAAACTTTCCACGTCCGTTTCTCCTTGGTATCGACATGGGTCGTAATAGATCGACAACTTATCGACGATACTGATTTGTTGTTGACAGCGGGTAGCATGACGAATATTATGCAATTTATTTTTAAATAAGCTGAAAATTTTATCGGAATTTTTCAAATGATTTGTGTTCACATCTGGTCCCACTGCTGGGCACGGGTCTCCTCTATACATTTGGAGGGATATTAGCCTACTATACCACGCTGGCCAGACGGGTTGGTATAGGGTTTTGTTTCGAGTTTTCCCTCTCTTGCAGTGGAAATATCCACTGCAAGAGATCTAAGAGAGCCTGCCTTACTTCCTTGGTCGACTCTTACGACACCCTCGGGATAGAACGGGGTGGTGACATTTGTATTCTTAATCCGTCACCACACGGAAGATGAATGATTTGTGTAGCCAAGTGCAAAAGTTATCGACTTGTACTACTGGAAGTTATCGGGAAAGGGACTGGGTGAAAGATCGACTAATGTATAGCACCCATGTTTACTCAACCATGATCCCGTGTAATAAAAGGCCAGCCACAATTCCAGACATCGGCTGTTGCCGAGCAGTACGTGCCATGTTGATAGGAACATGATCAACATTTGTCTACCCACTATTGGGTATAGGTGTCCTCTTTTACGCGTCATTTATTGTATGTGCAAAATATCCAGTGCTTGCTATGCTCTCTCACGTCTGCGTCTCGTCCGACCATCTAGGATAGAATAAATCATTTCATTTCATTTTCCGATCATCAATCGATCAAGAGAAAATAAGAAATATAATTAATTATATCACGTAAAGTATTTTTGTAGTCATTTAATAAAGACTCTTCAATTCTAAAAGTGTCGCAGAATATGGTGAGTATATAAGTAAAATCCTAAAAAGGGAGACCTATTTTTAGATTGCTATATTTCAACGAGACAACGAAGTTTGAGGAATCGTTCGTCCTTGGGCCCGTATCTTGACAGAGGGCTACGTGTAGGCGAGTGGTGTGAGCTGCTTCTGACATAATGGGTGTAATAATTTACCTTATGTTATAACTTTATGTACCCTAGCATTTAGGGGCTCGTAGAACCGTAAGCCACGCGCATAAATCTGGATGGATAAACAAGTTTGTCGCGGTCCATCTATAGTCATAATAATAATTAGTATCTTCGTGCCTTGTTAGTCCAGTGGCCGCAGTATGCGCCTTCAGCAGGCGCGAGGTTGTGGGTTCGATTCCCACACAGGACAAAACTTTGTGTGACCCACAAAGTGTTGTTCTGAGTCTAGGTGTAATTTGTTTCCGTTAATTTTATGTTTGTAAAGTCCCCCGCGACACAGAGCTTGTTCTTTAGTGCGGGAGTTGTCTTGTCTTTAAAAGAAAAGATATACGTATATATACTCGTTAATAATAATATACGAGTAAGTAAGTGAAATTATTTACGATGACGCAGTAACCTTAACAATGGGATAAGATACTTCTCCACATATCATTAATAAAAGATCTCTATAATCTCATCTCCTTTTATCAGTACCTACTAATTATGAAAGTCCTTAAAATTATTAGGTACTAGCTGTTGCCCGCGGCTCCGCCAGCGTGGATGTCGGTTATCGCTGCAAAAAGTAGCCTATGTATTATTCCAGACCATAATCTATCTCTGTGTCAAGTTTCATTCAGATCCGTTCAGTAGTTTTTACGTGAAAGAGTAACAAACATCCATCCATCCATACTCACAAACTTTCACATTAATAATATTAGTAAGGATTTATTATTTAGTATCTGTATATACCTGTATTAGCAAAATGCCAAAAATAATTCTAAATATCATATTCTGAATCAAAAATCCAATTTATTAGAGGAGCTAGTTGCAAATGATAATGAATGATTAAACGATTAACTCCACTTCCTTTGGGTTGCAGCTGAAAATCAGCGCGGAGTACCTTTGTAGATACTTCGCATTATGCTGAGCTGTTGACCATAATATTAGCACTAGAAAATTATTTATTTATATAAGCTAGTCATTTAAGTTGTTTTCATGTGTAGTTATGTTCCAATTAAAGACTTTTTCTTTCTTTTCTTTCAAATAGTACAAAGTTAATTCTCGTAACTATCAAGACTTGTACTAGTAGTACTCACTAACTGACTAACTCCAGGGTATAAACCACACGATGAAGTACGTAATCAAAGGTACACAGTCACACGATGTTTATCTACTAACGTTAGTTAACTAAGTTTCTTCATTTGACTCCAACTAAATTAGCCAACTAAACAAGTTACGTACTTAGTTAAGTTTATCTCGTAGTGAATAATAAAATTTTCTTTTATGCATTCGGTTTCTTTGTTGATTTAGTTTAAACTATTGATATATTAAAATTATTTGATTTTGTTTTTTTTTTATTGGGAAAATAAACAATTGTACAGTATGTATAATATGTTTTAATTACTAAATGAATGTATTAATGTACAATCCACGACGTTTCCACAGAATACCTTATGCTAACGGTGAAGGAAACCCACATCTTACAAGAAATTCTAAAGGCCGAAATTCTCCGCTAGCGTGAATGTCGGTTATCGTGAGAAAAACTACCCACCCTACGTCCTTCCTAAGGATCCTTACTAATATTATAAATGTGAAAGTTTGTGAGAATGGATGGATGGATGGATGTTTGTTACTCTTTCACGTAAAAACTACTGAACGGATCTGGATGAAATTTGGCACTGAGATAGATTATGGTCTGGAATAACACATAGGCTACTTTTTACAGCGATAGAAAGAAAGAAAGAAAGAAAGAAACATTTATTTGGTACAACCAAAGAAGAACACAGCACAATATTATTGAAATGACAAAAAACTATTTAGGTACTAAAACTAGCATATAGTGCACTGCATGCCCCACGGCTGCCTCAAATAGGTGTCCAGTTCAGCGTGTGCCAAGCAGAAGGTTGGCGCTGGTTTTCAACTGGAACCTACTTATATATATATTATGGTATGTGACACGTGGGCGCCGAACCCAGTGTAAATGCGTATATTTTACATAAATGTGCGTGTGTGTGTGTGTGTGTTTGTGTAAGTGTGTGTGCTGCATATTATAAAGTGTGTAACATTATTAACTAATCTGTGTATATTATTATATATTATAGTAGTTATTATTATTATTATTCGACATCTACGCGGGCGGAGCCGCGGGCAACAGCTAGTATAATATATATCATTGCCAAATTTCATTAATATCCGTTCAGCCGTTTATTTGTGGCACAAACAAACAGAGATACCGTCGCATAATATGGATATGTGCGTGGTCCAGCAGTTTAACTAAATGTTAGTTTATTTTGCTAGATTTTACCGCAGCAAACACGCATTTGCGTGACCACACTATAATCATATTAACATTTAAGCTTAGTTGCTGATATAAGCCCAAATTCTACTAAGTAATAGAAAAACCATAATGGTTTTAATTAAAAAGAATATTAGGCTATATTGGCCTATCTTCACACCACAGCAGTATAGCTTAACTATCATTTTGTGGTCTGCGGTAGCCTATTTAATATATTTTGAATGGCACAACGGTTCATTATAGCTATCCTAATAGACTAAGGTTAAACAATAGTTTAAGTAAACAACTTTTATTACATAAACTTAAAGATGCATTCCTTGAAGAGCAATGATTCGAATAGCAATGATTCAAATAGCAATGATACTATTCCTTGAAGAGCAATGATTCGTATTTTGGATCATTGCTCTTCGCGGCATAAAAATTAAACTAATTTTTATTCCTCGAAGAGCAGGTTTTCCTAAGTCGCTGATAGAGATGTGGTACCTACTATGTATTATTTCGGTCGAATTTAATAAAAAATATCGATAGAAATAGAAAATTCCTATACATAGGTACAATTAATCAGTTAACACATTGTAATAATTACAATGAGATTCGCCAAAAATTTGTAAAATCGAAAGGTCAAAAGGACGCTGAAAAAAGAAACTTTGTTATTAATACCATAGTACAAGAGTGAAATGAAAATGGTTTAATTTCTCTTGGCCACTGCATGGAAAAACTACGATTTTAATTTTCTTAAGTAAGGTAATAAACCTATAATATTGCTATTCTTTGAGAAAAAAAAATGACGTAAAGGCTGATTTACTGAAGATTATTTACACAGTGTTATTATTATATATTATGCATATTTAAATATTCATATTTTAGTTATGGTAAGGGAAACCGAGACTATTCTTTTAAGAATAATTTATTATTTAATAATAACTTATTCAAAATGTGACTTGAATGTTTCTTAGACAAAGTTTCTTTTTTCAGCGTCCTTTTGACCTTTCGATTTTACCAATTTTTGGCGAATCTCATTGTAATTATTACAATGTGTTAACTGATTAATTGTACTTATGTATAGGAATTTTCTATTTCTATCGATATTTTTTATTAAATTCGACCGAAATAATACATAGTAGGTACCACATCTCTATCAGCGACTTAGGAAAACCTGCTCTTCGAGGAGTAAAATTTATTTTAATTTTTATGCAGCGAAGAGCAATGATCCAAAATACGAATCATTGCTCTTCGAGGAATAGTATCATTGCTATTCGAATCATTGCTATTCGAATTATTGCTCTTCGAGGAATGCATCAACTTAAAGTAAATAAAGGTTTAAGTGGTTACCTCGCCATTTACAACTGTGTAGCGTGTTGTAGGTTCGATTCTTTCCCCAAAACACCACACAAATATGTGATCGTCATCATTTTGTGTGGTGGACACACCATCTTCAGTCTTTGATTTTAAACTGATTACATTCTACCAATATGCTGCTGTAAGAATTACTTAGTTGATATCCATACTTCCATACTAATATCCTAATCCTACTAATATTATAACTGTGAAAGTTTGTGAGGATGGATGGATGCACGTATGGATGTTTGTTACTCTTTCACGTGTAAAAACTACTGAATGGATCTGTATGAAATTTGGCATAGAGATAGATTAATATTCTGGAACAGCGAATACGTTTTAATTGCGATAACCGACATCCTACGCGAGCGGAGCCGCCCGCCTGCAACCTTATAGTTAAAAATGCGAAAGTAATCTCTGTTTGTTTGTTCCCTTTCATGACTAAACATGTGGGTGAATAAGTATGCGTTATAAACAGCTGTCGTAGCCTATAAACGTCCAAATCATCCAAGTTTGATTTATGCATATTTGCATAAGTGTTGGCAACCAACTGTTAATATATATATTTTTAAATTAATATATTATGAAAGAATTTTTAGAATCGATCCAGTAGTTTTTAAGTTTATTCATTACAAATAAATATATAAGTACAAATATTTTCTTTTTATATTATTAATAATGCAAATATGAACCGTATAGAAAGCTTTTTATTAGTTTAAATGGCGCAACTCTAAAAGAAAGCTATTACTCTAGCAAACTCAGAGCAATCATAACATCGCGAACATAAAATTATTTTATATTTAAACGACAGGTGTAGGGTTGACACTTTTAAAAGGCAGACACGTTCACTGTTTTGATTTTATCTTCTTTAAAAATATTCACAAAATTATGCAAAGGACTGCACTGTGGAGATTTTTGCACTGACTGTATGAAGTATTTTAAAGTCAGTACTTTTCACCTAGTGTTTTATTATCTCAGCTCATATATATTATTTAAATTTGATTTGCTGCATTGTATATTTTGTAGTTCTAAATATATTTTTAATCTGCTTAAGTAAATTATAGCCTATAATCATATTTCGAGTCATAAAAATGCTATAAGGTGTTAGATCACAGCGATTATAATTACCTGAAGGTAAAAAATTGTTAATAGACTATTTAAGCATTATTGAATTATAATTACAGCTTTTCACACGTTAAGATATTATAGACTTTTTCTTTTTGTTCATGTTCCTATCTGAAACCGTTCTTTAATAATTAAGATAGCCACACAAGTAATTACTGTAATCTCTCTAGCCAATCACATCGTTAAATAGTCATCAAACTTCACTTACAGGTACTTACTGGCTTTCGTTTGATGTTCTATCTTGACGAAGTCTTGATACGTTTTAAATCTACAAATTTTAGTTCTCTACATTTTACGCAATGTCTAGGTAGCAACCCTAGCCTCACCCTTCTCGAATAGGAACACTATTGAATGGGACACACTAACACACGGCCAGTAGCCAATTACGTAAATGGGCTCAGCTCTGAATGGTTTCTAACGCACGAGATCCGATACGAGTTGCAAGTTTTACGGGTTATACGTCCGGACTGGTTTTATTTGCGCTTGGATTTTTCTGTGAGGTATTTTCTATAGTAACTAGATGTGGAGTTAATTATGCGTTTCATTTACCGTACTTTTGTTTGCGCTAAGCTATCATTAAGTTTTGTTTTATTTACTACTTAAAGATCAGCATAAAAGTCGGTCGATTATAGCTTGGTAGTATTGGTAACGTCTATTCGAATAATACACCACATGTCAGCTCCGAATACGTGAGTTCATAATTATAAGTGCCTGAGTTAACAAAACTCATTATTATGTTTTTTTTATACTACCAATAAGGCAAACAAGCATACGGTCCGCCTGATGGTAAGCAGTTACCGTAGCCTATGGATGCTTGCAACACCAGGGGTATCACTCGCGCGTTGCCGACCCTTTAGAAAACTTATAACTCCTTTCTTGAAGAACCCCATGCTATAGTCTTTCGGGAAAACCTCGGCAGGGAGCTCATTTCACAACCTAATCGTACGTGGGAGGAAATTCCTCTGAAACCGGCACGATATTACCATCACCATCCATTCATTAATATTAGTAGATAACTCATTTATTATTGAAACATCACCATCATCATCGCTAATGAGGTCCTCTGCTAAATATACCTGTGCATATTTAGTTTATTGCAGAATTTATAGATATAGATTCTTTTTTTACATCATGAATAATGTAAAAAAATATTATCATTTTCTTCTTGATATTCAGCGTAAAAAAAAACAAATACAATCAGATAGTGAATAATATTGTATCCAAGATACGGTCAAGGCAAGATCTCTACAAACAAAGCAGTGTGATGTTCAAGTTGTATAAAAGAATATGAATTGCCTTTGTCTTGTGCTTCAGATAAGGCACATAGTTTATAGCTCCATACCTACCGTCTCTTGTAGCTAAGATACAATTCAGTTTTTACTTGACTATGCCTACCAATATATATTGTAGTATAGGTAGGCTCGGTAAGGTTGAGGGGCTTGTAGTCAAGTATTAAATCTGCAAGGATCCATAGATGGATGATCCATTTAGGTACTAAAAATAATGAGAGAATCCTCTGCGCTTTGAAAAATAAACGAAAAGGTGGTCAAGCGTCTCCGTAAAAATTTGTCGCCCTAACTGAAATCGATTTGGAATACCTACATTATTGAGTGGTCACTTCCCCATTTCATTATCGTGCTGAAATAGAGTGCACCTGTGATTGAGTACACACTTGTGCACTACAATATATACCATGCAGATGGCTTGTCATCATCAAGATAAACTGACGTGACCGAAATTTGAATCGAAGGACATTATAATTATTCTTACTGTCTACTAGTGATGCGGCTTGAGAAGCCCATGTCCTATTCCAGTATTGAACTAATAACGCTGTGAAATGTCATATAAATCTTTTCAGTAGTTTCTGCCTGATTGAGCAACAAACATCAAACATTCCCACGCCTTAATATACAAAATTTTAGTAGGAAGTAGGAATAAAAGTATAGTAGAATTGTAGAAGTATAAAAAAATGGAAGTAATAGCTCATTCTCTGCCAAGTTACTTTTTTACTATTTAAGTTTGTACGGCCATTTCTTATAATGCTATAAAACATTTTATGCCACCAATATAGGAATATAAATCTAAGTTAGCCAGTTCACTAGAAGAGAAGTTTCAAAGAGTTAATTTTATTCAACTCGCTAGTGCAACTACTTGGCGGGCCAAGTTCCTGCCAAGAATTTAGTGCTTGGCAAACTTGGCGATTAGAAGATTCAGTTTAATCTGAGCTTCAACACAGAAGCAAAATTATTTGCAAGCGCAACTTAGTAATAAATTGCATGAAGATTTAGAATGTGATAAGTTTGTAGAATGTTCGTAATATCACACAATTTGTTCGCAACTACCCGTGAAGGAATATATTTTTATTAAATTTGTAAGAATAATGCTTAGTCTTGTTTACTTCACCTACGTGTTTGTCTGATATGTTAGTTTAGTAGTTAATGACACTGAGCGATTAGCTGGAGGACGGGGGTTCGATTCCCAGCCAGGAGAAATTGGTGTCTGGGTGTAGTTTATCTAAAATATGTACCTATGTATTTAGAAAAAAAAACTAAACCCATCCAAGTGAAGCTGCGACCAATAGTTAGCATTATCTAATTAAGTAGCTTACATCCAAAAAAACTTTGGTCCGTTTTTGAGAATACGATGAAATGTGAAATGGGAGTGAAAGATAGGCAAAAAATAAACCAACGCGACATATCACTTGTCCTAGTTTTGTGGCAGCCCTGACGAGGTTACGTCATTTAAGTCAAGTGTGTAGGGTTGACTTAAATGTAATCCGACACGATCGGAGAGAGATCAGGCTTAGGAAAAACGAATTTGCTTTTCTGGCACGGGTGTAAACACCGCTAATTTAAAAGTTTTGGGCACATATTGTGAATTTCTTAAGAAATACTATTTTTAACCGACTTCAAAAACGAGGAGATTATCAATTCGTGTGTATTTTTGTATTTATTATTTTACGCTTATTACCGCAGAACTATGGACCGATATGAAATTTTTTTTTTTGTCTGAGAGGACATACTTCCAGTTTGGTCCCATTTTCACCAGAAGAAAGTTCTTATGATGAATTAAGAGAACTCCTCAAAAATTATAGGCAATATATAGCAATTTCAATATTTTTAACAACACATCAAACATTTGCATTCAGAAAGTATAACATGATGAAGTAAAACTGATGAAAAAGACTACAGATGGCCACCTGAAATTCTTAATAATAAGTATTTTACGGATGGCGATTAGATAAGTTTTTATTATGGTTGCAAGTATTTGATGATAAAGCCGGTAGCTAGGCAACGGACCTTCATAATTAAACAATGTAATCTAGCCGTGTTTGGGCTTATTTGAATGGTCATGAGATGCACTATAGCTGTAAATTATCAGATTAAAAAGAATCTTCTTTAAGAGAGGAAAAGTGAGATAAGATTTTGCATGAAAATTTATTATGTTTAAAGAATCGACACCAGAACGGCAAGTTGCAGAATTTTCAAAAACCCTAAAACAAAATAAATTATATTGCGTTAGGTTTTTGAAAATTCTGCAACTTGCCGTACCGAAGTCGATTTTTTTTTGTTAAAATTATTATTCACTATAAATATATTTTATTAAATTTTATTATCTATTAAAAAAAACATAATAAATTATATTGTAACAATTTCGTAATTTTATTGTAACCGTGCGTGCCAGCCCTGTAGTTTCATCACTTAAGCCAAGCGGATAGGGGTGACAGGTCGAGAATGTTTACTGACCACTATTCTAGGTAATCTGCCGTATTGCAGACTGTAATTGCCCAGTTTTAACTTACTAAGGAATCGTTAGAAAAGTAGTTATTGGCTTAAAGAAGTTTATTTTTATGCTTTGAAAAATATAAATGTGACGGTTCTTGATACTGTCAAAGTTTTCAGTTAAAATTTTATGTTTTTTTAAGACTGGGTACTCCCGCACTAGGTAAAAGCCCCGCGTTGCAGGGAAACGACAATTCACGGATATAAATAAACTCCTAAAGGGTAAATGAACGTTTGTTTTGAAGTCCGTCATTTGTCATTTAGTTAGTAAAGAAGTCTAATTTCATAATCTGCTTCTGATTAAAAATACTTAAATGTGAAAAAATAAATTCCAACGCCTAAGAGTGTATTTTTTTAAACAAATTCATGCATTAGACATAACCTATTAGTTCACTTGATAGAGGAGATGAACCTTTTGTCAATAGGACATAATATTTGGGTCACTATTAGGTATGGTTTGTTTTAATACAAAGAGTTGCAGTCAACATTTAAAATATTGTTCGTACATAACTCGAAGCCTTTTCCAGTTTTCCATACCTTCAACACCTTATTTCATAATTGCTTGATAATAATAAATAAATAAAGTCATATTTAGACCTCATCAAACTAAATTAAACAAACATAAAAGCAACACGAACTTTAACTTCTCATAACATTAAGTTAAGTACCCTAAAATTTTGCCATAAAGTCAACCTTTTACATCAAATTTCATATGCGTAAAATCGTGACGAAATAACTGAGCGTTTCCCCCGCCATAACCCTACAACCGCTGGCCGATCCCACAAATTGGAGATTCATTCATCAATGCGAAATTGGTGCCGAAATCTAACCCGTCACAGCGAGTTGAATCGAGAATATTAGAAAAGGGTCCGAACCCTTCTCTTGTCGTAAAATGTACCTTAATATAATCTTCATTGATTCCGGACGGTGTTAGGTATGTAGGTCAAATTTCTACTAGCTGCTAAGCTGCATTTTATTTTGCAAGCATTTTTAAGCTGAAAGAGCATTTTTGAACTCATTGCATTTTAAGCTCATTTTAGTAGAGTTTGTGATAGTATGTCTTATATAACTGCATTTTTGATAAGGATTGTATATTCATTTTCTTAAAGATCTTTAACTTCATTTAAGCTTACAATTATTTTTATCCATCGCATGCACCTATTACTTAATATCTGGCTAATATTAAGAGAGGTAGGGCATCATGCAAGCGAGTAAGCTCGACTGGGCAAGGACTTCCACCTTACAGAAGACCACCGCTAAATAACTACACACAGCGGTGTAGTTGTGTTCCTGTGTGTGAGTACAGGTCTCCGGCTCTCATTTAGGAAAGCGTTTTGTAAGTAACGTGTTCTTATCCCAGGGCTACTACAACTTAAATCGCTGGTGTAAAATAAAATGGGTCGGCAACACGCAAGTGATACCTCTGGTACTGCAAGCGTCTATACGCTACGGTAACCGCGTAGCATCCGGGGGGCCGTATGCTTGTATACCACTTAAGTAGTACAAAAAAATATTAATGCCAGTGGTCGCAACCTAAACAAATGCAATAAAGACAACGTGTGCGTCCAAAAATACATTTATAGAAGCTTTACTTTCTGCAAACTTGACACGTTAATATAACATTTTCGTGTCATAAATTTTGGTATAATTTAAGTGTAGTAAACCGACAGACGCACACCTCATGTAACATTCAAAATTCACATAATCTGAGCGTTATGAGCGACAAGTCCCTAGGCGGTAACTGTTCATGTAAATCGCGGTGTTACCTCACCGGCCCGTTACGTACGTATTAAACCCAAGAGAAATGGAAGTTTTAAGCAAAAACTCTTGGCTGCTTAATTAATCATTTATATTATAATTTTTATACAGTGAGTTGTTTGTGGTGAAAGTATAACTCATCAACAAGTTCAGTGTTCAGCGGGTTAAGCTACCAAGTGCGCGATAACCCTATAGATGGTTTTTTTTTTTTTTTTATACTACTTGGGTGGCAAACAAGCATACGGCCCACCTGATGTTAAGCAGTATCCGTAGCCTATAGACGCTTGCATTACCAGTGGTATCACTTGCGTGTTGCCAACCCATTTTTTTACACCAGGGCTTTAAGATGGAAGTAACGCTGGGATAGGAATACGTATCTTTCAAAACGCATTCCTAAATGAGCGCTGGAGACCTGTACTCACATACAGGAACACAACTACACCGCTGTGTGTAGTCATTTGGCTGTGGTCTTCTGTAAGGTGGAGGTCCTTCCCCAGTCGGGCTTGCTCGCTAGTATGGTGCCCTACCTCTCTTCAAAATTGGTGAAATTGGGTGAGCGCGTAGTGGTATTTTATGAGGAGGGCATGTTTTTTAACGAGTCCTCCGAAGAATGTCTACGCTAAAATGTATGGGCGATTTAAATAACTCTGTCACCTGGTGGGTCACTAACTAAACGATAGGAAGAAGAATAAAAAGAAAATACTATTAGTAGTCCCAGATTTTACAAGCGCACACAGGATTCGGTAACTG
This sequence comes from Trisateles emortualis, assembly GCA_947095525.1. Taxonomy (NCBI): domain Eukaryota; kingdom Metazoa; phylum Arthropoda; class Insecta; order Lepidoptera; family Erebidae; genus Trisateles; species Trisateles emortualis. Next base: position 16,164,418 of record OX352741.1, on the reverse strand, counting down.
CTTACCAACAATATCAAAGTCAAATTCTTGATGGCCACTTAAGTAGTAAAAAAAATAATAATGTCGCCTCTGCTTAATATTGTTTTTTTTTTTGTTTGTTATTAGTTCCGCACTAGGATACAAGTCTTGTGTCACGGTGGACTTCATAAACATACAAAGTACATCCAGACTCGGGACAGCCAGTTATGGATCATACAACTTTTTGCCCGTGTGGGGATCGAATCAACAACAGCCCGCGCAGTAGTAAACAGCGAGGTAACCACCAACCGTGCAGTCGAAGTGTAATGCTATAAGTTTTATGCATTATGTTATGTTTTACGTGGTCTCTCTGGCTTAAATCAAATGTAACCTTGTTTCATGTTCCATATTCGCATTGTCACAAATTGAAAATCCACGCTTTTGTTCCCGTTAACCCATACAATCGTCAAACAATACATTTTCAATCCGTGACCCGCACTTCATTACCGGCTGCCGGACTTACTGTCGCGCTGTCTAGCTGTCCTGCTGCCACTTATTGTTTAGCAAGGTAAATAGGGAGATGTATTTAGATAGATAGGTATACATTTTGTTTTATGTATATTTTGTATGTAAAATAATTGGATTAATCCTTCCATCGTAATTTCGGTCACAGCGGCTAATCTCCGAGGAGACTATCCATCTACACATGAGATAATATAGTGCACAAGTGTGTGAACAATCACAGTTGGTAGCACTCTTTATTCCCTTTCTCCCATAGTCTGATGGGATGGAAAGATGGACTTAATTCTAGCCAGTCGTGACGCCTGAAATCCTATTAAATTTTCTCTTAAATAAACATAAAAAGTATTTAGTTTATAAAATATAAAATAAAATTTCTTTAGAGGAACACAAAGCAAAAAAAGCACCAAAATTCAAAAACAGAATGTTTGTTCAAAAATGCAAATACGGGATCCGTTAGTGTACTAAACGTAACCTCACCATCGTAGAAAATTACTAACAGTTAAAGCTGTAATTACTAGTTTCATAAAACTGTTATGAAATAAAACTACAGTAATTATTATGTCGAGAGTTATTTGTCGGCCACAACGTGTGATTACGCGAAGAAAAGTCACTGAAATAATTGTTACAGTAAATGTTCCTCTGTTTCTTTGAACGTTTGTAAAAATAAGGTTGCTATCAACTACAGGGTTAGATTGAGTGAACTTTTAAAAGTGTGAAAGGTGGTTTAATTTTTAATAAGGATCTACTTATTAGTGTTAATTATATATTATTTTATACTTAACTGAAATTACAGCAAAATATCAAATCAGTCAGATTTTATATTTTAAATTCCTGGTTTGGGCGACAAATAGATTTGACGAAATTCGACGTAAGCTAGTGTAGTAGTAGTAGCTAACATTTTTTTTTATTATTGTAATACTTCGATTTTATTTTATTTGATAATAGACGTTTCTTTTGTTATATGGTATTTTAACATTATCATTACGTATGTTATTTTATAATTATTATTATTTCTCAAACTGTGTACGCCAAATGGCAGATTTTTGGAGAACTTATACTAATTTTAAGATCTACATTGTACATACCCAAAATCACACAATAAAATTTGATTTGGACTTTTGTGCCAAGTTAATATAGATGCCCGTAAAAACGTAAAGCCGTTAGCCCTACGCCCACACTACTACTTCTACGATCACTCTTCAATCGTGACGATCGAGAGTGAGGAAGGAATATAGCGCACCTTTGTAGGCGCACACACTTGTGCACTATATTACCCCCTCATGTGGCTTATCACCGTTGAGACAAGCCGCCTTGACCGAAATTTGTTTCTTCTGCTAATTCGTTTCGCTCTTGGCAGAGCGGTCGTGGTCACGATGATTGTTTAATGTGGAAGAGACTGATGTAGCTCGCTTTACGATGTCTCGCCAATTTTTTCTGTGGGTGGACAGTCTGGTGCACTCATTAACAGGATTCTCTATTGACGCTTTAATGAGATCTGTCCACATTGGTGCAGGTGAAATTTGTTTAGAAGAACATTATTAACACGTTCGCGCGCGGTAACGGCTATGACAGTTTTTTTCGATTTCAAATATTGCCAGTACGGTTATTGCCGTAAACTTTCAAATTCATTGTATTATAAGTACGGTCTAAGCAGTTAAACGTCTATGAGATATTTATACAACACATTTCCACTGGCACTCTGTGTGAGGTATGGACAATTCTACTGTCAAAATGCAATGTACTAGGGCGAGATTGACCGTGATCGGTAAATGACACAACGAGCATGCACACAGCTGCACTATGGATATCACCGTTGCGTCTCTACAAAGATAAAAGATTTCTTTCCTCCTTGCGTCTGTACGTGTGTAACTTCGGCGCGCGAGTCACTGCCGCGCGGGACGCCCGTCTCAGCAGTGCATGTTTTTGTTTAGCGCTCCACGTTAGAGCTAATACGTTAGCCATATAACGGTTATACCCGTACTGTCTTCAGGAATACCTTTTTGTATATTGTATTACGACGGTACGGTTATAACAGGGTACCTAAAATGTATGGCAATTTGTAGTGATTTGCTATACAATGTTCAGTAAAATTACTGCGCGCGAACGTGTTAATTATGTAAAAATATTTTGATATACACTTTATACGTTTTACCACATCATAAAATAAAATGCTATTTTTATTTATCAAGTCAAAACTAACCACATTGCAAGACAACGGGAGGTATAAATAAATAGCTTGCAACATTGTTTCCACCACAGACTAATGAGGTGGCTTGCTATCCCTTTAATGACTAGTGCACCAGCTAACTGCCTTCTGCGAACTGTCTCGACAAAATACGTTGGACTAAACTTCTTTCCGTGGTATAATATTTTATTACGATTAAATCTTTTGTAATAGTGAAAGAATAACTTTGTAAAAAAATCGAAATATTCTAGAAGCAATTTTAAAGGTGTGTTTGATCTACCAACCCGCAGTAGGTCAGCATGTGTAAATGAAAGCCTCAGATGCCTTGGCAAAGGAGAGGAGACCCTTGTCCAGCTGTGGATAAATTATTATTATAGTTTGCCAATACCTATAGCAATATTTATTAATTTATAATAATGCCATGGTGGCTATATTAACGGAGGACTGACCACGGCAAGGACATTTTTTAGAGCTTATTTAAGATTTGGTTTTATTTAAAAAATGTTTTTGATAATTAAGTATACTAGACATTTTTAATGGTAGTCATTTTTATGTCGGCAACACATGATTGATGCCCCAGACAAGCAATGTTTGCTATTAAAAATAATCACAATACAGGTTTTGTACCCACCCTAGTGCGTATAATTCTTAACAGTTAATTATATAGTCAACACACAGCATCTGTATTGTACAAATGAAACGTAATTCATGACTGTGGTACAAAATTTAAATTTAAAATGAATATTCAGCAATAAATCAAAAGTTTAGCGCAACATAAAGTTGTGAAGTTTAAATTAATCGCGGAGCAGTAATGGCGTCAAACGAACAAGTCAAAATGACTGTCGAACTGAGCGGTTGTTTTGACAGCCTGTTTTAACATTGTATAATAATAATTATAATGTTTCGTTAGATCGTCTTTTGTTTTTATGTAGGTGAACGATATTTATTTTAGTAGGTAGTGTAATTTATATATAATTTACTGGAAGCCCAAAAAATATATCACCAATTTCTAAACTTCGGGCATCTATTGTGAATTTTTAGACAGATAAACCCAATATTATTTTTTTGTCTGATCCGGGAATTGAACTTGGGACTTCACGAGCAGTATCTCACATCGACCACAGAGTCACCGAGACAGACTAAAGGAAATACTAGAGGTATGTTTGATCGACCTAACCGCATTAGTCCAGCGTGTGCGGATTAAGGCGCTTAACCCTTTTAGATATCGTGATCGAAGAGAGGAGACCCGTGACCAACATTGGGATATGAACCTATAGATTGTTATTATTATTACTACTAACATATAAATATCATCACGCCCGTTTCCTATTGGGGTAGGCAGAGCCTATGGTATGGCAATTGCTTCGATTCAAACATACTTCCTTAGCCTCCTCTACATTCATCAACGTCGCGTCGACGCTGGGTATTTTTAATTTCACTCTTTACTACTATTACTACTTATAAATAAACTCAAACATTTGACCATACAATATTCAATACTAACTAAATGAATTGATACATTTTACCTTTGTTATTTGTGCAACTAATCTGCATAAAAGCTTTTTGACGGCCTCTCAAATCCATTCTCAATAACCAATATGAAGCGTATACTCAAACAAAGAATGCTGCATTCATTCATTAAATAAAGTGAAGAGTGTTTTTAGCAAACGGTTTTTTAATACCAATAGCTCGTTAACTGCCTCACCCTTGGGGCGACCATTTTTTACAAATTACGGAGGATATTAGGCCAACCAAAAATAAATATACTTTATTACGTTTATATAGAGTACAACATAGAGTTGAATGAAATAAAGCCTATGCCTTGCGGTGAGATAAGACTGGCTTAAAATAGACGAAAATGAACATAATGTTAGATACCACACGCTACTAAACCTTAGTGATACTTTATGCACACTACAATAATCGTTTTTTGGAAAAAAAAAACTAAAGAACGAAAAAGGAACAAACGTACCTTTTAAAATAAATAGTGTCAAAAACAGACAGTATTAAAAAATAAATGTGTAATAAGGTCGTCGTAATTGAGCGTCACCGCGTCGTTAACAGATAATATTAGGCCATTTCTATTGTTGTTGGACGGAAAATAAGCGCTAGCGAATTTAAAAAAAAACAACTCTTCATACCATACAGCTCCTGAGCACAGAACTCTCTTCTACGAGTACATATATACCTCAGAGGGTATAAGACCTTAATCCAGACATGTTAGCCTAATGCAGGAATCAGGCATGCTTAAATAAATTTATTTCGGTTTCTTCGCGTTCTTTCTTCGACTATCAAATGGTAAATCATTTCAATTACGCTATAAATTCCGCAAAGTGAAATTTACTTCCATTCTGCCGGAAGGTGGAAAAACATAAGACTCCACACAAGCTAGAACGTGGCACCCCTAGCTTAAAGTAGTATAACTCTTTTTATAAAAATGTCAAAAAATGTGAGATGGCGCGAACAAATCACATTTTAGGTGGCTGTAAAATACTCCCTGCGGCTGTTTCTCACTGATAACAGGATTCCACTGCATTTTTCATTTCGAAAATAGCAGGTTCAAATGACTGTTATTTTTCACTGGCATGAAATATCACTGCTGTTGTCATGTACACTTGTTTTGTAATTCACAACATTGTCGACGTATTATGTCGTGTTAAATTGTATTATAATTTGATGAAAGCCTAAAATGCCTGTGATGAAGAGGCTGAAAAACAGTTTTGTAATTTTCATTTCATTGAAATTCTAGATTGTATAAAATGTAATGAATTGAATAAATCTGTTACATGATAACTTGAAAATGAATCGCCTTAAGCAATTTATTTTCGATTTTAGGAATTCTGATCGAATAATAAACCGCGTTGTTTCTGCATTACTCATTATTCAATCAAAACCATTAGTATGGTTTTAATTCCTTCGGTCCTCTACATTTCTTTCACACATACCTTCATCATCGTATTCAATACCTACACACACATACAATCCATCTATATCATAGTTTACATTATTATATCGTATACCAGTTCCATATTCAATGCCGGTTCCGCCTCTGTTGTGGTTTCCATTTTAATTGCCAATTAAACTCCATGTATTGGTGCCAACATTCAGAGCGTTCTATTAAAATTGTATTCGTGGAATTGAATCTGTGTAAATGGTTTCCTATTAGCAACAATTTTGGCTATTGCGTACTATGTTTAGGTAGTCTATTGGTTATTGGTCAAATATAAATTTATATTTTTTATAATTTGTTCAATCTTCTTCTTCTTATCGTTTGGTTAGTGGTCAACCTGGTGACAGAGTTATTTAGATCGCCCATATTTAGGCCTCTGTCGTGATCTAACGACTGATAACAGTCGGGACCGACTTTTAACGTGCCCTCCGAAGCATGGAAACGCTCAGATGAAATAAAAAATTTGCCCTGTACAGTTATCTACGTTGCCCACCGTACTTTAAATGTTGAGAGAGGTAGGACACTATACAAGCGAGCAAGCCCGACTGGGGAAGGACCTCCTTACAGAAGACCACGGCCAAATAACTACACACTGTAGTTGTTCCTGTGTGTGAGTACAGGTGTGCAGCGCTCATTAAGGATGCGTTTTGAAAGAAACGTATTCCTATCCCAGGGATACTCTCATCTTAAAACCCTGGTGTAAAACAATGGGTTGGCAACACGCAATTGATACCTCTGGTATTGCAATCGTCCACAGGTTATGACAATTGTTTAACATCAGGTGAGCCGTATGCTTGTTAGCCACCTAAGTATTATAAAAAAAGTTAGTTTTCTTATCATAATCCTGAAGACACGTTATTTAATAAACGAGCAAAAACTTCACATAATGAATTTAGTAATCATTACTTAGCTGTATCGTATCATAGTATCGTACTGCAACCTCCAATAACGCTGACGAAGCAATTCCAATAGGTACTACTACTAATATACTACCGGCAAATTAATTTGATATTATACGTTATACAATCACGGCCACAAGTATGGGGTTGGCAGTTATCAAGGGGGTTCATTCTATACTTAACATGTCGTCAATCATTATTAATAAAGTGCCAGTCACTGATGAAAGTTGTGCTTCCATACTTTTTGCATTATGCTTTTTAGGTAATAGGGGTTTAGTAATGAGACTATAAGATAATCAAGGTACTGCATAATAACGTAACATTTTGGGACATTTAAAACTAAGCATCTAATAGTAACGACTATAGCATGGGGTTCTTCAAGAAAGGAGTTATAAGGTTTTTAAAGGGTCGGCAACGCGTGAGTGACACCCCTGGTGTTGCAAACGTCCATAGGCTACGGTAACTGCTTTCCATCAGGCGGGCCGTATGCTTGTTTGTCACCTTGGTAGTATAAAAAAAAAAAAAAAAAAACGAGGTTAAGCAAGCTTGTCGTAGTCAGTGGAAAATGGGCGACAGTTTACCTCAGCGGTAGGTACTGACTCGTATGGGTCTGCAATCTGGCACGACTGGAACGAGCTTTTATTTGCATAATTTCTTGGAATAATAGCAACCCATATATGTCCTACTGCTGGGCCCGGGTCACCTCTCCTCTATCACGAGAGAGAAATGGGGCAGGACGTAATCCACACACGCTGGCCTAATGCGGGTTGGTTAATCTGACATGTCTTTAGAATTTCTTCTAAGACATGTGGGTTTACTCATGATGTTTTCCTTCACTGTTAGCAAATCATTTGATCAGTACATATAAACTCCACTAAGTACAATTCACATTGATACTGCCATCCATCGATCGAAATCGCACCTCTTGCGTGCAAGTCGGTAACTTTCCCAGTCGGTCACCATCGCTGTACCACTGTAGATTGTTGGAATAGTCCCTATTTTATCTTCACTTACGGATATAGATAAAGAAATAAATGATCGATGGATAAAGCTACCGAGGACTTGGTTACACTATATGAAAAAGTTGAGATGAATTCAGCGTCTCCCTGCTTCGAATAGCACGTCAAGAGTTAGTTCCGGCTGTTAACAGTCGGAACTAACTTGCGCCGTAGATAAACAACTCTTGTCAACTTAAGTATAATCTTCTTGGTAAAAAAACGCTTATATACTAACCTTTTCCTTTTAAAAAACCTCAAGCTATACCTTTGTATATGTATCGTAATAAATACCTTTATCTTGAACAGCCGCACCAAAGAAACGTTCAACTTACCTCCGAATAAAAGACCTTTTTACATACATTAAACTCAGTTTCTTTGGTACAAAGTACTTTTAAATCAAACCTTATCTACTAAAGACTAAAGTCTATTTTACTGCAATAGGACTGTTTCTTAAAACGTACAGTCGTAATCAAAAGTTAAAACATTATATTTTATAAATATTTTTTGTGGTAAAACTGGTTATTTCGAGTTTTCTATTTACGTCTTTAAAAGGGTCGAGTAATTTGTACAAAAGGTAAATTTAATATCTTTTTTTAGGAAATTGGATTCGAAATAAAATTTAAATGCTTAATTTTAACGTTATTCATTTATTAATCGAGTGGCTAGCCTCTCTAGATAAGTGACATAAAAGGTACTGTTTACGATATCATGTCGAAAATTTACTCCAAATCCCATTTGTTTCCCATTATTTTGGGTTCGACTACAGCTTTTGCCACTAGTCTAGAAGGAATTCTTCGTGTCAGAAGTATTTAGATCGTCCATATAAGTATGCCATTACCGTGATCTAACTACTATTAGTTACTGTAGAGACCCATTTTTGACGTGCAGTCATCCGCATTTTGCTATGCGGTTACCCGTTCAGAGGGTAATCGCGCCCTTGATAGCGTAACCCGCTGATCGTTTACCCTATCAACGAATGCGAAGGTGAACAAAAAGGTTGAACACAGGTGCACTCTTAAGTCCCTCATTATCATAGTCGGATAGGACAACACTCCGATAATACAGGCCAAAGCCTTTACTTAGTTTCCGAGGCTTCATGATTTCTTTCTCTATGATAATTTTAAAAATGGTCACCTATTTTTAAACTGATTACCGGAAGCGTATCTTATCTCGCAGATCGATTGATGTATTGATGGTAAAATAAGATCATAAAACCACACACATGTGCACTTTTCGCTAAGATTGACCATTATTAGAAACGTTGCTGTATTTTGTCCGTAGCCGTTGTACTAGGTCATCGTCTAAGCTATAACATGGAGTATTAGCGTTTGAAGCCAGGCCATCAATCGTGACGTCACAGTGATGAAATATGATGACGTGGCGTTCTTTCTAGACGACTGCCAAGTCACGTCCCGCGAGAAAACGCTTTGGCTGTTCGGCGATTTAGTAATAAGAATATCAGACCGCTTCAGTAGTTTAAAAACTCGTTTGGTACGGTTTTAAAATAATAAGTAGAATTAGGGTTATAGCTAAAAACCAAAGTATGTACAGTGTGGAATTCATAACTAAAACTAAATTAAACAAATGAAAATCAAAATATATACAGCATAAAAGCTGTAATAGCAATATAGTTAAGTGAAAAACAATTTTTAATTTTACCAACAAGTTAGGTACGTGATCCTGGCCAGCCGCGGCTTGTGTAAAATTATCAGCTTTTGTTTTAGAAGACATAAGTACTGTGGAAGAACCCTTACAAGGAGACCACAGCTTACACACAATTTTGTATATCAGTCTGTAGTTGCACATTTGAAGGAAGAATTATTTTAAATAACAGGGTTACCCTTACAGGGGAATTCAGTAATGCTTTAGGTATTGCAAGGGCTTATAGCTAGACTACGGTAACTGCTTATCATTAGGCAAGTTGTGTGCTTGTTTGTCCCCAGTTTTGTTCTGCAGGATTTTTTATGTAATAATTTGACATAAACAAAGGTGGGAAACAACACGATGAGTCATGACTCACAAGACATTTGTTGTAATTCACATGCAAATGAATTTCACAATCTTGTACCATTAATAATTATAATAAAGCTTTCATAAGAAACATAAATATCTAAAATTATAGTTTATTTTTCTTATAATGTTTTACAAATAGTTACTTTATAAAACACTAGCTGTTGCCCGCGGCTCTGCCCGCGTGGATGTCGGTTATCGCTGTAAAAGACCATAATCTATCTCTGTGCCAAATTTCATCCAGATCCGTTCAGTAGTTTTTACGTGAAAGAGTAACAAACATCCATCCATCCATCCATACATTTTTTATCTGTTTAGACATTGCATTTCTAAAAATGTTGAACCAGAACAACTATTTGTGGTTCATACAAGATTTTATCTCATTTCAATATCAAACTCATTTATTCATTTAGATCAAATGCATGATACTTATGAATATCATATAAACAAATGCCAGCATATTTTTTTTCCTACGGCATTTTTTTATCAAAACCTACAACACGCCGCGCAGTGGTAAATGGCATGGTATTCAACTAATTGTGCCTATAATACTTAAGTTAATAAGTTTAAAATTTTAGCAGACATACACATCGGTAGCCTAATCTATACTAATAATATAAAGAGGTAGTTTGTGAGTTTGTAGGGGGTAATCTCTGGAGCTACTAAACCAATTTTGATTAGTCTTTTACCAATAGAAAGTCACGTTATTTGTGAATGTTAAAGCTGAAAAGCCAAAGCTTGTAACCTTAGTACCTTTGTGATATTTGTCACCTTAGTAGATGTAATAAAACTTTCAGTCGACTTATTATAAAAAGGCTTTCATTCCAGAACATGTGAACTTATACCTCTGCAGGTTCATACAATTATTAATCTTGCAAAAAATAAAGATATCGGACGTTACCGCGTTGAAAGAAAATCTTCTCATGGATATCAATAAATCCATTTCCCCAATTCTTGCTGACTCATCATGAACAAATAAATATTGGTACCGTTAATCATTTCATGCAGTAATATCAAATATTTTATACGTTTTTATAAAGATCTTAAGAGATTGCCTCGGTGGCGTAGTGACGGTTTGTACGACTGTTGTGCTGAGATTTTAGGTTCAATATTATACATATCATGACGTCCGTCTCCTGATAGGGTAGGCAGGAGTTATAGGTCGTTTCGCCCGTCATTTGTTCGCCCGAGTCGGCCAAACGACCAAATTACAAAATTTATAATATTTGATTGGGCGTTTCGCCCGATGGACGACAGACAGCATCAAAGTCTGTCTGTACATGAAAAGTAATAAAACCTTCATCGGTCGAAACGCCTATTCAAATATTATAAATTTTGTAATTTGGTCGTTTGGCCCGTTCGGGCGAACAAATGGCGGGCGAAACGACCTATAACTCGTATGCAGAGACTATGGTACGCCAATTGCTTCGATCCAGACATACTTCATTCGCTTCCTCTATTTCTTCCTACATTATCCTGTATATTCAGCTTGATAAAAAGAGTCTATACATCTTTTTATACTATTAGTGAGGATAAAAAAACATAGTCCACCTAATGCTTCAAACTACAAACGCTCGCAATACTTAAAACATCCAGCAACTATCAGGCGAGCGTTATATGCCACATATGTAGATTTTTTTTTATACATACCACTTGGGTGGCAAACAAGCATAGGTACCTACAGCCCGCTTGATCTTAAGCCGTTACTGCAGCATATGGACGCTTGCAATACCGCAAGTTTGACGTAAGTCTTGCCGATATTTTTTTTACACCAGGGCTTAAAGATGAAGTATCCGTGGGATAGGAAAACATTTCTTTCAAAAGGCATACCTAAATGACCGCTGGAGACTGTACTCACACACAGGAAAACAACTACACTGTGTGTACTTAGGTCTTCTGTTAGGTGGAGGCCCTTCCCCAGTCGGGCTTACTCGCTAGTATAGTGCTCTACCTCTCTTAAACGTATGTATTATATATAAAAAGATCATAAATAATAGGCAAATATTATCTTTTGTAAGTATGAAGTTAAGTATCATATGTATTGAATGCTGTAAACGCTTATTTCCAAAGAGCTTATACATTCATGCTTAAGGCAAAAGAATTCTATGGATGTATTACGTAGGTACGTACTCATATCTTCAGCGGTCTTGATACACAAAGTTACAGTAAGCTTTTGTCCTAAGTATTTTTATCCCTCGGCACAAAAGTCTGTGTTCCAGTCCCTTTTGTGGTTTGGTTCCGTTCTAGATAAGCCTCTTGTGGTTCGGGCTTCCATTTAAAGGCTTTAGTATAAATACGGCTTTATTATAACTACTTAGACTCATTATTTGTCTCAAAACTTTGTTCTTACATTGTAGGTATATTTTTTTCACTGGTTTTTTTAAACAATATGTGATTTTGCAACATATATCACTACTGCTCCGCTCCTTTTGATCATAGCGTGATGTTATATAGACTATAGCCTTCCTGGATAAATGCACTATTCAACCAAAAATTTTTTTTTCTAATCGAACCAGTACTTTCTGAGATTAGCGCGTTCAACCAAACAAACAAACAAACTCTTCAGCTTTATAATATTAGTAGATTGATCTATAATTTTCTTCCAACCAAAGAACAACACTCACAACCTCCATATTGGCAGTCAGGTAATAACTACACACCAACAGGCCATTACTTTAAATAAGCAATCAAATGATCAGAGCACGTATTTAATAATGCAATAATTCTATAAGAGCGAATAAGATTTCTACAATAAACTTCCAATACCAGCTTTGTACAAATAATACAATTACAGAATATAGTCAAGCACGGTTTGTGCACAAATCCGGATCAGCTGACCGGCCATTTGAAACGTTCCGTAATCCTATATAATATACGTAGCTGTCAGCGAAACTTACCAATTTACGATAAGACCTATAATAGTTGATGCTTCTAATAAACACTGAAAACGAGAAATGAAATGTTGCTGTTTGGATATTAAGCCTATTATTGTGTAAGGTTTAGTTACGATGGCCATTGTGGCTTAGTAGTTTTTTTTTTTAAGGCAACTCCCGCACTAGATTAAAAGCTCTGTGACGCGGGGGACTTTACAAACATAGAATTAACGGACACAAATAACACCTAGACTCAGAACAACTCTTTGTGGGTCACACAAAGTTTTGTCCTGTGTGGGAATCGAACCCACAATCTCGTTCACAGCAGGCGCATACTGCGGCCACTGGACCACGAAGGCAGTCAAAAGTTAAAAGATTAAGTGGTGATCTGTGGCGTGTTGTGAGTTCGATCTTCACACGGGACAATTGTGTGATTTTCAAGTGAAATTATTTAGGACGACACCTATCGTTTTGAGGAGAGGGCACGATAAAAGCGAGCAAGCCCGATTGCGAAAAGACCTCCACATTACAAAAATATACAGCCTAATAACTGCACTTTGTCTTTCTGTACGTAAGAAGGAGATGTTTATTTATAGGAGAGTTATACGTTTTCTACGTTTCTTTCTGTTTGTCATTAAATCATGCAGTTTTGGGCTTACCCATACTCTGGGGTATTGCTAGAGCAATATAGTGCACTCTAGCAATACCCCAGATTATTTACAAGCGTAAATATGTATTTACGCTTGTAAAATATGGTAAGAAATAACATAGCCTATATAGGCTCTGTTATTTCTTACCATCAGGCGGGCAGAATACTTGTTTGCCACCTAAGCAGTATAAAAATATATCTCGGTCTGTCAACTGTCCCATTACAATACGGACATCTGGATTGTCGCTAGGGTTATTTGAAGGCGAATAAGTGTATATGGAATTGATCAGTCTATGCAAAGTTGGATAGGATACTGAACGAAACTTGCCGTATCATCACGGATTGTAGATATTAAATCAGGTTAAACCAAACTACAGCAACGCGGCTACCTAAATTTGACCTAATGGAGAAACCTGGATGTGCTCCAAGCGGTGAAGAAGATAATGCTGAGATATTGTCGAGTTGGCATTAGAACGTCTTACTTGTTTTGGATAGTGTACACAGTGGTCTGAATTAGGTTAAATACACGAATGTGGCTACCAGTACAAGGCTTAAATGAAGCTACATTTTATGGTTTACGATGCATTACCTATTTTTACACCAAATAGCACAACATATGACTGGCCTGTTGGTCTAGTGGTTAGTGACTCTGATCGCTACGCCAGAAGTCGATCATTTCCCACCCAGGATAAATCTTTGTGTGGTGAGCATTAATGTTGGTTCTGTGTCTGGATGTAATTTATCTATAATGTGTATGTATTTAGAAATATATAAGATGTCCCAAAAAAATATTATTATATTTATTTATGTTACCGGTCAGCTACAAGCAAATCAGACGCAATAGTAAAACCATTGTTACCTGGACGCCGACAGTGATATGCCATTTGAAGGATCTAGCTAAAACCGGCATCGGATATTGTCTGGCATCTTCTTTTTCGTCGTTTCCTCACTGCTGAGGATCCCGACCACATACAACTCGTCTCCAAGCTATGCGGTCTTCTGAAGTGTGGACCGCACGGTACATGCTACCTTCAAACGCCTTCTTAATGTCGTCTGACCATCTTGCCGGCGCTCTGCCTTGAGCGCGTTTACGTTCCACTCGGCCCAGAATCAAAAGCTTTTCCAGACGATGCTAAGGTGAACGCATAATATGTCCGAAAAAGCTAAATGCACACTCTTTGCAAATCGTAGATAATCTCTTTTGGATGTTGAGTTCTTCCAGTATCGATTCATTCATTCTCATGGCAGTCCATGGAATTCTTAGTAGCCTCCGCCAACATCACATTTCGAAGGCTTCTATTTTATTATTATCACGATTTTTGATATATAATGAGCTATATAGATCCAATTTGGCACTTTGAGACACTCATTAAAATAATTATATGAATCTCCTTTTTTATTTTATAATGTGTCACATAAACGTTTCTTTCTCTTTCTTTGCCTACATTAGGTAAAAATTGACAGCACTATGCATGTACCAGCAGATTGGAGTAGCGAGTCTACAATAACGCACTCAGATGTCGTTATATATACAAGCTACAATTTCTCTACAGTATTACCTTACCTATCTTCTTCATATACTCAATGAAAATACAAAACAATGACAGCATTATTGCTCGTCAACGTCAGGAGTTAATCGTAGGATGTCATTATTCGGCGCTCCTGAACAATTTCACAGTAATTTGTGTCGGTATGCTCGTCTGTCACCAAGATATTGTTGCGAAAAGTATCAGGTAACAATTATTCTGTCGTTAAAAATGTGTATCTCAGTATACTTATAATTTATCGATAAAATTTATTAATAAAATGTAAATATAAAAAGTTTGAATCTACAAAATGATCCGATTCCAAAAATGTTTACTTTACTAGAAAGCAACATTATACCTACTTAATTTCACTGCCTAATTTTAATTGACATTATTATGCAAGCAATGCGCAATGGCACAGAAGAAAGCAAGTATCTATACTAATTATAAAGCTGAAGAATTTGTTTGTTTCTTTGGTTGAACGCGCTAATCTCAGAAAGTACCGGTTCGATTAGTAAAAATCTTTTTTTATTGAATAGTGCATTTATACAGGAAGGCTATAGGCTATATAACATCACGCTATAATCAATAGGAGCGGAGCAGTAGTGAGATATGTTGCAAAATCGGGGAAGATATTCCAAATTACCACGCGGATGAAGTCGCGGGCGACCCCTAGTATAATAATAAAAAGGTATTTTCTGTAAGGGAATTATCAGCAGCAGCACATAGTAGGCCACTGTGCTTAGTATATAGCAATAGGTTTAAGTGGAACTGATATAACTGTGCCTAAACGTTAAGCGAAAAATAAAACCTGATGCAGTGCTATGTTAAATCTCATCTATACTTCTATAATAATATCATAAATGCGAAAAATTGGATGGATACATGAATCTTTGTTACTCAATTCAGCCAGAATGGATAATCGAATCTAGATGAACTTTTGCACAGAGATTGATTATAGTCTGAAATAGCACATAGGTTTTTTTTATCCTGGAAAATCATTATTTCCGTAGGATTGTGCGCGGGGGCGAAGTCACTGCTGCCCCTCTAGACAAGTGGCATAAACGGTAGTCGAATCAAAAAGTCAAAAAGCAAATGTATGGGATTTGACGTAAGTTTACGGCATTATTAACGTCAACTTACGTCAAATCCCATACATTTGCTTTTTTGATTTTTCGATTCGACTACCGTTTATGCCACTTGTCTAGAGGCTCTGGAAACTAGTAGTTAAATATTCTTGAGCCTTAATTATTTCTTACAAAAAGAATGTATTTTGACAGAGCAACAACAGTATTTTTTTTTTCAAACAATTTATATAGAAACGACATCGACCAAAGTATTTTTATTACAATGCCACCTTTCGATCGCAGGATATAAGGAGAAACTCACAATTCAACATACGTCACGTAACCTCAAAAGCCTCTTCTCTAAAAGAGGAAAACATGAGTGACACAAAAAAAATCTCTTTGTTAGAACCTCCCCGGGTTTTCGATTTACACCCCTCCCGAGGGGGTTGTCAAGCAAATTTATGTGCCTGCGATTAGTTGAATGCTTTTTAAATCGGCGCTGTCGGCTAAATAATGGGCTGAGACAGTATCTGTACATATTATTGTCACTATATATTTTTAAAAGTCGAGCGTGTCGGTGAGGAGGTGGAGCTGTATAGAAATTTAGGGGTATTTAAATACAGGGTAAAGAATTCATCCGTGCTTTGTGTGAGTATTGTGGGGATTTATCTTTTGTTTGGAAACTGTGTTACATGTTTTAAATTGTTTAGGATATTTATGGGTTTGTCTTTCCTCTGGCAAATATTATCCTCTACCAAGGTTATTCCATTATTCCATCTCAGCCATAAGACGTCCACTGCTGGTCTGTATTCCATTATATTAGTATCTTTTTTGGGCTGGTCTATAGGCTACGCTAACTATTTAACATCAGGCGGGTCATGCCTATGTAGTATAAAAAATTAGCACGTTCATAAAATATAAAACAGATTGCTAAGTTTTTAGAATTGAAATAAAAATATATATTGTGACATTATTCAACGTACCTAAATCAAACACGAGCACGACATTAAAGAACCAGTTTTTTAATTAAAATAAGAAAACGTAGTCAGAAGGAGGTCGCCTTAATCTCACCCCCCCTCCCCTCTTGGGGGGTAAAAAATTACGGTTCAAAACCGTCAGCCGGACGACACGGCCTAAAATTGGCGGTGACACTTTAATGAAAACCTCTTACAAAATAACGTACTGTAATAGCTTTAATGTTTTATTGAGAGATTTAAAAGCATTTGTATCGCTGCGTTGCAGGCTTTTATGTGTTGTTTTTTGGAGGAAGAGAAGTTAATCCAAAAGGTTTTACGTTTAATGGTTTTCCTTGTAAGTGTTGTGCAGAAAAAAATGTAATCTTACATAGTGGGGATAGGGCAAGTATTATATTATTATTATTATTATTATTATTAAATTCGATCCAAAGTGAAGTTCTAGAATTTATAAGTATCTACTAATCAAATAATGACTGCCTCGGTGCTCCAGTGGCCACAGTATGCGCCTGCTGTGCTTGAGGTTGTGGGTTCGATTCCCTCACAGGACAAAACTTTGTGTGACCCACAAAGAATTGTTCTGAGTCTGGGTGTAATATGTGTCCGTTAGTTGTATATTTGTAAAATCCCCCGCGACAGAGCTTGTTCTCTAGTGCGGGAGTTGTCTTAAAAAAAAAGAAAATAATAACTATAGACTAACAGGAAAGAAAACATCGCGAGGAAACACACGTCATACAAAAAAATCTGAAGGCATGTCTAATTCACTAACTCGCATATTTTGATTTCTTAACTTCCTTCTTAACAATACAAGCCTGTTGTAGCTGGTAGTAGCCGAGTGGAAAAGAAACCGAATTGTACACATGAGATATGAGTTCGATCCTGGGTGGTGGTACCAATGTGAATTGGACTTAATTTTTTTTTTAATATACTACTTGGGTGGCAAACAAGCATACGGTCACTTAATGTTAAACAGCGTGTTGCCAATCGATTTTTAACACCAGGGCTAGGGATAGATGGGAGTATCCCTGAGATAAGAATACATTTCTATCAAAATGCATCCTTAAATGAGCGCTGGAGACCTGTGTTATATTTACAAATCAAATAATTTTGCATCTGCTAACGAAAACATCCTGTGGTAAATATTTTGTATCTTACAAAAAATCCTAAAGGCATATCTGATCCAGTAACCAGCAAATATTGCAGATAAAATTTTAGTTATGAGCCAAATCTAGAGAATGGTGATCAAATATTGGGGTGAACATTTTCTGAGTAGATAATTACTGATTACGAAGCTCCAGCACATGAACCTTACTAAAATCGAACAATTCCAAGGATTTATCCGAACAATATTATTCTTTTACTTGTAATAGAGCAATTGAAGATCTAATCTATTGTTTTTTGGATTTGCTCCAAATGGACCAACGACCCAGGACACTGAACAAAGAGGCATATATTGAATCAATAATTCTTTTAATACCTATATTTTAAAAATCATCCCTAAAACGTCGTCAGTCACCAGATCTCGAGTTACTTACAATACCAGTGTTGTAATCACAACATTCGGAAGGCAGGGGACGGTGTGCTGTGGCGCGTGTTAGAATAGACCTATGCCCAGTAGAAGACTGCGATAGGCTGATTGGTTGACATAGCAGTATTCCGAGTGGTAACGTCGTCGACGCAGATACGACGTGCAAATTTTGTATGTATTAATTAGGTTTAATCCTTTCGTGGTCTTAAGATTGGATACAATAGAAAATCTATTTGTTATGTATCACATTACCAACACACACAAACTCACCCACTCATTCAATTACTCACCCACTTACTCTTAAGGAAAGTTTCTCTCTTTAATTTGTAGTATTAATTCTAAATTTATTGTTTATCACAATTGTTTATTTTTCTAAATGAAAATAACGCATTTCATGTCGGGGAGAATGACTGGTGTCTTTAACACAGGTTATTATATAACCTAGCTAAGATACCAGTTTCGATCAGTTGTTTGAGCTCCTTTGAAGTGGGGAAGTAATCGGTAAACGTTTTAGTAACAACATTCTGACCTAAATATGATCAGCTATGTAAGGAAATGATAATCCATATCGAAACATACACGCAACTTAAATATACTTTTTCCCCGTGCAAAATCAAATAAGTGACCTTGCCTGAAAACTTGATTGCAGCAACGAAAGTTTCCTTGTTCTGTTAACATTGGTAAAAGAAATTAGGACAATCGTATGGGTCAAGGAAAACTGCACTGAAGAGGTTGTATAATTCCCTAAAAGGCAAATAACCCTGAAGTTTACCTTCAACACTTTACTTAAAAACATATAGGTATATATTTATGGTCCACATGTTGTTAGTTATCTATACTAATATTATAAGGCTGAAGAGTTTGTTTGTTTGTTTGGACGCGCTAATCTCAGAAAGTACTGGTTCGATTAGAAAAAATCTTTTTTTGTTTAATAGTGCATTTATCCAGTAAAGCTATAGGCTATAGAACATCACGTTATGATCAATAGGAGCGGAGCAGTAGTGAGATATGTTGCAAAATCGGGGAAAATATTCCAAATTACCACACGGACGAAGTCGCGGGTGACCCCTAGTTATAAATATGTTGCACGAATGAATCAATAACTTAAGTGGTTACCTCGCAATTTTCTACTGCGCAGTGTGTTGTGGATTCGATCCCACACGGGACAAAAAATTGTGAAATCCTTAAATGGTTTTCCCGAGTCTAGGTGTTTTCTTTTTTAAAGACAAAGACTTGCTTTGAGTCGCAGCTTACTTGCAAAAGGTGTCAATCATACACGTGCTGTCTAATATATGTATAATTAAGGTGACAGTGATTCGATGATGGATCAAATATTTGTGTATTGCTACTACTGACAAATAAGCGTATGTTGGAACATACGCTTATTTGTCAGTAGTAGCTAGGATGGATCCTAGCTACCATAGCCTATAGACGCTTGCAATTACTCGCACGCTGTTGACCCAATATCTTGTAACATAAAAGTTATTTAAAAAAAACATCCGGTGCAGTCTTTGGGGACTGCCAATATAAGTGAAATCTAAGTGAGTTATGAATTGTGTCATCGAGCTTTTAGATTATTATTTTTGAATATGGAAAGCGTTCGGGGACGATGATGCGAATTCTATGATTTTTGTTCACCCAAAAAGTTTCAACATGGAAAGCGTTTGGTGACGATAAAGCCAATAGCAAAAAGTGCTCAACGCGGCTTAAGAAGTTTTGACTTAAAAATGCTGATATGTACCTACTGAGACACCCCACTTAACTGATGTTATTTGGCTGCGATTTTCTATGCTTGTCCTTCATCAGCCGGCATGGCCAGCGCTACTACACTGAAATCCAATAATACTTTCTACGCCGCGCGATGTTGATGACCTCGCTGGGCAGTCAAAAAGTATACAATACATAATAAAATAAATTACATATGCATCATAAGTACTTCTCTAAACTACAAAATACGAGTACATAATTCGCACCCACGGTAGTAAAATGACTTAAGTTGAAACGTGTTTGTTTAGCAATTTACATCTTATTCTTTACAGATAAGGTTCAAAATTGCCCAATTACATTTTTCAAGTTACGCCAGTTTTCTACTTAGGATGCGATATGTTCCTAACATTAAGTTTTATACTAAGCCGAGAACTATGCGAGGCAAAGTGCTGACGACAAAACAGTTTCACGTGAAGTTACTTCGCTTTAAATTCAATGTAGATAAATGTTACAAAACACGTCCCCTGACGAACATTTCCTGAAAAAGTTACGCTGAACACGTTTTTCAGGCTTCATAATGGCGGTTGAATAAGTTTATAGAAACATTCGTAAGAATATACTTTTCTTCTTTTTAAGAGAAAATAGTATTGAAAATGTTTATGCAGTAAGTTTTCATGAAAAAAATATAATTAATCGATTTTGTTCCTATTAATATTGTAATATTATTTAGTAGCTGTTGCCTGCGGCTCCGCCCGCGAGGATGTCGGTTATCGCTGCAAAAAGTAGCCTATGTGTTATTCCAGACTATACTCTATCAAATATTTGTGTATTGCTAATACTGACAAATAAGCGTATGTTCCACCCTAGCTACCGTAGCCTATAGACGCTTGCAATTCCAGGAGTATTACTCGCACGTTGTTGACCCAATATCTTGTAACATAAAAGTTATTTTAAAAAAACATCTGGTGCAGTCTTTGGGGACTGCCAATATAAGTGAAATCTAAGTGAGTTATGAATTGTGTCGTCGAGCTTTTAGATTATTATTTTTGAATATGGAAAGCGTTCGGTGACGATGTCGCGAATTCCATAATTCTTGTTTACCCAAAAAGTTTCAACATGGAAAGCGTTTGGTGACGATAAAGCCAATAGCAAAAAGTGCTCAACGCGGCTTCAGAAGTTTTGACTTAAAAATGCTGAAATAATAATATATTGAGACACACCACTTAACTGTGTGTAATGTTATTTGGCTGCGATTTTCTATGCTTGTCCTTCATCAGCCGGCATGGCCAGCGCTACTACACTGAAATCCAATAATACTTTCTACGCCGCGCGATGTTGATGACCTCGCTGGGCAGTCAAAAAGTATACAATACACAACAAAATAAATTACATATACATCATAAGTACTTCTCTAAACTACAAAATACGAGTACATATTATGTTCCTAACATTAAGTTTTATACTAAGCCGAGAACTATGCGAGGCAAAGTGCTGACGACAAAACAGTTTCACGTGAAGTTACTTCGCTTTAAATTCAATGTAGATAAATGTTACAAAACACGTCCCCTGACGAACATTTCCTGAAAAAGTTACGCTGAACACGTTTTTCAGGCTTCATAATGGCGGTTGAATAAGTTTATAGAAACATTCGTAAGAATATACTTTTCTTCTTTTTAAGAGAAAATAGTATTGAAAATGTTTATGCAGTAAGTTTTCATGAAAAAAATATAATTAATCGATTTTGTTCCTATTAATATTGTAATATTATTTAGTAGCTGTTGCCTGCGGCTCCGCCCGCGAGGATGTCGGTTATCGCTGCAAAAAGTAGCCTATGTGTTATTCCAGACTATACTCTATCTGTGTGCCAAATTTCATCCAGATCCGTTCAGTACTTTTTACTTGAAAGAGTAACAAACATCCATCCATCCTCACAAACTTTCACATTTATAATATTAGTAAGGATTGTATTTATACTTACTACAGTTATTAAGTAATTGGTGGCTATCCTGGTTATAATGTTGTTTAGATCGTCCATATAGGCCTCTGCTATGACCTATCGACTATTAACCCGTGGGACCGACGTTTAACGTGCCCTGAGAACCGCAGAGACGTTGGGATAACCACTGACCATTTACGGATCAGCGAGTACATCAAGTTATGAGCGAATTTGTAATTAAAGCGTCATACTGGTGATGTTAAATTAAAAATTCAGGGTTTTTGAAAACACTTTTTGGGTGAACAATTTATGGAACTCGCGTCATCGTCAGCGAACGCTTTCCATATTCTAACTTTTGAATCATGCAACTCGCGTCATCGTCACCGAACGCTTTCCATTTTCTAACTTTTAAATCATGGAACTCGTGTCATCGTCACCGAACGCTTTCCATTTTCTAACTTTTAAATCATGGAACTCGTGTCATCGTCACCGAACGCTTTCCATTTTCTAACTTTTAAATCATGCAACTCGCGTCATCGTCACCGAACGCTTTCCATTTTCTAACTTTTAAATCATGGAACTCGTGTCATCGTCACCGAACGCTTTCCATTTTCTAACTTTTAAATCATGCAATTCACGTCATCGTCACCGAACGCTTTCCATAATCTAACTTTTAAATCATGCAACTCGCGTCATCGTCGCCGTACGTTTGCCATATTCAAACTATTTGGGTGAACAAAAATCATTTCGCGTCGTTAGAAACGCCGTCGTCACCTTCTATTTACTTAGTTTTCACTTCTATCTTCAGTCCCCAAAGACTGCCTGCGTGTTGTTTTATATGGAAGTCACGGGTAAGTTTCGTTTAGTCAAATAAATACAACTACTCAATACTTTATATTTGGTTGTATTAAATATTATTTTACTACTTACTTAACTATTTATTAACACGCAATGTATCGCTTTACAAAATATATTCATTACTTCAGTATCCTCAAACAAAGGAACAGCCACTTGTATTATTTAGTACATAATTGTAACAAACTAACTTACATTTTGCCGCACTGCACAAAACGTTAATAGTGTGTTTACACGCAAATATTGTAAATAATAAATTATAATACATTTATTATTTGATAAGGTTACATAAAATTGTAATGAATTAGTTTTAAAAAATGTTTTATTTTGCGATTAAATATTTCCATGAAATAATATGTTTATTTTTAAAGAATAAAGTTAACCACGGTTGGTTAAACCCAGTCGAAATTTCAAACAATCTATGTAAGTACCTAATGCACGATCGTGTTAATACCCTAAATATACGAGTAGTATAATATCATGCAACGTGATAGTATAACAGTTAGTATTAACTTTACCACGCTAACCTTATAAAATAAGCATTTAATTCTTATCTTGATAATTAATACTATTATAATATATTTTTAATATAATAAAAACCCATGTATAAACTGCTAGATACGGGTCTCAGGGTCTTGGGTTTAAGCCCTAATTCATATACGCTGGCCTAATGCAGTTTGGTGAATCAGACATGTCTTGAGAATTTCTTCTACGAGTGAGACATGTGTCACTGTTAACAGATGGTAAATCATTTGATTAGTAAGTACCTACATATAAATCCAAAAAAATGAAATTCGTATTGGTACTGCCACCCTGAATCGAACTCGCACCTTTTGCGTGCAAATCGATTAATTTCCAACTCGGCCACCACCGCTTATTCGTATCCCACGGATACTCTATCTTAAAGCCCTGGTATAAAAAAAAATGGGTCGACAACACCCAAATATTACTTCTGGTATAGCAAGAAGTCCATAGGCTATGGTAACTGCTTACCATCAGGCGGGCTGTTAGCTTATTTGCCACCCAGGTAGTATAAAAAAGAAACATAAAAAATACTTTATTTTTCTCTCGCCGATAGCCCTTGAAATGTCTCCATAATCATTCAGCAATGACATTTTTGTCTGGAATAAATGTATACAATAACCTTTATTATTATAACATTCATAATAAAAAGAGTCTTCACATCACAATGAATTGCCACAAAATGACAAACATACAATTTAGGTAGCAATCAGTTGCGGTCGCTGTGATAAACAGTGCGTGTTAACGATCGATGGAACAGGCAACTGGGACGCAATCCAAACGAATTCTATTAGGTTGCCTGGATAGCCAGGATTTTAGTCTAATTTTGTGTTGTGGTTACGTAGACTAAGCATGGTTTGTTGTACAAAGTAGTAGTGAATCTACCCATTATTTATTATTTTATACTTTTTTATCATCCGTTTTAGTTTCAAGGTGCGTTGTCATTCAAAATATGCCATCAGATTTAGCTTTTTGGTTAACGTGATATTTGTTATAATACATAATATAGGTATATATCATCAGGTCTATGCCCCATTCGTGAGTAGGTAGTCTTTGATACGGCAATTGCTCGATTCTTCTAAATTTTTCTGGACGTTGCGTCGGTTCCGGATAGGTACTTTTAACGTGGCTCTTTTTTTAAAATCTTCGTCTAGGACGGGTCCTCCGCCCTACTGACATCTTCAATATATAATATAATAATATATACGTATTTAGATTGTTTTTTAAAAGACAAATCCCTCACTAGAGAACAGGCCGTGTCGCCGAGGACTAACAAACATACATTTAACGGACACAAAGTACACCTAGACTCGGGACAATCATAAATCACACAATTTTTTGCCCTGTGTATTGAACCCACAACACGCTGCACAATTGTAAAATGGCGAGGTAACCACTTAAGCTACTGAGCCAATCTGTAGTCCAATCATTATAATAGAAGTAAAAAGTAATGTATTTGTAATGTACTCGTATTTATAATATTGTGTATAAAAATGACGCATACTTTAACTAAGTCGGAGGAGTGGTGAGGCGCGGTTTTAACAACATGGCGGTAGGTGATGTCACAACAATTTTTCATTCACAACGCCCAAGCCGCTGTCGAAGTTTTGTTACTACCCGCAATTTCGTAAATATTCCAGGATCGACCGATATACTGTCAAGATTTTGTATTAATATTAATATATTTGAAGGATTTGGCACAGGATGCTGCTTCAATTTAATTTTCGCGAAACGTGTAAGTACTTTTTCTTCTGTTTCATATTGTATAAGCTGTAATTTTCTTTATTGTTTTAGATGCAAGGGGATTCTTATACTCAAATTCAGGTTAAATGCGAAAATCTATTGTGGTTTAATGAGCAAGTCTTGCTTTTACAACTTTGTGTCTAGTCAGTTAAGTAGTAAGTAACTCTGACTGTTAAGGTAGATTTCGTGGATTCGATTGCCATTGAGGTCATTATTCTCTTGTGTCATGAATACGATTATAATTAAATGTGTTGTGGTGAAAATAATAAAATGCACATTTAAAAAATATCTGAGTATATTTGCTTGGCCTAGTCTGAGATTATAATTATGGCTTCGTGTAAGTTAATATTATAATTGTTTTGTCTAATTGGATTTGAACTATTCCTATAATTCCAGCTACGAGTACATCCAGTCAGCTGACATGGTCTGTTGATCTAGCCTTCGTAGGTCGTAGGTTCGATTCCCACACGGTATAAAACTTTTTGTGATTTATAAATGTTTGTTTGAGTCTGGGTGTAATTTGTGTTCGTAAATTGTATTTTTGTAAAGTCCCCGTGACACAGGGCTTGTTCCCTAGTGCAAGAGTTGTCTTAAAAAATAGCTTATACATATTTTGACCCTTTGAATACGAAAAACAAAACTCAGTTAAAAGTTAACCGAAGACTAATTAATCCGTATAAAAGGCGTCAAAACAACATAGCCACAAAGTAATCGCGTGCTAACGCAACGAAAACTAACATGCGAACACATACTGAACACGTAAACCGAGTTTTAACATTAATTGATATAGTTTATTGAAATAATTAAATTTACTATGACCCACAGAGATGATCTGATATCGTGATGTTTAAGGCGCGCACATTTTAAAAACGCTGATTGCCGCGTGGTAAATAACCGCCTGGTAGGTATACATTATGGTGTGATCCCTGGGAGTACCAAGGACAATTTGCCTTTGTGGATTTATATGTACTTGAGGTCACCCGGCGGTCGAAATTCGACCGAAATTGCGTTTTGCAATATTTTTCCGAATCATCTGAAACTATAAAATCTTTACGATTTCTACAGATATTATTACTATTATAGAAAATATTATACGATTTAGACAACGGATCAAAATCACGTAATATTTTGAAGGTTTTCATACCTTTTGTTACCCGACGTTTCGGTCGAATTGCACCGTTGCATTGCAAAAATATTAAACATTTGAGATCTTTAACTCCTCCGTGTGCTTAAAACCAAACCTGACAACTGATAAACATACTAATTATATATTTCTAAATACATACATACACAGAACAAACAATCGTGATCATCACACAATTATTTGTCCTGGCTGGGAATAGAACCCACGACCTCCAGCTTAGCAGTCAGAGTCAGTAACCACTAGACCAACAAGCCAGTCAATTGATCACGTATTAATAGAAAATTTATCATATGTTTAACTATCCACTAATGGTAAAGAGAAGCATCGTAATGAAACTGTTGTTAATGCCTATGTTTTACCGTACAATCTTAGAAACATACGAGTTCATAGACTCCATACATCTGGGTTTTAAAGAAAATTACTTATCTAATCAATCAAAAATACTTTTCAGTTTGAAACTTTGAAAGAGTTTTGCTTGACACACAATTTTCATCGCCTAGTGCGCTGCAAAAGTGTTTATTGGGTGATTTATCATGAAGTGTAGTGAAGTGGTAGACCTTAACGGCGCCTACCTATATAGTATAGTATTATGTATTGCCACGCAGAATTAATCAATACATAGTATAAAACAAAGTCGCTTCAGCTGTCTGTCCGTCCCTATGTATGCTTAGATCTTTAAAACTACGTAACGGATTTTGATGCAGTTTTTTTATATTGATAAAGTGGTTCAAGAGGAAGGTTTATATGTATAATTTATGAATGATATAATAGAGAAATCCAGTATAAACCGAAGCGAAGCAAGGGCGTGTCGCTAGTTAAACTATAATTATAATCGTTTTCACCTTTGTATTTGAATGGTCGGTAATTAAACGGAGCATGTTTATTTCAGTGGTAAAATGGTTAATTGGGTCGTTTAGTATTTGAGTCACAGATTTGAAAGCTAGATTTGAAATACACATGTGATCGAAGCCAGGGTTCCAATAATATATTTATTAGCCTTTGCCCGCAAGTCTATACCACGAGAACCGTACTTCGGGTTAAAAAAGTCTGTGCTATGAATAGAATCTGTATCGGTGACAATATTAATCTGTATCTGAATGACATACAAGGTGTTCCAGCGTAATTGAGTAACAAACATCCATCCATCCATCCAAACTTTCGCATTTATAAAATTAGTAAGATGGTGGTGGATAAAGTATGAATTTTTAAATGAAAATCTATATTATCTAATCTAATATATAAAATTCTCGTGTCATAGTGTTCAACTTTGAACTCCTCTGAAACGGCTCGACCGATTTTCGTGAAATTTTGTGTGCATATTGGGTAGGTCTTAAAATCTGACAACATCTATTTTTCATCCCCCTAAATGTTAAGGGTGGTCCACCCCAAATTTTTTTATTTAATTTTTTAGAAATTTTTTGTTTTTATTTTTTTGTGATTCAGCATAAAAAAATACATACAACCCTTAACTATCATCCCTCTACGATCAAACCCTATTTTTTGATAGCGATATTACTATTTTAGTTGCAAAACAACGTTTGCTGGGTCAGCTAGTTTATATATGTTTATATATAAAGAGGTGAAGTTTATTAGTTTGTGACGTTGTAGGGAGTACTGTCTAGGTCTACTTAACCGATTTAAAAAAATATTTTACCAAGAGAAAGCCACGTTATTTGTGAGTGTCATAGGCTTTATTTTATTGACAAAAACATTACTGGATCTCGGGTAATACCACCCGTGCGAAGCCTGGGTAGGCAGCTAGTTTAAAATAAACTTTGCACGGCTGGACTTTATTTGGCTTTCTTAGAAAGAAATACATAAATTATAATTGACTGCCTTGGTGGTCTAGTGGGTACAGTATGTGCCTGCTGTGCACGAGGTTGTGGGTTCGATTTTCACACAGGGACAAAACTTTGTGTAACCCACAAAGAGTTGTTCTGAGTCTGGGTGTAATTTGTGTCCGTTAATTGTATGTAAAGTCCCCCGCAACACAGAGCTTGTTCTCTAGTGCGGGAAGAAAAAAAAAAAAAACTATTATATTCATCTGTAAACAAATACACCACTACCACGTAGTGTTATTTTGATACGGTTTTTTACAATTTGTAGGTACTATAACTTTAAATCTCGCTGTGACCTCACTTGATTTCTCTCTCGCGTGCTTTTATTTAAATCGGATTTGTGGTTCCTGTATATCCTAAGCTTTATACTTAATCCTTGTTAGACCGTTGTGCTGTTAAGTCGGAAGTTAGAAAATAAGGTCAGAGAATTAACTGTTTTTCCTGTTCTTTAATGACAAATGTCGCACTAAGGATCAAGCATTTTGTCACGGAGAACTTTACTGACATACAACTCCCGGACACAAAGAACTTATACCCAGACTAGGAATAAACATTTATAGATCACACCATTTTTTGTTCCGTTTGGGATCCGAACCCATTACATGCCTAACAGTAAGTAGTTACTGTAGCCTATGGACGCTATTTACTTGCGCGTTGTCGACTCTACATTTATAACATCAGGTATAAAAAATTAATAGCATAGTCCCACTGCTGGGCAGGGGTCTCGTCTCCTCTATCATGAGAGAGAGAGAGAGGGTTTAGGCATAATTCACACACGCTTGCCTTATGCTGGTTGGTGTGTATCAAACACGTCGATATTTCACTAAAAACCCTTCAAAAAACCGCATTCCTGACCTGTATAGCAATGTATCTAGGAAAATCCGGTCATGTGCAAACGCTGCCAAAAGGGTTCTACACAATGCCACGCAAATATCGACCTTTTGGCAAACGTACGATATAGTTTCACTGTAAAATTTGCATACGCAGTATTGGCAGTATTTCTACGACCACTTCTTGTTTTTGTTTTTGAGTGATTCAAAAGGTCAAATCTTAAGGGAACTGATACGTTGTAAAGATCAAAAATGTTTTCTTTATTTAAAGACTATTCCATAATAATATTTTTACAGGAAACCTTCAGAGACTATGTTAAGCAGTAGACTGATTTTGGCTGACATTGTGATGATAATGACTTTTAAGGACCTTCAAAGCCGCATAATTACAATTATGCGGCTTTCTACATTTTGGTAAATTGTTGATATAAATCATACATTCGATACATACATTCGATTTTATTTATTTAAATCTTTCTAGAATTTAATAAACAATAACGAATGTATGTTATGTTTGCCTTTTATGAAACTTTAGTACGACGTTCTGCAAATGTACCTGTTTAAACATAATATACATAAAACTAATAAGCACACAAAGCTAAACAGCGGGCGAGCGCTAGTATATCTTTATCATCATCAACATATCCTATCCTACTGTTGGACATATGTCTCTCCAAGTTTTTCGGCTGAAAATGAGGTAGTTGTCCTATAAAAACCAGTCAATAGAAAATTCAATAAAATTGCAGATAATAATATTGCAGAAGCGACCTGCATAAATTGAGCCAATAAAACAAGAGAATCCGTTTTATTCACTCATAAAATGTTTGAGTAAAATCACTTACAGTGCCAAGATGAGTCTTTTTTCACTTAAACTTATTGTAGAGGAATCGTGGTATATTTTAACATCTATACTAGGAACAAAGTAATAAAGAACTAATCTAAAAGTCAAGAGAACAAGAATTGCTAGAATTTTTTCCGTTGATATAAACTTCCTAAAACTCTTTTCATACGTCATACTACAGTACTTTAGACGGTGGTACCTACTATGGTGACAAACAAGTGTTGGCCCACCTAACATAATATGTATATTACAATGATTGACTTAAAAATATTATACGATTTAGACCATGATATCATGTATGTATTTAAAAAGTGTATATTTGCTTTTAGCCCGTTTATTTTTGATTTTAGTGCCAACAACTACCAACAATATTATATCCATCCAATCCACGTACGATAAGGTTGTGGAATGAGCTCCCTGCCGAGGTTTTCCCAAGAGACTATAGCATGGGGTTCTTCAAGAAAGGAGTTATAAAGTTTTTAAAGGGTCGGCAACGCGTGAGTGAAACCTCTGGTGTTGCAAACGTCCATAGGCTATGATAACTGCTTACCATCAGGTGGGCCGTATGCTTGTTTGCCACCTTAGAAGTATAAAAAAAAATCGCGTTCTGCAATAAGGCCGCCCATTGTACTGTTCTCGGTAGCATACGTTTAATTTTATGTGTTAAATAAATAAAATAGTAAACACAACATACATATACATCCGCCTAATATGTATATATTTTATATCAGTTCAGTCCCACGACAACCCAGGGCCAGTGTTCTAGTAAAGAGATTCTCATTTCATTATGATATGTGTGAAATCTTTCTTTAAAAGTTTCTTATAAATATCTTTTCAAGCCAACCAGCAGTTTTTTTTTGGAAATTAACCAATGAAAAATTACGGCAATAACTAAGATTTGTTATTATTAACTAAAACTTTTCCCTGAAATAAGGAAAAATATTCAACATGCTGCAACAACATAACGGCTTTGCTCCAACTATGGTGACTTGTCACAAAGAGCTTTGGTTCCTCCCAAATCGTATTTTGAGTAAACAAAATGTTAGACTTTGGGAGGTCTTCGTCAACTGGTTTGTGTAACTATATAGTCGTTTGAAACAAAATACAGAGTATTGTCGTCGCGGCTTTGTATAACAAAGAAGGTTCTGGTTTCTTGGAACAAATTGAATGACTTTGTTGTAATAATTGACTTTAAGATACCGATACAAAGTCAAAATATTAAGAACACTAACTACTGAAATAGTTGCCAGGCTCGACTGGATGCGGAAGGCGGAGGGCCGGGATTATGACGTGGACTTAGAGCGGCCTATATCCAACCTATTTGGTATAGTAGTCGTTGACTGCCACTGCTGTACAAGGTCAATATCCTGGTCGGGTCAAAAATAGATATTAGGATTTTGTATCAAGAAATGCACAATATATGCCTAAAGTTGACTGCCTCGGTGGTCCAGTGGCCGCAGTATGCGCCTGCTGTGCACGAGGTTGTGGGTTCGATTCCCACACAGGACAAAACTTTGTGTGACCCACAAAGAATTGTTCTGAGTCTGGGTGTAATTTGTGTCCGTTAATTGTATGTTTGTAAAGTTCCCCGCGACACAGAGCTTGTTCTCTAGTGCGGGAGTTGTCTTTAAAAAAAAAAAAAAACATACAGAAACAAACAGTTTAGAAATTGGCAGTGTTTACATCCTCGTGCCTTGGAAAGCGCGTAAAGCCGTCGATCCTACGTCTGATCTCTATAGCATACCGTCTCATCTGCCTATGAGGGTAGGGAAATAATGTATTTGCGCACACGCTTGTGTACTATATTATCTCCCGCGCAGATAGCTTGTCTCCGTCGAGATAAGTAACTGTGGCCGAAATAAAATTAGAGAACTATTTTTATATAAACAAGTTATAGGTACGATGACTGGTCGAGCACCAACTTATATTTCTTTCTACATTGCATTTCTCCACTGCATTTCTCCACTTAAGTCACTAGACTAATTAATAATTTTATACAACGGTATATAAATAATTTATAGCGAGTCACAATTTTTTTACCAAAATACAATGTGAGTAAAGCACAGAAGAAAAATTATGTCATTGTGTTAAATAAATAATGTTTTCTTCACGAAACCGAGATTCAGTTTACTAAAACGCAAAAGCTGTTAATGCGGTAACTGTAAAATGTTTAACAGTTTCATGTAAAGTAACACTCAACACGGACAAACATTGTGGTCTTAACTATACTTATAGTGTAACAGCACCATTAGGAAACGACCTTCCGTCCATTTTGATTACAATCGTAATAAATCAAAACAAATTCTTGTTTCGCACGCAATCGTCATTGGAAGTTTAAAATGATTATTTTTTTGGGTACATTTTAGGGTCTAAAACGGACAAAAATGTAGTAAAAGATATAGTTGTGAAGTTAAGCAATTTTGTTAAGTTTGAAATTTGGATGATGACAAATTTTCACATAATAAGAGAGGTAGGGCACCATATTTGCGAGCAAGCCTGACTGGAGAAGCACCTCCACCTTCCAAAAGACCACACCAAATAACGACGCACAGCGGTGTAGTTATGTTATGTTGGCTGTACGAGTATCTGAGGCATCATTCACGTGTTCCGATACAAAAATGACACCAGGGTTTAGAATATCCCTGAATAAGCACCGGAGACCAATACTCATGCACAAGAGCACAACTACATCACTTAGTGCAGTACATGGCTGTAGTCTTCAGTAAGGAGAATGTTTCCCCAGTCAGGCATGCTCATGCGCATTAAATCTTCCCATATTTTTGCAGTGCTCGTGCAAAAAAATATTATTTCTGATATGTCCTTAATAATAGCAACCCGTATATGTCCCACTGCTGGGCATGGCTATCCTTTCATGTATCAAGAGAGAGAGAGAGAGGAAATCCTTTATTCGGACAACAAATATATACAATTCTGTTTCTTATACTACTGCACTGTTTATATATGTATTTAACGCAATTAAAATTATTCGTGTATTTGGTGCTTCTTTACTTTAAGTCCGTTTGCCAGTTGGCAAAGGCCTCCTCCAACCTACTCCATTCTGATCTCTCTCCGCTACTCTACTCCATGTTGTGCCTGCAACCTGCCTAATATCATCGTCTCATCTTTTTTGTTGTCTGCCTCTTTTTCTTTTACCTTCCCTTGGGTACCAATGTGTAATTATTTTACTCCATTTCTATCTTACTAACATTATAAATGCGAAAGTTTAAATGCATGTATAGATGTTTATTACTCATTCGCGACAAAAAGGCTGAACCGATTCGGATAAAATTTGGCAGAGACATTACAATCTGAAATAGAACGTAGGCCACTTTTTCATCCCTCAATCACTCACCACTGTTTCCATGTGATTGTACGCGCGGGTGAAGCTACGGGTGGAAACTAGCTCATATTAAAACTAAGTGCTCCAACTTGACATACATATGTATGTCGTAAAATGTTTGATGGTATCAATACATACCTATAATAAAAAGCAAAGGGTCATGAAATAGACATAATATTCCGGCCGGGGCTGTACGCGTTTTAACTTTTAGTAGGTGATAAAATTATCCACAGAGTGTGAGTAGAATGTTTATATGTGTAAGACTGTATTAATGTAGTCTGTGTTATCGTCTTTTAAAAACATCCTTTAGAGACATGACAATGAGGAGAGCGCAGAGCATCAGCGCGGTGTGTCATAAAATCGATTTCCAAAAAATGGTTAAAGGTATATACAATTTTTAAAAAGCGTAGGATACTATTTATGTTATCAAGCCTGGCTTCGGAAGAACCTCCACCTTAAAAAGTTAACGGCTAAGTGACTACATGCAGTCATCACAACCCATAAACGTCCCACTGCTGGGCACGGGTCTCCTCCATAAACTTGAAGGGATATTAGCCTACTATACCACGCTAAAGAAGCACTGGTGACCGAGTGGGAAAGTAACGGACTTGCACGCAAAAGGTGCGAGTTCGATCCCGGGCAGTATCAATGTGAATTTCACTTTGTGGAGTTTATATGTACTAATCAAATGATTCGCCATCTGCTAACGGTGAAGGAAAACATCGTGAGGAAACCCACATGTCTTAGAAGAAATTCTAATGACATGTCTGATTCACCAACCCGCATTAGGCCAGCGTGTGTGAATTAAGGCCTAAAAACCCTCTCTCTCTCTTGATAGAGGAGAGGAGACCCGTGCCCAGCAGTGGGACATATATGGGTTGCTGTTATATATACCACGCTGGCCAGACGGGTTGGCATAGGATTTTATTTCGAGTTTTCCTTCTCTTGCAGTGGATATTGTCTGCCGGACTTACTCCCTTAGTCGACTCTTACGACACCCACGGGATGGAATGGGGTGGTGACATTTGCATTCTCAATCCGTCACCACACGGACTACATGCAGTGGTATAGTTGTATTTCTATGCGTGAGTAGTTTTTAAAGTTTAAATTTTCTATCTCAGGAATATCTTAACACTCAGGGACTTACTAATCCTTGTGCACAAGACGCAAGTTTCACCCCAGGTATTGCAAGCGCCCACAGGCTACAGCTTAGCATCTGGCTTAAATCGTTGAAGACCTCAATATGTACTGCTTCCACCATCCATCAAAAAAATACTTAACCCATCACATTAAAAATATTTTATTTCTTTAGTAGCCTTTTGTAAGTTTGTAACACACAAGTTAAAACCTTAATAGCATGAGTAAAACAAAAGATTTTCTCAACAACTATTAAAAGACCCCTTACGCGCACCGGCTTCCTCTTTATAACACGGTAATTGATTGTTACTATACTCTGTTCCATAGCAAGATTTGTAAACAAGCTCTTAGATTTGCCATCAATTTCGTCATAGTAAAGCGAGCAATCGCAATCGCAGAACCGATGGCCGTTGGGCACAAAGGTTCTAGAGTGACGACTACGAACTGGAAGACGCAGCGTGAGCAGGCCTCTAACAAGGTAGATCGACGACCTGGTAAAGGTCGTAGGTAACCGATGGACAAGGTCAGCTCAGGACCGAATGATGTGGAAAACCTTGGGGGAGGCCTATGTCCAGCAGTGGATGTCTTATGGCTGATATGGAAAGCGAGCACTTAGCGGTACTTGTGTTTGTAATGATTTAGTCACCGTGAAAACTTTAAGACTGTCTTGGCATCATTGAAAAGCCAATACTACTTCTACTTAAGCACTAATATGGTTCTTTCGGAAAATGAGGCTTAAATTAGTAAATTTAAAGTTCATTTTCCGAAAGTACCTACCATTTTGGTGCTTAAGTATGTAAGTATGTGATTAAACAAAAGATTTTCTCAACAACTAGCAAAAGACTTCATACGCGCACCGGCTTCCTCATTATAACATGGTTATTGATTGTTAGTATACTCTGTTCCACAGCAGGATTTGTAAACAAGTTTTGGGATAAAAAAATGCTATGCATGTTGCGTAATAAAATTTGCCATAGGAATAGAAAACGATTAATTAGTGGTACTTGCTGTCCTTTTCTTTGCTTTTCTTTTTACGTGACTTTTTTAAGTAAATTGTATTATTGAAGCATTATATAAATTGTTAATATAGGCATTAAGAACGGAGAGTATCAATAATATAGCTTCCCAAATATAGTCTGCAATTTAATAATACTTATCTACTCTTATATTTATAATATCTAACTCTAATTTTTGTTAATATGTTTATTTTTATCTGTAAAAAACAAATAGTTATAAGATGTGTAAGGGTGACATGGTCACTATGTGATCAAACTTTACTGAAAAAAAGAAGTTGATCACAAGGCATATATGTATATTTAATGGTAGGTAAAACACATAAAAATGTATTATTTGTATGTGTTTTACATACCTAAAGAATTAGAAATGTTTTTTTCTCTTCTTTCTCTTTTCTTAAAATTCTTCTCTTTTTTACGACAATCAACTATAACATAGGGTTCTATAAGATAGAGTTTTTTAGGTTTTTATAAGATCTGCAACGCGCAATTGATACTTCTTGTCTTGCAAGCATTGAGTAGTGTAAAAAAATACTACAAAAATTGAAATCAAGAAAAAAATCGAATCTTATTTCGTTTTATCCACCTAACACCCAACTCATCCGTTTATAATTACACAAGTACATAATATTCAACACCAGCTAACACTCGCTTAACTAAGTTAACTTACATAGCTTCAAGCTATATACTGTTGGTATTCCATTAATTTTGACACAATCGTGACATGAACCTGGTATCTGCACACAACACGTTTAGGCAGTATTATTGATTATTAAGTTTGTTTCCAATTGTTGGAAGTTTTTAGTGCCTGTGTATGTGCTTAATTTTTAATAAGAATTTGAAATATAACCTTCTTGAGAAAAAGGAAATAAGTTTTTTATTAAATTTTTCTTTTATATTCCTTAAGTTTCAATCACACATTCTTAAAAAGTATTGTTTTTTTTAAATACGACTTTTATGTTAGGGTAAATAGATAGATCACAAATATTTTTAAAACGTGTTTTCTGATATTGTTAGCCTTAAACTACAGTAACTACCTGCCATCAGTTGAGCCACAAGCTTATACGGTTTGTACTATTTCAAAAATAATTAATATAAAATAACCAAACGTTCAAAAAGTTATAATTTAACATACTAAAAGCATTTCAAAACGCAACCAAGTTTTAAATGGATGTACTAAAGAAGGTATTAGAGCAAAAAATATTTTAATTGATGCTCCAGTCAGTTACGGCGTAGCACCGTAGCGCCGTAGCACTTAGCTACGCTGAGATAGCTACGAAATTTGTATGTTACATTATTTAGGTGTTTTATTTTAATTGATATCTCTAGTCATCTATGTATTATAAATATGATTTTATATTATGTACGATTAGTCAAGTTGGCGCTTGACTATACATGACCGTGATTTTGACCTTAAGAGACTAAATCGCTAAAATTAAAATATTGTATAATTTTACTGGGTCACTTTATATATCCGTAGACTATGATAAATCTTGTGTAGGTATACTATACTGTGTTTAATAAATGAATAAACATCCTTCAAGTGGTCGAGTGCCAACTTGGCAGCTCGTACCTTGCTCATTTTCCTTAAATATATTTATGATCGTTAAAATGTAGCTTAAAGCACTAAGGCATTTGGTTAAGGCATCCTCATCCACCTACTTTCCACAACCCCCACCAGGTCATTGGTCTATATTGTTAGAGGCCTGCCCACACTGCTTCCAATCAGAGGTTACATATTAGTTTTCATATAAATTCTTCTAAATCTGTATAATATCACACTACACTACAGACTACACTTGCACTAATGGTTAAAGTTATATTCCTATTGTCCGTTATATTTTATTATATATTCCGTTATATTATATATTCTGTTATATTATATATTATGTTTGTTAAGGCCCCCAGCGATACAGGGTTTGTTATCTATTTCAAAAGTCGTCTTAAAAAAATCTTTTACTATTCTCACATTTGCAGCCAAACTCTTTTAAATTATAATGCATTTTGAAAAAAAAGGTAACATAATAGCTTAAAGATTATCACTCACACTAAAAATACAACTAAAAATTAAAATTTTACTGCCACCAATGTAACACTCACGGTAACAATTTCATTTTCTCACAATTATGAAAAAACAATGCGCTAAAACCTTCGCCGGCGCTTGGCGACGATCCAAACAGCTTTATTAAGCTGTGTGCTCCTGATAAATTATTTCAAAATGCTTTGTGCTATCATTCGAAGGTCTAATTTTGGGTTTTGTGAGAGATTAGACATGGATTTAAATGTAATAAAGTATTGAGCCCCTCAAAACAGTTGATTGTTTCGTTATAAAATACTAATACTCTATTTTATGAAGTGTTTAGTGGCTATCTGAAGACAGAGTTGTAGGTTTAAAAGAAGTAGGGTACCACACAATTAAGCAAGCATAACTGGTCGAGGATTATCATCTTACAAAAGGCCAAAGCTAAATAACTTTATGCAGTTGAGTAGTTATTTAAGGAGAGTGTATTTTCAAATAATATCTTGCTTAACCCAGTATTACAAATAATAGTAAACTCTGCTATGAATCTCTGAAAAAAACCTCTCTCCTTACCTCACTTTATTCACCACTAGTGGCACGTCCCATCTTTTTACGGGTGGAAATTTATTAAGTTTTCGTAAGTATCGCGTTTTTTTTTAAAATAAAATATAGCCTATATTACCCGGTCGTAATATAGCTTTCTAATGGTGAAAGAATTTTTAACATCGGTCAAGTAGTTTTTGAGTTAAAGCGTAACAAATAAACAAAAAATTAAATCATTACTCTTCATAATATTAGTTTAATATTATGTGCTTTATCTCTGGCATTGCCATTCATTGATTCTGACTCTTATGCCATAACTGGCAATAATAAAATCAGGACGGAGTTTTCTTTTTTTAAACCAGTTCTCCTAATTTTATCTCTGCGATTTTTCTTCTCTTACCTTTACATAATTAATTTTGCCAATTAAACGCGTAAATAGTTCCACGTCCATTATACAAGCAATTAGAAAGTTTAGTTCGTTCCAGTCATCAATTACAAAGATTGGCCGTAAGTGATCAAACAACAGTTTCTTGAGTTAGTTACGACTTCACCATTATTTATGTGCTTGTAATAAAATTAACAGTATTGATTGAATTATCTTATGTTAACTCATGTGGGTCCTTGTAGGTCAGAGCACTTTGACCTTATGAGATTTTTAGTGCTATAACTCGTAGTTTTATTTATTCTAGACTTCTCTAATACTAACCTTTTTCAATAATATTTGAAAAAAGAATCAATGTACTTATATACTATCTGACAAGAAATGTATGTTAACACCTCTGGAAATGCCTCGGAAAGTACTACATCTAATCTCTCTTCGGTCATGTCCGATTGCTGTCCCATTGGACTACGACAGCGACCGTACATAGTTTGCACACACTTGTGCACTATAATATCTATGTATATCTGCAGATAGCTTATATAAAACTAGCGAAATCATTGTCATTACTAAGATGTGCATCTATTCTCCCCGTCTATTAGTGAAAGAATTTTCATAATTTGACAAGTACTTTCAAAAATAACATAGAAATTCTTTACAATATGAGTATAGATACATGAGGTTATTAGTAAATACAGTTCCCGTCATTAAAAGCTAAAATAATAACATAATAGACAACCCGCACGAGTTTATAAGGCCTGTGTAGCGGTGGACTTTACAAACATACAATTCACGGACACAAATTACAAACAAACTCTGAACAAACTTTTATGAATCGCTCAAAGTTTTGTTCCGTGTGGAAATCAAACCCACTATCTCCGACTTAGCAGTCAGTGTCATTAATCACTAGACCAACAGGCCAGTCAAATATAAAATAATAGCAATAAGTACAATAATATAAATAGTCGAAATAAGCTTCGTATATACTTACATATATACAAGATAGTACAATAATAATCTAAAACCTTGAGAACTGAGTTTTCTTCTCGTTAAATCCGCTAGAACTTAAAAGTTTGGCCCTCTATATATATTTATGTAAAATCTTTCACAATATTCGGTGCATCGCAGAGTGGGTGGCTGGTACGGTCGGCAAGTAAATGAATTATTTATGAACATTACTAAAGCGATTGATGGACGATGCAATTTAGTTTCGATGTTAATTTCTAGTTAATATTTAAATGTATTGCAAGGTAGAAATTTAATTTTGCTTTGAAAACAAAATTATATTTACATAATCTATTATTTACTTATCAGATTTAGATTGAATGTGTGTATTTATTTATTGAATAGAACAGTAACATGTCCACTAACTTTAACGTTTCTAGAAACTGTTGTTATAGAAAATCAGACAGAAATCTTTATAAAATATCATTATCGTATCATTATGACATTTTTCCCGAAGCAATAAGTAGACGTGTATGTCTTCCACGTTTGACAGTCATGTTAGGTATCATAGAAGGTGAGCGTATTGCCATATGAATTGACTGCACGGTTGGTTCAGTTAGATTAAGTGGTTACCTTGCCATTGACCACTTCGCGGCGTTTTGTAGCTTTATCCCCAATTAAGTGTATTTTTGAAAATTCTTC
Organism: Trisateles emortualis; assembly: GCA_947095525.1. Lineage (NCBI taxonomy): Eukaryota > Metazoa > Arthropoda > Insecta > Lepidoptera > Erebidae > Trisateles > Trisateles emortualis. Next base: position 16,124,784 of record OX352741.1, on the reverse strand, counting down.
CGTGAAACAGGGCTTGTTTCCTAGAGCAGGAGTTGTCTTTTAAACAAAAATAAAAAACATATCTACTGTATACAACTGCAAAAATTATGCTGCTACTCAGAATTTTCTAACAGAAAACCTAAAACCACTTTCACGGCTCGACCCGAGAATCGAAGCTCACATGTTTTGTTATTGCAATTTTTAAATAAAATGTTTTTTCTGCAAGCCGTACTTGCGCATCCGACGCGCAAGACATTTGATAACGGAAACAGGACAAATTCATCGCTTTTTGGCAAACAAGTTTCCACTGAAGACATCGTATTGTACGAGAATGGAACGAAAGTAGACATTGGTTTCTCTTGTGGTTTTTGATTTAAGTAGAATATATTGATAAAATCTTTTTGTCTTTTATTCACAAAGTAAGGAAAACTTCATACGATGTTCGTTGAATTTAAGATATATTATTGTCATTACTAGTTGACCCAGCAAACGTTGTTTTGCTACTAAATCAGTAATAGGGGTTGATCGTAGAGGGGTGAAAATTAAGGGATGCATGTATTTTTTAATGCTGAATCACAAAAAAATTACAACAAAAAATTTTGTCTAAAAAATTAAATAAAGAAATTAGGGGTGGACCACCCTTAACATTTAGGGGGGTGAAAAATAGATGTTGGCTGATTCTCAGACCTATTCAATATGCTCACAAAATTTCATGAGAATCGGTCAAGCCGTTTCGGAGGAATACGGGAACGAACATTGTGACACGAGAATTTTATATATAAGAAGATAAACGTCCGGAAAATATACAAATATATTACGATGAATTGATAAAGGTTGCGGGTAGCCACCAGTCAGCTCAGAAAACAGTGGAAATACCTAAAGGATATAATGTTATATTTTACTGACTTAAAAATTACAAGACAATCACGAATCTATCCCCGAAGCTAAACGCACATCACACAATAGCATAAAGTTCTTGAAGAAAAGAGTTATAAGGTTTTTAAAGGGTTGGCAACGCGCAAGCGATACCTCTGGTGTTTCCTCCGTGGTAGTATAAAAAAACACCTACGTTTTGTCAGTTATGTAAGATACCATGTAAGGTGGGAATTGGGGAGATTATATTACCATATCAAGCACAACATCAGACTCCTTACTTTATACTGTGTCGATTTGATTCTTAAGTAAATTAGAACCTTTTCACAATATATCAATCACAAATGTCATACCATGAATTCAGCTTGTCTACTAATTTATCTCACTGTCATTGTAATGATTAATTGCGACAGGGTACTACAATCGCTTAGAAATCAAATGGTTGACTGTAGAGTAACGAGCAATAATATTACCTTACTAAGGCACAACTTCAATCAAACCTGCTGCAGCAAAGAGTTTAATATTCAACGTATATTTTTTTTTTAATTACGGCCCGCCTAATTGTAAACATTTACTGTAGCTAATAGATGATAGCTATAGATAAAGGACATTCGCTTATTGCTGACCCAAAAACTTATAACATGTTCTATAACTTTTGTATTATAAGTTAACCCTAAGATAGGAAAACGTTGCTTTAAAATTTACATCTTTAAATATACACTGGAGATCTGTACTTACACAACAGAAACAAATGCCTACATCACCGTGTCTAGTTTCTGGTAGTTGTGATTGAAGATAAGCCTATACAAAGATATTACTGCACTTGACTGTACATAGGAAAACCGCAAATTTATGACTAACTGCACGGCGGTTTCCCACAAACTGTCAACCTAGACGGTTAGCTGCAATGCAGGTGACCACATTGTGTATAACTGTCCTCAAACTTATTAATTAACAGTCTTCACACAGTATATTAGCAATATATATTTGTCCCACTGCACGGATATTCTTTTAGAAGAGTTAAAAGGTTTTTTGTTGACTTACCACAAAATGTATACCAAATCAAAAAGAGTGGCCAGAGTTTCCTGCCAATTCGAGGAATTAGCGAATAATTGGTTGTAGAAGAAAAATATGCTGACATTTATTCTTATGATGTTCACAAATGTAATGCATTTGATCGAAATGAATATAACTATTTTTATTTGATTTGGACTGACCATCCTGACGTAGACAACAACGAGAAATTACATCAATTTGCATGTGTTCCAAATGCAAATTAATTTATCCTCCGCAAACCTATGACCTTGTGAAGGTTGCGGGAATGGATAGTCAAGGTCAGCCAAAGACCAAATACTGACAAATTCCGAACCCAAAAATATAGTTTATGACAATCTTTAAATGCATCAAAAAGAAATTCAGATTAAGCTGTTTTACTTCTAACAGTATTCTTATGAGCGATTGTCTCTTATTGTAATAGAAGTTGAAAGCTTGTCGAGATCACAGTGCACTTTTAGTGGAATATCAAAAGAAAAAAAAAATATGCCAGGATTGACTAGCCACACCAAGTAGCACTTTTTTTTCTTTAAAAAAAAAGGCAACTCCCGCACTATAGAACATGCTCTGTGTCACGGGAGACTTTACAAACATACAATTAACGGACACAAATTACACCCAGATTCAGAACAACTCTTTGTGGGTCACACAAAGTTTTATCCTGTGTGGGAATCGTACTCGCAACCTCATGCACAGCAAGCGCATACTGCGACCACTGGACCACCAAGGCAGTCGAGTAAAAGTAGTACTCATTCACGATTTAAGGCAAATTAGTACTGTTAGCCGAGTGGAAAAGTAACCAACATAAGGTGCGAGTTTAATCCCAGGTAATAGTAGGTACCACTGTTAATTACATTTTATGAAATTTATAGATAGATAGATAGATAACTCTTTATTGTACACCAAAAACACATATTGCTTACATAGTTTTGCTTAAATGGTAATGCACAATGGGCGGCCTTATCGCTAAAAGCAATTTCTTACAGGCAACCTTAGGATGGACAAAAAGAATAGATACCTAAAGATATTTATAAAGTGAGCAGTTTGGTGTTGCTAGTAGATGGAAATATATATACTTACATAGGTAATTAATACCTACCTATAACTAATATACTAATAGTCATAAGTACTTACATAAATAAATTGTATACAACTATATAAATACATTTATCGATACATATAATATAAATATATATATAATGCAAAATATACAAACACAGTAAGTTAAAAATATGCAGTACTCAAGAAGGTAAAGAACAAAAAAACTACTGAGAAAGGTAATGTTTGTAAATCATACCTTTAAAAGAAGCTAAACTCTTTGCCTGCCTAATGGAAACAGGCAATGCATTCCACAACCGGGCGGCCTGCACAGTAAAGGATATGTCATAGAATTTTGTGGAATGCATTGGTACTTCCAGTCTCAAAGTTTCCGCCGACCTCAGGGATCTCACATGTGTGTCATTTAAGAAGCAAAAACGTTTCTTTAAATAAGTGGGAGTGGCAGACCAATCTAATGATTTATCATCTCTCTATTTATTAAAATATTATTATTATTATGTCTTTCTTTATCACGTGTATCATTCAAGGAGACTACCCGAGCCTTTGGAAGGCTTACGCGGGGACATAGATCCAACACGCAGAGGCCCTTAGATAATTTTAATTTAAAATGGGATGAGAGGCTTACCATAGTCATGCCACAGCTGCACTATTGCAGTACAGCCATGATCTGCCTATGGCAAGTGTAAAACTATTGGAACATGTGAAATCAAATAATTTTGGGCTATGGGATTGGGATTTTGGTGGACTGGACAAAGATTATGGGATACAACGTCGCCTGCCATCATTTCAAAGTTGGGATATACTGTTAAACGAAAAATAGGCAGACGGTGACTCGCCTATTATTATTATTAACCTTATGATTTACCATCTGCAGGCGGTGAAGACATCACATAGTGAGAAAATCCACATTTCTTAGAAAAATTCTAAAGGCATGTCTGATCCACTAACCCGCTTTACGTTAACTTAAGTCGATTAAGACTTAAACCCTCTCAGGTTTCAGGAAACCTGATTTCCGCCATTTTCGTCGTCTATCTTGATAGACGAGAGGAAAATAGCGGAAATGGGCTCGGAGCCCAGCAGTGGGACATAGGTTGCTATAATTATTATTCTATCTAGTCCTGGTACCACTACTTGCATTGACATTAATTAGATAAGATAAGACATTTTTTTTTTTATATTTTCGGGACAACTCACACATCGTTATCTGATCCCAAACTAGACAGAGCCTGTACTATGGTAACCAGACAACTGATAAACATACTTATATATTTCTAAATACATACATATTATAGATAAATTACACCCAGATACAGAACACACATTCGTGCTCATCACACAAAGATTTGTCCTGGGTGAAAATCGAACCCACGACCTCCGGCGTAGCAGTCAGAGTCACTAACCACTAGACCAACAGGCCAGTCTGATCATTATGGAAACTATGCATACCTAACTCATTTAAACTTCACGAGCGATAGCACGGGTATAAGTTCCTTTATCATTTTCAGCTTCCCAATTTCTAAAGCCACATCTTGACGGGCCATATATCTGTATTGTAGTTATTTACTGCGGCAACGGGGGGCGAATGCTGAAAGTCGTTTGTCACAAGTCTGTCGCCGCTTCCTCTGAGCTCAGACTGATGCAATGTCATAAGAAAATATACAATTTTGTGGAATAATGTTTGATACAATTTTGTAATTGCGTAACCATACTCGTTATTATCATGGCCATGCCATTATAAAATCATATCACACCTTTTCCAAGAAACTAGACGATATTATGTTATACAAGTTTTTGCCGGCGCCTTTTTTTATACTACTTGGATGGAAAACAAGCACGGCCCGCCTGATGTTAAGCAGTCACTGTAGCCTATGGACGTTTACAATATCAGAGGTATCATTTGCGTGTTACCAACCCATTTTTTTACACCAAGGCTTTATCCCTGAGATAGGAATACGTTTATTTCAAAACGCATCTCTCATTTGAGCGCTGGAGACCTGCACTCACACACAGGAACACAACTACACCGCTGTGTGTAGTTATTTGGCTGTGGTCTTCTGTAAGGTGGAGTTCCTTCCCCAGTCGGGCTTGCTCACTAGTATGGTACCCTACCTCTCTTAATCGCCTTTGTCCTTTGCCTGCCTATGTCTTATTTCAGTATATGAATTATAACATATTCAACTTTTATCAAAGGCCGTAAGACCATTCTGCGTGAAAAGTAGGAGTATTTTATTAGTTGAGTTGGTTTTTTCGAGACCAATATACCATGCAGTGTGAATAGAGATACAAAACGAATATACCACATTAGTTGTACATCAATCATTGTCATTTTAAATTAAAAATTCATGACCTAGTGATACTTGTACCTGCTAAAACAATGAAACTAGCCGGGGAGGCGTTAAGCCTTTTGTAATTAAAAATTAATCGAATATCAATAACATCAAGGTTTAAAATTTATAAAATATATTATTTAAATCAATATAAATAATTGTTCTGTCTGATAGCTAGTACTTTTATTATGATGGCACGGTTGGTTCAGTGGTTACCTCGCCATTTACCAAGCATGTTGTGGGTTCGATCCCCACACGGGACAAAAAAAATGTGTGGTCCACAAAAGGTTGTCCTGAGTCTGGGTGTACTTTTTCTCGGTTAATAATTGTATGTTTGTAAAGTCTCCCGCGACACAGGAGGTGTCGGGGTAGTGCGGGAGAGGTGTCTATGAAAATATAAAATTTATTTTTAAAAGTTAATAACTTTGTTTAATCGACATTATCATGCACTACAGATAGATCTCGGTCACTGAGACCTTTGACTTATTTGTATCGATGCAAAAAAGATAGCTAAGCTTTGCATCACGATTGTATCGATGCAAAAATCATAGTAAGTAGAGTTAATAGTAAGACAAAGCGTGGGCAGGCCTCCAACAAGGTGGACCGACGACCTGGTAAAGGTTGCGGGCAACCGATGGACTAGGTCGGCTCAGGATCGAGAGTTGTGGAAGTCCTTGGGGGAGACCTATGTCCAGCTGTGGACGTCTTTTGGCTGAGATGATGATGAAAGGCTGACAGCTAGCGACTGTTTTGTATATGTACGTAAGTAAAAATTCGTAATGCCGGCCGGCTTATTTTAAGCAGTTACCATAGCCTATAGACGGTTGCAATTCCAGAGGTATCACTTGCGTGTTGCCGACCCATTTATTTACACCAAGGCTCCATAGATGAATGAATAATTAGGAAAACGTTACGTTTAAAACGCTTCCCTAAATACGCAAAAAAAATAAAATAAGGTTGGCAGTTAGTGATAGTATCGAGTTCGTTTCGATGCAAGAAAATATTTTCATCAAAAATCTTTATAGTATAAATAAAATGTTTTACGTAAGATTTTGATCGCTAGTTAAAAACGTTATTATTATCGTTGCATGCGTCCATTGCATGTGAACAGAAAGTTTTTGACGGAGACGCTCATAAAATAACCTGGTTCTATGTTTTTTTTAACAGCAACCGATCGATTCAAGTTCTAATGACCGCAAGACAAAACTTTAAATTGGATATCGTTAGGTATGTTTTCTTTGATTTTTTAAGTCTTATCTAAAGGGGGTGAAAATACTCATGAATATAAACTACTAATTGGGATAAACGATTAAGTATAAATTTCTGATAAAAGTTTAGTTGCTTGTCTCTCTTTTAAAATAGAGTCAGATAAGCGAAACATTCGATGGGAATACCAAAAGCTTTTCGGCCTGACTGGGGAAGGACCTTCACTTTACAGAAGATCACAGACTTTTTTTTTTACAATCATACAATTAACGGACACAAATTACATCCAGACTCAGAACAACTCTTTATGGGTCACACAAAGTGTTTGTTCTGTGTGGAAATCGAACCCACAACCTTGTGCACAGCAGGCGCATACTGCGGCCCCGGACCACAAAGGCAGTCAATTGCTACACACAGCGGTATAGTTGTGTTCCTGTGTGTAAGCACAGGTCTCCAGTGGTCATTTAGGAATGCAATTTGAAAGAAACGTTTTCCTGTCCCAGGCATATTTTATCTTAAAGCCCTGGTGTAAAAAATTAGGTCGGCAACACGCAAGTGATACCTCTGATGTCGCAAGCGTCCATAGGCTTACATCAAACGGGCCGTATGCTTGTTTGCCACCCAATTAGTATAAAAAAAATGTATGGCTACCCTTGCCATTATTCTCTGCGCAGCAAAATACACGCGGAACAAAATAATATTGATCCACAAATAATTACTTTGATATACAACATTATATACTTCGAGTATTATCGCGACCATTTAGATTGCTTGATGTTGCGACCAGATTGCACAGGCCATGGTCACCACATACTGATTGAGCAAAAACTTCCATAGGCTACGGTAACTGCTTACCATCAGGTTAGCCCATAAGGCCTTATACCAGCGTTGTGGTCCAGAGCTGACGCAGTGACCTTATTCGCTATCATATATTAAGTTTTATTAAAGGTAGTAAGTATAAGTTTTATTGAATGTAAGAGCAAAAAAATTTTATTTTCTTTCTTATTGGTTGGCTCTGTCTTGTTAAAACACAGTTTAATCTACAAACTATTACCTAATAGGTTTATTATTAACTGCAATTTATTAATAAGTTCCACTCTCACTACCTTAAAGTATAAAATTAAACAGATTCGGACATCTGGAGTTGTCGGAACACAGTTCAAGCTACGACTGTAGATTGTTTCGTCGTAATAAATCAGCTAATACATTAATACTTGAAGACTTAATATTTTTCTTCTATTATAGAGCTGAAGATCAAATTTAATATATTAAAACAGCTTTGCACTAGAAAACAAGCCCTGTGCTTTGCATAAAGCATGTGGGAGGGACTTTTAAAACATACAATTTACGCAAATAAAGTACATAGACTCGGAACAAAAAATCATTTTCGGAACACACAAAATGTTGTCCTCTGTGGGAATCGATACCACAAAACTCACCAATAGATAACACGTATAGTAGGTAAAAAGTAAAATACCACGTATAACGTTTAAGATAAAATAACATATTATTATTTAAATAATAAGCGATATAGACGTGTAATGCTTTAAGGTGCGAATGGGATTCTAGCCGGCAGTACCAACTTAAATTTTAAATACTTAGCGGCTTTAAAACGTCATCATCATCTCAACCCATTAATAGTCTCCCTGCTGGGCACGGGTCTTCTCCAAAAAAATGGAGGGATATTAGCCCACTATACCACGCTGGCCAGGCGGGTTGGTATAGGGTTTGTTTCGAGTTTTCCCTCTCTTGCGGTGGATATTGTCTGCTAGACTTAATCCCTTAGTCGACTCTTACGACACCCTCAGCATGGAAGGGGGTGGCGACATTTGTATTCTTAAACCGTCACCACACGGACAAAACGTACCAATGATTGACCACCAGCTAACAGTGAAGAAACACATTCGTGGGCAAATCCACGTTATGTGGTTTCCGAAGAAATTTCAAAGGCCAGCGTGTGTTTATTGAGGACTATACTTTCTCAGCTTTCTTAATAGAGGAGAGAAGACCCATGTCAAGTAGAGGTACATGATTATATAGGTTGCCTTAATACTTTTAATAATAACTTCATCTACAGTTAACTATGTCTTCTTGTAGTCAAGTCGGACTTGCAAGTAATATTTAAAAACAACATTTTCGCTGAAATTTTTATCCCTTAGCGTTGCGGTGGAAAATATGTATTCATATTATAAATGTAGCGAGGGAAAATCTCAAGGAGTATCCCTAAGGATTTGAGCGTGGTTATGCAGATGATTATATACCTATACTATGTATAGTAGTATACTTACTAATCGTGTTCAGTTTAAATGTGATTTTTATCTCATGTACTGCATATAAATCGATAAGTATATATCTTTTTACATAAGTAAACTGTCTTCACATAGGTAAAGACTGAACAGTTCAATGCTTTTTTGTAGTGTATTTGATTTTCTTTTATTTTGTGACTAATTTTAGTCAACAAATAAAATAAGTTTAGTAAATAAAATATAGGTACTTACATAATATTTTTACCGAACCATTAAAATACGGTTGAATTTCAGACAACCGAGCCTCCAGTCAACTTGGTTTTAATTTACAATTTCTTACTGTTCCTCTATACTAGAAGATAAAAGGTTACAAGCTGACTGGCAAAACGTCATGCAATCAAGCATACGGCCCGCCCTATGTTAAGCAGTTACCGTAGCCTATGGACGCTTGCAATAACAGATGTATTACTTGCGTGTTGCCGACGCATCGGCTATAAGGCTGCCAGTACCTACAGCGATTTGTTTTTAACCGACTTCAAAAACGAGAAGGTTATTTAAGTATAAAATTATAGCATTGCATTACAGGTTGCTATAATATTATGTTTTTTTTATACTACTTGGTTGGTAAGCAGTTACCGTAGCATATGGACACTTGCAATACCAGATGTATAACTTGCGAGTTGCCAACCTACTGCTTTACACCAGGGTGTTAAATGTAGTATCCCTGGGGTAGGGAAAATGTTTCTTTCAAAACGCTTTCTGGAAATACAGTATAATGCTAATTCCGAGTTATTGTTAGATACTAAGTATCTATAGTTTTTTTAATCAGAATTGTCTCTTTACTTGCAAAGTGCCTGTCCAGCCTTCTATCGCGCAATAAAATTTATACAGAAATTCCTTTGCATCCATATTATCATTTAGTTTACGGCATCATAAAAAATAAACACGAAATTTTCAATAAGCCGAGACCACTGAAAGGATTTCTTAAAGTGTTCACATAGACTCTATCTGATGGATGAACGCTGTCAAATATGAATAACGTTATCCTAAATTGATGTTATTATTGATATGAAGTACCTATTTATAAAATATATTGAGACATTTTATAGCTCATATACGTATATACATTTTTTTTTGTGACCGTGGTCTGCGTGTTATTTTGGACCTTCAAAATAAATTATAAATTTTATTTGCCGTCGCAGCGTGGGCAGGACTTTGATAAGGTGGACTCACGATCTGGTCACGTTTGCGAGCAGCCGATTGATAAGGTCAGTTCAAGATATAATGGTGTTGTTATCTTTGAGGAAAGCCTATATGCAGCAGAGAACGTCTTTCGGCTGGGATGATGGTCGTATCGTAATCGATACTTAAAAAAATTCTGTGCCATCGGCCACCGGCTCTGTGAGCCATGAGCTCTTGAATGTAGGTAGTCTTTTCGAACTATGTCGGTCATTTTAGTTATCTTGCCGATCTCCTCGTTTCTAATTCGACATTGTCCATAATTAAAAATGATTCAATTGACAGCACGGTTGATTCAGTGGCTTAAGTGGTTACCTCGCAATTTACCACTGCGTGACGTGTAGGTTCGATTCCACACGGGATCAAAAATTGTATGATCCGTCCGTTAACTGTATGTTTGTAAAGCCTCCCGCGGAACAGGGCTTGTTTTTTAATGTGGGAGTTGTCTTTTTTTTTAAGAAATTGTATTTACTGAATTCTACTAAGATTTTTTTTCTAATAAATTGTTTCATTTTACCGTTTAGTATTTGAATAATATTGAATAATGAATACTAAACATGGAATAGTTATTACAAGTAGTCTATAAATGATGTATTGAATGTTTTGCTATGGTAAGTTCGTACCTGTATCCATTTAATATAAGGGTAAGGTAATACTTAAGCGAAAATGAGCGAGCTTTTAAAAACTCTTTTCACAAAATGTTGGGTTTTAATGGTGTCGCGACCTCGTCGATGAACCCATCAATATTGATAGTTAAATAATCAAGTACCAAGTCAACTTAAAAACAAGGCTATCGAATGTCTTGCTAGGCAGTAATCATTTTCAAACTACTATCCAACTTTTGCAAAACTTCTTGTAAAATAAAAACGTACCTTTAAACAAGCAACCACCAAATTTAATTTCACTTTAAAAAACAACCTTTTAATTTGACGACATACATTTACGTCTATACAAAGTATTCTCAGGATGCCTTGGTCAAGGAGGTTTAATATAATTTCAATATAACTTCACTGTATACAGCACTAGAGACCACAATATATTATTATGTGAAGTAAGTGTTCGGGATTTGAACATTTGAAAAAAAAAGCATTTAAAAAAAAAAAACTCATTTTAACTACAATAGGACATTGCCTGTATAAAAGTAATGTATATGTAAAGTAATTGGACTTGGACTGGACAGGTTAACTGCAAGTGTGGTCTAGAAGGAGGCGGTGGTCACCTCACCGCCAACACCGCACCGAGGCCGCTAGGGTTCGATTCCTACACGGGACCTAACTTTGTACGATCCCTAAATTTTTGTTCCGAAATCTGTTCCTTGAGTCCGTGAGTTGCATGTTCGTAAGGTCACTCGCAACACAAGGCTTGTTATCTTTATAAATAAAAGCAAAGATTTTTCAGGCATCTTTCCTCCTTTTATTACAAAAAACATATTAAACGAACAGACCTTTTTTCTTACGTTGAAAACGTGAAACGTAGGTATAATAAAAAGTATTTTTTCTTAAAATTAACTAGCGAATGAATTTGAATGATTTGGAACGGAAAGCTTACGTGGGTGGCAGTACTTATATTATTTTCACAGCAAAACCGCTCAACCAAAATTATTGACATTTAACAGGGAGTCTGAATTTGAAGACGGATACATTTATTTATTTTCACATATATGACAAGCACAAGCCCATGGCTTCCCTTGGGTTTATATTTTTTATAAATGTAAAAGTGGATACCTGAAGATGGGCAACGCCGCGCCGCTAAGGCAGATCTAGAAAACGCTAGCGTGACGACCTAGATGCACATGAGAAGGATTGGAATTAGGCAATGGACAGACGGGAATGGAAGTTAATGGGGGAGGCCTTTGCTCAGCAGTAGGACAATACAGGCTAACAACATAATAAGTACTCCACAACTTACAGATTTCTGCGCTTATTATTATATTGGATATTTAATAAACTAAAAAATATTACCGACCTTTTTTATGATAGATTTCAGTAGATCGCTGTGATTACAAAGACCTACCTACTTTATTTTAGAAAGTGTAGAAACAAAATCAGACATTTTGTTAAAAGCATGATGTTGTTCTGTTAAAACATTATTATAAATGTAAGAAAATAGCATTGTTATTATAACTTTAACAGTGTTTGTTTTGTATTCTAATTGAACGTTTATACAGCGTAACCGAGTGAAATCTTAGGGCTAAAAGGTTGTTTCTTTGAAGTAACATAATAATATTATTCTGTTAAATATGTATATTGTAACGTTTTGCTATAACAAAACATGTGTATTACATCTCTTCTATTGTCCGTTTATTAATTCATTGAATACCTTGCTATGTTTTTTTTAGAAAAAGATCTACATTTTAAAAAATATGTAGAAATCGAAAATGAGTGAGATCGTTTCAACCGTTCTAAGCGATCATCTCAGGGGACGAAACTAGAAACCTAGCATTACGTTGTCCTTACGTAAGATGTAGGTGCTTATCTAAACTGTTATCTTTAAATACTCACATAACTTCGAACCGAGATAAATAACTCGGAACCACCGTAAAAAACGAGTTAAACAACTAACACTCGTTATTTAAATAACTAATAACACCTTATTATTGCTTCGAGTTTTCAATTCCTTTTTTGAATGCACTTTTGACAGTTCGTTTTGGCGCGAAAGAGTAGTGAGGGAGCGAATGAATTAGTCGATTTTGTGCGGTGTTTTATTTATCGATGTTGCATTTAGCCAGGGCTATCGTACTTTGTTTATTTTTGCGGTAATGTTTACGTCAGAGAAGGGAGCGCGCGGCCCGGCTGGCTACTGCCGGCGAAGTGAAGCCTCCATGCTTGGAATTGCGCGCGCATACCGTAGTGAAATGCGTCGATTTTATAACGTAGGTGTAATTTTAAGCGTTTTGGAATGCTTTAATTAATCGTCTATTGGGATTTAGTGATGAATCAAGTTAATATTGTGGTCAATGAAACATTTAGTTTGGTGATGTCCATAGGCATTATAAGTTCGTAGGAAATAATTACGCAAACTTTAGTGACACATGAAAGTTTATACAGCAAATTTGAATGACACGTGTATGAAAAGTTTTACTTGGCCAATAGAAGCGACAAAGAAAGTTTAATATAAATGATAAGTGGATAAAATTGCCTAAAACTTGATGTATTAAGGTATGAAGGTAGTTAAAGGAAATATCTTGAAGCTATTGTGTGCGATAAAGTGACTGTAAAACTTTGTACATAGAAGTCTATTTAAGAAAACTAGGTCACTAAGGTTCTCATAGACGGTAGCTCCGTTTTATCGAACTTTTAGAAAATGTTCAGAAATACATTATGTATTTTTATACTACTTTTACTTACAAGCATATGGCCCGCGCGATGTTAAGCAGTTACCGTAGCCTATGGACGCTTACAATATTAGAGGTATTAAGCCATTGTGTGTAATTATTTGGCTTGCTCACTATATACTCTTCGCTAATATGCTTATATATTCTTGTATATAATGTCGATAAGTATCGCTTATCGGACTTCAGAAATACATCCTTACTAATATTATGTGAAAGTTTGTAAGAATGGATAGATGGATGGATGGATGTTTGTTACTCTTTCACGTAAAAAATACTTAACGGATCTGGATGAAATTTGGCACAGTGATAGATTATGGTCTGGAATAACACATAGGCTACTTTTTGCAGCGATAACCGACATCCATGCGGGCGGAGCTGCGGGCAACAGCTAGTAATGTATATTTTTCTACTGCTTTTCTCCCTAACATACGACCTTATATTATTCTTTTGTAGTTAATATACTGTACTCATAACTGATCTTGGTCATGGATTTAAATCTTACGGAGACAGTTAACAGCGTGGGAAATAAAATTATATTGTATATGTGTGTAAACACAGGTGCATATATTATTCACTCTTATAATCCGATGGGACGGTAATCTGACTAGACTGTAGCTTTCTCCAGTCTAGTCGGATTACAGTCCCTAGAATTGAATAGTTTTAGATGTGTTTTAAAAGACGGTCACCCATATATTGAAAACTAAGGTAATTATAACTTAACCTCGCAACTTGAACTGTCTGCATGTATGGTCACTTATAGTGATATAGCTGTGGTCACCAGACCAGTGATGTGGGTTCGATTTCCACGACAGGATTTTGTATAATAAATAATAATAATAGAATGTACTGCCGGGCACGGGTTTACTCTTCTCTTTCAAGAGTGAATAATAATAATAATAGAGAGAGGGATTTTGTTTGAATATATAAAATGTTTGTTGTGAGTCTGGGTCTACTTTGTATCTATAAATCATTTATTTGTAAATTTATCAATAGAGGGCTTTTTTCCTAGTGCAAGAAAAGTAAATAAAAAGGAAAAAAAATGTAAAAATTCGAATCCAAGACTATTTTTCTTTGAGTGCCTTGGTGGTCCAGTGGCTGCAGTATGCACCTGCCGTACATGAGGTTGTGGGTTCGATTCCCACAAAGGACAAATCTTTTTGTCCCACAAAGAGTTGTTCTGAGTCTGGGTGTAATTTGTGTCCATTATTTGTATGTTTGTAAAGTCCCCCGCAACACAGCTTGTTTTCTAGTGCGGAAGTTGTCTTTTTTAAAAGATACAAAACTATATTTTCTTAAAAATCAAACGGTATTTTCACTATGCCTACCGTTTTATATCGAACAATAACAATTTATTGTTATGCAATGTCCTATCTCATAAACCAAAGGTAGCTCGCGATAATATATCTTTATTGCGTTATATTTGACAAGTTAATAAGTAACACGACGTGGCTGGAGCAACCATATGGTGTATTAGGGATTGTGATCATAAAGTTTCATTCAATATGAACATTATAATTTTTGTTTATAGACAGTAAAAAGACGAAGAAGTATTACAAAATATTAAGACGTGTATTATAAAGAGGTAGGTCATCACCACATAAGCGAGAAATCCCGACTGAGGAAGGACCGCTACATATTTTACAGGAGACCACAGCCATATTACTACATGCAGCTGCGGAATAAGTGTGTACCTATGCGTGACTACAGGTCTCCAGTTCTCCAGGTTTAGAATCCCAGATAAACTACGTCCCAATACCCATTGGTGTTTTATGGTAGGTAACACACAAGTGAAAAGTCATGATAAGAGATAAGATGAATACCTACTTGACCTGTGTTCAGCCCGACGCTCAGTCGATTTTATTCGATTCTAACAAACAAAAATTCTTTATTTAAACATATTTATTCTCTTCATTTTTTCCTAATATTCTCAAACACATATTTAAACGTATATTAGGTATATTCTGTATCATAAATGAGTGGTGTACAATAAAAAGTTTTTTTACCTATATAACTGACTGTGACTTAAGGCCTGATCAGAATATCAGCGCTGCAGTTTAAAATGCCACAGCACAGAGCTGAGATTAGGACCCTTTCTGACATCACTCAGGATATTTTTTTGTTTTGTTATTGTGTGTCTATTTTTAACCGACTTCAAAAACGAGGAGTTTATCAATTACCAATACCACAGAACTCCGTTATTTATAGACCGATTTGAAAAAATATTTTTCTAACTGAGAGGACATAATCCAGAAATATAATATCCCAGTCATTAAACCGCAGTCAAAGATTCTTACGCTTTGTTTTCGTATTGATTATTGTCATCAACTAATCATCCAACTCGTATCAAGCCAGAGAAATAATAACAATACGAGTAGGTATTCAGTGCTGACTGAAAGCCGTTCTATAGCTTGAATCTCACAAACGACTGCCATTGATTGGCTCTAAAGCTTGACTAGTGCATATAGTTTTAATTGATCGTTAACATTCTACCAATTTTAAGTGATAACGACTCACTTAAAATTCTACCAATTTTAAGTGATAACGATTCACCTGCCCTCGTTTTGGTCGGAGTAAGTCCACCTATGATGTACGTTTTTACCGTCTACAAGGAAGAGGATTTTTAATTGCGTAAGCAAGTTTGACTGTGGTCTTCTGTAAGTTGGAGGTCCGCCCTAGTCGGGCTTGCTTGCTAATATGGTGCCTTACCTCTTTTAACCCTTTCAGACCTAAATGATTTTTTTCTCGAAAAGATAAAATTTAAAAATCATGGGTGATAAGTAGGACATAAATAATCTTGGAAATAATAATTTATAAAACCATGGCATGTTAGTTTACGAGAAAAACCACTTTTTCTTTATGTGCACAAATGCGGACATCCGTACTAGGCATACTGTACGTAGTACATAGGGTGTTTTATAAACGTAAAGAAAAAGTTATATGTGTAGATATATTATGACTTTATTGAAAACTTATATTTTTATAAAAAAAATAGGTACAAATTTCATTATAAAAGGCAGTAACCAGTACCTAGTCAGTATAATTATGATTATAACATAAAAATACCTCTCCTCATTGTCAAAACCGCTAGACTATTTATGAAATACAAGTTAGCAGTTTTTATCATTGGTTAGGTAGAAGTACACATATATTTTACACGTGATTTGTCTATGCAATCAAAAATTTGATAGTGGGTTCCAGTCCTATCATCTTGGGCAGGAAAATGTTCAGCATAACACCAACACGAGTTACTCAGTTGCAGGTAGACTTTTCTCGGTTTCCTTGGAATAATTTACAGCATATAACTGCTGATATTTGCACAACCTCTTTAGCTGTTGCCATTGTGATGCATAAAATTAGGCTTTCGACAAGTTATTGGCAAAAACAAATTGAAAAAAACGATCTCTTGCCTTATTATTGTGAAAAAGGGAATACTGCTATTGACTTCCCAGTACATTCTCAAACATGAATTCCCCAACATCCCTTTAGCAATATGTAACTCGAATAATACATCCAAGACACTCACACATGTAGGTCTAAAAACAGAGTCTTCCTAACTGTGATGAAAATAGAACATAGAACCATCACTAGGAACAGTTCTTAGTCGATATCTAAACAGTAATCAATTGGGGCTTGCACAACAGTACTGATTGCAATAGATGGAAACCAATGTATTGTTTTATTATTTTCTAGATTTCTGTCTCCATCATTGGATGGGATCTTACACCTAGGCAGGGTATTGACCCTGCCTAGGTGTAAGATCTCCAGAAATTCCATTCCTAGGACGCCAAATCCACTTCTAAGACGGCTTCGGAATTTTCAGCCACTGACTCGATTTAAAGCTCTAGGACTGGTTGCATAACCTTTATGTCTTGGTCAGTAATGCCAGTTAACTGTTCGTCTTCAGAGTCAACCGGGTAGGACTCCTATTGCTAGATGCACAACATCTGCCCTAATTCGAATTTATCTCGATTCTTGAACATAATTACCTTCGTTTTCACTGTCTGAAAACATCAAGTCTGGTAGACTGCCTTCATGCATAGGAGCCAAAGGTTCTTGTGTAAACATTTTTATATTTCAGCAAAATCAATTATTTTAGAAAAAACTAAAAAAACTATAAAAAATAACAAATTCAGACCATTTTGTACAACCCACAAAATATAAAAACAATTCGTAAAGTTATCGGTTGATCCGAATGAGCACATTTGAGGACAAAAAAAAAAGCGTGATATTTTATATAAATAAACAATAAATTAAATTTAAAATACGTTATACGTAATTACTAAAGTATGTATTATCGACATATATTCTTTACAATACGAAAATTTCGCTAAACCATATTATTTAGATATAAAATAAACAGCTTACCTAAACACTTTCAAATTTTGTTCGCTACTCTTCGAAACATGATAAAATAATCCCAATGTATGGTAAAAGATGGCATTACTAGTATTGTATTAGAAATTTTATTATGTGAACAGGTGAATACTATAAATTTGTAGAATTTTATACTTAAATAATTTTTAAACTTTATGTCCTCAATTGTGACCGCAGGGTCTGAAAGGTTTAATACTTACTTAATACTTATAATTTTATTATTTTTTGTCTAAAAATAATAAAGATGAGTTGCTGTTGGCAGTACTAATCAATTTACAGGTTGTTAAATGATACCCTCATAAGGATGCTAAAGTTACGAGTTCTGGTCAATGCAAATGTTTGTGCGACCCACAAATATTTGGCCCAAGTCCTTCTCACTGTGTAATCTGTATACGTAAGCGCCCTTGTTACAAGCAAGGTGTGAAGTCGTGAATTGTTTATGGTGCAGTGTTATCATGGCTAGGTTGAATAATATTCACTAGAATGGGCTACAAAGTTGCTGACATAATATTGCCACTCGCGAGTGTTTTGAAAATTCATTTGTAAATAAATACATACATACATAGTTTATTAACCGACTTCAAAAAGAGGAGGTTATCAATTCGTGTGTATTGTTTTTTTTTTTTTTTAATGTTTGTTACCGCATAACTCCGTCATTTATGGACCGATTTGAAAAATTATTTTTTTGTCTGACTGGACATACTTCCAGTTTGGTCCCATTATCATCAAAAGAAAGTTCCGATGATGGGATCCATGAGGAATTGAGGGAACTCCTCAAAAGTTATAGGCACACATATAGCAATTTCAATATTTTGAACAACTAATCAATCATTTGCATTCAGAAAGTGTAATTTGGTGAAGTAAAACTGATGAAGAAGACCACAGATGGCCATCTGAACTTTTCAATAATAAGTATTTTACTGATGGCGATTAGATAAGTTTCGGTTATTGTTGCTAAGCAACTATTAATACGAAATAATGACGTGAATAAATTGAGCGCGGATTGCACAGATTAAATATTGCTTTTAAATAGAAGAAGTAGAATCATTTAATTCTACCCTCACATTTGGAGAAATAATAATGTGAGGGTAGAATTAAATGATTCTACCTCACAAACGGAGTCCTGACATCGCTTCACCAGTCAGCTTGTGACCACGGCCGGTGCAACCTGGTCGAAACGTCAAGCAATCTAAAGGTAAATAAAGCATGATCGTGTTAATACCCGAAGTATATATTATTGTATATCATGCAACGCGATAGTTTAAAAGTTATTAAAGGATTTTTTCCCTTAATCATTCGGTACAGAACCAGAATATGACATTATAGTTCGTGTTTATTAGTTTTATGCCATCTCATTTGTTTATTAGACGTTTGTTTATTTCGACGTCTCAAATATGCGACTTTTGAATATTTGTTTGGTCATAACTTCTATAAAAACCTGTCTGTCCAAAAAAAATAAATCATGCGTCATTGTCAAGCCTGATAACAATATCAGTTTAAAATTTCATTGCTCTAGCCTTAAAATCCAGAAAAGAAAATCAGGAATACATTTGTATGGAAGAATGGGCAGTGGCAATCGATTTTAACTCCACAAAACCAATTTGCTTTTAGAGGTCCTGTCATACCTTTTTGATTAACTAATGAAAAAACATTCAGAAGGAAACACGCTTTATTATTTTTTATAATGTTCTACCTTTATTATAGTTTAACTCAATAGCAAAAATGAACCCATGCATTAAAAAAAAAAATAATTAGAACTACTTCTTTGTCTGTCTAGTCAAGACCTTTTAACTCAGAACGCCTGCGCGACTTTAACTCAGACACCTCCACAAATATCACGTTAAAATTAAATCAAATATTCAGGTCTAATTTGGCAAGAAGCAATTTATTATTGCAGGGACAACAGGGACACACAGGGAGTTCATCCTCACATCCTTGCACCTCAAACTTGCCGTACCGTAAGATTCCAGAGGAGTTTCTTACCACGTACGATTAGGGTGTGGAATGAGCTCCCTGCCGAGGTTCTCCCAAGAGACTATAGCATGGGGTTCTTCAAGAAAGGAGTTATAAGGTTTTTAAAAGGTCGGCAACGCGTGAGTGACGCCCCTGGTGTTGCAAACGTCCATAGGCTACGGTAACTGCTTACCATCAGGCGGGCCGTATGCTTGTTTGCCACCTTGGTAGTATAAAAAAAAATGCACAAGTAGAGGTAAAATTATGCCGTATTTTTTGTAACACATAACACATTATATTTTGTTTCCTTTTTTTAAAAAAAATATACTCTATACTAATATTAAATAATTTGGTGTGACTGGACCATTCTCATAATACTTATACCTATGTATATATTACCAGAAAGTTAATATCATTATCGTATAATAAATTATGTAATGGTTACGTTACATATATTGCTATTATAATAATTTATGCGTATTAAAGCGTTTATCGACATCACGAAGCCGCGGCGCCCTGATTTGTAGACGCGTTTGCCTCGCGAGTCAATTTGAACGTTGGCGTTGTATGAATGACTCGCGAGGCATTCTCGCAATATCGATACCTAGCTTCATATGTAGTTTAATTTTAAAACATACTTACCAATATCACATGACTTAGTTATTGTATGTTGATGAATGATTCCAGTATGATTACTATTATTTCACTTGTCATACGTACCTGAAAAAACAAAATGATTTCATTAATAAAATAATAATATCTACTCAAAATGATTACACACACGCACGCACACACACACACTCACATGCATACCGACTGCAACTATACAGTCGTGCAATACACATTACGAATCCTGTCATCCGACATAAATTACTTCATTGATCCAGAGTCTGGAGAGGCTGGTTATCTGAGGTATTCCTCGAAGCGCTACCATTTTGAAGCGCACCTAATGAGGCGCTCCTTTTTTATTCCTCGGAGCGCACCTTTTAGGAGCGCTCCCGATAGCAACAAAATTATATTAACAATAAATTATTATTATCTGCACGTTATACTTAACAATCCTACTAATATTATAAATGCGAAAGTTTGTAAGAATAGATGGATGGATGTATGGATGGATGGATGGATGTTACTCTTTCACGTAAAAACTACTGAACGGATCTGGATGAAATTTGGCACAGAGATAGATTATGGTCTGGAATAACACATAGGCATACATTTTACTGCAATAACCGACATCCACGCGGGCGGAGCCGCTGGCAACAGCTAGTTAACCATAAAGCAATCTTCGCTGTTTTGCTCAAGGCTGGTGCCTAAAGCAGGCAGGTTAACCCGTGTCACTGATCTCTAGACTTTTACTTCTTTAACGAATGTTAATGCTAATCCTACTAGTATACTGAAAAGTTGACAGTTTGCTAGATTCATTGCTTGATCTTCTTACTTACGAATCTTGGCGCATTCTTGATCCAGGTGGTTTGATTTCATTTATTTTCAGTGCAAATATTTTGTATTTTATGCAGAGGCATAGTAAACATAGTATGCAGCTCAAATACGACTATTGTTTTAGGATTAAGACGTATATCGACAAAACTGGAGCACTCACTCGTAGTAGAGATCATATTTTTTATTAAAATAACATTTGATGTAAAAAAAAACAAAAGAAGCGAAATAAAAAAAACAATCATCAAATAAAAAAAGGCCAAAATTCAGACAGTATCAAAACATAAACAATAAGGTTCGTATCTATTAAACCTTTTTACATCGTCAACACTCCCTCTTCGATAAAGCGAAACTATAACCTGTTTTTTCTTACTGTGCAGCTGTCAATGTCAGAATATTGCCATGTTGGCTGCATTGGAGCTAAATTTTGATGATAAATAATATCATTTTAATTACCTATGTAGGTATGTGCAGTATTGTACATTTTTAACCGACGAAAAAAGGAGGAGGTTCTCAAGTCGATCCGTATATTTGTTTTTTTTATGTATATCACCTTTTTGCAGGGCGGTCCGATTTCGATAATTATTTTTTATTCGATAGGATATACTTCATAGTTGTTCCCATTTTAACGACATTCAGCTCTTATGAGATAAGATAAGAGATCCATGAGGGATTGAGAGAACTCCTCAAACATTATAGGCATACATATTACAGCGATTTTGGTATTTTCTGCAATCAAGCATTTGCATTCAGAAAGTATCATTTGGTGAAGTAAAACAGATGAAGAAAACCACAAATGACTACTCTCAATGATATTCATTTTGCGGATAGCAATAAGTTAAAATATACCTAGGTACACATAGAATAAGTTAGTTAAAGCGACTGTAATAAAGTAAATTTCAATGTTTCTGATAAAAATGGTACCATTAAACTGATCTGATGATGAACCTGGAAGGCATAAGCATTGGAACTCCCTAAGTAAACAATGTATCCTAGCCGTATTTAGACTTATTGGAATGGTCATAAGATGCACTTTGATTAAAATTGATTAGATTTTCGAAATCTTCATATTTTCAACTAAAAATATTAACCCTAAGTTAAGAAAAATAGGGAATTATTGATTGTTCACTCATAAAAAAATCATTTGTTGAAATTTTTTAAACCGCATACGTTAATCCGCTGTTAATCCTGGCTCACAGGAGTCACAGCGGTGGGCATGTGGGTGGGATTGTCTTACGACACCCTCGGGATGGAACGTAGTGGTGACATTTGTATTCTTAATCCGTGACACGGACTTACACCTAATCATATTTCTGATCGAAAGAAATCTTTACTATATTCCAAATCTTAGCTACGCAATATTCCTCATAACTCAATAGCTTCACAGTATTATCGTAGTATTTTATACTACCGAATATTTATATTCTAAACATTCACTGTGCACACACATTCCGCTAAAAATTCCAACCCTTCTCTGATGCGGGGTATAATACTTTATGGGCCTTATCTACCCCTCTCAAGGGTAAATTGAGGAAACCCAGTAACCTAATAACACTTATGACTGATAAGATAATATATAAACATACACTATTTTATTATGTATACCTACATACCTAATATGAATGGTCATTATAAAGCGGTGATAGCCGAACGGAAAGTAATAGACTTGAACACATGAGGTATGAGTTCGATCCCTGGGGACAATCCCAAATAGAATTTATACGTACTAATCAAATAATTGATTTACCATCTGCCAAAAAAGTTTTAAAAATTAATACCAAGAATGAGGTTGTTTATGTATGGAAGTATATACATTTATATAAATTTAATCTTTTTAAGGTGTGGTTTCATCAAATCAAATCAGATCATTTACTTACAGAAATATTATGGGTAGATAAGATGGTACATGATAATAATAATAATTATAATCTACACAATAACCATCACTAGCATACGAGATTTCAGAATACTTATAACAATAATAATAATTATGTGTGTTGTAACTTATAGTTCTATAACATTATTTAGAATTAATCAATTATATTACATTTCTACATTACTACATTATAAAGATTTAAATTATTATTTATTAACATTCGTTATTATTGTAACTTATAGGTCTATAATATTATTCAGAATTAATCAATTATATTACATTTCAACATTGGTACATTATTCATACTTTGCTGTTACCGGAAAATTTAAACTTATAGTATGTATATGTACTTCAATATTATTCCTAATTAATAATAATATAGTACCTATTGAACAACATAATAAATTAATTAGTCAATGCCCTCTATTGGCAAACGCTGATAATAACAATCTAACCTCCCGGCTACCAAATAAGATTATATTATGCAATAACGTTCAATTCTCATGAAATTTTAGTTTGCAAATGCAAACTGTATCAACGCCATCTATTGAACAACACGAAGAACTTCAACGCAAATTCTCGCTGTCTCGCTCGAAAGCTTTTACATGAAGTTTTCAGCTTGAGTTTTCGCAAAAGGTAACTAGATGGCGCTGATATAGGTATACTTTATTACTATCTAAGGATCTCTTTTATGATAGTTATTTTTTTCTTTTCTCTTGCACGGAGTTTTAAGGGTTTTAATTATCATTACTCTTTAATTTTTAATTAAGCTCAATTAAAAATTTAAATACTTTTATGTCAATACTTCTGTTGTTGCTGGCTGTTCTGTGCAACCAGATTCCATACCATGGCGTTTTATGGCGATTTATTTAAATTTTATTCAATGTCAACCTTATAACTGGGTAATAAAGTTGACATCTTACGAATTTCGAAAAGATTGAAATTAAATAGCTATAAGCACACTAAAGCCTAGTCTCAATTTTTTAAGGAGGACTTCCAAAAAAATATTTTTAACCGACCTAATTGTAATTAAGCACATAATTGTAGCTAATAACTCGGCAAGAGTTTAATTTAAAGTACCTATGCTCAATTAGAAACGAGGAAACTTTCTCGAACCTCGATTTTACCAAGTTTAATCCTCTTACAACGTTTGTCTACCCTTATTTGTACAGACGTTCTACTAGCTCCGTACAAATACTAAATGTTGCCTGTGACATGGCCCGTGTTTAAGGGAGGTAGGACATATAAGAAAGCAAGCCCAACTAGGGAAGGACTTCCACCTTCCTTTTCTTATCCCAGTATTATACATGCGTTTGTTTTAATGGATGGATGTAATCAATCAATTTAATATTATTATAGTCTGGAAATAGCACATAGACTACTTTTTATTCCGAAAAGTCGACAGTTTGCTAGATTCATTGCTTGATCTTCCTACTTACGAATCTTGGCGCATTCGCATCATCGCACACACATTTTTACCTGTAAATTTTACAAATGTTGAAGTTTGGATTTTAGGACTTAAGTTTATTTTTTTACTAATTAGGTGGCAAACAAAGTTTCTTGGTTGTAAGCAGTTAGCCTATTATAGACGCTAGCAATTCCAGAGATATCAGTTCCGTGTTGCCGACCCAAGGATTTTTCGATAACAATTTTATTCAGTAACATTAACATATTTCAGTCTAAATTTTGTGCTCTGAAACGTTTTTTATACTCATAATAATATGTGCACCCTAAATATCTTAAATATTTCAAATTGTTTGACCCTAAACATAAGCGACATAACTCCCAGGGCCCGCATACATTAGGTACGTAATTTGGTTCCTGTAAATTAATTTTGTTTATTTCTAAACCGTAAAGTTTAAATAAAATTTATTAGATCCAACAAAAAAACACAAAAATACAAATATTTTTTCTTTTTAATTTTAGAATAGATATAGGAATGTTATCAAGGTACACGAAACCCTTTTTAACCGGCTTCAAAAAAGGAGGAGGTTGAGAAGCGTTGAGAATGTTATATACATATGTTCCTCGACTGTATGTTTTTTTTTGTATATTTGTTACGCGATCATTCCGCCAATTATGAATTGATTTTGATGATTATTTTTTATTGCTAGGTCATACTTCAGATATGGTAGGTTGATTTAGTGCTTAAAAAAAACGCCACTGAAAAATATGAAATAAAATAAATTAAACCGACTTCAAAAACCGAAAAATAACTGAATACAGATTGATGTCTTGGTTCCAACTTGAATCCGTATTTAGTTTTTTTTCGCTTTCGCTTTTTAAAGTCGGTTTTTTTTAATATTTTGTTTATTTAAAGTACTAGGAATTAATATTGCGGAATTAAAAAAATAAATCTTTGTACGTTTGATCCAATTGATCAGACAGCTGTATACGAGTTGTCCTAAAAAAATATTATATTTAGTTTTATAATTAATAAGTGATATGTTCAAAAAGTATTCAATCAATATTTTTATTTACTAAATCTTTCTAGCTACTAAACAAATCAGTTTCTAACTCAGCTTAGCTACCTAGAAATCACATGACCTAATTCTCTCGGATACCTGCGCAACTTACGCGGAATTATATGGCTGACACATGGAATATTTCGCTCTGATTGGCAATGCGGCACATAGATAGGTACTCCAATTCTCTTATATCAGTTTCTAGCTAATCTTTATTAGATTACAAATGATATTATAGTAAGAAAAGCGTAAATCTCGTCCTAGCGCGTAAAAAATGTTACCGTCAACAGTAGCCAAAATAGCTTCATTTAAACTATCACTATCTCTTTCTGCATCATAACGTTCTTTATCTGTCGCATTCATACTTTGAATCTGTAGCAAGTACTTACGTACTAGAACATGGTAAAAAAACAAAACGCCGCTTAATATGAAGGTAACATTATATTTCTTTATAATATGTATTAGATTATGGACGATACTGCGTATATTGATTGATTGGCGACAGTTACTATTTGCCCGTTTCCCATTGGGTTTGACAGAGACTATGGTACGCCAATTGGTTCAATCCAGACATACTTACAAGAAATAAATGCCACGAAACGGTGAGTTGGTGAAAAGGAATCCCATATAGGTTTTGTAAAGTAGAGGTCCTATTTATCACGCTTATATTCTATGATTAAAATAATAATATTGTTTTCACATATGCTGTGTGCGGCACCTATTTTTGTAGACCTATAATTGCATGAAGTAAGCTAGATGCATTCTTCATTATGCTAGGAAAAATGATTGGTCTACAAAGATATAAAATAAATCAAACAACATATTAAATATACCAAAATGTTTATATATATATATCCTGACCGTATTCGGCCACAGCGACTGGCTTCTAACTATTGAGAGCCTCGTTGATGTGCTCTCATATGACTGACGTAACCGATCTTTGCAACGCATGTACGACCACATACGCTACACGTCAGTACCCCTCCGACATAGTTATAGTGTATGGCCTCGGGTATTCGGGCCTTGGGCTCGTCTCGTTTAGCATCGAGCTCTACTATTCGTTTTGTCTCAAACTCGGCCACCTTGGTGTTTATGGTGTGCCTCCACCGTGGTCGGTCTGCCGCCATTGCCTCCCATTGTGACGTATATATGTTTATAACAAAGGCCTGTCACTAATATTATACGTGTACTACAGTGAATCAGCTGCGGTCCGTCTAATCCGATCATGCAAATGAACCTCGATCTCTGACCAGTTCGTCGCCTCTATACATACACATACATACGTAAACATGTACTAGGGTTGTCAATTAGACAAGCATTGGAATCTGACGTTATTTTAACATCTTTGATCAAATGCTGAAATTCAATATTAAGTGAAGTTTCTTCTTCAAATACGACTAAACAATTCAATTTATATTACTCGGGTGGCAAACAAGCATACGGCCCGCCTGATGTTAAGCAGTAAACGTAGCCTATGGACGCTTGCATTACCAGAGGTATCACTTGCATTTTTTTACACCAGGGCTTTAAGATGGAAGTAACCCAAATCCTAAGATAGGAATACGTTTGTTTCAAAACGCATCCCTAAATGAGTGCTGGAGACCTGTACTTACACACAGGAACACAACTACATCGCTGTGTGTAGTTATTTGGCTGTGGTCTTCTGCAAGGTGGAGGTCCTTTCCCAGTTGGGCTGGCTCGCTAGTATGGTGCCCTGCCCCTCTTAATAGTTTAATCTTAATAGGTTAATCAGCGTGTTTAATATTACTGCTAGCCATAGGCCTCTCCTAATATGTTCTTCAACACCCAGTACACCGTCTTCTGCATACAGTCTATACCACCAATCTCCAGAAGAAAATTGTTTGATACACAAATGGTATTACCATTTGAACAAGTCTCATTGAGCTCTTTTTTATTTTGTTTCAGTGAATTACACAATTTACTGAAACAACGGTGCCGCGCTTACTGCGGCTACGTTTACTAGGCGCGCCTACGCAGCTGAAATACCACGGTCATGCGGTCATCCAAACACAGGAAAAACGTGCCTTTGAAAGCTTAACTCTGCCTCGGTGGTCCAGTGGCCGCAGTATGCGCCTGCTGTGCACGAGGTTGTGGGTTCGATTCCCACACAGGACAAAACTTTGTGTGACCCACAAAGATTTGTTGTGGGTCTGGATGTAATTTGTGTCCGTTAATTGTATGTTTGTAAAGTTTCCGCGACACAGAGCTTGTGCGGGAGTTGTCTTTTTATAAAAAAAAAAAACTTGCCTTG
The DNA here is from genome assembly GCA_947095525.1 of Trisateles emortualis. Classification (NCBI taxonomy): domain Eukaryota; kingdom Metazoa; phylum Arthropoda; class Insecta; order Lepidoptera; family Erebidae; genus Trisateles; species Trisateles emortualis. The sequence continues at coordinate 16,097,088 of OX352741.1, read as the reverse complement.
GTCTACGGAAGCGTCTTACTTACATCACGTAGTACGTATGTTATTCACCAATCCATATATTAACTGATTGGCCTGTTGGTCTAATGGTTAATGACTCTGACTGCCAAGCTTGAAGTCATGGGTTCGATTCCCACATGAGTCAAAACTCTGTATGATTCATAAATGTTTGTCAGAACAAACATACAATTCACAGATACACTATTTACGTCTACATTATTTCGTAAGTAAGTTGTATGTTTGCGACTTGTTTCTAGAGCGTCAAGCGGGAATTGTCTTTAAAAAAGTTAGTACTTATTATTATTCTAGTGCCAACCTTAACACACACATAGATACATAATATAATAAAATGTGTTGTTAGTACAACATTTCAATGTATATGAAAATATACTCTGTAGAAAAATACAAACAGTCACATTTCTAAGTAACATATAGTTGTAGATGTACTTGTTTATGTGCTCAAAGAGCTAATATTTATATATTCATGGAATGGAAAAGATTCATCTAGGTTTTAGGTCAGTCTAAAATTGTGCTTGAATTTTTGTAATGCCGCTTTTACTATTTACAATTTATTTTATACTACGGAGGCAAACAAGCATACGACTGGATTGAGCATTTACCGTAGCTTATGGACGCTTGCAACACCAGTGATATCACTCGCGTGTTACTGACTCTTTTAAAACCTTATAACTCCTTTCTCGACAAACCCTATGCGATATTCTCTCTAGAAAACCTCGGCAATGCGTAAAAATACCACGCACGCAAGATTTTTACCTGTTTAAAAAGAACCCCAACAAAGGAAACAAATCCTGCGTCACACACATTATGCAGTGGTAATTTCTTATGTATTGTAATTTTATGTCAGAAAATCAATTTTAGGCTCGTCCCGGCAATCAAACTTGGAAACTAGTGGTCAGCAATTTGGCAAGGAGATAGATGACATCCTGGGGAAGGACAGAGGGCATATTTACCGCGATAACCTAAATACACGCGGAGCCGCGAGCATTATTATGTATATGTAATAACTAAAATAAAGCAATGTCTTGGGAAATTTCTATTTCCAATGAAGCACATTAGTGGGCTGTTAATTAAACATTTGTACTACCACATAGCTCCTCCTTCCATCATAAAAATGCTAATTAATTTCCTTTTATGACTTAATATAAAAACGTCATAAAAGCCATAAGTTTCCATCCATATTGTGCGTTATTACCATCATAATACAGTATATAGTGCTAAAATATGGAAGTTATGGCAGTAATTGAGGACTACACTATGTGATATTACGAGCTTATGTCAGAAATAATTACATCATTAATAGTTTAGTTTAATCAGAGTATTTTTGACGATGTCTTGTTTATTTTTTCGTATAAACTTCGTAAGAAATTTTCGTGAACCAACCAACCATAATAAATTTAATCACAAATTTATAACCTATGTGCTATTCTGATATATAAGCTACTAATAACATTGAAAAGTTTCATCAAAACCCGTCCAGTAGTTATTGCATGTAAAAGTGACAAAAATTCTTATAAAAATGCTTTCACAGCTTATCTACTAAACCAATTTTAATGAAATATAGTACTGAGTAAGCTTGAACCCTAAGAAAGGACGTAGGCTACTAAATAATATATGAAAAGCTAAGATAACCCAACCGAATAGTTTCAATCAATAATCCTACCTACATAACTCATCGGAAAAACGTATATTATAGATACGTAGAATCAAATACTTTATACGGAGGCCTTCTTGTTCATAATACTCATATTCCGACACTAGTAACCGATAGGTTTTAGACAGATAAAAAAGATCAAAGTATACTAGACTAGTCTACGGCTCCGCTTTAGAAAGAATTTTGGTATAAAAACCTTTTTTCTGTTATAATGTCTTCCTGGACAATCTGAACAAATAGATAGATAGATAGAAAACTCTTTATTGTACACCAATGTATTTATGATACAGATATTATTTCACACATTTATGTACAATGGGCGGCCTTATCGCTAAAAGCAATAAGGCAAATGTGCGGGAGATATTATGGTGCACAAGTGTGTGAGCAAACATCAATGCACTCTTTATTCCCTCACTCTTATACTTTGACAATTCTTTTTCGAAAATCCAAAATATTTATTTGACTATTTGGAAACGAACCCGAAACCTCGCGCTCAGCACTGCACTAGCATTTAACAATCATTAAACCTAAAAGACAGTTAAGTAGAAATTTCTTACCTTTCACGTTAGGCAGTAGACGGTTTATTAGACATCTTTTGGCTGACATGATTGTAAAATGATCCAAAAACATCGAAATAAGTATTTGCGATACCTACTTACTTCAATATGTAACTCCATTCTGTTCGACGTAAAGGATGGACAAACATTTGAATTAGTATTAGCTTAGGATATATACGCCCGTCAGATTTATAAAGAAATAGATGATGCGAAATAACTCGTATAAGGTGAGTCGATATTCATTCGTTTCTTATACCCTAAGGGTGTTTAAAGATTGGATGTATTTTTTATTCATATATACTCGTATTTTGACGCTTAAGTGGTGCCCACTTACTACCTATCGAAAGAGGAAAGGCAGTATACAAGCGAGCAAATCCGACTGGGGAAGGATTATACAGAACACTAGAACCAAATAACTCTTAAATACTATACTAGCTTCCAACCGCGGCTTCGCCCGCGCGTACATTCCATCGGGTACAGAGTTTTTTTCCGGGATAAAAAGTAGCGTTATTCCAGACTATAAAACATATAAGACTCTGAACTAAATTTCATCCAGATCCGTTTAGTAGTTTTTACGTGAAAAAGTAACAAACATCCATCCATCCATCCATACATACTTAGAAACTTTCGCGTTTATAATTATAAGTATTAGATTATAAAGAGGTTAAGTTAGTGAGTTTGTGAAGTTGTTACGTTATAAGGCGTAATCTCTGGATCTACTTACCTGATTTTGAAATTCTTTTACCAATAAAAAGCCACGTCATTTGTGAGTGTCATAGGCTATATTTTATTGTTAAAAACATTACGGGAAATACCACCCGCAACCAAGCCACCGCAAAAACCGAGCAAAATCTGGCTGGCAGATTGAAAATCGGTATTCCGTAAGAGCCCTTTTTGACGTTTAGTCAATAGATTGTGCCGTCACCGAGCAATCACAACTGTCAATTTTGCGATCACAACTGTCAGTTTGCCATCGCTGTTTCTTAGAGAATCAGCCGGCCGTGCGAAGCCGGGATAGGCGGCTAGTATACTATATACTCAGTGGTGTGGTTTTTGCTTGTGTGTAAGTAATGGTCTACAATGCTTATTTACGCTATGTCACGCGTCTAGAGATCCTTATATTCACCTAACAACGGTTCACGCGCGTTAAGATGAACGCGTGCTTTCATCATGATTACTTTTTGCAATTTTGATATAAATTAAGTACTCTCGCAACGAGTTTTAGCTTTCGTCATGTGAGCTCTCTTTAAATTTTATCCTGCGTTGACGTGCGCGTTACAATAGAACTAACGCTCAGGGAATCTGTTTTGAAATTAGCGTTTTTCTTATCCAATGGTTACCTATAACACAAAACTTTGGTGTTACAAAACATAGTATCGATAGCTTGACAACCCGAAGTAGAACTCTTTGCAAGCGTCTATATGCTATGATAACTGCTCACCATCAGGCGACGAACTTCTACAGCGTCGGGTTTACGTATATATCCTTCATTCCTTTTCAGCTGAAAGACGCCCACTCATGGACAGTGGCAAAGTGCAGGTTTTAGGTGGGCACGGTACCAAGAACAAAAAACACGAAACCATTTTCTATAATTTTTACCCAAGGGCGCGCCGTTAGCTAAAGCTGGCATTGCAGAGGCCTCTCCCAGGATTTACTCATAGCATTCGGTTCTTATATACCAGCTTAGTTTGTCTTCAGTATGAAGATGCACGTGTCAGCGGAGTGTATAAAGGCTGCCAGTCACAGAACTCTTAGCAAATGAAACGTCTCTCAACTTACTTCTATGGTTCATCTAATCTAATGAATGGATACAAGCTTACCCTTACCTTACTTAGACTTTAGAACAGTAATTTACGGACACAAAGTATAGACAGACAGAACAAACTTTTTTGGATAAAAAAAATTTTTATCCCGTGTTAGAATCCAATCTACAATACTCAATGCTGTATTGGTGGTGAGCTCCTTTACTACTAGACGGCACATGGTGTAAATGCGAATGAAGCGAAAGAAATGAATAGCAAATTGCAAACCGAAGTTTCTGCCTACCCCTCTACAAGCTATAAATATTACGCCCAATCAGTAAAGACCTACAAAGGTTTCCAGTTTTCCAAGCAATTACATCCCAACGATATTATATTGTTTCCTATATCGTATCGACGGACCAAATAATTTTAGGATATATTTATTATTATTTGTACCGATCTTAAATCGAGATTAAAGGGGGATTACCTGCCGTACTTATGTATTTTTATTAAATGTTCATCATGTATAAGAAGGGATATGCCTACGATGAAGTTGCAATTTCGAATCTGATTATTTCTCATGCATCTAAAGACGGGTATCGACATTGCGAGGCTGCTCATCTGGTGTTCTGGAGCAGGCAGTCAGTCAGGCAACGGTAAAATAGGCTCGAGAGGCAACAAGGCAGCCTCGCCATGTCAAAACCAATACGAAACATAATACGAAATTGAGATATGGATGGTAATAGAATTTGGCATAAGGTCGACTATGCCCTGAACATCTACAGTACCTAACAGATTAAAGTAAATCTTGTAGAGCCAGCCTTAGCAACGCTCGTCTTTATTTTCATCGCTTTTTACATTTAACAATGTATTTCCCAAAGGTTTCCTTCAAAGCTGCTTAAGTCTCCATGCTGAGGCTTAATGTATTGACTGTGTCAAAGTAAATATATTTGAATACATTAAAAATAAATATCTACAGAGAGCTTTTTCTGGAAATTAATGATTCAAGTAAAGTCTATTTAAAGGTTTACAGAGAGCTCTGTGTTACAGCGGAATTTACAAACATACAATTAACGGACACAAATTACACCCAGACTCGAGAACAACTCTTTGTGGATCACACAAAGTTTTGCGCTGTGTTGGAATCGAACCCACAACATCGTGCACAGCGGGGACATACTGTACCCACTGGACCACCAAGACAGTCGAACCACCAACTTGAGGGACAATCACGCGTTGCGGACCCAAAAAAAATATAACACCAAAGTATTGTGATGACGTATCCATGGGATTAGAAAATGTTTCTTTAAAAACACTTTCTTGAGAGAGAGAGATAGGATAGGAGACCTGTTCTCACGCACAGTATCACAACTACACAAGTTATTTGGCTGTGATCTTCCGTAAGGCGGAGATCCTTCTCCAGGTTCATTCGCTTACAATTGTCATGGAACTCTTCAGGAAAAAAGTTCAGTCGTCATTAGTCATTTCATAATACATGATGAGAAGTCATTGACCTTCTCCCCTAAAAACAAGATCACCTAAAAAGAAAAATACTACCAATAATAAGAAGAGCCTTGAAAACAATGATGATAGGACTTGGAGAGACATTACACCTCATAGACTTTATTGGTGCTAGTCTACGAACATTTTCTGTTGGACTATTGGCACTGTGCCAAAATACTAGTGAAGGTCAAGAAACTGTCATACGGAAGATTAAAATGGCAAACCATGTATGATACGACTCGACTATTGGTCTGATAGTAAGTGGCCCTACTGCTAAGCCAGAGGTCGTTGACTCAATTCCCATCCAGGATTAATTTTTGTGGGATAAGCACACACTGGCTGTAATCCTACTTCCTACTACGGATAGATGGATGGATGGATGGATGTTTGTTACTCTTTCACTTAAAAACTACTAAACGGACTGGATGAAATTTGGCACAGAGATAGATTATGGTCTGGAATAACACATAGGCATTTTTACAGCGATAACAGCTAGTTTATTTATAAGAAACAGTTCTCTATGGTTTCACTCGCGTTTAATTTGTTCCTTTTTCGCCGATGTTATACTTATAATTGCTGCTACACCCCTTAGGATCAAAGCAATCTTATGGCGTATAATATCTTCAATACTAAATTGGATTCCTAGATCCTAATATTTAGTTCGAACAAAAAAGTATGAACTTTTTAGCTATAGATACTATATTGTTATGATATAGAAGTATAACCTACTAGCTAAACTCTGCAAAAATGTAACATAGTATAAAAAATCTAGTCAATTCATCGGGTATTGTTTGGGTTTTATTCATTGCATTGTTTAAAAGATAACTCCCGCACTAGAGAACAAGCTCTGCGTCGCGGGGGACTTTACAAACATACAATTAATGGACACAAATTACACCCAGACTCAGAACAACTCTTTGCGGGTCACACAAAGTTTTGTCCTGTGTGGGAATCGAACCCACAACCTCGTGAACAGCAGGCGCATACTGCGGCCACTGGACCACCAAGGCAGTCAAAGATGATATGAAATATGAATGAGAATTAGTAACAAGTTGGGTAATACATAGAATTGAACTCCTTAAGAGGAATCTCTTCACAAATATCCGGGTGGACCCTAGGTCTATATTGAAGTTAGACGACCTAAAACACCGTGTGTCCCTCTCAAGTAAACGTCGCATGTCGGAGACAGCTCATAAAGACGAATATCAGTACTAATACTTGGGCGGATATAACAAATTATCCGATTTACCGCGCTCACACTTGTCAAATATATCAATGGCAGAAATAGACTTATTTGACATTTCTTACGAAGTTGACACCATTATATTGAAGTTTTTGGAGATCATAATATCGAGAATACTTATTTTAAACTGTATTTATGTTTTATTACTTGATGGGATCGATAGGTTTTATTCGCGACAATCCCACCCACATGCCCTCCATGCTCGGTGCATCAGTTGGTTACTCCGCTGTTAATCCTGGCACACAGAAGTCACATCGGAGTAACCAACTGATACACCGAGCTTTGACACTCGTGCGTCCCGTGGACAACTAAACCTGTCTTGGACCCCGCAACGAATTTGATCAGAAGAAAATAGGAGGAGTTAGAAAGAAAAGTTTCCACTTTCCTCCATAGCAAAGCGGGAGACACAATAAATTTGTATAGTGTTAGTATAAGTTTCATAGGTTTGTAACCTATGAAACTTACTTTCTTTATTGTACGGTGGTGGTAGACAAGCAAACGGCCCACCTGATGTTAAGTTTTACACACCACTCATGGACTACAGCAATGCTAAGAACACAGTTAAGCCTTTGCTTACCAATAAGACGGTAATCAAAGACTATTAGGGAGAGATCAACCAACAATGAGCTTTCTGAGCCATTATAAAAACCAATTTTCTAACTTGGGTCATCTATTGTCATTTTTTTTTTGGCCCAACCCGGGAATAGTATTCAGTATTCGACTGCCTCGGTGGTCCAGTGGGTGCAGTATGCGCCTGCTGTGCACGAGGTTGTGGGTTCGATTCCCACACAGGGACATAACTTTGTGCGACCCACAAAGAGTTGATCTGAGTCTGGGTGTAATTTGTGTCCGTTAATTGTATGTTTGTAAAGTCTCCCGCGACACAGAGCTTGTTCTCTAGTGCGGGAGTTTTAAAAAAAAAAAAAAAAAAAATCCTCGTGATTAGCAGTCAATCAAAGACTACACCTCCGAGGCAGTAAGAGGCGAGAGTTTATTACCTTTTCACAGTTTCACCGTATATAATTTGGCAAGGAGATAGATGGTATCCTGAAGAAGACATAGGATACTCTTTACCGCGAAAACGGACATCCACGCGGGCAGAGCCGCGGGCAACAGCTAGTATAATACATAATTCAGCAACTCCTAAAACCCTAACACATATAAGACACATAACATAGTGTTATAAAATCATACAAACAAGGCAAATATGGTGAACATCTGTTTGTAGCATGGGCTTGTCATGAATTATTTACACTCCGTGTCAGTACATGTAGATAAAAGACATATTATTAGATACATTATATATTGACCATGATAAGAATGTTAAAAACGCTGATTTGTTCCATATCAATAAAGACTAGAGGGCGTCCGGTGGTCGAAATTCGACCGTAATAGCTTTCTGTAGTCCTTTTCCATATGAAATTTAACTAGGACAAATCTCACACTGCGGGCAATGTGCTTAAAAAAGAGAACAACGTTTTTGCTTTGCATATTAATAATGTAGACTAGAGGTCGCCCCGTGGTCGAAAATCAACCGTAATAGCTATCTGCAGTCCTTCTCCATATGAACTTTAACACTCTCTTCAGTGCTCTAAATGTGCTTAAAAAGAGAGAGTAAGTGTCTCTGAAAGAGATGTAGATAAGAAAGAAAGTATATTTTATTTGTCAATAATTAATATGACACTAAGAATTTAGACCGCACTGATTCATATATGATCGTTCCATATCTAGGTGTACTTTTTGTCCGAGAATTGTATGTATGTTAAGTCCCCTTTTTGTCCGAGAAGTGTTAATTCCCCCGCGGCTCAGTGTTTGACCACTAATGCGAAGTTTCTCTTTTAAATACAGAGAATATAGAAAAAATACGCGAAAATTAATGCATTAGTCACTTAAATAATTCTATATTATTTTAACTCCTAAAACCCGAAATCAAAAACATTGCAACCAAATTCTTCATTTATGAATTATTCTAACGTAATTTTCTTCACCCGTACAAAACCTGATTGGTTTGGCACTAACAATATTTTACGCGGCCGTCAATGCCAATATGTCTGACATATTTCCGATATATCCCGAAATGTGCGTGCCTATGTAATAGATTTAACGTATGTTGTACGTTTCACGCAGCGGTGTGGAAAAAATATTGAGAGAAAATTCTCTCAATATTTTTTCGTAAATGCCAAAAATCTGTTTCATTTCATTTCATTCATTTCAATATCACTGTCCTGTTGGTCTACTAGTGGTTCAAATCTTAGGAAAAAATTTGTGTAATAAAGACGACTCTTCGTTATGCGTCTGAGTGTAATTTATCGACAATTAGCGGCACGCCCCTGCTTTGCTCGGGTTGAAATATTTACTGCTATTATGTTTTTTTCCGAAAGAACTTTCTTAAAAGTATTAAACAGCTTTTAAAAAAAGATGAACAAAATTGGTTACGTCATTCTCAAGTTATGGCGTGACCAAAGGAAATATCGATTCATTACAGACACAGGATACATATTATAGCTCATAAATAGTAATATATACAAATATACATTTTTTTGAATCTGAAGCCAAATTACGACTGTACAAAGCATCCTATAACTACATAGCTTTAGTGAGTTTACCTACTTATTATACATATATATAGCTTAAATATTTAAAAATAAGAAATTGACAAAATTGAACTTATTTATGTATGCTTATATTGTCTCTGTCATCTCAAAAGCTAGTCAAGAAATGAAAATAGGAGCCAATAAGAAGAAAGGTAAACAACAAGCAAACATCGCACCTGCGGAAGGACTTTGCAATAGACCTCAAACAAATTCTGCTTACAATAGTATAATTGTCTCTGCCCTGTGCGTTAAAAGCTCTAGCGCTCATTTAGGTATCGTTTTCAAAAAAAACTACTTTCCCAGGGATATCTCATCGGATCCCTCATCAGAAAACCCTGTTGCAACATTTTTTTGGGATGACAACGCACGCACCTGAGGTATCATACCCCAGGTATTGCAGATGACCGTAGGCTACAGTACCTGTTTACCATCAGGCAAGCCGTACGCTTGTTTATTACCTAAAGAGTACCAAAATTAAATTTAAAGTTCTCAACACTTTCCCGAAGTTCATACGTTGACATAAACAAAGTTATAAGTTTCAAACTAAGTGGTACTTAAGCTACACTTAAGTTTAATAGCTAACATACTTAGTAACTACCATACTAATAAAGTATCGTGTTAAATACACGAGTAGATTCAACCACTTTCATTTCTTTACCTTATGTGCGGGACGTAGTAGGGTCTTGTAAAATTTGTGGCATTATATGTTTATTAACGTCAAATAAATATTAGTACTGTAATAGTCCACTAAACTGTTTAAATTATCCTATTTTGTAAATGTGAAAGTTTGTCCTCACCAAATTTTATCCATATCCATTAAGTAGTTTTTAAGAGAGGTAGGGCACCATACTAGCGAGCAAGCCCGACTGGGGAAGGACCTCCACCTTACAGAAGACCACAGCCAAATGACTACACACAGCGGTGTAGTTGTGTTCCTGTGTGTGAGTACAGGTCTCCAGCGCTCATTTAGGAATGCGTTTTGAAACAAACGTATTCCTATCCTAGGGTTACTTCCATCTTAAAGCCCTGGTGTAAAAAAATGGGTTGGCAACACGCAAGTTATACCTCTGGTAATGCAAGCGTCTATAGGCTACGGATACTGCTTAACATCAGGCGGGCCGTATGCTTGTTTGCCACCCAAGTAGTATAAAAAAAAAAAAAAAGTAGTTTTAACGTGAAATAGTCACAAATATTCATCCATACATGATGATGTATGGATGGATATTTCTGACTATTATTGGATATTTGTGACTATTTCACGTTCATTATCATCATCTCAACCGATAAACGTCCCACTGCTGAGCACGGGTCTCCTCCAAACATTTGGAGGGATATCAGCCTACTATACCACGTTGGCCAGACGGGTTGGCATAGGAGTTTGTTTCGAGTTTTCCCTCTCTTGTGGTGGATATAGTCTGCTAAATTTACTCCCTTAGTCGACTCTTACGACACCCTCGGGATGGAACGGGGTGGTGACATTTGTATTCTTAATCCGTCACCACACGGACTATTTCACGTTATAACTACTTAATGGATATGGATAAAATTTATAATATTTGAAATACCAAATAGCGTACTTCTTATTGCGATAACCGACATCCACGCGGGTGGAGCCGCGGGCGAAAGCTATAGATATATATAGAGGTATAATGATATGATATAATTTAATATACGAACAAAATGATAAACAAAATTTCTGTGCAATTTTCAATTCTTTCTACAATATACTAGAAAACTTTTAAAAAAGATCGCTAAAGTTATGACTTGCCCAAGAAAATAGGGATTAATTTTATATATTATATTTTATATTTGATATTAGATTTGATCGTATTTTAAGAGAGGTAACATACAAACAAGCAAACTCGACTGTGGAAGGACCTCCACCTTACAGAAGACCACAGCTTAAATACTCCACACAGTACAGATCTTCAGTGCTCATTCAAAGATGCTCTTTTAAGGAAACGTTTTCCTAACCCAGGAATACCCTACCACAAAACCCTGGTCAAACAAATGTTGCACACCTGCTGCAAGGGTCCATAGGCAACGGTAACTGCTAAACATCAGGTGGGTTTGTTGCCAGAATAATGTTTCCATTTTATTATATAGAACATTTTATTAACTTTGCTTTTATTAAAGGTCGAAAATATAATAAATATTGTGGCAAGATAGAAATACTTAGTTGTAAACTGAAATTACATTGAGTACATTACTATAATTTCATCATTATCATTAGAATGTAAATATCAAAATTAATTCAAACTTGTATTTGTTGAGCACTTACAATTTAACAGCTGAATAATTCCAACATTTACATTTATAGACGTACCTAGCGGCCCACCCTGTTTTGTCTGTTCGTTTAAGAATTGAACTTATACCCAAATTTCATTTAAGTTACAAAGTAACACTTATGAAGGTCATCAATTATAAATGTAGCAGATAAGCTGAAAAGAAAGAGTCAATTTACTAACGGCTATTTTGCTGAGCAGATATAGAACCGTGAGAAGATCTGGCAAGAAACTCAGTCTACTCTTTTTAATTAATAGATTACAATATTTTGTAAGCTGAATAAATTTAATTTGCTCAAATCACTTATTAGTTGTCACGAATGTCATTTAAAGAACGTTTATACGAAGCTTTAAGTTTGAAACCCTATTGGTTTAGGCTCGTGGTTGGTGAATCTGTCAGTCAGTTACTCAGGACAACTAATAATATTTTATATAATAGCGTTGTCCGTGGCCCGCGTGAATATTGGCTATCGTGATAAAAATTACTATCTGTAGGATATAATCTATCTCCTTGCTGAATTTTTATTTAAAAACTTTATAAAAAATCGCACACCGGCGGACCCAATGCCATAGGCATTCTCTACCAGTCGACCTTGGGTGATACAGAGAAGAATATAGTAGGTAAATTTTATGTCGATCCAATAAGCCGGTTTATCGTGAAAAGGTAATAATCAAACAATCATACTTACAGAGTTACATTCGCATTTATAATATGAGTATGGATACATTAAACTCGTTACCTAATAACCAAGAAGATGAAGCAATCCAATCAACACGGGCCCTAAAAATAAACCTTTAATAAAAAGTTTATTGCGTAACTTTGATTGCTTATATAAAGTATTATATAAGTTATTTGTGCTCAAGTTTTCTACTAAACGGAACAAGCTTATAAGATATATGTATATACTTGTCTATTTATATAAAACCGCAGGTTATCTAATCAACTTTCTAAGACTGATGTGTGTTTTACCTCTTTCATTTCTGTACTTTATACATGTGAAATGTTAGGGTCTTGTAAAAGAAGTAGGGAAGATATAAGACCACAGTAAAAATAACTTGTTTTTTTTTTCTTAAAAAACCACTCCCGCACTATGAAACAAGCCCTGGGTTGCGGGGGACTTTACAAATATACAATTAACGGACACAAAGTACACCATAGCCAGGTGCACTCGCTGTTCGGTAAACGATTAGCGGGTTAAGCTACCAAGGGCGCGGTAACCCTATAGATAGGTGACCGCATAGTGGTATTTCATCTGAGCGTCTCCGTGCTTCGGAGGGCACGTTAAAAGTCGGTCCCGACTGTTATCAGTCGTTAGATCACGACAGAGGTCTAAATATGGGCGATCTAAATAACTCTGTCACCAGGTTGGCCACTAACCAAACGATAAGAAGAAGAAGAAGTACACCCAGACTCAGGACAACCATTTATGTGACCCACAATTTTTTGCCCCGCGCGGGGATCGAACCCACAACACGCCGCGTATTGGTAAATGGCGAGGTAACCACTTAAGCTACTGAACCAACCGTGCAGTCATATACACAGTAGTATATTTTTGTGCCCGTGCGTCAGTATAGGTTACCAAAATTCATTTAGAAATACGTTTTTACTATTACAAGTATACTTCATAATACCCTTGTGTTACAAAGTTTTTTGTCGGCAACACGTTTTGATGTTAGCGTCTATAGGGTTTGGTAACTGATTACCATCAGACGGGTATGCTTTTTTCCCATCTTCTTAATAAATATTCAATTTACAAAACTCTTTTTACGGACAAAGAAGCTCCGGTAACCGCAGCTGTCTAGTTTCAAGTGAAAATAAAATATTTAAATTCAAAACTAAAGCTGACTGTAGCGCGAACTGATTTTATATAAAATGAAACCATTTTATTTAAATTGCTAGCTCATAAGTTTAGACTGGGTTTAGAGATACTATTGAATTAGTTTAACATACCTAGAACATAATTATGTATGTACGTAGGTTCTTTGTTTATAAGGAGAGTAAATATTTATCAATTGCAGATTTAAAACCTTCTTTTGCACTTTATAGTAGATTTATGGAGGAAGGTTAGGCTTTATGTCATGACGCCACGACCCAGAGAAAGCGTGGCATTAACAATAAACGCAGCACAAGAAATTCAAATTATGCGCGAATGTCCTACGTGTAACAACTTGTAATATATATGGCTGTGTTAATACAGTTACTTCTATATACTTAAACTAAGATTATAAAAAAGAAAGATTTGATTATTCGTTTGTTTGTTTGTTACGATTCAACTCAAAAACTACTCGACCGATTTTTTAAATTCTACATTATCATCGAGAGACATAGAGCGGGTAACATAGGCTAAACGAAATCTAACTAAATGTCCACCCATGTGAAGCTGAGACCTGCCATTAGTGTTAAATAAATGTAATAGATACGAAACTCCAAAACAATAACACCGAAATATTCCAACGGACCCAAAACTTGGCCAACACTCGTAATCTCTAAGCCATTTTAAGTGCGAAAATTATTCAACAAACAGCAGAATTATGATAATCACGTTCTTTACGTGAAACTTAATCAAAACTCTTGCGTTTTTTCCCGCCTTATAATAATAAAAAACATGTACTTACTAGGCAAATTTAATACTGTTTTTCTATATACTTCTTAGGAGGCAAACAAGCATATAGCTCTCCTGATGATAAGCAGTTACCGTAACCTATGGACACTTGCGATACCTAGGGCTATTATACCATACCTCTAAAAATTTCGTGGATAAAGGGTGACACCGGCAGGGGTATTCCGTAAGAGCAAAAACCGAACCACCGCAAAAACCGAGCAAAATCTGTTTGTCAGATTGAAAATCGGTATTCCGTAAGAGCCCTTTTTGACGTCAATAGATTGTGCCGTCACCGAGCAATCACAACTGTCAGTTTTGCGATCACAACTGTCAGTTTGCCATCGCTGTTTCTTAGCGAATCAGCCGGGATCGTGTTCTGGCCAGAGCCCGGCCGAACATCTATAGTACCATTTTGTATTCTTGCTTGTCCGGCCCCGCCCATGAAGCCCTTAAGTTATCTGTAAACTCGCTTCTCCTAGCTCACATAAAATATCCATTAAATAACACAAACTTTCCTAGTTATGAATTATTATATTAAACCAACTCGACAACCAAATAGCAAAGTTTACAGCCAAAATAAACAGATTTTAATTAACATATACGTAATTGAATAAAAGCCTCGTCCATCACGGAGCACAGGTGTGTATAAAACAAATGAACGGTGATTGATGGAGAAAAAGTTTGTTTGCGATCAGATATGTACGGATAATCCTGAATTTCGCAAAGCTTGCATAAATTAATGGTATTCAAAACCGACGCTTAAGCATGAAGAGGTTCATGAATCATCATCATCATCTCAGCCAAAAGACGTCCACTGCTGGACATAGGCCTCCCCCAAGGATTTCCACAACTCTCAATCCTGAGCTGGACCTGGTAAAGGTTGCGGGCAACCGATGGACAAGGTCTGCTCAGGTTCATGAATGTATTATTATTATTATTTATTATTTTTAGCCCGTACTGTCCCACTGCCGGGTAAAGGCCTCCCTTTCCTTTTTCCACTTCACCCGATCTTGTGCTAGAATAGTCTTTTCTGTACGCATCAAGCTGTTCCCGCCAAATGAATGTAGAGAAAGCAAAAAAAGTACGTCTGAATTAAAGCAATTTGCACCAAAAATTTGAACTGCTTGGTTAGTTCAGTAGCTTAAGTGGTTACCTCAACAATTATCTCTGCGCAGCGTCATTTTTAAAATTAATAGGCATACCCAGAGTCTCTGCGAACCCCAATGGTAGGCGGGCGTAAATATGTGTATATTAACTGCCTCGGTGGCTCAGTGGTCAATATGTGTGACTGCTAATCACGAGGTCCCTGGTTCTATTCCCGGGTCGGGCTACAAATTCATATTAGGTTTTTCTGTCAAGAAATTCAAAATAGATGCCCGGAGTTCGGAAATTGGCAGTTTTAATTGCTTTCCGATTTTTGTTCTCATCTGGTCGTATCGGATGGCCGTCCCAATAGACTATGAGAATGAGAAAATAAAAAGTCCACTTGTATTCGCGCACACACTTGTGCACTATAATATCTCCCGCGCAGATGGCTAGTTTCCGTAGTTATTAGCCGCCGTGACCGAAATTCAGTTAGGAGGACATTATATAACGGTAGGAAAATATCCCTTACTCGAATTCTCCATGTAATACAAATTGGTAGATTTTTTTCTAACTATCGTAAGCACATTTGGCGCAACGACCTTATTAAGGAATATATTTCAAAAGAGTTACCCTTTCCTCTCCACATAAGTATGTAAAGATATTTTCTCTTTGTTACAAATATGCTTTTACTCAAATAATAACGAAAGAGGCTTTATGGTTGAGAGATACCGTTTTTCCGAGTGGGAAAGTAACCTCCATCCTACACAAAGGCTATTAGGCTGCCAGTACCTACAGCGATTTCTTTTTCACTTATATAACTATAGCATTGCATTACAGGCTGTTATATTATTATGTTTTTTTTATACTACTTGGTTGCCAAACAAGCATATGGTCCGCCTGATGGTAAGCAGTTATCCTAGCCTATGGACGCCTGCAATACCAGAGGTATCACTTACGTGTTACGGAAGCTAAGATGAAGTATCCCTGGGGTAGGAAAACGTTTATTTTTAAAACGGCTTCCTAAATGAGTGCTGAAGACCTGTACTACCATACACAATACAACTACACCACTGTGTGTAGTTATTTGCCTGTAGTCTTTTGTAAAGTGGAGGTCCTTCCCCAATCGGCTCAAATTCAAAGGCCACGGTAACTGCTTACCACCAGGCTAGCTGTGTGCTTGCTTGCCACCTCGTAAGCCTTACCTGCAAACAACAATAATAGGGCCTACTACAAAACACAATAAATCTACTCACTAGACTCTTGAAAACAATGAGTGTTGTTCTTCGCTACTCATTTACTTCACCGCTTATAGCAGAACAACCAATTTACTTTACAGGTTATAAACATTATGCACGGAAAAATACACCTTAAGATTTCATAATAAGGTTCTTTTTCAAAGTTTGCAGGGAAAAGTGGAACGAGGGATTGTTAATGTACTGTCGTCTGTTTGATTATTAACCAAGGGAATTAAAAATGGTTAGTATTTGTAAAGATTTTATAAAAGGTTCTTAATTGGCTAGAGTGGTGGATGAGACATATGTATAATAATAACTATTTTATAAGCTTTTATTTACCTCGCAATATTTGTTTACATCAAATCTTCGGAGTAAGATTTGCACTACTTGGTGTGAATTTGAGTTGAAGTTAGGTAAACCTACGTAACCTCGTTGATAATACAATTTATTATAAAATACCATACTGACCTGATGATGCAGTTGGAAGAAGCCATATGAACTTAAACAAGATAAACCGTGTTTATAACTGCTCGATTCTTTATGTTCAAATTTAAAATGATAAATATCTAGGTATCCTTTTCTACTTAATCTTAAAAGACAGAGAGATCAAATGTTCAGTGGGCTCTAATTGGAAACAATAAAACAGGGACTTAATAATTTGTAATATAAAATTCAAATTTCGAAAAATTCCAAATATAAAATTCAGAACTCGTGAAGTGGCAATATAAAGGTGACCTCGCGCATTATTAAACTAATTAGGTATCTCTTTAGCAGCGCGATGGAAGAATACCTAATGGAGATGAAGGCGTTAAGTAGAATCAAATTTATGTAGTCCATAAATAAGGTTACACACTACCAAATTTCGCATCGATGCTGATCGAGCGTGTATTAAAAATGTACTACTGCATCGATACAGCTTGTAACTGTATCGTGACTATGCAAGTATTTTATTAAAGCATTCAAAATGTGAAGCTTTCGTCTAATGGTTTGTATTAGCAGAACACAAAAAGACTGAAATAAGCACCGTAATCGAAGATGTTGCGGGAATTAATGAGAACCATAATCGACGGCTACTAAGTATACTGAGTCAACTATACTTCTAATAACTTTACAGGAAGGCGATAAGAAGAGCGAATAGTTATATTAAAATTGTTAATACAACCAAGAAAAAATAACTACTTAATCAAAGTAAATTAAATGTTATTTATGGCAACAGCCATAACTAATATTGTAAAACGTGTGAACGTGTAAATACATTAATATGGCAAAGTGCTGTCACTGCACATTACTCACGTTCATCGTTTAATCCCTTCCAACACATAATTGTATTTTCCTTTGTTATGTTTTAATATAAATAGATTAAGATTAAGAATAAAGCCCAGTCGATTACAAGCAAAAATCATCGTCTTATTTTACTCCTCAAAACGAATATAGCAATACGCTATAATTGGTGACCCCGACTGGCTACCGCTTCTCTAGTGCTGATATAATACCGGGACGACCGGAACCCAAATTGGTTTTCAGCATCAAATCTAGAAAGTGATAGAAAACAAACAAGACACCATGGCTCCACCAGCGACTCCAGCGAAAGGCGACGCCAGCACTGATAGTATAGCAGCGATATCAGTTACCGAGAAACTGCCTCAATTTTGGACTGACTCACCAAGATTGTGGTTCGCGCAGTTCGAAGCAATCATGGCTCCCCAGAAACAAGGAGAGGAATATAAGTACAACATGGTAATTGCCAAATTGCCAAAGGAGGTGATCCATCAAGTAAGCGACATCCTGACACATCCTCCAGACGAGCAAAAATATACGGCTATTAAAGATCGCCTTATAAGCTGTTACGAGGAGAGCGAGCACAGAAAATTTCAAAAGCTATTATCAGAGATGGACCTCGGTGACCAGAAACCTTCCCAGCTATTACGAAAAATGCGGGAAGCAGGCAGCGGGAAGATGAACGACGATACGATACGTCTCCTGTGGTTCCGACAACTCCCAGCCACCATTACATCTATCATTGCAGTATCCGAAGACTTGACATTGGAAAAACTGAGCGAAATAGCCGACAAAATTCACGAGAATCTAACGTATACACGAACGAGCGCCATATCGTCGACATCTGACATCAGTTTAATAACAAACCTGACGTCACAAATTGCAGCGATGCAAATTGAAATAAACGAGCTTCGCAACAATCGTCTGTCTCGAACGCGACAACGCAGCAGTTTCCGGTCACGTAATGATTCACGCTCACGGTCAATGTCGCACTATCGAAAGCCGCAGAATGGCATTTGTTATTATCATAACAAATTCAAGCAAAATGCAATAAAATGCCGGCAGCCGTGTACATGGAAGAAAAATACGAATGCGATGTCGGAAAACTACTAATAGCACAGAAAGCGACGGATCTCTGTGCTATGCACCCCGCTAACCGTCTAACTATAACCGACTTAAACAGTAGTTATAGATTTTTAGTCGACACCGGTGCAAACATTTCCGTTTTAAATCGCACGGAACATGATAGCGACGCATGCAAATACCAAGTATACGCCGCCAACGGAACCCCAATTAACACATATGGAGAACGCACGCTAACACTGAATTTCGGACTCCGTAGAGAATTCAAATGGTGTTTTACCATCGCCGACGTGAAAATGCCGATTCTAGGAGCCGATTTCCTCGAGCATTTCCAGCTGTTAGTGGATATACACGGACGAAAATTGATCGACAAAGAAACGGGATTAGAAACGCCTGCACGAATAATAGTAGCAAATATTTCATCAATACGAACAATTAACTCGAACTTACCAGATTCGATCAGGTGCTTGTTAGAAAAGTATGAAGATATTACAAAGCCTGGATCGATGAAGAACCCTCCGAAACACAATGTTAAGCATGAGATTATAACAAAAGGGTTCCCAGTTGCTACACGGGCACGTCCTCTTCCTCCAGACAAATACAAAATCGCAAAGCAAGAGTTCAAGGAGATGATGCATATGGGAATTTGCAGACCCTCAAGCAGTGAGTGGGCATCCCCACTTCATATGGTCAAGAAGAAAAATGGCGAATGGAGAGCATGCGGTGACTACCGCGCACTAAACAAAATTACCGTACCGGATAGATACCCATTGCCACGACTGTTAGATTTTACGTATATCGCAAGCGGAAAAACCATTTTCAGTAAAATCGATATAAAGAAAGCATTCTATTCGATTGCTGTCGCTGAACCAGAGAAAACAGCGATAATAACGCCGTTCGGACTTTTCGAATTTACAAGACTTCCGTTCGGTTTAAAGAACGCCGGACAGTCATTTCGAAAGTGGATGGACTCTATATTTAGAGATTTAGACTACGTATATGTTTTCGTTGATGACATTTTAATTGCTGACTCAGAAACCGACGTCCACTACAAACACTTAGAAGAAATATTCAAACGCCTGCAAGAAAACGGCATTACAATTAACACAAACAAGTGTGAATTTGCAAAATCGGAGATTGATTTTCTTGGTTATCATATAACGAGCCAAGGATTGACGCCTACAACGGAAAAAGTTCAAGCAATTAACGAATATCCGAAACCAAATACAGTGAAAGAACTACGTCGTTTCTTAGGCATGTTAAACTTCTACCGAAGCAGCATACCGTACGCAGCGAAGCATCAAGCGCCTCTAAATAGATACTTGAGAAATTCGAAGAAAAATGATAAAACAATCATTCAGTGGAATAAAGAAGCGGACCACGCTTTCGAGCGCTGCAAACAGGATATACGACAAATAACGTCAATAGCCTGCCCAGACAGCCAAACCCAACTAGCAATGATGACTGACGCAAGCTTAAAATGCGTAGGCGCCGTCCTACAGCAACGACAAAAAGGAAAGTGGGAACCGATAGCTTTCTTTTCAAAAGTACTAAGCGAAGCTCAAACGAAATACTCTACTTACGACAGAGAGTTACTGGGAATTTACATGGCAATTAAACATTTTAGAAGACTCATCGAGGGCCGAGAATTCACCGTCTACACGGATCATAAGCCATTGATTCAGGCATTCGATAAGAAGCCATCATTGAATGACACACCGAGGCGGATTCGATACCTGGACTACATATCGCAATTCAGCACTAATATAACACATATTAGCGGCAAGGAAAACACAGTTGCAGACGCCTTGTCTCGAGTTGTTGAAACGATATCATTACCATCCAATATAGACTGGAAGGAGGTAGCAAATTGTCAACAAAACAATGACGAACTCGAACGATTGAAATCAAATAAATCATTACGGTTCGAAACGGTACATTTTCACGAGAAAGGAATCAAGATATTCTGCGACTTATCAACCAGGAAACAACGACCATTTCTTCCCCTTAAGTTCAGAAGAGACATTTTCGAGAGTTTCCACAATATAAGCCATCCCGGAAAAAACACTACGAGGAAGTTAATTGCAGCGAACTACATTTGGGAAAACATGAACACGGACATCAACAAGATGACTGAAGCATGTTTACAGTGTCAACGTTCAAAAATACATCGGCACACCAAATCACCACTTGGAAAATTCATGCCAGCAGAAAGATTCTCTCATCTACACGTCGACATTGTCGGACCCCTCACAACATCCCAGAATAAACGATACATCATAACAATGATTGACCGATGTACGTCATGGCCAGAAGCTTTCGCAGCGTCAGACATCACTGCAGAGTCAATTGCAAGAGTGATATACGAAGGGTGGATAACCCGATTCGGATGTCCTGAATACATAACTTCAGATCAGGGAGCTCAATTCGAATCAAGAATATTCAGAAGTTTGGCAAAACTCATGGGAATAAATAAAATACGGACAACTCCGTATCACCCACAGTCAAACTCGAAAGTCGAACGATTACACAGAACTATGAAAGCAGCATTAATGGCAAGAGGGAACACTACAAACTGGACAAAGGAACTAGCCACAATATTACTCGGTATCCGTACCAGCTTACGGCAGGATACTGGATTTTCGGCAGCCGAACTAGTATATGGAACAACAATAACGTTACCTGGAGCATTTTTCGAGACAAGAAGCCTAACAACCTACACTGAAATGGTAGAAGAGTTGAAGAAAAACATCGAACGAATAACTTCCGTGCCACAGAGAGAGCGCACAAATGATAAAATATTTGTACATCCAAAATTAGCAGAATGCACGCACGTATTCTTACGATGCGATAGATTGCGGCCGAGCTTGACGCCGCCATACGACGGACCTTATCTCGTAATTAGCCGGAGCGATAAATTATTCACGATATTGATAAACGGAAGACACAGTACCGTATCTATCGACAGGATAAAACCCGCATTCGTAATAAACGATAAGGAGATAAGAAATCGCACATCAGTAGATAAGAAAATAGTTGTAGAAACGCAAGATAATCTAGCAAATAAAAAAACACGTGCAGGGCGAATCTCACGCCCAACGGTTCGATTCCAGCTATGATATATAAAGCTATACAAACGATCTACAATCACCACTCACGACAAAAAGTTTTCACACGCAACATGGGATCCAACACAAGTACTCATGAGAAAGAACAAGTCAACATGGTGCAAAACAACGCGCCAGCCATTCCGGAAGAGTTACTGCAGATACACTCTAGGCTCGCTGAGGACCTACAGAGCATACGAGGTTGGATCACAATAACGATTATCGCAGTGATAATAATAATATGCATCATCAGTGTCTACATGTTGTTCCGAGCGATCGGAACAAAAATCGAGAAGAGATTTATGCGTGTGATACGAGAAACCAACGTGGTGTAGGGTAATAAGTTTAATCGTAAATATTTTTTTTAAGGAGGGAGTATCTATGGCAACAGCCATAACTAATATTGTAAAACGTGTGAACGTGTAAATACATTAATATGGCAAAGTGCTGTCACTGCACATTACTCACGTTCATCGTTTAATCCCTTCCAACACATAATTGTATTTTCCTTTGTTATGTTTTAATATAAATAGATTAAGATTAAGAATAAAGCCCAGTCGATTACAAGCAAAAATCATCGTCTTATTTTACTCCTCAAAACGAATATAGCAATACGCTATATTATTTATGGAGATATTAATTTTATTTTTTTACAGGTAAATAGGAAATGATTTAATTGTTGTTAATATACTAAAAGTGCAATTCTCAAAATTTGTTAGTTGACTCAGTATACTTAGGAGCCATCGCATTGACGATTTTTGCACTTCACAATGTATCTATTACAAAATATGGTAACAAACCTGTGCTTACGCACATACTTGTTCACTAATATCTTCCGCTTAGATGGCAAGTCATCGTCAAATTTAGTAAGGGGGACATTATTATTTTTTTTAAACGTTTCAATATCCATAAAATGTTACCCAACCGAACAAGCCTCATATTCTTTATTCAATGCCTTTTGCGTCACTAAATTGCCATCTATAACAATAATCCTTGTTTCCAAGAATTTATAATATAGTGCAAGGGTTACCCCTGACCTACTGGCGTTAAAAGCCTTCCAAAGCCTTAATCGGATTCCTTTTGTGATCTTCATTCTCTTTATTATCTTGCTTAGAATTTTCCCAGTCTAATGACGTAACTTCCGACATTTGTTTATTCATTGCTGGCCATAAACTGTCAAGGCCCAAGTTTTAATAAACAAAAAAGCAATGGATAGCTTGTATAATATTTCATTCGTGTTTTTACAATGAGGTGAAAATTAAAGTTGGAACTTTATTAATGAGAAAAAGTATCTTGTTTATTTTTTTCTGAGGATTAGTTTATCTTTGTTGTCATGTGGATTAAAAAAATGCGAATTAAAAAGGGAGCGGTGATAGACGTTCGATACTAACCGATAGTAGCGAAATGAATTTCAATTTGAGAATTTTGAATTTGGGAATTTATATGTATCAATTCAATAACATCGTGAGGAAAACGACATGTCTTCGAAGTAATTCTGAAGGTAGGCGAATCGAATAGAAATGTTTTCTTTTCTATTCGATTCGACTACCGTTTATGCCACTTAACAAGAGGGGCTGAACCATCAACATGGAATGGGTAGCCAGTTATTTATATTCGAATATTAATATGAATATTCCAAATACACAATAACCTCGACCCCTACAATAATCCCAATTTCAAAGGTGTCCATTATACATTTGTACAAATTAACCAAATTAACAAATCGTGGCAGCTTTAGACAACAATTCATAATTTGAGAGGAACGAAGCGAGATTAAACATTTTAATGGTTTGTTATGTTCAACGTAAAGAAGGACATTTGATATGTTGATTGTAGGTTCAATACGAGGTAATCTATGTAGGGCACCCATCTGGATGACACGCGTACGAAAACTAGCCTAGTCCACGAAGGGCACCTATCAATTAGGGTCAGCTTTAACTGAGTCTTTCATGTGACTGCCATCCATAGGTCTCAGGTACGATCCTCGGATCGGTTGGTATTGGGTTCTGCTCACCCCGTACAATAAAAATATTAGTTATCCGTTGTTCATTATTCTGATAGTTGTATCAGTCAAGACTATGTCAGGAGCCTCTTTTTAGGAGGGAAATGCTTTTCGCATACGGCTCCGGATAGAAGCGGGACGGTAATATCGGACTCTCCGGCCTAAAGATCGTAGGCGGTAGGCATACCGACTAAAATCCCCTTGTGCACGTACACCCGCTTTTGCGGGTGGATCACCGACACCTAATGTGACATGGGTATAAATCCCCTGGTGTTGGAAGCGTCCATAGGCTATGGTAACTGCTTACCATCTGGCGGGCCGTATGCTTGTTTGCCTCCTTGATAGTATGAAATTATAATAATAATTCTCAAAACCTCTCTTCTATGAATAAATTGCTAGTTAACACATTTTCATGAAATACTTTAAAAATACCTTTCTGTAACCACAGGGGTTGTGTAAGGTGTGAAAAGGGATGGGCAAGCGAAGTGTGATGTGCGGTGGACCGCGACACTCACCTGTCAGAAAGTTGTTCATTACGTTGTGCAAAGTTTGTTTGTAAAGTGTGAGCTAATGTCAAAATAGTTAAGGTTTTTTTACCTTTAAAAGTAAGTTTTGATAACGAACTAGGGTTCGCCCGCGTGGTTATTTGGAATATTTTCCCCGATTTTGAAACATATCTTACTACTGCTCCGCTCCTATTGATCATAGCGTGATGTTATATGTATAGCCTTCCTGGATAAATGCACTATTCAACAAAAAAAGTTTTTTTTCTAATCGAACCAGTACTTTCTGAGATTAGCGCGTTCAACCAAACAAACTCTTCAGCTTTATAATATTAGTATAGATAGTATAGATTAACAAACAAGTTTACTTTTGTATTGTAGAAAAATAAGTTTACATTATTATTATCAAGTATAAGTTTATTTTGTATACTACTTGGGTGGTAAACAATGATACGGTCCGTCTGATGTTAAGCAGTTTTCGTAGTCTTGCAATAATAAACGTCTTATACAACTAAAAAGCACAATATAATGTTTAATGATTCGTCTCTTCAAACGGTTTTCAATCATCTATAATATAAAAATGAATCTCTGAATGTGTTACTAAGCGCAAATCTCGAGAACAGTTGAACCGATTTCGCTAATTCTTTTTTGCTATGTTCGTTATTGTCAGAAGAAGGTTCATATGTAAAAAGAAGTTGAGCTGAAAATAGTTTAACCCGGACGAAGTCGGGGTGGGCCACTAGTTATATATAGTTTTTAAGGGTCTCGAAAACAAGAATAGTTTTAGTTAGCTCATCAAATCTACCATTTTGATGTTTTAAGAATTTTATGTACCCATGCAGCGACACTCGCGCTAATAAGATAAACCTAATTTCAAATATCAAAATTGGTTGAGCCAATGAGTAGTTACGAGCGGACTTAGGAAAGGACATACACACATATTATATACCTACAGGTCAAACACATACCCCTCATAGTGTAATAATAAATAGTACTGAAATATATATCATGTTTTTTTGTTTTTTATACTACCAAGGTGGCAAACAAGCATACGGCCTGGTGGTGAGCAGTTACCGTAGCCTGTGGACATTTGCAACACCAGGGGTGTCACTCACGCGTTGCCGACCCTTTAAAAATAAGGTTTTTAAAGGGTCGGCAACGCGTGAGTTATAAGGTAACTCCTTTCTTGAAGAACCCCATGCTATAGTCTCAATATAAAATATAAATAGTTTTTGCAATTAAAGCACCGATACCCTCTGGCATCTCATTAATTTTCTAACAGTTTAATATGCTCAATATATTCCAATTATGTCGTTGACGTTGGAATCTTGAAATATTGCCCACCGTGGCGCTGTCAAAGGCTACATGACGCTAAACTCGGTGAACACGAGCCCCACTCACCGCGGACGGGTAAAGCGGTTAAAAGAGTTAAACACATTAATGTCGAGCTCCTCTTTGAGATACTAACGTACTTTATTTTTTCTAACAAAAAATACCTCCTGAATTTTAAAACAAAATTTGATGTTATGTCGAAAACTCAAAATAAAAAATCTAGCCACTTAAATAAATTGTTCATGTTATCTTCGCCTACGTACAAAGCCCTAAAGCGTCTCTATAGATAAGTGCTTGCTTATCGGACTGGCATGAAGACCCTTAGCCTTAGTACTGCGACATTTTCCTCTATACATTTATTTTTCAGACGTTTAGTTATATCTCGAATAAGAAGAGACTAGCTTACAACAAACACTACTAACTCTTATGGCCCGTAAGTAAACTATCGAAAGTCAATTTATTTTAGAAGACTAACGGCCCGTTCTAACTAAGCTCGGCTTCCTATAACCTAATAAAACTAAAACATTTTTTACCCGTTTAGAGATTGAATTTCCATTGTATTCGTCAGTTGTTCTTTAGTGTCTCGAGCTTCGTCTAGTAATCAAACACACAGCACTCAGCGCAGTGATTATGATGACCATCTCAATCATACAAAGAGTCGGAACCTCAAAGTTTTGTCTGTTTAAATGTTTAAATTTAATAGTCGATTTCTGACCCCGTCTGTTGTTTGCTACGTCGTAGCTGCAGAACGTAGAGGGTCTACGTGTCTACAAATGTTAGTTATGTACTTCCTACTGTTACTTCATGTTTAATTCAATGCTCCTTTTCTGTGTTTTATATGATTTGATTTAATTTAATCTAATTAAGAATAGTTTCTGTTTGTTTAGGTGTATATTATAGATTTTTCAAGTAATTGTTTTGATATTAGTATTGAGTACTTGCGTGTATTCGTATGTATGCGTTATTAAGTATATAAAGATTTTCAATGCCCCTCCAACGGTTATTCTGTCGTATGCTACACATATATTGAAATATCGATTTACAATAAATACAAAATCAAAACTAATTATCATTCACAACTGTCGTAAACTATAAATAACATTAAAAATGTATGTAGTTTGTATAACAGAGCAAGGGAACCAATTCCGAGTAGTCATTTGTCCACTATAATTGACACTACGACGATACTTCGAACCCATTACGGAGACAGACGATCCAACTAAGACCGTTAAATTGGACAGACCAGGATTTAAATTTGGAATTATTCGAAGGCTACAGACAAAACCTATCATCATCATATCATTTACAAATATAGCATCGCATATATTTGTAAAAAATATAATAATTTATCTATACTTATATTATAAAGAGATCTCTCTTGATCCACTGAACCGGTTTTGATAATTATTTTTCTCATAGAAAGCCAGGTTATTTGTGAGTGTCATAGGCTACATATTTAATTCAAGTAATTCCCAACGAAGTGGGCGGGTCAGCTAGTATAAAATATATCGACTTATCTAGCTTGATTATATATATCTGATGATAAAATAAAGCAGGCGATTTTCTTTTTGTAGTTGCTATAATTTATGGAACTATTACTGGTTCGAATTGAAAAAAAAACACTTTTTTTTGTTAGCTTTTCGACGGCAAATATCGTAAGAATTTATATTGTTGCAGCTCAGAACACAGCCACATTGACTGCATTGCAGGAGTCGGCTACCAAGTTCTCCTGCGTGCAGAAGATAAGACAGGTAGAGCACGACGTAAGATGTAACATCACTTGGATTGAGGACCGTGTAGGAAACCTAAACATCCTTTCCTTGTCCTTAAAAAAGCTACCAGAAGAGCGTAAAAACAGAAAACCGTGATCGGACTGCATGGATCACATCACTAATTATACTGACACTTTTTTATGAAAAAAACAATCAATTTGTTTTCAATAAACTCATAATATGATCCTCATATAATAACAGTCAATTGATAGGAAGGTAATTGAATAAAATCTTTATCGATACACGTATGAAATTGTTCCTAATTAATTGCCGAGCCTCTACTAAATTGTTAAACGTTGAGATTAATTATAATGAAATGTTTAAGTTATAAGCTGAAGCGAGTTATAGATTAAAGGAACTCCTTATTTTCACCCAATCTATCAAATATTAGGTAAAAATAAGGAGTTCCTTTTCTTCCTCCGAAGAACAAACAAATGTTTAGTAGCTAGCCCCTTGCCGAAGATGGCTTTTTGGCTGAATATGTTACACATCGAAACGTACTTGTCTAGACATACAAAAATAAGAGCTTTTTTTATCCAGACTCTGACATGGTTATTGATTTTTGTTATAAAACAGATAGAAGAACTAAAAAGACGCTCCTTAAATCCTACATTGCGTCAAATAATCCAGTGACACTCAATTTGCATAAATATAAACGGTAACTCTAATACCTTGTACCATCGGCTGCCAAGCCTGAGACTGACGGCAAAGGCCTTTTAATTCATTAGTCTCATATTAAACGCGCCGGTAATGAAACTTAACGTTTTTACCGCACCTCTCAGGTAATAGGGCACCAACAATAATTACAGGTATTTTATTTCGTAATAAACAATTATTGCTGACAATCAACAGTATATCTGTAGAAGTAATGAAATAATTTGATAGCGCATTGCCATTACGGCGACGGGACGTGTTGCCTACCCAATTCCTACACAAAACATTCGTGTAGATATATACACTAAACATAATAATCGTGTAATCTATAAATGGAAGTGAATCTGGTCGAACGCTATGTCAATGATTTCAAAAACGTGACACAAAAATATTTTTTAGAATCTCCAACTTTAACAAGCTTGTTGGTTGGACGATTGACGATTGAAAAAATCACCCTTAAATTTGTTTTGGATAGAAGTTAAACTCACAACCTCAAGCGTAGCAGCTGGACTAACTAACCAATAGGCCAGTCATAAATAAAAATGATTTTATTTGCAATATTAATGACAAAACTTACTTGTACTTTAAAGGTAGAGTTTCGTCGCGAGAATTAGTATGTTCTAACCGCAAGAACAACCGTGAAAGCAAATATTGTGGTAAATGCTCCACATACACTATAAATCTGGTTACAGTACTGATCACAAACTCTCTAAGGTATCGTATACATCCCAAGTTAAAATATTAGTCTTGCTGTTTCAGTACAGAATAAGCAAACGTTGTTCATAGAAGGTTTCTATTCTAAGTAGAGCTCTCAGCTCTAAAGAAATACTTGGCGAATACAGCTCAGCTGTAATTGGATATAAAATATCTTAATTGTATTAGGACTCAGAGGCTAGTTACAAACCAAGAGATGCCTTTACTTTGAAGATGACGTCATGCAAATGTTTATCTCAAATAAAAGCAGGTATGTGAAATTTGTGCGTCTTTCTTTGAAAATAATAGACTTCCATACAATCGTTTATCCTTAATGTTATCTATTTAGGGGTGAAATTTACAAAAAAAAAACTTCTTAGAGCTCATTTACCTAACTAAAGAAATAATGGCGCAAAATTTCCAGTTTGTAGCCCTAGGGGCTAAGTCTCTATGTTGATGAATCAGACAGTTAGGAAAGCCACTATAAATTCTAACTAAATCAGAACAAAATATTTGAATTGTCATAATTCTGGGACGTCTAATTTTTATCCCCAGTTATAAGGGATTCATTAAAAGTTTAAAATAAAAGGAGACCATTTATTAAAAGTAGGAGTAAATATTTTACTAACGACCCTAGTTTGTTACCCCTATTACCTTTTTCAAGAAATGAATTGATTACCTAATCACCCTTTATATCTAGAAAAGTGACCAAAGCTGACATTTCTAAAGATCGATGTCTGTATCTTAACCATTTGATAGCTGATAATCCAACACCGAATGTCATCCGGGCCTCGAATAAATCCTCTTCAAGAATTAATAGCTATGCGTTCCTTACCTACATAGCCGTAGACCCTCTACAGCTACGGCGTAGCGTGTCTACGGTCTTCGAGTCATTTTATAAAAGTTTAGGTATATGAGATGTAGAGCACCACAGAAGCAAATAGCCCACCGAGAGAAGGCCACAGCTAAATACCTACACGCAGTAGCTAAGTTTTAACTGTACTGTTGGTTCTGGGTTGGGTTGGTGTTTGGGTGTACATTGTCCGTGAAATGTGAACATTATCTAATGTTGTTCAAATTTCAAATTAAGATGGATGAAAATAAATCATTATAAGGACGTAATGGTTCCTGTCTGTTTGATAATCGATTGTCTTTTCTATTTTTCTGTAGTGACATAAACTTTAGTGTAATCAATAATAATTTTAACAAAAAAAACCGACTTCAGTACGGCAAGTTGTAAAATTTTCAAATATTTGTTTGTTACAATCAAATAAAATCGACTGAGCGTCGGGCTGAACACAGGTCAAGTAAGTATTAAAAGCAATATTTAATCTGTGCAATCCGCGCTCAATTTATTCACGTCATTATTTCTTATTAATAGTTGCTTAGCAACAATAACCGAATACTTATCTAATCGCCATCAGTAAAATACTTATTACTGAAAAGTTCAGATGGTCATCTGTGGTCTTCTTCATCAGTTTTACTTCACCAAATTACACTTTCTGAATGCAAATGATTTATTAGTTGTTAAAAATACTGAAATTGCTATATGTGTTACTATAACTTTTGAGGAGTTCCCTCAATTCCTCATGGATCCCATCATCAGAACTTTCTTTTGATGATAATGGGACCAAACTGGAAGTATGTCCAGTCAGACAAAAAAAGATTTTTTCAAATCGGTCCATAAATGACGGAGTTATGCGGTAACAAACATAAAAAAAAATACACGAATTGATAACCTCCTCTTTTTGAAGTCGGTTAAAAACCAATTAGTATGTTTGTCTTATCTTAGATTTAATGAATTAGTATCAATTTTGACCACCAGGCGGCCACTAGTAATATTTAAAATTACGCAAATAGTATCAACCACACCCTTGGCTGTAAGTAAGCCTAATAGGAAGTCACGCGCCGCAAAGATAAAATTAATTAATCATAAATTAGACCATGATTTTATAATCTGTTTTTACCAAAAATAAAATATAAGAGGAGTCCCTTATAATTTATTTTAAGGGGACTTAATTAAAACATTAAGATCAAAAAGAATGTAGGTACAACAACATATCTGGTTGATTATAATAAGGTGAAAATAATACGGTTGAGTCAAGAGTGTTTTCCAATTATCCTTCTTTTTTTAGTACTTCTTTTAGTATATACATAGGTAGTTGTTAGGTTGTTCTGCCGTGTGGTGTCGGCGGAATAGAATAACACCACCCCATATCTTCCCGTGGGTATCGTAGGAGGCGATTAAGGGAGTGTGCAAAAGTACTGAACGCTTGTAACTTTTTCACAATATACTGTTCCAACAGTCCAAGTCTTTTTCCGGTCGTAACGGTCCCCGTTCCACTGGGCTCAGAAAGGCAAGGATGAGTATGTGCACTTGTGTTTTGCGCGCGCATTTGTGCACACTAATATATCCTGCGCAACTGACCGCTTCCATATAAAGGATTCCGATGTCAACATAGTCCTACGGCGATGGGAGGAGGTAGAGAGGCTTGACGTGATGCTCGTTGGGTTTTGTCTGACTCCTGCACGTAGGCGGCCTTGGGGGTGTAGTATTTACATCGTGGTCGTTCCTGCTCTGCATCGGGGTGACGGAGCGGGCTCGGCAGCACCCAGGGTGACAAAGCAGCCCTATTTAGGGAGGCGCTGCTTTCCTCACTCAGCTGGGGAGGGGGCTAGAAAAGGTGCTCTAAACAAATGCTCACTCCAACCCATACGGAGGGTAGCAACCGCGGCTGCCTCTGCATCCAATATTCGCGGTCGACGCCACAAGAAAATAAAAGATAAATCATCACTACCAATGACGTTTGGCGCGTGGAATGTTAGAACACTTCTTGACCGCGAGGCAAATGCCTGCCCTGAGCGAAAGACTGCCATTGTATCTCGAGAACTTCATCGCTATAAAGTAGATGTGGCTGCACTCAGCGAAACACATCTACCCGATGAAGGAGAGCTGGTAGAACACGGTGGTGGGTATACTTTCTTTTGGAAAGGACTCACTTCCTCAGAGCCGCGAAGGTCAGGTGTAGGCTTTGCTGTCAAAAATAAGCTCACTGGACAGCTACAGGAGTGTCCTGTGCACATTTCTGACCGCATTACCACACTACGCCTTCATATGGAACATGACAACTTCCTAAATGTTATCAGTGTCTATGCTCCTACGCTAGACAAGTCTGATGAAATTAAGGATAAATTTTACGAAGAACTGACGCAGTGCATAGATCGTATTCGCCCGAGGGAACAGATCCTACTCTTGGGTGATTTTAATGCCAGAGTAGGACGTGATTTCGAAGCCTGGCCTAAAGTTCTGGGTAGACATGGTGTTGGTAATATGAACAGCAACGGACTACTGTTGCTTAATCTTTGTGCACAACTCGACCTTGCAATTACGAACACTATGTTCAGATTGCCTGCCAAATACAAGACAACGTGGATGCACCCAAGGTCAACACACTGGCACCTTATTGACTATGCAATCGTGCGTCAGAGAGATGTTCGGCAAGTTCAAGTCACTCGTGTCATGCGTGGTGCTCACTGTTGGACTGATCACCGGCTTGTAGTTACTAAGTTATGTATTCGTCTTCGACGTCCTTGTAGATCGATAAGACCAAAACTGGAGCGTCTAAACATTGAACGACTCCAAAATGTAAACACGAGGGCAAAATATGCCGAAACATTGAGCACTGCTTTGCTGCCTCTCGATCTAAAATCTAGTGGATTTAGTACTGTCTGGGAATCCCTGTGTACTCATATTCTTGACACTGCTAGAACTACTTTGGGTCTGAGCGTCCGAAAACATGAGGACTGGTTTGATGTGAATGATGGGGTATTAACGGACGCTATTAATAAACACCGGCGGCTCCTAAGGCGGCACAGTGGACGACGTCGTGTTGGAAGTGTTACGGAGATACGTCATAGTGGCTTGGAGCTGCGTAAACTCGCACGAAACGCAAAGGAGAAATGGTGGCAGGAGAAGGCTCATTATATACAGTGGCTCGCTGATACCAACCAGCTAGGTGAGTTTTATACTGAAGTACGAAATTTACTCGGTACATCCTCAATGGCAAAAGTTCCACTTAGGCCGACTAGTGGCGAAGGGCTTCTTAAAAGTAGGAAGGAAATACTCGAGCGCTGGGCTGAGCATTTCGACAGCTTGCTCAACGTGGATCACTCTGTTGACCTAGACCACGTTCGCTCCCTACCTCAACAAACTTATGCCCTCGAGCTTGACGAGCCAGTCTCATTTGATGAGGTTGCTCGTGCTATTAAACAACAGCAAAATAAACGTGCGGTTGGTGTTGACTCTATACCTGGAGAAATATTGAAATACGGCGGTGAGGATTTGTTTTCAGCGATGTGGGAACTCTTTGTCGATATGTGGGAACAGGAGCGAGTCCCTAACACTTTTAAAGTGTCTCTTATTCGGGCCCTTTATAAAGGCAAAGGTGACCGCGCTGATTGCAATTCCTACCGTGGTGTTACCAAGTGTTACCAAGCATACTGTACTCTTCGGAGTCATGGACAGCTTATCGCCGCCATATACGCACGTTGGACCGTTTCCACCTCAAATGCCTTCGCAAAATACTAAACATCCGTTGGTTTGATCGCGTCCGGAATACGGAAGTGCTGCGAAGAGCCAATATCATGGGGATAGAGGCTTACCTGATGCGGCGGCAACTCCGTTGGTGTGGACATGTTTCGCGAATGTCGGATCAACGTACGACTAAGTGCATCTTTTTCTCTGAACTTGAGAAGGGCAAGCGTAAGCATGGCGGACAATTCCTCAGGTATAAAGATGTACTAAAGCGTCACATGAAAAAGTGCGCTATTGAGCCCTTACAATGGGAGCAATTAGCTACTCGACGACCTGAGTGGAGGTCTCTGGTGAAAACTAAAGTCAATGACTTTGAGGCCAATCGCTGCTCTGAACTAGATGCTCGACGCGATGAACTCAAAGCACGTCCACCATGTGCAATCAATTATAATTTCTGTAATGGTGTGCTCACCTGCCCGCAATGTGCGCGTACGTTTAGTAATAAGATAGGCTACATTAGTCATATTCGAGCACATCAACGCCATGAATCAGAACGGAGTTGAAGAGGTCGCCATGGCCGAAATCGGTCGAGGAAGTAGTAGTAGTACATAGGTAGCTTACCTGAAATTAACAATAAAGAAAAAAATATATAATAAAATCAGAAAAGATAGTGAAAAACAATATAGCAAAGAACTTTTACCCAAATGGCCGTAAAGCTAGCGTGTATAAATTAATAAAACCTCTTTACTCTCCTTTTTTTATATTATACAAGCATAACAGAGAAAGATACTCATAGGGCACCAAACAAGCGTGAAAGCCCAACTAGGCAAGGACCTTCACCTTACAGAAGATCTCAGCCAAATTACTACTTACATCAGTGTAGTTGTGTTCCTGTGTGAATGGAAATGCGTTTTTAACAAAAAGTTTTCCTATCCCAGGGATACTACATCACAAACCCTGGCACATTTTTGGATCGGCAACACGTAAGTGATACTTTTGGTATTGCAAGCATCCATAGGTTACAGTAACTACTTGCCATAAGGCGGGCTGTACACTTTTTTTCCACCTACGTAGAATAAAAAACTTGACTGAAATAATCTTTTTTTTTACTGGCATGAAAGAAGATATACTTACTCATAACTACATTAATAAATGAAGCTAGACCTAGAAAAACAATTATATTATTTGAATTGTATAATTTATTATATATATAATATGTATACTAGCTGTTGCCCAAGGCTCCGCCCGAGTAAATATCGGTTATCGCCATAAAACGTAGCCATGCTGCTATTCCAGCCTAAAAGCCTCTGTGCCAAATTTCATCCAGATCCGTTTAGTAGGTTTACGTAAAAGAACAAGTAACAAACATCTATATTCACAAACTTTAATATAATATTAGTAGGATTCTGTATATCTACGTCACAATTTTGTGATGTTCCAAAACTAAACACGGTAAATGATGTTTTATCTAATAAACATTCAATCACAGCATACAACAGGTAACACAATTTTGTAAATTCATCGTTTAGGTTTTCGCCATGTTTTCAATTTTGGTCCGGTAAACGGATCCTGTTTTTGTTTTTGGTAAATTTAACTTAACGACTAGAAGAAATATTTGTTGATACCAGATTTGTCATTTAAAATTGATTTGACAGATAAAGTTATAAGTATATTTTAAGCGCTTTATTAATAAACGCGGTGTAGCGAGGGTTTATTAATTCGGTAAATGCTTAACTATAGTCTATTTCACATAGCATGAGTACTGTGACGTATTCCATTTGAAGATAAATATCAATGAAAATGAAGAACGATTAAATAAAAACCTAGGCTCTTGAACATGCGATTAGCCTATTGGCTAATAGGAATAGGTTAGAGTTAATTTGAACCGTTTCCATTTATCTTCGTCGTAAAATGTTAAATGTCACAGTATCCATGCTATGTGAAATGGACTATAGCTCCCGCACGCGGTTTCAAAGGCAAGCTTCAACATATTGAGATAATAATATTCCAGACGACCTTCAGATAAAGAGCCAGTCTCAATGTAATCTACATTGAGACTGGCCGTAAGACATTATATAAAGCACAAGCGTGTGCAAACACAGGTACACTCTCAATACCTTCACTCTTAGGGTCCGATAGGCCGGTAATCCGACACGACTTTCGAGAGATTAGGTGCAGAACCAAGAGCAAAAATGGTCACCTATCTACTTACTGGCTGTGGCAATCTTGCTAAACGACTGCGACGCTCATCCTTAGCTGCACGCTTTTTAAATGCATAAGAAAACGACCATTGACCATAAAGCTACCTAGACAGAAGTGGATGAAAAATAACGATAACTCTTTATGCAATTAACTGGTTTCGAAATGAATGTTGAAATCCTTTACCGAGTACATTTCATTTAACATTTCATTCCAAGATTGCTAGCCAATTTTGTTTAGTTAGAAACTTAACGTTTTCGTTAAAATTAACCGTTGACAACTTGTAAATTTGCACCTTATGAACAAAGACATAGAATTCAAAATTTAATAAAAATAAAAATTATCTTTCAAAAATAACTGGTATCGTTTAAAATTAAACTGTATTCCTTAAATTATAAGATACATATTTAGACGTTAAGAATTAGTAGAGTTTTCGATCGTTGGAAGTGCTTTAATTAGGATTTCAAATGATGCTTTTTAAAAGCAATTTGCTTTTAAAGCTTCAAAAATAACTACTAACGAGCATCAGAAAACGCTCAAAGGTTTATAAATTATTCTGAAAAGTTAATTATAAAAAGGGTTGAAAGTACTTAGTAAGTATAATACGTGACGAAACGTCCCCATACGACGCAACCGATAAATAAAAGGTTCCTATAATAATAATGCTCTCTAGAATTTCAGAGACTAACCATTTTTGGTGGAGATATTATAATTCACATATGTGTGTGTGCAAACACAGGTGCGCTCTTTATTTCTTCACTTTTATGACTTAACGGAAAAGAACCAACGGATTTATATGCTTTGTGAACGGGAGTGAAAGCATCACAATTTTCAAGCTTCGAGCACCTATTACGATTTTTTCGAAAGAAAAAAAATTACCGTCTATTTTTGTACCTTCTTTGAGAATCAAACCCGAAACGTCATGATCAGCAGTCTCACTCGACGAACACAAGACTAATAAGGCAGTTTCCTATAAAAGATGTATACAATAAAAAACTGTTTCCTAAAACGACCGCATTTCATAAACTAATTTCGTATCAACCCATAAACGTCCCACTGCTGGGCACGGGTCTCCTCCATACATTTGGAGAGATATAAGCCTATTATATCACGCTGGTGAGATGTGAGTGTGTGAAGTGAGTTGGCATAGGGTTTTGTTTCGAGTTTTTCCTCTCTTGCAGTGGATATTGTCTGCCTGACTTAGTTCCTTAGTCGACACTTACGACACCCTTGGATGGAACGGGGTGGTGACATTTGTTTTCTTAATCCGTCACCATACGGACAATAAAAAACTAACCTAACTTTATCTAAATACCGCTTGAACTACGATCTCTTATAAAATCTAGAGAGTATTTGAAAGATTCGCTCGATTCGTTCAATATTAAAGTCGAAATTGCTCATGATCTAGATATCTGCATACTGAAGCCAAGGTAATTCCTACACTGATCCGGGAACGAAGTGGAATATTAAATTTTATTCTAAAATATGTTTTATGACTTTTAGAAATACCTACTTTTATTATACTACTAGGGAGGCAAACAAGCATAAACTGATGGTAAGCAGTTACTGTAGACTATGGTCGCTTGCAAAACCGAGGGTATTACTCGTGTGTTGCCAACCATTGCTTTTTTTACTTCTAAAAATTGTCTTAAACCAAACAAAAAGAAGAAGAAGAAGAATGTCCATAGGGAGAGACTGTTTAGCACGATTACAAATGAATAAATAAATCTATATAATACTGGTGGACCTAGCAGACGTCGTCCTGCCTGAAAAAGCTAAAATACCGACAGCAGCGCCACCTACCGGGTCCAATTGTGAATCTAAACCATCCAGGGCCCTACCCGAACACACACAAAATTTCATCAAAATCGGTCCAGCCGTCTAGGAGGAGTTCAGTGACATACACACGCACACAAGAAATATATATATATAAAGATAAATAGGTAAACACATTTCAGTAAGTATTATGCTAAGCCCTTAAATTCAGATCTTAAACTAGCTGTTTCACCTGCATGTTAAATTAAAATTTTGTTCCGTATCAAAAAAATTGTAGTACTTACTTGCAGAGATTAGCGCGTTCTAACGAATAAAACCTTCAACGTTATTATATAATATTAGTATAGATTATCACGTACTATATACACAAACTCATCAGTATCAATATCCCAGAAGCATAAACAAATCAAACTATCAGTTAAAGTCAATCTACCGAATACTTCGTACAAACAAACTATATTCAAAGCAAACACCAAATAACATCGCTTACTGCAAACACACTATGCAAACACATGGCAGTCCTTACCCAAAGAGTTTCCTTCCAACACTCCCTAAAATTACATTATCCGACAAACTAATTATCCTTATGACTTGACAATTCTCTTATAGCCAACCCACCGGATTTCTAACCGCTCCATCTCTGTCACACTTCAACAAAGATATATCGTTTGAAAGAGACAGAGTATCGTCGTAATTTCATAATGGATATTATTATGAAGAAATATTAGGGATTTTAATTTTATAGTAGAGGATTTTGTTCTAAGGCTGTCGTGGTTTGTAATTATGGTTATTAGTTTTTTTTGTCTCTACTTAAATGCCAGTATCTTATAGAAGATTCTGTCCTGACCGAATTTAAGTTTTCAGTGTTATGTTTACTAATTTTCCCAAATAAAAGTATTTTTTTCTATAATATTCAACTGCCTGCCAGGGTTTGCCCAAAAAGTAAAAGGTTCTTTAACACTTTCACGGACAGTAACGTAGATACAATAGATATAGAGAATAGTTTTATTGTCATGACGTCTTTAAGCGTTCACTGTACTTCAAAGTGTTAAGAAAGGAATTAAAAGGTTATTGCAAGGACGGTATAGCGAGTGAAACCCCTGGTGAAGCATAAACAAATATGGAAACATAAACTATGGTAACAGTTTATCTTGAGGCGGCCGTCAGGTTATTTGCATAGAGGCATTACTCGCATGTTACCGATCAAAACCATTAACAGTTTTAAATGATGGATAAGAAAACGGTATATTAAAAATACATTTACATATATAAAACAAAAAATATAAGACCTAAGATATATATACATATGTATATATAAATATTATATACATATGCCATTCAACGTGGCAATGCCGCCAGCCTTCTGGGCACGTTCCCAGTAGACTGTGATGTTGAGTTTTATGTAAATATGTATTTATGATTAAATTAGTTTTGTGTAAAATGTACATATATATGTGATCGATGAATAAATAAATAATAATGTATATATTTAATACGCAATAACAAAAGATAACGACTAATATTACTCTTCGAATATAAAAGCTCATGGTTTATGCTTCAAGGCGTCTCATGCGTCGCCATATAATATTATGTTCATTTTTTATCTCAAATGGATATACTTATAGCCAGATATTTAAAAAAGCTTCAAGGTGTTTAACTGAAGGCTTTACTTCAATGATACGAAGTAGTATTAGGTTTAATGAATAAAGTTTTATCAGTTTCACAAATAAGTTTGGGTGGCGATATCTTGAAGTAGAATTGTAATATAACTTTGCCAGACACTTATTGCATAAGAAATATACAAGAATAGTTATTAATATAAAAGTAACCTAACCTAAACTACTTACAAACAATCAGACTGCCTCGGTGGTCCAGTGTATGTATGCGCCTGCTGAGCACGAGGTTGTGGGTTCGATTCCCACACAGGATATAATTGTGTGACCCACAAAGAATTGTTCTGAGTCAGGGTGTAATTTGTGTCCGTTAATTGTATGTGTGTAAAGTCCCCCGCGACACAGAGTTTGTTCTCTAGTGCGGCAGTTGTCTTTTTAAAAGAAAAGAAAAAAAAAAATTGTATTTAAAGGTATTAATTTTACCTATAAATAAAATATCTAATTGATGACAATGTAAATATCTGATGTAAATACATACTATACATTTTACTACTATTTTTTTTTGAGATTGTAGATGTTCAAAGACTTTTTAATAGAAAAGAATGACACTGTATTTCGTTGTAAAATATGAATAGTCGGGTATTGGTTTTAATGGATTAGTCATTAGTTAATCAACAACTTTTGCATGCTCTGTCTTCGCACTCGGTGAGATACAGTAACATATGAGAGTTCTACAAATTGTACAGTTTCCCAGCATTACCGCAATAATTAAACAGCGGAGATTACTATGATTGGGGCATATGGATGTATGTATGGATGCCATTTGATTACCTTGACGTGCCCTTTATTGAGTGAAGTTGCTTTCGCCAAGAGAAAGGTGGGAAGACTGATGTTGCGTGTCAAGGACTGCATAAAACGTGTAGTGGAGTGGCTTTTGAGATTAATACCAAAAATTGGGAAGACCTAGCTGATGACAGCAACAAGTGAAGGATGTCTCTGACTGAAGGATGTAACGTAAATAAGACACTATAGAGTTTTGACAATAATTTATTTGTAAGCGTAGAAATAAAACACTCACCACCAACTTGCCCAAGGTTCGTTGAGAACCAATTTAATGACGTAAACATTGAACTGATGGCTTGCCGATCGGATGAGAGAGGGCAGGCGGCACTCGGTGCGACCTATATACACCGTAGAAGGGGAACGCTCTCGGAAACGAAGACAGGTGATAGGGTTAGTGATATCATAGTTTGACTGCCTCGGTGGTCCAGTGGCCGCAGTATGCGCCTGCTGTGCACGAGGTTGTGGGTTCGATTCCCACACAGGACAAAACTTTGTGTGACCCACAAAGAATTGTTCTGAGTCTGGGTGTAATGTGTGTCCGTTAATTGTATGTTTGTAAAGTCCCCCGCGACACAGAGCTTGTTCTCTAGTGCGGGAGTTGTCTTTTTTAAAGAAGAAAAAAAAAACAAAAAAATATAAATATCAAAAAACTTAACGTTTTTTATTTACTAACACTATATAGACAGTTTAATGAAACGACAATTCAACAGTGGAACCAACAAAATCAGTGTTTTTCCATCGAAACTAATGTAACATAAGTAAAACATCAGCGGCGGGCGGGGTCAACGTTCGCGCTCAGCTGTCGGCGCAGTGGTGCAGCAGCGAGCAGCGCCTATCGCAATATCTCCCACTTATCTCAGTCTATCATACTTACCAAGTTACTTATTTATTTCAAAAAAAGAACTAATCACCAATAGACCTTTAGTATTAATTTGTGTTTAGATAGTATATGATTATTGTTCAGGCTCCGAGAGCGTTACCCTTCCACCCAGTATACTCCCCGAGCGAGCTAGCAAGTGGAGGTGGACGCCGTGGGGTGGACGATCCATGTAACACCTATCATAGGCACTGGTTCCAGATTTTAGCCAGCAAATGTGTGAAACGCTTCACCAACGCAACAATCAAATGACTCTCAGTTTAGGTGCCAGTCATTCGGACGCTACTGTTCCTCCCGTATCAGACTGAATAATCATTCTAAAGCCTGTTATAAGGAAGCTACTGAGAAAAGACTTTTATATAAAGTCATCCTACTAATATTATAAACGCGAAAGTTTGTAAGTATGGATGGATGGATGGATGGATGGATGTTTGTTTGTTACTCTTTCACGTAAAAACTACTGAACGGATCTGGGTGAAATTTGACACAGTGATAGATTATAGTCTGGAATAACACATAGGCTTTTTACAGCGATAAACTTTTTACAGACATCCACGCGGGCGGAACCGTGGGCAACAGCTAGTAAGATAAAAATATATTTTAAAGAGAAAGTCCATTACAAGTCGTTTTTTATTTCTATATAATGAAAGCTAGTATGATAAACAAAGTATTAAATTCTTTAATACGCTTTTACTGACAACTTAGACTGACCTTCAAGCAATGCCGAGCATCTAAAGCTAATACTTATACCGCCTAAGATCCTTTAGAAGGACGTAGAAGCGTCACGTACGACACAAGGCTGTACATAAGGCCCTGCGTCGTTTTATATATGGTTAGCTTGTATGTTAAGATATATCGTCATGTAGCCCTAGCAAAGAATATTGTGATATACTAGTCTTAAACAAATAAGTGCTTAAGCTTTTGCAGTTTTTTAAGTGAAAACTTATTTTAGCACGGTACGCATATTTTTAGATGAGATAAAATCTCTGTATTCGCGACACCGTTAAGAGACGCAGCTTGGCATATCCGAAAAATCTTTTTTCGACTGTCACGATATTAAAGCAAAGAGGCGATATTTGCATGTACATATAGCAGACCGCGAACGCGTCTAGATAAATAAAAAGAAAACATTTATTGCTATAAAATTTATAACAACTGTTTTGCCTAATGTTTTCGCTTCTGTCGGCTAAGAGTGCAGTTATTTTTTTTAGTATTGACTTTAACTTTGCCCAGTCTCACACTTCTCCGTGCGAAAATACAAAGTATTTTTCACTTAGTTATTTATATATAAAAGATTCCAAGATCGTAGTGGTGGATGATAAGCGTTGGTTGACACCTAATCAGCATTGGGTGGCTTTAAGTTGTAAAAGATATTATAAAGGATTTTAATATAGATGCAGTTAAAGAGAAATATAACGTTCTGCCACTGTGAAGCTTCTATTTAAAGGAAGCGGTGTCCCACTTCACGAAATGTCTCGCTCAAATTATGATAAGGACCTTATAGAAGATCAAAGATATTAAAATACTACTTATGTACGGTAGAGTTGGTTGCAGAGCTATCTAGCAATCGTTGTTCTGGGACAAGTCTTCGAACCCGGGTCTTCGATACAGGTATCGTACACGTTACCATTTGCTCCACCAAATCACAGAGTTGTGGAACAAAGTATATAATCCTAAAAAAGTATTTACATACATAGGTACGGAATTGTAGAAAAAGTCGGACAGTGAGTTGGTAGTCGTTGACGAAATGTAGCCAAAGTTACAAACTTCGCTCGAACTTAACAGACTCATGCATAAAGGAAACTTCTAACAGAATATGGCAGTTCTTGGTCCGTTTAGAATTTTGTGTTATTTGGCTGCCGAATAAGAATAATGTATTCTAGGGTGTATTAACCCTTTTTTAATCATATCTATTTAAACCCATCTATATATAAAGATTAAAATAGGAAAAGGAAACGAGGTCGACAGTTTTGACGATGGGAAGATGAAATAAAGGCTACAGCAGGGAAAACATGGACTAGAAAAGCTGGAGACAGAACAGCGTGAAGGGGAAATGGAGGAGGCCTTTGCCAAAGCTGGGCAAACAGACCAGGTTGTCAGTGTCATCGACACACAAGAGTTGACACTATAAATAATTGTAAATATTGTCTGAATAAAGGCTTATATTATTATTATTAGTATATATAAAGATTATAACTAATTGTCAAAGGTAAAAAAGGTAAGTGACATACATAATAAAAAAAACAAAATAGTAAACAAAAAAGCTGTCGTTCAGACGTCAAAATATTCCTCAACATCACTGTCTACCAGGACCGTGCTCAGAAGGCTAGCAGCATTGCCACTTGGATGGCAATGCTTATTCTATGTGTGGAAAACAGGCCAGCCCTCTATCTATAACTATCATAGTTGTTTCCAGTGGTTATACAAATATATCAGTGCTTAGTTAGTAAAGTTGAAACCCTAGCTGAATTAATAGTGCGGAAAGGGTTGATATATTCTAGCGATGTGAGTCTATTGTGTTAGCTGTATGTACTCTGAAACTGTGTCAGTTTATGTAATGATAGCATTAGTAAACTTGGAGTTTCAGGGTCGCTGTAAAGGTTTGTAAGTTAGGTTAAATGATACTATTGTTTCTATATCTTAATATATATATTTCTTGTGTGCGTGTGTATGTGACTGAACTCCTCCTAGACGGGTGGACCGATTTTGATGAAATTTTGTGTGTGTGTTCGGGTAGGGCCCTGGATGGTTTAGATTCACAAATGGACCCGGTAGGTGGCGCTGCTGTCGGTATTTCAGCTTTTTCCGGCAGGACGACGTCTGCCAGGTCCACTAGTATAATATATTATAGCAACCCATATATGTCACACTGCTGGGCACGGGTCTTCTCTCCTCTATCAAGAGAGAGAGAGAGTTTAAGCCTTAATTCACACACGCTGGCCTAATGCAGGTTGGTGAATCAGATATGTCTTTAGAATTTCTTATAAGACATGTGGGTTTCCTCACGATGTTTTCCTTCACCGTAAGCAGATGGTAAATCATTTGGTTGACAAGTATAAATTTGGCAACGTGAATTTCACATTCTTCAAGTACTTAAGTACTAAAAATATAGTATTTTAAGCCTGTGATATGTATAAAGTAAGGTATAAAAGGCTTATGCACTATTAAAAGGACAAAAGCTACATCTGACCACATTGTGGTCCAAATGAACAACTAGAGAGAAACATGTGAAAATGGGAATATATGTATATATAGCGACATAGTAGACGTAAATGTGTCCTTTCCATTACAACAATGGTTATAAGGTCGGGTCAAAAAGGGCGTAGTAGTCGAGTGAGGAAGTAACTACTAAACACCAATTACGTTGACGCACCAATACGAATTTTAGTTTGTGAGATTTATACGTAACAATAACATCGTAAGAAAACTCACTTAAATCTATACTATAATATAATAAAGATGAAGAGTTTGTTTGTTTGGTTGAACGCGCTAATCTCACTGGTTCGATTAGTAAAAATATTTTTTTTTGAATAGTGCATTTATCCCGGAAGGCTATAGGCTATATAACATCACGCTATGATCAATAGGAGCAGAGCAGTAGTAAGATATGTTGCAAAATCGGGAATAAAATATACGTTCCAAATTACCACGCGGACGAAGTCGCGGGCGACCCCTAGTTACGTATAAAAATAATTCTAAAGGCATTTCTGATCCACCGACAGGCATTACGCACGCGTGTGTGGATTAAGGATTTTGTTTTACTAGGGACCAAGCCCTGTGTCGCGAGGGACATTACAAACATACAATTTTACTAACGGACGCAAAGTAAACCCAGACTGCAATCATCCGTATCTT
This sequence comes from Trisateles emortualis, assembly GCA_947095525.1. Classification (NCBI taxonomy): domain Eukaryota; kingdom Metazoa; phylum Arthropoda; class Insecta; order Lepidoptera; family Erebidae; genus Trisateles; species Trisateles emortualis. The sequence continues at coordinate 16,052,450 of OX352741.1, read as the reverse complement.
CCTGCCCCTCTAGACAAGTGGCATGAACGGTAGTCGAATCGAATGGAATAGAAAGCAAATGTAAGGGATGACAGAGGATTGACGTAAGTATACGATATTATATTACTATAGTAAACTTATGTCAAATCCAATGCATTTGTTTTAAGTTCTATTGGATTCGACTACCATTTATGCCACTAGTCTAGAGGAGTTGTAGTTTAACAACACCTACCTACATATTGCCATAACCCTTTATTTCATATCAGTATTAACATCATAATTATCATCTCAAATGGCAACTCAATACGAATATTACCTACGAGAGAAGGTACAACAAAAATAGCGACTGTATAATAGGATAAGCTAACAATATATCATACTGTATCGCCTCTTGGGGCAACACTAAACTAAGAGAGGTAGGGCACCATACTAGCGAGCAAGCCCGACTGGGGAAGGACCTCCACCTTACAGAAGACCACAGCCAAATGACTACACACAGCGGTGTAGTTGTGTTCCTGTGTGTGAGTACAGGTCGCCAGCGCTCATTTAGGAATGCGTTTTGAAAGAAACGTATTCCTATCCCAGGGTTACTTCCATCTTAAAGCCCTGGTGTAAAAAAATGGGTTGGCAACACGCAAGTGATACCTCTGGTAATGCAAGCGTCTATAGGCTACGGATACTGCTTAACATCAGGCGGGCCGTATGCTTGTTTGCCACCCAAGTAGTATAAAAAAAAAAAAAAAAAAAAAAAAAACACGAAGCGGTGACTATTTGTCATCCAAATCCAGATAAATAACACTATAATATGTTTGCTAGTGAGAGAATAGAGTAGAAGTAATACTTTTTTAAGAGTAATTTAGTTACATACATACATATCATCACACCCGTCTCCCAGTGGGGTAGGCAGAGACTATGGTACGCCACTTGCTTCGATCCAAACATATTTCATCAACCACTCCATGTATGAACTTCAATTCTGGGTACTTTTAAATATAATTAATAATTTAGTTTCCATATTTTATTTTAAGGAGAGGTAGGGCACCATGCTAGCGAGCAAGCCCGTCTGGGGAAGGACCTCCACCTTACAGAAGACCACAAATAACTACACACAGCGTTGTAGTTGTGTTTCCGTGTGTGAGTACAGATCTGCAGCGTTCATTTAGGGATGCGTTTCAAAAGAAACGTATCCCTATCCCAGAAATACTCCCTTATAAAGCCCTGGTGTAAAAAATGGGCTGGTAACACGCTAGTGATACCTCTGGTATTACAAGCGTCCACAGGCTACGGCAACTGTGCCTTTTTTTGTACTACCACTGCATAAGCAATTATATCTACGTAAAGTACCCCCTTACCAAAAAAAAAATACGCTTACAATACGTAGAGCATTCTTTATTTAAATGGGAATCAGCTAATGAATGTCTGCTATTCTGCCAATGTCAGTGTTTTTTTTTTGTCCCGATTTTACAGTTTAGAGCTAACCACCAGTAGCGATAATCTTATGTTTTGATCCTAAATTATCAACATAAACATCGTACCGCCGGTGATTCTTACAAAACTGTCCTTTAACAATTTGCAGCGTTTGGTCACAAGGGGATGGAAGCATAAACGCTCAAATTTGTCATCAGAACACTCAAGTTTGAACAAAATTGTTATATCCACCAGGGGAGGTGTAACAGGTGAGCTGTTATATAATACATTTTACAAAAGTTTAACTTTCATAACAACGATTTAAACCATGTAGTTAGAGTACATGCTGTGATTTTTTTTTATACTGTGACAAACAAGCGTATAGCCTTTCGATGGTAAGCAGTTACCGTTAGCTCATGGACGCTGTCAATAACACAATTTTTACACGCGCGATGTTGACCCTACATTTTATGACACCAGAATTTTGTATTGTATGGGATAATAGACGAAGAGCAAGCGACGTCTTTACTTTGGTCATTGTAAAGTTTAAAAAATTTAGCAGCTAACTTATATACATGCAAAATAATAAAAGGCTCTTCTGGTAACCCTCTGCGGCATGGGTGTTCAACCCTAAAGTAACAAAGTGGGAAAATATCCATAAGGGTCCATAAAAAAAAGAAATACGTATAGATTAAAAACTTTAAAAGAGCACATGAGACCCGTGTTTCTCATAAATGGTATAAGATACTATTTTTCTATTCGTAAGAACGGTTACAGACTATGACCTTTTGCATCGTTGCAAACGCGTGTATCTCATACGCATTACTATAATATTGTATCCCTGGGATAGGAATATAATATTGTTGGATAAAAATATATCCCTAAAAGAGCACTGAAGACCTGCACCTACTCACGCAAGCCAACACAACTTGACCATTGTGTGTAGTTATTGGGCAGTGATCTAAACTAATATTATAAAGAGAAAACATTTGATTTCTTGTTTGTTTGTTACGATCTAACTCAAAACCCACTTTACCGATTTAAAAAATACATTTTACCATTAGAAAGCTACATCATCAGCGGGTAATATATGTTTAATAAAATAAAATTACGGGATCTCAATGAAAACGAAATAAATGTCCATCCGTGCGAAACGAGCCACTAGTCTTCTGTAAAACGGAGGTCCTTCCGCAATACCGCTCTAAATATAAAAATACTAAGAATCGCCCGCGACTTCGTCCGCGTGGTCATTTCGAATATTTTCCCCGATTTTGCAACATATCCCACTACTGCTCCGCTCCTATTGATCATAGCGTGATGTTAAATAGCCTATAGCCTTCCTGGATTAATGCACTATTCAACAAAAACAGTTTTTTTCTAATCGAACCAGTACTTTCCGAGATTAGCGCGTTCAACCAAACAAACAAACAAACTCTTTCGCTTTATAATATTAGTATAGATATTGTGTCGCAAGGCCTTTACCATCCAATTATATTTATACTAGCTGTTGCCCGCGGCTCCGCCCGCGTGAATGTCGGTTATCGCTGCAAAAAGTAGCCTATGTGTTATTCCAGACCATAATCTATCTACGTGCCAAATTTCATCCAGATCCGTTCAGTAGTTTTTACTTGAAAGAGTAACAAACATCCATCCATTCATCCATCTATTCTTACAAACTTTTACATTTTTAAAATTTAATATAATATTTCAATTATTTTCATCTATATATACAATATACCTAATATATTTACAGTTCTTAAAAAAAGGAAAAAATAAATAATAATATAATTATATACATAGAAAATACACGAAAACGGGAGGGACTGCTTAGTAGGCGTCATAAAATACCTCCGCATCGACGTCTGCTGGAAACGTGCCCAGAAGACTGGCAGCATTGCCACGTTGAATGGCAATGCTGCTTTCACATTTATAATATTAGTAAGGATATTATCCTAAGTGTCATAAAGGCACAATAGTAGTGACACGCCTCTCACATAAACGTCTCCTCAGCCAAAGAGATAAGGATTGCGCTCAACACTCGGCTAAATCCCGGCTCTACTTAAACGTTCAAATTAATTATGTACACCGTCTAATGTACGAGTAAGTGCTTCACTTGTTTAATTTATAATTAAATTTGATGTGTGGGTAGTGTTTTGTGTAGATGTTAACTTTATTAAAAAATACACGTTACTTCTGCCATTAGTTAAAACCTCATCTTGAAAAAACTTTAATATAGCAGAACCAGTACTACGGTAACCAGACAATTTGTAAACATACCTAAGAATTCTTAAATACCTTTGCATAATACTACTAATATTATAAATGTGAAAGTTTGTTAGGAAGGATGTATGGATGTTTGTTACTCTTTCAAGTAAAAACTAATAAACAGATCTAGATGAAATTTGGCATAGAGATAGATTATAATCTGGATTAGCACATAGGACACGTTTCATCCCGATAAACCCACGTTGGAGCCGCAGGCAACAGCTAGAGTAAAATAAAGTCATTTCCCACTGTCTGTACGATTAGATCTTCTAAACCACGCAATGAATTTTGATACGGCTTTCGCTATCATTTAGAGAATTTATTCCGAAAGGTTTTTATGTGTAATACATGCATAATACAATGGAAAGACTTAGAAAATCCGACTTAATTGCTATGTCGCTAGTTATAGACAATTTACACCTAGATACAAAACAGACAATTTTCTTATCACACAAAAAAATGTCCTGAGTGAGTATCGAACTTACGACTCCTGAGTCTTTAGCTAGGGTTATCTAACCACTAGACTAACTGGCCAGTCTATGTAACAACATGTGACTACCCTTCATTATCATAATCTGCCTACTGCTGGACATGGCCATTCCAAGTATACTACGCCATTAGTGGGGTCGAGAAGCCGATTCTTGTCATCAAAACTCTAATTCTGTTCCTGTAATTATGCATTAAGCTATTACGTAACCAAACTTATATTAACTTAAACATTATACTCTACCTCTAAAGACCGCAATCCTATATAAACAGAATCAGGGGTTGCCAACCCAACAGTAACTAATTATCCCATATAGACTGTAACCCTTCACGAGCCGTGTAACGTTCAATACACGTTTCTATAATGTTTTGTAACAATAATACAATTTAAGAGGAAATGCGGTGTGTCTATTCTCCATAGAAACGCTCTCGCCTGTTTTCTACCTGGTTTACGATCGTAAAGTAAACATTTTTTGCAATAAAATTAATATCAACTTCTTGTATGTTCCTATGTTTTCCTTTTTAATGATTCATTATATTTATAAGCACTAGAAACCCTTAAAAATGCTCAAAATAACCATTTTAGACGGCTGTCAACATAGGCCTGGTGTACAAATATGACAACTGTTATTGAAAAAAGGAAAACATAGGGGCACATTTTATATCCTAATCATGCAGTTTACGAAATATCTTTTTAATTGGTCTAATAATGGAGGAGGAAATAGGCGAGAGCCAAACCTCGAATTACGACTTTTTACTTATGCTGTTTAGTCGGATATGCAGTTGTCCCTGTCGCACAAATCGCGCGGCCGAGCGGTCGCAAGCGACAGCGATAGTTTATTCAAATACCTAATATTCAAAAGTCTCTCCGCCCGCATTTCCTCTTAATTGGTAATTTGTAACACGGACTGTGTTACAAATGACCAATTAAATTTAAAACATTAGAGAAACGTTATATTTAATCATGTTTTCTTGAATAAGTATTGAGATCTATAGTTTTTCATCGATTGAATTTGAAATCGCTCATAGCCAGGTGTTCTGTAAACTATTAGCGGGTTGACCTACCAAGGGCGCAGTAACCTTATAGATGGGTGACCGCATAATGGAATATCATCTGAGCGTCTCCGTGCTTTGGAGGTCACAATAAAAGTCGGTCCCAACTATTAGCAGACAGAGGGGTACACCCTAAATATGGGTGATCTAAATAAGTCTGTCACTATGTTGGCCCCTAACCAAAGGATAAGAAGAAAAACGATTAAATTATATTTGTATGAAGTTTTGGTTGCATCACTTTCTGAGGGGAGTTATAACAAATTATCACATACATATATTTTATAATTATTGTAAGATAAACGTCGCGGCTCAGAAAATTAAATTTTGCTATTTTCCAAAACTAAAACCGATAAATGATTTTTCATGTTATTAACACTAATATATTACAGAGTTGTTTCCTCAAACCCCCTTTTTGCTTTAGGGTTTTAAAGTAGAAAGGAACACGAGTGACGTCACAACACAAGTACTATTGTTCCAACAATAAACTGGTGAAAGAGCGTCAATAAAACGTTCCCAAAAAAGTTCATAAAAATAAAACTACAATAACTGAACAAAAAGGTTTTTAACCAATGTTTGTGGTGTGTGTTTGTGATGTACATAACTGTTACCACACGTTGTATGTGCTGCTGTACAAATTTGTTTGTTTTAAATTTTGTTTTTGTTTATTTATCGTTGAATGTTGGATTGTTTACAAATGAAGCTATGTTTAAATTAACTATTCATGTAATAAAACTACAGTACGATTTAAAATAATCAGTTAATATTTTATTTTATTTACTTTTTCTATTCTTTTCTCTAAGGCACTCTCACTTTAAGGAAAGCTCTATGACTAGAGGGACTTTTACAAATCACTTTAATTTTTTGAGGACAATAAATGCGCAATGTTTATGTGCAATACAAACTTATATACTTATTAATATATCAAAATCAATTCATCATGATCATCTCGGCCATAAGACGTCCACTGCTGGACATAGGCCTCCCCCAAGGTTTTCCACATCGTTCGGTCCTAAGCTGACCTTAAAAATCAGTTACTCAATTTTAATTATTAAAAGGACATGAATGACGAAGCATCACTTGAGAACTATTTAACGCTCTAAGTTGTTGTTTGATATTTGTTGATTTCATATTTTAAGCGCAAGGTTTATTGTGTCTTCAACAACAAAGGTTTTTCGTAGCATGTTCTAAGTAGTAAAGTAAATAAAAATAAATAAATGAATAAGGCATGATCGTGATCCGTAAATACAACTTGACTGACTTTGTTTGAACAGTTGTTTTGTCCTAACCTCGACATTTTCACTACAGCGTATTGCAATTTCGATCCCCACACGGAAAAAAAATGCAATCCATAAAATGATTATTCCAATTCTAAGTGTTCTTTGTGCCCTTTATTTCAATTTTAATAAAACCTTCCGCAACACGTTGCAGTAATCCATATACCTGGCGTCATATTAAAAAAAAACAGTGTCTCAGGCTCATTGTATTCGACTGAGGTCGATGTTGAATAGTTTTTATATCTCCACAAAACTTGATTAATAGTTTTTGCTACTACCGTCCTACGCAACTCATAAAACAAGTGAAAGGTTTCTGTTTTACTGTGGCCTACGTAATGGACGTTTCACTACATAGAGAAAAGCTTTTAATCCATCAATTTGTACACACGTGGCTGCGTTGTTTGAAAGTGCAGATTGCCGACGCAATTGTGTGTGTACATTGAAACGTGATTGAAACTAAATTTTACTTTTTTAGATTTATTTTGATTTTGTTTCACAATAAGTTCTGTGCTCGTTTTAATAAATATATCTATCTTTCTTTCCAATTGTGAATTTTACAGACTTTTATTTATTTTATTAAACAATGAAGCAGTACATAACAGTAACAATATAAAAAGACAAGGAGTACCCAAAAATGACTATGAACAATAGAGTAATGTGAGTATATCAAAACAGTTTTAGTATATAAGAAAATAGGTAAACATTCATGTATGCTGTTGAAGTGTGGTAAGTTTAAGTTTTGTTGACGTTTTGAAAGAGTTCAAGGAGTTATTGAAAAGATCTAAATCATGAAATTCTTTGTTATACATATTAAGCGATCGAGTAATATAGTTGTTGCGGGTATAATTTTTATGTAATTGAGGCGGTACAAAGGTTTCTAATGTACGAGAGGGACGGACAGGAAGACGGGCTTTGGTAATAAAGTTAATTTTGGACAGAAGAGATGATGAGTCTATTTTATTGTTAAGAATCTTAAAAGTAGTAATTAGATCATTATTTAAACTTTATGCACAATATCGTACAAAGGTGGGCTTAATGCCAAAGGCATTCTCTACGAGCCGACCTTTGGGTAATGCAGAGATGAATGTAGTAGGTGCAAGATGTGTTAAATGAAATAAGTGGAAAATTATATTTTTAATAAATATGATAACATACACTTTTTTAAAGACAAGTTATTAACAACACAGCCTGTTGTTCACAAGCTGGAATACTTTGTGCCCATGTGATGAAATCAAATATATTGTATGTTTGTTAAGTTCCGCGACACAGATCGTATTCTCAAGTGTAAAATTGCATTTTGTAATGAAAAAAAAGTTACAATCTGTTTAGATCTTGGCAAAAGTTGCTACTGAATGAATTTACCGGAATAGAACTTACGCCGACTACTAACGACGCTGCGTTCATCTATATATATAAAATGAGAAGCTGACTGACTGACTGACATATCAACTCAGGGCCTAAACTATAAGGGTTAGAAACTTGAAATTTAGCACAGGGGTTCGTTATAACGTAGGATAGCACTAAGAAAGGACTTTTGAAAATTCACCTCCTAAGCGGCTAAAACGGGGGTGCAAAGTTAGTATGAAACATTGCCGTTTTTGAAGTTATTCGAGTGAAATTCAGTATAAAGGTTCTTCATTGAAAGTCATGAAACACGTATAAAATATTTAAAATATTTTTCGAAAATCATCCCTTTAGGTGGCAAAAGGGGGTACAAAGTTTTTTTAGTAACGCTTTCACGACTAAACGGCTCAACGAATTTTAATGAAATTGGGCAAGGAAATAGATGGGTGATGATACTTTTTAGCGTGATAAATAACAGCTAGTTCATTATAACACACTGTCATTTTGATAATCTTAATATATATATTTCTTGTGTGCGTGTGTATGTGACTGAACTCCTCCTAGACGGGTGGACCGATTTTGATGAAATTTTGTGTGTGTGTTCGGGTAGGGCCCTGGATGGTTTAGATTCACAATTGGACCCGGTAGGTGGCGCTGCTGTCGGTATTTCAGCTTTTTCCGGCAGGACGACGTCTGCCAGGTCCACTAGTCTTCTAATAAAAAATCAAGAATTTTTGTAACTATAAAAAACGCAACGTGTTCTACCTTGTTTTGTTTTATGTAAACAACGATACTACGCGTACATACTAATTACCCTATTTTCAAATATTTGAACGCCCTTATAAAGAATTAGGACACGCAAACATGGGTATTATGTAGTGCAACTGGTAAATGTAAACATTTTTGTAACAACATTCAAAACAACGCACATAGCTTAGTCAATATCATCAAGAAAATCAGTTTGCAGTAGCTTCGTATCGCATTCATATAATCACACGTCAGTAGATAATAGGGTTATAATTTTAATCTGAATAATTATGTCACAATGTCGAAACTCTGAGTTAATTATTCCAATATGAGTTTATGTATTGTTTCTTTCCACGTATTTGCAACTAGCACTTTTAACCAAAAATCACCCAATCTGACCATCGTATGAGTTCTTAGACTTAAATGTTTTATATTTCTCAAGATAATTTTTCACAAGTTATCCTTCATCATCATCATCTCAGCCTGGTAAGGTCCACTGCTGAACGTAGGCCTCCCTCATATGTCAAGTTATCCTTACTTATATTATAAATGTGAAAGTTTGTGAGAATGGATGGATGGATGGATGTTTGTTACTCTTTCACGTAAAAACTACTGAACGGATCTGGATGAAATTTGGCACAGAGATAGATTATGGTCTGTATTAACATATATTATTTTAACATGAAAATAATAGAATACGACCGCGAAAACGTAAACATTTTTGAATTACAAACTCGTACTAGGGGTACATTCGAAGACGTAGTAAATGCTGTTGCGAAAACAATACATGTTTGCATATTTAGTAGCAGTGTGAAAATCGACGCTTCGCTGCATTTCTACCAGTTAGGCTGCACTAGAGCGCCACCGTACGCCGCGGCGCACGTAGCAAATTTGCGGCTTTATAATTATATTCAAATGCTAACCACCACTAACTATAGGACGCATACCTATCTAATAATGGTCCCACAGTGACTGTAAAATTTGTCATTGGCATGCAATGCATGGGGCATTGCGTGTTGAAGGTTCATAAGGAACTAAATATTTGTATTACTTACATAAGGACACTTTAACTTACGAGTAGCTTTATGGTTGTGAAAGACCATACACAAGGAAAGTCCTGAATGTTATATTTTATAATGATACAAAGTTAGGTCATGCCACTAATATTCTCTACCTGTAAATACCTGAAAGTTAGAAGAACATAGTAAGTGCATAATTTAGCGTAAAATTTTGATTACCATCATCTCAACCCATACATTTCCCACTCCTGGGCACGGATTTCCTCCATAAATTTAGAGGGATATTAGCCTACTATGGCACGCTGGCCAAACGGGTTGAGGTATAGGGTTTTATTTTGGATTTACCCTATCTTGCAGCAGATATTGTCGGCCTGACTTACTCCCTTAGTCGAGATCGAAACCCTCGGGATAGAACGAGATGGTGACATTTGGAATCTTAATCCGTCACCGCACGGACAAGTTTTTATACAATACTATTAATAAGAATCATTTCAAAGCAGCTGAAATAAAGAATAATGTTGTCACCAGAATATCAAGCAAGAAATGTCAGCATTTAAGTAATTATTTAGAATAGTCTATATACTACATTGTCTTTATGCTAAGGACTTTTGAAGATGGGATCGATCCAGACAGTCTGATTGCTGTCCCAAAGGCCATCAAACTTCTCGTCTCTGTTAATACAGTAAGTGTTAGTACAGAGATGTGTGTAGATAAATCCCTACTAATATTATAAATGTAAAAGCAAAATCTGTCTGTCAGTTATCTGTCACGACTAAATGGCTAATTCGGAACGAATCTCAGTAAGTAGTACTAAATAGCTAAGTTTTATCGGCGTAGATCGAAAGATCTACAAGTTTAAGCAAGCTTGCTGCGGTCGGTTCGTAGATGGGTGACCATTTTCTAAAAACAGCAAGACACCACCGTTACTTTTTTTTTAAATTTATTTATGGGATAACAACAGCGGTTGATATAAACAGTATGTTTCATAATATACTTACATGAGTGGCAATAATAGTTATCCACGACAGATGCACAATATAGGTTTAACCTTATACAGTGTAATGGGTTAGTATCAGAAGGTCAAGTAATTAATTAACAAACTCAAAGTGAACAAAAATACAATTCTAACATGCCTTAACTACTTTCATCGGTAAGTAAAATAAAGCAGCTAAAATTATATAATATAAAATAATTATGAGATTTATAAGGTAGATATTTAAAATTTAATATTTTAATGCTCTGAAAGCACGTAAAGCCGTTGGTCGTTGATCATTCTCCGTTCTTGTCAGACTGCCCACCCCCATGGGTGGGCAGTCTGACTCTTATAGTGCCATCACTATAAGAGTGCAGGAATTGTGAGTGCACCTGTGTTTCACCTAGTATTACAATAAATATTAGACGACCTTAAATCACCTTGATACAAAGGTCATAAGGTGAAACTATACCGAACGGTCTGCTGACCTATATAATATTTGGTCTGGTTTCATGTGATTAATCGATGTACAGATGTGAACAGGTGCCGCAAAATATCCAATTGCAATTGTCAATAATTACATTGACAGATGAGGTAGTGATTGTTTAATTTTCGTAAATGACTTAATTTGGTTATGTGGTGATATTTTCATTCTTTTGTTTTTATTTTTGTCGATGAAAGTAACGTTACGAGTGATTTCTGAGATATCTATATATGTAAGCGTTTATTGGCTTTTATAAACTACCAAGGAGTCAAACGAGCATACGGTCCTACTGATAGTAAAATAGTACCGTAACCTAATAGCTAGTAATAAATAGCGTTAATTGGGTCAGCACCACGCATGATACCTCTGGTATTTCGAGCGCCCATAGGCTTTTACAGCAGGTCTTTAAGATGGAGTATTTCTGGGACTAGGAAAACGTTTCTTTGTACACGCATTCTTAAATGAGTTCTGAAGACCTGTCCGTGTGTGTGTTTTAATTGTGACCTGCATACGCAGGAACACAATTAAACCACTGGGTGAAGTTATTTGACTGTGGTTATCCAAATAAATAAAATAAAATAAGGTAGAGGTCCTTCCCCAGTTGGGCTTGCTCGCTAGTATGATGCCCTACCTCTCTTAATTAACATTTAACTTCTGTTCTGTTAAAAGAAAAACTAGCCTGCTGCGAATCGGTTGGCCGTACATTGTTAGCGCACACTAAGACAAACACACAGCAAAAGTCCACCATGTCTTGTTTACTTCTCTTGTTTCAACTAGAATTACTTTATATATATGAACCAAGGTAGGAGTTGAACTCTAGCATAGCCGCCTGGGTCACTAACTATTACTCAGCGCTGTGTTGTTACCACAACATAGCATTATGCTGAGTGGTAACCTCATTGACACAGTAGTTATAAGGTACCTACAATGTATTCATACCAAAAAATTGTCTGTGTCAATAAATGTAATTTTCTTTCTTTCTTACTAACAGGTCAGTTAAATTAAGTTTTATTAACTCTTCCTAACACCAATAATAAATCAATTCGAACGACAAATTTGAAATTCACTCTCAAGTGAAAAACAGATAATTGAAAAAAAATTGAATCTCCGATTTATTGAAACAAGAAATTGAAGAATTTTCCAATCAAATTATGTTTCGTTTTCAGACAATTTCCGATTTCAATTGTAAGGACACTCGAGGTAAATATTGAACGGATGAATAACGACAAAGTGGAAACGAGATGGTTACTTAAGAAACGGTATAAGTATATATCCTACTAATGTTATAAATGTGAAAGATTATGAGGATGGGTGGGACAATGTGTTCTTCCTTCACCACATATTTTTGATAGTTGTCCTAGTAAAAAGGTCAGTACCTCTAACGCATGTATAAGTTAGAATAGTTTATCGCCTAATAAAAACATAATAGGTTGTGTCTTGCTGTTAATAAAAGGTTTTATGTCAGTGATACGTCACATAATATTGTCCTTTATGTAGCATACAAGCGGTCGCCTGCGACTTCGTCCGCGTAGTAATTTGGAACGTACATTTCCCCGATTTTGCAACATATCTCACTACTGCTCCGCTTCTATTGATCATAGCGTGATGTTATATAGCCAATAGCCTTCCTGATAAATGCACTATTCCACAAAAAAATATTTGTTCTAATCGAACCAGTACTGTCTAGTAGACTTTTCAGCTTTATAATATTAGTATAGATACAGTTTGAAGGTTTTATTTTCCTGTTTATTTTTATATTTAGCCGTCAGTGACCCTTTATAAACAATTATCTCCGCCTAACACACTAGTAAGTGCGCAAAACAGAGGTGCATTCTTTATTCCCTCACTCATATAGTCCAACGGGATGGCAATCCGATACAATCGGAAAGTTATCAGGCGGTGGATCGAGGCTATAATAAATTTATTGACAAAAAAACGCTATATCTAATTTTTGGTTCGATCGTGCACCTGATTCAAACCGGGATTCGAATTCGAGGCGCAGTTGACCAACTTAAAACATTTTTTACCTCAACTACTACAGTTTTCAGTCGAATTAAGGTTATTCGAGCATTTCGCTCAAAACTTGAAACCAAATTCTAAATCCTCCTATACTATCGTGTCACTTTCAACCAAATAAACAGCACTTTCCTTTTTGCAATATTGGCATGACGACACCGCATCAATGTCGTCGCATTTTCTACAGAAAAGAAGGAAAATGTATCGAAACAGCTGGCTCTTCTCCCTCGATACATCTATTGTATGGGAAATAAGGAATTGTATGGGCTCTAACAACGTACGATTGTATCCTACCTCTAGGAATAAATACCGTTGTTTGAAAATAAAATCTAAGATGGATAGACATTGCAATGAATTCTACAAAACATTATTTTCTTTAAAAGTTTGCTATTGAAGTGAAAACTTATTTAAGCGCGATAAGGACTTTTTGGATGAAAAATAATTATAGAACTTGCATCATCGTCATCTAACGCTTTCTATATTTAACTAACAAATATGTAATGCCTAAGCGCATCACAAATTTGCACGTTGTTTTATGTTATGGTTGACTCTGGGATTAGAAAACATTATTTAAAGAAAATAATTCCTTTTAAAAAACCTATACTTTTAAAAGACCATAACACTACCGGAGTGTATTATTTGGCTGTGGTTTTCTGTAACGAGGAGGTCCTTGATATAGCAGTACCTCCGTCACTCTGTGGATCTTGTAAAAGAATTATGTCGATGCATCATTTTGTCGTTAAACTTTAGAAAGAAAAAATTGGACTGGCTACCTGCAAAAAGCTGATGAAATACCTATAAGAAGCTGAGACACAAAACTTAACATGAAAAATCACTGCGCGGCGTGTTATGGGTTTGATCCCCTCATAAAACCATACATTGTGTGTTTACCATTCTAGTATTCCATTAGAGATGCTAGTTGCAAATCTATGGCAAGTAACAGCCAGCCATCAGCAAATATACCGCATTCAGAGTATTGATAAAGGAATTAGGGGAGAGATTATATAATACCTGTTCTAGGGTTCACATACATAACAGTATCTAGAATAGTGTACTAGTTATTCAAAGCTGGGATCGACAAACTTAATCTACGGCTAACCCTGTCACCAATCACAGTGGATTAAATGCAGTCAACCGTTTCCATGCTATACAAACGTGATTAACATTCTGCATTCATATCCAATCGGCAATCTGACGTGTAGAAGATCTGTCGCTGTATCTTTAAGCTAATTAAAAACTGTTTGAAAATACTTTTACCTAACTTAAAATTACTACCTGTTTATGGCATTGTAGCTCTTATAAAATCAGTTTGACTACACGGTTGATTCAGTAGCTTAAGAGGTTACCTTGCCAGTTACCACTGCACGACGTGTTCTGGGCTGTCCCGAGTGTGGGTTTACTTTGAGTCCGTTAATTTTGTGTTTGTAAATTCCCCACAACAACACAGGGCTTCTTCTCTAGAGTATTTTTTAACAAAACTCCTGCACTAGATAACAAGCCCTGTGTCGCGGGGGACTTTATAAACGTACAATTGACTGCGTTGGTGGTCCCAGTATGCGCCTGCTGTGCACGAGGTTATGGGTTCAATTCCCGAACAGGTCAAAACTTTGTGTGACCCACAAATAGTTGTTCTGAGTCTGGGTGTAATTTGTGTACGTTAATTGTATGTTTGTAAAGTCCCCCGCAACACAGAGTTTGTTCTCTAGTGTTGGAGTTTTCTTTCTAAAACAAAAAAAAAACTGATGAAGAATAATTATTTGTGGATCACACATTTTTTTGTCTCGTAAATTTAGTATAGTATACTTTTCATTTGGTAAAAGTACCGTTTGACATTGCAAATGTACTTTCAATATGAATGAAATAAAATATAACTTTTGTTGAGCGATAAATTGGTTTATTGCCTCTTATAATATAATGTTGCTGCATGACCCAAATAGCCGCTAGTGGTTAACCGCCAGATATATGCTGTATCAACGTATAATATTTTATCGCAGTGTTTATTTTATGTAAAACTAGATGTTGCACGCAGCTCCGCCTGGGTTGTCTCTATAAAAAGTATATAATCTATATCCTTCCATCTTTTTTCTTCTAAAATTTCATTAATATCTGTTCAGATTTTTCGTTAAAAGGTAACAGTAGCAGTTACTTTTGTTGTTATAATCAAATCAAAACTAAACTTATTTATTTATTTAGATCAAATACATGATACTTATGAACGTCATAAAAACAAATGCCAGCATATTTTTTTCCTACGGCCATTTGCTGACTAGCGTAGAGCATATTGGTATGGAGTGTATTTTAAGTGATGCGAGAATATTAGGAACATTACCTCATATGTACCTAACATAGGAGGTAGTGTTCTAGAAACCGATTCCTGTCATGGCGGCCAATTTCAATGGAGATTAGCTTACTGCGCGTAACATATTCTGATGGACGCATAACTGCATCAAAGAAGAGATAGACTTCCAAACTATCAGTCTTTGCATAAATAAGCAGCCTATGTCAATAAATACATAGTACATAGACTCAAGCCTGTTTTTTTTTATACTACTTGGGTGGCAAACAAGCATACGGCCCGCCTTATGGAAAGCAATTACCGTAGCCTAGGCGTAGCCACCAGGGCTTTAAGATGGGAGTGTCCCTGGGATAGGAAAACGTTTCTTTCAAAACGCATCCCTGTTTCCCAAAAGGATGGGCAGAGACAGTTGTTCAGTGCTGGAAAGCTTTGCATATTGGATAAATATTTGTATTTAAAAGTTGTTCTGTACTTTGAAGCAGTTTATGCTTTGATGAAATGTACAAAAGATGCATGATCGCCGATAGAAAAACACCAACTGAAGGGTCGAGTGTATACAAGAATAAAAATACAAAGTATGTCTTAGGAAAGTACGGTCAAACCAAAAAAAAATGAATTTGTACTTTCCTAAGACATACTTTTGTATTTTAGAAGTTACATATTTCATTCATGAACATTGAAAAATAAAGCCCGCCTGATGTTAAGCAGTTACCATAGCCTATGGAGACTTGTACTCACAGGGACACAAATACATACCCCTGTGTGTAGTTATTTGGCTGTGGTCTTCGGTAAAGTGGAGGTCCTTCCCCAGTCGGGCTTGCTCGCTAGTATGGTGCCCTACCTCGCTAAAAACTTATTTATCTTTCCAATCAGTCTATGTCTACCTAAATTATATACTCTGTTGAAATTATTTAAACGACGTACGAAACTCATACCACAGTTACAAAGTAAAACTGGAAGTGGTATGAATTAACACGTCATCATTGACTAAGTTACGAAGTTACACGAAATTACACGAAGTTTAACGATCCTAATTGTTGAAGTGGGATGCGAGTTCAACTTGTAAAGGTAGTCAAATAATGTGAAGTTGGACGGTATTGCTGCAGTTTCGATAAATGTTGAATTGTTAAAGTTAATAGAAATTAAGATGTGGGTTTGTAGACATGAACTATTATTTAATAAACTATTTGGTAAACGATTAGCAAAGATTACCTTATGGATAAGTGACTGCGTAGTGGTATTTCATCTCAGCGTCTCCGTGCTTCGAAGGGCACTTTAAAAGACGGTCCAGATTCCTATCTGTTTACAGCCTTTAGATCACGGCACAATCCTAAGAGTGATCTAAACTACTTAGTCGCTAATTACTCTAAAAATAAAGTAAATAAAAAACAAAAGAACGAACTGGTGAATGCACTCCCTTACAAAATGAGGTCTAAGTAGAATAGTTTATTTTTAATTATCTTTGAAAAGCGTTGCACTAGCATCAAAAGAATAAAATCGTCTAGGATAGGATGCAGGTTAAACATTTCTCTTTTGTTTAATCCCCAGCGCAAAAAGACGGGCTCTATATATAAACGTGTCTGCGGTATCGTAGCGGCCAACGAATTATGCATTATTTTCTTTAAAAACTATTAACTTTAATCAATTCTGACTATGTTTCATGTAAATTTGTTGTCATTCTAATATTATAAATAAAGGCATGGTTGAAGCTACACATGATCTTTCAATTTGATCCTTTTTAGCACATCACGATGGAACGTACAACGCTACTACGCCGCTCTAGACCCTCCTTAGGCTCTTTAGGCCCATAACGATCTCACCATTTATCTTTGCTTGATATGCTTCATTTGTTATTCTTCTTTCGTCGTATGGAAATAGTTTCTATTTAAAGACAAATCCCTGCTTCAAAACTAGCAAGCAAAGTTTTATATCCTAACACTTCTAGCAACTTGCGTATCCTTTAAGACCTATTTAATAGAAACCTGGGGCCACAGCTGTTGCCGAGTTTAACCAAAAATTTAAATTTAAAATAGAGCTGCAAGAGCAAACTTATTTTGTTTAAAGTGAAATTTTTTTAATCGTGTCTTACGAATATAATAGGATGATCGACGGGTTAAGCTTCAAAGGGCGCGGTAACCCTATAGATGGGTGATGGCATAGTAGTATTTTAACTGAGCGTCTCCGTGCTTCGGAGGGTGACTGTTAACAGCCGTTAAATCACGACAAAGGCCTAAATATATGGCGATATAAATAACTCTGTCACCAGGTTGGCCATTAACCATATAAAAGAAGAAGAATAGGTTGATTTAGAAATTACTAAAATATATAGGCGATCTAAATAACTCTATCAAGTTGACTACAAACCAAAGGATAAGAAGAAGAATAGGAGATATTCCTTTATCTACCAGCTAACTGATAACTGTTTTAGACTTCATGTCACCGATAGCTGTAAACCATATTTTAAAAAATATAAAATATTAACCCTGCCATCTTTATATATTTTAGAGACTATTATGTTTGTCAAATTAAATCCAAACCTATTTCCGCGATTATCAGATGTCGTAATTAGAAATAGACGTGACAATGACAGACTTTGCGTTCACAGTTCCAGAACTGCTTTATTACATAAAAGTATATTCTGTATGGCGCCTATTATTTACAATAAATTGCCTAGATGTTGGAGGGAATGTTCTGTTAATAAATTAAGAAATAGGTTGAAACATTTTTTAATTGAGAAGGTTTATTACAATATTAATGAATTTTTGACTGATAAATTACCTGTAAATAATTGACATTTAAAACATTTAGGTAATATAATTATTTTGACATTGTATTTTTATTCTTCTCCTTTTGATATCTCACTTGATTTGACATAATTTGACTTTTTTATTATATAAAATGAGTTGTCTGACTATGCTATTCTGTTTGTCATATAAAAATGTAATTTTTAGTTAGTTATTAATAATAAAATTTGATTGATGTTATTAATTGTGATAGTCGATAGATAAATTTAATATATATTTGTACACCGTAAAGGTTAAACATGACTGTGAATATTATGTGTAACATCTTGCATGCCCTGTGTATGTATACTCATGTTTGGGACAAATAAAATGATCTTGTATCTTGTTTTTTTATACTGTTTTATTTTTGCTTGGTGTACAATAAAGAATATTCTATTTATCTATCTATCTAATTCTAGTCACACTTTTCTATGACTCAAACGGATATTAATTCCTTTTTCCTCGTTCTTTCATAGGTATATGTAGCATTTTTTATATTATTAAGGTACACGAGTAGCATTAAAATTAAATTAGCACATAGTGTTTTCATCCGATAAACAACAGTTGCGCATTTTGTTTTAAATTAACGCCGTAGGAAAGCGCATGATCTGTTAAAATTTATGTTTTTGCGTCGCTTGAACTTGAGCTTAGAAGATCTTTGTACAACCCGGCGGGGCGGCGTACAGAACAAATATTTATTTAGCAATCCACGTCTCAAATCTTAGCGAACCTTTTTTATCAATGTTATTTGAAGCGTCTTGTGAATTGTTTTGAAAGGATGGTATTATTTGTTGATAAATTACATTTAAATTTGATTAAACTAATTCCACAAAGTGAAATAGGTTTACATTGGTACTGCCAGCTGGGATCAAACTGATAACTCACGTTCTTTCCCACTCGGGTGGTACCCGAGTGGGAAAGAACGTGAGTTAACCTTACAGAAGAGTACCTACAGACAAATGACAGTATACAAAAAACACATAAACTTAATAAAATTATTAACTTAAGTAAGCACTGAATATTAATAATAATAGCAACCCTTATATGTCTCACTGCTGGGCACGGGTCTCCTCTCCTCTATCAAGAGAGAGCGAGACGGTTTAGGCCTTAATTTACACACGCTGGCCTAATGCGGGTTGGTGAATCAGACATGCACTGGATACCTATCAAAAAAACACTACGTGTACGTACGTGTGTAGTTATTCTGTTTGTAGTCTAAAGTTTACCTCACAACAACATAAATATATGGAGAACTGAGCCTCTAGACAAGTGGCATAATCGAAAAGTCAAAAAAGAAAATGTATGGGATTTGACGTAAGTTTACGACATAATATAGTAGACTTACGTCAAATCCCATACATTTGCTTTTTTGACTTTTCGATTCGACTATCGTTTATGCCACTTGTCTAGAGGGGCTGTAAGTTATTCGATTACTAAAATCCCTTTCGATAGTTTACATCATGAAGAATTCGGGCCCACAGTTTTACAAGCTTAGGCGATAAACATATAAGTGGCACCTTTTACATTTATATATTCGTATCAACATACTCTCGACTCCTTACATCATACGCCGAAAAACCCAAGTCAATGAAATGGAGGATGAATTGTTAGAGCCTCGACCGAACATAAATAAGGTAAGGATGGTTTTTCATCCCCTAATCCTCGATGCCAGATGTCTTGGAGCGCAAATTATATATTTCCACAGAATTTTCCACAAAACCTTGAGGTTTTTGTTGTTAAGAACGTTTTGAGGTGTTTTTATGTTGATTTGGAAATGTATGTAAAAAGAGAATATAGTATTTTTATTAATAAGTTATGATTTATTTTAATAATATAATTCACATATATACATTTTACTACCTATATACATAAAACTAATTTAATCATAAATACATAAAAAAAGGAAAACATTATACAAATAAAGACTGTTATTTAAGCGTCGAAATATTCCTCATATAAGTTATGTCATTTGTTAATTGAAATTTTATTTAAGTACTATTTCTTTTTCCTTTTCGCCCTTTTTTCCATGAGGCACTAAGTCTTCATCAAAAGGTTCTTTCCGAGGTATGGTGGTGTAAACACCGCCAGTTTCAAAACTTCGGGCATCTATTGTGTATTTCTAGTCAAAAAAACTCAATATCTACTTTTAGCCTGACCCGTGCATCGAACGCAGGACCTCGTAATCAGCAGTCGCACTCGATATTTGATGGCAGTTCACAATATACAATTTCCTAAGGCATGGACGCGTAAATTAACTGAATTGTGGAGATGATTGCATTGGCATCCAATTATAACTTGTTCATTGATTCAAGATGAAGACTGGAGATATATTCGGATGGACTATGTTCCTAGACTAGCTGGCCATCTAGATTATACCTATTACTAACTTTATTGTAAAATATACTTTTATATTTTTCTCCTGCTGTTTTCTTTTTTTGTGTTACATGTTCGTAACAATATTATTATTTTTTCTTTTTTCTTTCTATATAGAATATAAAACGTACATCGATGAAAAAGATAAAATCCGAGTAAAAATGTAACCGACTAGTACATTTGTAAGTTAATTCACAGGTGGCAGTACCTATGTTAATTTCACTTTGTGTGATTCATACGAATTGATCAAATAATTTGTTATCTGCTAACGGTGATGGAACACTGCATGAGGAATTCCACATGTCATAGAATCAATTTTTAAAGCATGTTGGATGCACCAACCTGTATTAGGCCAGCGTATGTGAATATAAGGATTTAAATTTTCTCAGCTATATTTATTTCTCTGTTTTTTATTTGACAACTCCCGCAAGCCCAGCTCTGTGTCGCGAGGGACTTTACAAACATACAATTAACGGACACAAATTACACCCAGACTCAGAACAACACTTTGTGGGTCACACAAAGTTTTGTCCTGTGTGGGAATAGAACCCACAACCTCGTGCACAGTAGGCGCATACTGCGGCCACTGGACCACGAAGGTAGTAATATAGTTAGAGAAGAGGAGACCAGTGCCCGATTACGAAAATTCACATTGATCGGGATTGAACTTACACCCCACCCAAGTCGGCAACTTTCCCACTCGGCTACCGTTAATAATTTATTCTTCGCTACACTCCGACTTCCTATGCACTTATTCTGCTTATACCACAAGTATTGCAGTCAAATAATACAAACAAACAGTACTGTCTTCTTAAGCATGAGTGTTTATTAATGGTATACTATAGCACCGCCAAAATACAGTCTATATATCATTCAGGATGATCTATTCACGACCGAGGTAGGGCGACTATACATTTTGCGAAGACTCACCTAGTCCCTGCGGCAAACCAAGCGGCAACGGCCTTTTAATTTCAACTAATACATGGCTTACTATAACCCGTTTTAAATATTTAATTAAATAAGAAAGAAAGAAATTCATTTATTCGAACATAATGAGAACACAAAAAGGACACACCCAAATTATCCTGTGCGATGTCAGAAAGGGTCCTAAACTTAGTTCTGTGCTGCAGCATTTTATGCTGCGGCGCTGATTTTCTGATCAGAAAACCTTTGTCTTTCGATTTATATGTAATAAAAAATAGATAGCAAATTGAATTTTATAAATTCTCTGTACCTTCAACACGAACTCATTTCACACAAAAGATCTTTACAAAGCCACCTTTTCTGTTTACTCCTTGAGCATGAAAAAGCGGATGTAAAGCATGTTTGCAAATTTAATGAGTTGCCAAGGAGACTACTCTTTAAGGAACTTTGTTTATACTCGTAAGCGGGTTTTGTTTGTACAGTGACTTCGTTAAGAGTTTATTGCTAAGCTATGTATCGATTAGAAAAGGTTCTGTTGTTTCGTAAACAGTAGGCATGTTCTTTATTAAATTATATAGTCTTTGTTATTTTAATGTCAAAGATATTTTTAGTACCTAATAAGTAAATTTGGGTTTCATTACTTACGAGAAAGTCACTTTGAAATTAGGTTATACTGAATAATAGTGTATTTTGGGTTTAGTATCCAATGTACTGTAAAGATTAAAATGTAAATGAACCTTGAAAAAAGTTTTTTCTAAGGTAGGGCCATACAAGTAAGCTAGCCTGACTACGGAATGACCTACACACACAGTGGTGTAGTTGTATCTCTTGTGAAATGGTTTTTAAAATAACGCTACGTACGCTTGGCTATCACCATTATAACATAAAATAATTTTAACAAAAAAAAACCGACTTCAGTACGGCAAGTTGTAAAATTTTCAAATATTTGTTTATTACAATCGAATAAAATCGACTGAGCGTCGGGCTGAACACAGGTCAAGTAGGTATTAAAAGCAATATTTAATCTGTGCAATCCGCGCTCAATTCATTCACGTCATTATTTCTTATTAATAGTTGCTTAGCAACATTAACCGAAACTTATCTAATCGCCATCAGTAAAATACTTATTATTGAAAAGTTCAGATGGCCATCTGTGGTCTTCTTCATCAGTTTTACTTTACCAAATTACACTTTCTGAATGCAAATGATTGATAAGTTGTTAAAAATATTGAAATTGCTATATGTGTGCCTATAACTTTTGAGGAGTTCCCTCAATTCCTCATGGATCCCATCATCAGAACTTTCTTTTGATGATAATGGGACCAAACTGAAAGTATTTCCAGTCAGACAAAAAAAGAATTTTTCAAATCGGTCCATAAATGACGGAGTTATGCGGTAACAAACATTAAAAAAAAAAAAAAAAAAAAAAAAAAAAAAAAAAAAAAAAAAAATCCCGCGGCTGTAACACAGCGACCCCCGAGGCAACGACGCCGTGGATGAGTCTGCCAGAAGGGGATCATGCATGGACGCTGTATTCCCAAAAGCTATAGTGGCTTTCGCCATCGTTTATCTACGTACCCTTGTAACCAGGACTAACCATTGCAATTGTAGACAAGGAAGCATTTTTGCATTAAATTCCCATTTTAACTGGCCAGACTCTCTCGAAGATTGGCGGATAAAGACGAAGTTGTACGAGACTTTCTGCCGCGTGAATGGTGTAGAGTGGACTGCTTTTTGCAACTTTGCGTCTAGAGAGGATTTAACAGGCCTAAGATGGGTATCGACATTGCGAAGCTGTCTCGCGAGAGAGCTCATCTGGTGCTCCCATTGAACAGGCAATCAGTCAGGCAACGTTCAAATTGGCTCGCAAGGCAAACGCATCTTTACATTAGGAGGCTGCCTCATGCACCATTCTTTGCGAGGCGGCCTCGTGATGTCGATACCCATCTTAAGACTGTCAAATCCTCTCTAGACGTCAAGTTGTGAAAAGCAAGAAAGTCTCGTACAACTTCGTCTTTTTCCGTCAATCTTCGGCTAACATCATGTTTATATTCCACTGATCTACATAAAAATGTACTATGTAACGTAAGCTACATTACTTTTCGTATGTTCCTATTTGCATTTATATTATGTCAGTCATTACTTTACATTGACATGTTTAGCTTCTATGGTTGTTGAGATATAGACTCTTTAATCTATATTAGCATGAAGGGAGTGGTTTAAAGGTCAATCGATACGCAAGGTTAAGTGAGGATGCCGAGGTCAAATCGTGGATTGATCGTGTCATTATTATTATTTTTACTGCATTGTTAGTGTAGTAGTAGTTGAGTACAATACTGATCAAGAAGTTACGGGATCGATTTCTGGATTGGGCTTAAAATTGATATTGGGTTTTTCTATCAAGAAATTCACAATGGATGTCCGAAATTTGGAAATTGGCGGTGTTCACACAACCCGTACCTCGGAAAGCATGTAAAGCCCTTGGATCTATGCCTAATCTCTCTCTGGTCATGTTGGATTTGAGTATGGGAATAAAGAGTGCACTTGTGCTTGCGCACACGCTTGTGCGCTAAAATATCTTCCACCCGTGCTAAGATTCAAATTTGGACATTACTGATTATTCTATTCAAAATGTTTTACTTTATAAAGGGCTTTCCAAACAAATGTTTCTTCTAATAAAATGTTAATGTTTTTCTATACAACCGTCTGCGTCGCTTTAGAACTGTTTTCATTGATTCACAAGCCACAAAGCAAATCATAAAAATAAAGATTAACTAAAAACATCTCGCCGTTACGATATAAACCGTGAAGACGAACACAAAATTTTATTACGTACTAAAGTTGGTGCTCATATTATAGGGTACGTATACATAGCTCTGCAATGCGTAGTATTCGACTAAAATCGCATTAGTTCTTTCATGGACGTGGGTACGATAGCACAGGAACAGTATTTTTTTTTCGAGATAGAAAGTATCCTATT
The DNA here is from genome assembly GCA_947095525.1 of Trisateles emortualis. Classification (NCBI taxonomy): domain Eukaryota; kingdom Metazoa; phylum Arthropoda; class Insecta; order Lepidoptera; family Erebidae; genus Trisateles; species Trisateles emortualis. The sequence goes on along the minus strand of OX352741.1, from coordinate 16,028,047 downwards.
CAACACTATTATATTCTATCTCTGTGCGAAATTTCATTTATATACGTTGAGCCATTTTGGTGTGCTTTGTGTGTTACTAAGTTGATTTTCACACTCAACGATCACAATAATTATATTATTACTAGGGGTCGCCCGTGACTTCGTCCGGGTGGTAATTTGGAATATTTTCCCCGATTTTGCAACATATCTCACTACTGCTCCGCTCCTATTGATCGTAGCGTGATGTTATATATAGCCTATAGCCTTCCTGGATAAATGCACTATTCAACAAACATGATTTTTTCTAATCGAACCAGTACTTTCTGAGATTAGCGCGTACAACCAAACAAACAAACTCTTCAGCTTTATAATATTAGTATGGATTCAAATACAATTCCCACACTAAGGAGCACGGCTTGCGATTCTATCCAATTGCTATAGAGGCGGCAAGTTCTTTGTCGCGGGTTACTTTATTTATTTATTTTATAAAGGATTACCAACAAGAGATACACATAAGTATCAGAGAAATAACAAAAACGTAAAGCATGCCTGGTGATCTCTCAATTATAGGCAACCACGGCTAACGCTGTCCTTTCAAAACATTTTCCACTGTAATCGATAAGCGACAAAGTCCTATAAATACAAAAATACATACAATTTACGGTCTCAAAAGTACTTACAGACTTGAAACAACTACCTATAGGTCACACAAATATTGGGAACGGAACCCCCAATACTCGGTTTGGTCCACATGCAGACCACACGCGCATTCAAGTATTATCATCCATACTACTTTTATGAATGCGAAAGTAACTCTATTTGCTACATTTTCACTACTAAACAGCTGAACGGATCTTTATGAAATTTGGCAAGGAGACAGATGGTATCCTGGAGAAGGACAAGCGGTATTTTCACTACGATACCCGATATCCACGCGTCGACTGTATTTAGTTGACCAAACAAATGTATTTTATTCTGTCAATAGTAAGACAGACAAAAAAAAACAGTGCAATATCCACCGTGTGTTCCTTCCCACGGACACGTATAAACACAAATGCATCGTATTCGACTCGATTCAATACACTTGAATATAGGTATCGATAAAGAAACTATTCAATGTTTACTCTGATAACATTTATCGTAGTTGCATTTTTACGGAACATTTTATCTGTTTGTGAAGTTATAGCAATTGTAGCCGAGTAAAAAAAAAACTTATGAATTGTATCGTCGAGCTATTAGATTATTGTTTTTGAATTAGTTTTGGTTTGTGTCATGGAAAGCTTTCGGTGGCGATGACGCAAGGTCCATGGTTTTTGTTCATCCAAAAAGTGCTCAACGCACCTAAAGAAGTATTCACTTTAATAATAATAATACAGTCACGACGGAGATCTAAATATGGGCGATCTAAAATGGCCTCTCTTTAAGAGACACCATACTAGTGAGTAAGCCCGTCTGGGAAAGGACCTCCACCTTACACAAGCCCACTTAAAGCCTTGATGTAAAAAAATAGGTCGGCAACACACAAGTCGTACTTCTATTGCAAGCGTCCATAGGCTACGGTAACTGCTAAGAAGATTAAGTAATAATTACCTGAGCCTCTAGACAAGTGGCATAAGCGATAGTCGAATCGAAAATGTATGGGATTTGACTTGATTTTACGATATTATATCGTAGACTTACGTCAAATCCCATACATTTGTTTTTTTGACTTTTCGATTCGACTATCGCATATGCTATTTGTCTAGAGGCTCTGAGCCTCTAGACAAGTGGCATAAGCGATAGTCAAATCGAAAAGTCAAAAAAGAAAATGTATGGAATTTGACGTAAGTTTACGACATTAAATCGTAGACTCACTTCAAATTCCATACATTTTATTTTTTGACTTTTCGATTCGACTATCGCTTATGCCACTTGTCTAGAGGCTCTGGTCTTTTAATACTTTGGGACATGTTAAGTAACTACGGCTACAACAATGATACTTTTACGACATCATACACAGTTATTAGCCATTAAAGTGATCGTCTTGCGTGTACAATATGGTTACCTTGAACAACATTGCCGTAACGAAATATTTCCTTCCGTTGTTTTAAGTACATGCACAAAAATAATACGTATTACTGGGGAATTGATTATAAAACGTGGCTGTGGGCATCAAATCAAACAATTTGATGCCTGTTTGTTAAATGGTAGAATATAGCTTAAATTGTGGAATAAGCTACCTGCAGAGGATTTCTCGAGAGACTAGAGCATGGGGTTCTTCAAGAAACGCGCGAGTGATACCTCTAGTGTTACAAGCGGGCCGTATGCTTGTTCGCCTCCTTGGTAGTATAAAAAATAATAATAATAAGGAAGCAGTCTCTCCTTAAACTAGAACGCACGAGGTAGGGCGCAATGAAAGCGAGCACGTCCAACTGAGACAGGATTTCTAGAAAACACAGCCAAATAACTTCACACAGTTATGTAGTTGTGTTTTTTATACACGAGTCTATAATGCTCATTAAAGGTGGCGTTTTTAAGAAACGTTTTCCTATCCCATAGGTACTTTATCATCAAACCTTCATGTTAAAATTAAGGTGAGCAACACGCAATTGAGGCTGACCGTATACTTGCTTACCACCTAAGCATACTCGTACATAAAAAAAGTAAAATATATTTTTAAATAAAACGGGTTTATTTTAATTCTTCCACTGTTTACCCCCTGACTCAATCATCAGACTCTTGTAAATCAATTTTAATATTGTATTGCCTCTCACGGGTCTACTCTCCTATATCGAGAGAGACAGAGAGCTTAGGCCTTACTTAGTTGTCATATTTACTCTTTATTGGATTTTAATATTATGTATGTCCAAAGTTTCATAAGAATCGGTTTAGAAGAAGTAATTTAAAAAGCTATTATTTTTCAAGAAAGAGGTTGTAAGGTTTCTAAAGGGTCGGCAACGCGCAAGTGATACCCCTGGTGTTGCAAGCGTCCATAGGCTACGGTAACTGCTTACCATCAGGTGGGCCGTATGCTTGTTTGTCTCCTTGGTAGTAAAAAAAAAATACAGGGTGTAGCTGAATTAAACTGTTTAATAAAAGAAACCAGCCAAATAGACAGTTGCGACTGTACTGCTCGACACAGTTGTATTATTAGTTTGTTTGTCTACCTATACCGAAGCCATACGATAGCGGAGAATCATAACAGCGGTAGGGGTTTAACGTCCATGTTCTACATACATGTACTTCCACCTCTATACATACATGTACCTACTCGTATGTTTATGTCATCCGAGTTCAATCGCTGTTCAACCGATCTTGCTTGACATCCTTTGTGGTAGACGATTTGTCAACGCTATGAGGATAATTCTGAGACTGGACTGTTGATCTAGTAGTAAGCGACTGCTCGGCACTAACTAGTGGCTAATTTAAAGCTGGTCTATTGATCTCAATAGGCCAGTTTTTAATTAGCAATTAGCTCTAAATCTCTTTTTATTTTCTTTTTCTTTTTTTAAAAAGACAACTCCCGCACTAGAGAACAAGCTCTGTGTCGCGGGGGTCTTTACAAACATACAACTAATGGACACAAATTACACTCAGACTCAGAACAACTCTTTGCGGATCACACAAAGTTTTGTCCTGCGTAGGAATCGAACTCACAACCTCGAGCACAGCAGTCGCATACTGCGGCCAATGGACCACCAAGTCATTTCTGTCAGTGTAATGTACACTCAGCTATTTTTTTTTTAGATACATGCTTATCGGGGATTGCTTCTAGAGGCAAAGTCAAAGCCTAACTTATTTATTCATTTAGATCAAATACATGATACTTATGAACGTCATAAAAACAAATGCCAGCATACTTTTGTTCCTACGGCCAATTCGCTGACTAGGGTAGGGCCTCGAGAAGTATTGGTAAGAATCTCGAGCCACTCTTTTTAATCGCCAGAGTATAACATTTGACTGCCTTGTTGGTCCAGTGGGCGCAGTATGCGCCTGCTGTGCACGAGATTGTGGGTTCGATTCCCACACAGGGACAAAACTTTGTGTGACCCACAAAGAGTTGTTCTGAGTCTGGGTGTAATTTGTGTCCGTTATTTGTATGTTTGTAAAGTCCCCCGCAACACAGAGCTTGTTCTCTAGTGCGGGAGTTGTCTTTTAAAAAAAGAAAAAAAAAAAGAAAATAATTTACAATTTGGCCTAAAAAATGCTTACCCATCAAGCATAGCTTAGCTTCTCTAATTATAATGTTTAGTCCCCCGCGACCTCAAGACTTTCGTGACATCGCAATCCCTTTTAAATCATTTATGAACTTCGCAACAAAAAGTTCAATAAATAAGGCTTAATCTACCCATACTGTAGTATTAAAGTTTCTTTGAAAGTCTTAGCCAAAGTGAATTACAACAGTGGAATTAGTCATGAGATTACTCGGTGAGCTCCCTGCCTATTCTTCTTACGTAATTGGGGTGATGCTAAAAAGAGTACGTTTTTTGTGTCAGCATTTAGGACTGCGCCCAAGACGTAGACAATAGTAGCCTAGTTTGTGGACATAGAAGAGTATATTATTATTAGATAAATTTATTTTATATATTTTTATTTTTCTGACTTTAAAAAGAGTAGGTTATCAAAACGGGTGTATTTTTTAAATGTTTGTTACTTCAAAGCTTCGTCATATATTAAGAAATTCTAAAAAATCTATTTTTTGTTTAAAGGGTAAACTTTTAGTTTGGTCCCATTTTTATCAAAAGCTAAATAGATCTGGTGATAGGATGGATCTATAAGGAATTGAGATAACTCTTTTGAGATGTGCTTTGGAAAATTCCGTCTTTAAAAAAGGTAAATTGAAGTTTGTATTAAATTATGACGTAGTCCTTACCTTTTAAAAGGTATTTAAAAATTGGGATATCAACAGCTATAAGTATTTGAAGTCAATTGTTTTTGTTAAAATTATCATTTTAATCCTGCATATTCTAAGCCTTTGATCTATTCTTTTATATATATGACCGAAAGTCCCTGCCTATTATAATATCAAATACAGAAGAATAATATACTTAGAAAATATACGTAGTTACTAATCTCCGGTCCCATGCGTTGGTCACGTTTCATTCGTTATGATTACAATGCTTGACATATGATACTAAGTTATAGTAAAACCTGTGGAAATCTAGCCGTAGGTATATTATTATTATTCTATGTGAAAAAGATTAAAATAAAAAGTCAAATTTATCTTTATTAATATCGCTGACGTAATAATGAATTTCATTGACAGTACCTATATAAATCAAAACCTAAGTGTCTCATTGGACTCAAAAAATATATCTTGTGTTTCTGTAAAAATAATTCAAAATATAATGCCTCGGAAAACTCATAAAAAGGTTTCCGATTATGCTAATTTTTTTTTCTATTTTTATGTTACTAATAGAACAAGTTAGATTTTTTTTCTAGAATGTTCTACTGAAAATTTTAATAGAAGAAAATGGCTGATCTCTCTCCGGGAATAAAGAATGCACACACTTTTGCTAAAACATCTTATATTTAATTCCTTCTTTAATTCTTCGTAAGAGAAGACCCTCTAACAAACCATATCAATTTTCGTATACATACTTCACTTGTCATCCAATAAGGCTATTATTATTCACTGTAATGTCCGTTAATTATAACTGACACACTATACAATTTCAAGCCAATACTTACGAACAGGGCCGGATCTAGGAGAGAGGGGGGGGCAGTCCCGGGTGGCAATGACTGGGGGCGTCAGTCACTAGACCAAGCTTGTCTAGCTGTTTTTTTTATTGCCAAAAAAAAAAAACAAATAATGACAAAAATGTACTTAAATATTATTTGTTGGGCACGTTAAAAGTCGGTCCCGACTGTTAACAGTCGTTAGATCACGACAGAAGCCTAAATATGGGCGATCTAAATTGTTGGCCACTAACCAAACGATAAGAACAAGAAGAATATTATTTGTTACGTAATTTTGCCTAGGTGGCGGCAAACTCGCAGTCTGTGTCCCTTTTTTGAAAACCTAGATTCGGCACTGCTTATGAATGCCGGTCATGTTACTAGTCAATTAGTTTCCTTAGTAGTTACGCAATACATAGATAGTATGGTTTCGTAGTCGCTACCGGATGTTGAAGTGAGATTAAATTGCGGGAAAGTTGTAAGTGCTTCCGTCATAAGCGAATGTCATTTTTACGGCTGCACAACCCAGAGTGGTTCATTTGATTATTATACTAGCAACCAACCGCAGTTTCACTTAGGTGGTTTCTAGCACTCACGAAAAAAATCCCTTATTAATTAAACAATTTTCGGAATTTATAATTTAAATAATGGCCAAGTGCGGAAAACGCCCCGTAAAACTAATAATATAAATTTCAGAGATAATATAAATTTCAGAGATTATCCGGATCGATTTATTACAAACTGTATAAGTATATTTATACCAAACTATAATTCAAATTCGATTCAATTCAAAATTCTTTATTTCATAATACAGTATAAACAATAAGAAGTTAGTGGCTGTAACTTTCCGTTAAGAAAAACAATGCCTGTTTTAATAATAATAATAATCATTTATTTCAGATAATAATCCATACAATATATTGTTAGTAAATGACTTATATCGAGGCCCCGCTCTTCCATTAGCTAATAGACTTAAAATACATTTTAAATTTAGCTCTTAATAATAAATAAACATTAAGAGCTAAATTATTTAATACATAAAAAAATATCTTGGCCCATGATATTGTCGACATGTGGGATGTGGATTCCGCTATCATTGTACCGATAGTTGTCACAGTGAATGGTTTAATAGCAACACCTTAAGAGGCTCGCGTTAGGTGCATGGATCAAGGGTCTGATGCAGAAGGCAGTGCTCCTCGACACGGCACGTATAATGAGGAGATTCCTGTCTTTGGGCCTCCCCACCGGTAGCGATATCGATACCGGTGGGGAACTGTTTTTTATATTTTTAAATATATAGGTTTTTGTATATTTAAAAATTAAAATAAAGGGAATAATTATAATTTATAAAAACATAATATAAATAGTAATTGTATCGTTAAGTTTGTAATTTTAATAATAAACTAATTCAAGTATTTTCTTGTTCTTTGATTAAATCTTAAGTTAGTGTGTGTGCGTGTATGTGTGTGTGTGTGTATGTGTGTGTGTGTGTGTTTGCACGCGCGTGTTTGTGTGTGTGTCTATGCGTGAATGTGCGGGCGTGCATGCGTGCGTGCGTATTACACATACGCACGCACGCATGCGCGTATTAAAGTAATAGCGATTCAGTTAGAGCTGAGCAGAGCGTGTGGCGTATTGCCTAGCAGCGAATTACAGTTTTGGTTTGGGAAATTTGGGCGACTCTAGTCATTTCGCCTTTTTGAAGTTTGTACATACGGGAGAGTTTTATGGATTTCTAGAATAATAAAGAAGACAAGAGAGAAGCTATTGCGTGCACTGTCCTAATTCTATAATGATAATACCTATCTCAAACTTACAATTAAATAGTATTTTATTACAACAATTATATAATTGTGCGCTGAAGGTATTTATTTCGCGAAGATTCGCTACTACCTTCTCCTTATACTATGCTTTATACGATGCATTTAATACGTAGTTACTGTTTACATTGACAAAGTAAATAATCGTACCAGCTTTAGTGTTTACTCGTTAAAGTGCATTGTGGGATAATGACGGGTATCTACGACGTCATGATGGGGGGAGGCGTTAATGACTAATAGGGAGGGTATAAGTAAATCTTAGAGGGTATAGTAGATTTTTCCTTTCAAGATTTTTGTATTACTTAAAATGTCGTTGATGAGTGATGATTAAGACCCTGACCTGTAGCACGTCTTCTTCTTATCGTTTGGTTAGAGGCCAACCTGGTGACAGAGATATTTAAATTACCCATATTTAGGCCTGTGTGTGATCTAACGACTGTTAACAGTTGAGATCGACTTTTAACGTGCCCTCCGAAGCCCGGAGACTCTTAAATGAAATACCACTATGCGGTCACCAATCTATAGACTTGCCGCGCACTTGGTAGCTTAATCCGCTGATCATTTATTGAACAGCGAGTGCACCAGTATAAATTGGTGGAATCACTTTAAAGGTTTTATACGTACTAATAACACAATGCTTGTGCAGACATTAATTTTTCCTCTGATCCACTATGGTGATGTGTGTTATTTTGACCTAAATGCAGATCTTCTCAACAAACTCGATCGTCTTCTCAATAACTGCATTCGATTCATTTTCAAGCTTTGGAAGTATGACCATGAGTCTGCTTATCGCTCACAACTGAATTGGCTTCCTATTCGCCAGCGCCGTAGTATGCGCGCACTTTCTACCCTCTATTCCATTCTTATGTCCCCTAATGCTCCCACCTATTTATCTCTCAGTTTAACTATCGCTGTTCTATCCACAATCAAAATCTTCGATCCTCCAACAATCTACTTCTTGCGTGTCCTTCTCATAACTCTGGTTTTATTCATGATTCAATCCCTTTCCAGTCTTTCCTTCTTTGGAATGCCCTCCCTCTCGAAATCAGGATGTCCACCAACCGTTATTCGTTCAAGGTTAGAATTCGTAAACTACTATTGGCAGAATCATCTTGACAATAATCTATATTTATTTATATCCATCCAAATATCCATCTGTTAACTAAAAAAAAACATCGTGAAGAAAACCACATATATCTTAGAAGATATTCTTAAGAATTTCTGATCCACTAATTTCAATGGAGATCCAAAAAAGAAATCAATTGCGCAAGACAGAGTGTGTGAGTGTGTACCTACAAATAATATAGGTGTACTCTATATTTCTTAATTCTCATGGTCTGATGAAAATCCGACACGATCGCAGAGGTCATGCATTGGAAAAAAGCTTTAAGTGTTTTTCAAGGCACCGGGGGAGGGATTAAGAAAACTGTCACCCACCTACGGACCTCAGTAAGTTGTCTCGATGCTTGACAAAAAAGGTATTTTACTTCCATTGTGTATTGTTCGACGTATTATACATATGTATTTATCTTTGCTTGTTCCAACTGACTGATTGATTTCTGAACGCATAGCCTAAACCACTGGGGCTTTTTTTTTTTTTGCATATGATGAAAATGAGCATAAAGAAGGGATTTTGGCAATTTCACCCCTATAGGGATAACATAAGGGATGACTGGAAGTCCGTCCTTTTCAATGTAAGTAAATTTCATATACCCGCTCCTGGTTTGCTCCGTTAGAAAGAAAGGTATATCGGGGATTTTAAATTTTATTTTTCAAAATTCAACCAATAAAATAAAATAAAAACTAAACCCGTGCGAAGCCAAGGCAGGCCACTAGTAAATTATATACTACAATACCTACCGAAAAAATATTGGGCGTCCTCCAACAGATATTTCTTATTAATAAAATTTGGTAAAATCAACAAAGAAAATAATACTTTTTTCACAATGAGCTCCTCCTAAAACATTAATCAGTAGAGAAGGTCGTCGTTGAAAATAATAAGGAGAGACACGCGACGGCTGTTAAACGCGTTTGTGACAAATTTGTATTGACATAATGCTGCTCTACGGAGTTCGGTATGCGTGACGCATCGAGTTGCAAAGTTAGCAAACAAACGAACAAGTTTGAAAAGAAAATTGGATCAAGTTTGAAAGTATTTTTTATTCAAATATTAAGAAAATTATTTTTAAACTTAAATATCATTTAGGTTTCAAACTTTACTTATGGAGGTCACAAGTTATGAATATCAATAATACAATATCTGATTGTATATAAATAATTTAAAACAGAAATTTTACGAGGTACTTGGTTTTTCCCAAACATAAAACCTTAGCATTACAATCATATAGTGTACTAAAACTACAGAATTTTAATTCCATGCATTTATTAGCAATTAAATTTTGTCATAAAAATATAATAAGTACAATTAAACCACATAACTAACACCAAACACAAACTTGCATAGGAAAATGAAGTATTCAGTAGGATATTTTAATTTGGCGATTATGTATTTAATTTACCTTCCTCCTGTCTACTACACTGTGCTGGGCCATTATATTACCTTATCACCTTGTATAAAAACATTGTAGAATGCAATAAAGTATTAAGTATAAAATCCGCGTTTCTAAGTAAAATCGATTAAACAAAATTGTTTTGCTTGTTATAAGTAAAGACAACTACGATTATATGAATCCACCACGTCTTTATTACAGAATGATAGTTAGTTTCCTTTTTATACAGGACTAGCTGTTGCCCACGGCTCCGCCCTGATGGATGTCGGTTATCGCTGTAAGAAGTAGCCTATATGTTATTCCAGACCATAATCTATCTCTGTGCAAAATTTCATTTAGATCCATTCAGTAGTTTTTACGTGAAAGAGTAACAAACATCCATCCATCCATCGATACTCACAAACTTTCTCATTTATAATATGAGTTCCAGTGCTCATTTAGGTATGCGTTTTGAAAGAACTTTTTTTCTATTCCAGGCATATGCATCTTAAAGCCCCGGTGTAAAAAAAATGGGTCGGAAATACGCAAGTGATATCTCTAGTATAACAGACGTCCATAGGCTGCGGTAAGAACCTGACATCAGGCGGGCCGTATGCTTATTTTCCACACAAGTAGTATAAAAAAACACTCGAAAATGATTAGAAAGGCGTTTTCTTTTTACTCAAGCTGGAAGAAAAGGTTGTCTTTCTCAGCTCTCTGGTGAGAGGAGAGGTAAATTAGGTAACATATTTTTACATTCAAAATAAAGATTCATATTTGTTACTAAATGTAACAAATATGAATCTTTACGAACTTTTTTTTGAACGTAAAATGTTCAGCTTAATAAATATTTTTTTAGTTTTTGTTTGACTAAAAATCAAATATTAAAGCTTATATATTATGTAAACGCCCTTACATGTTTGCATCAAGGAGTATTAAGTAGGTACTGCCAATGTTGTCTTGCGTGACATTCACACGGTATTCTAGAGATTTACTCCCACGTATGTGTGGGAGGGAAAATATTTTACCAGAGCTTAAAATGTTAAAAGGTTTTAGTAACTCAGTGAAGCATAAAATTTGACTACGAAAACCAAAATTATTTTCATAATTTAATGAATTTTATAAATATTTATTATTATATTTTGGTGTTGCCAATTCAAGCATCTCTCCAACGCCGTCTTGGCCTATTCTAATATATTTACATTTAAGTTATACTTAAAAGATATAGGGAATTTACAGAAAGATTGATTAAGTTTTTAATTACTTATAAAGTTAAGAAAAAATGTAATAAAGAGTATGAAAAATTATTTCCTATATGTAAAATTTTGCCAGTTGATAAGAAAGTAGAGTATTTGTTAGGTTTAGAATACTACTACAGTAAAGGATGTGTTGGGAGAGGCCTATGTCCAGCAGTGGACTGCGATAGGCTGATTGATTGTTTGATTGAAAGGATATAACACATTTGTCAATAATAAATATAGTACAAGAAGTGTTAGATAAAATAAATTAACAAACCCGAAGGTGACAAATTATTATGGAGAGAGAATGTCACAATACATTGTACCAAAAGTATTTATAAAAATAAGTATACTTAGACAGGAGCCTAAGTTAAGTATAGGCCGGTTAAAGGCAATCAGGCGAGCCGTATGCTTGTTTGTCACTAAACTAGTATAAAAAACAAGGCTAACATAATTTACTGTCTTTAATTCCAAGTCTGGTTAACGACTGTTCTTTCTTATTAATCTTTTATAAAGTTTATAGTTTAGAAAGACATTAGTGCCAACTTGTAACCGTTACATTGGTGCCATGGAACAGACGAATACGATACGCAATGCTCTAGAAATGAATTAGCCTAATATACCTTGCCTTGCTAAGGTTTCTTAAAGAGATTAGAGAATATTTAGAGATTCATTCGTCTATTTTTGTATGCCATACATTTTAGTCCATGTTTTTAGTGTAAAGAGAGATTTGACCTAGCAAAAGAGAAAGGGAGATGTGCTTATGGGTTGCTGGTTTCGATTTTTTATTCATATTACAAACTCGCTGACCGTATTTTTTCATCTTATTTTCTTTTAATTTTTCATTTATACAAATCTTGTCTCGACAATAAAAAACACAAAAAAAATTATCTAATTTGATGCAGTCAATCGGAAGTTATGCGCGTACATATGTACAAAGGCTTTGAAGGCTTTCATTTATATTTATTTGATTTATCATTTTAAAAAAATTGCACTCCAGGAGTGCCGACAGCAATAAATGTTTTTTTATTTATCTAGACGCGTTCGCGGTCTGCTATATATACATATTGTACATGCATATATCGCCTCTTTGCTATAATAACGTGACAGCTGCATCTCGTAACGGTGTCGCGAATCCAGAGATTTTATCTCATCTAAACATATGCGTACCATGCTAAAAGATGTTTTCACTTCAAAAAGAGAAGGAATATAATAAATATATTACGAGACACATAAAAAAGCGTGGCACTTAATATTATTATCGCTTTAACCATGCAAACAGACAGTGGAAAATCTGTTGTTTTTGAGTCACCGGATACTGACGTGGCTTTCAAAGACTTAAAAGCATTTTTAAACATTTTGTTGAATACTACGTTACACGTTTCAAAACAAAATGGCACTAACAGCTCTCCTGAGATAGTACCAAGGATATCCTATTAAAAACTCAATTAAATTGGAAACTAAACGTGCTCGAGCAAAACTCATCATACCCGGCCAGCCCTTGGGAAACCTTTTCACCGTAAGTCCGTAAGTCGGTTAATAACGTGTCAATTATATTCCAAATGAACCTCAACTAGGTACGAAGATATAAGGAAGTACGAAAATAAAGGCAGAGATGAATCACACCTATATTTACCTACTAGTGTGTTTTTAGATAAATGAGAAAGTTTTGGATGGATGGATGGATGTTTGTGTGTGTGACGCGACAAAACGGCTGGACGGATCTTATTGTAATTTGAGATAGTAAACCACTGTTACCGTGGAACTGTATATACGGGCAAAAAAAAAGCTAGTGTTATTTAAATCGGGCATATTTTTAGCTCCCAGGAAAATATTAAGTATTGAATCCGAGACACGGCAATTGTATATATTACTACTGCGCCCTTTTAAATATAAAGAATATAAAGTATCTTAACATGTCAAGGTAATAACATTATTCAGAATAACGACTTTGATTAGAAATTATCGAGTGGTTAGTGCACGACCCTGTGACAGATCACCCATATAAGGAATCTGCCGCAATCTGACGACTGTTAACAGTTAGGAACGACTTAACGCACTACTACGCACGGGAACCTGAACTGAATAGGGATGAAACGCATGTGACTAAAAGAGTGATGAATTAAGAGATGGATAGGAAAAAGGAGACTAAAAGAAAGCTAAATAGATTGCATTATATGTATTTTAAAGGAAAATTAAGAGAAATACATTTTGCGCCAACCCTAAGTAACATGAGACCAGGGCAGAAAGAAGAAGATAAATAAATATAAATTATCCGCCAAACTGTATAAAAAACATATAAAGCGTCGTTGCAGGATCAAAATCAAACGGTTGAAATATAGATTCGATCTCTACTTATTAAAACGACAGCACTTAACTTCGTAGAGCTACTACGACATTCTACGACTATCTACTAAATGTCGTAGCAAATGAATATCTTACCGTTCATTGCTACGAATAAAATTATTCTCCTTGCTGCGTCGTCGTTCGTTTTGATCACGAAAGTGTATCAAGGCTATGAATATATACATTTAGTTACTTTAACTATTGGAAAAATGTCCAGTATGCCACCAAAGGAGGTGTCTGCAGAACTAAATGGTATCGGCATATACTGAAACTGACAATTGTTTGTACTAGATTCTATTCGGATAGCTCGAATAAAAGCCAGCACTTATTTAAATGTATTAATATTTCAATAAAATGCTCTACTTTATTATTATATAAAAGACAAATGTTTTTATTTTTTTGAAAAGTTTGGTGGTATTTTTTATTTTTTTTGTACCAAAAAAAAATAACAGGAAAAGCCAGGGTGTGGCCGGAAAATATCATCGGCACGTCAAGACAACGCACAACCTGTAGAGCCTCCCGCGGACACAACCTGTTACACCCGACAGATGAAACGTTATAAAACACAAATATATACCTGTATACAACTTCATGCTATATTATATACTATATACATATAATTTATATACATACCCTTCTCATCACCCGAAGAGAGAACGATGAAGTTTTCATGTTTATTTTTAAAAATACAAGCCACTAAAATTTATAAATATGTAAAAATAATGTCTTATTATATTTCTTTGCTAAATCACTTTACGACAATTAGCTTTGACTTTACACTCGCGAATTTCAAATCTAATATCTTTAAATAACTATATTTACAACTATAAATATATGAAATATGACAGCTTTAAATTATTCAGTATATATCAAAAAATATATATGAGTGTTTATTAGTGTGTGTAGATTATTTGTGCTAACTCAAGTCAGCTGGGAGCGGGCGACGCGGCGGACGGCATATACGCGACTGATTACACGAGCCGTGGTAGAAACAGGGTGAAAAGGACACACCGATAACTTAAAAGCTTTTTGACGTATGCGCGGAATGGCTCCTGCAAAAATATACTGTATATACCTTAGTATAGAGTACGTTTTCTTCTGTAAATAAAGTTAAACTTTTGAAGGATCCGTCTTCTTGTCTCGCTCGCTCATTCGTCTGGTTGGACGGAACATAGATACAGGATGAATTGAATTTATGCCTTCACTATGTGTTCTGTACTTGGATTTATTTTCAACTTATATTTAATAAGTCCTCGTACATTGCTCGCGTAGTACTTCGATAAGAAAGTTAGCGTGAAACAAAATCGGCAATGGTGCTTGTAGCTGCTGAAATTTATTGGAGAATTCGTTTTTTAATGAATTTCGTATTTATTTCTTCTTATCTCGCATCGTTGTTCTTTCCAAACACCAGAAATTTGTAACTGAAGACTAAAATATACTAGAAATTTCATTTGACTCTGCTTGTTTGAAAAGTGAATATATTTTGTAACACAATACTTTAATATAGTAATTAGTCTCTTAACCGACTCCGAACTCAGATGGGAAGATGCAAATACAACCTGAATAAGTGGAGTTGCACAACAACTATAGAGTGTGAATGTGGAACTGACCCGCAAACAATCTCCACCTCCTATCCTGCTCTTTCTGCTCTGCCAGATGCACTTCGGGCGACCTCTGTCCTGCCAATGATAACACCATAGAGGTGGCAAAATTCTGGGCTTGAACAATTTAATTAATTGACGTACCATCATGGACACGACAAAGAAGAAGAACATAGCAATTTTTCTTTACAACCGTCGGAATAGGGAACAAGGCCTGTATCGCGTGGATTTTACAAACATTCAAGTCACGAACACAAAGTTAGGACACCTAGACTCGTAACACACATTTATTGATTAACCAAGTTTTGTCCTGTGTGGGAATCGAATTCACAATATGCGGTGTTACTGGCGAGGTGACACGTGTAGTCGATTTACTTTTTTATACTATTAAGGTGGCAAACAAGCGCATTGCCCGCATGATGGTAAGCAGTTTCCATAGCCTATGGACGCTTACAATACCAGAGGAATTACTTACGAGTTGTAATGTTGTGCCTAACATTTTAACATCAGGGATTTGTAATGGGATTAACAAACAATGCATTAAAAAGGGCATTCCTAAATAAGCACTAGAAACGTATTTTTACGGCGGTATTTTATCCACTGTATACCAAATATCTATATAGATTAAAATGAAGTAGGTATATAGGTGTATATAAATGAATGTGTATTTTTTTTATTGATGTATAATTATTGTCTTATTTTTAATTGTTTTATAGTATGTAACTGTTGATGAAATTATTATAATAAAGAGTGCTGCAGTGCCCTGATAGGGTTTCATGTTGAACCGATAAAACCTTATGTAATAACTTTGTACTTACACATGAATGCAATAAAGTATTTGAATTTATCTATACTAATAATAAAATTGTAACAGGCCGATGTCTGTACGTCATAAATATTGAAGAAAAACAACAAATTTTAACATTGTTGTCTGTGTTTCTATGCATCTGAATGTTTGCAAACTACTGCATGGCATTCAATGCAGTTTTCTCCAATGTATTGCTAGACGTCTTTCTTAAAATAAAGGCTTATCTTTATCGGGAAAACTGACATTCATACGGTTGGATCCACGGGCAACAGCTAGTACCAAAATACAACAAATCTAAAAATACTACAGTAGAGTCTCGGCTAAAAATAAATATACGGTGGGTGTCGCAAAAGGCACCTAAGGGATTTTATTGTGTAGGTTTATTGGGCAAATGGACAACGGTAACAATTTATTAAACGAACACCTAACTTCACAAGTTTTGTTCCTTACCTACATAAAACACCCTTCTTTTTGTTTAGTACTGTCGGGTAAAAGGATATAAATTCCTTAATACATGCTTGTCGTATAATAACCTATAGAACATGCAGCAACAGCACGTGCCATGCGCTGGCCTCAAGAAGAATGAGCCTTCTGGGACTGGCATACCCTGAACCAGAGGACTACAGGCGCACCCCCGTCAAGGACGTACTGAAGCTCATGCAGGATGTATTCAGGGACCAAGACGTAGGGTGAGAGGTAAGGTAGGGGCATGCACAAAAGATCCCAAGGGTCGAAGTGCGCTGGCCGCAAGGACAGCCCCGACACAAGATAAGATAAGATAACCTATAGAAGCTTGCAATACCTTTTTGTAGAGAAGAAATGCTTAATTGCCTGGGTAAGCAAGACGGTTTTGTTAAACTCTCCTCGGTCGGCATACCGACTAAAATCTTTCATCACCTAGGGCATCACTTGCGTGTTACTGACCTATATAATGTAAAAAACTGATTCTTTAAAACGCATCCCTAAATAAGCGCTATGGTCTTCTGTTAGATGAAGGTCCTTAATGCAGGTGGGCTTGCTAGCTAAAACAGTGCCATATCTTTTTTTTTTTATACTACCAAGGTAGCAAACAAGCATACGACTCGCCTGATGGTAAGCAGTTACTGTAGCCTAAGGACGTTTGCAACACTAGGGGTGTCACTCATGCGTTGCCGACCCTTTAAAAACCTTATAACTCCTTTCTTGAAGAACCCCATGCTATAGTCTCTTGGGAAAACCTCGGCAGGGAGCTCATTCCACAACCTTATCGTACGTGGTAAGAAATTCCTCTGGAATCTTACGGTACGGCATGTTTGATACCTCTCTTATCTTCGTAAATTCTCTACCGTCGTGAAATGTGGAAGGCGAATTTATGAGACTAAAATATTTTCGTTAAATATTTGACGTCACAATTCCGGGTGAACCTCTAAAATAAGTCATTAAGTACAAGTACATACTTTAAGAGAGGTAAGGCACCATATTAGCGAGCAAGCCCGACTGGGGAAGGACCTCCACCTTACAGAAGACCACAGCCAAACAACTAAACAAAGCTGTGTAGTTGTATTCCTGTGTGGGAGTACAGGTCTCCAGCGCTCATTTAGGGATGCGTTTTGGAAAAAACGTATTCCTATCCCAGAGCAATAAAAAACGGGTTGGCGACACGCAAGTGATACCTCTGGTATTGCAAGCGCCCATAAGCTACAGTAACTGCTTAACATCAGTCCCTCTAGACAAGTGGCATAAGCGATAATCGAATCGAAAAGTCAAAAAAGCAAATGTATGGGATTTGACGTAAGTTTACGACATTATATCGTAGACTTACGTCAAATCCCATACATTTGTTTTTTTGTCTTTTCGTTTCGACTACCGTTTATGCCACTTGTCTAGAGGGTCAGATGGGCCGTATGCTTGTTTGCCACACAAGTAGTATAAAAAATAATATATAAAAAAGTGTAGATATCTAAAGGACAGTCACGAAGCTTTATATATTCACATCAAAGATCACATTTCTTTCGAACAACAGAATGATGTAATTACAAGTAATGCCACTACCTACGAAGTTTCCGTAATACTGTATTAGTTATTCTGTTGAGTACCTACACGTCTTTATGTTAGGAAGGACTTTTATTTATTATGTAGCTCAGCTTCGTGAAGATGTGAAAACTTTTTATCGGGTAGTCGCGGTATATGTTTTTTGTGAAGGACATAATAAAAACAAGAGTATATAATACATACATATATTAAGTATTTTCTAGTTTCCGAACGCGTGTACAACCCACAGTGTTTTCTCGGGTTAAAAAGCCATGTGCTATTCTAGACTTAGTTCTATCTCTGTCATAAATGTCATTCAGATCTGTTGGGCCATTTTGGGATGTTTTTTTTTTACTTCTTGGGTGGCAAACAAGCATACCGCCCGCTTGATGTTCAGCAGTTACGTGGCCTATCGACGCTCGCAATACCAGAGGTATCAGTTGCGTGTTGCCAAGGAATACGTTTAATAAATACGTTTCTTTCAATACGCATCTCTAAATGAGCGCTGGAGACCTGTACTCACACACAGGAATACAACCACATCGCTGTGTATAGTTATTTGGCTGTGGTCTTCTGTAAGGTGGAGGTCCTTCTCCAGGCGGGTATGCTCGCTAGTATGGTGCCCTACACTACCTCTCTTAATGAGTAACAAACATCTACTCATTCAAAGTATCGCATTACTTAAATTATTAAATGCAAAAGTAACTCAGTTTGTTTGTTATCTTTTCACAACTTAACGGCTGAACGGATCTTGATAAAATTTGGCAAGTAGATAGATGGTATCCTAGGGAGGGATAAATTGAACTGCTTATATTCTAGTATATAGTTTATATATACCTAGCTGCCGCCCGCGACTTCGGTTATGTGAATTCACTTTTTTTTTAAACAAATCGAGCGCCACGTATTGCATCTACCACAAATCCCAATACAAACTTTCATAGGCTGACTAGCCTGTTGGTCTAGTGGTTAGTGACCCTGACTGCTACGCTGCAGGTCGTGGGTTCGATTACTACATGGGACAACCACTTTTTGTTATACATTAATGTTTGTTTCGAGTCCGGGTGTTATTTGTGTCCGTGAATCGGCATACGTCAGTCACAAAATGCTTTTGAATTACGAATATCATCTTTTGTATTTCACATGAAGCGACTGTCATTTATTGACTTTTTTATAATCGAAACAATACTGATATTTGATAAGACCAATCATCAGACTTCTTAGACTTCTGACACGTTTTCCAAACTAAAAGGACAGGCAGAGCATGAAATGTGGGGCAAGCTTAGTCAAAACATACAATTTAAATACACAAAATTCTCCTTAACTCGGAACAACTATCTGTGTGTTACACAAATATTTTTCCCGTGCAGGATTGAACCCAGAAAATACTCGCACGATGGAAACCACTACGCCACACATGCAATAAAAATCAGTATATTATTATTTTTATGTAAATAACAATCTAATAAAATTCTAATACAAATCTAATGCCTAAAATTTAATATGACATTGCAAATATAAAATACTACAAACGAGATTAGAATAAAAGGCCTTTTTAATAATGTTTGGCTCAGACAAAGAACATTATTGAAATACTTTTAAATAAAAACCTATCTGTCTCACGTAATCAGGCCCCCAAATATATTTTTTGTCTACTTTAAATATAAAATACATTGTTACCTTTCGTTTAAAAAAAGTTTTGAACAAAGTTTAATTTAAAAAAGTTTCAAGCTGGTCCAGTCTAAACTTCGCATACAATTAGCCATAGTTGGTCAAACATTTTTTCCAGTGGAGAAAGTTTTCCATTTCAACTTCAGTTTGCATTGTCGGAAAAAAACGGAAAGTTTGATGTTAGTATGGCCGCACAAGGGCTACACGTGACATCCACAAAACGCCGCCGCGCCGCCGCCGCGCCCTATTTCTTGTAATTGTGGTCGCTACTCGCTACAACTATAATAATATGTATGAAAACAGTTCGGTGCTGGCGGCGTTTTGTGGCTATCGCCTGTGGCCCGTGTGCGGCCACCCTAAATGTCCAGCAATGAAAAACAATTGACAATCGGGAAAAAAAACTTTACTGACATTGAAATCTTTGACACAGATAATAAAGTACTTTCACAATACGAGATGCCTAGCTAATTACACAGATAATAAATTAAATAATTAAGTTCATTGTAATGAAAACAAAAAAAAATATACCTATGAACCCTAAATAAAAAATCTTAATTCCTTTTAATATTATGATTTAAATAAGTTTTCAAATATTTTTATGAGCTCTAAATTAAAACCGGTGATAAATAATTCTAATTATGGCATTTAGTTCCAGTTATGACTTACCAATTGAGCTTATCAGTCAGCTAATTATTATATTTATATACTGTTTTATACTTTTACATTAAATTGTACCGTTATAATTTTCATCTAATAGTCGAATTGCGTGGAAATAAGTGTGTATTTTCAACAGCTTCATTATTTTCAAAGGTAATTAAATAATATTTGCTATTTGTTATAACAAATAAATAAATGGTCACGCCAAGTAAAACTTATGCTTACTCGTAAAAATTTCAAGGACATGCGACTCGTACTTGTCGTTTAAAAGTTCCCTTAAGATTAGAATAATGTTTTGAAATAAAACAACTCTTGTTTTGTCATGAACATTATAACATAGGGTAACATTCATGTGAGCAATCCTGGCTGCAGAAGGATCTCCACCTAACAGAATACCACAGCCATATAACAATCTAAACACGGTCTTTAGTGTATTTCACATAGCATTTCATTTTCATCGTAAAATTAAATTTAACATTTTACGATGAAAATGATTGAATCAATCTCTCGGCTAATTGATTGATCTAGACCCTAAAGAATTTAATTGATATAAATTAGTGCGCACTATCAACAAACAAAGCCCTCCCTTATTACGCTTTGGTTTTTTTTTTGTTTTCATGTAAATATAACATGCATTTGTATTGTACACATAAACCTTCCTCTTGAATTACTCTATCTATTAGTAAAAAACCGCATTAAAATCCATTGCGTAATTCAAAATATCTAAGCGTATAGATCGTGGGAGTGACTGTGTTATATACTACGTAAAGATTTGTATGGATGGAGGGTGCTTTACTGTATTTACATATCGATCAAACTTATCGGAAATTGCGGAATTTTGTTGGACTTTTGGGTAGGGAATATTTGTTAGCAACTAATGAGGGTTCGGACCAATGTCCGTGAGATTCTTACCCTTAGTGAGAAGAGTCCGGGGAATTGCTATTAACCTTTTCTATTGTTATCTAAAGGCACTGAGGTAAACATATAGAGTAGCCAACCCATACAATATAATGTCAAAATATTAAAGCTGCTATTACTTATTAATCATTAATTATAATGATTATTATTCAGATTAATTGTGGTTAGTGATACTGACTGCTACGCCGGAGGTCATGGGTTCGATTCCCACCCAGGACAAATCTTTGTGTGATGAGCACGAATGTTTGTTCTGTGTCTGGGTGTAATTTATCTATAATATGTATGTATTTAGACATATATAAGTATGTTTATCAGTTGTCTGGTTGCCATAGTACAGGCTCTGCCTAGTTTAGGATCAGATGGCGGTGTGTGAGTTGTCCCGAAAATATTATTATATTGTATTATACAATATAATGTCAAAATATAAAAGCTGCTATTCCATTGTGCCCACGTAGCTTTGAAACCACCTTTTTTTTAAAGTAAACATATATCTACCTCTTTTACTCTATTTCGTTAGCATGATGCCATAAATGTGATATGACAGAGACATAGACAGAGAGAGTAATATTACTTGTGTCGACAAGCTCGGTGTTGCGATCCATATGAAAACCAAAGATGCTCAGGCCTATACCGAGAGTCTGATATTGTTTTAGCAGCACGTTTTCGTGGTTATTGCTCATCTAGTGGAACACAATTATTCATGTCCAAATGAGTTTCGTCATATCTTTTCCTGAAAAAATGTGGGTGTCATACTACTCTGACTACTCTTTCAGATACAATGGCGTCAAAGGCTACGTAGTGTATAGTTACTTGGCATACCACTGATTACACTTGTTGTATCTAAGTAAACACATAATCAATAAAAGGATGTAGTAATTATCTAATTTTTTGCCGTACTTGTGTATGCTTTGCTGAAAAGGGACAGCAATATCCCGATTAAAAGTTTATAATTTTTTTATAATTTAACTATTTTGTTTAGTCCTTTTGCGACTTTCTTTTTTAGCACATATTCCCTACTAATATTGTTAATGGGAAAGTAATTCTATCCGCCTTTTAATTACTGAACGGATCTTAATGAAATTTGGCAAGGAGATGTGTGTTAACCTGTAGAAAGTCATATACTTTTTAACGTGATAGCTGACACCTACACGGGCAAAGTCGCGAACAACGTCTGGTAAAACAATATTTTGCTTTGTTCTCGAATACCCAATTACCGAAGTCAATAACAGATTTAGAAGTTTGTAAAGTAATATTCCATGAACCGATAACAATTTTGATTATTAGATCCTAAATCTATACCTAATCTATACCTTGGATAAAATATATTATTCACTGAAGCGAAGTTCAATAACTAGAGTGTTGAACGCTCATCAAGGTCATGACCAAGGTCACTTTACTTGTGTAGGGTGTGACTAGAAATTCAGCAATTAAGTCTTACCTTGTTATTGGTAGAAAAATTAACCGCCGTCGTTAAAAAACATTCTATTGTTTTGGCGGGTCATGATGAGCTCGATAGCTTATTCTATATCTGAGTTAGATTTAATTTATCTAATCATATTTGTGTATGTATGTACGCCTATAGACGTCACGATAATAAAACATATATTGTGTCTACGTTACTGTCTGACAAAGTGTTAATAAATAATTGTAGAGGACAAAAATGTGGAAGCTTGTAAAAGGTATATGCTAGCTTACTAAATAAGTACGATTTGTAAAATTAGCCGTAAGCTCCCCGAATAAAATAAAATAAAATTACAAAAAAACATTCGTCCTCGCCTCCAATTACGAGTACTTATTTAGAACTTGTTTATTTCTACCCTTCCTTGCAGTTCGGGTTAAAATACAGACCGATGCGATTATGTAAGTAAATCTAATTTACTTTATTTTAGAGAAGTATTTTCCAGAAGTATTTTAGCCATATTGTAAAGAGTTCATTGTATGTTTGTAAAGTCCCCCGCGACACAGAGCTTGTTCTCTAGTGCGGGAGTTATCGTTTTAAAAATGAGAAAAAAAAGAAAGCTTTATTATCAGCGGGTAACATTTTCTATATTTTACCAAAAATATGGGATTCCTACGAAAACTAAATAAAAGTAAATATAAAATAATGTATTTTATTTTTACGTTGTAAAGTCTGAGAGTTTATTGATTTTAATTACGTGGACGGTCTAGATAGAGGTGGGTGTGACGCTACAGCTCATTGTGTAATTACTTGCTGTAGCTCACGAAGTAACTAACGACTGCGTACTTGCCACTAAATTGTCGCAGTAGAATTTGTCGCTCTGAAAAAGAAACATGCCGGGCAGTCTTTGGGACTCCCGATAGAAGTGAAAATTAAATAATTAGTGAAATGTATCGTCGAGCTAATAGATTATTATTTTTGAATATGGAAAGCTTTCGGTGACGTTGACGCGAGTTCTATGTTTTTTTTTTCACCCAAAGAGTTTGAATATGGAAAGCGTTCGGTGACGATGACGCGAGTTCCATGTTTTTTTTTCACTCAAAAAGTTTGAATATGGTAAGCGTTCGGTGACGATGACGCGAGTGCCATGATTTTTTTTTCACCCAAAGAGTTTGAATATGGAAAGCGTTCGGTGACGATGACGCGAGTTCCATAATTTTTTTTTTCACCCAAAAAGTTTGAATATGGAAAGCGTTCAGTGACGATGACGCAGGTTCCATGTTTTTTCTTTCACCCAAAAAGTTTGAATATGAAAATTAAGTAACTTGTGAATTGTATCGTCGAGCTTGTTAGAATATTGTTATTTAGTTAACCTATTTTCACGTAATCATTGTACATTTTTGTCTATTTAAAGTTAATTTGATGCATTACATATATATGTTGTAACGTATACTATGATTTTAATAAATATTAGGTACAAACAATTATAAATGTATGGTTTATAAATCACTTTATAGATTAGACTAAAGTGAGGTTATTTTGTGAACAAAGTCGTGTTTTATTATTGTTCATAAATATTAGAATAACTATTTAAAATCATGTTTATTATTATTTGAATATTATGGAAACTATTCCAGACCTAAATATGTAATTTGATAGGTAGATAGTTAATATTTAGTTTGACTAACCTCTAAATAAACTGTCAGATGGTATGATATAAATACTGTGCCGATTTGAACATCGGTCATTCCATTTTGAGCTGCAGTACTGAACAGACGTTGTCTACAGGATATAAGTTAAGTACCTACCTTTAATAAGTTGCTTATTAACTGCTGCTGTAATTGTGTATAAATCATATTGTGTAATATGTATTGTATTATATTGTTTATTACCATACCTAATGGTAATTTATAAAGATGTAATTATAATTGTAACTACCTAGTGATTTAAAAGAGTGGCCATGAGTTTCTTGCTAGTTCTTCTCATGGCTCGATGTTAGCGAACTAGCGGTAGATTCATTAACTGAAAGTCATTGATTCTACAATGCTATAAATATAAATGACTTATAACAGATGTTCTTGCTTTTATTTACATCCTATTTGCTATTGCTTATGCTACTTGATACAAGTTATAGTACATAACCAAGTATATATTGAAATATATCCATAATATATTGTTAATAACCTCCAAATTCAATTGTCTTAACGTAAATGTTTAATTAGTTGTATTTCACCACACTATTGTGGTATATAAGCTTTTACCAAATCTAACAAGCTAATAGATTATTATTTTTGAATATCGAAAGCTTTCGGTGACGTTGATGCATTGAGTGATTGTTGAGTTCCATGATTTTGTTGTTGAAGTGCTTAAAGCGCCTAAAGAAGTTTTCACTTCAATACACTTCTATATTTCGTCAGATATATTATTTTTGCTTAAACAACGTTAAAAGAGAGCACTAACTGCACTTGGAAAGGACTTTGTCCAACAGTGGACTGCGATAGACTGATGTTTATAATGTACAGATTAGTTGAGAACATCTTAAGAGAGGTAGGGCACCAAACTAGCGAGCAAGCCCAAATGGGGAAGGACCTCCACTTTACAGAAGACTTTTTCATAGCCAAATAAGTACACGGTGAAGTTGAGTTCCTGTGTGTGAGTACAGGTTTTCAGCGCTCATTTAGGGGTGCGTTTTCTTCATCTTATCGTTTGTTTAGTAGCCATCCTGGTGACAGAGTTATTGAGATCGCCCATATTAAGGCCTGTCGTGATCTAACGGGGAACAGTCGGGACCGACTTTTAACGTGCCCTCCGAAGCACGGAGACGCTCAGATGAAATACCACTATGCGGTCACCCATCTATAGGGCTACCGCGCCCTTGGTAGCTTAACCCGCTGATCGTTTACCGAACAGCGAGTGCACCTAGCTATGAGTGCCTACATGCGGTTTTGAAAAAAACGTTTTCGTTTCCCAGGCATACTCCTAAGGATCTTAATGGCCTGGTGTAAAAAAATGGGTCGACAACACACAAGTGTTACCATAGGCTACGGTTACTGCTTAACATCAGCCAGGCCGTATGCTTGTTTGCCACTTAAATATAGTATAATAAAAATCTTTCTTTTTCAAAATCGGATAAAATGTAACACAAACGATTATTACGCAATAAATGTCCAAAGTTTTTTAAGCCATCTTACTACAAAACTAGGGCATAGTGCGTAGTTACACAGTGACACAGTCTGTTTAGATAAAGGTCTGTCATTGTAAGCGGTCGGCATTAACGAGGAATATATAGCGAAACCTATTTGATACGGGACTACGAGAACAAAGTTTTATTCTTTTATAGGTAGGCACTAAGGCAGGGATTCCTAAACTATTTAAACAAAGAGACCCCTTTCCAAAATGAACTGATACCTCAAACCTCCGTAGCCAAATTACTTTAAAATGCCTATCTCTGCTTTTGTAATACTATGAGTATTAGTCCGATAGTACGGCAATTTGACACGACAGGAGACATATCAGGCGTAGGACCAATTGTGAATTTCTTGACAGAAAAATTCAATATTCATTTTTGGTTTAAGCCGGGAATCGAACCCGGGACTCGTGATCAGCAGTCCCACATATCGGCCACTGAGCCACCGAGGCAGTTTTTTTAGTTAGGCAGGTATTGAAGGCAAACTAAAAAAACACGGTACCGTCTATCATACAATAATCATCCCGTATATTTCCACAGTGACATATAATAATTTGGTCTGTCTCCCTCGCCTCTCCGCCAACTACAGAACAAAGCCTCATTTAAATATGAATCCATTATTTACTTGTGTCTGAGTTTGATACGAATATTTTATGCCTGGAGATATATAAGTTTTAGACTAATGTTTTGTTAGAGCTTTGTCTTGCGATTATTCGTGAGTGAACCTACTGATGTTCGTTTGGAACGGTGTATAGGGCAATTACGATAGGGTCTTTGGTATTAACGGAAATATTGAAGTTTGTTTTGCTTGCGTATATACAAGTAGACTTATTTGTAAGAAATCCTACTAATATTATAAACGTGAAAGTTTGTAAGTATGGATGGATGGATAGATGTTTGTTACTCTTTCACGTAAAAACTACTGAACGAATCTGGATGAAATTTGGCACAGAAATAGATTATGGTCAGGAATAACACATAGGCTTTTTACAGCAATAACCGACGTCCAAGCGGGCGGAGCCGCGGGCAACAGCTAGTCGAATATAATATTGTAACATTTAGGTGTAGGGACCTATACCTGAGTGTTCTCCGTTCCAGGCAAACCGAGCCTTTTTGACGTTTAGCAATCGTGTGTGCCGTCACCGAGCAATCACAACTGTCAGTTTACGATCACTGTCTCTTAGAGAATCAGCCGGCCGGTCGCAGGTCGAAAGAAATGGTGACGGTTTGATTTTTATTATTTTCTTGTGTGTATGAGTTGTTGGCCAGATGGTCTTTACAACTTTACCCGGAATGTAGTGAGGACTAGAGGCCGTCGATCTATGGTAAACTAAAAAGTAGGCAACGTACCCAAGGACATCCGCTAAAGGGATACAAATCTCTGCTTGGGGCAACTACGTCCCTAATGGTGCATCTAAAGTGACCCACCTGAGTAAGATGCGTTACCCGGCACGTATTTCGACCTCGCTAGGACGGTAAATACTGATTTTCACAATTAACCTAGTAATGATAGATGTCGTATATTAACAAAGCATCAAGTGATATTATCATTCACTGTACAGGGATCACTGAAGGGATTTATGAAAATTAAATTATGCTGAGACACGTCTATTGAAACGAAGCTTTCAGCTTAACATGAGTAAGACGTACTCAAGAAAAATAAAACATTTCTATTGAAATAAATGAAATTATTTAAAATATATTTATATTTTTCAAAGTCAAAGTAAAACTGATTTATTCATTTAGATCAAATACATGATACTTATGAACGTCATAAAAACAAATGCAAGCATACTTTTTTGCTACGGCCAATTCGCTTACTAGGGTTGGGCCGCGAGAAGATTTGGCGAGAAACTCGGACCACTCTTTTTAACAATAAAATTGTGTCAACAAACATACATCTAATGGACAAAATGTTATTGTGTGTGTGTGTATTCTGCAATACTCAATTTAAATATTATTGATTTTCTACACTAGATAATAATCGATTGAACAAATTTAACACCGTTCACGCCATTCGACAATTAACATAGGCGGTAAACAAAAAGTTGTCAAGCTATTTAGATTTGTTTGTAGATTGTACTAAGCTACCAAGGGCGCGATAACCCTGGAGATGGGTGTCCGCATAGTGGTATTTCATCTGAATGTCTCCGTGCTTCGGAGGGCACGTTAAAACTCGATCTAAAAAACCTTCCGGCGTTGAATATCATATGCTCTAAATATCACCCACTCTGTCACCAGGTTGTCCACTAACCAAACGATAAGAAAAAGATTGAAGTACTAGTAGCTATTATGATATTATTGCTATTATGGAATAGGAACTCAACGAAACAAGACAGCCGCGTTGTGTTTGGGGTCTTTAGGATAGGACATGGATATCTGAGAATATGTTATGATTCTTAAAAATTGCAAAAATACACTAGAAAAGCTTGTATTTAAATTATATATAAACTTGTTACAAACAATTGTTTGCTTTTTAGGGTTCCGAAATAAACAAGGAACCCTTATAGTTTAGACCCTTTGTCCTAGAAAGCTGTAATTTGGTACGAATTACATACATATTTTAAAATATATATAATTTTTAGGGTATCTCCTGTACATAGAAATAGAAATTTATTTAAAAAAACAAAGTAAGTATTACATTGTATAGTTTTGATACACAACATAAACAATAGCATGTAACAAAATGGTAAACTTAAATAACAAAGTTGTTTAATTTTTATAAACTAACAATAATAATAATATTTACTAATTGGCGGTATACAAAAAAAAGAACTTTACCTCCCGTGCTAGTCAAAAGACTGTGTTACGGCAAGGTAATGATTCTCATTAATAAACTATAGTATGTAACATGTTTGACATAAGGACAGTTTTCTATTGACCGTGGCAATATAAGAAGAACAAAAGATTGTCGGCCACGAGTCAACGACTATATAACCAGTTCGTAGTAAACACATAGTATATTCAACGATTATACATAGATAAAGTTGGGTTTGAAAATAGTAAGTCTGTTTTATTCATTAAAGTAATTGTGTAAAAGTGTTGAGTAGAATCATTAATTAATTATTTAGATATAAATGTGAAACAGTTTGTGTAATATATAGATATATGTATATAATCTAAGTATGCATGCATATCTATGCTTATGAATGTATTTTTGTTCTTATTATGTATTATGTAAGAGTAGGTGTATTTTAATTAGGGTATATATTTCAGTGTTAAAATGTAATTATAATTATAATATATTTAAATATAATAATATCAGTGTGTATATGTATGATATGATTTAGTATAATGATTCTTTACTTACATATCTGTATAAATTTTTCAGTCCGTTCATAGTCAAGCTCACACAGAAACTTATCAAGTGTACTTTTGCAAATAAATCTAGACATATCTTTCAAGGGTTTGACTTTGCTAATACGGTTGTAAAGTAATGGAGCCAGAAAGAATGCGAAAGTTAAAAAAAATCTAGTTTTACATGAAGGTACTTCATAGACGTCGTGTGTTCGTCTGGCAGATTTGCTTGAGCGGTTTGGGCAGCAGTGCTGTCTTAAAATGAGATTTTTGATAAAGAGCTGTCGGACATTTAACACTTCGAATTCTTTGTATAGTTTGGAAGTCGGGTACCGAAACCGTTTGAAATTGAGAACCTTTAGAATGCACCTCTGAGCTCTTTCTACTTTTAAAAGTGAGGTTTTTCTGGCTCCGCCCCAAGCGTTAATGCCGTAAGTGGTTATAGATTGACACAAAATTATATAGACAAGCTTATTAGTTTTATGATCCCGTAGGTTTCTAATTTTTTTTTAAATGGGTATTAGTTTGCGTATCCTAGATTTAAGATTGTTAATGTGCGTTTGCCAGTTGAGGTTTTTGTCTACTTCGATTCCGAGATATTTAATGCTGTTGCTTGGGGACAATATGTAACAGTTGCAATCATCATTTGTGGATAAACAGGTTGAACAATGTGCTTTTATTATAAAATTGGGAGGGGGTTGAAGATTGTTTTTAATGCTGAAAGTTATATGTAAAGTGAGGCTGCTTATTTTTTTCTTAACTACCCCACGGTTTTGGGTATCGTTGAATAGGTCTTTTAACAATATTGTAGGTTTGTTAATACAGTTTTTTGATTGAGGCATTCGTTTGTGAAATATTAAGCTTTGAGTGCTAATTTTTGTTAGAGTCAAGTGGCAATCTCTGGCACTACCGTCA
Source organism: Trisateles emortualis (assembly GCA_947095525.1). Lineage (NCBI taxonomy): Eukaryota > Metazoa > Arthropoda > Insecta > Lepidoptera > Erebidae > Trisateles > Trisateles emortualis. Next base: position 15,998,057 of record OX352741.1, on the reverse strand, counting down.
CAGTCAGATTAAAAAAAATATTTTTGCATTTGATAGCCAAATTTTTCATTAAGTTATAGACTATACATATATTGTCATGCCACGACCTATACGGATCATAACAGTAACCATAAACGTGGAACATTAAAACCAACGTAATAACTCGCAGGCAAATAAAATTACAAATAAGTAGGTAAATAGCAAACACCTAACAAAAAACTATATGAGTCAGAACATGGGCTTGTCCCATTACTTGATTAATGTTTTAATTTAAAGGATTCCCGAGAGAGGTCAGTCGTGCAGTAAACCGAGGTCGAGCCGGTACTGCTTGCTTGTTGAGGCGCAATTTATGTAAACACTTTCTAATGGCATTCCTGGATTGTATGACTATAGTCTATTTCATATAGCATGGTACTGTAGAGGTTTATTGGTGGTCACTAGCTGGCCGCATACCAATAGTAAAACCTCTAGCGCGTTATAAAAGTAAATGTTAAATATATATTTGAATTCAGAGAGATTGGAAAAAAGGTGAATGTCTTGAAGGTTGTCAAAGGCAGACAGGTTCGGGCTTCGTTGAAGCCAAGACGTGTGATAGAGTTATAAACAGGAATATGAAATAAATAAGTCATTATTACTTAACAAAGTGTTATTCATTTACTCAAAGTAAACAAGTAGTCGCCGTGTAGTAAAACCTTGCTTCGACCATCTGGAGTCTACGCCCGTGGAACGTGCTAGAAGGAGAAGTTGCTGACGACGGCGAGGGCGCTATAGTACTGTGACGTTTGACATTTGGAGATAAATATCAATGAGAATAATAATAATTCGGGACAACTCACACATCGCTATCTGATCCCAAACTAGGCAGAGCCTATACTATGGTAACCAGTCAACTGATATACATACTTATATATTTCTAAATACATACATATTATAGATAAATTACACCCAGACACAGAACAAACATTCGTGCTCATCACACAAAGATTTGTCCTGGGTGGGAATCGAACCCACGACCTCCGGCGTAGCAGTCAGAGTCACTAACCATTAGATCAACAGGCCAGTATAGTAAATGATAAACGATTAAAATAAAACCTATCGATTGAATTCTCTAGGCTCTTCATCATTCAGTAAGTCGATTGGTAGATATTGATTGAATCATTTTCATTCATCTTTATCTTTAAATATCAAACGTCACAGTACCCATGCTATGTGAAATAGACTATAGTAAGAGTGTTCCTAATATGCGAATACCTACATACGTAGTCTTATTAGACTCAGAAGGCGCGCCTAGTGGCCTTTTAAAATAGGTTTTTGGCAACACGCAAGTGATACCTCCGGGTATTGTAACGGGAGTGGTAAACAAGCATACCGCCCGCCTGGTGTTAACTAGTTACCTATGGACGCTTGTAATACCAGAGGTATCACTTACGTGTTTCCAACCCATTTTTTTACACCGGGCTTTATGATGGAAGTATCCCTGGGATAGGAATAAAAATAAATGAGCACTGGAGACAGTATCACACACAAGAACACAAATACACCACTGTGTGTAGTTATTTGGCTGTGGTTTTCTGTAAGGTGGAGTCCTTCCCCAGTCGAGGTTGCTCGCTAGTATGGTGCCCTACCTCTCTTGATACTTCTCTCTTTAGTTCATATCTCTTTAGTTCGAATTTCCTGTACTCTAATGTACCTATATAATATACATACTTATATATATTTACTTGTCCCGACTGACTTAAACTGAAATTAAATCCCTAAACGTATAAAAATCGTTTCTTAATTCCTGGACGAATGGGCGCATGTAATAAAATAAATTATAAGGCAGAAAAAGCAAGCAATATTTCTGCTAAAATAAAACAAGCATACGGGCTTTTGTTTAATCCGTCAAACGAATATAAATTTCATCGCCCTTCAGCACCTCCATAGAATGATATCTCGAACCTTGGGTATTTTATAAAAGAGGTAGAGCACCATACGAGCAAGCAGCCCGCTTAGGGAATACTCTCATATAAAATAGATATACACCGTCCGCGTATCTATCTAAACATTTTACGCAAATACGAAAATTGTTAACAACCCATTCAACTTAAAGATCGACTGTTAAATAAATATTTGGGACAACTCACTCACGGCCATCTGGTCCCAAACTAGGCAAAGACTGTACTATGGCAACTAGAAAACTAATAAACATACTTACTTATTTCTAAATCCAACTAATATTATAAAATTAAATGTGAAAGTTTGTGAGGATGTGTGAATGTTTATTAATCTATCACGTAACGGATCTGAGCCTCTAGACAAGTGGCATAAGCGATAGTCGAATCAAAAAAGCAAATGTATGGGATTTGACGTAAGTTTACGACATTATATCGTAGACTTACGTCACATCCCATACATTTTATTTTTTGACTTTTCGATTCGACTATCGCTTATGCCACTTGTCTAGAGGTTCTGGATGAAATTTGGCATAGAGATAGATTATAGCCTGGAATAGCGAATAGGCTATGGCTAGGCTTATCGCGATAACCGACATCCACGCGGGTGGAGCCGCGGGCAACAGCTAGTACTTACATATTAAAGATAAATTACACCCAGACATCAAACAATCGTACTCATCACACAAAGATTTTTCCGTGGTTCCAACTTAACAGTCAGTCACTAACCACTAGACCGAATAGATAATAAAAAAGACCCCAAAGTTCAAGGTGATGTTTAAAATATGTAATATCTAACATTTGTATGCGAGAGGCGAATGAACGAATACTAATTCACTTACGTGACCCCGTCCCTTTCTGAACCAACGCTGATGTAGGCCGCGCGGGTTCCTCGAAACTTTCCGTAATTTGATTCAAGTTTTACCACTTTTGTCTTGCAACTTGTGGTAGATGATACATCAAACTCAAACTCAAACTCAAAATTCATTTATTCATTTAGGTTACAAAGTAACACTTATGAAGGTCATAAATTATGAATAAGCCAGAAAGATGATGTCAGCAAAATTTTCCTACGGCTAGTTCGCTGACGTGAAGCCTTGAGAAGAACTAGCAAGAAACTCAGGCCACTCTTTTTAATCGCCAGATAGTTACAATCTTTTGTAAAATACAAGTATGATAGCATGCAAGCTGATGCAGTCAAAACACGATACTTACTTAATTGTTAAAATAAAGTAATCGTACTTAGTACTGGTCGTGCAAGAAAAAAAAAAGTATGGTGTAAAAGTCTGCTTCAATTTACATATTGCTATTAAAGAATAAGGCAATATGTGTGGTGACATCGTGGGTAACAAACCGAACGAATATCAACATATATGTATTCTCTCAAACTTTTAAATCATATTAGTAGCCCATGCTGTCTCATTACTGGGCAAATCCTCCAAATTCTTCAACATACTCTTATGTATCTGATATTTTTAATTTGGCGTTAATACGATTTATCCTAACATTCAGAAAAAATGATTTGGTCTAAGATGAGTCGCGAGTTCACAATTCGGGGCAAAACCACTTCTACATAACAAGTCACTTCAAACTTTTAAAATTTGAAGTGACTTGTAGTCATAAGCAAAATAAGTTTAAAAAACACTACATTACAAAGCGCCTGTTTGAATAATATATCATTTTGTGAAACGTTGCTAATATATTTGAACAAATAATCTTTTTTTTACTATTGGGCTTGCCCGCTAGTATGGCGCTCTACCTCTTTTACAAAATATATATGGCTAATGTCGACGGAGATTAGAGATGTGCGTCAAATATAGTGCACAAACGGGTGTACTTTCTACTCCTTTACTCTCAAGAGCCTCTAGACAAGTGGCATAAGCGATAGTCGAATCGAAAAGTCAAAAAATAAAATGTATGGAATTTGACGTGAGTCTACGATTTAATGTCGTAAACTTACGTCAATTCCCATACATTTTCTTTTTTGACTTTTCGATTCGACTATCGCTTATGCCACTTGTCTAGAGGCTCAGGTTCAATATAGTTTGTTACTGTGTTTTAGAATATGGTCACCTATCTACAGACTGACCGCGGTAAGCATGCTTACTTGCAGAATTATCGATCTAACAAGTCCTAAGGTACGAGCATCTCAGCTATTAATTAATAATGTTGGGGCTAAAGAGACAAAAACCTTTTGACCTATATAACGTAGGATGTCATGACCAAATTGAAGATTTATAGTCCTCTTCCCCTACAGGAACTGAAGCACGTATTTCTAAAATGGTGCAGTTAATACCAGTTTTCAGTAAAGTTATAATTTTTCGAAAGTTAAGTAAAGTTAAGCTAAAAATTAGTAGCTCAGCTTGTCAAATATCACAATTGATATTTGACAAGCTGAGCTACTAATTTTTATCACATCTTACGAGTAGAATCTCAATAGATTCTACTCGTAAGATGTGTGGATGAACTCCCTGTCGATGGCAGGAGGTGCTTAATCAAGTCCTCGGAACACAATAATAACAAGAGTTATATAACCGTTCGTTTACCCAGTTTTTTTTTCAAGACAACTTCCGCACTAGAGAACAAGCTTGGCGTCTCGGTGGACTTTACAAACATACAATTAACGGACACAAATTACACCCAGACTCAGAACAATTCTTTGTGGGTCACACAAAGTTTTGTCCTGTTTGGGAATCGAACCCACAACCTCGTGCACAGCAGGCGCATACTGCGGCCATTGGACCACTGAGGCACTCAATTAATGTTTTCAATCCAGTGACACAGATCAAAGTAAGTCAATATTATAAGTTTCATAACAACAAACACGCAGCTACCCAGTTGTTACGTAACATTACTAAATGTTATCTTACACAAAATCTATTGTTTGTTAATTTTTGTTGGCGTTATGTAATGTTTCTTAACTGTTAACAGTTGTTAATACGCAATATTTAATGCTTGTTATGCGTTATTTTATTGCTGTATTATAATAATGTTGAGTCAGTTCGTGGTTATACCTGACATTTGTCTGCATGGAAAACTTATTTTTGTTTTTTTTTTAATTTGGTATTTGGTACAAATACAAACTCCAAATAAAGAATACCCAGATGTTTGTTGACAGAATACATATTTGATTCTGACGCTCAATTATAACTGTACACATTACAGGTTATAAAGCTTCAGCGAGTATTCAATTAGAGAATCATGTAAGTTTTGTTACCTAAAGTAAGGAAATATCTGTTGTATTTAATTCCGAGTTATTTAATTATACTACCATGATGATGGTTATGGATTAAGAATACAAATGACACCATCTCGTTCCATCCCGAGGGTGTCGTAAGAGTCGACTAAGGGAGTAAGTCAGGCTGACTCTTTTGCAGTGGATATACCACTGCAAAAGAGGGAAAACTTGAAACAAAATCCTATACCAACGAGTCTGGCCAGCGTTGTATAGTCAGTTAACATCCCTCCAAATGTTGAGATGACGACTACCTTGGGAACAAACAAGCATAAGCAGTAACCTTACAGTTCTGAGGCATGCTCCATTTTCCAAACATTAGGCATTTATTGTGAATTTCTTGAAGAAAAACTCTAGCACTTGGCCAATGAATCTGTAAAGAACTCTTTGTAGCAAAGCGTAATAAGATACATGAACATACTTTATTTTAAATGTTTTATTCGTTTGAAACATATTATGTGACAATAACAGATAAAATACAATTTATTTATCTTGTACATACAAGACTGTTTTCACGGTACAAGATCACAGAAATAAATAGTGCCTAGTACTTTTAAAGCATTTAAACTATTTGCTGCATCTACCTCATTTCTCAGGTTGTTTTTACTCCGCTTTTTAACCAGGCTTTCTCTCATGGTACTATCCGTCTTATAAAGACAGACAGGACCATGAAAAAGAGCTTAGTACCGACACCAAATATACAAAATCAAAGCTACAAAATATACGAGTATATAATTACATACTTAATATATGTGTAAACTACGAATTTCCATAATATATTTCATATAGGTACTGTACTTAAAATTAACAACTAGTACAAATATATTTTTTTATATTTAATGGCATTTGGTATAACAATTAGCTGGTCAGGCAGTTGGACGTCGACTTCAACTGGTTTTCTTTTTCAGTAGTTCTTCATGATTTGATAACTGCAATAAAAAAAACATTTATTTAAAAAAGCACGATAATTTTAAATACAAGGAGAAATTACAGATATTTTATAGTATTATTTGCGCAAACCTAGCTAAGGGGTGGAAAATATCAAACACATTATCACAAAAACTATTTTTTTTAATGTATTTTCATTTATTTTTAAGACATTTTTACGTAGTTTAAATTATAATGTTCAATATTGGACCAACCTATTCGTCTTTACCTATTACAAACTTTTGATAAGTATTTAGTTACGAAAATATCATATTATTACACGCACAAGGTAAATAATGAAATTTCTAAAAAGTGAAACTGAAATTTCTGTATTATAAATTTCAGGAAAATTATTATAAAAAGCTCATGTGATACCTCTGGCATTATACCAGAGGTATCACATGAGTGTTGCCGACCCAACTTTAAGATAGAATAAACCTGGGATAGCAAAACGTTTCTTTCATAACGCATCCCTAAATGATCGCTGAAGACCTGTATTCACACACAGGAACATAACTACACCGTTGTGGTTAATTTATTTAGCTGTAGTCTTCTGTAACGTGGAGGTCCTTCCCCAGTCGGGCTTGCCCATCTCATGCAGTTATTTTATAACGTTTAAAAAATAAAGTCTGCATGAAAATAGCCCACTTTGATATTTTTTTAGGTAATTGCAAAACTTGCAAGGTGTGTAGTGTAACACTTTACTACATTAACTAATATACCATGAAGGTTCTGTCTTGAACTTTTGTATTTAAAAACGAAAATGTCATTGTGTCGTTGCTTCATTCGCGATACAACGTGGACTTATGGTCACTTATCTACAGGCTGACCGCAGCAAGCATGCTTACTTGCAGAATTATCGATCTAACAAGTCCTAAGGTACGAGCATCTCAGTTATTAATTAATAATGTTGGGGCTAAAGAGACAAAAACCTTTTGACCTATATATAACGTAGGATGTCATGACCAAAAAAGGCTTTCACAATTAATACACTTCATTATAACATAAGAAATATCACTGATTTACAATGATGATATTAATTAACAATCTATAATAAATCAAACTAAAACCTGTATTGAAGCTTATATTTGTAGGTCAATGAATACATTAAAGTCTTGTGAACAAACTTGTTTACGAACTTTGACGCGACTGATTGGTCTTTAGTCACAATCGTTGTAGGTTTTAATAAACCATCACGGTTGTGTTCTAAACAGAGGTAGGGCACCATACTAGCGAGTAAGCTCAACTGTGGAAGGGCCTCCACCTTACAGAAGACAACAGCCAAATAACTACACACAGAGGTGTAGTTGTGTTCCTTTGTGTGAGTACAGATCTCCAGTGCTGATTTAGGAATGCGTTTTGAAATAAACGTTTTCCTATCTCAGGGATACTTTATCTTAAGGTGTAATAAAATGGGTTGGCAGCACGTAAGTGTTCCCTCTGGTATTGCAAGTATCAATAGGCAACAGTAACTGCTTAACATTAGCCGGATTGTATGCTTGTTTGCCACCCAAGTAGTATAAAAAAACAAAATCATCCCACTACTTTTGCTTTATTATATTTAATTTTCGTTTTTGTCCATCCAAAGGCTTCCTGGCAGAAATTGCTTTTAGCGATAAGACCGTCCATTGTACATAAATGTGTGAAATAATATCTGTATCATAAGTGTAATTGGTGTACAATAAAGAGTTTTCTATCTATTCTAACATTAATATATCCTTTTTTTGTTTAGTCATACATAAGTAGGTACTTAATTAATAAATACTATTGTATACCTACTGATAGTACATAGACATAACATATACCCAGTCAAGGTTCTAGATCTAGTACCGTGATACAAACTAGGTGCAATTAATTATATGTTCGAAACATGCGGAAATTAAATAACACCACGACTTGCATTCATTTTAAACTTCATACAACGTAATGATATGAATGTAACTATACTTCCTATAAAGTAAATATTCGTATTGAATTTATTCTATACTAGCTGTTGCCCGCGGCTCCGCCCGCGTGGATGTCTGTTACTGAGATAAAAAGTAGTCTATGTGCTATTCTAGACTATAATCTATCTCTGTGCCAATGCCAATTTTATGCAGATCCGTTCAGTAGTTATTGCGTGAAAGAGTAACAAACACACAAAAATATAAATCTTTCCTCTTTATAATATTAAGTATAGAAAAACAAAATAAATATTATCTAAATTAATATTAAAATAAAAAATGTGATTGTTTGTTTCTTTGTTATGATTTAACTACTCGACTTATTTTAAGAGAAAGCTATATTATCAGTTTTTTTTTTTTTCAATATAATTTTATTGAAACAAAAATTACGGGATCCGAACGAAAACTTAATAAATGTCCACCCATGAATAAATTCGAAACAGTACCTATCTACATTATAAGGAAGAAAAATGTACTGTATTTTATTTTGAATTAATAGATACTCCTGCACAAACTAAATACAATGTCTTCCTGTGCGAAACTAGGACGGGATGCTAGTGATGATCATGCGGGATAAAATTTAGCGCTAACTTTGACTGCACGTGTCACCTAGTACATAAGGTGGTGACTTCGTTATTAACACCGCATTATTTTTTTAAAATAAAATATATTTTAGCCTGTGTGACTCACTGATAATACTAAAAAAATAATTAAAATCGATCTAATAGTTTTTGAGTTAAATCGTAACAAACAAACAAATTTATCCACTTTATAATATTAGTTTAGATTAGAGTAACAAATATATTATGTTCAGCCGTGGACTGCGATAGGCTGATGAAAGTAAGAAAAAGAGAAAAGAATTTATTCGAACATACACAGTATAACAGATGGTAAACAAAAAAAAGACACATAATAACAACACATAAAAATATCCAGTGTAATGTCAGAAAGGGTCCTATTCTTAGCTCTGTTTCATCATTAACTAAAATTTAAATAAGTAATTGTTTACTTACCTTAATACATTTGCTTACAACTAACAGGTGGTCTGGAGGACAATCCGTTTTGACAGCCGCGGAGTGGACAAGCGAAAGTGTAGCGAATGCCGCGAGTATCGCGAACAACATCGCAAGCAGCTTCATGTCGTACGTGTTTACTTGGTCACGGCTCAGAAACCAGTCACCGCTCAAACACACTACGCCTTTTATATTGTCACTAGCGTAACATTTACTCAAGGGTATTGAGATTGTGATGTATGGTTATATGATGGGTTAGAATTATTATTTTTTTGTTTAAAAAGACAACTCCCGCACTAGAGAACAAGCTCTGTGTCGCGGGGGACTTTACAAACATACAAATAACGGACACAAATAAAACCCAGACGCAGAACAATTCTTTGTGGGTCACACAAAGTTTTGGCCTATGATGGAATCGAACCCACAACCTCGTGCACAGCAGGCGCATACTGCGGCCACTGGACCACCGAGGCAGTCGAAATGAATGATATTTTTTAAAGACTACTACCGCAATAGGGAACAAGCCCTGTGTAATGGGTATCTATACAATAAATTATTTTAAACTTTCACGATTTGTACACATATTATTAAGTACTATAATGGACAACAAATGAGTCAAGCCGTGACCCACGGTCGGTGTTCTAATTCGACCGAAACGTGGGGTATAAAAAGGTATAAAAACCTACAAAATATTACACGATTTAGACCGTTCTGTCCGTCTGTTCCGTTTCGTTGTCTATTACAAAAAAAACTATACTAATATCATAAAGCTGAAGAGTTTGTTTGTTTGTTTGGTTGGTTGGTTGAATATTGCGATAATCTCAGAAAGTACTGGTTCGATTAGAAAAAATCTTTTTTTATTGAATAGTGCATTTATCCAGAAAGGCTATAGGCTATATAACATCACGCTATGATCAAAAGGAGCGGAGCAGTAGTGAGATATGTTGCAAAATCGTGGAAAATATTCCAAATTACCACGCGGACGAAGTCGCGGGCGACCCCTACACCCCTATATATATACATTTGTTAAATTTCCACCACATACTACATTAATCTATTATATACTGTAAATTAATTACAAGTTTGAGTCATTTAGTGGTGGACTGGAGTTTAAACTAGGGAAAATCCAGCATTTATAATATATGATAAGACCGAATTATAATAATATTATCTATACAATTTACAGATACATATAGTAGATCTGGATCTATCCATCTTTAATCTGGATTAAGTATAACTATTTTTAACTCACCCATGGAACACTCTAGGGACATTTTGATGCCTAAAGGTAACATGAATAAATCTATCCAATTTAAAACACCTTAATTTTGTACCAATAAAATAATTTCCATTTTTTTGTCTTGTATGAGAATTGAATCCACAACACTTACCGTAGTGTTAGTTGCGAAGTGACCACCTTTACCACTAAACCATATGTGTATTTAGTCAATTACTTATATTTAAAAAAATACTTTTTATTACTTCTTATTCTTAAAGCGTGACATTGTACCGATGACTGTTAAAATAATTCAAGATCTTTTCACATAATTGTAGATAGATATGCATTGAATAAAACAATGGCAATTCACAATATTATATTATTTAACCTCTAAGTTAAATAAATATAAAGATATCTAAATTACTAATTTTAGTTGGTTGACTCTTGCAATGTTTGTCGTAAATATTAAAGACTAGCTGTTGCTCACGGCTCCGCCCGCGTGGATGTCGGTTATCGCTGTAAAAATGTAGCCTATGTGTTATTCCAGACCATAATCTATCTCTGTGCCAAATTTCATCCAGATCCGTTCAGCAGTTTTTACGTGAAAGAGTAACAAACAAACATCCATCCATCCATCCATCCATTCTTACAAACTTTCACATTTATAATATTAGTAAGGATTTACCTAGAAAAAAATATCTAAGTAGGTACCTATAGTCGAGATGCAACGTTTTAGAAAATATGAAATACCAGACATTACATAATACGACGGGCAACCTAGCTGTTGCCCGTGGCTCCGCCCGCGTGGATGTCGTTAATCGCAATAAAAATGTGCTATTCCAGACTATAATCTATCTCTGTGCCAAGTTTCATCCAGATCCGTTCAATAGTTTTTACGTGAAAGAGTAACAAACATCCATATTCCTAAACTTTAATTTTATTTATTTATTTGGCATATTAGACACAACATACATTCCTTATATTTAATTCTTAATTTAACATAAAGCCATGTGCTACACCAATTACAAATATGCACAGCATTCACATGTAACAACCAGTAATTTGTAGATACTAATATTACCTAAATCTAAATCAATAGGTATAGTTATTAGATGGGATATATTTTGGGATATATAAATAAAACAACTCCCGCATTAGAGAACAAGCTCTGTGTCGCGGGGGACTTTACAAACAAACAATTAACAAACCCAAATGACACCCAGACTCAGAAGAACTCTTTGCGGGTCACGTAAAGTTTTGTCCTGTGTGGGAATCGAACCCACAACCTCGTGCACAGCAGGCGCATACTGCGGCCACTGGGCCACCAAGGCAGTCAGTCTATATACGAATCAACACATAATAAAATCGTAATTAATTAATTATAACATTAAAATTTATAATATTACTAGGATACCTACTCAACATATATAAGTCAAAATGCTTCCATATAGGCACAGTAGCATTTTGACTTATATCTAATTATATCTACCTACATATAAATAAATATTATATTTATTATGTAACTTCTAACCTTGAAACTATTAGCAATGCGACATTTTAACTCTAAATTTAAACAAACTTATAAAACAAAACTTGTTTTGTCGCCATTTAAATATCAGATTTTATGATACCAGAGCATTGTGGTTGTATAATAATGCACCAGTAAAACCTTTCACAAATGACCAAAATTAATAAAATTCGGATTGATGAACAAGACATCGGATTCGGATTGATGCACTCTGCGTAGTGGTAAAGTATCAGCGATTTTACATTTCCGACAAGATTTTATTGGATTCGGAATACCTACTGTTTGGTTGAACGCAGTAATCTCAGAAAGTACTGGTTCGATTAGAAAAATGTTTTTGGTTGAATAGTGCATTTATCCAGGAAGGCTATATGCTATATAACATCACGCTATGATCAATAGGAGCAGAGCAGTAGTGAGATATGTTGCAAAATCGGAAAAATTATTTCAAAATAACCACGCGGACGAAGTCGCGGGCGACCCCTAGTTTAGATATAAAAATTATAGAAGATTAAATGAGAAACTATCGATTAAAATTGATTAAATACTCTGGGCTCTTGATCATTCAATTAGCCAGTTGATTAGAGATTGATAAAATAATTTACAATCATCTTCATCTTCAAATGTCAAACGTCACAATAGCCATGCTGTGAAACATACTACCTATACGATTTCATTGCCAAACGTAAGGTTGGACGCGGCCAGATGGATCGATAACCCTAAAAAGGTTGTTGGAGAAAACGGAACGTGGAAGGCAGAGAACCGGGTATTGTAGCGTGACTTAGGAGAGTCCTAAGTCCAGCAGTGGACTGAGACAGGCTGATTGATTCATACGATTTAATAAGTTTTCGAAATAGTTTAAACACAAGCCTTTGTAGATTTTCATAGTTAATTCCTGTTCCATCAAATCAAACTCAAACACGGCTGGACTATCTTGTTTCCTTCCAAAGTTCTTATCCTATTGATTGCAATTGAACACCTAAAAGCGGGTTTAAGCGTTGTTTTAACAGTCGGAGACATATAAATTACTAGGGGTCGCCCGTGTTAAGTGTCCTGACTCAGCCAATATCAGCTTAGTCAACACAACTCTCCCCACCAAATCCTCTAGTTAAGGTTTATGTTAAGTTAGCAATAATTAGTTATAAATACTCATGTAAAACAAATGTTAAGTAGATTATTATATTACAATTAAACACGCCGTCATTCTGCCAGTCAATAAAAGTCTTTTTATTTTAATCTTCCGAGTGACCAACTACTTAATTGGCGCAGCCGGTAGGATCTCTGCAGTCGGTCTGTACTGTATCCAACTTTACTAAGTGCAGGTTCGACTTCTGTCTCAACGGTTTAGCAGAGATCGCCGAACAAATAAATTTATTAAGTTTACACTCGGGAGACTCAGCAGTTGGTGAATATAGTAATCCAGCAAGGAGATGGGAGTAGCTACGGGACTGTGAGTAAAACTCTTCACTATCCTTTCTGTTTTCCTATACATACTCTTTGTTTTAAATATATTGTGTTATTAGGGATTGAACAACGCCGTGATAACATTATGTTTCCTATAACGATATAATTCTTGTAATAGGTTACTTTTTAGTTAGGATCATTTTATTACGATACAATTCTCGTGGTAGAACATTTTAGTAAGGTATTTTTTTTATAATATAATGGAACAAATCACTGAAGTTCCATTTGAATTTGTAGAACTTATTCCTAGATTTAATGGAGATGCACGACAGCTTAAATTTTTTATTAGACAGTGCGAATACATTTTTAAAATATTTTCGGGTGGTATATTACAAAATAAATATTTATTGCATGTAATTACCAGTAGGCTTTCGGGTGAGGCAGCTAAAATAATAGGCGAACATGAACAAATTGATTCTTGGGATGATTTTAAAATAATTTTGTCGCAAATTAATACAAATAAATGGCCGCAAGAAAGTAGGTCAGCGCAGTGGCCGAATCAGCACATTCCGTCGTCGCCGTCTCCGGCGCATAATGCTGAGTTTGCACGGACGAGGTCATATACCGATGTTACGATGCAAACAACGTGTTTTAAACAATCAATAAATTGTGCAAATATTGATCCATTAATTAGTTACGATAATAACATTGAATTAGAAATACCACCGCATATGTCTCGTGATAGTGAGCCAATTCAAAACTTTTATATTGAGGTATTAAGCAATAAAGACGATAATGTTTTGGGTTGCAATATTGACGAGCCATTGTCCCAAATTGTTATAGATTTCGAAAGTAGTAAGTCTTTTATAAACCCGTACTTAGAAAATAGAGATAGAACTTTAGATTTTAAAGGTATTAGGATGCCTAGCTCATTAGATAATATACAGAAAAGCTATGCAACTTGCAAAGAACCGCTAAATAATGCATCTTTGATACAGTTAACCGATTCTAAACATTTGAAACTGACCACTGACTCATCAAATTCTGAATTAGGTGTAATGTTATCACAAAGTGTTGTTGAATCAAATAAAATAGCTTATTGGCTAAAGCACAATAATACATATATTTATTACAAAATCATTCCTATTCCGATCTATACCCATATCCTTCATAATACCCTTACAATTATACCCAAATACCCATACCTTATAGTGAACAGGATGAAATACAGGTCCTTAGTTTACGACTGTAAGGAGATTGACGATCTACGATATCTATGTTCCGAAGATGACATAGTACAGTATCCTGCGAAGAACTGCATAGAGCAGCTTATGCTACTGAAGCATAAGCACAGCGAATGTCACCAATACCAGGTGCAGATCGAGAAAACCAACCAATACAAGTTCCATCATCTACAGTCTACCGTCAGTACAGTTGCTTGAGCTGCGACGTGGGGACATTACATCAGCCAAGCAGATGGACCTTCGGGGTGTGGACCTCGGTGACGTCAAAGACTTATTAAACCGTGCGAAATACAGTGACAGTGTCAGTGAGACTCAAACGTATATCGTTAGTGATAGAATCAGTGTATGGACAATAAGTATCTACGTAATTATTATAGGTTTTGCAAAAGGAATTATTTTATATAAGTTTTTACCATATACTTACCAAGGTATGTTGCCGAAATTCTCTCAAGACACCAGAGTTGCCTTTAAAGAATTTCTCTCCTAGGGAGGGAGGTGTTAAGTGTCCTGACTCAGCCAATATCAGCTTAGTCAACACAACTCTCCCCACCAAATCCTCTAGTTAAGGTTTATGTTAAGTTAGCAATAATTAGTTATAAATACTCATGTAAAACAAATGTTAAGTAGATTATTATATTACAATTAAACACGCCGTCATTCTGCCAGTCAATAAAAGTCTTTTTATTTTAATCTTCCGAGTGACCAACTACTTAATTCCCGCGACTTCGTCCGCGTGGTAATTTGGAACATACATTTCCCCGATTTTGCAACATATCTCACTACTGCTCCGCTCCTATTGATCATAGCGTGATGTTATATAGCCTATAGCCTTCCTGAATAAATGCACTATTCAACAAAAAAATATTTTTTTACAATCGAACCAGTACTTTCTGAGATTAGCGCGTTCAACCAAACAAACAAAATCTTCAGCTTTATAATATTAATATAGAAGTATAGATAAGATTGTCATCGTATATGCGAATCAGGGTCATGAATGAAATGGCTATTAGTTAACTGTCAATAAATAAATTGATACAGATGTAATTAAGCCGATTAAAGATTTATATGATCGATTGGGGATATCGACCGGTTTACTTCAAAGGTATGGCGATGTCGTAATGTCGCAATGGCCCTAGGTGGTCCACGTCCACTCGACACTTCGATAAAATTCAAGTTTGCATACACGATTTAAATCGAAAATAATAATACACTGATACACACATACCTAAGCTTCTTGCTCACTTGTTTGGTTCCTTACCTCTCTTAATATAATTAAATACTAATGTATATCACTGTCAAGACAATGAAGTGAATGTCTTGCAATATTTTTTCCATGTAAGTAGGTATTATTTAAGCGACAAACCTGTTTTTATTTGTATGTGTGAACTTTCGGAGTGACAAGTTACGCCGAGCTAGTTTTGCATACATTTTGTTACTTCCGTGGCAACAAAACATTGTTCTTAGGTTTTTTATTGTATCAATATTTTGTTGTATCAATATAACAAAAAAATATCCTTACCTTTTTTAACTGATTTTAAAAAGGAGGAGGTTCTTTTTTATGTATTATGTTCACCGATTACTCGACGAGACGCTTGAACTGATTTTTAAAATTCTTTCTTTGTTTTAAAGACTTCCCAGATGGTCGCCATAAATTTCATAGAAATCAAGCGGTTTATGAAAAGTCAAAAATAATTTTAATTTGTTTTCATACATCTACAATTATTAAAAAAGAAAAATAATGATTAAAAAAATCAGGGAAAAAAATAGGGAGAGACTGCTTAATAGGCGTCATAATTCATTACTCTGCAGCGACGTCTACTGAAAACGTGCCCAGAAAACTGGCAGCATCTAAAAATTGTATACATCGATGATATTTTAGTAAAGTCGGTTATTTTATTGAATAAAAAGTTACCTACTCTCTGTCGCGACAAAAAATAACCAACACCCAGACTCGGCATACTTATTGATCACACAAAACTAAAGCGTGCCAAAAAACGGTCATCAGTTTTTGTTCTGTAAGCAGATGATAAATTATTAAGTAGCCTAAGTAACCTATATATTTCACAAAATTAAATTTTAAATTGCTATGGTACAGTCGGACGAGATCGAACTCGCACTCTAACTATACCTACGCATAGGCTATCACCGCATAAATAGGTAGTATGATTTGTTTCTAATTGTAAAGTTATATCAACTTGAGTTTCCAACAGGAATTTCATCACAGAAATGTTTGACGAAGATAACTTAGAACTTCTTAATCCACAAACGTCTATTTATAATACAAAGTTATTCAAAGCACGATCATTGTGAAATTCGTTACAAGTCGAACTTCAACAACATAAATTCGGAGGTCTACTCTCAATTCTCGATTAAGTATTATAACGCACTTTTTTTTATACTACCAAAGTGACAAACAAGCATACGGCCCGCCTGATGGTAAGCAGTTACCGTAGCCTATGGACGTTTGCAACACCAGGGGTGTCACTCACGCGTTGCCGACCCTTTAAAAACCTTATAACTACTTTCTTTTTATGTTTACATATTTCATTTTTATATGTAAACATACTATATAAGGACTTTACTTACCCAAATTAATTGAACATAACAATTTTGGAAAGAAAAATAGCTATATATAATATATATATGTATCTTATTTCCCTCACGTAATCTGATATGCTTATTTGTGTTTTTGGTCTCAGACTTTCTTTCCGCCTGATCGTAAGCAGTTACTGTAGCTGCCCTGGGTAATATATATGGGATACTAGCTGTTGCCCGCGGCTCCGCGTGGATGTCTGTTATCGCTGTAAAAAGTATGTGATATTCCAGGCCATGATCTATCTCTGTGCCAAATTTCATCCAGATCCTTCAGTAGTTTTTATGTACTTACGAGGCGCTCATAGCTAGGTGCACTCGCTGTTCGGTCAACGATCAGCGGGTTAAGCTACCAAGGGCGCAGTAACCCCTATAGATGGGTGACCGCATAGTGGTATTTCATCTGAGCGTCTCCGTGCTTCGGAGGGCACGTTAAATGTCGGTCTCAACTGTTATCAGTCGTTAGATCACGACAGAGGCCTAAATATAGGCGATCTAAATAACTCTGTCTCCAGGTTAGCCACTAACCAAACGATAGAAGAGAAGAAGAAGTAGTTTTTACGTGAAAGAGTAACAAACCATCCATCGATCCATACTTACAACTTTCGGGTTACTAATATTAGTAGGATTGCAAGTGTCTACACTTGGAACATCAGAGCATTACCCCTGCGTTGCCTAAACAACTGACATAACGTGAAGAATAAAGGTTTATCGTGAGAATGAATTACATTAGTAGACATCTTGTGTCGTTCGTGAAACGTTCGAGAGTTCCCTTATATTTTCATTAGGACTAAGTTCCCCGCAGGTTTATGATTATGACAAGCTTCGCGCCTATCTACAAGTATAAGTAGCAATTTAGATCTTGCTGGTTCACCATTACTACATTGATATTATGTAGGGTTCCTATTCCTCTGGGTTAAGTAAGTTTTATTTGTCACTTTTGCATCAGTCTAATAAATAAGCTTGTACGTATCGGTTGTGTCATTTCAATTTCTCTTTCACGGGAGATTTTACAGCTACCTACCTAGAAAATCTCCTACACAATCTATACTTAATATTATAAAGCTGAAGAGTTTGTTTTTTTTGGTTGAACGCGCTAATCTCAGAAAGTACTGGTTCGATTCAAAAAAAATCTTTTTTTGTTGAATAGTGCATTTATCCAGGAAAGCTATAGGCTATATAACATCACGCTATGATCAATAGGAGCGGAAGCAGTAGAGAGATATGTTGCAAAATCGGGAAAATGTACGTTCCAAATTACCACGCCGACGAAGTCGCGGGCGACCCCTAGTCCGCAACAAAATTAAAAACATATTGCAGTGTTACGTGAATTGATATATTTATATAATACGTACAAAATAATAAAACAATGAAAAAAGAATACAAAAATAGCAATTCTGCTTTGGTAACTACATTCAACAGATTATTATAAATTAATATTAAATATAATATTATGTACCAAATAGTAACAAATTGTCGAAATTGTTCAAAATAACAATATGTAACAAGTAATGCCATCTACATTTTTTCGGTGTAAACAACAACGAACTAACTAGGTCTATCCTGTATTTTATTTTGTGTACATTAAAGAATTAAAGAAAGAACTAAAATCTCATATTATAACACAAACATAGTCTTGGGAGACACGTTTAAATACATCGCATATGTAATATAAGAGAAGAATATCCCGCAGATATCTTAAATATTCATACAGCGACGTCGTTTGCTATTTGATTTCAAGGAATGCGACATAATTATAATAAAGTAGCTGTTGCTCGTTGATGGCGGTTATCGCTATAAAAAGTAGCCTATTCGCTATTCCAGACATAAATAAATAACAGTGAAAGTTTGTAAGGCTGGATGGATTTATGAATATTTGTTACTCTTTCACGCAAAAACTATTAAATGAATTTGGATGCAATTTAACACAGATAGATTATAGTCTGGAATAGCACATAGGTTTTTATATGCCAGTAAAATCTATTCCCGTGGAATTGTAGCAACGGGTGGAATCTAGTAATTTTATAATATCTTGGGGCAAGTCACACACAGGATCTTCCTAGTTTGGGATGAAAGGGTTGTGTGCACCATCTGATCCCAAATTAGGCAAAGCCTGAACTATGGCAACCATACAACTGATAAACATACTTATATAATTCTTAATACATACATATTTAAATTACATCCAACCATAGAACAAATAATCGTAGTCAAAACCCAAACATTTGTCCTGAGTAGCAATTGATCCCACAACCTTACATCTAGCAGTCAGAGTCACTAACCACTAAACCAACAGGCCAATCACTATATGTTTATCTTACTATTGTAAATTGTGCTATTTTATATATTATATTACGTTATCATAACGACGATGACTGAAGGAGAGATGAGGCGAATATCTGCTGTAGTATCTGTGGTAAGGATGCGACCTCCATGCACACGTGTCCATGACCCGCTGGCAACCGGCGCAGGAGTCTGTACAAACAAATATACGGTTTATTAATGGCTAGCGTGTTATAAAGCAAACTAAGCACTGTGCCCAGGGGCGCGCACAAAAATATTAAATAACAAAAACATGATGTGCTCAGAATGAAAGCCGCCCTTGAGAAAGATAGGAGGAATAATGCCAAGTCTTTGGCTTTGGCTGAGAAGCGTGGTATCATGCACCCGGAGACCAATACCACGGTGAAGGCTAAATAATTCCGCTTTAAAACACGTAGGGCTATCAAGACAGCGATGGCCAAAAAATCCGGCTTCCAAAACAAGCTTCCCCTCCACCTAAGTAAAAGCCTGCAAAAGATGCTAAGTCGCCCAAACCAGCTGCTTAGTAGGGAAAATGAAGCATATCATATTATTATATTACATGATTATATACATTATTTTCATCGAAAAAATGAAGTGAGTAGTACCTAAGTATTTGCTTATTGATTAAATATGAAGTTTTCGAAGATGGGGGAGAGGGGAGCTAGCCTAGGGCGCTGGCAACATTTAATCTACCTCTATATAAGATACATAGTCAATTTGCTCCTACCGAACTATATTCGAGCGAATAAGATGCTTAGTATGCACACTATGAGTGAACTAGCGAATTAATAAGCTTGTACAATTTTCAGTTTGAGTAAGCGAGACAATACTGATTTTGGTTCTTAAGATATCAAACAAAAGAGAGAAAAGAGAAAGTCTTACTGGGAAGTAAGAACAGAAGACCACTGCCAAATAACTTAGGGTAGAAGGGTTACCCTGACGTTCTTAAAAATACTTTGATCTCTATTGGCTATGATCTTCTGTAAAATAGAGGTCCTTCGCCAGTCGGGCCTGCTTGATTGTATGGTGCACAACAATTTTTAGATCTTACCTAAATTATATCACAATTGAAGTGCACAGAATAAAAACTGTTTATAATCCTTACTAATATTATAAATGTGAAAGTTTGTAAGAATGGATGGATGGATGGATATAAATATAAAGTATACTAACGAGTTAGCTTCATCTCCCAAACTGCCGATGAATATCACATGTGCCTGTACTCTAGAGTCTGATGTCAATATAGTTCCCAATTCCTCCGGTTGAATTCCATATCTGAAATATTAAAAAAAATACAATATAACTATAAACATTTTTGTGGTGGCGCTGCTGTTTCAGCTCCGGAAACCGTCAAACGACGCCAACACAATCGGTTGTAATTACATGTTTCTTTTACAGAAACCTATCAAAACGTCTGCTCGGCGCGTTATGAATTATTAATTCTTATTAACGAATAAGAATCGATCTTGAATATGAATTTTTAACAACACAGTCTCATTTTTTTAGTTTTCTCGTGTTTCTTATCAATATACTAAAACATGAAAGTAAAAAATTTAACCGTTTGAACTCTGCGGCCTCTAAGTGCTCACTGTCTATATAAATACTTATCAAGAGATTACTCGGCGTGGTTGACCAGAAAACTGGCACATTTTTGTCAAAAAGAATAAGCATTGTCATCTAACATTGCAATGCTGCCAATATTCGGACCACATTTCCAATATTCAGGAATGCGTAGGAATTTTATGACACCTACTGAAGCTGATTTTAGTTACTATAAATTATATTATTTTTATCTAGTTTTAGATCTTGTTATGAAAAGTGTATTTGTATTCCTTTCACTTCAAAACGAAACTATAAATGCACGAGATCTGCTTCAGGATCTTCAGCACAGACTTTACTTCTAACCAGGAATATGGCATTAGACTCCCCCGTAACGCATGGGACCTAACATTACTATAAAAACGTGTGTATCATGCTCTACCTACCGCTTCGGGAATAAGCCGTGGTGCTTCATTATATAATATTACTGACTACATTAAACTTACTTTGCAAATCCATTACGAACGAAGGACCAACGTACCGAAGAAGCAACGTACCTTCTTAAGTTAGCATCAGATAGTATGAGCACGATGGCCTCGTCGGCGTCCTCCGTGGCGAGTGACTGGATGGCGTGCTGCGCGGCCGCCAGCGTGTTGTCGCCCGACCAGCAGAACTGCGAGTGCGCGTGCATGGTGCGGATGATCTAATAACAACCACAACGCATAAGAAACAGCCTCATTTCACTGATTATTTAATTGAAAAGTTTATGCGATAACACATTTTTCTATGACATTTTTGACAGAGTTCGATCTTAGCCAGAAGTAGGCTGGCTGAAATCGAACTTACGAGTCGACAACACGCGAATTCTAATCCTATAGTCTATTCAACATAGCATGGGTACGTTTGACATTCGAGGATAAATATCAATGAAAATGTCTCATGTCTCATGCATAGCACTAGAATATACATGTATGGGTTGCTACTGTAATAACATCTCTATATATTACCGTTAACCGTTCTTTCTCATTTTCAGGGGGTCTATCCACTCTGACGAGTTCCAGTGCGTGGTCCTCCCCGGAATGTGCGAACATGTCATATCTGATCCGTGCCTCGTAACCCTTGAGAGCCTCTGTCAACAGGACTACAGCTTCCATCGAACGTTCTAGACGGCCGTCGTATGAATTAAACCTGGAAATAAACGTAACAAGTTCAAATTAATTCAACAGTGAAATCAAAGGAGACATACTGCCCTGCTAACTAAGATCAACGCCACTGCAGGGAATAATAATAATATTTACGAAAAAAACGCTTCTATAGTAATAGTTTAGATAGATAGATTTATATTCTAAGAGAAGGAGTCTGGAATTATGTCCGGTATATTTAAATTGACCAACATAGCTCGCAAGCTCAGTAAACTGAAGTGGCAATGGGCCGGCCAAATCTGCCGAACGATAGATTGTTACTGGAGAAAGCGAGTCTAGGAGTGGCTGCGGCTAATGAACGTAAGGTTGGACGCCCCCCGGCCTGATGGACCGATGACCTTAAGACGATTGCTGGGGTAGACTGAATACGGAAGGCGAAGGACTTGTTGTTGAGGCGAAAATTAAGAGAGGCCTATGTTCAACAGTGACAGATTGAAACAGGCTGATTGATTGATATTAGATTCAACATGGCTAACAAAACGTAGGTGTGATACATCTCTGAATACCTCTTGAAGAAGAAAAGGCGTGATGCTGTTTTATAAAGTGACATTTCATACATATTTCGTTATTCTTTCAAACATTTTCATACTAGTTGTTATTGCACGTGCACGTATACGTACCTATACATACTACCAGATACATCTAATACGAGCCTGAGACGTTTGGGCTTGTCCGGCGGGGCTCCCGGTGGGGGCTCCTGCTCCGTTCTACGACGATATATTGAACGTTCACCTGTCAATCCTGTTGATATTACAATCGATTAAAATACCTTTATATTCCTTTAAAAGACAACTCTGTATCGCAGGGACTTTACAAACATACAGATGACAGAAACAAAATACACCCAGACTCGGAACAACTAACTGTAGATCACACAAATATTTGTCCCTGTTCATCGAACCTAAATGGAGTAAGATAGAGTGAAATATAATCATTCTTTACTTGATGTACACTTAGTATACCCTCGTATTCTTCTAAATTCTTCTACTTTGGAAGAATACGAAATTTGAGTTGAGCTCGCCTTTGTACATAATAATGTTTATATGTTTGATATCTGTCCTGTATATTTATTTTGTGTACATTAAAGAATTGTATGTTTGTACAGTTTCTCGTGACACAGGGCTTGAATTCTAATGCGAGAGATAAAAAATACAATTACATTTCGTAGTAATAAAAAGAGCGAAAAGACAATAATTGTCGTATAGAGTAACACATAATTAACCTTCAATAATCTTGCCATCGTCCAGTTCCCCGGTGGTCTGATGCCGACTCCATTGTCTCTCTTTCTTCTTAGCTTGCAGTTCTGCTAGAACACCTCGTAATGCTCCGATCTAAACAGTTACAAAAATGCAGGTATGTAAATGCAGGTATATTTTTATACTACTTAAATGACAAACAAGCATACGGCCCGCTTGATGGTCAGCAGTTACCGTAGCCTAGCCTATAGCCTATATAGACGACTGCAATACTACAGGTACCATATCACTAAATGAGCGCTGGAAACCTGTAATTTTGTAAGTATTAACACAAAACTGCTGTTGGGACAAGGCGTGTATTTAGAGCTGTAATATTTGTAAGATTGAGGTCCTTCCCCAGTCAGGCTTACTGACTTGTATGATGTCTATCCTCTTTGTCAACTACCTAGTCATCTTTCTTATATTATACACGCGAAAGTCTGTGAGGATGTATGTTTGTTACTCCTTCACGCAAAAACTACTGGAGGGCAACGGGTGCCCCAACCCCCGTGGCTTGCAACAAATTCTTCTAAACTGTTTATACATCACTCCTCCCCCGCTCATCCCTCGCCCCCACACCCTCCTAAACCAAATCCTGGAACCGCGCCTGGGCGAAACTTTACAATGTTATAGCAGCATAGCACATGCTATATTTTATGACAAAGAAAAGCCACGCGTACGAAGCCGCGGGTTCATCCAAGTACAAAATAATCAACAGTACACACAAACCTGTGGTTGCACAGCTCTGTGAAACTGTCCGTAGAGCTTAGCGTCGTACTCGCTCATATTAATCTCCTTTAGACGTTCGGCGAAGGCCTTTCTGTTCATCTCCCGCGCAGCCTTCTTCACATGCTCTGGTACATCGTTCTTTTCTGCCTCTGACAGCTGAAAATGTAGATAAACACGGCCATAAGAGACTGTTTAATTAACAAAAATAAATGTAGATCTAATCCTGTAAGGCGAGCGGACTTTAGGGTATGAGGAGCAGATAGAATCAGCACCTTATTAAGGTTTATTACTACTTTTTTTATCACAAGCACTCGGCTCGCCTGCTGGTAAGCAGTTACTGTAGCCTATGGACATGTGCAATACCTAGGATAACACTAGTGTTGCCAACCCAAAGAACGCCAGGTTTGTTTTTGGGATCATTCTACTTAGAACCATAGTCTAGATCCATTTTGGTGCCAGGGAGATTTTTTTTAAATAAAGAGATGTTGGTTCTATTAAGAACTATTTTGTGTGGTGGGATTGGAAACCGTTTCTCTAAAACGCATTCCAAAGTGCGAGCACTGAAAACCAATACTTACACACACGGAACAAAACTACAGCTTAACTTACTACTAAGTTTAAAGCGCACAACAGACCGAGCTATAATATATAAGAATACAAATTATAGCAAGGTGTATTACTTTTTTTTTTTTTTATACTACTTGGGTGGCAAACAAGCATACGGCCCGCCTGATGTTAAGCAGTATCCGTAGCCTATAGACGCTTGCATTACCAGAGGTATCACTTGCATGTTACCAACCCTTTTTTTTACACCAGGGCTTTAAGATGGAAGTAAACCTGGGATAGGAATACGTTTCTTTCAAAACGCATTCCTAAATGAGCGCTGGAGACCTGTACTCACACACAGGAACACAACTACACCGCTGTGTGTAGTCATTTGGCTGTGGTCCCTATGGAAGTAAGTAAGTATGGTGCCCTACCTCTCTTAAAGTTACGGTATATTTTCTAAAATAATCGGCGAGTTAGACCACAGATGCAGCTATAACGTATATTTTTATAATATCACCAAAATATATCGTCAGATATAGCACGATAAAATTTGATATAGTACGGCCAGAGAGCTAATGAGTGCAAAATATATATAGCATAGCCACCGTATGAGGCAGCTTGTTATACCGTAATTTATAGCTTACTATATTAATATATATTATAGCTCCGACTGTGGTCTTCTGTAAGATGAAAGTCTTTCCCCAGTCGTGATTTCTCGCTTGTGTGCTGTCCTACCTCCCTTACTTGATAGTTGTTAAACCATTACCTGATGCACATCATGTCCCTTATCCAACCGGTATGGCCCGCCCTTGCCGCCCAACCCAGCCGTGTCCCGCCCGCCAGTACCGCCCGCCCACGTATTACCTCCCACGTGTGGGTCATTCTTGGGATCTTCTTTACCATGCTTGGGTGAAGATACATCTTGACTGAAAATTAAAGAGTAAGAGACTATTTTGAAAAAAGGTCAATAGGCATAACGACTAATTTTTAAAAACTACTACAGTTACAGTTTCTACGGGTGAAGTATTTCTAATATTATTCTTATTTCTACTTAAATAATGTAACCATGTTGTTATAATGACGTTTTTATTAAGCTGATTAGCTGGCCGCATTATATTCAACTCTGTGCAGTCTTATTTCATTCTGACAAATGAACGTCGACAAAACAAAAGTGAGCAGCAATCAAGCGATAATTTTCTATTTTTTTTCTTACATAAGAACCTTCTGACAATAACAAAAACAACAAAAAAAGAATTAGCGATATCGGTTCAGCCGTTCACACGTGATTCCGTGACTAAGAGAAATAGGTATTCATTTTTATATATAACGATAGCGCAATATTTTATAATGTTAAACTTACCCACTGTGTCTATCGATAGTCATTTGTATTTTCTTAAGAGCCTCTTTAGACCGTCCTTGCAGCACGCCCTCTATCGGTAACCCGCTTGAGTGCAACACTTCTAAGAGAGTATCCGCCATGTCCTTGCTATAGCGGTCGAAGTCGAATACGTTACCGATGGCCGTTGCTAGGTCTTCGGTTGGGTATCTCTGTTAAATATTAGTGAGTTATTACATTTCATTATAAAAAAAATAAAGGACGTGATTGTTCAGTTTTCGAAGATGAAGAAGGACAAAGCGAAGTGGAAAAGAGAGACATACATACATATAACCCCACCAACATGTGGTTTATATAGCCAGGAAGAGAGAAAGAGAGAAAGCTGTTACTTGTGGTATTTATTATATTTTGGTTTTATTTATTTATTTATTGCGCGTATCATTTTTTTTTTATTTATTGTTACTGCCATGCTCCTTTTGAGTAGCGTAATGATGTTATATAATCTTATTCTATAAATGGCTTATTAAGTGTTGTAGTTCTAGAGATTAGCATATAAACAAACTTTTCAACTAAAAATTATTCAAAATTAAGCAAAAGTGAAAACCTCATTTCTTTCCTAATAAACCAATAGCGCGAAATACTTTTTTGTAGACTGTAGCCACTCACCTGCAAGTGCTTGACAATATTCACCAGTTCCCTGGTAGAGTAAGGATACGTCAGCTGACCCTGGTCAGCCTTGTCTCTTAATATCGCAAACGCATTCACCAGCTTCTCCATAATATCGTGAGGCACGTCTGGCCCATACGAACGGAGTAGTTCCATCTCGGAATCTATTGAGGGATTGTCGACAGCGTGGCAGGAAAACAGGTCACCTACGAATAAATTGTTGTTAGATTAGGTAGCTTTGAGTTTACTACAATGAAGACTTTATGGATACTCCATCGCAGAACTCCTAATTTTTTTGGGTCAACCCACACATAAGAGATTCTTCTGGTATTACAAACGTCCATGGGCTATAGAAACTGCTTACCACCATACAGTCAATATGCTTATAGTATATACAAAAGACAACTTACCCAAAGACGCAAAGAAATCATTCCCCAAAAACGGAAAACCAGGTCTATTTGCCAATACAATCATTTTAAAATCATCATGTACTGGAATGAAACTGCTTACGTCACCCCCTGAACTTTCTAACATATTCTGAGGTACTATCCGCCGACCGTCACTGAGGATCATCTCTCCATTTTCCACCAAAGTCTTCAATATACACGTTACATGTGTAGGTGCCTTATCTGCTTCATCAACGACTAACACATGACCGTACTTAACAGCTTTTACTAGAGAAGAATCTTCGTACACTACAATACCATCTTTCACCGTCGGTTGAACAGTCAATGACTGCACTGTAGTATCTCTATGCAATTGTATATACTCCCTCGGCCTGTTTAATAGCTGCAGCAGTCTATCAGCGATCTTGTTTTTACCAACTCCTTGGTTTCCAACTAGAAGTAAATGATTTCCTAAAAGAAAATCTTGCAGGAGCCATTCTAGCAATCTCATATGTTGTGGCACATCATAGAATAGGATGTCTGGGACTTTGGTTAAGGCATCTGTTTGGAAGACTTCTGTGCTTGTGTTGCCAATGGTTAGGATTTTGTTTTGGATGGTGCAGCTAATTTTAGGTGCTGAACGGTCGTTGCCAAAAACACTGAAGCGACTTGGCGGGTCTATGCTAAGTTTTTGACTAGCTCCATCAAGCGCACGTCTAGCTAAGTTTGGAAGGAATTTAGCTAAGAAAGTTCTCTGGATTGTTTCGTACGCGGAATCTGTGGGGTATTTTGACATTCTGCTGGCAATCCTAAGAAGCTGTCTCGTAGAAAGCGAAGATGATAAGTTCTTTAGAGTGCTGTCCTCAGAGTTTCTGAGTTCGTCTGCTAAGTTTATAATTGAGTGTAAAGGTTGCGAGATATCGCCATACTAGAAAGGGAAAAAATATTCTTTTAATATATGAAAATTTTCAAACAAATAATATTTTTGAATCCTTGGGGGAGGTCTATGTCCAGCAGTGGACGTCTTTTGGCCGAGATGATGATGAATATTTTTGAATTATATTTTAAAACTTTATAACGGCCAATTTCAACTGAGATTAGCCAACTGCTCAACACATATTATAGTGCACAAGCGTGTGCGCAAACACTGGTGCACTCACTACTCCATCACTCTCATAGTCCGATGGACGGCAAGCCGACACGACCCCAGAGATATAAGGCGCAGGACCAACGGCTATCCAAAGCACGGAGGAGTTTTGTTGTGATTTTAGAAAATGGTCCCCCATCTATGAACCCGCAACACAGGGTTTGTTAGTTAGGTTTTTTTTTTAATAAAGCTCATAAGTACCCATATATGTTCCACTGCTGAGCACGGATCTTTTCTACTCTATGACGAGAGCTGAGAGGATTTTTATTATACTATACCACATTCATACGACAATATCTAAAAGGCTTAAACAATAACTTAACCAAAACTTACTAAAGTATTAATGATGAATATCTCTTCGTTTTTACTCAAATTTCTCATCTCATGGAATATAAACAGACTGAGAATCTCTGGCGACAGCCACTGTTGCCCGCGACCGAGCACCGGGGGCTCCGCTAACGCTACGATTCTGGAAACATATTTTTTTGTTGGTTAGTTTAGTTTTACACCTGCAGCTTATGGGTGAAGTATTCGCAGCGTGTGTACAGTGCTCTGCGAGTACAATATAACAATGCGTTTAGGGTACTGTTTGGGTTGCCACGCTATTGCAGTGCTTCCGTAATGTTTGCAGAAAGAAGCATGGACGGATTTCATGCAATCATGCGGAAGTTAAAGGAGGAAGGAATCTTACCTAAATGCAGGATGTATCCTTTTGACGCCATTTTCCAGCATTTGTTGCTCCGTCACTCCAGATTTGATCAGCTCGTCGTATCTGTCATGTCGTAATAACCTTGTGCCATCATGTAACTGAAGTTCTCTGTCGTGAACTAATCTACAATCCAAAATAAACAAATCATCATTTACCTCACTGCTGAGGATCGCGACCACATACGACGCGTCTCAAAGCTATGCGGTCTTTCAAAGTGTGGACCGCACGGTACATGCTATCTCTGGCCTCCCTCTTAATGACATATGATCATCACCGGGCGCTCTCACTTGAGCGCATTTACCTTTCACTCTGCCCAGTAACACGAGCTTAAGTGATCGCATAATTATGTCCAAAAAAGCTGAGGGCACGCTCTTGGCAAATAACAGATAGGCGCTTGGTGGTGTTTAGTTCTCAGAACAAACCGCTCCCGACCCGTGGTACAACTGCGATGTTCAACTAGTTGTACACTTACCCATGGTTCAACTGGTTGAGTCTAGTGGTTCAACTGCGGATCATTATGATAATGAATTTATAATATAATAGATGCTTGAAGGTTGGAAATTGGCTGCATTTACACCCGTACCGCGGAAAGAACATAAAGCCGTTGGTCTTATACCTGGTCACTCAAAGAGTGCCCTATAATATCGTGCAGATGGCTAGGCTCAAGATTAGCTGATTCGGAGAAATTTGGTTAGAAGGTCATTTTTAATAAGCCTCATAGTCTAGCAGTTAATGAACACAGATTAATGTTGATGATGAAATCTTCAATCATACCTTGTCACTGAACTATACATACAAGTACATGTTCTAACGTTACTCAGATAGGTTGAAAATGGAGTACCAACTTACCTATGTAAAACTGCAAGTGTACTAGCATGTATTCTATGCAACCCATCCAACACTGCCATGTGCCCTTTCAACGCTGCATCTACCAAAGCCGAGTTCCTCCACACTGTGTCTCCATTATCCAAAGTCGTACGTTGCTGCACTAGATCTCTTGCAGTCATGTCTTGGTACAGGACTATAGGCTCTATAGTATACCCTAATAAGGACGCTAGTTGCGTGATTAATAAGCTTTTACCGCAACCTTTTGGACCTGAAAAGTATATGATAAACTTGATTAAATGTGGTCACATAGTATATTGTCTGAATTCTAAAAGAAAATAAGGATTTTTTAAATTACTAAATTGACAAACAAGCATATGACCCGCATAATGGTAAGCAGTTACTGTAGATTATAGAAACTTGCTATTGTAAAAATACAAATCTATACGTAATATACAATAACTTGTCCTAACCGACGGGGAGAAACCGCTGGGTCTGCGAATTTTAACTTTTGAAAAAAGGTTCCTTAATTGACATAAGTAAGCATTAAGAAGGGATTTAGAAAATGAATCCCTAGGCGGGTAAAATTAATTTAACCCCTAGCGAAGTCGGGGCGGGTCGCTAATCTTCTTATTCATCATATATTTAGGCCTTAGTCGTGATCTAACGACTGGTCCCTAGAAAGACCCAGAAATACTCACCAATAATACAAAAATCACCGACACTATGACTAAGCATCACCTCATTCAACAACTGGCTTTGGTACGCAGTCTGCACGATACCCTTATCTCCTACCGCTGTTTTTCTATTACCACAGGGCACGCAAAATTGCGACTTAGCATCATTGATTTCCATAGTCACTTCAGCCTTATTTCCGTTGAACTCAATTCCTTTAAAGGATATTCCAAACTTAGGATCGGTATCCAACTTTAAATTATGAAGTACCGCTTCTACATTCTTTATGTGTTCCCTCGTGAGGAATGAATTATAAGGATAAAGGAGGTAGACTAATTTGTGTATCGGGATGTTTGGATTCCGTTCCTGAAAAATAAATTGTTATTACGTTCTTGTTTTAGCTAGTGAGTACATACGGGCAGAAATGTTAAATCAGTGCAACAATATGACCTTACACATCACCACCGCCAAATAACCACAGTGGTAAATTTGTGTTTCTGTGTGAGTGGACTTTTTTCTTTTAGAAAATTTTAAAGACAATTCCCACACTAGGGATCTAGCCCTGCGTCGCAGGGGACTTTACAATCATACAATTAACGGATACAAAGTACATCTAGACTCGGGACAACCGTACTGGATAACACATTTTTTTTGTTCGTGTGGGGCACTTGGGGGTTCGAACCGACAACACGCCGAGCAGTGGTAAATGACGAGGCAACCACTTAAGCCACTGAACCAACCGTGCAGTGCAGTCATCAGTACTGTGTGTCTCCAGTATTTATTTAGGGATGCCTTTTTGAAGAAATAATATAATATTATTCGGGACAACTTACACATCGCTATCTGATACCAAACTAGGCAGAGCCTGTACTATGGTAATCAGACAATTGATAAACATACTTATATATTTCTAAATACATACATATTATAAATAAATTACACTCAGACACAAAACAAATATTCGTGCTCATCACACAAAGATTTGTCCTGGGTGGGAATCGAACCCATGACCTCCGGTGTAGCAGTCAGAGTCACTAACCACTAGACCAATAGGCCAGTCAAATGTTTGCTATCCCAAGGATCGGAAAACATTTCTTCAAAAAGGAATCCTTATCACAAAAATAATAACACCCCCGGTCTTACAATTTGTCGCTTGTAAAATTCCCCGCAACATAAGAAAGAAAAAATCTATATTTTTCGAAATAAAAAATCGCGTGAGTCAATGTTTGAACATAATAACAAGTTAAAAACTTTCTTAATTAAGTAATCCTGTGTATTATAAAACTTTTCTATTTAAAGAAGGCAACGACTTTCAGTTACAAATACAATTTAATTGCAACCAAACACGATATTTGCGAATCTAATACGCTAATGAGTTAAGTTTATAAACCTCCTTTAGAATTATACATTTATTCATTGCCAGATTAAATTCGTAATGAGCTTGCGAAAATAAGGATGTGTACTAGATTAGCAAATAAGGATGTGTACTAGCTTTTTATTTATTTAACAGATTCAAGGAAAGGTTGCTTAAAAAGATAATAATCCTTACTAATATTATGAATGTTAAAGTTTGTGAGAATGGATGGATGGATTGATGTTTGTTACTCTTTCACGTAAAAACTACTGAACGGATTTGGATGAAATTTGGCACAGTGATAGATTATGGTCTGGAATAACACGTAGGCTACTTTTTGCAGCGATAACCGACATCCACGCGGGCGGAGCCGCGGGCAACAGCTAGTTAGTAATATTTGACTGCATGGATGGTTCAGTGGCTGAATTGGTTACCTCGCCATTTACAACTGCGCATCGTGTTGTGGGTTGGAACCCTACATGGGACAAAATACCCGAGACGGGTGTAATTTGTGTCCGTTAATTGTATCTTTGTAAAGTCCCCCGCGACACATGACATATGTTCCCTAGTGCGAGAGTTTTCTTTTTTAAAGAAAGAAAGATATAAGTACAATTTTATACTTTTGTATAATGAACTAACTATATTAATGTCGTCCACCTATTTATTTAACATTATTTATTATTATTTATTTCATTCGAAGTTGCGTCGTCGAGCCGATACTAGCAATTATGATGCGTCTCGTGGTGAATAGTTTACATAACATTACCAAAAACCAAAAGTTTTGCACTCATCAAATCTCGTGATCATTTACCATTACGTAAAAACACTCGAAAATACACAATACAGTTTTTTTAAAACAACATAAGCGACACCACGTACGGGTTGGAACAAAACTAACAAGCGATAAATTTGGACACCCTGTCTGGTTGCCATCTTGACCTTGTATTGAAATCGGCTTGATGAAGGAATCGCGTGATCCACTGGAGCTGTCAAGGTCAAGTAACATGGACGCCAAATATACTATGTTATGCGCTTTCTTATCTTATCATGATACATCTACACTGATGTAATGGATAGTATGCACGATGAATCGCACTGAGTTTTTATAAGTACATTAGTATTTTTTTTATCTTTTAAAAAGACAACTCCCGCACTAGAGAACAAGCTCTGTGTCGCGGGGACAAACAATACAATTAACGGACACAAATTACACCCAGACTCAGAACAACTCTTTGTGGGTCACACAAAGGTTTGTCCTGTGTGGGAATCGAACCCACAACCTCGTGCACAGCAGGCGCATACTGCGCCCACTGGACGACCAAGGCAGTCAGTCATATAGGTTATGCACATACCAGTATAAGTGCAGCGGCTTGCAGGCTGTCCACTGGGAAGTCAGGCAAGCTGACCTGCTGCAGCTCAGGACTAATAAGCGCGTACGCAGCAGACAAAAGCTGTTCCAACTTCACCGGGTCTACCTGAGGAGCTTCTTCTCTTAATAAATTCAAGTGTTCCTGTTGACAAAATAAAATAATATAGTTTATTCACATATTAGTCATACATACAAATAGCTAGCCAATCAATTAGATGCGCTCATGTAGGCGTGCGTTTTGAAAGAAACGTATTCCTATCCCAGAGTTACTTCCACCTTAAAGCCCTGGTGTCAAAAAATGGGTTGGCAACACGCAAATGATACCTCTGGTATTGCAAGCGTCCATAGGCTACGGTTACTGCTTAACATCAGGTGGGCCGTATGCTTGTTTGCCAACCAAGTAGTATTAAAAAAAAAATACTATATTATAAATAAAGAGGTAAAGTTTGTGAGTTTGTGACGTTGTAGAGGGTAATCCCTGGATCTACTGAACCGATTTTGAAAATTCTTTTACCAATAAAAAGCCACGTTATTTGACAGAGTCATACACTGTCACATTACGGGGCGATTAGTAAAATAAAAGTAGGCATAATATGACTGGCCTGTTGGTCTAGTGGTTAGTGACTCTGACTGCTACGCCGCAGGTCGTGGGTTCGATTCCCACCCAGGACAAATCTTTGTGTGATGAGCATAAATATTTGTTCTGTGTCTGGGTGTTACTTATCTATAATATGTATGTATTTAGAAATATATAAGTATGTTTATCAGTTGTCTGGTTGCCATAGTACAGGCTCTGCCTAGTTTGGGATCAGATGGCGTTGTGTGAGTTGTCCCAAAAATATTATAAATATTATTATTATATATTATATTTTTAAATAATTGAGAAGAGGAACAAATCACTCGGGTTGTCAGCCGAAAGAGAAATATGAAAGAAATTATACAAATGCGAGGCCCTCTATGCAGTAAGCGTAGGCTGAACACCTGGGTTGCGTCTCAACCCACCAATTTGAAAAACTGCGATAATAGTGAGGTGCCTTGTCATCCTTATAGCTATATTTTCGATCCTAATTCAAATTTTGATCTATGACTACCATAAAGCTAGATAATAACGAATTTCAACGAATATTAATATTGAAAATGAATCTCTAATATAACGTCATGGCACAGCCATATTTTATGTTCTCAAAATGACGCACATCTATGTTATATAATACAATACGTCCTATCACTATGGAGACCCAAATACGAATACTTCTGTTTTTTTAGTGCGTGACAACAAAAAGACTAAATAATTTATTTATAACACTTCTGCTTCCATAATCAAACAGTCGAAAAACAATTCTATGTACGCCAAGGTCGACATTTTAGCACCCAAGTTTAGCTAATAAAGTTGAAAGCATTTGAAATATAAACAGAGACATAAAAATACTCGGTTCTTTGACAAAAAAGCCACGCAACTATAAAAACATAAATCGTACAATTTTCGGGACAACGTACACACGATAGATACTAACCGTAGTGTCTCCGATGAAGTTTGAATAGCGATTTATTTTTGACTAGCTGTTGCCCGCAGCTACGCCCGTGTGGATGTCGGTTATCGCGTTAAAAAGTCGACTATAATCTATCTCTATGCCAAATATCATCCAGATCCTTGCAGTAGTTTTTACGTGAAAGAGTAACAATCATCCATACATATATCTCACAAACTTTTACATTTATTATATTATTAGGATCTGAGTTTGAAATTCGTAAGACAGCTATTAAATAGTTTTAGGTTATAACTAATTTGCTCCTCTAGACAAGTTGCATAAACGGTAGTCGAATCGAATAGAATAGAAAGCAAATGCATGCAATTTGACGTAAGTTTACGACAATATATTGTAAACTTTTTTTTTTATACTACTTGGATGGCAAACAAGCATACGGCCCGCCGGATGTTAAGCAGTAACCGTAGCCTATGGACGCCTGCAATACCAGAGGTATCACTTGCGTGTTGCCAGCCCATTTTTTGACACCAGGGCTTTAAGATGGAAGTAACCCTGGGATAGGAATACGTTTCTTTCAAAACGCATCCCTAAATGAGCGCTGGAGACCTGTACTCACACACAGGAACACAACTACACCGCTGTGTGTAGTTATTTGGCTGTAGTCTTCTGTAAGGTGGAGGTCCTTCCCCAGTCAGGCCTGCTCGCTAGTATTGTGCCCTACCTCTCTTCTTATGTCAAATACCATACATTTGCTTTCTATTCTATTGGTTGGTCAATTCTGTTGGTCAAGCTAGTGGTGTCCAGCCATGACTGCTAAGCCAGAGTTGAATTCTCACTCGGAACAAAACTATGTTCGATTCATAAATGTGTTTGTACTAAGTCTGGGTCTAATTTGTATCCGTGAGTTATATGTTTGTAAGATCCCCTATGACACAGTGCTTATATCCTAGTACGAAAGTTGTCTTTTAAAAAAACGAGAATAAATAAGCAAGGTAAGGCTGTCATGGCATGGCCGCAGGTTTCAGACAACGTAGGTACACATACTAACATAAATTTAACACACACAGATACTAACATAATTTTAACAAAAAAAAACCGACTTTCAGTACGGCAAGTTGTAAAATTTTCAAATATTTGTTTGTTACAATCGAATAAAATCGACTGAGCGTCGGGCTGAACACAGGTCAAGTAGGTATTAAAAGCAATATTTAATCTGTGCAATCCGCGCTCAATTCATTCACGTCATTATTTCTTATTAATAGTTGCTTAGCAACAATAACCGAAACTTATCTAATCGCCATCAATAAAATACTTATTATTGAAAAGTTCAGATGGCCGTCTGTGGTCTTCTTCATCAGTTTTACTTCACCAAATTACACTTTCTGAATGCAAATGATTGATTAGTTGTTAAAAATATTGAAATTACTATATGAGTGCCTATAACTTTTGAGGAGTTCCCTCAATTCCTCATGGATCCCATCATCAGAACTTTCTTTTGATGATAATGGGACCAAACGCGTTATGCGGTCCGGAATAATAATAATCAAACGGCCATGTAATCCCAAACTAGGCAGATCCATACACTTATGGACTTTATTTTACTTATGCTTATCTATATTATTAAATACAATCTAAACTAATATAATAAATAGAAAAGAATTGATTATTATTTGTTTGTTAAACTCAAAAACTACTCGACCGATTTTAAAAATGCTTTCACCATTATTAAGCTACATTATCAGCGGGTAACATAGGCTGTGTATTATCAAAACGAACAATACGGGTTCCCTACAGAAACTAAATAAATGTCCACCCATGCGAGGCAGGGAAGTGCCGCTATCATAGATACATTACCTCTAGACAAAATACAAATAATCGTGCAATCTTTGTGCGACTAGCCTATTGATCTCAACAGGCTATTCAAAATTAAAGGAAAAGAGAAGTCAATTATATACTTTATTTTCAGAAAGCATCACGTGTACTTTAACCCTTATCCCCAAAATGGTTTGCAAAACGCTAACAGATTACGTAAGGGTTGTCTTGTAGAATTAATTTCTAGCTCGCAACAGCAATTATGTTAATTAAGCGCTACAGTCACGAAACTATGACGGTATGTTTGGATTCAACGCTTTTGATAAACGTTTCAACAAATTTTCAGTTGTAATTATTAAGCTGAGAATTTGGTTTTGTAGGTACAGGTATTTTAAGTGCACAAGGTGTACATAAACTTATTATAACATACAAGCGATCCGCCCTCGCTTCGCTTCGGTTTATTCTGGATTTCTCTACTATAATATGCATGTATTACACATATGAACCTTCCTCTTGAATCACTCTATGTATTAAAAAAACGCATCAAAATCCATTGCGTAGTTTTAAAGATCTAAGCATACATAGGGGCAGACAGATAGCGGGAAGCGACTTTGTTTTATACTATGTAGTGATTCTTATAGCCGCCGATCATTTTCTTTTGTTTTTTTGTAGGATTCTGTATTTACAGCTTTATCTGTTACTAGGGGTCGCCGGCGGCGTGGTAATTTGGAATACTTTCCCCGATTTTGCAACATATCACACTACTGCTCCGCTCCTATTGATCATAGCGTGATGTTATATAGCCTATAGCCTTCCTTGATAAATGCACTATTCAACAAAAAAAAATCAAATCTAACCAGCACTTTCTTAGATTAGCGCGTTCAACCAAACAAACTTTTCAGCTTTATAATATTAGTATAGAAGTATAAATGTCTCCCTTCTTGCAAAATGAAAGCTCTTATGTATATAATGTACTTAAACCGACGCTGTAATTCATACACTCGTAGGTCGCTAAATGAAAATGAATCAAGCAGCTACAAACCATTGTTTAATCTTTCAACTGACATCAAAAATCGAATTGCATCTAGTTAGCACATAGACGACAACCTTAATCACCGTTTTATATCTAAACACCCGCAGTAAACAA
This sequence comes from Trisateles emortualis, assembly GCA_947095525.1. Classification (NCBI taxonomy): domain Eukaryota; kingdom Metazoa; phylum Arthropoda; class Insecta; order Lepidoptera; family Erebidae; genus Trisateles; species Trisateles emortualis. The sequence goes on along the minus strand of OX352741.1, from coordinate 15,960,571 downwards.
ATTTATAATATAATAAAACTGGAATATAAAATCAACACCGTCTAACACTCAACCACCAACTTTATGGACTACACAAACTTTTACATATTATAAGCACTTGATTATCTTTCTTTCATATAACAAGTCGACAAGTCAGCCAAAAATTGCGAGACCTTAATATAAGAATACACCACACGCGAGCGAATACGACATCGTAAAACTGAATTGCATACCTTAAGGTCACCTCTGTATTGACCTTAGACATAATTTTTCAATGAGTTATAGACTGGAAGGGTTTTTACGAGGAGAACGATATCGTACTTGTCTTTTGTGAAAAGTTTTTGTGAACTCTTCAATGGCATTATCAATATATCTTTAAAACTGTGCCAAGGACATCTTTATTTTAGAATATTTCTAATATTCTTTCGGAAGAAACGAGCGGAGTTACTTTATGAAAATAAATTACGACGTTCATGCTTGAAGAGGTTCATTAATGTAAAGGTAGCGAAAGAAGTATGTCTGGATTAAAACAATTGGCGAACCATAGTCTCTGTCTATATCGTTGGGAGACGAGCGAGATGATATATGACCTGATTTTGATGATACACTTACTTAAATTTATTTATTTATATTTATAATCAGAACGACAAAACATCAATTACACTGATTACATTCAAGATAACAAAATAATAAACCTTTCATTCCGTCATCTCACAAAACCTCATGCATGCTGACAAAATCATCTTCCATTCATCAGCAAACAAATCCAGTCCAGGACTTGTCTCTAGTAGCGCGTTTAGACCCTTTAACATGAATAAACTTTATAAATAAATAAACTTTAATGAACGATATGGAGTTACAAAATAGTGGCCGCTAAAAGGAAAGAAATTGCCAGGCAGACCGCCGCACCAGCCCCGTGTGATCGGGCAATATAAGTAAGACAGCGGGCAATAATTGCATGAGCTTAGCACGTGACAGTAGCGAAACAAATGGCTTGCAAAAATAGAGACGTATATCCAACAATGGGTGGGCATCTATCTCGATAGCTAAAAACCTCTTAATATAGTTACCATCAAGTTAACTTATTTGTTTGACTGCCTTGGTGGTCCAGTGGCCGCGGTATGCGCCTGCTGTCCACGAGGTTGTGGGATCGATTCCCACACAGGACAAAACTTTGTGTGACCCACAATGAATTGTTCTGTGTCTGGGTGTAATTTATGTCCGTTAATTTGTATGTTTGTAAAGTCCCCCGCGACACAGAGCTTGTTCTCTAGTACGGGAGTTGTCTTTTTAAAAAGAGAAAGAAAGAGTAAATCTACATACACATGTTGGCTAACCTTAAAATGATAACCGTGACTTCTGTATGCAAGAGTAAAATTCCAATAAAAACACATAGCTATCCTAAGATAGTAACTATACTTCAATAATAATAATACATTTATTTGTCAGAATATTGTTACTATTGTGTTACAATTATTAAATAGTCCTTAATACTCTACCGTTTCCAGCGTACAAATATTCTATACAGGCTATAATTAATTAGATAAAAGTGAACATTAAGAAACATAAGTAAACTCAATACATGCTTCTACCTGATGTTAATCTACTCATTCCAACTAAACATTTTCACTTAAGCGCCACATTAATGTAACCGCAAGTAAACATAGAAAGCCACAATTACAAGCTATGGCATGTTACCAGCCTATTACCACGTCCAACACGGAAACAATTCAGTGTAATTAATGCTGGCACTATTAATTCTGACGGCTCATTAGTTACGGTAACAAAGTTGTTAATATGAATTGTTGAAGGTGTTTTTGTGTGCTGACAAATGCATACCAAAAATGAAATGAATGCTTTTAAAAAAGCTTTCAAACTTTATCCAATTGTATGGTGTTTTCTGTATGTTTTTTTAATACAACTTTAGTGGCTAAAAAGTATACGGCCTCTCTGATGTTAGGCAGTTACCGTAGCCTATGGACGCTTGCAAGCCCGACTGCAGAAGGACCTCCACTATACAGAAGACCATAGCCAAATAACTACACACAGCGGTATATTTGTGTTCCTGTGTGTAAGTACAGGTCTCCAGCGCTTTTATAGGGATGCTATTAGATTATTAGATTAGTTATAGAAAGAGTTCGGTGACGATTACCCGAGTTCCATGATTTTTGTTCACCCAAAAAGTTTGAATATGGAAAGCCGTTAGTAACGATGACGCGAGTTTCATGATTTTTGTTCACCCAAAAAGTTTGAATATGGAAAGCCGTTAGTAACGATGACGCGAGTTCCATGATTTTTGTTCACCCAAATAGTTTGAATATGGAAAGCCATTAGTAACGATGACGCGAGTTCCATGATTTTTGTTCACCTAAAAAGTTTGAATATGGAGAGCCGTTAGTAATGATGACGCGAGTTCCATGATTTTTGTTCACCTAAAAAGTTTGAATATGGAGAGCCGTTAGTAATGATGACGCGAGTTCCATGATTTTTGTTCACCTTAGAAGTGCTCAACGCGCCTAAAGAAGTTTATACTTCAAAAAGTTTGACCAGGGAGTGAGGGAGCCAACTCTATAGGACTGTCAATTTTTTTTATTTACTACCCTCTAAATCAAAAGTAAGGTGCGCTCATAGTGATAGGTAATAAAAATGTCTTGACGTGTATGTAGGTGTGGTTACCGACCATGGCCTAGTTTAGGAAATTCATGTTTCAGGACGAATTTTATATCAGATATAAAATTTATGCGAAACACGAACTATACTTATTGGTTTTTGTAACTGGTTGCGACTTACGGGAAAAGGCATTGCAGCATCATTACTAAGAAGAGAATGCATCTAAAAATGCATTCTCAAGTTGCTTTGGTGGTCTAACAAAGACGAACATCACAACAATTAAAAACAATAACTGTACACTAAGCTGGCAAATAAATATTTGAATTTGAAAATATGAAGTATTCTCTGTTGAAGCTCAATGGCCGCCGCTGTTGAAAATGATTGTTTTTCTCTAAAATCGGTAGACCTTAGTACACCAAACCGATTTTACAGAAATAGAAAAACCAAAATTCCACTAATGTAGTATGCAACGGTGAAAAATTTTGTAATTATCTAACGCTTTTGTAGGCCTAGATATACAATCAGCACTTGTAGATATGATCGTCAATGAATCACGTCCATCCGAAGTCCAAAAGTGTACCTGAATCTTTACCACCAGAATGTTGAGTGCACGCGATTTTGCTTTATGACGTACGTACCTTGTAGTTATATGAAAAAAGGAACTAAAAATATCCCACACGATAGCGATCTACAGTCCAACAAGTTTCTATATATGTATCGGTGCCTACACGTCGTTGGTACCGATACTCATGAAATAAATTACCCCCTGAAAGTACTAACCTACCAGATCAGGTTCAGCTATAAATTTGCCAGTAAATGTGTTCGCAAGTACACACGTAAAGACCTAGGCAGGCGTATCTGATGGTTGAACGGTTTAAATTTGCATAAACATTAAGCAAAGCGATTTGTTCACTGTCTTCGAATAAAGCACACAGCGGTGTAGTTGTGAAAGTAGTACAGGTTGCCAGAGTTCATTTAGGGATGCGTTTTGAAAGAAACGTTGTCCTACGCCAGGGATACTATATCTTAAAGCCCTGGTGCGAAATGGGTCGGCAACACGCAAGTGATACCTCTGGTATTGCAAGCGTCCATAGGCTACGGTAACTGCTTAAAATCAAGCGGGCGGTATGCTTTCTTGCCACACAGGTAGTATAAAAAAAAAGATTATTTTCTGTTAAGAAAATCATTTCATTTTACGAATATAGAACAAGCAGACGAACTTAACACATTGGTTGTTTAGAATGATGAATACGGCGGACTATATCAGAGTAGTTTCCCCACCTTATCCAATACTAACTATGTATATCTCGCTCAAAATGAAGCAGAACACCATAATAATTAAGCTTAGAGTTGGACTACGTACTATGTAGCCAAGGTGTTAAAAGAGAGCATACATTATACTATTTGAGGCTTTCAAATAAAAAAAGAATTGCGTTAATACTTTACACACAGCTAATTTTATTTGGTTTTAACACTACCCGCCCTTATTACAAATTATTATGTATCGCCAAATAAAAACAAACACAGCTTTACAATAAAATTTATGTCGAATCACTATAACAAAACTATAGTATGTATAACAGCGTTTTATAGAACATTAAGACCCTTAACAGCGACTGCCATATAATCTCCGATACTATCAGTACTAAAGCTTTTAACACAAACTTCCACCGAGTTCACCAAACTACTTATTTGCAACCATAAAACTAAATATTCCGTGCTGCAAACAGTTTAGAATAAACCCCCGTCGTATCTTCCAAAATTATGCAGAGGTAATCGAATTTATGCAAAATTTACAAATAGATTAATATTTTGTGAGTAAATTACTATCTATCGCACGACATGATTAATTCATATAATTGTTGTGGGTTGCCGTGTCATGGTGGATTTTCGTACTAGTTGGCGAACTGAACTGCGGGACTAGTCGGGAAGTTTAAAATTTTAAATTACATTTTATAATAATATTGTCGAATTTCGGTCACGGTAGTTAATACCTTGTCTTTCTTGCTTCATTGACTGCACCTACTTCGATTATCTCTGCATCACCTGTGGTAGACTGGTAAAGAATGCTTATAGCATTAAGTCCGCCTATGTACCTATGTGCATGCAGTTTAATAAATAAAAAATAATACCGCCAGAGATTAGCCATCTGCGCGAAAGATATTATAGTGCACAAGTGTGTGCGTAAACACAGGTTCACTATGTATTCCCTTACTCGCGTCCAATGGCGCAACAAGATGACCGCCATCCGACCAGAAAGAGTCCGAGAGGAAAGAGAAGCACAAGGGTATAAATACTGCTTATTTCCAAACTTGGGGCATCTAATATGAATTTTATGTCAGAAATATCCTATATTTATTTTCGACCCGACCCGGGAATCCAACCCTGGACGGGTCGTGACCTGCTTTCGCACTAAACAACCACTAGACCAACAATGCAAACGTATTTTATACATGATGTATGCTACAATATAACGTAATACGAATACCTACTAAAGATCATAAACTACAAAAACAGAGCGAAAGAATGATATTTTAACAAAGTGATTATTTCAACGCATCACAATAGTTGGTAGCATAAAGTGTCACAGTGAAAAACACAATTTCACTGTGACACTTTACAGGTAAATGAAAAATTCGGATTTAAGTGAACAGACAAGGGTAGAGCCTAAGAAAATAAACGGCAAGACTCAAGCCGCTCTTTTCAATCGCCAGAATACCAGATACAACAGGTTTCATAAACCCCTGGTGGGTCATACGAGTTACAAGCGTCCGTAAGCGACAGTAGCTGCTCCCTACCAAGCGGACCGTATGCTTGTTTGCTGCCTAATTAGTATAAAAAAGACAATATAATTAATTCGTGCACAATTGTCTGAAATTCAACTACAATTTGTCGAAAACCCCAATCCTTTGTCGGAGTTGATAATAAATCTTCAATAATAGTTAGTAAGAAATTAGAATACTTCTGGCAGAAAGTTTTGAAACTTGGCCATATTGAAATACGGTGAAAGACATTAAAAGCTTATATTTAATTACATCGCCTATACAATTTATTGTAAAGCCTAATGTACACTTATGATTTAAATAATAATTATTATAAAAAGATAAGTTGAATAAATATTTAACTTATCTTTTTATATAATATTTAAAATAATATTATTTATATTCCTATATCCTTTCAAATCGAAATGACTGATGGAGCAATAATGTTTGTTGTCACCTCACCTTTTACTATGCGCAGCGTGATGTGATTCCCTATACAAAATAAAATTATCTTTACTTTATTATTCATGTAAGGTTGACAAAATAATAATATTCTATGTAAATAAATTAAACAAAACACATTCAAAGAAAAAAATCACGACAACGACTAAAATATCTACTACATTCTTTACTTAACTAAAAACAACAATAATAAAACATCCAGACAACAATGAATAATGTAATTAACTGGCGACAACACGAAATAACGAAAATTCCAACATTCCGCAATGATTCACGGACTCAACTTGACACATGTAATATATTCAACCTTAAACCAGAATTATTGTGTCATCGCGTGTGCACCCAGCCTTAGTTCACGACAAAACCGCGCACGACAGAGGCGAGCCCACCAGTCACCGGGCATAAGGAAATAAGGAACGACGTTTTACTACACAACTACTTACAAATAACTCGAAAATATTCACAAATATTCAACAAGAGAATTTGCAAATATTTAAATCGTGACCTCGCTTCTGAACTAGGTTTAATTGTTTGAATTTGTGATGTGATTAGCTACGTCCGTAGAGAGGAGTTACAATCCGTAGATGGTCTACGGAAATGCTACGAGTTTATAGACGTTCTGAATTAATAAGGATTATTGTTTGAATGTAAGTAAGTAGGATATTTTAGTTCTTTTTACACAGGAAAAAAAAATACCAATGTTTTTAGATATTGGCAGTGGATTTCTGCAAAGTGAAGGTATTTCCCTGGACGACTGTTGATAGATCGCTTGCATGATGCCTACACTAAATGTATGTGTATCTATTAAAGGCTTTTGATGTGGCTTTTACCATAATTTTGATTTTAAGCAGCATATAATGGACGATTTATTATTTTTTTACTTAGACTGGGCATTTATTTACTATGCTGCACAAAATACGCTTTCCCGCTTTCCGTTTATTTCTGTATCACCGAAAAGTTAGGTAGTACCTAACTTTTCGGTGATACAGAAATATATACTATACACACCAATCACACACTAAAATTTGCTCGACATCGGTATCATCTATTGGGATTCAGCAGAATACCAGCGTCAGTCTACTTAACCGTTGTTCTGACAGAATGCTGAGCTGGATACTTATTTTGCGCACGGAGACACATGGTACACTGGAGCCACAATATTATTATTATGTTTAAACTTATACTTATCGTCATTATAATAAAACTTTTTTACTTTGTGTGTATCCTATTACTATTTTATGTCTTTATTATGCTAGTCATGTGTCTTGGGTGCGTAAGCAAAATATTTTTTTTGTTCTTTCTTCCTTTCTTCTCTGAATACCAGCACGCCTGTTGACTTTTGTTGCCTACCTATAGAGTATTATTTTTATATCTAATGGTCAATGCAACCAGCTACAATACCAGTTGATCATCATGCCATTACCCATTCAGCTGTATTTCTAAATACATACATATTAGAGACTAAGTGTTCACCGCAGTTTCACTCGCGTTAATTATTAGTGCCATGCATTGATGCATGTCCCCTTAGATAGTAGCACAATACTAAATAGCTAACCTTCCACAAGAATTGAGTTACCCAATGCAAAAAGGTTTTTCGAATGCGTTTGGTAGTTACAGAGATTGACGCGTAGAAAAAATCTAACTTTTCAGCCTAATTATGATTATTAGCTATTACTCTTCCACTTCTTCCATTGGCCACGGTCGAAACCTCTTAATTTGCTAGTCAGCGCAATAGGAATCAAGCTCATCCCGACATCTTTCCCTGGGCCTACCGCGCCGTCATTTGATGTTCTGTGGCAGCCCCCTGGTCGTGGTCCTTGCCCATTATTAGCTTAATATATAAAAAAAAAATACTCAGGCATAGAACAAATAATTGTGAGTAGGAAAGATTTGTCAGTAGGAAATAAATTTACCATCTCCAGCGTAGCAGTAGACCAGCATAACATACGCGATGTTTTGACAACATAAAAAGGCCCCTTAATAATTTATTAGCTTCGTGTTAACTTTGACAATGGCGTCCCCCCTGTTACGTTATGTTTGGGTTGCCATTAATCATTGTCACAACACCCAAAAGGTACAGAGAACACGAGGAATTTATTAAATGAAATAGTAGCTTGAGAAGATATACAACATGCTTGCTAAATTATTTCAAGTTTTTGAATGCAAGCTGAGTGAGAAAGTAATCTACTTGTACATACGGCAACGGAGATATCTGTACAGGATATACTAAGTCCGAGAGATACGAACATTAGTTTTTTAAGGAAACCATTGTATATATTTTTGTGGAATTTGGTAACAGTGTTAGATGAGACTAAACCTACAGATAAAAAAAAACATGCGGGGCAGTCTTTGGAGACTGGACTGCCGATAGAAGTGAAAACTAAGTCACTTGCGAATCGTCGAGCTAATAGATTATTATTTTTGAATATGAAAAGCGTTCGGTAACGATGACGCGTGTTCCATGATTATTGTTTTACCCAAAAAGTGCTTAATGCGCCTAAGGAAGTTTTCACTTCAAAAATATATTTTACACAAATTTATACATTGGCTTTCTTAAAAAACTATTCTTTTTATAGCGGCCCTGTACAGCTATCTCCGTTGCCCACCGTACGTTACATACGAGGAGTACATTCAGTGTCTTTCTGAAATTTATACGAACTAATCATATTATTTACCATCTGCTAACGGTGAAGGAAAACATTGTAAAAATTCCACATGTCGTAAAAGAAATTCTAAAGGCATGACTGATTCACCAACCCGCAGTAGGCCAGCGAGTGTGGATAAAGGCCTAACCCTTCTCAGCTCACTGATAAAGGTGAGGAGACTCGTGCCTAACCGTGAGACATATATGGGAGAGTACATGACAGTAGAGGATTAATCGATAAATCCAATTTTTTATTTTATCCAATTTTATATAACTTCTAATGGCTTAGGAATGTGACTACGCTTACTGGCTGAAGTTTTATTACATGGGGTTTGACGTAACGGTTCAGTGACTTAAATAGTACCTCGCTATTTACCACTGCGCAGCATATTGTGTATTCAATCTTCACACGTGACTTAATTTTGGTAATCTACAATATGATGACGTCTAAAAGCACGACACGACCATAAAAACTACACATAGTGGTGTAGCTTTGACTGCCTTGGTGGTCCAGTGGTCGCAGTATGCGCCTACTGTGCACAAGGTTGTGGGTTCTATTCCCACACAGGACAAAACTTTGTGTGACCCACAAAGAGTTGTTCTGAGTCTGGGTGTAATTTGTGTCCGTTAATTGTATGTTTGTAAAGTCCCCCGCAACACAGAGCTTGTTCTCTAGTGTGGGAGATGTTTTATAAAAAAAAGTGTGTTCCCTTGAGTCTTCAGTGTTTATTTAGGAATGCGTTTTTTAATTTCTATATCCCAGGGTTAACACATAACCCTTGTGTTAAGTTATTGGATCGGCAACACAGGAGTGATGCCCCAGGTATTGCAAGCGTCCATCGGCTATGGTAACTGCTGTTTCATCGTCATCAAAAAAGCTGTTATTCAATAAATCTTTCTCGGTTTTTACAGTACCTTCAGTATTCCAAAAGCATTAAATTCCCTAAATTTAGTCTAAAATATAAAAGCCTACATACACTGCACGTAACTTTTGGAATGTCTAACAATAACAGTGATTAATGGTTAGTTTGCAAGCCGTCGACGAGGGAAACAATTTTCAAGCAACAGGCCGAGTGCATAATGAGCTGACACAAACTTTTGAGGCGATTAATTTATTTTATATGCTACTAACATGTTTGGAAATCTTTAAGTTTCGGGAATAATTTTACACTTGTTTTCTCTCGTGGCTTCGCTCGCTTAGTACATTAATAAAAAGAAGTGCCTAACATGCAGGAATAATGTAGCTTCCTATTAGCAAAATCAAATCAGAGTCGGAGCAGTAGTTTCAGAGACTTTTTATACTACTTCAGTAGCAAACAAGTTTAGGGTCCGCAAGGTAAGCAGTTACCGTAGTCTATGGATGCATGCAATACCAGGAGCATTACTCGCGCGTTGTCTTCTCCACCATCCTGTAATAATCCAGTTTTGTGTTATGGTAACCCTCGGAAACGGACTGGACAGGAACGATAACACTTGTGTTTAGTAATTTGGTTGTGGTCTTCTGTGAGGCAGGTCCTTCCCCAGTCGAGCTTGCTCGCTTGGATGTGGCCCTGCCTCTCTAGTATATACTGTATGTTTGAAAAGTATCCCACGCCACAGAACTTGTTACTACTAAGACAGCAGATGAAAATCCAGCAATTACATTGAAGTCCCAACATGCATTATATTAAAGTTATAATATATTCTCTATAAAGATAGCTTACAATCAGCTCTTAACCGTTTTATAGGTACTAAAATAATACGAAAGGTTAAGCGTAAAAACCTCACCCATGATAGTGAGTAAGTACTACAACTCATTCACAAAACTCATAAAAAACTACCATTTTATTGCAGAGCTCGAGCGGCGCGATAGATGATACGAATCAATTATGAAGCAGGGGAACGCTACTAATAGAAAGGCTCGCGTGATGCGTGACGTTGTCCATTAGCTCTAGTGGTAATATGCCCGTGCTTTGGCAATCCTCCCAGCGGCCTATGTATGTCCGCACTGTGTGGGTAGGAGGCTTCAGACACGCCATACTTACGCACGACGATCCTTACTTCCTTCAACTTAAAAGACGACGACCGAACTCCTCCGCCAGTTACGATACAAACAAGTCCAAGAGCTCAAGGCTCAGTCATCACACCGACGATTTACAAGACTGCTTGAGAAAATTGAACCTTGTCATCACAAGCGGTAAGTCTAGAATTAACCACAGGTTCAGACCGGGGACCTCTCGCGAGGATATAGAAAGGTTGAATTTACATAATTTAGACCAAGAATCTGACGACGGATCACGATCGAGGACAAGCTCGCAACCGTTATCGGAAACTAGTAGCCTTAACATGAGGCATTTAAAATCACATAAAACGGCCAAGGTTGACGTACCAGAGAATACAGATCTGTCGGATAGGGTTCTACAATGGTTGGATTTGGCGGGTAAAATAGATTTATTGAAGCCCGACAATGTTGAAAGGATGACGCAACCGCGTCACAGCTGGCCGGAGTTACAACGACGACATAATTTGATGAAATCGAAAACAGCAATCGACATACGTAAGGAGGGTGGGCGAATAACGCCGAAGGGGGACAGTTCAAAAGCGCAACAAAGTAGCATTATTGATCGGCACGATTTTTATTTGCCGACGTCCGCGAACACGATCGAGAACTACGCGCGACAGTCACGGAACGCCAAGATCACGCCACGGCACGAGACCAGTGCCAAAATAAAAGACAACCTCAACAAAACAAAAACCAGAGACTTGAGAACAAATGTCGTGGAGACGCGGCAAAAAGTTATTACTGAAAAAAGTGCTGTACAAAAACAGTATGCGGATATGCTTAGCAAAAAACTGATACCTGATGTGAACAAGAATCCTAAACGGCAAGTCCACATTTTCATGCCTGATTTGCCGAAGAAATTGGAGTCTACCGCCACTAGTAGAACTGAAAGTTTACTGTCACAACCCACTTATAAACCGCTAAATAATAAAGTGTAAAACATTTGTTAATTCCTTTAATTTCACTTCTACTTTACAGAATAATAACTTGTGTATATTTTTGTGGCACAGTGGCAAGACATAGTAACAATAGCCATACAGAATGATTGTCTAATACAGCATCATGACCATGACATTCTTACAGGGATTCATTTACTATCTAATTTGAAGTTCGTAATATCAACTTTATTTAATAAAATTGTCATTGTCCGAAATTCAAATTAAGATCGAAAATAAATCGCTATGAAGATATTATGGTAAAGCCCCAGGTACTTTCGATTGCTTTCAAAAATTTGATACAGAAACAAGTGCGAAGAAGCTCTATAGTTTTCATAGTGCTAGAGTGCTCAGGACGTTGACTCTAAAACCGTAGACTGCAAAAGAGTCAACAAATAAAACTTTATTGTAGCAAACCAATATTTATTACGTTATGGTAATATCTTAATCGGTTCGGAAGAACTACTTGTATTTATTGAAGACATGCGTTTCTTTTATTCAGTAAACGTATTGTTAAAGTTGAATGAGAATTGAACTGATTTATTGGTTGACTTGCCTATTGGTAAGCGATCAGCGGGTTAAGCCACCAAGACTACCTACGGTTACCGACCGCATAGATAGATAGATAGAATATTCTTTATTGTACACCACTTAAGTACTATAATTATTACAAGAAATATGTAAAGTTACAAATATGTAGGCACAATGGGCGGTCTTATCGCTAAAAGCGATCTCTTCCATAGTAATATTTTGTATTTCATCTGAGCGTCCCGTCACCGTGCTTAGAAGGACACGACAGTTTTTTTAATACTACTTGGGTGGCAAACAAGCATGCGGCCGAACTGATAGTAAGCAGTTATCGTAGCCTATCGACCTTGCAATACCAGAGTTATCACTTGCGTATTGCTAAGGCATTTTTTTTCACCAGGGCTTTAAGATGGAGTATCCCTGGGATAGGAAAACGTTTCTTTCAAACCGCATCCCTAAATGAACTCTGGAGACCTGTACTCACACACAGGAACACAACTACACCACTGTGTGTAGTTATTTGGCTGTTGTCTTCTGTAAGGTGGAGGTCCTTCCCCAGTCGGGCTTGCTCGCTAGTATGGTGCCCTACCTCTCTTAAACTACAGTCGGTCCTTACTGTTAATAGTCGTAAACATTTAGCTTAATTATAGGAGATACAAAGAAACTGTCTTATAACCCATTGTGTTTTTTTTTGTCAAACATGAGTTTCTTTAAAAAAAATGATAAATTGATTGGTATAAAATATTATACACAAGTACTTGGTTCTTCGACTCACCCCAAAGCCAATGGTAGCGACATCTCTGGCCTGGAACCTGGAACGCAAAGGTGGATCGAGCGGCTGCCCAGTGTACCTCGGGACTGGTAGACCTAGGGCTATCACTCGGAAGTTCTCGTCCACTCGGACTAGACGCCATCTCGACACTTCTTCAGCACCATGCTCCTAAAAGAAAAACAAACAAATTACGATAGTACAATATAGACATTGTAATGATATCTATACTAATATTATAAAAAGAAAAAAAAAGAGAATATTGTAATGAGTAAACTCAAAAACTACTGACTTATTTTTAAAATTCCTTCACTTATAGAAAGAAACATTATGAGCGAGTAACATCAGCTTCTAACCCGTTATATTTTATTTAAAAGAGATTAATGGCCCCTACGAAAACTAAATAAATGTCTCACCCTTGCGCAGCCGGAATGTACCTACCGTTAGTTATTTAATGTAATAAGTAGCTGTGCCGATGTGCACGCTTTTTATAGTAGTAATGTAAACGTAAAATGGTAAGGACTACAAAACGATCCTAACAGAATCCCATTGTTCTCAATCGGGGTAGTTTAATCTGTGGATGTGAAATATAAAGGTGAACTTACCTCCAATAATTTATCATATCTAGCAGCCGGCACCAAAAACCTGCCGTCTTCGAGATGCATTTCCCTGTTTTCGAGCAGATTATTAAGCACTGGCAACACATTGCGCTCTGCCTTCTCTATGCCTTCTAGAACCAGTATACGCCCTTCTACTGCTGCACGGACGGCGCTCTTTGAAACAACCACACAATTATATTAATTATAATTTAAAAATATATTTAACACATTTTTTTTGACTTGGCATATAGTAGTATTCGTCAAGACAAATTCAAACAACGAGCCCAAACACGGCGGGGCTATCGTGTTTCGTTGTAGAGTTGTGGCTCAATGGTCGGTGTGTGTGTGACTGCTGATCATGAGGTCCCGGGTCAGACCAAAAATTTATATTGGGTATCACTGTGTGGTGACGGATTAAGAATACAAATGTCACCACACCTATCTTTTCCGAGGGCGTCGTAAGAGTCGACTAAGGGAGTGGCTGACCCACTCCCTTAGTCGACCATTTAAGATTATTTATTGAAGAATCTAATGCTATAGTCTTTCGGTGAAACCTTTGCAGGAAGCCGTGCCCAGCAGTGGACGTATTTTGGCAAATTTTGATTTGATCAATATTTACCTGATCGAAATATTTGGCAGTAGAACTTTGTATCTCTCTCCTCTGCTTCAGGTCTGCCTCTGTAGTGTCACGTGACAATGCCACATACTCCAGCTCTCTCTGTGTCAGTTCTAAGTACTGAAGAGCCACTTTCCTCCTAAAAATGTTACGAGTTATTTTTCACAGCATTCACTTTTGTTTATCAATACTAATATTATTATAATCGAAATGGACTGGTGATCGTAACATGGGTGTGGTGCAATACCAAACAGACTAATATACATTATATAAACAAAACAATTCCTTCATAAGGAAACAAACTGTGTGTCGCTGGTCACAAGACTTTACAAACAATACTTTATGGACCACACAAAGTTTTGTCCCATGTGGGGATCGAACTCACATGACGACGCGCAGCCGCAGTGGTAAATGGCGAGATAACCACTTAAACTAGCCATGCAGTCTTAAACATACCTATATTTCAAATGAACAAATTGGTTAGTATTAAAAGCCATGGGTATCCTACATGGAAACAAACCTGATTCTCCATGGGTGCAACATTATATTATTTCATATACATTGTCATATATTACCTATCCCTATTAAAAAAAAAACAAAAAATCAGTTTACCTGCTTGGTCCAGGCCTGCCAAGTAAGAACATGTCCTGTCCAAGTAAATCCTTTTGCATCATCCATCTCAAATTCCGAAGAGTGCTCTGTGATAGAGATTTTATTTCAGAATCTTCGATAGTCACTAAGGATAATAAAAATACAGACTTAAAATAAAAGAGTCAGTATCACTACCTGTATATATAAATTACTAGCTGTTGCCTGTGGCTCCTTCTGATTGGATGTTGGTTCTCGTGATACAAAGTAGCTTTTTCTCTATTCCAGACTATAAGCTATCTCTATGCCAAATTTCATCCAGATCTGTTCAGTAGTTTTTACATGAAAGAGTAACAAACATCCATCTATCCTCATAAACTTTCACGTTTATAATATTACTTACTATACTTGAAGAAACTGGTTTGCTCCTCTCTTCATAGGTGGCTGTATAGTGATAATAATAGTCTATATAGTATCCTAGTCAGCAATATAGCCATCTAGCATTAAGTAAGGAAATCTAGTAAGACCAATATGATTCACCATAAAATTTAAAAGTAGCCTAGTTTCTGCCCTTCTAGCATGACCCTAGTGAGTATCCTACTAATATTATAAATGTGAAAGTAAGGATGGATGGATGTATGTATGGATGTTCTGGTTCAAGATCTAGATGCAATTTGGCATAGAGATAGCAAAAATAGGAGCCGCGGGCAACAGCTAGTATTATATAATGTAGGTACAATGTACAAGTATCTGATAAGAGATCAAGTTGGATTTATATGTAATTTAGTGCAAGAAATACAATGAGACATTATTTTGGTCTTATCTTTTTATTACACTATTAACATAAAAGATAAGATTGACCTTGATTTGAAGTATTGCTAAAACAAGGCCTCATTTGTTAATTTTTCATTAAAATTTTACTCTAGCTGACACCAGAACAGTCTGTTATAGACTGTATTTTGATACAGGCTTTTAATTTATGACAGTTATAGAGAAGGTATTATTTATAGCCGTCACAAAATTAAAAACCTGTAACAAAATAAAATGTTTTGTCATATTTTTCAATTACATTCTTTGCCCTAGTTTACAAATAACTAAATTTAAGTATTCAAAAGTATTTAAGTTTACGATTATGTGGTAGTATGTTCATAAGTTGAATGAGAAATGTTAAAATGGGCTTCATATGTGAAGACTGTAAGTTATGGGGTCTAGAGATGTGACTAACTATTAGAATTAAGTATCCTCATATAACATACATTATATCTGATGATTTATTTTTCCTTTACACACAAACATGCCTGTTCGTCTGAAGTATAGGCTGAGACTTTAGATTTCCACTTGCTACAATCCTTCTATTCATTTACATTAATATTTTTCAGGCATGCTGTATGGTTCAGGGAACTTCTTATATGCCCTATGATTAAAGCGAAATACACATAGTAAATCGCAACTCAAAAATAATTCACTCGCTTTTGGAATCAGACTAGAGTTTTAGGTTATAAACAACAAGTTTTGAGTCACAAACTTACAATATTTTCGTGGCACATATTCAACTTTTTTGGGATCCTTGATCTCTTTGCTGACATCTCCTATCGTCACTTTATCTTGTGCAGAGTAGGCTCTCACTGGATTTGCACTTAGAATGGCTTTACGATTGCCCAAAATACGGATCAAAACATCGATCCTTCGCACTGTTACTGCCGGGTTATACATGATTGTATAAGTTCCAAATTATTTCAATAAAATTAAAAAATAATATTTCTCTTATATCTAAGCCATTGCAATATCATTTATTGCCTGGTTAATACAAAAAATTGAAATTATCAACAGGTCAAAGTCTAACCTGTATCTGTCAAAGTGACATGATTAGAGAACGACATTTAACAGCTGATCGTATTTACGTTCTGAAATTGTCTTATCAGCAGAAAGATAACACTTTAAGGAATTGAAATATTTTTATTATAAAAACACAATAATTATAATCTTTATTTCCACTATTACAATCATAGTTACATGAATATGATACAGCGGTTTTATATAGATTGTAAGTATACATAGTTGTACACCTCTGACACCCAAGCTAAGATTTAATTTGTGTTATGGATGGTTCTCAATTTTGAACTATTAAGACGATACGATAGGATGGTTGGAATTCTTAGTTAGAACAGAATAATAAAGATTCCAAATGAAATAAATAAGAATACCGGTTTCTGTGAATGTGTATGAGTATGTGTGTTGTGGGTGTGCGTGTGTGTGTGTGTGTTTGTGTGTGTGTGTGTGTGTGCGCGCACGTGCGAACGTGTGTGTATGTAGGTGTTTATACTTGTGTAAGTATTTGATTTTTGGTTTAATCAATTTATTTGTTTAATTAATTTATTAAATAAGTAGTTTTTCTACCTCCTCATACATAACTAAGGGTAATGAGCCACTTACTTGCTTTACTTTGCATTCAAACTTATTAGAAGTGTAGATGTTGCTTTGCTTGTTAATAAAGTTATATAAACGACTGCCCAGGACACAAAGTGTCGCTCCGCTAATTTCGATTTGTCTTTCCGCGGTCTCCCTTGCATAGGCGTAAATAGGGGGGGGGCCGGGTGGGCCGTGCCCACCCCAGAATGGTCTGGTGCCCACCCCAGAATATTGGGTGAACTCTAGGCTGCGTAGATGGCGGACTGACGGACTAACCGTTTTGTAGTGTAGATAAAGAAAATAAGTAAGATAAGAAAAATTACACACCAGATTAAATTTTGGATATTTTTGCAAAGAAGAAACGTAAATTGAAATTGGTTTTATCTTCTTCTATTAGATCCATAATGTATATAAGAGTTATTCATCAACTTCCTACTGACTGACTGATTTATCAACGCAGAGCCTAAACCGCTGGGGCTGCAAACTTAAAAGGTGACAGAAAGCTTCCTTAAATGACGTAAGTGAGCACTAAGAAGGGATTTATGGAAAATGCAACCCGGAGGGGTTAACATGAGGGATGTTAACGTTTGTGTGGAGGTCCGTCATTTTCAAAGCTAGAAGAAGCATGCAATTTCACAAACTTGCTTCTAGGTAAAAATAAATGTATAGGGTTTTTCGGAATTTAGCCCTTAAACGGTTGAAATAAGGGATGAACGGTTTGTATGGCACTACCGTCATTTCGCACTCACAGTGGAAAAATGATTTAAGTTGAAGCGTGTTTTTTTTGCAATTTTAATCTTATTGTTACCAGCTAAGGTTCAAAATTACCCAGTGTTTTTTGTTAAATTACGCCAGTTTTCTACTTAAGATGCGATTTTATAAAGTAAGATGCACAAAACTTCATATGCTGCTATGCTTAATATAATATATATATATATTATATTAAGCATAGCAGATAATTTAAACTACTACTTACTTACATACATGTAATAACAAAACTTAAAAAATAATAATTTAAGTACAACATTCCCACAATTTAATCAATTTCAACTTGAAATTACTTTTAGTGCATACGTCGGGTGCCAACGTCGGCTTCCCGTAGTTATTTATTAAACCTCATGATCTTGTGTCTTGTGTCTAACGCGTTGATGTAGATATTCATTTGGAAGTTGATTATGAAGTAATTAAGTAAATAATTTTAACAAAAAAACCGACTTCAGTACGGCAAGTTGCAGAATTTCAAAAACCTTAAAAACGGCTAGATTGCATTGTTTAATTATGAAGTTCCGTTGCTAGCTAGCTACCTTAGCAACCATAATGGAAACTTATTTAATCGCCATCCGTAAAATACTTATTATTGAGAATTCAGGTGGCCATCTGTGGTCTTCTTCATCAGTTTTACTTCATAATATTATACTTTCTGAATGAAAATGTTTCATGTGTTGTTAAAAATATTGAAATTGCTATATGTGTGTCTATAATTTTTGAGGAGTTCCCTCAATTCCTCATGGATCCCATCATCAGAATTTTCTTTTGATGAAAATGGGACCAAACTGGAAGTATGACCACTCAGACAAAAAAAGAATTTTTCAAATCGGTCCATAAATGAGGGAGTACTGCGCTAACAAACATAAAAAAATAAAGAATACACACCAATTGATAACCTCCTCTTTTTGAAGTCGGTTAAAAATTAATTAAAAGACCTCCGACACAAAAAACATTTTATAATAAATATTAGCAACCCATATACATATAATAATAGGTTGGGGAAAAATATTCTTCGCATTTTTTATGAAAATTCAAAACATTTTTTAATATAAGTAGTTTATTTACATTGAACTAAAGTATGTAGGTCTGAGTACGGCCATTGATAGCGTGAACCAAGACCTAAACATATTACAGAAATGGTCTGAACGGTTCGGTTTGGTTGTCAATCGGTCCAAATGCCAGGCCATTATTATAAGCAGTCCTCGAATGATGGCTAGGGTGGACATCATAAGACTTCCATCCGTGATTTTTATCTATGCTGTATTCTCTACTGAACTCCCCTAATGCTCCTACTTACTTGACTCCCCATTTCCAATATACATATGTGTAGTACTCATAACAAAAACTTGCGTTCGTCTAAGAATCTCCTTCTTTGTCCTGCTCATAACTCAAGTCTTGTTCATTCTTCTTTCTATATTCAAGCTATTCTTCTTTGGAATGCACTCCCTCTCGAATACAGGATGTCCACCAACCGTGAAATCTTCAAGGCGTACGAGTACGTCAGCTTTACATTAAATATAATGCAGAATCACCACAACATTTATAGTATATTAACTAAATATGTTATTTATTTATGTATTGCATCGTGTTATATATATCATGTAAGTAAGTATATATTATTTTTATTTGATAATTTTGTATCACAATTATTAAGCAATGTTATTGTTTTAGTTTACTTTCTACGTTTCTTTTCTCTCTGCATCACCCTAAGGTTGACTGGTAGAGAATGCCTATGGCATTAGGGCCACCTTGTACACATTATTTTGTGCTAAAGTTTTTTAAATAAAATAAAAATAAATAAATAAATGAATTTATACTTTTCTTGCACACAACAATACTGATACAGAGATTTCTTTTATTTGTTGCAAGACATATTTTATCCATCCCGTTTTTTCTTGAATCTCAACATTTTGATTACTTGTTGCATGTAAAAGAACTGTACCACTGTAATTTTACACAATATAACTCCAGTCACTGTTAACTCTATATTTTATGCAATGATTATTCAAGTAAATAGATAGTCAGTCAATATAAAACACACCTTCATTTTAATATAAACAGTTTTGTTGTTGAAAGTACCCGTCAGTTTTTTTTAATCATTTGAAATCCAACGGAAATAGTTTTTGGGGTTTAACGACAATAAAACGTAATTACAAACCACATGTGTGTGGCCCCCTGAACTTCTCAATAATAAGTTTATCACGAATGGCGATTAGATAAATGTCAGGGTTGATAAGCAACTACTACTTAGCAAATGTAATGTAGCAAATAACAATGGTACAATTGAACTGATGAAGAAACCGGAAGGTAGGCAACGGAACCCAAAAATTTAATAATGTAATGTAGCCGTGTTTGGGCTTATTTTGCTCATGCTCACTTTAACTGTAAATGATCAGATTTTATAAAAACCGTCTTTAAGAGCGTTCATCCGTTAGAACCACGAAAAAGCTCAAAATTGATGACGGGAAGAAAAATGGAAGTAGAGTTTGTATGTAAGTTCTTCCTGTTTAAATACTATAGACTTGGTATTTTAGGGTTTTTGAAAATTCTACAAATTATGTGATTCAAGCTTCGTCGGCGTTATTCGTATTCAAATTTTATTTTCTAGCGGTCCCTTGACACGCGATTTTATATGCTTTTGTATCAGGGGTTTTAAAAATTTTATTTCATACTTTTAAACTACCCGATCATCATAGACCGATAGTCTAGCGCATACGTATTAAGGCCCTTATAATGAGCCTAAACAGGCTATATCTGCTGTTAATTGTTGAGGAGTTGAGTATCACGCAAACAACTTGATCTTGCAGCATCAGCTCAAGGTTATCATGTCATGGAAATATCATCGAAATAACAGTAAACCCAATTACCCAAAATAAATTGCATTGGGGAAGTTAGTAAAATCCCTTCATAAATAGTCCTTAAACTCCTGAACACATATTCAAAAATTATAGCTAGGAATCATCTCCATCATGTCAGCTTTTAAACAAAAAACCACATCAAAGTCCGTTCACTTCTGAGAGCTATGCTACCACGGACAGACCCAATACACCCTTCTTTTTGGGTCGGGGGTTAAAAACGTAACATTACGTTACAGTGACAAGGTACATATAGCGTTATCGACCTTCGGATTCGATCTCAGGGGCCGGGCCCCCCCTGGAAAAATAGTCTAGTTACGCCAATGCTCCCTTGTAGTCCTACGCTTTGTCAGGTGGTCAAAATCTAATTGGATTGAGGAATGTTTGCGCAGCGTACTGATTAGTACAGCGAGTTGTCTCACAGTCATGATCTGACATTCTCTGTACAATTGTCTGGTACTCCGATAGAGTTTGAAAGTCATGACCTTGAGAACCGGTCTCTGCGCTCGTTCCAGTTGTATCATTCGTGACTTTGGAGCTCCTCCCCAGGCTGTTATGCTATAAGATAGTATTGACTGGCAGAGAGTAATAAACCATTCGTAATGTATCAACATTGGCACTGTAACGAAGATTCCTAAAGATATAAATTAGTTTTCTGACTCTTCCAGACAATGCCCTAAATTAGGCATCCCAAGATATAAGATTATCAATTTAATATGTCAAGAACAACCAATGTTCTGTATCTCAACATTTGTTGTTCTTGGCAATAGGGGACAGAGGCATTGATTTGAGGATTTATCACAAACATGAACCTTAATATACATAGTTGGTCTTTTCCACATTCAAGGTCAAACTATTCGCAGACAACCAAGACATAATTATACCAAGAACAGACTCTGCGCTCGGGTATCGTCCCAATTTTGACCATATATAAGAAGAGCCGTGTCATCCGCATATGTAAATATAGAGCAGTTTGGGAGGGTTAGATCACATAAGTTGTTAACATACACTAAAAACAAAGTAGGGCCTAAAATTGAGCCTTGAGGAACCCCGAAAAATAGCTCACACTCATCACTGACATAAGAGGCAACTTTAACACACTGAGTTCGTTCGGAACGATAACTCTTTAAAATCGCTAGAACCGGCTTTAGAATTCCAATTCTCTCCAACTTCTCAAGAAGAATGGGGACAGAGACAGTGTCAAACGCTTTAGAAAGGTCGAGAAATTTACCAAGGCACTTAGAATTGTCATCTAATGTTTCAACAGCATCATCAATAAGGGCCGAGAATGCATCTTCACATGATTTTCCTCTACGAAAACCATATTGATGGTCAGGGATGAAATGTTATTATTTTCTAAGACGATTGTTAAGTCCTTCCCAAAACCTTCGACAATGCCGGTAGAACTAATATTGGTCTATAAGTATTGATACTGTCCGTCTCTCTCTTTGTGAATAGCATGAACGACTGATTTCTTTAATACTCTAGGATATATGCCTCCAGAAAGACACAGACCACATATGTAAGCGATTAGAGGGACAAGTGTCTGTTTGCTCATTTTTATAAGCCTTGCGCTGATTCCGTCCCATCCTGGGGAAGAATCAGCATGAAGATTGGTTATAATAGCCTCTAATTCGGTGTGATCTGGCGAGAGCATCGCCATCGAGTTTACCTGTTTATCATCTCTGATATATGTCTCATGTATTGTGTTTTTGTTAGAGTGCCTATCGGCAAGCTTCTTGCCAATATTCGCGAAAAAGTTATTGACGAAATTTAATGAGGACTTGGAATCATAGTCTGCAATGGACAACAACTCCATAGGAGCCGATTTGGGTCTTTATCTGTTAGTTATAGTTTTAATTATATTCCAGGTTTTTAGGGTCAATTTTGGCTTTTATTTTTTTCATAATAACTTTTTAATTTGTGTAAAAGGTTATTGCAGAAGTTGCGATAACGTATGTATGTTAATTTGAATGTGTAATTGTCTTGTTTTTTGGTGATTTTTGTGCACGTTATCGCTATTTCTTATACACTTTAGTAAACCTGGAGTGATCCAGGGTTTAATTATTCTTAGTCTAGTGGGAACACGCCTTATTATAGTATATTTATTAGTAATAGATATAATTGTTTTAATCAGAAATTCAGTAGCCCAGTCAGGATTGCTAGTTAATAGGATGGAACTAGATCAGTATTTGCTAGTTCCAAAGCTACTTAAGGCAAGTCTACTTTCGTGAGAAGTTTGGGTATTTGACCTCGTCTTACAATTTTGTATAAGTATTCAGTGAAAGAATTTGTGTAGGAAGTATTTAATTGCATCGCTAAAACTGAAAGACGCAGCATGCACTTGATCAAGGTGGACTGACGACCAAGGTTGCGGGCAAACGATCGACCAGATCCATCTATAGATATCTTGTGGCTGAGATAGTAATGATTACACCATTATCCTAAAAAGTGGGATCCTCGTGCGAGGTGTCCCCACGGTTAATTTTATTTATGCAGAGAAAAATATTTTGCATAACATTTAACGGTGTAAATAGCGCTCATTATAAGTCAGATCGATTGTGGCAAGCGTAAGCTGTAAGTTGAATGTAAGTAAATATTGGATGAAGTGATACCCTAATTTAATATTATACTTCGCATTTATTAATAAAACACATAACAGTAAAGCCCACTAACTTTATATTTGAACATACAATACATCAAATTACTACTATTTTAAGTAATAACTATTTAAAATAAATGAAAATTTACTTATTGCATACATATAACGTAACATTTCATAAACTACAAAGTCTAATATAAATTTTACTAGTAATAATCTAAATATATCTCGATGAACCGATAGGAAAAAAGAAAGGTTCTCGAGTGGCGACCACATACAGGAAAAGCGTGAGACGATATCCCACCAGACTTGGTTAGACCCTAGGGAAGCACTGGATGCAAAAAACTTAAGATCATTGTGGAACCATAATGGAAAATAGGGAGGATTAGATTAATTTAACATTAGAAATCATCAAGCTGAGATGATGATGATCATGAATCTAAACATAAATACATTAATCAGGATTAATTTCTTCGTCGTCATCATCCATAGGCTCAATTTTGACGCTGACGAAATCAGTAGGTTCCAGATCATTTTCTCCTTGATCGCTATAATCTTTAGCTTCAATTTTAACAATATGAGTTTTTATATCTCTTTCTTTATCACTATCTGAATTTGTGGTCTCTTTTCCACTCCCTTTAGTATCATCTTCAGTATCAGACTTCGAGTTATCATTGCGGTCTTCCTCGTCATCCTCCTCATCATCTATTTCAAGGCCAGCATCTCCTCTTGCTTCTATTTCTCTCCTTTGCCTTTCAATATTTTGAGCAATAGTTACAAAATCACCCATTAATATATCATTCGAAATTTTCTTAGGAGGTCCAAATATACTGGTCATGACATCTTCTTCCAGACCCAAGTTACATTCCCTAGGTTCCAATCTAGTGTAGAACTCCTTCATATTTTCTGAGCCCTTGAAGCCATGTCGTTTGCGGAAATGTTTCAGCATTGTTCTTTTTACGGAGCACGCTTTTGTGCACATTTTACACTGAAATAAAGATTGCCATATGAGATTGTTTAAATTAGTAGTGGTTGTTAATAATTTCAAAATCAAATCATTAAACTTGGCTTTTTACAGCACTTTACAAGGTTTACTTCTTATAGGTATAAAATCCATAGTAATATACAATTGGGAGCTAAAACAAACGACTCACGCCCCACATACTTGCTGTCAAATGTCTCTAGTCCAAAAAAGATTTAAAATTCAAAGATGATGAAGTTTAATAAATTAAGGCATATTTCAAAGTCGACTTTAAGAATTTTAAAGCAATCATAGAATCTAGGATCTAGCGTTTAAGCTAAAGATATTTGTATATGCGGCCTGAATCAACTTTTTGCTACAAAGTGCAAATGTCCTACTGCCAGGCACGGGTCTCCGTCACACACTTGGAGGAATATTAGCCTACTATACGACTTGACTGCCTGAATTATTCCCATAGTCGACACTTACGACACCTTTGGGATGGAACGGGATGGTGACATTTGTATTCCTAATCCATCACCACATGGACAGTACAAACAAAGTAAAATTATAAAGAAAGAAACTGGAATAATAACTGATATCTTACCTTAAACGTCTTGAGCGAGCTATGCGTAATGACGTGATGCCTCAGTCCCGCCGCGCTCGTCAACATTTTGTTGCACAGCGGACACGCGTGACACGCGCGCGTGTGGGACGTGCGTAAGTGACGGAGCATATAGCGTTCGTCCTGGTACATGCGATCTGTTACAGGTAATAAAATAACATATATTAATTAATGTATGAAAACTGCCTTGGTGTTCCAGTGGCCGCAGTATGCGCCTGCTGTGCACGAGGTTGTGGGTTCGATTCCCACACAGGACAAAACTTTGTGTGACCCACAAAGTGTTGTTCTGAATCTGGGTGTAATTTTTATCCGTTAATTGTATGTTTGTAAAGTCCCCCGCGACACTGAGCTTGTTCTCTAGTGCGGGAGATGTCTTTAAAAAAAAAAATGCATGCCTGAGTTTTTGAACAGTGACAGTCAATTGACAACTACTATCTATAATCAATTTAAATAAACTTAGCAAGTTATTTGTTATTCCAAGAGATATTAAGTAACTTTATAGGCAGGGGATTTGACAATGGCGGTTCTATTATAAACTCCTTATAACGGGCGAAATTAATCTGCTAATGTATATAGTTAGATACGTTGACAGGCCCTTTTCGCCCGTTATAAATCGCTTAACCGTCGTTATTGTCATTTAAACTGCGCTTAAATACTGCTATTATAGAAAATTACATTTGCGCGCATTTGTCGTTATTGCGATAGATGCGCGGAAATGTAATTTTCGTCGTGTTCAGTATTTTGGCTTAACTCTTCGACCAATGAGAACGTAGTCACTTCGCTTAATTTTGATTCGAATGTTGACAAGTATTTAGATGCGATAATATAATCAATTTTTTTTAGCAGTGTCCATAAGTCTCTGCATAACTAGTATGCTTTATATAATTTTATATTAATCAGTAAGCCCTTTTTTAGTCCACTGCTGGACATAGGCCTCTCCTAAATGTTATACACTTACCACATAATGGACACTTGATTGTATTCTTCTTCTGGGTGTGAATTTTCATATGCTCACGCAAAGAACAAGCGCTAGTGAACAGCTTTGAGCAAACTGTGCATGTTTCCAAATCTGAAAAAAGGAGTTATCATGTTCAAAACTGAAGAAACAGAGAATGAGAGACACGAGAGATCGAAAGCTATACTATTTCAAAAGCTAGTGGAAAAAGAAAGAAACTTACTCTCGCCAGTATGTTTTCTGATATGATAAGTCAGTTTAGATTTCTGCACGAAAGTCTTTCCACAATACATACATGCGTATGATGTGTCCTTCGAATGTGTCCTGAAAAGTACAATTATTTATTATGAAAACGTAACATTTAAAAATTTTAAATCACAAAACTTTTTAAATCAAATCAATTTATTTTGCGAAAATAGGTATATAAAGGTCACACATTACATAAAAAGATCTTCCATATCCTGCCATACGACTTGCAAATACATAAAAATAGTTTTATTAGATGACATAAAAAAAAATTAAAACATCGACAATTCACAAAATTAAATATCTCTATCCTCATTATCCTTCATAAACTCATCAATAGAGTCGTTTGCTGTTCTAACCAAAAACTGATTACTTATTCACCATATTATAAAATGCCTGATGATGAATCAATACTGAGATAAAGACAAAAAACTCTGACGCTCGTGACGTAATATGTTACCTGGTGTGTGA
Organism: Trisateles emortualis; assembly: GCA_947095525.1. Taxonomy (NCBI): domain Eukaryota; kingdom Metazoa; phylum Arthropoda; class Insecta; order Lepidoptera; family Erebidae; genus Trisateles; species Trisateles emortualis. The sequence continues at coordinate 15,934,146 of OX352741.1, read as the reverse complement.
CGTACACGCGCCCTTGTCGGCGAAGTTCCGCGGACAGTGCGGGCACGCGTACGGGCGCTCGCCCGTGTGACGTCGCTCGTGACGTAACATGTTGGAGCGCTGCACGAACCGCATCGGACAGTACGAGCACGCGTGACGTGGACCTTCGTGAATCTGGACGTGTTCGCGGAAAGAGTCGCGTTTCTGTTTACAAATAATTTGTTGATAGATAGATAGATAACTCTTTATTGTACACCAAAATACATATTGCTTACATAGTTTTGCTTAAACAGTAATGCACAATGGGCGGTCTTATCGCTAAAAGCAATTTCTTACAGGCAACCTCAGGATGGACCGGTTTTGTTTGATTTGGTGTTGCTAGTAAAGGGGAAATATATATTATATTAACATAGTTAACTAATACTAATACTCATAAGTACTTACATAAATAAATCATATACAACTACATATATGTATAAATACATTTATCGATACATATAACTTGACAGTGGCGGATTTACAAATTTGCCGCTAGTAGGCTATTTAATTTTTGCCGCCCCTACTGACCTTTAAAATTCAATACGCTAGTTAAGTTCACAATCATATTAATTACGTTTACTCTGAAATTGCAACTTTATAATGTGTGTTCTATCGTCCTCATTACATCGGTTTTTTCCCGTTATTAGTATGATTGTGAACTAGGGGATAGTTGTGTCAGTTTCTAAATTATTTTTGCATCCACGATTTAGTGAAGAGTATACTGTTGACCTAAAAACAGCAGCATGTACTAATTGTAAGGTGGGGAAAGGTATGCCTTAACCCGAAAAATGTGCCCTCGAAATACGAATACGTACTCATTAGAAATTGCAGGACGCATTACCCAGGTGACTTTTCATTTGTTTTTGTTTTGAAGTAAATACACGGGACGGAACTCTCGAACTCAATGCCTTACATAAGACACTTTTAGCACAGTAATACTGTGCTCTTAGCGAACGAGAAATTATAATTATATAGAAAGGCTTGAGACAAAATCTCATCTCAGATTATTTCTATATATTCAAGAAACTTGATTCAAGCCCCAATCTAATTTTAACTTTCAAAGTCAAAGTCAAAGTCTTTAACTCATTTATTCATTTAGATCAAATCCATGATACTTATGAACGTCATTAAAACAAATGCCAGCATACTTTTTTCCTAAGGCCAATTCGCTGACTAGGGTTGGGCCTCGAGAAGAATTGGCAAGAAACTCGGGCCACTCTTTTTAATCGCCAGAGTATAACATTTACAATTTGGTTTGAGTTACAATAGTGGTAACAAAAAGGAACGGAAACCAATATACCATATGAGAAATTTAGATAAGTATTTAATTAATGAGTAAACAATATTGAAAAAAAAAATGAATTTAGCTTTCCACTGTATGGTAATGAGGGATCGTTTCTTTTTGTAAGTATAAGATAGAAACGTGTCGAGATCACATTGCAATCTTAGTAAATATCTAGAAACTATATCTTTAATATTTAAAAATAAATCATGCCAAGATTGACCAGCCACCCCAAGTAGCACCCGTTCACGAGCATGACGCACAGACCAGCCATCATTTCCTTCGCCATATTAGAGGGAAGGAACTGACCCGGCCAATACGACACCACAAGCAATGGCATTTCAGTGAGCATGACAATCCAGGACATAATAAGAAAAAATAAACTCAATAGAAAGCCAATAATGATCACAAAACGTCTCCTGACAAATTTTAAATGTAGTTATTATTCTTATATAATTCTGCATCAAAATTAGCAACTAACCCCATGACTTTTTATCATTTAAAAAGTCATTAATAGTGTAATAACCCTTGCTTAAAAGATGATTTTTTACTTCTAGTTTGAATTTGTGTAAGGGTAGGTTCATAACTTCAAGAGGTAGTTTGTTATAGAAACGTACCCCGAGTCCCGCAAATGAATTGTGGACTTTATGAAGACGGTGATACGTACCAACTAGTTTATGTTTGTTCCTTGTGTTTAGTGTATGAATGTCACTGTTTTTAGAAAACAGGTGTATATTTTGTTTAACGAACATGATGTTGGCAAAAATGTACTGAGATGCAACTGTCAGAATGCCTATTTCTTTAAACCTTTCTCTAAGTGAAACTCGTGCGCCTAAATTGTAGATAGAGCGTACTGCTCTTTTCTGGAGTATAAATATATTATAGTATATTTCAATATCGGCGGCCTTTCCCCACAGTAGTATGCCGTAAGACATGACGCTGTGAAAATAACTAAAATATACAAGCCTAGCTGTTTCTACGTCTGTAAACTGCCTTACCTTTCTTACTGCAAAAGCTGCGGAACTAAGTTTCCCTGCAAGACATGATATATGGGCACCCCACTGGAGCTTGCGATCTAAAGTCAAACCCAAAAACACTGTAGATTCAACGAAACCTAACGTTTCACCGTTCAAAATTATATTACTTGATGTAAGAGTTTTAGTATTCGGCATAGTAAACTTAACACACTTGGTTTTTTTTGAGTTTAACAGTAGATTGTTTGCATCAAACCAGTCCAGGACTTTCGCGAGTGAACCATTCACAGCATCAAGATTTGATTTTTTACGGTCTACCTGAAATATAAGCGACGTATCATCTGCGAATAGTACAATGTCACAGAAATCCTGCACATAGAAAGGCAAATCATTAATATAAACTAAAAAGAGAAAAGGGCCTAGAATTGAGCCCTGTGGGACACCCATACCTACAGATAATCCTGAAGATCTACTACCGTTAATATCGACAAATTGAACTCTGTTACTTAGGTAGGTGGCAACTAGGTTGAGTGCAGCATCTCTGATACCGTAATGCCTGAGTTTTCTCAGGAGCGTATTGTGTTCAACACAGTCAAAGGCTTTTGAAAGGTCACAGAAAACACCAATAGCATCCATTGAATTTTCCCAGGCTCTAAAAATGTGTTTTATCAATTTAACACCTGCATCGACTGTAGAACGACCCTTTCTAAAACCATATTGCTCATTATGTAATAATTTATTTAAATGAAAGTGACTCTCTAACTGCAACAGTATAATTTTCTCGAAAATTTTGCTAATAGCAGGCAATATGGATATTGGTCTAAAGTTAGTTGGATCATTTTTACATCCGTTTTTAAACAAAGGTATTACTTTACTGTGTTTCATTAGATCAGGAAATACGCCTGTATCAACACATCTATTAAATATTGCTGCAAGATGTGGAGCTATATTCAAAATTATATTATGAACTAGTTTAACAGATATACCCCATAAGTCAGCAGTTCTTTTTGATTTCAATGTTTTGAACGCTTTCAATATATCATTGGGGTCAATATATTTAAAACAAAAAAAGACGCTACACTCTTCCACGCTACCCTTTACCAAGTTTTCGGCTTTGACTGGGCAAGAATCTAAGGAGCTAGTTGTGTTAATTGGTATGTTCGTAAAGAAATTATTAAACATATGCGCTACATCTAAATTATTTGAGACCACTTTATCATCATGCTTAAGTTGAAAGTTGTCATCACGCAATTTGATTCTATCAGTTTCATTATTGATAATATTCCAAGTTGTTTTTACTTTGTTATCTGCCTGCTTAATCTTATTACTTAAATATAGAGACTTGGCTAAAGAACAAGCCCTTTTAAAAATTTTTGAATAATTTTTAACATAAATAAGAAATGTCGGATTACTATTGTATTGTTTCATACCATATAGCTCGTATAGCCTAGCCCTACTTTTATAGATGCCGTTCGTTGCCCAGTCACAAAAATTAACTTTGATGTTCTTAAAGAAAGTTTTAGGCTTAGATTTTTTTTCATATTTGAATTTGATTACATTAAACAAAGACTCATAAAGCTCATCTGGATCATCCAGAGTAATATCTATATTGATGATTTTGGTGGCTATACTATCACTAAAGTGTTCTAGGCGTCCAGAGGTCATTGGCCTACATGTGATCTTAGTAACTTTAGGTATTGTGTTTGTGCGAATTTCAACCTTTTGGCCACAATGATCTGATGTCAAATCATTCAATATAGATTTGCTTAAATACTGACAATTGCAAAAAATATTGTCGAGGCATGTAGCTGAATGAGAGGTGATCCTTGTTGGTTCGAAAAATAAATGATGTAAATCAAATGACTTAAATAAGCTAATCAATCTACTGCAAGTAGCTGATTGTTCAAGTATATTGACATTAAAGTCTCCACAAACTACTACATATTTACTACCAACAGCTAAACGTTTTAATATGTCTTCCATTACTACTTCAAATGTACTAAAGTCACTCTGCGGTGGTCGGTATATACAAACTACGATATGTTGCTCAAGCTCAACACAGGATATTTCAATAGTTTCACTTATCCAACAACATTTTATAACTTAATCAGCTATTACTCATAAACTTGTGAAGTCTACTTAGCTGTGATAGTTTTCCTTTTAATTTTGTCATATATATACTACTACTACGGTGATTTTTTCACATTTCCAAATACCACCATTTGGCCGGCAGTGGGGGAGGGAGAGGCTGGCTCTAACAAAAATTAGCACTTTAAAGGCTAATATTTCACAAACGAATCTCTCAATCAAAATCTGTCTTAACAAACCTACAATATTTTCAAAAGACCTATTTAACGATATCTAACACTATGGGGTCGTTGAGAAAAAATAAACATCTCCACTTTACATGTACACGAGATACTTACCCTAAAAAAATATTGTCAAGATTTTATTTTACCACTAATGGCATGACTAATATGTATATTTGTGCCAAATATCAGCTTTCTAGGACTAAAGGTCTGAGCTAAGCTGCGGACAGATGGAGGGACATAGCGGATCTATAAGGGTTCCTGTTTACTTGGAACCCTAATGGGTAAAAGTTTCTAAATTCAAATTGTAATTAGTATTGAAAGGCTATTGGAATATTTAAAAAAATCGTGATCGCATAAGTACTATATATTATTGTGCGTTTAGTAATCTATACTAATATGCTTGTTTGCCACCTTGGCAGTATAAAAAAAAATATAAAGCTAAAGAGTTTGTTTGTTTGTTTGGTTGAACGCGCTAATCTCAGAAAGTACTGGTTCGATTAGAAATTTTTTTTGTTGAATAGTGCATTTATCCTGGAAGGCTATAGGCTATATAACATCACGCTATGATCTATAGGAGCGGAGCAGTAGTGAGATATATTGCAAAATCGGGGAAATGTACGTTTCAAATTACGACGCGGAGGAAGTCGCGGGCGACCTAGTCTTTTATATACGGATTACGGACGTAAGCATGTTTAGTATACTGTGCATTAAGTACTAATATTAACATTTTTGTCACTCGTTTCTTTGTGTATATAATTTTTTTATTTATTTATGCAAGATAAAAAAAAAATGGGCATAATTTGCCGCCCCCTAAAATCTGCCGCCCTAGGCTCCAGCCTACTCAGCCTATTGGTAAATCCGCCACTGTAACTTGATTTACAACTGCACTAAAACTGTAAAACTTATGTAGCTGTTTTTTGTCATTAGATACAATTTACAAGTACATGCAAGTATATCGGTTACGGCGTTTCACTGAAAAAGCACATTAGTCTTTCAAATTCTATATCTATACTAATATTATAAAGTCGAGGTTGTAGGGGGTAATCTCTAGATCTACTGAACCGATTTTGAAAATTCTTTTACCAATTACCACGTTTATGTGAATGTATAAATAATGAATATATTAACCCGCTATCCTACTAATATTATAAACGCCAAAGTTTGTAAGAATGGATGGATGGATGTTTGTTACTCTTTTACGTAAAAACTACTGAACGGATCTGGATTAAATTTGGCAGAGATAGATTATGGCCTGGAATAACTCATAGGCTGCTTTTTACAGCGATAACCAACATCCACGCGGGCGTAGCCGCGGGCAACAGCTAGTATATTATAAAGACATGCTTGCCAATTCAATTATTATATTTAAAAATAAATACTCACCGCAAAAATCTTCCCACAATAAGTGCAAGTGTAATTTTGCTTATTAGGCAAATGTTCTTGCTTGTGCATGTATAGAGAAGATTTGTACTGGAATGATTTGCCGCAATCTGGACATTCGAATGGATGCTGACCAGGGTGACTTATAAGGTAGTGGAGCTTTCTGTAATCAAAATATTATATTAACACTTACCAATTAGTAAACCATTCACCTTCACAATGTTTATAATTAAAGTGATAAGAGTTTGTTAGTTTGAACCGCTAATCTTTGGAACTACCCATTGTATTATTTATGTATTATATTTGCTTATTTTTTGAACAAGGTTATAGATTAAATAATAAAAGATGAAGAGAGGTAGGGCACCATACTAGCGAGCAAGCCCAACTGTTGAAGGACCTCCACCTTACAGAAGACCACAGCCAAATGACTACACACAGCGGAACATAGGAATGCGTTTTGAAAGAAACGTATTCCTATACCAGGGTTACTTCCATCTAAAAGCCCTGGTATAAAAAAAAATGGGTTGGCAACACGCAAGTGATACCTCTGGTAATGCAAGCGTCTATAGGCTACGGATACTGCTTAACATCAGGCGGGCCGTATGCTTGTTTGCCACCCAAGTAGTATAAAAAAAAAAAAAAAAAAGATTATTATTCTAAAGACATGTCTGATTCACCAACCCGCATTAGGCCATTGTTTGTGAATTAAGACCTTGCTATAGGAGATTACACCTGTGCCCAGCAGTGGGTATATATGGTTTTACATTACACTACGACCTAAGGGGAGCATTGATTGATTGGTATATTTACCTCTCATCCATAGTATGCAGTACTTCCTCGCACAGTTTACACTTGAACTTGCCAGGCCCGTGCGCCTGCGCCATGTGCGCCCCGCACGCGCGTGAACTGTTGAACTCCCGCCCGCATACACCACATGCCATGTTGCGTTCAACGCGGTACCGAGGGTTGTGGATCGTCTGTGATTATCAAATATTCATTAAAACTATATACGTGAAGAGAAAACTTCAGTGCTCTTTTCTAAGCATATGGGGGTGTATTGGGTAATACTATATTTACTCATTATACAATAAACTGCCTTACTTAAAGAGAGGTAGGGCATAATACTAGTGAGCAAGCCCAACTGGGGAAGGATCTCCACCTTACCGAACCACACACAAATAAGTACTTACAGCATTGTAGTTGTATTCCTGTGTAAGCTCATATAGCGATGTTATTACACCAGGGTTTTAAGATGTAATATCCCTGGGATAGGAAACTTTTCCTATCCCAGGGATATAACATCTTAAAACCCTAGTGTAATAAAAGGACCAGCAATATGCAGGTGATACTTTTTATATTGCAAGTGTCCATAGGTTTACCCTAACTGCTTAACATCAGGCGTGCTGTATGCTTGTTTGCCAGCTACGTAGTATAAAAAAATACTTACTCGCACATGTAGTTTAAAACTCTTTCTATGACTCAGCGGTTTAAACTTGCAAGAATCAAGAGAGCAATACAACTTCTTAGCCTCAGGGTGATTTTCTACAAAGTGTGCCCTCATCTCATCCACATTGGGTAACACCAAGCAGCAGATGGAACACTTCATGAGGTAGAGAGGGACTGTGTCGGGGCTGGTGTGTTTGTCTAGGTAGTGATGAATGAACCAAATCTGCAGACATACAAAGATTATAATGAATAGTTAATATTGAAGAATCATGTCAATACAATTTATGTCCAAAAATGAAAACAAGTCAGAATAATGTCAAGTCAGAAAAATGGCAAGTCAGAATAATGGCAAGTCAGAATAATGGCAAGTCAGAATAATGTCCACCCAGAATAAATCATATTGTTTAAAAAATACAACTATTTACATGCTATAAAGTAGCATGTTAATTACGGTTTCCAATGAAAAATGTAACAAATGGTTTGGACAATTACCTTATCACCATATACTTGAGTACAAATCTCACATTTGTAATAACCATCCTTATATTTAGAGAAATGAACTCGAATTTGATGTGTTTCTCTATCAGTTTCATGCCAGAACAGAGTTGGGCAATACATGCACTTGAAGCCCAAATGAGGACTAAAACAATTCTCATACTCTAACATATCCCAGTGCTCAGTCAAATGTCTTCTGGTTTCCTCTCGGCTGCTAAACTCCTTGTCACAAAACTGACAAAGCCAGAGATCAGTGAAATCTCCCAACTCTTGTGCTATGTGGTTGTCAAGTTCAACCTGGTTGTCAAATATTGCTGCACACACTCTACATGAATATATTGATTTATACTTCATACAATGCATTTTTATCATATGTGTAACAAATGTGTACACATTGTTGTATACCACCTTACACATAGAGCAAGTTATGTCCATTGTTATGTCAGCCGACAATCTTTCATAAATTATGTTAGAATTTTCATGTACTAAATTTGCATTCATATCTGCCAGTATGTGGTTTACGTAATCAAAGTAACATTTTTCCAAAACAACCAGTTCTGTTAATGTTACGTCATAGTCTTCTTCACCATCATAGGATTTTAGTATGTCGTCAATCTTCGGCTTGCCATCTTTACCCTTTCCTTCATCTCCACTTAAGTTCTCCTGTTTTATCTCTGGTATAAGGGCTCTAAGCAAATCTTTAGAGTCTCCATTAGCATCAGCTCCTAAGCAATTGCGTAGTCTAAATTCAAAATCCACATAGCCATACCGAGGATGATGTTTCAACTGTTCTTCAATGAATTCTGTTCTTACTTCAGCTCCATGAACTACAAATGGTAGATCTCTACCAGCTATGACTGCTGAGAAACATTTTAAAGTAAAATGATGATAGCCCATGTAGTGGTTAAAGAAAATTCTTACAGAATTATCAGCTTTAGAGCAAAGTAAACATAAAAATGTTGAGCATCCTTCATACTCCAAATCCCATAAATTTTCTTCATCCTTGCTTGCCACATTAGACACATTGTGTTTCTGAAATAAATGTGAGTGATACAGTTCACCATCAGAAACTCTAAAATGGCAAAGACGGCAATGCACGAGTTGGTGAACTGTTCTGAGGTGGAGGCGTAAGATAGGCTCACTTGGAAAGTTTTCTACACATTGCGAACAAGGCCAAGGAGTGTGGAACTGCACATGACTCCACCAAGTGTTTCTGTCTGGTACAAAATACCTAAAATATACAAAAGCAGTTTGAAATACCAAGATATTGACATCACTAATATTATAAATAAATAATACCTAATAGTTCTACTCACCGACAAATCCCACAAAAGTCTTTTTTATGATTGAGACAATAATGGAGGATAATCTTAGACCTATTTATGAACCACTCAGGACACAGTAAACAGCTATATGGTCCTTGAGGATTCAAATCCTTTAAATAAAGCCACACGTCAGCAGGGCGCTCTATTACGGGAAGCTGTTCATTTTTTTGGAGTTTTATAGTTATTGAAAGACGTTTAGGAGGTGGCAGTTTCTTTTTCTTCTTTTTTGGAACTTTGAAAATCGGTGTCTCATCTACGTACTTCTCAGGGTGCAGTTTCTTGTTAGCCGCAAGAACTGATAGCGGTTCATCATCAGAATCATCGGACGTCATATTACAAATACAGAAGTTCTGAACAGCATAAAATAAAGACAAATATTTTACTTCGATCGACACCACATTAATTTATCACATTGAAGTATACATAATCATTGGGAGGCATCGCTGTGATATATTTATTGCTCCTCGATCTTCTTTTCTCGCCGACAAGCCGACAACAAATTTATAACAAATTAACAAACAGACTTCAAATGAAAATGCAAAGCCCAGCCTTACTAACCACAGATTCCACACAATACAAATTTTTTATCTTTGTTATGCTATGTATATTGTCTATGGATGCAACAACGAAATCTGATCTTTATTCAATTAGTGCTCAGTAATGGGCTGAGTCCACATTTCACATTTTACTATATCTTGTTCCAATAGATCTTGATTAAAGGTTTATATTTTTATTTCACTCTCTAAAATTTGTTTTGTTCTCTAAAATTGTAGAACTTAATTTGATTTTAGAAGTAAATGATAAAAATACTTTCGCAAATTTTAACTGACCTGTTACTACTGTGCACTTCAAGACATTCAAAACTTTTCAGTGCTCAGCATTAGGTTCTATGTCACGTTCAAGGAACTTATACCCAAGTGGAATGCGCACGGCTTATCGATTTTCGGTCCGCAATTAGGGAGGATTGTATCTCTTTCTATAGGGTGTCCATGCGATTGATCAATGCTGGAATGTTTTAAAATTTTGTGCGTCTATTCGACCGAAAAAGAATCAAAATGTCTTGAAATTTGGGTTCATCTCTGTGTAAAGCAAAACGCCGACTTTCAATGATAAATATAGGATTTTATTAAAGAACCGTGACGGTACATTTATGTGCCTATGGGTGTCTTATGTTAGCAGCAAGCACGATATTGACGCTTAGAATATATATCTTTAAAGATGTGAAAGCTGTCACACACCTCCAACGAAAAGGGAGGATCCTCCGACCAGGCTAGGTGATCGTGCCTGGCGGGCCGCGGCCCAACGGTTAGTCGTTGGGCGTGGTATATATACTGAGTATCTGTGTAAACTTTCATATCGCGATTCAGCATCTCGAATATTTGTTCTGCGGTTGTGTGTTTCTAGGCATAGTGACATCTGTGTTTTTTATGTGGAACTTAGTTGCTTGTTGTGGCGTTATTCCATTAGTCTGATAGATGACGCTACAAAGGTATTAAGGTAATAAAACAAATGAATATTGTGATCGTTTTTATTTCTTACTAGTTGTTGCCCGCGGCTGCACCCACATGGATTTCGGTTATCACCGTAAAAAGTAGTAGTAGCCTATGCGTTATTCCAGACCATAATCTATCTCTGTGCCAAATTTCATCCAGATCCGTTCAGTAGTTTTTACGTGAAAGAGTAACAAACATCCATCTATCCATACTTACAAACTTTCGCGTTTATAATATTATATAGTAGGATCTATAAAAAATCACAAAAGATAATATGGATTAAACATTGACACGTTGACAGACCACCGAGTGCTTCGTGATTTTACCTGGCACGGTATTGATCCAAAGGTGACATAGTCGATCACATTTTGGAAATCTACAAGCAATTCGAGAAATGTTGAACGTATTGTCCCCCTAATGTAAACAAAAGTTGTATTTTTTGATTTACAACGAATTATCTACTTACTTCAAAAAGGAAATGCCACGACCCGCAAAGGATTCACTTTTGCATCCTATTACACAACACTTTTTTACACTTTTTATTTATAATTTTCTAATATCGCATTATTAAGATTCCTAAATGATTTCGCTATGATAACATGTACGGCCATATTGTTTGAAAACAGAAATATTAGTTGCCATATGAATTGTTATAAATACTTCTAATAATTTAAAACTTATTATAAATAAGTTTTTTTATAGTAGAAATAATATTATAAATTTTTAACAATAATAAATCTATATTTACCTTCATGTTAAGAAATCCATAGCTAAGAATTAGAACGTAAATATTTTTTATAAATAACATCTCAGGTAACTACCAATTGTAATATTTTCTACTAATTTTGTACTGGCATGCTTGTTAGAAAGGGACACATTCCACTCCGTTTGGCTATCTCATGTGGACCGTTTTTCTCCCTGATAGTTCTGCGTACAATTTTGATCTTTATTTTAATGAGAATATGGTTTATTATGGAAATCGATATTTGTTGAAGTACTCAATCCATTAATATAAGATCCTTGGTCACGTTACTCACGTATCGTAATTTTTTCTATGAAGACTGATGTGAACCCTACCTTATATTGAGGTTTAGTGGTGCGCCATTTGTGATTGTGGATGCACTAATTTCTTTAATAATGGTATTATATTATATATATAGTATTATTTAAGACTATAAATTTTGAAAATTATACAAATATTATATTTATTTAATTATATTAGTTAACATTTTTAACTAAGTTTTGAATTTTAGCATAGACAATGTTATAATAATTTACTGAATTACGTTTCTTTATCGATGTACCGAACAATGTAGGAACAATTTATAATTTTGTAAATGATACACTAAAGCCTATAAACTCTACATATTTAAATTTTAAATGCTAAATTGAGCCACTAAAATTAAATCTAAAGAGCCTTTGCTTTTTATGTCAAGCAATTTTCTTTCATTAACTCAAAATACATGTGCGTAATCTGGAGCGTTCAGGAAAAATATCCTTTCGTGGCAGCCATTTTATAGAATAAAAAATTGTCTATGGTAAGCCAAAGAAAGGCGAAGCTAAACAAAAGGGTAGCATGTAGATAGCATTTACTAAAATAATAGTAAAATTTGGATAAACACTGACTTGAAAGACTTATTTTTCACATAAAATTAAGTGAACCAACAACTTTTAATACGTGTGTAAGATATAAGTTCATAAAATGAAGCACAATGCATCGTGTAATGGTGGCCATTAGAAGTAATAATTATGTATATTGGCATACTTACTGCTATACAGACCAGCAAATAAACATTTGAAAGCTTGTTTTGATTGGCAAATATCAAGTAATAACAAGTCAACATGTAAACCAAGTGTGATTTGTGATTGTGAATAAGTAAAAGTGCCCAGTGTAAATAGTCTATTTGGCACGAACCATGGCCCAGAATCAGGGGGAGGTTCAAGTGGGTACACCGAACCAACCCGTGAAGGAGAAAGATATTTATGCGTGTTTGCCTGATATGCGGGTAAACGGACCACTTGGACCCGACGAACCGTGTCCAGGAGGCGAGGAATTGCGGTGGCTGCCAGCTCAGGCCACAGACCGAGACCTTGTTATGTACCTGCGGGCGGCACGATCCATGGCAGCTTTCGCCGGTATGTGTGATGGTGGCTCGCCAGACGACGGCTGCGTCGCCGCTAGTCGCGACGATACCACAATCAACGCACTAGACGTCCTACACGACTCAGGCTATGACCCGGGACGTGCCCTACAAGCATTGGTGAAATGCCCAGTACCAAAAGGAATTGAGAAAAAGTGGACTGAGGAAGAAACTAAACGATTTGTTAAAGGAATACGACAATTTGGTAAGAATTTCTTTAAAATTAAAAAAGATTTGTTGCCTCATAAAGATACTGCAGAGTTAGTTGAGTTCTACTATCTTTGGAAAAAGACTCCAGGTGCTAGTAGTAATAGGCCACATAGAAGAAGAAGGCAAACATCGCTGAGGCGAGTTCGGAATACTCGCAACTCTCGTGCTGGTACACCCAAAGAACAGACTCCAGAAGCTACACCGACTGTACCAGATACTAATGGATCTAGGCCTTCACCAAATCCAAAGGAGGCAGGTGAGATGAGTTCAGTGACAGAGGATGAAAATTCTGAAGAGGATAGTGATTCTAGAGATGCTGGCGATTTGGCTAAAGTTGACAATGGTAGAACAGAAAACCCAGAGGACTCTCCTAGCAGAATGAGAACTAGAAATAAATCTAAAGAACAAAATACACCTAATGGAAAGAAGGGACAGGATGAGAGTGACAATGATTCAAAATCTAAAGCAAAACCTAGCAAACCAAATGTTCCAAGTACCAATACCAATAATAATGTACCAATACCAGAAAAAAGTTTGGCATCACCGTGTCCTAAAGATGTGAAGAAAAAGGTGGCAAATGGTAAAGTAGATGTGTCAAAGGTTAAGAAACGTCTTCCAGATGATACTAAGCCAGAAGGTATAATGGATGGTGATGTGCAAATGAAAAAGAAAAAGGCAGCTGAACCACCTGAAAGTCCCTCAGAGAGCCTTACTAATGACAGTTTCCCTGCAATGGATGAAACAGAAACGCCTGAACCAGAACCTGAGGCTTGTGATTTTAGTTTCAGTAAACCTGATAAGGAGTCACCTGACCAAACTAAAGACCCAGAGCCTGAACCACTCACTAAACCTACTGAGCCTCAAGGTAAAATTGAGATCAATACAGAACCTATCATCAAAACTGAAAAAGATCCTTTACCTCCACCTTTCAAGACTACAGAAAAAGATGAAAGAACAGCACTTGATCTGAAAACAGATTCTAATCTACAATCAAATAAGATGCCTGAGAACTTAGAATCAAGAAGAGATCACCCGATGCCCAATGCAATATTTCCAAAAACTGAACTTATTATACCAAAAGTTACACCAATGTCCACTGAAACTATTGAGAAGATTAAGATCAAAGAGGAGATAGATACAGAAGAGCAGACATTACATCTCCAAAAGGAGGACTTCCAGAAGGATCCATTGTCCCATAATTTCCCAGGCCATCCTGTAAATAAACCACTCAACTTAGAGAACACCAACTTCTTGGTGAGAGACAGTCACATATATAATCCAAAGTTAAGTCACAGTATAAAGATAGAAAATGTGCCTAACAGTATTTTCAACCCTATGAATATAACAAAGGATAGCTCAATTATAAGAAGTGCTAAAGATTTTGCAGGTGGTGTGCCACCATTTTCATATCCTCCAAATATGAATTTTGCTAATGACCCATCAAAGCATAACCCACACATAAATCCACTTAAAACAGTGATAAAATTGGAACCTAGAGATGAAGCTTCTGAGATGAAGAATCAGAATACACCTGAAATCTTTACTGCAACTATTTCAACTGCCAGTAAAGTTGATTCTCCTAATGCTCCACGACTTGATACATTACAAAGAATAAGCCCATCACCCACTAATACCCGTGGTTCATCACCGCCTCCAATGGAACATCCAACTACTACTAACACTGAACCTATTTCTCCAGCAAATTCTCAAGAAAACAAAGAATCTGATGTGGACGATAAGCAACCCACAGATTTAAAGACTCAGCCAACACCAAAATTAGAAAACCAGAATAATAACTTGAGGTCACCTGCATTTACTCATCCAGTGCGCCCGGAAAATCTTGGAATCAGATCAACAGAAGCTTCAATTACTCCTGTATCAGGACAAAGCATGCCCCCTCCACCTCTCAATCAACCATCTATTGCTGGTTTATTACCACCAGGACCTATAATATCTGTAGGAAATGGCACCAATGTTGGGCCTTATGGATTTATGTATGGCCATCCTGGTCACCCTGGACATCCTAGTCATCCTGGGCATCCTGGCCATCCTGGCCATCCTGGCCATCCTGGACACCCTGGTCACCCTGGTCACATTGGTCACCCAGGCCACCCAGGTCTGGATAAACCTGGTTCAATGCCTCCTCTTATGCAACAAATACCATCATCACATGGTATATCAGGCAGTAATTTAATACCTGCTTCGAATCAGAATGATCCGTCAATGCCACAAGATTTAAAAATCAAGCAAGAGGTGCCTGACAACATGCCAGCTAATTTATCGACGCAGTCAGTTGCTGATCCTTTGCAATCACTCAAAGAGGTTAAAGTGCCGGGGTATCCTATAGGAAGTGCTATAGCACAACATTTAAATACAGAAAGGGATAGAGAATCAATATCAAGTGTCGAAAATAATAGTAGACCTCCAAGTCAGCCAACGAATGAAAGCACTAACATGCAAAGCACATTCCTTGGTCCAAGAATTGAAAGTATCAAGAAAGAGCCTGATTTCTTACACCAACCTCATTTGCCACCTACCACCCAAACAAGTCAAAGCAGTTCAGAATCTTCAAACCCTCTACCACCTGTGAAAAGTCCACACACGCCTACTCCAATTAAAAGTCAACCAGGTCACAATGGAACACCAGGGAATGGACTTTCATCTTCTACGACATCACCCTTCTCGAGGCATCTGACGAGCCCCTCGCAGCCAAGACAAATATCAGCGTCACCTGTTCAACCAAACACTCCAGTATCACATTCAGCACTAAATTTGATGAATCCGTCGCCTCTGTCAATACCGGCTACAATTCCAGGACCGGTAATGCACTCTGGGCAACAACCCGGACCACCTCCACATCACCCATTTGCCTCACCTCTTCATCACCCACATTTACTTCATCCATCAATCTTCCAATTATCTGCAGCAGCGGCACACGCCATGCATCCATATTATCCACATCCTCACCCTGGATATTCAATGCCTTATCCATATCCTTATGGGCCCCTCCCTCAGCCACATCCAATTCCGCCTATGCATCCTGCAGTGAGCACAGCAGGACGTCATGAACCTGTCAAACCATCGACGATAGAATCAACGACAATGCTGAGCTCACATCATAGTCACAGTACCAGTTCTTCAGTTACAACAAGATCACTGAGGGAGATTTCAGAAAGTTCTGAAGATCCGAGACATCCAAACTCGACAACTGAGAGACATCAACTTCACGAAACAACAATGACGCATCATCACTCGACAAGTCATCATAGTGCAGTCCATACGAGCACAGAGAAGCAACCCAGTCACGCGGGCGGCGGCACAAACCACACTTTGTCAATATCTCATTCAACTTCCAGTAGTTCATCGCAATCGATTCAGCACAAAATCAATACGCAGCAAAAAAGTAGTTCTCATTCAAATTCTCCACATCATTTAGCGGCAAGCTTATCTCAGACTACCAGCAGTTCTTCCAGCGTCAACATGAATAATCACAACCATACGCATCATCACTCGCATCACCTCGCACATCACCCGGAGAGACTATCGCCGGCGGATTCTATGCTATTACGCCACCATCCGAAAATGTTGCCTGGTAATCCAAACCATCTAATGATACAACCACCGTCAATGGGCCACCCTATGGGCATTGGTTTACCATCAGGACCTGGACCTAGTTCAATTGAGAGTCTCCGCCTTCATGCTCAGGCCGCAGCAGGATTACAGGCGTCACATCCTAGGCCCGGCTCTCCTCATCAGCTTTCTCACGGACACCCACACATGCGAGGACCTCCACGGCCCATTCCGGAAGAGAATCCAGAATTAAAGCTAGAGACTCAATCACAACCAGAAGAGGAGGAAATACCCAGTCCTGCACATATACCACATGGACCCAGTCCTGAACCTAAAATTGAGGATACCGAATGTCACAGATCTCAGTCGGCGATATTCTTAAGGCACTGGAATCGTGGAGATTATAATTCGTGTACGAGAACAGATCTTATATTCAAACCAGTACCGGAGTCGAAATTAGCTCGTAAACGTGAAGAACGACTGAGAAAACAAG
This sequence comes from Trisateles emortualis, assembly GCA_947095525.1. Taxonomy (NCBI): domain Eukaryota; kingdom Metazoa; phylum Arthropoda; class Insecta; order Lepidoptera; family Erebidae; genus Trisateles; species Trisateles emortualis. The sequence continues at coordinate 15,917,007 of OX352741.1, read as the reverse complement.
CTGAGAGGGACCGAGAAGAAAGAGAAAAAATAGCCCAACAGGCTCATCGAAAGATAGCGACACCGGAAAAGCCAGAAACAAAACCACCTTCAAGAGGCGCCATTGAAACAATATCATCTCCGTATGACAGATTCCCGAGACCACCAGGATACCCCGATACACCGGCACTTCGGACGTTATCTGAGTATGCCCGACCGCACGCTGGATTTAGCCCTGGTAATCTGCCACGCCATTGCATGGATCCGATGCTGCAGTATCAACTCAGTTCGATGTACGGCGCAGCAGGCGCCCGCGAAAGACTTGAGCTTGAACATCTCGAACGTGAAAAACGGGACAGAGAGATACGGGAGCTTCGCGAACGAGAACTCAACGATAGGTTGAAAGAAGAACTGCTCAAAAACAACGTTGGTCCACGCGGTCTCGACCCGCATTGGCTCGAGATGCATCGACGATACGGGATGCCACCCCCGCCACCGCAGGGCGCTATCCCTGTTCAGTTCGGGCTGTATCCACCCGGCCACGGTCCAGGGGGACTGTCGCAACTGGAACGGGAGCGACTGGAACGGCTCGGCATCCCACCGGCCGGGGGAGGCGCGCCGTCCTCTGTGCCGTCTACCGTGGCGCCCTCGCACCATCCTCACCATCCACATCCTAGCGTCGCAGCGGCGCAGCTGGAGGCGGCCGAGCGGCTAGCACTCGCTGCCGATCCTATGGTGCGTTTACAAATGGCCGGCCTCAACCCTGAATATCATGCGCACACCCACGCGCATACCCATGCACACTCGCACACACACCTACACCTGCACCCCGGGCAGCAGGCGGCAGCACAGGCTCAGCAGGAGGCGCTGCAGCTAGGACTGGGCGCGGGCGGCCCGTACCGGCCGCTGCCGCACCCGGACCTGCTGGGCCGGCCGTACGCGGAGCAGTTGGCGCAGCAGGCGGCAGCGCACGAACAGTTACAGCGGCAGCTGCTACTAGAGCGTGAGCGCGGCTTCCTGCACCCGGCGCACCACGAGGACTTCCTGCGCCAGCAGCGCGAGCGCGAGCTCAAGGTGCGTGCACTGGAGGAGGCGGCGCGCGCCTCGCGCCCCTAGTTGTACGTCATATGTTGTCGCGCGTCCTGCTCTAGGCCCTAGCCTCGTGGCCTCGGTCGGCTAGCGCGCGGTGGTTTTGTGTGTGACTATACCTGTAATTTATATTTATGCTAGGGCCGTATCTTAAGTATTTAAGTTTTTATAATATTTTTTATAGTTGCATGGTCGTGTAGTACGCTTAATTTCCATGCTCAAATTTATTTCTTACCTACTAGTCATAATTAAAATTTTATTTGTGAATGAGATAAAAAGAGTCACACGTTTTTACGTAGGCTATTTAGATTAAATTATTGTTTATTTTTAAATAGCATAAAGACTCCGATGGCTGCTGGTGTCGCTTGTGGCTCGGTCACTTTGACCCCGCATTTGTTCTATACCAGTAGCTTTCGAATAAAGTTATAATGCAAATAAATAAGGGTGCTGGTTAGCATTCATGTGAATGGACCACATGATTACAGTAATTACGTTCAATGTAAACTACATTGCTTTTTATGTTCATGATGACATAATAATATATTTAACTATAAATAAATGTTTTGAAGTATGAAACAGAGTAGGGACTGTATGGACTTGCCTTTCTAATCAACTTGCCTTTTACGTACTGTCCCTTACGTGACTTTCTCGCTCTGTATAATCCTAAAGAACTCCTATTTCACCTAAATTATTTACATTTTAACATAGAAATATATATTTTGAAATGTTAAGTGAATTAGAGTGATAAACTATAATATTCTGTGTGGCGCGAGTGGCGAACATTAAATTTGTGTAACTAATTACGCTCACATATCAATTATAAGATTGAGGTATCGCCGTGAGAAAATTGTTACTAATTGATATGTTGCCTTCAAATGTTGATATTGACCGAACGCAATAATTCTATATTAGTAATGAAAGGTGTATGATTACGGCCTTGGTTGTAAAAGATCGTTTTGTACAGATTGTGATGGAATATTTTTATTGAATGCAATTTTGTTCTTTTATGTTCACTATTGTATGGGATTCGTTCTCAGTTATGACTGCTAATAATACGGTTGGCGGGTAATGCGCGCGTTTGGTGTAATGAGCGAAAATAACCAATGTTGGACTATACCACAATTATGGATAACGTTGTTATTGCATTTACTTGTACCAGTTACTACAGTGATATCCAATTTAACTTAATGTCTATTTCAACTTGAACGCTCCTTGTAGATTAACAGTCTTTATTACTTCATTCTGCATACATACCTACGATAAAAGAGTTAATAACTACCTAGGGACATAGCGTATTTAAGTTTGAAGTGTACTGATGTATTATCCAGTGATATTTCCTTGTCTATTATAATAATAGGTGCATAATTTTATTTTCGTTTTGTACAAAATACATTCTAGATTTTACAGAAGAGACTACGTCAATTAAACTTTTTATATAACAATTAGCAGTCATATATTTAGAACTGGATGCCACTAATCTTTTGCACTGTGCAATTGTTTAAAATTTGCGGTAACATAATAGTGTCTTATATCAAACATAAGCATCATTTTCTGTCCTTGTCATTCGCGTTGCTGTGAGGCCTTCTTTCTCTTTCGTGAAGTAAGTTTAGAGAAAGTCGGTTGACTGGCCAACACCAGTGTCAGGGGAAAGACAGATTCCCCGACAACTTCCAATTGTTGACTGAAATCTCGCCAAAATCCTCTTTATTTCAAAAATTAAATATGAATAATTATGAAGGTAACATAAAATGAACTCTTATGTTTACGGAATAAAGGCTATTTTGTGCGATAACAAAATGTTAATATTGTTTCAAATTTATATCTATACCTAGTAGACTAACATTAACACGAAATTAAGTACTTATACAAATTGAAATTATTTTGATCTTGACTCTATTCTGTGTAATAATAATACTAATGAGTGGTTAAATATTCTTGTAAATGTTAAGAATTGTAATTAACGCCCAATGTACACATTCAGTAATTCTACTGCACTATAATAATGTAATATAAATTCCCTTTGTAACAAATAGCTCGTTAGAAACGGTTCTAAAATTATATTGAATTATTATCTAGAATAATGTTTCACATGTCGCTTAGTAGGTGTTATGTTGGTAATGCCATAGTTATTTTCTGATATCTAAAAAAGAGAAAATGAGTATTATTTTTAGAGACAAATTATATCTTAATTAATTAAGAGGTTGCGTGTCGGTTTTAAACTTCATTTATTTAGACAATAAGGTTAAATGGATGTCTTAGTGCTTTTGTGTAAATTTTTTTGAATAATATATGTGAAAAAAATCATATCTTGTATTTATTTATTTAAACCCATACGATTGCGTAATTTGCTTTTAAAGGGATATAAAAATAACACAGGCTATTGAGTATATTATTATTATGATGATCGTAAAATTGAAATGTAAATGCTTACTTCACAATATAAGTTGTATGCGTAAGGTTAAGTAAAAACATTATATACCTACCTATTTATATTATCATGTTTTTCTAATTCCAAGTCTCGTAATAAGTCCACATTATTTAAATTAATTAGGTACATACTTTGGCATAGGTACCTACTTATTGTTAATTTGTTTTACGATTTATGCATTGTTGAAATTAAGATTCTCATGTCTTAAGCCCATATTATAACTATGTTTCGAAGCAGTCTTATTGTTATGCAAGGTGCATACGTTTTCTACACAATTTATCGAATGGTTAATGGTCAATCTAGTGACAGTTATTTCGATCATCCATTATGCTCTACTACGATTTAACTTCTTAGTGGGCCGACTTATTTTACCTTAAACCAGCCATACTGACCTACCTAGCAAACATTTTCAACATTAAAAACTTATCTGCCAATCCCTCTGAGAAACAGGCGGGCGGCGTGAGTCTATGCACGTACCTTTGTAATTTGCCTGCAAACTTGATAAATGCGCAAAAAGCATTTTAACACTTTCACGGACAGTAACGTAGACACAATTTTATTGTCATGACGTCTATAGGCGTTCACTGTCCTTCAAAGTGTTAAGGTCTCTTGGTGGTACCTATGTGTGGGGCGCGACAATGAACCAAACACAGAATTGAAGGATTCCCGTCATTGGTTAATACTATTGAACTATATAGGTAGGTACCTTGCACTACGACTGCATCACTGCACATACGGTAACTGCGCCGAGTTTTGTTCCAAGATATTTGCCGGCTACTATAGATACATAGGGACTGACACAGGTGATGAATTAAAGCACAAGCTGATACTTTGAAAGTCTATCTTCTTCAATGCAATTTGTGTTCTTTAGTCAGTAAGTAGGTACCTACTTAGTACTCTTTAATAGCTATTTCGTCTCGCCATCTCTCTTGCTATAAACCGTCTCAAGTATCAAGAAAATAAACCATCTATAGCACTACGTGCAATCGCATAATGATATTGAAACGATCGTCAAACGTGTTGTAATTTGAAAAGCACCATAGTAAGTAGCCGATCATAAGCTTTAGAAATGAGAAACATTCGCATAAAATCTGCGGCCTAAATGGTCTTGGTCTGAATATGGCTATATAATATCCTGTATACCTAGCTAATACAATAGGCCCCCATTTAGCAAAATAACGGTTCAATACTTAGATACCTAGCTACTTATATTTTTTAACCGACTCCAAAAAGAGGAGGTTATCAATTCGTGTGTATTTTTTTTTTTTTTTTAATGTTTGTTACCGCATAACTCCGTCATTTATGGACCGATTTGAAAAATTCTTTTTTTGTCTGACTGGACATACTTCCAGATTGGTCCCATTATCATCAAAAGAAAGTTCTGATCATGGGATCCATGAGGAATTGAGGGAACTCCTCAAAAGTTATAGGCACACATATAGCAATTTCAATATTTTTAACAATAAATCAATCATTTGCATTCAGAAAGTGTAATTTGGTGAAGTAAAACTAATAATAATAATAACTTTATTTCATAAACTTTGAGATAACATATACAATAATATAGATAACAATGGTCCACAGAAGCTCATAAAAGTTTGTAACGTTAACACCTGTGCTAGTGAAATTCACTGTATTACAGGTGTCAGGTCAGGTTCAGTTGGCCATCTGAACTTCTCAATAATAAGTATTTTACTGATGGCGATTAGATAAGTTTCGGTTATTGTTGCTAAGCAACTATTAATAAGAAATAATGACGTGAATTAATTGAGCGCGGATTGCACAGATTAAATATAGCTTTTAATACCTACTTGACCTGTGTTCAGCCCGACGCTCAGTCGATTTTATTCGATTGTAACAAACAAATATTTGAAAATTTTACAACTTGCCGTACTGAAGTCGGAAAATATTAACTGAAATTATTAACTTATATAGTTCCACAGCTGCGTAAGCGTATACCTAATTCACCGCATTCATTCGGGTCATCACGCTAGCAGCACTTCCTAGGCCTACCTCGTAGGCGCTCTGCACAGAGTAGGTGAGAAATAGAGAACTACTAACACAATTCACATACGAAGATTACACACCTAGACTCGAAACAACCATTTGTGGACCACACTTATTTTTCCTGTACGGGTATCTATCGAACGATTAAATTTCGATGTACCCACCAGTTTACGTACCTTTATATATATATTTTTTTTATACTACTTGGGTGGCAAACAAGCATACGGCCCGTCTGATGGTAAGCGGTTACTATATATAGCCTATGGACGCTTGCAATACCGGAGGTATCACTTGCGCGTTACTAACCCATTTTTGTACACCAGGGATTTAAGATGGGAGTGTCCCTGGCTTTCTTAAATGAGCGCTGGAGACTCACAAACAGGAATACATACAACTACACCGCTGTGTGTTGTTAATTGGCTGTGGTCTTCTGTAAGGTGGAGGTCCTTCCCCAGTCGAGCTTGCTCGCTAGTATGGTGTCTTACCTCTCTTAAATAATGTAACCAGAAATCTATTTTAATTTCAAATCTAGCAGGTTCACATAATAAAAAGGCTGTAGGTACCTACTTACGTTTTCTTATAACTGGCAGGCTGAAAGAAAAAAACTACCAGCTAATTTTAAGATAACTTTTTCTTGAATACCTAAAGTCAATTTTCAGAGAATCAAATAAATTTGCTTAGATATAACTTTTAGATTTTATATATACCTACTTACCTACCTGTGTGCGCATATATGTAAATTGATACCCTTTTCTTCGTCAGTGTTGTAGCTAGGTGATCGATTGATCGATATTTTCTGTTATTGCTAGTAAACATTGTTGCCAAGTCCCAAGAAAGTAAGGTGTTACAATGGGACTTACAAGTAATACAGGACTATTAGCGAGTACAACACCAAAATCTCCTTATATGAAACAAAAGGTTGGTACCTACACGAACACAGCGTTCTGTCATAAAATTGAGCTTTATTGTGTAAATGTTAGGTATATTGTTTGCATGTTAGAGACACTAAGTTGTAAGGTACTCATTTGCTTATTAAAGAATCTTGGGTAAATACTAAATAGGCAAGTTATAGTACCCACTAAATAACTGACCTGGACCCGTACCATAATGTGTTAAACGTGAGTCTTTCAGGCGAAAAAGAAGGACAGAGCTATAAGCGCTATATAGCTCGGTCCCTCTTTCTCACCTTTTAATACGTCATGGTACGGCTCAAGAAACCTAAAATTATGTAGGCACCTGACATAACTAAATGCTTATTCCATTGCCATTTTCAAATCCTATGGCTATAGGTTGGTAGAATGATTCTAGATGCTTATTCTTAACTGTTCGTTATTTATGCATATTTTACCTTTGTCCTTGTATTTGTTTCTCTTAAAACTAATGTACCGCGGGTGTTTACACTTTCGCGGACAGTAAGTAAGAGAGGTAGGGCACCATACTAGCGAGCAAGCCCGACTGGGGAAGGACCTCCACCTTACAGAAGACCACAGCCAAATGACTACACACAGCGGTGTAGTTGTGTCTGTGTGTGAGTACAGGTCTCCAGCGCTCATTTAGGAATGCGTTTTGAAAGAAACGTATTCCTATCCTAGGGTTACTTCCATCTTAAAGCCGTGGTGTAAAAAAATGGGTTGGCAACACGCAAGTGATACCTCTGGTAATGCAAGCGTCTATAGGCTACGGATACTGCTTAACATTAGGCGGGCCGTATGCTTGTTTGCCACCCAAGTAGTATAAAAAAAAAGTAACGAACACACAACAGATGTTTTATTGTCATGACGTCTATAGGCGTTCACTGTCATTCAAAGTGTTAAATAAACATTGAAATCAATACACAAATTACAGTCAGACTTAAACTGGTGACACTGGTGATCAAACTGGCAACAACATCGCGCAGCGGCACCCTCCTAAATGACATCTATGCATTCCATTTCTAGCCAGTTTGACTCTTAACCTAATGCCACGGGTGCTTTTAAAACTATCTTAATTCTTAACCATTGTTTTTCAGAGCATAGTAGATTTACGCAATTTATGTGAAGTGACGCCGGCTCCGTTTATGCTGAGGCCTTACGCCGCTCTGTACAACCCGTTCTCACACAACTGTTCTGTGCTGTGCAACCATCCAGCTGATACAGAGGCCAAAGAATATGTTAAAAAAACCAAGGAATCACTGGTAAGATACGTTTGAGACTTGCAGATAAGCGTATTGCTAAACAAACAAATGTTAGAATTCGTTATTACGTTTTTTTTAAATCTTAATATGAATTTCGTACACGTTCGGGTTCGACACAGCCTATTTAATTCAGTTGATATAAATTAAACAAACACAGGCCTTTTGGTCTAGTGGTTAGTGACTCTGACTGCTACGCCGGAGGTCGTGGTTCGATTCCCACCCAGGACAAATCTTTATGTGATGAGCACGAATGTTTGTTCTGTGTCTGGGTGTAATTTATCTATAATATGTATGTATTTAGAAATATATAAGTATGTTTATCAGTTGTCTGGTTACCATAGTACAGGTTCTGCCTAGTTTTGGGATCAGATAGCGATGTGTGAGTTGTCCCGAAAAAAAAAGGGGAATGAAATTGTCTCACAATAAAATCTTCCCCATTAGTAGGTAGGTAAGTACCTACTTACTTATGTTTTAATAAATTAGGTAGGTTCTCACCTACAACTTAGTTTTAATAATTGGATAGGCATTGCCATATAAAAAAATAAAACCATTTTTTTGTGTGTGGCAAAAACGATCTACCAATAATTTAATTATAGGCGGATCGCTACTGCCATCAGGGGACACATATGGGTTGCATCTATTATTATTATTAACGATTATAGACGTTTATTCTCAAAAAAGAATTACAGAAATTCACTTAACATGTGAACATGAAATTTTAACGTAAGTAAAATTAAATAACTTGCGAACATACATCGGTAGTAGAATAATAAATGGCAACTGTGTCCTCTCCTACCTCCTACTGTCACAATGTACGTTAACAAAAATTTAATTGCAGTTCCTGTCTGAAAGCAAAGCACACTTCTTCCAAGAGGATCTATCTAAGTTTCAAGATGGAGAAGATAAAGATAAGAACAGAACACCACATGATATTGTTACGGAGGAAATGTTTCGAAGGTAGGTAATTGTATACTTCTTCTTGAAAATTGTATACTGAGTAAAGTAATTACTTGTCAGTTGTTGTCAGTTTCTTTATACTACCAAAAAGTCAAACAAGCATACGGCCCGCTTGATGGTAAGTTGTTACTGTAGCCTATGGACGTTCGCAACATCGGGAGTATCACTCGCGCCTTTCTTAAAGAACCCCATGCTATAGTCTCGACCGAAAAACCTCGACAGGGAGCTCATTCCTGAAGCCTGAAATATTTGAATGTGCAAAAAATGACCAGCCATTTTTTGCATTCTTACACAAAAAATAAGGCTGACATCCTGTAATTTTTGTTCTATAATTATAGACTGGTACTTTTGCTGACCGTGCGTAAGTAGGTACATAAATGAACTAATATAAATAAATAAATAAAAATAAATATCAAAACACCCAGTACTACATACCAAGTAGAAACAGAAAAATAATTATTTTATTTAAAATTTCAGGTACACAGAAACTGACTCAAGACCACTCACACCAGCTCCAACCCTCGCCAGCGGCAAGTCGAGAGGTTCCCGAAGATGTCTCACGCCTGACCACCAGTCCCTTCAGAAAACAACAATTGTATTGGACTTAAGAAGGAGTCACAGTCAGGTAATTATTATGACATACATGATACTTGATGATCTTAATGATCTTTACGTATAAAATTCTTCTGTAGTTACTTGTTTTTGTAACTGAACTTTTTTTAATGGGCTGAGCCGATTTTAATGAAATTTTGGCTGTATCTGGATACTATTGGGCCCAACAGGTGGCGCTGCAGAACAATGTCTGATGAGTCCGCTTGTCATGTCATAAAAAATAATTGTTCTGAGTAGTTATCAAAGCCTACTATGTTGATCTGGGCTTTAGATCACTTTGGACTGGGCTTTACCTAAGACTCCTTATTCTTAAGTCACCGGACCTGTTGCAAAGAAACAAAGTTTGGGGTCTTTATTGGAGAAGAGGTAGGCTGCCTTTTACTATTGATTTTAAACATTTTATAATACATAGTTGTTACCTGTACGATCGCCCTACCAAATAATGTTGCCATCGACAAATATCTAACTTGTCCGTATTACTTCTGATTAATTTCGTTGCGGGGTCCTATACAGTAAGATTAGCAGATTAGATTAGCTTTTCGTGGACTCCCCGAGTATCATATCTACCGAGAACACTATAAAATTCCGGGGAATCACGGGAACCCGAGATCCCTAGAAACAGCGGTTTCCAAGTGTCATTAAATTGTAATTTCGGATAACAGAGTTAATTACAATGTTGGGACTGCGGGTGGAATTGTTCAGTATCAACAAACCTCAGGTACATTAGTTTAGTGAAGAAACTAGCGACATCTAACATTTTAAGCCGAAAGTAATAAACTGTGTTACGAAATATTAATTTGACTCCCTTGGTGGTCCAGTGGTCGCAGTATGCGCCTGCTGTGCATGAGATTGTGGGTTCGATTCCCACAGAGTCTGGGTGTCATTTGTGGCCGTTAATTGTACGTTTGTAAAGTCCCCCGCGACACAGAGCTTGTTCTCTAGTGCGGGAGTTGTCTATATAAAAAAAAAAAAAAAATTGGTGAGTTCACTCACTGGACTTTTTTTTTTCATCAGGAAACAATATACTACCATGGTCACACGACATCTGACATCACAGCTGGTCCGAACACAAGTCCAACTAATGACCGGTCCACACTACCTTCTCTGAATCTCTCAGACGGTGCGCACAACCGTCTCAAAGGGCAGTGTGAACAACTTCCTCCATTGGCATCGCCTCTTGTGCTGGCGAAAAGAAACATACCCCAAAAGGAATCCTTGAATGCTAGGAATGCCAGAAAGGTGGGTGCAATATAAGTATATACCTATTGATATTTTCGTGGGGTTTTTAGAGACTTGCTCGATTAAGACAAGCCTCAAACTAAGTAGCTACTTATATATAAATGTAAACTAAATTTATTATTAAAAACAATGATATAAATCCTTGTTCATAACGAATGCGAAAGTAACTCAATCTATATGTTGGTTGCCTTTTTACTACTAAACGGCTTAACAGATTTTGATGAAATTTGGTATGAAGATAGATGGTATGGAAAAAGACATAGGGTAGGTGCGTTTTATCGCGATAACTGACAGACCGGAGCCACGGGCAACGTCTAGTTAAAACTAAAACTAAACGTTAATCTGTCTCACAGTTGTAGCAATATATAATCTAGTTTAACAGAAGATTAATCTAGCCAAACCTTAGTTACTGTCAGTGGGGTGACGGATTGTCCTCATGACGTATCTCACCACCCCGTTTCATCCCGAGGACGTCGTAAGAGTTAACTAAGGGAATAAGTCAGGCAGACAATATCCACTGCAAGAGAGGGCAAACTCGAAACATACTCCTATACCATCCCGTAGGCTAATATTCCCCTAAATGTATGGAAGAGACTCGTGCCCAGCAGTGGGAAGCTGATGAGTTGAGATGACGATGATGAAATCATAGTTAACTCTGATAGCGATCAATCCACTGTTTAAATTGAGTTTAACGTCGGTTGACCTTGTTCCGTCGAGATCAGATTACAAAATCATTCGGTGGGCGGCTCGTTACAGTAATTTGTCGCTTCACATCATCTCACAAATGTCAAGACACCTACCTGCTGCCAAATTACAGCGTATGATTTTTTTAATGAGAACTCCTGCATTTCAAGAGAGGTAGCGCACCATACTAGCGAGCAAGCCCGACTGGGGAAGGACCTCCACCTTACAGAAGACCACAGCCAAATGACTACACACAGCGGTGTAGTTGTGTTTCTGTGTGTAAGTACAGGTCTCCAGCGCTCATTTAGGAATGCGTTTTGAAAGAAACGTATTCCTATCCCAGGGTTAAGTAACCCTGGCTTTAAGATGGAAGTCCATCTTAAAGCCCTGGTGTAAAAAAATGGGTTGGCAACACGCAAGTGATACCTGTGGTAATGCAAGCGTCTATAGGCTACGGATACTGCTTAACATCAGGCGGGCCGTATGCTTGTTTGCCACCCAAGTAGTATAAAAAAAAAAAAAAGAAAAAAAAACTAGTGAACAAGCCCTGTGTCGCAAGACTACAAACATACAATTCACAGACACAAATTACGCTCAGACTCGGAACAAACATTTTTGGGTCCCACAAAAATTTGTTCAATATAGGAATCGAACCCACGATCTCCGGCTTAGCAGTCAGGGTTATTAACCACTAGACCAACGAGCCAGCCATTAGTTACTTTATCAATTAAATTTAACGTCGAATCTTTTATCTAACTTCTGTACCTACATCTCTTAACTAAAAGGGAGATTGACTGACTGCAGAATTGTTTCAGTGGTTAATTCGCCATTTACCTCTGCGCGACGGATTATGGGTTCGATCCCTACACGGGAAAAATAGTTGTCCTGACTCTGAGTGTACTTTGTGTCCGTGAATTGTATGTTTGTAAAGTCAGTCGCGACAGAAAAGCAGGATTTGTATTTGATTAGAAAGAAAAAAAAAAGAAAATAATAATTTCGACTCAGGCGCTCATAGCTTAGTGCACATCCAAATCAGTAAACGATATACCAAAGGTGCGGTTAAACTATACACATATACCGTTAAAATTTTAATACAAATCATTGCTGGTAATAAAATACGTAGGTAACAATAACTGGTCCACATAACAACAGCAAAATTGTAACCGTCAGACGAGCTCTTATCAGCAATATGGTAACTTTCCCCGTGAGCTTGTCCAAGAATTACTAGAGCGTTACTATAAACACCATCCATTGTTGATAAAACACAGATCATTACACCTATTGACGTTAGTCTGATAAGGGAATTTCCACGGATTAGTCGTTGTACAACACTCATTATAACCCTAGAGCTTTCCAAAATATGTTGCCGTTTCTCATTTCAAAAACCAAGTTATTACCAGTAAAAAAGGACAAAGCAAAGGACAAGAAGCAGGAAAAAAGTTTTTTATTAATAGGCGATAATTTGGCAGCTCTGAAAGCTCGTCGTTTAAAGCGAATAGCTCAAAAGCACCCGTCTATTGTTACAACTGAAAATTGTGATTGCAACGTGATGCATTTAACTAAAATAGTCATTAGTTACGCGCCGAAAAGTAGGAAAAGAGGCGCGTCAAACATCGTTCTATCTATGACAGCGTGGGGTACGACCAGCCAGAGGAAACGTATGAAATTACCAAGTGTTAAATTGCCGAGAAAATTGGTAACTCGAGAGAAATCATTGCCTTACGACAGTGATGAGTTCTTTAAGAAACTGGAGGTAATATTGTCATTATCTTGTTATAAGAAGATTGTTGTTTGAACAACATTATTATACTTGTTTTCACAATAGATATATTTTTATGCACCTACGTAACAATTTAGCGGTCATCATGTCATCCTATTAAGCACCTACTGCATAATAGAATATTGCTTGCCCGTACGTGATTGAAAAAGTGATGAGAGTAAAGAAAGCACAATAGCTCTGCGTCTTTTTAGAAATGTAAATGTTTATTTTTTGTTTAATTTCCACGACCCACAGCGAAGTTGAAGAAGAAAAGTTTGCTTAAAGCATAACCCATCATTGATATTGTTTTTTTTATTTTTCAGAATCAACTGAAAGCACTTAATATTAGCAAGACAGTGAAGAAACAAAATAAAGTCGAGCCTCCAGCGTCACAGCGGTCCAAAACTGAGAAGGAAGGTGATACAAATGATGCTGGTGATGAAGAAGGTAAACTGAATATTAGACTAAGTTTGTAGCCTGCTCTACCTTTTTTTTATTAATCTTTATACACATATTTATGTAAAGGCGGATAACGTCTGCCAAGTCCACTAGTAAATATATATAATGAGTGTTATTATGATAAGTCTGCCAGTCTATTCAGTTAACAATAGTTCGCGAACTTTAATTTTAAACGCATGACTTCATCCAGTTTAAGCATTCAATATCCAAAAATCCCTGTGAACATCAAAGTGTTCAAAACCGTTGGGGCAACAAATTTGAAATTTCTCACAAGAAATTTCAAATTTGTTGCCCCAACTGTTGGTTCTGCGTTAATGAATCAATCCGTCAAGCAATTATATAATTATGTATAGATACATCTACGGTCCTATTGCTACAGCAAACAACCATACCTACATAGGACTTGCCTTTTAGTGAGTAGTTACTGAAGAGTAGTGACGCTAGTGATTGGTAGGAACTTTTGTATTCTACTTGTACCTGTACTTTTGTATTCGAGCCGCTATCCGTAACTGACGCCTAGTTTGCGTATGTGGATATTTTCTTTAGTTTTGCTAATCCAGCTCCTTCAAGAATTTAGGCATATTTCCTGTTCTTCCTAAGATTTACGAGAGTGTGCTGTTGCAAAAACGTTATGCTTACTGGGCACTTTGACAGCGCAGAAGCACGAGTACAGCTATTTCCAGCCAATGTTTTTTTTCAAGCATTGCACTGAAAATGCACCTGAAAATCTTGCACTGTAATTGTTCCTTTTTTCAATTATTATTTTAATGGTAACCCAGGTGCAGGCGAAAGTCGCCGCCGCGGTAAGAGACGACGCAAGGGGCAAGGGAAAGGCAGTGACCGACTCACTTCAGCTGGGCTGGCAGCTCAGACTCAACAAGATCCTGAGACTCAGGTAGTAGATGGAATGGATTTAAAAAAACAACAATTTACGAACAAGAAGTACAATCCAGACTCGTAATTATCCTTGTGATTCGTCTCGTGTGGGAATCAAATCTACATATAATGAGTACTATAAAACTTAGACGCGGTGATCAATCGCATAAAATTTAGTATTATATATTTTATCTTCATTATCTATTAAAATAACTTATTTAATAAAATATTGTAGATATATATTTAGTGATAATTATATATATGTATATATATATATATATATTTATATGCTCATCTATATTATTTGAAGTACCCCAGATCACTTACTCTACCAGTACCAATAAGTCCATCCAAAGGTTGTCTGGAAGAGATCGCTTTTAGCGATAAGACCGCCCATTGTACGTCATTTTATTTTAAGGTTTTTTATTGTCTTTTGTTTATTTTATTTGGCGTACAATAAAGAATATTCTATTCTATTCTATTCTATTATAGATTTGACTCCGAGGTACCTTTATGAGCAGTCTATTTCTGTTATGGGATGGGAAATGTGGTGGGAAAGTAATTGGCTTGTGCACATTCAGTGCGAGTTTGATCCCGGGTGGCGGTACCAATGTGAAATTTTATAAATAGGCACTTATTAATCAAAAATTATTTACCATCTAACGGTAAAGGAAAAACATCTAGGCGAAACCCACAGACTAGTTTTAAAATACTTTTTAAAGGACTGTCTGATCCACCGACCCGTTTAATATGAAATCTAGCAAATTGCCAAACGTTGCCCCAGCGGAAACTTGAATATCTGCGGTGTTTATGGACACACAAATCTCCCTTAGGCATACACAATTACCTCTTGTCACAAACAAGAAATTGAACCAAATTTTTTTCTACTACCTAGGCTCATTTAAAAAAAAAAACCGCTAGGGCAACGTTGTCCTGGCGGAATCAGTTTTGCTCAATAACTTCCCAATGGCTGGATACACAATTGATTACTTACCATACACAATTACACGACGTTATACACTGAAAATCTGTATATTTCAAATTACGAAATTCGAACTTTTTCCGCTGGGGCAACGCACACCCTTAATTACACTTTAAATTAGTTTTTATAATTTGATTTATCACAGCTAATTGGTTTATAGGCTATAATTCGACCACAGATTACAAAATAAATTTCTACTCATCTTTCTATGTTTCGGTCTTCCATGATGACGCTTGATACGCAGGAAATTCTATTTTTTTTTACAGATATGATTTTTTTATACATAGGTACATACTTTTTAACCGACTTCAAAAAGAGGAGGTTATCAATTCGTGTGTATTTTTTTTTTTTTTTTTTTTTTAAATGTTTGTTACCGCATAACTCCGTCATTTATGGACCGATTTGAAAAATTCTTTTTTTGTCTGACTGGGCATACTTCCAGTTTGGTCCCATTATCATCAAAAGAAAGTTTCGATGATGGGATCCATGAGGAATTGAGGGAACTCCTCAAAAGTTATAGGCACACATATAGCAATTTCAATATTTTTAACAACTAATCAATCATTTGCATTCAGAAAGTGTAATTTGGTGAAGTAAAA
Source organism: Trisateles emortualis (assembly GCA_947095525.1). Classification (NCBI taxonomy): domain Eukaryota; kingdom Metazoa; phylum Arthropoda; class Insecta; order Lepidoptera; family Erebidae; genus Trisateles; species Trisateles emortualis. The sequence goes on along the minus strand of OX352741.1, from coordinate 15,901,165 downwards.
CTGATGAAGAAGACCACAGATGGCCATCTGAACTTTTCAATAATAAGTATTTTACTGATGGCGATTAGATAAGTTTCGGTTATTGTTGCTAAGCAACTATTAATACGAAATAATGACGTGAATGAATTGAGTGCGGATTGCACAGATTAAATATTGCTTTTAATACCTACTTGACCTGTGTTCAGCCCGACGCTCAGTCGATTTTATTCGATTGTAACAAACAAATATCTGAAAATTTTACAACTTGCCGTACTGAAGTCGGTTTTTTTTGTTAAATTTTTTTATTTTAGTTTAGCATCTATTTATTTCTTCGTAGATCGCAGGTATTGGTGGTGATTCTCAAAACGCTAGTTCCCGTGGCTCCATCGTGCCGACACTGGAGGATGACATAGTACCCCTGCCGGTCATCAAGTTGAACGTGCCTAGGAAGACGGACTCCTTCCTAGATGATGATATACTCAAGTACCTGCATAGGGAGGTTGATGAAGATGCTATTGAAACTGAGTTTGATACCAAGGTGAGATATTGATTAGTTTTTTTTCATACTAATTAGGCAAACAAGCATACGGCCTGTCTGATGTTAAGCAGTTACCGTAGACAATAGACGCTTGCAAGACCAGAGTTATTACTTACGTGTTGCATGCGTGTATGAACATGAAAAATCTTAGTTTTATGTCTATAAAAGGTAATAGTCCATATATGAACCACTCCTGGGCACGGGTCACCTCTCTTCTATTAAAAGAGTGAGAGAGAGGATTTTAAGGTGGATCAGGGTGAGGTTCCTCATAATGTGATTTATAAATTACTTCAATACTTTTCAGCGGCGCTATGTCCTTGAAGAAGCAATGCGTACCCGTCCTGAACGCGCCTACGGCAAAGAAATGCAGTCCTTGCTCCGTGAGCTGAAGATTCCAGCAGTCAGCCTCGGAGACTGGCTGCATATTCCAAGAGTGTTCTCTAGAAAGAACGCAAATTTCTCTCTACCATTAGATACGAATGCGCTTGAAAGTAAGTTTTTATACTACTAAGGTTGCAAATAAGCATACCTACGGCCCGTCTGATGGTAAGCAGTTACCATAGCTTATAGACGTTTGCAATACCACATGTATAACTTGCGTGTTGCCGACCCAAAAAAATAACATTATAATGTAGTAGCCCTCTGATAGGAAAACGCTGCGTTAAAACCGCATCCCTAAATGAACGCTGGAAATCTGTACTCACACACAGAAAGTCCGCTATGTGTAGTCATTTGGCTGTGGTCGTCTATAAGGTGGAGGTCCTTATGCAGTTGGGCTTAATAAAAATTGTATGGTGTCCTAACTCTGTCTACTGACAGACTGTTGGTAGATTTGTAGGGCGTTGTCCAGGGTGAAGCAAGGCGTGTATTTTCCCTTTTTATTTTTACATAAAGGCTGATTTATTCTTATTTGGTTTTAGATTTATCTCCAATGAACTATGCAGCCCGGTTTGTGTCTGTGACCAAATCGAAGCAGCTCCTCTACCTAACAGTTCTTAGGAAATATAGAGAGCGTGGATACAGGATTCCGAAAAACGTAAGGAAACACTCAAAATAATTTAATCGGCTGGCAACATTGCAATTAAAAAATATATATTTTTATTATAAACCGAATTACATTTTTTTATATAATCATTATCATCGCAGCCAAAAGACGTCCACTGCTGGACATAGGCTCTAGTCCATCGGCTTTTCGCAAACTTCACTAGATAAACCTATAATGTTAGAATATAATATACACTTAACTTGGTGGCTAGCAAAATAGATCTATTCTGTTGCAATCGGCGTGAATTCACACAAATATCATTGTTTTTACTTTGTTACCAAAATGTTTAATTTGGTTAACACTTATTACTTATGTAAAGATAGGCTGCATCATTGAATTGGTAAATCACTGTTATAATGATGCAGCAAGTGGTACCTAAATAAATAAATAAATAATATAAACATTTCAGGACATAGAAGATGGTTTGATAGTCATGATGGGGGGCAGCATGACCAAAGCGCAAGCTAGCCAGTTCAAGACCATCATGTCCTGGACTCACTACGAGGACCTAAACGATAATCCTGACGAGATAAAGCTCACATTACTCGACAATGGTTACAGAAGACCACTAATCAGTGCGGAGGCTGGTGACAATGTAGATGTAAGTAAATCTTTTAAAGGTCTCTGGTATTTTATTTAGGAATAAGTGTAGAAAAATACGATTCCGTATTCCAGGTCAGGTCACCCATACCACTTAAACCTGATTTAATATTTTTAACATTATTTTTTTGCAATTAGCTCAAATATATTTAACTATTTAAAACGTTGAGCCTGGATCTGGATTGGAACCTGCGTCTCTCGGGTTCCGGTCCAGAGTACTACCAAATGTACATCCGAGCTCCTACTCCTGAGTTCTAATTTGTCCGCCGCTTTTACGTTTTTACTTGGAGTTATGTGACCCGAGAGGCACAAGGTCCTACGAATCCTGCTTCGAGTCGACTTATTCCAAATAGCTTTAAATATTTAAACTAAAGCTTGATGAAGTTTTAAAAGTTCCTCAGGTATTGCAAGCGCTATTCCAGTTATAGGCTATAGTTCCTTACTGCTTACTATCATCCAGTAAGTTTGCTTGTTGCTTATCGATTAATGATTTGATCGATTGCAGGCAGCAGGCCGTGATGATCTGTTGCGGGCAGTCCTCTCAGCCAGAGCCCTTCCGTTCTACTCATCCTGCATTCTGATATCTGAATATCTTCCACATAAGCATCAGTATACTTGATGGGAAGTGTCTGTAGTTCTCTGGTTTGGGCTAAGATAGAAATGATATAAATATATAGGTATAAAAAGTATTCAAACTCAAAATTCATTTATTCATTTAGGTTACAAAGTAACACTTGTGAAGGTCATAAATTATGAATAAGCCAGAAAGATGTCAGCGAAATTTCCTTATTGTATTGTCGTACTTACTGTAGTGGCACTTGTTTTTTTTAGACTGATAAAAATTCGCTGAAGTATCGTACATGGTGCGGTCTATGCGCAATATGTGAACGGATGTATGGACGGTTTCCTGCCAGAGACAAAGATCCGCCTGATGGGGTAATTTTTTTATTTATTTTTACTGACTCACTTTTTTACCTACTATAGGTAAAGGTAGCGACTTGCGTGATACAGTAACGAGGTTCTTTTGTGGTCGCGTGTTACAGTTTAGGCTCATGATGTCGCCTGAACGCTTTCACCGAGCGTACTAATTTTGCGAGCTGTAAATAGTATCTAACCAAACAGATAATAATAAAATTATAGGAGGACCTACCAAATAAATAACGAATGCAAATACATTTTTACAGATTGAACTAAGTGACTTCTCCATGCTGGAAACAAAATTAGCGACGCTAAAAGTGGACAATGGACTGAGAGAAATTCTGAATGTCATAAGAGAGCGATAATGATGAGTTTGCTATTATATTTCAGAAACTGAATACCTATGTGTTTTATTATATTATGGTAGTTTAGCATTTTTAAACATTTTTAATGAAATAAAACAGGAAGTTGTTAAAAAGACTTTTAATTACCGTGTGTTTATGAGAAAGGTACCTATTTATAAATACCGAATGCCTAAACTGTAGGTATTTATACTTTAATATATTGATAGATTAGTGGATCAATTATAATTCCAGGAACCTACACTGACTCGTCTACATTTTTTGATAATATATTTATCCTTATGTAGGTACCTATGAACTACACTGAAGAAAAAACCTAGTTCTGACTAGACTAAAGTGCCGACTTGGGGCGTGGTATGGCCTAGGGCGCTAGGCTAGAAGGGGCGCCCGAAAACGCCCCTTTGACCTCCCTACCCAGCGCCTCTAAGTTTGGTCAAGACCAAGAACAAAAATGATCAAGACATTCTTAATAAAATAAAGCCTACCAAATTAGTAATAAGCACGGCCGGCTTATTACTAATTTAGTAGGCTTAATTTTCTTTGGGATTCCTCCCAAATAGAAACCTTCCATTTGCTAGTGTAGATCTTCGCCCAAGGCCGCCGTAAGTGCTAAAGCCGGCACTGGATAGGCTAGATATTGCTGAAGTAAAAGATTTACCACACTGTAAAGAACGCTACTCTTATATAAGAGCTCCTTAGACTGTGGAATTACTCTATAATTTACGATTCTATGGTATGGTATGGTATGGCGGGCTATTATCCGCAACTCCACGCTGATGCACATATTTTGCGTGCTAATTTACGATTCTATCGGTCGGCCGTTTGGCATAGGTACTTGTAGAAACGTGATCGCGAATGAGGCTTGCAAGACGACCGTGTATAGTCCGTCACCGAATGCAGCCGCTGCATTCGGTCAATTGACCTATGTAAACGAGCCATTTCAGCTAACCGATTCGATTGAAACAAATGCGGCCTCCGTTGCATATGAAGCTATTGTGCTATATAAAGGTCAGTGGACCTATTCCGAAATCACAAAAATAGATTCTGCTTTCTGCGAAGCGTTATAGATATATATAGAAGTGTATTAATTTAATAAACTATTATAACTATGTTTTGCACAGAATATGTTTCTGAACTGTAGTTCACATGACATTTCGACGTCGGTAGTGTGGCTAGAAAAATCTTTATATCGATAGTGACAATAAAATTTTACAAAATAATTTAAAATATTTTTTTTTCAAACGACATTAGTGTTGCATGTGTGCATGTATTTACTTTTACTTTTTTGTGCGCCTTACTTTTGTCAAAATAGTGTGCGGGGCTTTAAGAAACAAGAGTTTGACAAATAGTACTTAATTTACCGACTTTGGGCCAAAGACACCATAACATTAGTAAAATTATTTTAAAAGCGACCTTTACTAGCTGTAACTGCGACCACTGCGACTTTGTTTACGTCGATGTGTTGACAAAAATATGTCTCATGGAGAATGTGAATAGTCAAAGTCAAGTTCATTTTCTATTTTTCGGAAACAATATATGTAATAACTTTTTCTGATAAAAAATGGACATAGGGTTCCATCCTTATTTACTATTCTGTATGCCTGATATTGCAAATTTAGTAAAATTCTGTTTTCATAAAATAATTACAGACAAAGGTTGGCCGATAGAAAATGCTTCTGGCATGGCTTTAATTCCGCCATTCTACACATATTTTAGCAAGAAGTTTATAAATAAATAAAAAAAGTCGGTCGAGTACCTAGTTAAGGCGTGAGCATAACAAATAAACTCACATTCGCATTTATAATAGCTAGGCTTAAAAATGCTTCTAAAAAAAGATCATAATATGTAGTATAGTATTTTAAGAGAGGTAGGGCACCATACTAGCTAGCAAGCCCGACTGGGGTACCTCCCACTGTAAGCATGGGTCTCCTCTTATCCATAATAAAAATTTGTATAGCTCTCATTGCAGAAAATTTATTTATATTTATAGTTGATTAAATTATAGTAAGAAAAAACATTCTAAAATGTAGAATAGAGAATAACAGTCATCTCTATAGTATATAGGTACTGAGCTATTTTGAGCCGAGTTAGACAATTAACATCGATATCGACAAAATTCAAATAATGGCAGTTTAAAGTTCACATCACTTCAAACGTTAAACGGTTTTATTGGACGGAAACTATTTTTGTACTCCGCTCTAGTGTAACGAATTTATTTTAGCTAATGAAAAACAAACAATACGGACCGTTAACGCGCACGCATGGTATATTACTTTGTAACTTGTAATTAATGTAATAATTTTGCGTTGCGGCGTATATTGATAGACAAGCGACACAATGAGTTTGGATAGATCAAGATTGAGTGCTGACGGTAATAATTGAGTTATAATTATAACACCGCGTTGGTGTGCCCGTTCACTGGAATATTTACTAAATATAGTCCCTTTCCAGAGTATTACGTGACGGCACTACAAATATTTGACTATTGCGGCGCCGAGAGTACAGGAACGCTGCGTGTGGATGCCTTGATGGACAAATTCGCACCCTTCGTGAAAACAAACAAGTGAGATAATTTGTTTTCATCTAAAGTACATAACTAGCGTTGTTTTTGTGCTGACAGACATCTACTAGTGTTTAAAAATGGAATGTTCTAAAATTTATTGTGGTACTTTCTGGTAGGTATTTGTTTGTAAGCATTCATTGTTGTTTGTGACCTGAGCCTCGGTAAGACAACTATTCTACTTAATGAGTACTTATAAGTAAGCTTCCACATTGTTAAGAACATTATTTTAAGCTTAAATCATTCTATGTTTCATCATCATCTCAACCCACAAAGTCCCACTGCTGGGCATGGGTCTCCTTTATACATTTGGAGGGATATTAGCCTACTATACAAAGCTGGCCAGATGGGTTGGTATAGTAGGCTATACCTATATATTTTACCTTACATATTTAGACTACACATGTAGACTACGAAAGGAAAGATATTTATTGGCCATGTCCTGTTTGCACCCATGTTTTATCTATTTTTATTTATTTATTTTATCTTACTGTGCAAATCAATAGATCTGCGAGGTTAAGCAAGCTTATAGTAGTAGAAACCTTCTTTTTATACTTCTTGGGTGGCAAACAAGCACACGGCCCACCTGATGTTAAGCAGTTACCATAGCCTAGAGTATCCCTGGGATAGGAATATGTTTCTTTCAAAACGCATCCCTAAATAAGCACTGGAGACCTGTACTCACACAGTAACACAACAACACTACTGTAAGTAGTTATTTAGCTCTAGTCTTCTGTAAGGTGGAGGTCCTTCCCCAGTGGGGCTTGCTCGCTAGTATGGTACCTCTCTTAAAGCTTACTTAACATCCTTCATAACTACTATACTCTTGAACTTTAATAGATCAAGATACAGTATGTGTGTACTTAGGTTTATTTATTATAGTATGGACAATTTACTATTTAGTCACAGAATGTCAGGTCATTGCCCTCTGCTATAACAATAACTACTCACAATACTTTTGTCAAAACTTTGATAACTTTTTTTTTTCTTAAAGACAACGCCTGCACTAGGGAAACAAGCCCTGTGTCTTGGGGGACTTTACAAACAGACAAAAGTACACCCTGACTGGGACAACCATTTATGGATCACACACATTTTTGACACTCGTAGGGGTCGATCCCACAACACCCCACGCAGTAGTAAATGGCAGGGTAACCACTAAGCCACTGATCCAACACTGGGGTCTATAGAGCAATTTATATCAGACTGTAATAATTAGATAGATCATTGTTGTTGTTGATTTGTTTACATTTATAATCTCTTGTCTGCAATGTTGTCTAACTCCTCAAATATTATAGGCATACATATAACGATTTTAGTATTTTTGTCAACAAATCAAACATTTGCATTCAGAAAGTATCATTTTGTTAAGTAAAACGGATGGATATGACCACAGATTTTAATTTCTTTATTGCCAGTCACATTTAAAATTGCTAGGAGGTAGGAGTATTGTGGTGGTTCACTACTGGACATCCTCAAGGTCAGTTGTGACTAGCTCAGTGACCTTGACCTACCTAACTGGTAGCTGAGCTCTTTTATATGAATAAATGTATATATTTTACTATCTGTTGCCCGCGGCTCCGCCCGCGTGGATGTCGGTTATCGCTGTAAAATGTAGCCTATGTGTTATTCCAGACCATAATCTATCTCTGTGCCAAATTTCATCCAGATCCGTTCCCAAGTTTTTACGTGAAAGAGTAACAAACATCCATCCATCCATACTTACAAACTTTCGCATTTATAATATGAGTAGGATGTATTTTATAGTCTAGGTATATACAAAACAGAATTGACATTATTATAAAATTATTTCAGAACTGAATACAGCTACTTAAAATCTCTGCTAGACCCAGATGAGGATAACCCAGAGATATCTGTGACTATGTTGGCTAAGACACTTCACAAATACAGTGAGAAAGAAAGCCAAAAGGCTAAACTTGATCTTGATGAAAGGTGAGTTAATTAGTTATTAATATGACATGTATAAATCAAACAGTTTTTAGAGGTGAAATATTATGTGGGGGAAAAAAAACGTTATTTTAAATAGATTTTGCTTAAGCCTTGCAATGCCTGAGGCATTACTTGCATGTTGCTTATGCAAAAACATTAAATATCTAGGTTTTGTGTTAAAGGTAACTATAAATACTATAAATAATAATAATAATATTTTCGGGACAACTCACACATCGCTATCTGATCCCAAACTAGGCAGAATACATACATATTATACATATGACAGACACAGAACAAACATTCGTGCTCATCACTCAAAGATACGACTAACCACTAGACCAACAAGCCATCTAATGACCATAACTTATTACCTACTAGCTGTTTCCCGCGGTTCCGTCCGCGTGGATTTCGGTTATTGCGATCAAAAGTAGCCTATTTGCTATTTCAGATTATAATGTACATATCTCTAATAATAATAAATTTAATCTATAGCTAATTAATCTAATAGCTAAATTTTATCCAGATTCGTTCAGTAGTTTTTATGTGAAAGAGTAACAAACGTCACATTTATAATATTAGTGGAACTTATCATTGAATCCACTGTAAGGTGTCGTCAATACACACATTTAACGCCAACAAATATACTTCCCTAATTACCAATGCACGACATGTAGTCGGTTCGATTGTCGTACAAATATTTTGAGTGACCTTATATAGTTGTTTTGTTAGTAAGGCCACGTACCTATATGTTATTTTGGTTTATACCTCAGACTAATAGAATAAGATAGACGGAGCGTGTAGAACTCGCGCGTGAAGCCGCCAAAAGTCATACTAAATAGCAATGTCATACGTTTTCGTTTTCGCGCGCAGTCGATTTGAGCCGCTCTAAAGTATTTTTACAACGTTTTACTACACAATACGGCATTATAATAATATTTTGTCAAAACGTGTTTAGACGTGCGTACTCACTAGCGGCTCAAATCGACTGCGCGCGAAAACGAAAACGTATGACATTGCTATTTAGTATGACTTTTGGTGGCTTCACGCGCGAGTTCTACACGCTCCGTCTGTCTTATTCTATTAGTCTGAGGTTTATACATAAAATTGATTTATATTTATTTATTAAACTTCATGTACCAATGTACATAGGCGGACTTAATGCTAAAAGCATTATCTACCAGTCTATTACAGGTGATGCATAGATAATTTATAATCGAAGTAGGATATAGTTATAACATTTTGTGCGTTCATTCGCCGCGCGTGACTTTTCTGCTTAGATTCAAGTCTGTACTATGATGATAGGGAATTATTCTGGTCTTATGTAATTTGAATTACAGCTTCTGGTTTATCTACGGTTGTGTTAGATTTCTGTCACATCGAACATTAAGTTTAGCATGAGAAGTCAGAGCTCCTGTGTTTCTGCCATATAATACGCTTGTTTCTATTGACGCGTAATTCGACTAAGAGTTCTATTACATACATTTTCTTATTATTTCATTGTTTGTTTACAGTTTCAATTTGATGAAGAGTGGACAGGCACCACAAGATTCGGACTCGGGAATATCTACTGACGGTAAGTAATTATAATATTATTAGTGGTCCGCCCCTATTTTGCCCGGGTTAAACTATTTTCAGCTCAACTTTCTTTTTTTTTTCACATAAGAACCTTCTGACAGTAAGGAAATTAGCGATATCAGTTCAGTTGCTCTCGAGATTAGCGCTTAGCAACACATTTAGCGATTTATTTTTATATTATAGATGAATAAGTAATAGCTATTTGAATCAATATTCACATAATTTAGAACTGTAAAAGTGTAAAGAATTAGCAAGCAATAATGATCTTTATTTATCAACAGTCTAATGCTATTACGGAAAAAAAACTTGATGTGTTTCATGGGGCCTTAAGTTGTCGAGATATTGTTTGTTTCCTTGTTACGTAATTATAAATATTTTATCTTGTTGTATGGTAGAACTGTTGTGTGTTTTATTTCATTCTTAAGGTTAGCATGCACTGCTGAGTGTACCTTTATTAATTCAATTCAATTTATTTATTCTCAGACAACATTACAATGTCCATAGTGTTGTTAGTACAAAAACTTAGAACTATGTCAGTAAATAAAATTTATTATATAATTGCCTGTTCCATCAATAACATTTTCAAAAAATTAGAATAAATTTAATTAAAATATGTCAAAATTAGCATAAAATATAAATTATAAAATTATGTCAACATTGAATTAGATTACACATACTTAGAAATTAATGAGTCAAGCAAATAATAATTAATACCTAGCTAATTTTTAATGGTTTCTTATGTAGGTAACTCAAAATTAAGAACTGTGTAGGCCCTTATTTTGTACCAATTTTCTTGAATAATATGGATACTTATGGTGAAAACTCAGTATATTATATATAGGTTACACACTACGACTTTTTTCATCTATGCAAGTACAAGTATCTCAAACGTGATACTGCATCAACTCGCATACGATTTAATGGCGTTCTCGTGTTTGTATAAATAAAAAAGGGCGTAGTGTGATAAGGTTCACAGCTAGCGAAGTAATAGCGTTTGCATCGCGATTGTATCGATGCAAAAAGATGTAGTGTAGTGTGTTTAGGTTTGCTAAGCGTTTATATCGATAGAAGTAGTTGACAATAGCAACTGTGTAGTATAGCGGCAGAGTATTAGTACGTGAGCTGCCCTTTACTCTTCATTCATGCAGTCTTTGGAGCAAGGACTGTCTGTGACTCTTTTAACAAAAAAGTACTTATTAAAAGAACAATGGCTAGTGATGACTGAATATAATACGATTGAGTAGGCTTAATTTGGTGAAATCTGCAAGCTTGATAGCAATACGTTTTGCAAATTAGATTAATTTGTTTGTTACTACTGTTGCCAGGTTTCCAGATACTGGAAGAGTTACAATGCGAGCTGAGGGAGAAGGCGCATCTCGCCCATCAGCTGCGCTCACAACTTGACTTCACCGACCGACAGCATGAAGAAGCACTTGCTGCTTTGACTGCAGAGAGAGATTCTATAAGGACACACCTCAATATGTATGTATATCTTTAACTACTACAACCGTATCCTGAAAGTTAATAACTATGGATTCAATCAAATCACACTTTGAGAAATTCCAGTTGCTGAAACTTTTACATGCTAAGTAGTATACTTCATACTTAGTGTTTATGTCGCTATATCAAATTAAATAACGCACGTTTTTTTATACTACTTAGTTGGTAAACAATCATACGTCCCGTCTGATGTCTGAACTGTAGCCTATGGACGCTTGCAATACCAGGGGTATTACTTGAGTGTTACCAACCAAAAAATAAATACTAGGGTTTTATGATGGAGTTTCCCTGAGATAGAAAAACGTTTCGTTAATAATGTATCTCTAAATGAGCACTGGCAACCCCCCCAATGTATTTTTTTTTTCTTATTCTGTATATCGGCAATCAGTCCTGGGACTATGAGCAGATGGGATGTTTTAGCTGTTAGCGTGTAAAGGGTGTAGGGTGTAATCATTTGGCTGTAGTCTTGTGTAAGGTGGAGCCCCTTCTGCAGTGGGCTTGCTCACTATAGTATATTTCACATAGCATGGGTACTGTGACATTTGACATTTAAAGATAAATCTCAATGAAAATGTCAAACGATTAAATTATAACCTATCGATTAAAATACTCTAGGCGCTTGATCATTCAATTAGCCAAAGAGTTTAATTCAATCATTTTCTTTGATCTTCACTGTAAAATGTTAAACATCACAGTACCCTTGCTTTGTGAAATACCCTATAGTATAATGCCCTCTTTATTACACGTGCTCATCGTATTGCAACGTTAGGCTTTGATACAAATACGAAACAAAAAACTGATAGTCAACTTATATCTGGTTTGAGTGCACGTTAAGGCGCACTTATTTCTAGATAAGCCGATAAAGTTGATAAAATAATATCTGTATTTTTTATATTGTACCCGTATACCCCTGAGTGTCTAGTGGTGTGTGTCACTCGATCTCTGTACACAAAGAGTTTTAGTATAGCAATACCTATTCAATTTAAGATAGTTTTGTATGTTTACTAATATAATAAGATGACATAGATGGGTGGCCATTTTCTAAAAACACAGCTAGACCCGTCCGTGCCTCGAAAAGCACGTAAAGCCGTTGGTCCTGCGCCTGATCTCTCTCCGGTCGTATCGGATTGCCGTCACATCGGACTATGAGAGTGAAAGAATAGCGAGTGCACACAGGTGCACTCGCTATTCTTTGCGCACACGCTTGTGCACTATAATATCTCCTGCGCAGTTGGCTAATCTCCGTTGAGATTGGCCGCCGTAATATACATAAGTAAAAAAGTGGGTAATAACAAATTATGGATAAACTTCTGTATCAATAAATAATTTATTTATACCAGGTTGCGTGAAGAAAACATGAGTCTAAGTCACCTTCGTCGTGACTACGAGGAGGTCTGCGAGCGACTGAACGGTAGTGACCGAGCTCTGGGCGAGTCGCGGCGAGAGTTGGACGCGCTCCGACGTAGGGACAAGGTCACCGTGGAACAAGTAGCCGCGCTAGAGAATGAGGTATTGTTACTAATATTTATGACTAGAGGATGTCGGTTATCGCGATAAAAGTCCAGATTATAATCAATCTATGTGCCAAATTTCATCCAAATCCGTTCAGTACTTTTTACGTGAAAGAGTAACAATATACATCCATACGTTGTTCCAAACTTTCGCGTTTTTAATATTAGTAGGATTAAAATATTTGTGTTAGAGTACTCACAGCACAGAGGTAAGAGACCTCTGTGCTGTGATAAAAACTATATATTTATATTTCAGAAATTAACCCTTCAAGAGCTCCTGACGAAGTCTAAAGCGGAATGCCACCGTATAAATGAGATGTACGCGTCACGACAGTCAGCGTTACTGGAACAGAACGAAGCGTTGCGGACCGAGCACGCCGACCTGGCCGCCAGGCTACAGGACCAGGAGGAGTTTGTGCAGCAGATGATAAAAGAGAAGGTAAGAGGCAGGCCTTGTCAATGCTGGCGTGACGACCTAGGGGCATGTAAGAAAAAATAGTGGAATTAGGCAATGGACAGACGGGATTGTAGGTTAATGGACGAGACTTTTCTTTAGCTGTGCTAATTAATAAACAGACTAATCCTACGTTTTTTTTATTAGCTTTCACCCGCGACTTCGCCTACATGCACAATCTCACGGAGACTGTTGATTTCTCGGAATAAAAACTTTAGTGCTATTCCATACTGTAATTTATGTATCTATTTCTGTGCCAAATAACATCTAGATCCGATCAGCTGTTCTGGCGTGAAATAAGTAAAACGCATACGCTCAGTATTAATGAGCTATATTTATGAAAATATTTTTCCCAGGTATTGTTGGAGATGGAACTAAAAGACATGTTGAACAAATCTAACCAGACGCAGCTACGTATGGATCGCAGTATCGATATTAGCTACACAGAAGACCAGATGCTTACAGCATTGGATAGCCTCAATGCTGATTCTAGATTCTCACAAGGTAAGCCATTGGCATTGTTTATGAGCGTACCTATCTATGTATACAGTTATTATGTCATGTCTAACTATAGTTTTAGTATGCTTAAATGATCGTGCTTGCACTCAATTTAACAAGTCAATGAAAATCTTGCTAACTTCACCCATGAAGGAAAAGAATAAAAATCCCGAGTCCGCACGATCTTGCGCAACCAGCGCCATCTACGCAAGTTTGTTTGTTACTAGCTCGGAAATATTTTACCTGATATCTGGCCAAATGTTTCATCACTTTTCTTTAGGTTAAAACTTGCAACATGGATTAAGCTTATTTATGACTATCTAAGGTTATCGCCAGCCGCTAGCCCGACGGGGTAGGGAGGAGATTAGGGGGGTAAATTAAGAGGTCAGGCATATAAGTGCGATAAGACCTTTTTGAATGTCTAGAGAGGGCAGCTGCACCCTTCTCGGCGACGTCCGTGCGAGTAACGCCTAGTTATTGTCGTAAACAGGCATATTTCAAAGGGTAACGGGCGTCAAGAATGATAATTCCATTTATGCGTTTAAGAAAAACCACTTATGAATGATAGTGTCTAATCGTCCGGCTTGCGTGGTTAGCAGTTACTGTAGCCTGTGGACGCTTGCAATACCCGAGGCATCACTCGCGTGTTGCTGACCATACCAGGATTTTGCATTTTGGGAATAGTAAAACATATTCTTATTTAAAAACAACTTCCCAAATGAGCACTGTCTTGTGATAATTTTAGGTGAGAAAATTGATAATAGTATGGATTCACGCAATTACAACTGGATAAATTTTGATATAACTTTAAAGTGATATAGGTTATACACCAGTAACACCAGAATTTAGTAGAAATTTGACTGCCTTGGTGGTCCAGTACAGTCTCGCAGTATGCGCCTGCTGTGCACGAGGTTGTGGGTTCGATTCCCATACAGGACAAAACTTTGTGTTACCCGCAAAGAGTTGTTCTGAGTCGGGGTGTAATCGAGGTGTAAAAAATTGTGTCCGTTAATTTTATGTTTGTAAAGTCCCCCGCAACACAGAGCTTGTTCTCTAGTGCGGGAGTAAAGAATAGCATAAAGGCTATATTTTATTTAATAAAACTACATCCACGCGGGTAAAGCTGCGGGCAAAGTAGTTAAAAATAAACATTTGGTAGCACACTCAAAACCTCCATTATTTTGTTGATTCTACAATCTTATCGCATCTCTATACATAGGTATATTTAAAAGTGGAATTATAAAGCTTGTCTCCAATTACCCCTTTGGTCTGTAACTATGTAGTATACTCACAGCGAAACCTTATTCCTATAGACAACCGTATCCTAGACGAAGAATCGTTCATAAACTGTTTAAAAGAGGACCAAGGTCGTTCGACAAATATGTCACTATTCGACGAAATACGACTTAGTTTCTGCAACATGTCACGACTTAATACAAGCGCTATCACAAATAATACCTACGAGAAAAATCTAGATTCCTTTACGTACGACAAAAGCTTTGATAACTCATTCGTTGCCGTTGGAACTCAAACTGAAATTGAAGATGATGAAAGCAATAAAGTACACTCATGTTCAGTAACTGAAACAGAATCTGAACATGAGAATATAAAAGATAGAGCTCAAATTCAAATGACAACATCATATACACAAACTGAAAATGAACACAAAGATCTTAGCAATAAAGTTGAACTTTCTAAAACAGTTGAAACGCAAACAGCCTGCACTAACACATCAAACAACAATAATTATAATTCTAAATGTCTTGAATGTGAGAGAACAAACAAGTATACGGCAAAATTAGAAAGAGATGTATATGTGTCACGTTGTACTGTTACTGAAATGCAAATAGAATTAAATAAATATGAAAGTAATCTGAATATTCTTCACAAGTTTGTTGATGAAGGCAATGAGAGGAACAAAGTGTCTCAAGCAGTAATAAAAAGTTTAGAAGCAAAAATTGATATATTAGAAATAGCATGCGATAAACAAAAAAACAGATTGGATAATTTGACACCAGATGATTTTGCTGTGAAAAATATGTGTGGTATGCTTATTGTTCTGTAATTTGCTGCAATACCCCTTAGTTAATATTATAATTGTCAAAAGATGGGTTAAAGTTAAAAACTAAACAATATTGGGTCCTGTGTTTACCTTGTTCATCGAATAGCAGTAACCTACTCTAGTTTCTTGGTCCACCTAGCTGTGAGGCCTGCTCACGCTTCGTCATACAACATATAAGTTTTTAAAATTGAATTTTAATGCTGTCTCTGTCTAACTTGTAAGGGAAAATAGAGATAGTATGACTTGCCTTGTTTATACAAGGCAAGTGTTGTTTTGTAGTCTAAAGGGTATGCAACACGGGACATAACTGATGTACTTTGTATCCGTAAACGTTTGTAAAGTTCACCACGATACACGGCATGTTACCTAGTGCGGGAGATATCTTTTGAAAGGAAATAAGTTCGTTACTTTTTTCCTTTTAAAAGATAACCTGCACTAATTCTGATTACGAATTTATTAATTTCGGGGTATTGCAGTATTGTTTATTTGTGTCGTCCATTATTTATTGGTGCCGGTTCATGTTTAGTTTTTATGTTTTGCCTGTTGTTTTGTGTTATTTTCATCAACAAGGGTAGGTGCTCGTATTCTAGTGTAGTGAATAAATAACTTAGATTGTACTCTATATGTAAGTACTTAGTTTATGTTTGTGAAACTGTTCTATAGTAAATGGGCACTGAAACTTAGTTGTAAGAAAACAGTTTTCTTGTAACTTGTATTTAATATTTTTAAGTTTATTAGTATAATATTGTAGACTAGTGTAGATATAGAATTTTAATTAATAGCGGTTGTTTAAAGGTGCTCCCTCACCTGGAGCATTTACGTCTAATGTAACATTTCAGATTCGATTTTGAGCATTACATTACTGGTTGTGCACTGTAATGCTCGGTTCTCCTTCCTCACTGATGTAGTGCTCGACTCTGTAATGTTACAATACACGCCAATGCTCCAGGTGAGAGAGCACCTTAAGGTTCAACTCCATATACCTATTTGTTGCAATTAATTCAGTTAATATGTGCATTTTTTTGTTCGCCCGGCCGGCTGATTCTCTAAGAAACAGCAATGGCAAACTGACAGTCGTGATTGCAAACTGACAGTTGTGATTGCTCGGTGACGGCACAATCTATTGATTAAACGTCAAAAAGGCTCGGTTTTTGCTCTTACGGAATACCTCTGCGGTGGTTAAAATTCAAACGTAACGCATTAAATCGAAGGTGAAAAAAGAAGTTTTTAAAAGCTTTACAAACAATAGTAAAAGGTACTTAACTATTTTATATAGTATAGATTACACCGTATTAAAATATTTTACAATATGCAAAGAAAATGTTATGGTGAAATAGCGAGTTGCAAATAAACGCGTGTTTTATCGCTTATGACTCATAATGCACATATTTGCTAAATTTTACATATATAGGTATGGGGTACAATCTTAAAAGTAAAGTATATCTAAAATTAACACATCTATTTTGTATTTTAGATCAATCATCAGTATCTACACAGGTGGACATACCTTGTGTGGATTGTGAGAAGCGTAATGCTGTGGTTCCACATCGAAGCCTTAGGAAATTTTTCTGGTGGGTATTTCATTTTTGAAATTATAAGCTGTATGTACTATGTCGTAACGATATGGTAAGATGACTGACTTATGATTATACGTAACTAACTGTTTGTCGTTATCGCGATAAATAGAAACCTATTCGTTATTCCGGACTATAATCTATGTCTATGCCAAATTTCATCCAGATCCGTTCAGCAGTTTTTCGTGAAAGAGTAACAAACATACATTCACCCTCACAAACTTTCACTTTATAATATTAAGTTGAAGTGTACAAAATGTATTTTCATAAGCCATTCATTTACCATGATCTAGTGAGACAGCTAACGAAAACATGCAGACACAACTTGTTTCTTCTTCTTAATTTCGGACCAGATTCGTTGAGCCATTTGTGCGTGATTGAGTAACACATTATACATCCATCCATCCAAACTTTCGCATTTGTATTGTTTGTATAAATTAACCGTTGAAACTTCTCTTCCTTATTCTTACCTAAACATCCTTACCTACAATCTCCCACGATCCACCACCTGACGAGCTCTCATATTCCACAGTGTATGATTGCAGGACGCCACTCAAATGCCTGTTCCAATTGTTCGCGGTCATCTGCTTCTTGTGCGCGGTGTCGGTGCTATACGGCGTGTCCCGGCGGTCACGTGTCGGATGTCCACGAGACCCCGTGCCTTGGCGCTGGCTGGCCGCACAGGACATCATGGACATGCTGCTAAGGATCGAGTATGTCGCCGAAGTGCCTATGTGAGCTATACTTCATTGAGATAGCAGGTTATGTTGTAAATAGTGACCACTAAATGACGTGACGACCAGACAAACACAATAGATGAACCATTTTTACTTGGCCTCCGACGGTATGGAGCTGGTTGATTAGTTAAGGCCATGTTAAACGAGTTGTTATAAAACCGCGAAAATATTTTAAATTGTATATCGCTCGTGAAGTACACAGAATATTGGCGCGTGTACGTACACCACTGTTACAGTGGTGTACGTACACGCACGCGTCAATATTCTACAGAAAGTTGTTGTGAAGTGTTTTTTGTATGTTTAGTTTATCTGTGTGTCTAGAGACATACCTAATGTTCAAGTTTTGAAAGCAACAGTTCTTGAAGCTTGCTATACATTGTCCATATTGTATTTTTTATAACAGTCTAATAGTGGTCTCATTTTTTAATGTTATACTGTATCGGCAGCTTGGCTAGTCCAATTTTTTATAATTTCTGTAATAAGTTCTAGTGTTAATCTTATTCTGTTATAGGATATATATTATTATTAGAACTATCAGATTACGTCACTACCTGGTTGATATTAGATTTTATCTAAATCCTCGAAAGATTAAATCATTAAATAGCATAGAATTCAGGCGCGAATTCTATTCTATTTAAGACTTTATTGTAATGTGAATATACTAGTTTGTAATAATAGGCTGTAGAATATACTGTCCTTTTTGTACTATAATGTAATGATTTGTTCATGACTTAGTCATGAATAGTTGTGTATTAGTCTTTTTGACAAAGTTTTTCGAGTAATCTATGTTTCAAATAACATAACACCTTAACCTACTTGGCGAACATATTGACGACCCTAAGTTTTGTATTAAATCATTACTTTAGACTCTAAAGTTAGAGAATTAAAGTTGATTTTTATAAAACCTTCAATGCAAATTTCTTAATTAATCTATGCCACATATATCGTGTATAATACATTTTTTTATACTTATAATTTTACATATAATAATAATATTATTAAAGGTTTCATTTTACTGTATTTAATCTATACTGAGCGACACATAAACTGATTTTCAAATAGAAATATATATCCGCGCAAACAAAGCCAGCAGTGAATAAGTCGGCCTTCCCCTCTGGGAAAGAGACGTGCGTCTATGCAGGTATGGACTGACACAGGCTGATAAGTCCATCTCTTCTTTGATGTTCGTCAATATATTTACGCCAAATATTAACTTGAAAGTAAATAACATAAAATTTACATTCAACATTATTCAAATAAGGCTGATTTTTTAAGTAAATATTACGATTCAAATGCCGCGGGCTGGGCTCTTTCGACCCTTTCGTAGTCATTACTATTATTTTTTATCCCACACATTACTAATCATACTTTACGGATTTCTTCACACACACATACACACACAAATAATGTCATTTAAGACTAACACAATTTATTCCTTTACTATCTGTTAGCCATCATAATTTTAGTACATCATATTTTCACCCGCTTTTACTTATTAAACGTCTATAAAGACTTCAACTTAGCTACAATAATCTGGCTGTATGTTCATGGCAATCAGCCAGTATTTCAACTTATTTATATATATTATTTGTATTTTTTGTAATATTACAAAATATATAGATATAAAACTTTTTATTGTACACCAATTACATTTATGATACAGATATTATTTCACACATTTATGTACAATGTACGGTCTTATCGCTTAAAGTAATTTCTGCCAGGGTTCAGGCCTTTGGATGGACGGAAGAGAAAGTTAAATATAATAAAGCAAAAGTTGTGGGTTTTGGTGTTATAAATACAAGGACTGTAAATAATGTTTGGGAACAAATCATTATCATCATCTCAGCCTGATGACGTCCACTGTTGAATGTAGGCCTCCCTCACGCATATGAGAGAGGCCTACGTTGTAGGCATCTCCACAATGGCCGAACCGATGGGAACAAATAACTATTAAAAAATTCATAAATGTATTATAATTTCTATATATTATTTTACAATATCATTGTAAACTTGTAAAATATAACTTATATTGCCAAAAATTACTTACAATTTGCATTTATTTTATTTTTAAAAATAATTTCTTAATCTCATATTACTGTAAAATAGTTGCATTTTAAGTTTTTGTGTTTAAAATATATTTAATAATATTTAGTCTTAACTATTTACTTAATTGTAAATAAGTTTTATGATTATTTTATTTTTTAACTCGTTTGCGTTATGCATGATACTAATTTAGATAATTTTAATGAACAAACATGTAGTTTATTTTAAAGAAATATTGTTTCGGTATTTTTAAAAGGTATACCAATGATACTGTAATAGAAAAATAAGTTTATAGGTAATCTGTAGTCAAAGCATGACACACGTAAAAACTAAGCTTACTAGCAATTTACATTCTATCGCATGAAGCAAACTAAATATTCGGTGACATATTGTGACGTCACTATCTAGGTGTAATGTGTATTAATTTATTATTTTTCTCTTATAGTATCGTTGTATACTGTATATTCCAGGTTAAATTTTATTCGATACAAATTCAATAGGTATACGTTTAGTTAATGCAAAAATAGTAAGACGATCTTTAAAAATTATTACCATATTATATTGCATTTAATATTTTAAAAATATTCCTTCTCCTTCTTTGTTCTACGAAAGAGAAAAGAAGAGAATATGATCCTATATAAATATTACATATATTTCATTTATCATCGCATTTAATATTACAAAAATCCCTTTAATATAAGTTATTAATACTTAATATTATGGATTAGTACATGCATGCAGTTAAGGATATTTTATAAAAAGTTTTACTTTAATAAATATATAATGTAGGTAACTGTATCAAACACGCACATACAAAACCTTAAGCTCCGATACTTCAACAAGCAGCAACATATAGAAAGAGATAGCAACAGCTTTTTAGACTTGCTATCTCTTTCTATCATACGAAGACTGTAAAGGACGGCAACATATTCCAACTTTCTGTAAGTTGTGAAATGAATACTGTGCCTTATACTTACATAAATTTAAACTTTACTTTGTCATTGTAAAATTATTAAGGTTACGAGTAAGTGCAACAAACCGTTTCTGTGATAGAGTAGTGCCAGTGAATTAGATTTTAGAGCTTATATATTTACTAATTAGAATTATATTATAAAACCTAAGAATATTCGGTATTGTAGTGCAGCCACATTTGAACTATTTTTGACGATTGAAAAACTATCAGTAGTTTCAACTGCGCGAGTGGTGATGAAGATAAAGTACTTCGCCAATTACTAGTGCGCGGTGTTTTGTGATCCACAAATGATAGCTCCGAGTTTGGGGTTTGGCCTTGTGTCCGTAAATTGCGTGTTTGTAAAGTCCAATGCGACACAGGGCTTGTTCTAAAGGGCAGAAAATGTTTAAAAAGAGACTTTGTATACTAAAAGTTTGAAATTATTCCTGATAATAGTTCAATGTAACATGCATTTAACTTTCATTTAGAGTAATTAAAATTAAAATAGATAGTAGAGTCGAACACATTATAAGCAAGTTTATCATGGTTATATCAAAACACTCCTTGCCCAACAGTCAATGATCGGGTATCGATCGCAAAAAACAACGAATGTGGCTACACCTTTATTTAACTTTAAATACATTTTAAAATGTGACTTTTCGAATTAACAGATATATAATAATAAGTATTTACCAAAAATATACTTTATTTTATGTGCTTCTCATCAAAACAATCGTTACAACATTCGTTTTATTTTAACTGAACATCTATACAAAGAAAAATAATTACGCAAATCGTGCCAATAATAGCAATAAAATTGGCCTCCAATACCCTCCTCCTTTTTTAAAATTTGTTCAAATCTAGATAGAAACAAAAACAAACAATAATCTACATTATTTTAAATTGTGATAACACTGTCTGACCCGGGATTGAACCCAGGACCTCACTATTGGCAAACAAGCATTTAACCACGTGAGTAATAAGGAATTCAGTTAATAAAATATTTGTTTTAAATTTGTGGGTACTCTAAATAAAAATAAAACTAATTGGAGTAACATTATGATGAGAAGTATCCTTATGTTTTTTTTATAATAATGCGTAGGGTAAATGTTAACTACTTGAAAGAGCTTTTTATAATAAAATATGTGAATTTGTTTGCGAGTGAAAACATATTTTACGTATTAGAATGTCGTTAAAGCTGAACTATTTTAAAGAAATTTGATTGTTGTCTTTACTACTTTATAGGTTCTTTGCGAGTAATTCTTTTATTAATGGTGAACTTGCCTAGAGTCATTTTATGGCTTTATAGGCTTCGTTCTTTTACATATAGATTCAACCAGTTTCTTGCCCATAAAATATAAGTACAACACTTGTGTTTATTTCCTATTGAATTATTATACACTAACTATTTTTTTATTTGCGGCTTCTATTGTATGAATGGTGAACATTTCACCAAAGCTATCTCTAACACAAATTTAATTAAAATTTGTTTAACTGCTTAGTCATGAAAATGAAGCAGTTTTTTTAATTGCAATACAATTTACATATTTTATTAATACAAAGTATTATATATATATATTTCTAAATCTACTATTAGAACATAACATTTTATTAATATTGCTTATGAATAAAACTAATATTGCATTTACTATGCATTTATTTTTAGTAGATCTGTTTAACATAATCAGAATATCGACTATTTAAAATCAACATTTGATATATACGAAGTCGATTTATCGACTAATCTTAATCGATGAATCGACTAATAGTCGTAATAGTAAATCTCTATAATTTAGTTGAAGTTTGTAAAATTCTTGTATGTTGCAATATCTGTTAGAATATAATAATTGATTTTATTTTATGTCACATTATTATTATAAATATTATTGTCATTGATGACTTATTTACTCCATACATCATATGATTATTTCGAAATACCCATAATAAGTATATCGTACCCTCAGTGGAAAAAGGCGCAAATGACATGCGGTTTTTGCTATTGGGAAAATTTTATCTTTGGCTAACAATGGTCGCCCATCTACGGACTGACCGGTAAGCATGCATAACCTTGCATCTATCTATTCGGCTAGTACTTGGCTACGATCTCTTCAATCTATTTCCCATACAATTTGCATGTACTCATACAACAAATACTCATACTCTTTCGTGAGGTAGAATATCTATTATGTGACATTTTTCTTCTCTTATGTTTTTTATCCATTGATGGTGCGATGTATTAGTATTTGTGACTCATTGTGTTTAATATTATTTTTGTTCTTTTGTAACCATTTTAGCAATAAACTGAATCTTCCAAATATTTGTTTTAATACATATTTTTATTTAAGTACACCTATTACGTCTTCATTCCTTTTTTGTACTGCTTATGTGGCAAACAAGCATACGGCCAGCCTGATGGTAAGCAGTTACCGTAACCGGGTTTTGTTATGAATCCCTAAATGAGCGCTGGAAACCTGTACACTGTTGACAGGAATACAACTATATGCTGTGTGTAGTATTTGGCTGTGCCATGGACAGGCTTGCTAGCTGGGATAGGAAAACGTTTCTTTGAAAACTCTCACCACGTACTTTCCCGAAGCACGGGAACGTAATGTAAACTTCGAATTCTGCCAATTTTCAAACTTTCGGCATCTATTGAAGATTTTTTGATGTATTTTTGTTCCGATCGATCCAGGTATGCAACCCGATACCTCGTCGCACTCGACGACCAATAAAATATTTGCTACCTTAAAGTATTAAAAAACCATTATCAATGTGAACCGATAGACAGATGGACATCCCCTACCACTGGACAAACTCAAGTCGAAACTAAACTCACAGCTGCTTCACCTCCCACGG
Organism: Trisateles emortualis; assembly: GCA_947095525.1. NCBI lineage: Eukaryota > Metazoa > Arthropoda > Insecta > Lepidoptera > Erebidae > Trisateles > Trisateles emortualis. Next base: position 15,877,445 of record OX352741.1, on the reverse strand, counting down.
AATTATCGAGCCCTAAGATTTAGTTCACTATAAAATAATAAGTACACGTAAATACAATCTATACACATTGATATTGACTCCCACAATCAAAGTGGTATCCGTTTACAAAGGAACCGGTAATCTTTCCTTTTGTGTGTTAACAAAAGGTACGCTGTCAAGGTGCGACTACACAAAAGATTTATTGGCCCCAAACTGAGAAATGCACTCGCGAAAACTTCCCACAAGATCCTACAAAATATTTTTTTCCTATAGGGTCAGTATGAAAAAGGTATTTTTTTGTATAGTTTTTGTGATGACCAAGATGTTTATCTTGTTATTTAATTTGGTACAATTTTGGTGAAGGCACTTGAGGTGTTGAAGGATTTATGTTCTGGCCGGTAGCAAGACTTTTTTACAGTTTTTTTTTATACTTACTGCTTTAAACAAGCATACGGCTACCTACGCTTGCAATACCTGCAGCCTGCAGCATCACTTGCGTGTTGCCGATCCTTTAACATCAGGATTTTGTGATTCTCTGGATTAGTAAAACGTTATTTTAAAATAGTTTTAGTTACTTGAATGGGCATTGGAGACAACTAGGTAGGTACCTACACTACTGTATGAAGTTATTTAGTTGTGGTCTTCTGTAAGGTGTGAGTCCTTCTCCAGTCGGGCTTGCACCCTTGTATGGTGCTGTATCTTTAATGTTAATGTACTGCTCAATAAAAATATATAGGAGGGAAGTATACCTACGTATTACTGTTTCTAACTACTACCAACAATCCTTGACTTCTACACAACAATCGGCACCCGTATCTACAAAATAGTTATAGATAACTAAACACCTTTATTTAAACTCTATACGATAACTTAACTACGTACACGAACTACTAGCATAGGGAACGCAAACATAGTGGTCGATCAGTTCAATGTAAAATGTACCTTATTATATTTGGGATAAGGTATATATTTGTAATGCTGGTCTGCTGTTTCGTACCCAGTTGCACACCTGTCGCCATCCGTGGGAATATGCTTATGAGGAAGGACTTTGTGTGACGGAATTATAATTGCAATTTTGTATATTGGCCGTTATTGATAAGGCTATATTGTAGGCTATAGACTATTATAATCTAGTCAACTACATATAAAGTATATTCTATACTACCTACTTACTATTAAGTATTCTGTGCCTATGCCTTCTTAATATACCTAATTAAGTAGAAGACTGAAGTTAAAGCGTCAAAGTACCTAGGTAAGTATTCCTCAACTATACTAATATTATAAAACTCGAGTTCGTTTGTTTAGTTGAATGCGCTAATCGCAGAAAGTACTGGTTCGATTAGAAAAAATATTTTTTTGTTGAATAGTGCATTTATGATCAATAGGAGCGGAGCAGTAGCGAGATAGGTACCTATGTTGCAAAATCGGGAAAAAAAATTACCACGCGGAAGAAGTCGCGGGCGATCCCTAGTGCACTTATATTTGCATTTCACTAATAAACACTGATGATGATATGCAAAAGTAATATAGCTACACGCCTACGTTCAAAGGCTGCCGAACTTAATTAAAATCTACTTACTTATAATATTTACAAAATAATTCTCACACTGTAAAGTGTATAAACATTGACCTATCCATCATCTTCACAATAAAGTTTTTTCACCGACCCGGAAACAACCCCGGATGCGATGCTTTTTTTCTATTTAGCTCTGACTTAATAAAAACGAGTTGATAGTCAAAGGGAGCACTTTTTGTAAGCACCTGTTTCCATGGGAACTGCTGGGAACTCGCGTATGGGACACAAAAACGGAAGAGATTTGTTGGTATTGTGGAAGAAAGTTAATGAGATGACGATTTTGGTTTTAGGGTGAGAAAGTTATACTTAGGGAAATTAAAAGTAAGGTCAAATGATTTAGTAGGTAGGTGGCTTCTTGTTATACCTATCGCAAATTGTAAATATTTTTATTTTATTCAAGCTTACAGCTTCAAAACAAATATGATAGTAAATATATCAAAAAACGCCAATAACAAGCTTCCACAACTTGATTTTTTTTTAAATCCCAATTCGCCCAATTTGGATGAGGTTCAAATGTAGAAATTTATTAAAAAGATTGCTACATTTGAACCTCATTTGAACATTTTAAATGTAGAAATATTTAATTAGGTAAACACCTACCCACATTTTTGGCTAAACATAAAAACATGTTTTGACTCAAAACGTAGGTAGTTACAAAGCCATTCAGTTAAATAAACGTACCTACCAAAGAGTAAAATAATATGGTACCTACCCTACGTAATTCACAAGACATCCCTCATGTTTATCTTGTAAACAAATAAATTCAGAATTAAAGACCGAGTGACCGCGTGACGCGTCCGTGAGAAATTTAACTTACGCCTACGTGTAAAAAATAAAGTGTGCTGTGTGCTTCCTATAGATGAATACAACGTCATGCCCTTGTGAAGATATGGACGAAGGAAGGAAGTGAGCTTGTTACGATTTTTTCAATTTGTTGTTGTGTATTTTCTGCATTATATACATACTTACTCACACACTCTTACACACCCACACACAAAAAGACACCAATAAATTTATCGTTTAAAAAAAGTGGTAGAACGATACAGTCTACATCTTGTGTAACTTATTTGTAAGTCGTCTTGTAGCCGACTACTGCCTCTTAAGATACAGGTTGCCCTAGTTTAAGAGACAGGGTTTATAATTTGTAACACCTAAGTTTTTTTTATTATTTAAACTACACATCTTCTATCATGTTATGTATTAGGATTTTTTGTGCAAATAAAGATTATTATTATTATTATTATATACTAGCTGTTGCCCGCGGCTCCGCCCGCGTGGATGTCGGTTATCGCTGTAAAAAGTAGCCTATGTGTTATTCTAGACCATAATCTATCTCTGCCAAATTTCATCCAGATCCGTTCAGTAGTTTTTACGTGAAAGAGTAACAAACATCCATCCATCCATCTATTCTTACAAACTTTCACATTTTTAATATAAGTAAGGATAATCGTTAAGGTAATTTTTAGATTAGAACATTTGATTTTGAAAGATTCAATAAGTATTAGTTGTATTTGATTTACCTACTTAGACTAGTACCTACCTTCTTACTTATCTGCCTTGATAATCTTGCTAAGGTTAGTTTACCTCTGCTAATAGTGCCCCGTGTATATGTATTACAATTAAATAATAAAATAATTAAGAATTGTCTCCTCAACAATATTGCCCTAATTTGCACAAGATCTTATAGCCCTAGGCTTTGCAAAGACTCACAATCCTGATCTCTGTTTACTTTAAATATTATAGATACATATCTACTAATTCCTACTTAATTGTTTTAAAAATATATAAGTAGCTGAAAATATAAAATTTCTTAAATTAGCAAAAATGATCACTAATATTGATTGGAATAAAATATTCAATGGGAAGATTCAAATCTCTAAATCCCAAACTGACCGATCGTGAGAAACGCAACTTCCTCAGGTGTAAAAAATCTGAAGGGCGCTTAATCCTAAAGATGTTATTTGTATAACCCTCACGAGATCCGGGGCCGTCCGGGAGGAAGGAAGCGGCCCCGTTACAATTTATTTTATAATTTATTGTATTCACACGCAGGGATGCCGCCACAGATTATATTGAGTAGAGGATGTGTCAGTTTTAGTTAAATAGCTGTTTGAAAATGTTTTACCTACTGTTTAGATATTCCGGTTGTTATTTAAAGAAGTCCTAACTTTTATCGTTTTATTTCATTTTCATTTTGGCAGACGATAACATTTGTTGTTAACGACAGAAATTACAAAAACAGGATAGGATAAGTAGGTAGATAAGTAGTTTTTTTTCAGGCAAATCCCTTCGCACAGCGATCTACATTGAAGGTATGACATAGCAAATTTTCGGACTTGCATGTTGTCGAACTGTGTACCTATCTATCTTAGATTATACATAACTCGTAAGTTGGACACTCGCACTTACTTATTGCCTGTAGTCGAGTAGCAATTATTACTCACTATTACATAATATAAATGATGTCTTAGCCATCTTGCCCATAAAATAATGTAGGTAAAGTTTTTTGGTTGCAGTTTTCTGTAGCGTGGAATTACCTAGGTAGGTACTTCACTAGTCTTTTTCATATTAGGTACATACCTAGGTAGGTACTATTTACTAAGGAGGGAATCAAACATTCAGCCCACCTGTGGACGCTTGCAACACCAGGTCCAATACTCGTGTCCACCCTGTAAAAACCTTTTAACTAATCTCTTGAAGATGCTATAGCTCTTTGATAAAGTTACAACCTCGTTAGGTAGTAAGTAGGTAGTTCTCTTTGTGCCTTGTGTCTCTCCCCTGAACTAATATCATCTGTTATTTCGTTTCCCTGCTTCCCAGGTCATCTCATAATTAATTAAAATAGATAATCTCCAAACAAAAATTTTCTCACTGTCACTGTCCGCCGCGCTCGCCGCGCCCTCCGTGACATGTGACAGTCTAATTATTCACAAGTCATTAGCGTCATCACGCGATTGCATGGAATATCGTCATACTTGGACACTCACCAGCTAAACAAAAATACCTTGCACTTTAATACTGATACTCCCATTCAAATTTGAACTTTATTTCTATAAAAATAAAGTTGTAGGACTAATTTTACAAAGTGCATTCTTTTTTTGGTTTTATAATCCTGTCAATGTTACAATTGCGTTATGATAACGCTTATTACAATGCAGTAAGGTTTATATTTGATCGGGTTTTAGTGTAGAGTTAAGTTTGTGGATATGACTGGCTACCGTGGGAGAAACGGTTGGTCCTGTAATTAAATATTTATGAAGTGCAATATGTTTATAGTTATTTAGGGAGGAAAGGTCGTTTGTACACCTGGATGAGTCAACGACTCTGTTACGGAAATATCTTTTTAGTTGTTTTCATAGTTGGGTTTAATTTTATAGGTAAGTAAAGGTATTATACTAGCGACAAAGCCCAACTGGGGAAGGACCTCCACCATACAGAAGACCACAACCAAACAACTACACAGAGCGGCGTTACTTGTGTTCCTGTGTGTGAGTGCAGGTCTCCAGCGCTCATTTAGGGATGCGTTTGGAAAGAAAAGATTTCCTATTCCAGGGATATTTAATCTTAAAGCGCTGGTGTAAACAATGGGTCGGCAACACGCAAGTGATACTTCTATTATTGGTAACATTTGACGAGACGTATGCTTGTTTGCCAACCAAGTACTTACTAGTAATAATAACAAATAAAAAAAGAAATGAAATAATAAGTAGATACTTACCTAAATACGTACAGACTACATGCCTACTCTCAGAGGTAGGCCTAGGGGGTCGTACTATCACAATATATTTATTATTTAACAGGGAACTATAACTAATATAGGTCATGGTTGTTCAATGGGTAAGGAGTAGGTACATGTCTACTTGTTTAATAAAAGGGAAACGTACTTACAATTAAAATACGCGGATCATTGAGGGCAATGAGATCTGCCTTTGTAAGACCAGCGGGCCGTACCATGACGTCATTTTAGCGACTACTTTTCGATTGTAATTTGAAATTGTTAAGATTTTAACATCAACGTAGCTTTATAAGGTTCGAAATTTAAATTTGGATCGATATTAAAATGCTTCACTAAGTTATTTATTAATTATTTACAAACAGTAAAATTTATGAAAAAGAAAACAAATGACGTAATGAGTATAGGTACCACCTTACGTCACTCGCAAAAATGTAAGTGCATAGGTAAACAATAACACATAGCGTTACACGAACCCTTTGCACCTCACATTCCCACACTCCGTGGGAATACACACTCACCCCCGTCCATAAAGTACCGCATTACCTGCGAACAGAAACTTGGAAAAAAACTCGACACTTCATGACCACCTTCCCTTTAAAGTTTACGCTACATTGCACGCATCAAGTTGCAAGTAAAATGTTGTCGTCATAGTAGAAATAATTATAGCACTTTATGGAAAGGTGTGTGTTCGTCAAGTATGGAGTTTGTATGTGAAGGGCGGGAAGCGAATTATTGTGGTTCTTGATGGATGTGCGTACGGTCGCATTCCCATAGTATACAGGATAAGGGGTCTGCAGGTGTAGCTTCACTCACAGTAATTGTTTGATTTTCGGTTCTTTGTTTTAGTTTGCAGAAATAATTTGTTACTTACCTAATATTTTTAGTTTTTTTCTGTAGGAAAACTAACGTTTGGTTTTACAAATGATAACAATGCAATAAATTAAATTATGATTATAGAGAAATCTTTACCGCAGAAGATATTGTTAGAAACCTTAAGATGGGTTTTGCTTGATATTATTATCACTCAGTTACCTATTTAAACTCGTTGAAAACTGTTTGTGGGTTGTGACTTAATTGAAGATCGGATATCTTCGTAACTCGTATTATTTACTTCGTATACTAATCTAAGTTTACTAGTTAATAAGTAATAAGTTGTTGTTATGGTCAACAGTTTGTATATTAGGTAAATAAGCATTTTTTAGTTTGTAATTTTTGTCTTCGCTTTTGGTTGTTATTGATTGAATAAGCAATCTTATATGAATAATATTAGTTAGATAATATGTAACAAACGTTATTGCAATAACATTATTGTTCAAGTGTAACTTATATTATAGACTAATATAGACACGTGAAATTATGTTTGTTTGTCACCTTATAAAGGCGAAACGCAGCATCGAACTTGTTTGCCACAAAATATAATGAGGCGCTCATAGCCAGGTGCACTCGCTGTTCGGTACACGATCAGCGGGTTAAGCTACCAATGGCGCGGTAACCCTATAGATGGGTGACCGCATAGTGGTATTTCATCTGAGCGTCTCCGTGCTTCGGAGGGCACGTTAAAAGTCGGTCCCGACTGTTAACAGTCGTTAGATCACGACAGAGGCCTAAATATGGGCGATCTAAATAACTCTGTCACCAGGTTGGCCACTAACCAAACGATAAGAAGAGGACCTATTTAAAAATACTTATACGTAACTCTCTAACATAAAATTGCATGTTATGTAAATATTAAAATTTCCCTACTAAAATATTGTTTTATTACCAAACCACTATAAAATTAAGAAACACCTTTAACTAGAGAAACTATGTATTAAGGTACATACTTTGTTTACTGTTGACGACACAGAATCAAACACGCACCTAGCGAACACACTAACAGCTGAGCCCAAACGCTTTCATTCACAACCGTCCCTACGCGAGCGAGACAGCACGAAAACAAAACATTCCGACACAGTTCCCAGCACCTTTACTCGTACGGTAGAAAGAGACAGTAATAGTTTATTCCTTCAATTTATAAACGGGATGGAAGGATGGAGGGCAATTGAAAATTTAGCTTGTACAGTTGCGCGAGAGTAACTTCATAAGGTGATCGGACATCGTCCATTGCGGACGCGCAGTGAAGTGATATAAAATATAAATAAAGTTGTGAAAATGCCGTGCAGTGAGGATGATGACTCTCAAACTGGGTTCTCTGAACCAATGCAAGGAATGTCTAAAGCTGAGTTGAGAAAGGTGAATATTTGTTTCTGTGTTGTGTTGTGATGTGACTTGTGAAAAATTTATAATTTTAATTTGATTTAAAAATAAATAATAATAAAGTATTTTTCTTGATACGTATTGAAAAAGATTGCATTCGTTAATATATGCACCTACTTGGTTTATTTGAACGCGTTGATCTCGGAAATTATCAGTTAATTTTTTAAATATTTTTACTGGTCAGAAGCAACCAAATCTAACCCCAATTGTAAAATAGTGTTAAATGAATCAGTCAAATTACATTAGTTTTTTATTGAAAACGTTAGATAATTGTTAAAACATGGGGCTGTTCCATGAAGTCTTTATAGCGATTTATTTTCGATCTTAATTTGAATTTCATTGCCTAAGGTAGATAATAAAGTTGACTTAAGTTTTTTAATTTGAAATTAGTAAGTAGGATACTGATATCAAATGTTGAACGAAAACAAATCGCTAAATGGACGTCATAGTACGAGACCTAATTATCTGATAACTTATGAGAGACTTGTCATTTTTAGACGAACAAACCGATCATGGAGAAGAAACGTCGGGCACGCATCAATAATTGTCTCAACGAACTGAAAGATCTACTAATGGATGTCGATAAAGACGTAAGTAAAATTAAATTTTAGAAATAAAGTAAAATGTATCTTACTGTTCAGACTGTAGTTGTGTTCCTATGTGTGACGCACATTACGCACTACGCACATTTAAGGTTGCTTTTTGACGAAACGTTTTCATATCTCAGGGATATTCCATTATAAAACCCTGGTGTTTATAATTTGGATCGACAAATTGCAAGTGATACCTCTGGTATTACAAGCGTCCGTACGTAGGCTACGGTAAATGCTTACCATCAGGTAGGCTGTATGTTTGTGTGCCACCTAAATTCCATAAAAAAACGATCACAAAACCTTGGTGTTAAAATTGTTGTCGGCAACACGTAAGTGATGCAAGTGATGCATGTAAGTGATGCACCGAGTTAGGTATTCATAGGCTAAGTTAACTGCTTACTAGCAGCCGGCCTGTTTGCTGCCTAGGTACTATAAAAAATATCTACTAAAATCCAGTTAGATTCCAATAAGCTTTAGACTAATAAAAACTTTTCTACATTACAGCCAGCGCGCCACTCCAAACTGGAGAAAGCAGACATCCTGGAACTTACCGTGAAGCACCTTCAGAAGTTGCAGCGGCAGCAGCTGGCGGCCGCTATCGCTGCAGATCCTGCAGTACTTCACCGATTTAAGTCTGGCTTCAGCGACTGCGCCGTAGAAGTTAGACGGTACCTATCCCGTCTCGCCAGCGTGCCTACAGGGCTCAGACACCGGTTAGGAAACCATTTAACCTCTTGTGTCGGAGGCATGGAAACCCTCCAACCAAGAGACTACGCACCACTCTTACCTGATCCTTTAAGACTAGACGACGAAAGACCAAGTGCGTTCCATTTTGTCAAATCCACGAAACCTACCAGCCCACCCTTAAGTCCATTGTCCTGTGACTCCGCATGCGACTCTTCGACAGAACTTGAACTTGAAACACCACCAAGACCAGTACAAAACTTCCCCTTTCCTACTCCTCCAAGTAGATCTGCATCAGATCAGGATTCAAGTCCAGAAACCCAGAAACCAACTGTATCTTCAACAACAATATCGCCAGAAAGCAGACAAGAAACTTTACGAACCAAAAAATACATGGAACCTTTATCAATAGTCATCGATGTGGAGAATTACAAAATTGGTATCGACGCGTCTCCTAAAAGGGCAGTAGATTACTCCATAAGACACAAGTTAAAACGTCCCGTGGTAGACCTGACAGGACCTGCTGCCAAAATGATCAAAATAGAAGGAAAAACAATGCCAGAAATAAGTTATAAGACACCTGAAAAGTCTGCTTTTACAAGAGTCACAGAAAAAATACCAGTATTTCCTCATAGAAAGTTAACTCTACCTGAAAGTATACCCTCTGTCAGTGAAAAACCTATGGAAAATAGGCCCGTCGTACCACGAACTGTGATAAGTCATACAGCAGAGTCTTTAGCCCAGTCTTTCAAGAGGGAGGTTCCTAAAGAAGCTAAAGTCGAGGCTGACACAAGTTCAAAATCACCCCAGCAAGGGACGTCGAGTAGTTCTGAAATGTGGAGACCTTGGTGATGAGATTTTGGGTGAAACGACATAGTGGTCGAGGTGAACATTTGAAAATTCCTGAAAAAGGAAAACTGTTACTTAATTCTATTCGGGGTGAATTTTCCTAATTAATGGCAAAATCCGAATTTCGATTTTAATGGAAACTGAAACTGTATAATTCGATTTATGATAAACGTATTTTTATTTTGTTTTAACAAAGGCAATTGTTTGTTACATTTGATAATGTCCCGAATGTGGATCAGATTCTGAAGAGTAATAATTGCAAACTTGCATTGTCTTGACACCCTTCTCGCAGGCATTACAGATATCGTCATTTTCTATTGCTCCAAGAGCCTAGGTCTACGACAGTTTGCTGTAGTAGCAATATATTGCATACTTAATTAGTTAGCCATTTATGCATAACTTCCGTGTTTGAAATGTGATTGTTTTAAATATATATTTTAAAGATATTTGAACGCTAAGCTTTAAAAACGTTTGTGTTGTAAGTAAACTAGATTATAGAGGTTTGTTAGGAGTACCTATTTTAGAACCTCGATTGTGTCAAATTATAGCTTTAAGAATGTACCAGTGTGGTATGAGTTTTATATGTTTTATATTAAAAGTTATTTTTACTTTTTGTTTGCAATTTATTTTGGTGATTCATTAATTTGTATCCGATCTAAATTATGTATCGGTTCCCACATCTAGACATTAATTAGTCAACTTTAAACATTTTTGATGACTCATACGGACGCATCGCAAAAATGTATTTTCACACACAGACTTTCATAGTGCTATGAGTAGGCCGAGCGTCCTCATTTACTCATCTTGTTAATTATGGCCGGCCGCTATAATATGGGCTAGCTTATCTTAAATGGGTACTAAAAGTTTCTTATTGCATAAAATAATTAAGGAATAATTTAAAATGTAATACTTTTTTATTGGCAAGCATCAATCACATGGCGCGTTTAAAAGGTACTTAATAAATTAACAAACAAAGACTATAAAAGCCCAGGTTTTATAACATAACTTCATAAAAAACATTAATTTAAAAAAGATCACACTAATGGACGTACTTTTTGAACTATTCTAGAATAAATATTAAGTAATTATTACAGTTATCATAATTATAAAATACTGTCAATATTAATAGAAAGAAGAAATTAATTCAGCCCTAATGTTGGCAACGAACAAAATGTTATTGTTGCTATTATAATACACAACAGCACAAGTAAAAATGTAAACTCGAAAACCGCAATCCTACTAAAATGGTAGAAAATAATTTGACGTACCATTGAAACGAAGTAGAAATTGGAAAATGAAGAATAATAGAACAATAACTTTTGAAATAGCAAAATCTGGCCAGCAAACCTAAAAAAAATTAAAAGCAATTAAATTTTGACAGATCTAAAAAATGAGCATTTTCGACATATCATGTAAATCACTTTCTCTGAAATCTACTGTCACTTCAATGTTATATGTATAAATGATGTTAAATAAATTGAATTTAAACATAAATTATGGCGATAAACTGCCACTAAAACACTAAATAAATTAATTTAATTATTATAAAAAATCTCAACACTCTTTGGTACATTTAGAAGTTAGAACCAATTAACCAAATTAGATGTAGACATTTTTAGCCATCTAAATTTCATAATTTAATTATTGTTCAATACAAAAAATATCTGGAAAATCTAGAACACTAAATTAACACGTTTTCATCGGCATAATAACACTTATTGTGTCGTATTGTGTCTTAAAAAATACGTTACCACTTCAGCTATAGGTAAGCTTCATTTTGAAAAAATATACTTTTTATCATAATTTAAACTTAGCAATAAAACTTTGCATAGTTGTCGTATTACAGTTACTTATGTTCTTTTATATCTAAAGATTTTTACACACTACGACTTTTTGCATTGTGTAGTGCATAAAGGTTGGCCTGTACACACTACGACATTTTGCATTGCATAGTGCATAAAGGCTGGCCTTTACACACTACGAATTTTTGCATTGCGTAGTGGATAAAGGTTAGCCTTTACACACTACGACTTTTTGCATTGCGTAGTGCATAAAGGTTGGCCTTTACACACTACGACTTTTTGCATTGCGTAGTGCATAAAGGTTAGCCTTTACACACTACGACTTTTTGCATTGCGTAGTGGATAAAGGTTAGCCTTTACACACTACGACTTTTTGCATTGCGTAGTGCATAAAGGTTGGCCTTTACACACTACGACTTTTTGCATTGCGTAGTGGATAAAGGTTAGCCTTCACACACTACGACTTTTTGCATTGCGTAGTGCATAAAGGTTGGCCTTTACACACTACGACTTTTTGCATTGCGTAGTGGATAAAGGTTAGCCTTTACACACTACGACTTTTTGCATTGCGTAGTGCATAAAGGTTGGCCTTTACACACTACGACTTTTTGCATTGGTTAGTGCATGGTTAGCCTTTACACACTACGACTTTTTGCATTGCGTAGTGCATAAAGGTTAGCCTTTACACATTACGACTTTTTGCATTGCGTAGTGCATAACGGTTGGCCTTTACACACTACGACTTTTTGCATTGCATAGTGCATAAAGATTGACCTTTACACACTACGACATTTTGAATTGCGTAGTGGATAAAGGTTAGCCTTTACACACTACGACTTTTTGCATTGCGTATTGCGTAAAGGTTGACCTTTACAAACTACTACTTTATGGACTGCGTAGTGCATAAAGCCTTTACACACTTCGGACTTCAGAAAATCACATGTGTACAACCAATAGCATATGCAGAATTCATGCTTTTGCATCGATGGAAAAAGTCTTAGTGTGTAACCTCTAATATGGCAAACAAGAATATGGGTCCTGGTGTTGCAAGCATTTATAATTTACGGTAACTGCCTTCCATCGTATGCTTGTTTGCCTCCTTAGTAGTATAAAAAACAAAATGTGAGGTTGCAACTCTACGATAGGTGATCGTTGTGCGATTTCAATAAATTTAACTATCATACGACTTCGACATCCGTGTAATAATGATGACAAATAAAAATATAGTCAATACAATTTTAACTTCAAATTTTTGATACTTAAAATGTAAACTCGTAATTTTAAATTAAATTAATTAAAATATGTATTATCTTATAGGACATATGATAAAAAATGAGACACAGTCCCTTTCATCAGTCAAATAAGTGCGGAGTAGGTAGTGCTTATCCATATGGATTATTATTATAGCTCTAGCATCGCACACATACACGCGTAGCGAACACTCTTTTAAGAATAAATTATAAGAATATTCTACCAGCAATGTACCCAAAAAAATCGAATACTTCTCAATTTTACCTTTTACTTCGAAATCTTTTGCTATTAATCCATAAAGATTAATGGAAGTCTCACATAAATCTATATATTAACTTGAAATGATTGGATTAAAATTTGTAGATAATAAGATACTTTTTTGATTTTAAATTTTTCTATATAAGCTTGCAAAGAAATGCTGAGCGAAGCTCGGTCGCTTAGGTACTGTAATTAAACGAATGCTCTCTAAACACGGATGAATAGAACGCTTGAATTGTAACCTCAAACAAATGTTTCATACACGTGCATTCGAATGCTCGGTTAGCGAACAAATGTTCACAACGCTCGCAAAAATGATCGTAAACAAATACTCGCAGTAATGAGGCCACTTTATAAACATGATCATTTTTGTTTTAGAAAGTCCTTCCTCTGCTGCTGCAACTTTTGTTCTAGTAATGTTATCTTCTCCTGGTACTTGCCAGCCTCTCTCGTCAGCGCCTGGATCGCAGAATCCTTGCGAGCCACTGCTACCTTCACTCTGAAAACAACATTAGAATTTTTATATAAATACTAGATACCGCCCGCGGCGGATTTTTCCGGGATAAAAAGTAGGCTTTGTGCTATTCCAGGCTATAATCTATCTCTGTGCTAAATTTCATTTCAATCCGTTCAACTGTTTTGGCGTGATTGAGTAAAAAAAAGCGGTGGTGGCCGAGTGGGAAAGTCACCGACTTGCACGCAAGAGGTGCGTGATGCGGGCGGCGGTACCAATGTAGGAGTGAAGGAGGTGTGTTTGGATCGAAGCAAGTGGCGTAGCATAGTCTCTGCCTACCCCACTGGGACACAGGCGTGATGATATGTATGTATGTATGTATCAAATGATTCGCCATCTGTTAACGGTGAAGGAATACATCGTGAGGTAACCCACATGTCTTAGAAGTAATTCTAAAGACATGTCTGATTCACCAACCCGCATTAGGCCAGTGTGTGTTAATTAAGGCCTATAAACCCCCCCCTCTCTCTCTTGATAGAGGAGACCCGTGTCCAGCACTGAGACATATATGGGTTGCTATTATTATTTAGGCGCGTTGAGCACTTTTTGCGTGAACAAAAATCATGGAACTCGCCGTCACCGAACGCTTTCCATATTCAAAAATAATAATCTAATAGCTCGATGATACAATTTACAAGTTAGGTACTTAGTTATCACTTCTATCGGTAGTCCCCAAAGAAAGTCCCGAGTGTTTTTTATTATAACATGAATTATAGCTTCATTATGTTCACACCAGCAAACCTGAGAGACGAACGTTGTCCTCTCTGTTATTAGCGGTTTTAGACCATATTTAATGATCTAATTATAACTAACTTGGCATATAGCTGATGCATTTGTTCCTCGTGTATCTTCTTCATATCTTCTATTTCTTTCTTAAGCATGTCCACTTTGATTTTCCACGTTTCTTCACACTGAGCCCGCACCTCCTCCGATCGGTTCTCTAATTGAGTATTTTTCTGCAGAGAATATATTCTTTAAATCTTATTGTACAATTAAATATAAATATTTAAAGCTATTGCCCGCGGCTCCACCCGCGTGAATGTCGGTTATCGCGATAAAAAAATTTCATCCAGATCCGTTCAGTAGTTTTTACGTTAAAGACTAACAATCATCCATACTCACTTTCACATTTATAATATTAAGTAGGATATATAAACAAAAATATTAACAAGAATGTGAATGGTTAAGAGAGGTAGGGCACCTATACAAGTGAGCAAGCCCGTCTGGGAAAGGATTCACCATCTTACAGAAGATCACAGCTAAATCTACATACAGCGGTGTAGTTGTTGATATACAGGTCTCTAGTGCTCATGTATTTAGAGATGTATTTTCAAGAAAACGTTTTTCTATTGCTTCACTATATCCAAGAGTTATATTTTTTTAAGTTTGCAACATGCGGGTAATTCCCCAGGGATTGCAAGCGTCCATAGGCTACGGTAACAGCTTACCAAGAGATGGGCCGTATGCCATAAACAAGTCATATATTTATATTACACTATTTGCACTTACTTCAGTTAATATTCTATTTCGAGTTTCCAGCTGTGAGATTGTAATCTCAAGTTCTGCACCTGTAAATAAATAAGACAAATTTGAAAAATTATAGCTTTTATTGTGTTGGGAGAGGCCTATGTCCAGCAGTGGACTGCGATAGGCTGATTGATTGATTGATTGATAGCTTTTATTATACTTCCCCAAAAATGTCGTGAATACATTAAGCGATCCTTTTATACGTTTAAAGGCTACAGACGAAGATATAATATCGAACGTCTAGAAGACAAATGTGCTAATTATAAAATTTTAATAATTTAATATTTTAATGCCAAATGTATTAAATAATGGAGGGAGAGCCAGTGACCTTTTTACTTTAGTCATTTTATAAGTCATGAAAATTGGCACACTAACTCTCCTTAACCTGTAGAATAATGAACTGCTGTTCTGGCAACCCTCCGCGGCCGAAGTGTTTAACCCTAACATGACAAAGATGGTAAGAAATAAAGTTCAATTTAGTTATAGTATCAGTCCTAAAAAAATAGTATATGATATTGGCACTATTCTCTATATAGAAAAATGATTGCCAGAACATTTCTGACCCTCCTACTGGCCGCCAGAACGCTGTAAATATGTATAAAAATAAAGTATAATTTTGTCATTTCATCAGTGTTGATTTTTTTTACAGAATTATTGGAAATATATGTAGGATATATAATTTCAAACGCCAGAACAAAATTCCATCACCAACTATTTGCCAGAACAAAAAATGTTTCCACATGGAAACATTTTTCGTACATGTCTCAGGACAGTTTTAAAGGAATATCAAGCAATTCTTTTTAAAAAAAAGACAACTCCCGCACTAGGAAATAAGCCCTGTGTCACGGGGGACTAATTATACAAACATACAATTCACGGACACAAACTACACCCAGACTAATGTCCAGAGCAGACAACCATTTATGGACCACACAAAGTTCTGTCCCGTGTCGGGATACAATCCAACACCTCTAGTTTAGCAGTCAGGGTCACTAACCACGAGACCAACAGGCGAGTCATTCAATTCAATTAGGTATCAACTTAATAAATGTAGATAACAATTAAGTAGAATGAAATGAGTCTTTGTTAATTTTGTGGAATGCATTTCTTTATTTTTTTATACTACTTGGGTGGGGTATTGTGGGTTCAATCCCCAAAAATTGGGTCGAGGTCGATCGAGTCTGGGTGTACGTTGTGTCCGTTAATTGTATGGTTGTAAAATCCCCCGCGACACATGGCTTGATCCCTAGTGCAGAAGTTGTATTAAAAAATCTTACCTACTTACTAACCCGAACTGCTCTCCATGCGGTTTTTTAAAGCCTTATTTCACTCTGTTAGGGAAATAATAGTAATATTTTTGGGACAACTCACACACAGCCAACTGATCCTAAACTAGGCAGAGCCTGTACTATGGCAACCAGGCAACTGATAAACATGCTTATATATTTCTAAATACATATCTACATATTATAGATAAATAACACCCAGACACAGAACAGACGATGTCTCATGGACCAGCCGTTTAGGCTGTGGTTTGATATAAATAATAGGGTCTAAAGTATAAACTTGCTGTTTTATTGTAATAGGTACTTCGAATTGACCTAGAACCTTCATGGTTTGAGATTTTTGAGTGAAACTTTTTTTTAATAGATGGTATGTCTTTACCGCCATGGAAGATGGGTAGGCCTACATTTATTAAGTTTTATACTTTATTCTCTACCTACGTCTCACACTTCTACTTCACAACCTAAGTCTCGTGGTTAGTGACCCTGACTGCTAAGCTAAAGGTGGTGGATTGTATCCCGACACGGGACAGAACTTTGTGTGGTCCATAAATGGTTGTCTTCTCTGGACATTAGTCTGGGTGTAGTTTGTGTCCGTGAATTGTATGTTTGTATACTTAGTTCCCCGTGACACAGGGCTTATTCCCTAGTGCGGGACTTGTCTTTAAAAAAAAAAGAATTGCTTGATATTCCTTTAAAACTGTCTTGAGACATTTTTTGTTCTGGCAAATAGTTGGTGATGGAATTTTGTTCTGGCTTTTGAAATTATATATCCTACATATATTTCCAATAATTCTGTAAAAAAATCAACACTGATGAAATGACAAAATTATACTTTATTTTTATACATATTTACAGCGTTCTGGCGGCCAGTAGGAGGGTCAGAAATGTTCTGGCAATCATTTTTCTATATAGAGAATAGTGCCAATATCATATACTATTTTTTTAGGACTGATACTATAACTAAATTGAACTTTATTTCTTACCATCTTTGTCATGTTAGGGTTAAACACTCCGGCCGCGGAGGGTTGCCAGAACAGCAGTTCATTATTCTACAGGTTAAGGAGAGTTAGTGTGCCAATTTTCATGACTTATAAAATGACTAAAGTAAAAAGGTCACTGGCTCTTGGGCCATAAGCATGCTCATACATTTGGCATTAAAATATTAAAAAATCAACATTTTGTAATTAGCACATTTGTCTTCTAGACCATCGATATATAGTAAGCTATATATTACAGTAAAGTAAGCTAGGCAGCTAAGCAAGGTATAGCAAGTCGGTTATAATATAATATACTAGCTGTTGCCCGCGGCTCCGCCCGCGTGTATGTCGGTTATCGATGCAAAAAGTAGCCTATGTGTTATTCCAGACCATAATCTATCTGTGTGCCAAATTTCATCCAGATCCGTTCAGTAGTTTTTACGTGAAGAAGTAACAAACATCCATCCATCCATCCATCTATCCATCCATTCTTACAAACTTTCACATTTATAAAATAAAAGAGTGTAAGGATTTACACTCTTTTTTTAAAGACGAGTTCTGCAATCTTAAGGATTAAGCCATGTGTGTTAACATGTGTCGCAGGCGATTTGAAACACATACACACTAGACAATACGCTTATATCTTTATTCCACAAACGGCACTGAAAAGACAACGTAGGTGAAGGTTCACCCTCTCCGCCAACACCATGGTCTGTCAGCAACAGAGGGTGCCCTAAACCGTTTGGGCTAACATATCTTGGTACAACAAGTATAGATGGTTATGCATGGGCAGCAACAGCCGCCACAGCATCCACCACAGCATCCACCGCACATTATGAGTTTTGAATTCGAAATGAGTTTCGCAAAAAAAAAAAAAAAAGTTTGCCGAAGCTAGTTGTGGAATAATTTTAAAGTTGAATTGAAACACCTTTTTTTTCTTTTTCGATATTTTCCTACGAAGTATATCACTCGAGCGATTTAATTGTACTGATTAAATACGTAATGTTATCTTTTAAAAAATAAAGAAAGAAATTAAATTACTTATTACTTACACTTGTCTTCAGTTTGTCGTACTCTAGCCTGTGCCTCCTGGTACCGTCTGAGGGTTGCTTGTTCTGTTTGAGCCAACTCCTTTAATTCAGCTTCATATTGCTCTTTGTTTCTCCTTTAAAATTCAAATTTATAATCATTTATTTATATAGATCATATTATGACACTTATGCAGGTCAATGAAAAATGCTAAATGAGATGTCAGCTAATTTGCCTACTGCCGGGGTCGCTGACTGAACAGACAAGAAGAGCCTAATGAAGGAACCGGCTAGAAACTCAGGCCACTGTTTTCAATCGCCAGATGTGGTTACAATTTTTTATTTGTTCAAAAAAGACAACTCACGCACTGGAGAACAAGCTCTGTGTCGCGATGGACTTTACAAACATACAATTAACGGTCACAAATTACACCTAGACTCAGAACAATTCTTTGTGGGTCACACAAAATGTTGTCCTGTGTGGGAATCGAACCCACAACCTCGTGCGCATACTGCTACCACTGGACCACCGAGGCAGTCATCAACAATTTGTGTTACAATTTGTGAACACAGAAGATGATGCAACCAATCTGTCTTTAATACTTATATTCTTAGACCCATGGCAAACAGTGGAACGGTATAAAATACAGAGCTATCGTCTAAAAATACGTGACTCTATTCTCTACTGCCCTGGTGGTCCAGTGGTCGCAGTACGCGCCTGCTGTGCAAGAGGTTGTGGGTTCGATTCCCACACAGTACAAAACTATGTGTGGCCCACAAAGAGTTGTTCTGAACCTGGGTGTAATTTGTGTCCGTTAATTGTATGTTTGTAAATTCCCTTGCAACGCAGTGCTTGTTCTCTAGTGCAGGAGTTGTCTTTAAAAAAAAAAAAACTCTTCGTTGTCAGCTCGGCTTACTAATTTGTCAATTCTAATTAGTCAAGGGGCGTGGCTAAGGTAAGCTAACAAAAATAAGTCACTGTTTTCTTAACGCGAATAGACTGTAGTAAGAATATACCTTAACGCATCCTGCAGTTCCTTCCTGCCAGCCTGAGCCTCGGCTTCCATACACTCTATGGCTTTTTCTATCTCCTTATCTCTCTCTTGCTTGTGTTGAGCCGCGATCTCCAAAGTTTTACGTTTGATCTGTGTTTGCTGCTCCACTTCTAATGTTTTCTTATAGTCCTCCAGTTGTCGTTGAATTTCTTCTTCTCTTTTCATCATTTGCTCCTGTGAAAATAACAAAACAATGAAGTTTAAAAGTCTACTAGGATTTGATCAAGTGTTAGAGCACCTTTCAAACTTTGCCTAAAATAAAATTTGCAAGCGTCATGCTACGGAAACAGCACAAAAATTCTGTGAAAACTATCCATATTACTATCCATATGCATGTAAAAAATAAATACCTAAAAAAACATAACTTAATACTATTTAACTAAGGTTATACGACATTTGAAAAAGTAAGACAAAAATTTTAAAATCTATCCGTCAGCTAAGCTTTTCATATCTCAATCTTTTACCTGAAAAAAAGGAACCAACCTCAAATTTTTGCTTTTCCTTTTCAATTTCAGCATCCATTTGCATCTTCTTTTCTTTTAATATACTTTCTTGTTCCTCTCTCCATTTTTCTGTAACATTTTAAGAAATAACTAAAATTATAACCAGGCATTCTTATCTAGTTGCATTTGCTAATCGGTAAGCGATCGTCGAGCTAAGCTAGTAAGGGCGCGGTTACTCTATAGATGGATGATCGCATAGGAGCAGTATTTCAGTCCCGGCTCTTAACAGTCGTTAGATTACGGCAGCAAATATAGTTCGTATTTGCAATCTGAACAAATCTAGACACCACTCACCAGGTTGGCCACTAACCATTCGACGAGAAGAAGAACATAATTTAATTATGTATGTTTGTTTATCCTTTATTTACGTATTAGTACTCTAGGGAAAACATATTTCCAATGGAATTTCAGTTAAATTATTTATATTATATCAAATTAAGTAAATATATACGACAATAATAACTGAGAACGATGGTATCCAGATTATTATATATTAATATTTTAATAATATACAGTTCTTACCAAACTCTTCCTTCTGCTGGTTCTCCTTCGCGGCTAGTTCTGCAGCAACCCTCTCGTTTTCAGCTCTCATCTCTGCCACAAGTCGGGTCCGTTGTTCTTGATATGTTAGCTCTAATTCCAATATTTGTTTCTCTAGTCTAAAATCAGCGCAATGTAATGTTAGTTATAAAATTATAAAAAATTTAATGTCTAACGCATTTTTTTCTTTGTTTACTAAAAGTTCACGCTTATAAACAATCCACATATTTTAATTCTGATGGCTATAAAATTTATTAACAAGCTTAAAGTTTTATAGGCTTCATAAAAAACAAAAGTGTTATAAAATATGTAGTTGGTATATATCATTAAAATAAGACAAATCAACGCATTTTCGGGGTCGCACTAGGTTTCATTCTTAACTTTTTAGCCCATTGTTGCCCAACTCATTAGCACATACCAAAAAATACTCTTAAGCCAATTTGTGACTTGTTGTTCCTCAAATAAATAACTTACCTAGAACTAGCTAGATGCCTTTCCTTCACCAACGCTTCTTCTTTCTCATCTTCTAGTCTTCTTCTTAACTCCTCAAGCTCTTGAGCATGCTTGGCATGAGCGCGACCGCTTTGTTCCGCGTGCAGCATTTTTAGATCCGAAATCTCTTTCTGTTGCCTTTCTGCCATCTCTCGCAGTTCTCCTTCCAGACCTTTTACGGTTAGCTCCTAAATTATTAAAGCACATTAAATCAACCAAATAATAAATCTTTCAGCGAAAACAGATCGCCTTACCAACATTTCAGCTTATCTGGAAGCACAGTAGACAATACTGTTTGACCTTTCTCTCAAATAATAAGCACCAAAGGCACATGTGATAGAGAATGCTATACAATATAATAATATAAAATAGTTGTCGTAGAGTATCGAAATAGTTCATTAAATTAAAGAAGTGCCAAATTTACAACCATGTTAATAAGTGTGCAATCTAAAGATACAATAAGAGTTGCTTTTTGAAAAGTCTTTGGTATAACTGGTAAGAAAATGACAGCATAAACCGTGCCTTGCAAATCATGCATGGATTTGTGTAATCGTACCTACAGTGTTTATGGCGTGTTTACCTTGATTTTCTCAGCTTTCTGTCGAACCCAGCGTTGTCTTGCTACCTGGAATGATTAACAGATATACCTATGTCTATGTGCAAAACAAATGAAAGTGATTGATCTCTATAAGCAAGAGTGAGCCAGATGAGTCTTAATGCCGATGCCAGTGATAGTACCAGCCACTGTATACAATAATGCGACTTGTATAAATGATAAGCACACATCAGACCAGTGTAGGCCGCTGTTGTTTTCTTACATTGTACAAAAACTAAAAGTGCTTTTCCATAGATTATTGCAGCTCAACGCAGCTGTAATGTGTGCAAACCATGATATATGCAAGTAACATTCAAAATGATTATGTTAATGTATGATTATATTTACAAAAAAGTATATAAAATTATACTTTTGGGACGTTTTTGGAGTCTTGCGTCACGCATGCGAGTTGTGCCCTTCCTCCACGCCATCTTGCATCCTGACATTACGCGAGATAATAGTATAAAATGTGAGAGTTTTATACTACAGACATTTAACTGATTTCTATAACCGCTCTATCAAAATTGTCAATTAAATGGGTAATAAATATATATTTAAATAAATTTATCATTATGTAATAAGCAAGTAGATATAGCAAATTCATGAAAATTTATTTATTTATTGAATAGCGCAATACAGGATCTACTTACACTATTCATATATTTTACAAATTTATTTATGTACAATAATATTACCATTCGTACATTCAGACAAAAGCTTTTATCTATCAACTCACTATCAGGGTTGGTGTCCAGGAATCGGATAATAAATTCATCCCCGTCTGATGCAGGTTCAAGGTCAAAATATACACGTACCTGTTGCGCAGCTTGCATCTTATCATGTTGGTTGCGCAGTTCTAGCTTGTACCGCTCTTCGAGCGATTGCGCAGACCGCTTCCATCTCTCCTCCAGCGTTCTTCGCTCGTCTACCAGCTGTTCGATACGGTGGTTTAACGTCTTCTTGTCGTTTATTAACTGTAGTCAAAATAAATGAGGAACTATCAAGTCTTCGAGTCGATGACAATCTAAATTGAGTCCAGAACTTAGCCAGCAGAAGCAGGTGACTCCATGATCTTATTTGTGTACAGATATCAGGGATTGCAGATAAAGTGTCCTTTTATTTGCGGAAGCGCGTCACATTTACGCTTCAGGTCTTGTTGTTCTACAGTCTGCTTAAAGATTTCCAGGTTAACCATAATAACTGCCTGGACTGCCTTGGTGGTCCAGTGGCCGCTGTATGCGCCTGCTGTGCACGAGGTTGTAGGTTCGATTCCCACACAGGACAAAACTTTGTGTGACCCGCAAAGAGTTGTTCTGAGTCTGGGTGAAATTTGTGTCCGTTAATGGCGTTAATTGTATGTTTATAAAGTCCCCTGCGACACAGAGCTTGTTCTCTAGTGCGGGAGCTGTCTTTTTTAAAACAAGAATAACTCATATCTGATACTCTACCTGATCAATGAAGCTCTGGTGTCTTTTGATAGTTTCTTCACATTCTTGCTTCACCCTTGCTATGTTACGAATGGACTGCTTTTCCAAATTGCTCACTTTGTTGATCATCTGAAAATAATATATAGATAAACTCTTTATTGTACAAGTTATATATTATAATAATAATAGCAACCTATATACGTCCCACTGCTGGGCACGGGTCTCCTCTATCAAGAGAGACAGGGTTTTAGGCCTTAATTCACACACGCTGGCCTAATGCGGGTTGGTGAATCAGGCATGTCTTTTAAATTTCTTCTAAGACATGTGGGTTTCCGTTTGCTAACAATCCGTGTGGTGACGGATTAAGAATACAAAATTAAATGTCACCACCCCGTTCTATCCCGAGGGTGTCGTAAGAGTCGACTAAGGGAGTCAGGCAGACAATATCCGCTGCAAGAGAGGGAAAACTCGAAACAAAACCCTATACCAACCCGTCTGGCCAGCGTGGTATAGTAGGCTAATATCCCTCTAAATGTATGGAGGAGACCCGTGCCCAGCAGTTTATGGGTTGAAGTGTGATGTGGGTTTCCTCCTGATGTTTTACTTCACAGTTAGCAGATGGCGAATCATTTGATTAGTACATATAAACAAAGTGAAATTCACATTAGTACTGCCCGGGATTGAGTACAAGTTACATTTGTTTTCAATTATAAATTTACAGCTATGTACAATGGGCAGCGCTAAAAGCAGTTTATATTTATACATATTACAGGCAACCTTAGGATGGACAGAGTAAATAGGAAATATAATATCACTTCACTACATAATTCAGCAGCTCGATAATGGTGCCAGAGGAGTATGCGGCCCACCTCATGGTTAGTGGCAGCTGCTGATTTCCATTTCCACAGTAGTAAAGTAAGCGGAAGGCTATCAGATAATTGATTACCTGCTCCTTATGATTGGCCAGGCTCTCCTGCAGTAGAGCGATGCAGCACGACCTTTCTTCTAACTGCAGGGAAGCAGTTACCAATCGTTGCGCTAGTTCTGTCTGAGGCAGCTTTAGTAGACCTTCTAATCTAAAACATACAATTTAGATTGACAAACCACTTTGAGGCGTGTTATTTGTTACCTGACACACGGGACAAAAGTGATGCAAAAATAATTGCATCGAGTCTTTTATAAGCAGTCTGCGGAAGATGTTCTTTGACGGAACAATAACTTACTTCGGAATGCAAGTTGGAGTAGTATTAGTAACTACTGATAATGCGTCATTTGCACTTTGCTCCACTTTTTCCAAGAATTCAAATATTTCCCTGAAACATAAACAATGCAAGATGTTAGAGCAGGTATTAAACATTAAATTCTTTATTGTACACGCAAGATAGCATTACAATAAACAAAATATCGAAGACAAAGTTTTCTACCAGCAAACCTTACAGGAGCAGGAAAAATATAAGTGAGAAAGAGAATAAAGTGTAGGTAAATATGAAAAGATGAAGGGTCATAATAATCGAACTAGTATATCATAATGTATACTATCATAACGAGATACCAGCAATATGTTTACTTACATAAAATTATCTTTAGGCGAACTACTTCTTTCCTCTTTCTTACTTTCTGTCTCAATCAGATTCGTATTAGTAACTGCCGTCACAGGATTGTCTCCGTAGCTCTCAATTTCCTTCAACATTGAATAAATATCTAATACAGTAGATTTTCCAGTTAACTCTTGAACAGTTTCAGGCGGACCTTTCTCCGCAACGGGAACAGGTGACGGGGTTCTTACATTTTGAATCTTGTCTCCTTGTACTGAAGGTTTAGATGTCTGTTGTTCCTCTACACCAGACTCATCAATACCTAGCATTCTAGGTGACGGTGCAGATAAAGACATCCATGAGTCGATATCCTTGTCATGTTGCACTCGGTCTATCCTCGCGCTCAAAGGAGTCCTAGTTGTAAATATATTTTTCTGCTGCTGAGTCTGGTTTCTTATATTTACTGGGATGGTACTCTTACCACTATTTTTAGTTTTGTTATTCCATTCCTGATTATATCCTAAAGAAGTTTCACCTGAACTAACGTTATTTATTTTTCTTTCAGGCTTTTTCGTATTTTTAGGCCCATCTTTGTAGTCTCCTCCTTTAACTTTTAAATAATTTTGTATTAATTCTTTGGTTGATATTTTCGACACATCTCTTTTGCTATCTAAAGAATTTTTATTATTTGTTTGCAGATCTGGGGTTGTGCTGTTGTGAGAATTATCACAGCTGTCTTTATTGATGTAATTAGACGCATCTTCAAACATTTTGTCTATGTTCAAAGGTGTAGGCGACACAGTATCAGTTCTTATATCTTTAATAGTAAGTTCATGCAGATTGTTTATAGCTTCTAATTCTTTTTTATAATCTTCAATAACTTTAGATGTATACGCTTTTGTAGTACTATTCCTGAGATAACATGGATAATCTAAATTATCGTGTTCATTCTCTGGTTTATCATTAGTGTCCTCACTAGTACCAGGTATGGCCACTTCAGTTTTAGGAGAATTCTGTGGAGGCAACGCGAGATGTCCTTCCTTCTTTAGGAAGAAATCCTTATAAAGTAAACGACTGTGGTTCAAAGGTTCTGACCATTGTCCACTTTTGTCTAAAGGAAATGTTTTGTAACCCTTTTCATTGCTGCCTGCAGAAATAGTGCTATCCAAACTCTTAGGTTGGTCCTCAATTTTATCAAGTGAGTTTGATTTTTTCAATATAGATGTATTAGGCAAGGAATAATTCTGTCTATAAGACTTTTCATCGTTCGCTCCACTATCTGGATAACCAGAATCTTTCGATGACGAATCTGTATGTATTACGGTACTAGATAATTTTGTCTTATACGAATCGATAGGATTTGTTCTAAAGTCGTCGTAGAAGCTAGTATATGTTCTTGGTTCACACATGAAACCTTGACTGATCTTATTATAATCACCAACAACATAAGTACTGTGACCAGTTAAGGCTTCATCGCCATTATGAAGTTTGTCACCTAGAGAATTTTCTGGTGACAAACTTGACATATTCTGTGACGGGACACTATCAACATCTTGGGTTGACTCCTCTTCTACTAAAGAGAGCTGTTGTTTAGTAATAGTCAGTCGACGATCGTAAGTATCTATAGCATGTTCAACTTCTGACTGCATGCAAGGATTTGTCAAGGACCCATGACCAAGATCAGGGTCTTTCCTGTCATCGAGAGGTATGAAATAAGAATCGTATGCTTGTGATTTATATGAAGGAGAGTGAGCCCTTCCATGAAACACTCTATTTCTTGTAGGAGTGGGTATCCTTTCAATAATTTTGACTTCTAAGCCATAGTCTTGGATATTCAGGTCTTCATTTATTGTATTCTCCATAGGCTTACGAGGTCTTTTAATTGCGTTCCTATACTTTAAAAAATTCTTTGTGTTACTATTCTTTGGTTTTGTACCCAATTGTGCTTTGGCTTTTATCTTAGTACCTAAACTAATATAAGTGTCTTCAGATCCATAATCCGAAGCATTACTGCAGATTTCTTTATTATTTTGAGAATTATTTGCTGTGGATTTTGTATGGCCTAGTAATTCAGTTGTGGGTGGTACTACTTTGATACCACTTGAGGAGTCTGTAAATAAAATATAACTATTTATTGGTTGACTGTATATCCCTGTTTAGTTAAATAAGTTATTACTAGTCATATTTGTATCTTGTGCATTTTACAAATAGATTACTTTTATTTCTGTCTATAAATTAGACTTTACATGCGGTGATTAAGGTTGTCAGCAATTAATTCGCACCAAGAGTTGTGGGTTTAATTATCGCTCAAATATATGTGCGTCAGATAGTTTTTCTGGGTCTGGGGCTCTTGTGTGCATGAGTATATAAATTTTAAGATCCAGCATGGCATTGTGCTTGTTTCATAGTGCTGAAGTTGCCTTAATAAAAATAGTTTTGTTGCTTATTATAGGTATGTATGTTTGATTTAAAAAAATATCTTTACTGTTGTATGACTGTAGTAATTCAGCATTAAATTGTTTCAGAAAAGTTCTTGTTGTTGGAGCCCGTTCTTTGGCATCAGCAGAAAATGGCCTTTTATATCTTTCTGGATGATCCTAAAAATAAATACATGCACATTACAAATAATTCATCACTAAGCAAATATGTTTCTATACATAAAAAATGTATTTTTTATAAAAAAACAGTCAAAATGATGTCTTATGCATGTCTACTTAAATTTTTCTAATTATTTATTTACTTTAATTAAAAATTAATTTTGTTAATTTCAATTGAAAAAATAATAAATATTATTCTGAAATAATATTTTAGGTTGGGGTAGAAATGTTCTGGAGTGGCAACCACAAACTGGAAGACGCAGCGTGGGCAGGCCTCCAACAAGGTGGACCAACGACCTGGTAAAGGACACTGGTAGTCGATGGATAAGGTCAGCTCAGGACCGAATGCTGTGGAAATCTTTTTTCAGCAGAAACCTATGTTCAGCAGTGGATGTCTTTTAGCTGAGATGATGATAATTATTTCAGGTTTATTAACTTATTACAGTTTTATAAGAATAATTAACACATACTAAATATATCTTAGTTTTCAACATTGCTAATAAATTTAATTCGCCTAATATAAATAAAATTATAATATATTATTGTTAATAATAATATGTTAGTACACTGCGCTGTCTCTAGACTAATTCTAGCAGCTGTATATCAAGAGATATGAGATAAAATTAGAAACACCTATGTCCTAAGGTGGGACCAAATGGGCTTGTGTATTATAATAGTACATTTCTTATTTGAAAGAAAACTCATGTTGTAATGTATTAGTGCTACCATACATATTACAAATATATTTAAATAATTGCATGAGTAACCCTATAGGCAAACAACTAGCAAAGATTAAAAAAAAAACTTATTTGGCTGTTGCATAACTGGCATAGATCAAACACTACTCTGTGAATGGTATAAAAAAATAATAGGTACCAATATCAAATCCAGACTTCCAGTTCCATTTTCATCAATTGTAAAACTTCTAACTAATGTGGTTTTATATTTCAATCATTACTGAAATCTTGACAGTTTTTAAAATATACACAACAGTTTTACAGACTTTCCAAACGAATAAAAACGATTAATTTAAAATGTGTTAAATTTTGGTTAAGGTATGCAGCAAAATAAACATTTTATAATAATGTACTATAATCAAATTACTGGCGAAATGTTAAGTTTTATTTGTGGTTATGACAATTGCGTGCACACACTTGAAAGGGGAAGTATTAGATTGAAATGGGGTTCATCACCATGACAACATTCTTTGTTTGATGTCCAAAAAGTTTATAATAGCTTTTGAATAATTTATTATTGTATTATTTTTTGAAGTATCTAAAAGAGATACTATGCATAAGTATTAAATTTACAGTTGCCTATACTTAATATATATTTATACGTAATAAATAAATAGTACCTGTGAAATACAAGTGCTCTGCAAAGCAGATCTGGGTCGATTACGTCCGTTTCTTTTATCGTCTTTCTTCTTTCCTCTATACGATAAGTTCACAGGCGAGCCAAGTAGCCGCAGATTATTGTTTTCCTTCGACATTTCACTCACATATCAGCAACGGAGTGCTAATATTCTCGTTCGTTCTCGTTTGGATACAACTTTGGATATTGACATCGTTAGATTGTTTGTTGTCATGAACATCGTTACCTAGCAACTGGTTGGTACGTTCCATTCCAGTAATGACAATTATTTTATACGTTCAATTTGTGTACGGCTCTCCAAGCTTACCAAATAATAATGGAAATGAAATTCGTGTTAAATGAAAAAAATACTTAATAAACCAACTATTTCATACAGAATGTGACAAAATGTTGAGCTGTAAATTTTTAAAACTTTCAATTTATATTTTATAGCTTGGCTACACTAAAACTGACACAAGATTTAAAGTGTTACAAGTTTATAAAAAAGTTCAATTTGGTAGAAAGTATAAAATAATTTACAATATTATTATTTAATAGATATCTACACATATCAAACATTTTTTTTAATAGAATCTCATCGTTATTTAATGTTTTGCTATGTACCTTATAAAATAATTATCTTTACAACTAAGCCATTACCATAAACTAAACGTGGTTTGCATTGACGTCATCGATAAAAATACAGGGCCGGTTCATATATCATTGGCATGGAAAAAGCATCTTTGAGTTCGAGTGGTCAAGTCGATTTTCATCGAGTTGAACCTTGAATTTCTCTGAAAGCACATCGCCTTCGTTTATGTGTTTCGTGGATTTAATTGGTGCAAATTGTTGAAATAGCGTGAAAACGAATTCAAACTTCAGTGTTAATTGTGCTAATAAATATAAAATAGCAAAATGTTCAGCGGAATCGCAGGTATGTATTTTTAATTAATATTATAGTATTAATTTAAAGTATGTTTTTTATATACAATTTTATATGAATCTATAATATAAGTACCTACATTCTCATTTTATTTGAAATCTCATAAGAACTCACAATGTAGATATTATATCACTTTTAGTGCTATACTTAGTAGACTATTTTTGAATGGGCCATTTATTTTATTTAAAACTTCGCACAAATATTTTTAACACTTTGCATGCTAACTTAGCAAAGTATAACGGGTGCATTATTTTTTAATTGATATGTAGGAACATAAGAATAGATGACCAATATATAAGCTTTCATTAATTTATTAAACAACTACTTATCTAATAAGATCGCATATAAGAGTAACTACATATAATATGAGCAACCTTCTTGACTACTGTCTGTTAGGCGCGTTATTATTTACAATAAATGAGTTATTTTTACTAATAAGCAGACATTTACCTATATTAACCTAAAACAGGTGAATGTCTGATTATAAAAGTAGTATAATATAAATAGGTATATAAAAGTAGGATAAACATAAGTTATGATTTTTATAAATCTGTCCTTTTACGACTAGTTTCAAATATATTTAATTGAAGATCTGTAAAAGATATTTATTATGTAAGGAATATAAGGTACACCCACATATTTAAGTACATTATAGTACAGCGAACAATTTTGTTTATGTATACTGTCGGATTTAGTTGGATTCGGGATTTTCTCGAGGAAAGGGGAATGCGTATTGCGTACATAATAAAAACACCCCCTCTCTTTGCCGCATCCAGGTACAACGGCCCCTTCCAGAAAACACTGTTAAATCGTAAAATATTTATTTAAAATTTATTTTATAGGTATGTATAAGAATAGCTTTGTTGGTCTAAGAATTGTTTTTACAGTCTCTGTCCAGAAACGAAGTTCTACTGTATATTATTCGTAAGACCGTAATTTAACAATTATAGCTAGTGTGCCGTTGCATCACAATAACCAGTTTGTCTTAACCTTGCGCGTGAGAAGCATCTGCTACATTTTTGTTTGTTATACTACATTTAAAAATATACAAACTCCAGCTTGTCTGCAAGTTCTGTATATTAACGAGAAATTTTATTTTTTGTCTCAGAACTTCAACTGTACTTACACATAATACGATATTTATCACACAAAGGTTCGTGACGTACCTATATGTAATCAATGTCAGTTTTGCCTTAAATTTACAAAATGAGCGTATCTTTATTTTATGAGATGTATTACAACAGTAATCTGCTCTTGATCGGATAATAGATTAATTTTAAACGACTGTCGCAATGCAGATCATCGAACTTTTAATGTCTTATTATTCTCCTAATCTCATAAGCATACATTCCAAATACAAAATACCCCACACATGTTTGATGGTCACTGCCTGACCGTCGTGCAGTACAAGATTAATGCACATATTTCCTTCTGTATCACATTTAGACATATTTCTATTATGGCGCAATTAACAGGATAACAGCTAATCTGAGCTATTAATAGCAAAAGCAAAATTGATACGTAAATTATAGAATATTTAATATGTTTACATCGGCGCAGCGCGTTCAGTCTTCGTGACCCAGTCGTGTTAGATAACGGTGGAGGCTACACACCGCATGATCACAGGCGACTTGACCTGACACGGTCATGCCGTCATGCACTCACACTCGATGAAACAGGCGTCATTTTCACGTGAATCATCAGATTCGTCAGGAACATTTACTAACATTTTATGGTGGCTTAGCGTATTCGTGTATGTATATTTTTGTTCATGGCCATCGTTGGTGCGTTTCATTGGTTTGTGATTATGCGTATATTTTTGGCATATTTGAATGTATGACTAATAATTACCGGTATTTTACATTCAATATTTGGATGAATATTTGCTTTCATAAGCCAAAACAAATAAAACTTAGTGATTAGCTACTCTGTGAAAACAAGATAAATCATCTATCATATTCACGTATAGAGTTGTCTATCTCTATATAATATGACCTAATTGGGCGAATAATTTAACATACATCAAGCGGAGTGTTAGGGATGTATGTTTACAAAGGCACCTATTTCACATAATTGGTTTAGTACAGTTATTAGTTAAGCTTAGGGCTGTGAAGTTAAAACAGCCGTCGTCAGCTTAATGTGAGAGTCAGGATGGCTGGACCAACAGAGATTTTAAAAGTTTGAGCAATACCAAGTTATACTTACCTAACTTGGTATTGCTCAAACTTTTAAAATCTCTGTTGGTCCAGCCATCCTGACTCTCACGGCTTAATTACTTTCGATCGATTCGAGTTCAGTCCCTATTGACGTGGACGACCTAGAGGGATTAAAGATCAAACAATGGACAAGTGTCAACATTGTCGGTGGCGACATTACGAGCTCTTCCATGTCAACGAGACTGCGGCCATTCGTCTACGTTACAGCCAACAAACACTTTTTGAATACGTTTTAGACTATAAATTCGGCGTCTTCTAAAACTCTGGTTTTTATATTATCACTACCCAGACACTTTAAGCGACATGAACAGTGGACGTATAATTAGAATATATGTGTCTTCTATTAGTTCGTATAAAATTATTACATAGAATTTTCAACTTATAAAACATGTAGGTACATAAGTGTAAGTAAACTGTAAAACTGCCAAACCATGCGCCACGTGCATCCGACAAAACAGACCATATAAAGCAAAACAAAAAATATTACCTAAGTATCTATGATATTGTTGAACGATACGTTTTGATAATATTTATCCTAGCAAAACTCCACTAACAAAACAAAGTAGGTAAAGTACCAACCAAGGTTGGCTTCCTCATTTGTTTTTCTTGGATTACAAAGGAAAGGAATTTTCCATCGACATCTATACCTAATACATACTTACTAATGAGTATATAATTTCTATAGGCTAATATTAGCAAAAGGATTTTTAAAAACAACAGCGTTAAGTGGCGAAAAATTGATCATTGTTTGCATTATTAATCACCGTGCGAGATAGTAGGTACCTAATGATATTGGTACGAAAGCTTACTAATGCAAAATTTGACTAGTTAAGTCCTTTCTCAGTTGGTAGGTAAATAAATGTGCTTAACTAACTAATGATTAAGAGAAACACAAATAGCTTAGTCAAGACAAATAAGCATTTAATTAATGATACTATTTGCTTGCAAATAGCACTACTACTTTAAGTAAGTGCCTAATATAAACACCAATTAGCGTTATTGTAATGAGTATATTTTAATCGTATAAATACATTGATTTTATAGAAGCTTACGTTCCTAAACCATTGTGTCCATTGTTTATAACACAGACCAAGATTTCTCTAACACAGCCAGTAATTACAGTACTCTAACTTCAATTAAAAGCGGGTAGGGATTAGAATATAGGTTAAAACATTTAACATTTTTCCGAAAAATTTAAAAGTATAGTTACCCTATTTAATACGTGAGGGAGGAGGATTCTGCCGTAAGCATTTCTGCTATAGAAAAGTTCACTTGCCGTCTTGAAAACGCTAATCGAGAAGGATAGAGACGAGTCTATACTTAATCTTTCCCTATCCTTCTCCATTTGAATTATTTTCTCCTAATTTTTGCACAGGAAAAATTTCATGCTTCTACTGTGCGTTGTCTTTCAGTTTGTACAGAAATGTAATTAAATTGATGTTTTAAAAGTTTTTGTGGGATGTTTCTTTAAAAAAGAAACAATAAGTAGGTACCTATCTACCTACTTAGTTAGTACCTACTGTTAATAGTACTTCGTGCAATAACCGCGGACGCTTGGCTCGGATTTGTAAATGAAACCTCTCCATTATTAGTGTAAGGTAACTCACTCTTAACATGTGGACTTAGCTTTGCTACAGGGTAAAACATTCGAGCCATGTTGCACAATGCAAAGCAATAAAATGCGCTTTTTTAAGCAGCATATTATAGTAACCGTGCGAGAAAGTGAAAAAAAATATAATTTGGTCAACAATGCTTACGATAATTCCATTTTATGGATTTTATGTAATACATATGTACCTACTAGGGAAAATGAGCTTGCAAATACACAAACAACAACAACTGATATCTTGGTATTGGTAGAAAACAGGAGACACTAATCAGGTAACCCAATTGTGGTTTGTTTATGTAAATAAAAATATCATCAAGGATTTTAGTATAAATTATAAATAGAAACGACTTCAAACGACGGCGACGCAAGATCTACAATCAAGAATAATAAAGTAAGGGGCAACTACGCAGCAGCATAGGTACCTACCTACTAATTCAATTCTTTACACAAAGTTGTTAAGCGCTATGGCGTTTTAAATAATTTAACATTTCTAGTCACGTAGCTCACTGACGTAGCTATTCAATTCAATATTCGCGCCAAAATCATAAAATAGTAGTAATGAACGACGAAATAGGACCAGTTTACGTTTATAGTCTATGGAAGTAGGTAAGTAAAAAGTCTAATAGAAATAGAAATAGACATTTATTCGCAGGAACATGTGTTACAAAGTTCTTAATAATAAAATGACCTGTACAAGGAATGTTCCGCCTTTTTTAAAGGCATGCAAATATTATTTAAATAAGTACATTGTACATTTTGGTATTTTTACATTAGCATAATATTATTTTTAATAAATAAATACAGTTTGTACATATAGGCAATTATTAAAAGTGAGTAGGTATATTAAGCTTAAATTAAATTATGTACTCATTAAGTTATAAATTAAATTAAAAAATAAGTTTTAAATAAAATTAAAATAAAAAATAAATTACAAATTAAATTTTTCAGTGATTTTATGGTCAATAAAATCCTTTAGTGTATAGAAACACTTTTCTATCAACCATTTCTTTAATTTGTTTCTGAATTGTCGATAAGGTAATTCACGAATCATTTGCGGTATTGTATTATACACTTTTATTGCCATCACTGCACAATTTTTAGCTCTAAAAGAACTTTGGCAATTTATTACCTTAAGCTTAGTTGGATCCCTTTGTATAAACTTACTGTCTTCACTAACTTTATTGGATTGAGTAGTAATAAAGAATTATTTTAATTAAATTTGTTTCATCAATTAATAAGTTAGGTGCCATTAGAGCGGATGTATACAAAATATACAAATAATAATATTTTATTTATAGAGATAAAAGATAATACTAAGTAGGTATTAAAGTGTACCTAAAGAAAAATATTAGGAGATAGAGTTAAAGGTATAGATAATTATTAAGGCGCGAAGTACGGTCAAGACAAAATGCATACGATTTATGTCTTTGATTTTACAACCATTTTTGGTGGAAGGAAGATATTCTCTCTTCTGATGTCTCTAGTGATGGGACCTTCTCCGTAAAGTAAGTTCATTCACTATTTCATTCGTTCTTAAGAAAATATTTTAAAGTTTTATTACCTGCGATTGATAAATAAATATAAGTTTATTTTATTCATTCACACGTAGGTATAGTTATGTTAACGATAATAACAATACAACGTATCTGTTAATCTGTAAATCCGGTGATGATCTAATATAACTATAATAAACACAATATGTGAAACGAAATATTTGTTACTTACCCAAGTTTGTGGAGGTTGAACCCGCAGTGGCTCACCTGGACTCTGGCGAGAGTTTGGAGTTTGGAGTCATGATAGTGTTATTTTGTATAACTTTTGATCCAAGATAAGTTTTTTTCAATTACCTTTACAGTTTGTCCAGGGGCTTAAGTGGTTAACCCGCCATTTACTACTGCACGGCTTTTTGGGGGTTCAATACACTCACTGGACAAAATACTATTGGTGTTATTCATAGGTCTCGTGTACTTTGTATCCGTTAATCACATACTTGTAAATTTTCCCGCCACAAAGGGCTTGTGAAGTTGTTATATTTAAAATAATAAGTTTAACTGATTAAAATAATAAGGCACTATGCCAAGAGACGTCTGCAAATACAACAATATATTGAAGTACAATCAATGCGTTCATACAGATGCCAGCTAATAAAGATGGAACGCGGCCTGTGTACGCTAATAAGTGTCAGATTGACCGAGGGCATATGTACTGAACGCAGGTTATACGAGTGAATATGTGATAAAAGTATTGATTAAAGCTAATTGAATCACATTACAGTAGAATGTGAATACATTATTAAATATCTAACTTATAAGTAGGTACTTACGGCATACCATGGTGTTAAATTTTGTTAGTACAGCTTTAGTCAGAACTTCCAGTTTTATTAGAATGGGTAATTTGAAAAGATAAAATAAATCAAAATGCTGTGGAATGTCTTTATTTTGTTAGCTCTCTCACACTGGCCAGATTAATGCCTATCAGAATCATCACAGCTTAACATAAGCCTCCCCCAAGAATTTCCACGACAATATAGTTCTGACTTTTGTCCTTTAGTTGCTGCCCGCAACCTTTACAGGGTGGTCAGTCCAAGAATTTATTCCGGCAAAAATTATTTAAGGTAGAGACTAGAAACCCAAAGTAATATTTACCTCCTTTGTAATGTGCGGCATTTATGATACTAGTAAAAAAATAGTAGGTTGCTTTTTAGTTTTGGCAATTGCATTAGGAATTTGGCACAAGATCGGGTTGAGTGGAAAAAGGAAAGGGTGGCCTTTGTGCTGCAGTGGAACAATATAAGCTGAAAATAAATTAGGGATACTCGAGAGGCAAATATAAACGAAAATTAACAGTTATTTCTAAATAACGTTTAAAATCAATCTTTGCATTTCAATAAAACTTCTGAAACTAGAACAGTGGAATGCTTATTTTTAAACCAGGCAAATTGTACATATACCTACCTACAGTTCATATTTATAGAGACTGGTACAAGTACGGTACAATCACACAGCACCTACGTGTTATAAGTACTCTTGTACCCTTATCGTTATTATAATAACACGAGCAATGAGCCTTGGAATTTAAGTTCACGGTCGTTAGGACGAATCGACGCTATTAAAAAGATTATGATTCATTGACGCGAACTGCGGAACCATTATCCTTTGTTTATTCGCCAAACACGTTGTTTTATTTATTTCAACATGCGTGTGTAAAATTATCGTTACTACAACACATGGTAAAAATAACAATTTCTCAGACGAATCCGGTTTCCTTAATCTTTCAGTGTCTTATCGCGTTCCGAAGTTCGGACTTAAAATATTGTGGATTTAGGTAACTGATATGGAAAACGTGTTAAAATATTGATTGCACAGTCAACTGCTAATTTAGTTCTATATTCTACTACTTCCTATGAGCTAATGAATAATGCTTATAATGATTCAATTCAAGTTCAAAATCCAGTGGCCTATAAAATATACATATCTATTTGGAGTGTTACTTTATTAGCGTTCCTTAGTGAGTAGATGTGAAACTGTAAATCGCGAGCGCACTAGCACAAAACATGCGCTATCAGTTATTATTGTTTTTCTTATACTCCAGGACGCTATTGGTCAATTTATTAATATAATCTGAAACAGAGCGAATAAAATTACACTTGAAGCCAGACGTTGACGAAGTAATTTGTCCCATTTAAAGTGAAAGTACAATTTATATCTTTTGAATTTAACAAATAAAGTGTGCTGGTTTTAACGACTCGTTTACACCATGGAAGGTAGGTATTAGATACCTTCTTGTTTTGCTTATTGCACTATGCTTTAAAAAACCTGATTTTGTGTCATCATGATTTTATTCCAGTAATCGAAAGTCCTTATCATTTTTAGCACTAAAATACCGACTTCGATCCGCCTTATAGTTGATTTTTTTTAAATATTAAAGTTTCGTAATATGCGCCTCATAAAAACCTAATAATTTAAGTTTTTTCAAAAACGGAACTACATATTCTAGTGTCAATAATTTGTATTGATTGGTCAGACAGTAAGCTAAGTATTGTTTTAGTATAAATAGAACACGAGATAGGTATGTTTTTTTTTCTTATTTTTCGCTTTTATTTTTTTATTAATATTTTTCATAGTTTTTGTAGGGCTGCCACTTACGGATGTTCAAAAATATTATTTAGACAAAAAAATTAACCGACTTCAAAAAGCTAAAAATAACTGAATACAGATTGAAGTCGGTGCCAAGCTGAATAGGTACTAGGTGACAGGATAAACATAGCACCGACTTGAATCTGTATTCAGTTATTTTTGTATGTATTAGTGTCAGCCCTACAAAAATTTGCAATAATTTCTGGATAACACGAGTTAGTTTGTCATTGTCATTTAAAAACTACATATAAAGGAAAGTATTAGTAGACACAATAAAATCGGTATAATGGATATTTTTTTATATAAAATGTTTAATATCGGTATCCAAATATTTAATTTTTTTTTTATTATTTATTTAGGTAATAAAAAAAATATTCAAAACAATTACAATTAATAATGAATTATATTTGGTCGTTCAGTACTCGAAATTCGACAGTTATTCTTTAATGTTTTAAGTCTGAACGTTATTACAGAATACTTAATTTGTTATTCAGGTTTTTTGACAAAAATATTTTTATTGCTTGAAAAAAGTTTTTTTTATGAAACCACATGAGGCATATGATTATTACTATCTCTAGATATTTATATTTATATATATATATATATATATATATATATTTATCTCTAAATATTTTAAATGCTAAACGTCACCGTACCCATGCTATCTGAAATAGACTATACATATTAATATTTCTTCATTAATATGTATAGCACTGCGTTTTACATGGCAGTAGGTAGGTACCTACATGATGTAAGGTTACTAAAGCAAGTAGGTACCTGATAATCACTGTCACATCACATCACAACCCACTGTTGTGCAATATTGTTAGAGCTATATAAATTAATAGATGATCTGTGTTTGTGTTTAGACTGCTGACTGCATTAGGTACCCCTTCCTTGAAATATGAATCATAAACTTCTTAGTCATTTCTTAAATTTGCTTTGACTCAATGATCTACACACATAAGTACTTATCAATATATTTTATACCTATTGAAACATTATTTGCATCTGCATTTAAAGAGTTTTACAAAAAATATGCAATAATTACCTGCATCACAAGCATTCACAGGCGCGTTGTCGACCCAAAACACCAGGCTTTCGTGTTATTGGTCTTCTTCTTCTTATCGTTTGTTTAGTGGCCAACCTTTTGACAGAGTTATTAAGATCGCCCATATTTAGGCCTCTGTCATGATGAACGATTGTAAACAATCGTTAGACTGCCTCCATCTGAGCCCTCCGAAGCACGGAGACGCTCAAATGAAATACCACTATTCGGTCACCCATCTATAGGATCACTGCGCTCTTGGTTGCTTAACCCGCTGATCGTTTACTGAACAGCGAGTGCACCTAGCTATGAGCGCCTGCATTTAAATGTTATCTACCAGAGAATTTATTTGCGAATAGCTATTCCGAATTTGTTTATTAACTTGGGATATCTGTTATATTTTAATAGCTACATGGTGATTATTTAAACACAAAATTAGCAGAACTAAATAGCTATAAAAAACAACAAATAAAAATAGACCTATAAACAATTTTGAATTTCTTATTGGTTATTTTATTCTACGAGTTGTAGGAGACGCAGTGCTTATCTTTAACTTTTATATAACCGATAAGGCCATAGATAATATCTATAATTACGATCAATAATAGCTACCTACGCTACGATATAAAGTATCTATTTAATACTTTGTGTATCCGTATACTAATTCTATAAAAAAATATATGACGGCCAAAAACTACTTTGGTCGTTATATTTAAGAAAAACCCTTAAATATAATGTAATATTAAAAATAATGTAAAACTATTTTGGTTCTCATATTTAAGAAAAACCCTATAATTATTCTGAAAGTTTTATATTATATTAGCTTTAGCATAGCCTATTGTAGAGTTTCATCAAAATCCGTGCAGTAGTTTTTGCATGAAGGAGTTACAAACAATCCATACAGCATTATAAACGGAATGGGGTTATATCTACCCAAAAACGTGTAGTAGATAGGTACCTACCTAGTTCCTATATATTGTGCAAAAATTAGAATCTATTCTCACTATTTTGTTTATTGTTCTAAGTGGTAAATACAACAAGGAAACGAATTCGTAGAAACATAACATTCCAAAGTTTTATTTATTTATAGTCTTAGGTAATCAGTGTTATATTTGAATATTTATTTCCTTCATACTTAAAATACGAGTACCTATGTATGTCAAGTTTATTTTTATAAAACCAATATCAATCCAAATCACTTCTTTACTTACTTCACACTTCACTACACTTATACAATGATTGCTGCTCATAGTTTTTTATGGTCACCCTGTGAACCTTATAATCCCCTCTAGGTACCTATACGAAAAACCACATAGGTACCTACCATATTTGTTCAAACCTACTTTGAACACTTTCCGACTTTTTATGTAACACGTGTGCTGAGAGGAATCAGTATCAACTTACTCATCCATGGATTTTGTACCTATAAAGTTGTTTTAAAATAGCAAATTTATCTGCTTTATTTATTTCAATGTAATCATGCCTATAGCACTAGATGTAACAAACCAATTTTTATGCCAATAAAATTAAAATATAAACTAGTGGCATAAATAAATAACAATAAGTCATCGTTTTCGAGCAACGCAATAAATAACAACCCACAAATAACGTTGCAACAGTTTATATATTAGGAACTGTAGAAAACATCTCTAAAAACAATGTCAACAAATACAATTCATCGTTACATTCATATATAATATGTACATATAATATAACCGAACAACGAAAACAAATCTCGCCGGTTGCACACTATGACATCATCAAGGTCACCCGGTACCGGGGCCCGCCATTATATTAATAACTGAGCCACATCATCTTTC
This sequence comes from Trisateles emortualis, assembly GCA_947095525.1. NCBI lineage: Eukaryota > Metazoa > Arthropoda > Insecta > Lepidoptera > Erebidae > Trisateles > Trisateles emortualis. The sequence continues at coordinate 15,837,260 of OX352741.1, read as the reverse complement.
TTTTTCTAACATACCGCAACATGAGCAAGACAGAAGAGGACAGAGATATAATGAGACGGTTCTTACGCAAGCTTTGTTGGAATTCTTTCTTGGCGTTTGCAGTAATTAAGCCTTTGGGCATAAACAGGAATGGCTGTATGAACGACATGTTGGTAAAAAAATACATGTTAAAAAAGATCCTTCCAAATTAGCGTGGGGTGCCAAATTTGAATTAATTTCGCAGATAGAACTTCAACATTTTGAATGTATGGAATCTAAATGATAAACAAAACCTAAAACTATATATCAGGCTTTTTGTCAAACGTAACCAGCCGTTATCCATATAAAAAGCTTCCACGGACTAATTAGAATAAATACCTGTTTGATGACTTCATTAATTGACTGATTGCATCGAGAAGTATCTATCTATCAATTCTTAAAAAAATAATCACCTGGTAATGGCCTTACTAATTATAACAAAAAAATATCAATAAATGGGCACTATAACACATAGTTACCTATCATATTTTATTAAATTTTAAACGTTTGTTAGTAATAAAAAATAATTCTAAATTTAAAATTAACTACATATTTTGCTTGAGTGATGTGACACGTGAGAATGAATGATTAATTTGTCATTCGTTCTTTATGCAAAGTAATCGATTAAAATGTGACACTCGAGGTGTAAAATAATCCTTTGTTACATTATGACCTTGCGGTCGCTATGTGGCTAAATAGCCGGTACAAGTATAACAGAACACTATGTAACATTTATTTTAGCTCGACGACCGGACCGTTGATTAATTTAAATAAGTATTGCGTGTTTTTGTATACATATCAGATTAAACACGAGATATGTATCTATCTCGTGTTTAATCTAACTAAAGGCCGGATAATCTAAATCGAAACGCTTTAAAATGAAATAAAATAATTGTTTTTGTTTTACTATTGTAAATAGATCACGACAAATATATTCAATTATTTTACAGTCACTTTGTAAGTTTGTTCGTAAATTCTAAGTAAATGGTCCTTTCAGACATATTAATTTGAATTACCTACGTTTATATTTCCTAGAGTTCTAAATCTCGGAGTGACATCACGAGAGCAAGATGGAGCTGATGTCAGTATCCTTGAGACCGGATATTAATCTCAATTGGTTAGAAGCTTGTATCGGTTAAGAAATCTGTAATTTATACCTACACAATATTGCTATAAGCAGTCTAAATAAAATTTACTATATTTAAACAAGGATTTTTTATACTACCAAGGAGGCAAACAAGCATACGGCCCGCTTGATGGTAAGCAGTTACCGTCGCCTATGGACGCTTGCAACACCAGGGGTATCACTAGTTTTCTAGAATAAAAATAGCCTTTGTCCTTCGTTAGCCTTCCAATAATCCAACTACACATAAGCAACACTATCACATCTATGTAGGTACGAAATAGTCAAAATTTCGTATTTTTTTAATAATATCAAAGTACTAGCTGTTGCCCGCGGCTCTGCCCGTCCGTAGATGTCGGTTAACGCGATAAAAAGTAGCCTATATGCTATTCCAGAATATAATCTATCTCTGTGCTAAATTTCATCCAGATAGTTTTTGCGTGAAAGAGTAACAAACATCCATTCATTCTTACAAACTTTCGCGTTTATAAGATTAGTAAGGATTTGTATACAACTACCAGAAAATGAAGGTATGGAAATATGTTAAATTATAGCTAATAATTTCATACTTTCATAGTAATTTATTAACAAAAGTTTAACCTATACCAAGGTAAAGAACGGAGGGAATAACTATAAAAAATATAGATTTGCGTGGGTGTTTCATGTCCTAGGTCACAACTGGTGCCGCAGTGCTCATAAAACCAGTCTGACTCACCGATCAATACCTGGATCTAGACTTTCAGGGCTTGCGAGGCCGAGACCTAGACTAGCAGGCGGCTAATATTATTTTATTGCTTTATACTTGGAAATTGTGTTAGTTCGCACGAGTAGTGAGAGAATGTCCATGTGTTCTATTGATTTTTTAATCTGTATAGCCATTTTATATTTTTATGTAGAGTATAACTGCTGCGTTAATGACTATGGTTATTTGAAGCAATATGATGACGACTGAGTAGAAACTCGTAATATGTTATGACTCGTGGAATTGCTCAAGGCGTATTAGGATTTTTATTGACATTTCCAGACCTATATAGCGCCCAGCGTATTATGTAACGGTATAAATGTTATTTACTCATAAAATATAGCATATACGGCAATAAAACTATAACGAGAATGTATTTTATTGTGTAGCATCAAAGACACACAAAGGAAATGTGGATCAAGTGCATCATTAGTGACATAAATGTTGAACTATTTTAAAACTGTGTTAAGAATTCCGCGCGGTTGTTATCTCATGGGATATTTTTGAACTGGGCAAATATAGGAAACGTTCACGGCCGTAACACGTTGTAATAACGTGAAATTTATATCTTCGGTTAGTCATATCATATGTTTTATATCAAGCTTGCTAATTCTGCATGACACATGTCTTGAATTTCTATAGGCATGTCGTATACACCAACCCGCATTGTGCCAGCGTGTGCCTGCTCTTTTGATAGAGGAGAGGATACCCGTGGCCAGCATTGGGTTGGGTTTGTCAGTCCGTAAATGGGTGACCGTTTCCTAAGTCTTTCCGGTCGTTTGCCGGCCCATCGAACTATGAGAGTGAAAAAATAGAGAATGCAACGGTGTTTGCAAACAGACTTGTGGACTAATAGTCTAGCACAGTTAGATTATCTCCGTTGAGATTGACCACCGTGACCAAAAATTGGTCTGAAGGATATTATTATGTAAAACTTACACCTACATATATATTTTTTTATAATACTTAATTGGTTTAGTTTTAAAATGTTTAAGTTTTTAAACTAAACCAATTAGGTACGTTCTTATAAAAACACAAGTAAGTATAATTATAAAAACACAAAAACGATAAAATTATAAGCTGGAAACCACTTAACATTTTATCACCTTAAATAACATTGTAAACTTAATACATACTCGTACATACTATATTTATGTTTTTACTACAGGTCGTCCGGTGGTCGAAATTCGACTAAAATACGTATATAATACGTAATAGTATTTGTATCGCAAAATCTCATTTTATTGCTTTCTGCAGTACCTACTTCTTCGTACAAACTTGAGCAATGCCAAATCTCACACTTCTCCGTGCGCGCAATATTCTCAAAAAGGAATCTAAATTTTTCGCTTCACATATTATAGAATACTAGATGTCGCCCGGTGGTCGAAATTCAACCGCTAGTAATTGTTTTCTGCAGTCTTTCTTAAAAACTACTTCATAATTATATTACAAATTTCATATTTGCGCACAATGTGCTTAAAAAGGGGTACAAAGATTTTTCTTCACGTATTTATGTAAGTACAGATGAGCATTCTACATATGTAAGTAGCTAACTAAATTGCTCCCACTTGTATTCTATTTGGCGCATCAATCAGCGTTGATTACGAAACATACGGAACACGAGTCGATGATCTCGGGTTGACCGACTGGCCACGCACTACACTATTTTCGTTCGGTCAATCGGACGGGACATCGGTCGTCTGTATCGGTTGATTTCAATTGATCGCTATCGCTAAGACAACGTAGGTATGCGTAAATTATTATTTAGTCTAGGATATCCTACGTACTTAAAAACAAGATTAACTTATGATAATATAATTATAACATATTACACTTCCAATTATCACAATTAGATAGGTATTATTTTAAAATTTTGCTTGCAGTACTTGCTACATCTGCACAAATATTCTAAAATAATTGCATTTTTTGTTTCATAAGTAGGTTTTATCATCACTGAGTAACATAAACTAGTAAGCTACATTTTATTTTAAAGAAAATAAAGGATGGTTTAGTTAGGCGCATTAGGGCTAATAGGTACTCATTATGGCAACCGACTCGCTAATGGACTACTTCTCATTATGGCCACTTCCTCTACGAAAATTAAATAAATCCCGGCAAAGCTTAACCTGTTTTCGTGTATAAAGATAAAGTAGGTAGTTTTAAAACCGTATTTACCTACATTATTGTAACTGTACCTTTGAACTAAATAACATGTCAGTAAGTATCTATAACAGCTATATTGATAACCTCGCTATTATCTATCATACGTTCAGAATGTGCATTTTTGCCGTACATACCAATAAAATAAAACGATTCTGTGTCTCAATTAGTGTGCGGCATACGATTTGGTGACAATAAAGATTGATGCTATGTCAAAACCCTTAATGACTAATGTTTAATCTGGACTCATTACTTAAATAAATATGTATATGGAATATGAAAAGAGTTTTGTTTTATTATTCAATAGAATGTTTTAAAAAATACAAGCATTGATACAATAAAACAGAGACAACACTGCTGTATTATAATTTAAAACTTAAAGCTCCAGGAGCCGTACCATGACGTGTTATACGTGGGTCGTTCGAGCGAGATAGACGGAGCTAAACACGCTATATTATATCTCCATCCCTCTTTCTAGCTTGAACGACTTACTTTATAACGTAACGTAACGTTGGTACGGCCTCTGCAATGCCATTGCGCGTAGTAAGTTTTGCGGGAAAAATAACAGTACTAACCTAAGTATTTTCTTGAATCTTGATTAGCCAACTTTAAAAGCTTTATTATCAATCTACCATTTTGTTTTCTTCTTTTGCTATTTGAATACAGTGTATTCGTTTATCTTACTTTAGTGCGTAATAAGTACTTCTTAAATATTTTCTATATTGTCCAAATTGCCTTGGGTATAGTATATAAATAACCATAGTGAAAAGAAGACTCTAATAGTAAGGACACTTCCGTATTATGTCAAAATAAATATGTACCGCCCAGTACCTATTCAGTCAGCTTACAAGTAAGGCTGGCAACGTAGCGGCCGCTTCGGTCCATAGTGTTAGGTATTTATTTTGCCATAATACGGCAGTCTTCCTTCCACTATGGTTTAACCTAATTCGTAGAATTAAAAATGTAAAACAGCTTGATTAATCTGCTTGAAAAACTGCTGATGAAGGAAAATATCGTGAGAAAACCCACATACCTTAGAAGCAATTCTAAAGGCATGTCTAATACACTAAGCCGCATTGGGCCGCGTGTGTGGATAAGGGCTCAACCCTCTCTGCTCTCTTGATAGAAGAGAGGAGACCCGTGCCCTCCGTAATATGGGATTCTATTATTATTATATGTTATATTACTGTAGGCGTATCATAGTAATTAAATAACTAGACTATACATACCAGTATTATTAGTTCTTATATCTGCCTAGTATTTAGACGCACGTACCTATCTAAATAGTAATATCTAGTCATTCTCAATCACCCAGAAACGTAGTACCTAATATATTATTTTTACCTTATCCTCAATATTTATCATACTAGTGATAAATAACAGTTATTTTAATCACTGTTACCTCGTCACCATTCTTAGCTAGCTATCAAATATTTGTAGAGCATGAATTTACTTAGTATCTATCTACCGTCCTATTATATTGAAAAATATTAATAATAAAATGTATTTTCACGCTTTCAGACAAGAACGCTGGTGAGTTCTTTTTACTACATTTTAAAGAATTTCTAAATAGTTAAAAAAACAAATTGAGATCTCGAAAAGAACACGGCCCCTAATCATGTAACATTCTCTTTAAAGATAAAACTTCCTATATTCTTTAACAAACCCACGTAACCCATGAATATCTACGTATGTAGGAGTAACTGATGATAATTTGCACATCTACCTACATTCCCACAAGTATGCCAGACCTGAGAATTACATACGATTAAACAGGTTGTTATATTAAAACATGTTTTGCGATGGCTAAGGTAAGGCATCAAACACCTTGACCGGACTAGTTTTGCTATAAAAATCGATACCTATAAGGGCGGCGCTCTGTCGCTGACCACGTCATCATAACATGTGCTTGTTAAAATCGATTTTATAAGTGTTCATTTGTCACTGTTCATGACAAACCGATAGATATACTTATATAGAACGCTTCAATAAAATCGTGGGTCCACTAAACGCACCCGGAGTTCCGGAGAGAGAACAAAACAATAATATTATTATTATGACTGTAATAAATGATTTATACATGTAGCAGTAATTACTTTTTCCGCGATAAATTAATAATAGTTTGTTGATACTTATATAGGAACCTTGGTAAAATAACAGTAGGTAGGTACTTAAATATACTTAGGTAGCGTAGTATGTCACTATAAATCTGATAACAACATCAGCTTTATAGTAAAGTACCTTCCTACCTACTTCACCAGTTATTGCGAAATCTTACTCTCTAAATTGTGTCATTATTCCTAGGTATACAGTTTGTGTATTCAAAACACTTATTTAGTAAGCTCCCATTAAGTATTCCTTTAATATTTCTTTCAAAAGCGACACTTGTTTACGATTACGTCCCTTTCCACGTTCAGTCGTTAAAGTTTATAGTCCATCCGATTCCTATTTGAATACATTATCAGAGAGCGGTGGAAATAAATAAACATCGTTTTACGACAAACATATTCCAACGAAATAGATCAAAACAGATTTTAAATTAAACCACTAAAGTCTGTTTACTGTAGAACGAATGTCAAATAAGTTTAAGGTGAAGGTTTAGTTAAACTGAGAACTACATAGGAATTTAAGGTATTCTTTATTTTTCTTATTTTAATGGCTAATAGGATTCGAAACTACAACATAAATTTATGAAGGTCAAAACTTAAGAGTGAAGGAAAACGGAATCGGAAATGAAAGTGAATGAGTGAACAAATTATCTCGAATTCAGTTCATTCTTTTAAAAACAGTGTTGTGCCATTACTAATCGATTAAAATTGCAGCTGCGTTCCGAAACATCGGCGAGAAGACTGCATCCCTCTTCGACCGTAAGAAGAAGGATGTCGAGCAAACCGCTACAGAGAAGGCGCAGGAAGCTGCACATGTGGTAGAAGAGCAAGTCAAGAAGGCTGGAGAAGCAATTGGTGGGGCTCAGAAGACCGCTGATGACGCTGCTAGCTCAGGTACCTAAATATTTATTTATGGTGTTTTTATTAAGTTTGACGTTATGTACATAATATGTACAGGAGTTGTGGTCAATCATCACGATGTAAAAAAATGTAAAAAGTTGAAAAATATAACAGTCGTAAAACTTACACTATCATTGAATTTAAATTAGTTATAGTTTAATCTAAACACTTAATGCTACATTAAACATTATGTTTTACCAAAGATATTCAACCAAGATATCGTAATAATTAGCGTGAAGGTGATTATTGTGCATACCTACGGCAAGAGTTTTATTAAATCTAATAAGTGAATTGATAGATGAATGTTATTTGGAATATTAAAGAACTTAAATCCTAAACAATTCAGTTTCTTTAGTCTCAATTTCTGCATTAAAAAATAACCTATTCTTTTAAAGAAAAGAATAGGTATTTTTGTTCTTTTTTTAGAAAAGGCGTATATAATTATATACAATAGGTTATTTTTTTCTTAGGTGAAACCTTGGGGGAGGCCTATGTCCAGCAGTGGACGTCTTATGGCCGAGATGGAATATAATTGTATTACTTACATACAATTAAATATAGTTTGCATGTGTGGTCAAATAGTTTAGGTGGTTATTAAGCCAATAACACCACGTCGAGTGTTGTACAATGTCCACACTTTATGCAAAACTTTGTCATTTATAAATGTCTGTTACGAGTCTGAATGTTCTTTGTGTCCGTGAATTGTATGTTAGTAAGGTCACTTATGTGGGAATGTCTTTTCAAGAAAGGAAAGAAAAATATTATTTATTTTTCTACAAAACAAAATTACAACCAGTGTGTTTTTTGAGCCCCAAACGAATCCTTTTTTAAACTTTCTGCCCATAGTAAATGAATATCTTATGAAGAAATAAGACGATGTTTTTTTATATTTTTAATAAGCATACTTTTTTTATATAACAGCCAGTGAAGCCAAAAATTCGGCCATTGATGCTCTTGACAAGGAGTTCTCCAAGGTGTCCTTGGCCGCAGGCGAAGCTGCAGATGCAGCCAACAAAGCAGTTGCTGATGGCAAGAAGGTTGTTGACACAACTAAAGGTCAGTCTGTTACTTCAATATGAAGCCGATTCCATTTTAGTTCGTTGATTTCATTTTAGTTAGTCGATTCCATTTTAGTTTTCGTTGATTGATTGTTCTAGACCATTTTTTGTATTTTATATGCTAAGCAGTAAGAAAACTGTTTGCTTGATAAATATTACGCCAATTTGCAGTAAATTCTTTAGCATATTAAATATTATTTTTATATAATAGTTTTTGCTGCATAATCCTTTGTTTTTAATTTACTAAATAATCATTTTTTCACTCGGTAAACGATAACTAGGCAATTTTTTTGTATAATTTCTGTTATATGTAGTTTGTATCTAATATTATTTAATGAGTCGTTTTTGCTAAGTGTTTTTTTTGCTATCCTCTGTAGACACAATCGCAACCACGATAGACAACACCAAAAATACTGCGGCAAGTGCAGCAAACTCAGCTAAAGGTAAGACTAAAAGTGTTCACCGTTTCTATAACATGTGTATTCCTTTTATACTTACTAAGACTGCTTCCATTTTCTCTTTAAATAAAGTAAGAATACGTAGAGTTAAGATATAGCAGTATAAAGACCGACATTCAGCGGTTGACACCAGCGAAGCTGTCAGAAAAGGTAAATAAACCTTGGTATATAATTACACTTACAAGGTGGGTAGATTTCGTTTTTGGCATCTCGTGCACTTTACTGTTTGTTATGTTATTTTTAAGTAAGTAGATATAAATGCACGACTGTATATAGATCTATATCTTCTGGGGATTGGTATAAATAATGTCTAAGTGGTATATGGGCAACTAATTTGTAATGTTACGAGAAAACAGATTTTATTTCTTTTGTTTTGTGTTACAAATTTAAATATAGCAGCTATTTACGAATTTTACGGCATTAGGCCGTACCACGAAGTCCTTATAGTGTGTTTTTTTTTTCGATATTAATTTAAATTTAGAAAACCTTTATAAAAAAGTTGAAATCGCACGAGTTTATTCATTAAGATTAAAAATAAATCGCGATATATCTTAGGATGTCATGGTATCAACTGTCACTTTTTGTAACAATCACGGTCATGGTTCTTACATGACTGTGTGAATGCACATTACATTGTGTCGTTTTTATTTATTTATTTATTGTGCCGTTATTATTTTTATTATATTTATTTTGTAGATACTGTAGCGAGCACAATTAAGAGTACTGTAGATAGCACACAAAAAGTTGCACAATCTGCCATTGAAACTGGCAAGGATTATGCCACATCTGCCAAAGGTAGGTCTTGCCATTTTGCCATACATTTTTCACAAAACAATTTTTTTTAATGTACGCTGTATTATTTGTAGATACGGTTGCTAGCACAATCAATAGTACAGTAGACGTAACTAAAAATGCCGCACAATCAGCTGTTGATACGACAAAAAGTTATGTAGATAGTGCTAAAGGTATATTTTCTTTATTTTGTTTTTGTTTTGTTTTATGCCATTTTGTCGTAAGTGTGCCAGCACTAGTGACTAACAAAATCTTTGTGTGTTTTTGCTAATAATGCTTTAGATACAGCACAAAGTTCATATCAAATGGCCTCCGATGCATATAGGAACGCTGCAAACTCTGCCTATGACATGGGCATGTCTTATTATGAATACGCTAAAGGTATTTTATTTGTTTTGTTTTATTTTTAATTTTATATTGATTTAATGGTTTTGTTATTTTTTTTTAACTAACGCGCATAAGGCCAGCTTGTGTGATTTAAGGCCCTCTCGGCTCTCTTGACATGCAGAGGAGACTCGTGCCCAACATTGGGACATATTATTATATGGAATGCTGTTATAGCGTTTTATTTTCGTTTGATATTAATAATAATAAATTTATTATTATTCTGTTTATCTTTAAAGAGTCACAATTTATTTACTTATATTTTTCAATCATAGATACAGTAGCAAGCACAGTAGATAGTACAAAGAAAACAGCACAGAGCACATTCGATACTGGAATGACTTACGTCGATTCTGCCAAAGGTAACTATTTTTAACAAGTCAAGTACCTACCTACATAATATTCATAAAAAAGCCATCTTGTATCGAGCGACTAAAGTAAACTAAGAAGTTGCCAAGAAGGGCAAATTGGCAACCAACTTAATTGAAAAATTATTTTTCACTTGAGTCGTTTTGAGTAATTATTCATTTAAGTCGTTTTGATTTGTGTCTTGTGTCGATTTTGCACTTTATTTTATTTGTTGTTGTAGAAGGGCTTATTTCACATAATTTACCGTATTTTAGATACAGTATCGAGCACAATTCAAAGTACAGTAGATACGACTAAAAATGTGGCACAATCTGCAGTTGATACAGGAAAAACTTACGTTAACTCGGCTAAAGGTAAATATTTCACTTAGTATATCTGTTTTTATACATCAAAATTATAATTGATTTTAGTTTACTACTCGGTCTATTAGTCTGAGTACTCGGTATGAAATCTATAATTTTAAAATTATAGTTTATTTTGCTACCAACTACATTAGTCTGGCAGCAAAATACATGAAAGTAATATAAACTGATACATATAGAAATTACTGCAAGTACTGACACGGAGAAAACAGTGTCAGTTGTGGTTAATACGACAGAAGCTACGTGCGTATGATCTATCTGTACTCATTTTATAGATCACATAATATTAGACTCTTCATATGTGTAGGCCTAACCGTCTGACGGAGAACATGTACAAAGTGACGCAACACGTGAAATTCATGTTTACATTGACCAAGTATGAACGAAATGTATTTAGCCATCTTATCCTCTTTTTTTCTATATCCTTTTTCTTTTTTTACATTATTAGTAATGCTGAGATTTAAAATGGGTATCTACTTAATTAAGTTTAGAGGACCTCTCGCAGCGAACTTTGCTGCTGTTCTAACCTACAACTAAAACAATACTGAATTAAATCAATGTAGGTATATATCGGTGTTACAATTCGCGTTCTATTTTTATTTTATTTATTTTATCCCAAAATTGATATTTTTTTTCAAATTTAGATTTTTCTTTATGTAAAACGACGTGTATCAGGCAGCATAATCCAGTTCTTTATTTAATTTATTTAGTTTTGCGCCACTTTCTATATTCTCAATAACATTAATATCTGACATTTTATATTCATCGTTAAAATATTAGTTCCATGTCATAAAAAAACATTTATAAATGCTTCTATTGTAGATACCGTAGCAAACACAGTAAGCGCTACTGTTGATACAAGTAAAAATGTAGCCGCGGCCGCTGTAGAGAAAGGCACCACATTTGTTGGCACTGCTAAAGGTAGTCGATTATTATTTATATAAAATATTGATATCGGTTCTAATGAAGAGGTTGATAACTAAATAACATTAAAGCATTTGAAACGGTTCGTTGCATTTGCAAGATTTAAGATACTTTAGAGTTACTACTTAAATGAAGAAAACTTAATTAAAGACAAATTTTCTTGCCAAAAACTTATGCGGTCTAGGATTTTTTAAATATTAAAATGTCCTGGTGTGTAACAGAATCGATATCAATGTTTTAAATCATATAAAATATTACTTAGCTAAATATATACTTATTTAATTTTATTACTTGTAGAAAATGTAGCAAACACAGTAAATACAACCGTAGATACGACAAGAAATGTAGTTTGCTTTTTGTTTAATTAGATACGGTTTCAAGTACAGTAGATACCACTAAAAATGCTGCCGCTTCCGCACTTGAAAAAGGCACAACACTAATTGGCACTGCTAAAGGTACTTCGATAGTTATATGAATTGCTTCATTTGCAAACGGCCACTTTGAAGGAGGTCAGAAGTTCATTATTATATTTTACCATTTTCATCATTTTTTCTAATCAGATACCGTAGCAAGCACTGTACAAAGCACAGTAGACACAACTAAAAATGTAGCTGCTGCAGCAGTCGATAAAGGTACAACACTAGTCGGAACCACAGTGGATACAACTAAAAACGTAGCTGCAGGTGCTGTTGACAAAAGCACGTCACTCATTGGTAGCGCTAAAGGTAGAAATCCTTTTCATGAATAGTATGAAGTTTGTAAAAAAAATGTTGTGACTAATTTTCATTATTCATCTATAGATACGGTAGCAAACACAGTTCAGGCCACTGTAGATGTGACTAAAAATGTAGCATCTGCTGCAGTTGATAAAGGCACAGCACTAGTGGGCACAGCTAAAGGTAGTTTGCACAGTATACTGTTTTATTTGCTTACAATCATTCACAAATAGTTGCCAATAATCTTTATTATTCTCATGTAGATACTGTAGCAGCAACTGTAGATACATCTAAGATTATAGCTGCTGCCGCAGTCGATAAAGGCACAACACTAGTTGGCACAGCTAAAAGTAGTTTGAACAGTATCCTGATTTTTTGTTTACATTTCTTTCATAAAATGGATTTAACATAATTCTTATTATTCGTATGTAGATAGCGTAGCGTCGACTATCGATACAACTAAGTTTATAGCAGCTGCCGCCGTCGATAAAGGCACGACACTAGTTGGCACAGCTAAAGGTAGCTTACATTTTTATAGCTAATAATAATCTGCTTTACGTCTTGACATAATAAAGCGACAATTATAATGTTATGTTCTATACGTAAGATGTTTACCAAGTCTCTGATTGTCATAGTTTAGGCTCCTCCTAGTTTGGGATCAGATGGCCATGTTTTAGTTGTCCCAAGATTTGAGTATTATCATTGACTCAAGAGACTGACTGGATATAAACCTGAAATTATAAATTTGTGGTTAATATTTATTGTTTAATAGGAGTAGATATTAGATACTGTAGCAACTAACAGTAGATGCAGCAGCTATGTTGGTGCCGTAGTCGATAAAATCACGTCACTACTTGGCAATGTCAAAGATACCTACTATAAATTTACAAAATATTGTAACTATCTGGCGATGCAAAAATGCCTAAGTTTTATTCTAATTCTTCTCATACACTTAGCGAGCTAGCCGTAGTTAATTGGCTAACATCATTTTTATAGCTTAATTCATTTGCGCCATTTATAATTTATGATCTTCATAAGTCATTGAAACCTATTTTTAATGAGTTTGAGTACATGATCTCATCTTCTTAAAATATTTCATACTTATATAATATATATTTATATATTTCAAGTTGTGGCTAATTAGTTATTTTATCATGTAGATACTGTAGCAAGCACAGTAAACACTACTGTAGATACGACTAAAAATGTTGCCGCTGCCGCTGTCGATAAAAGCACAACATTTATTGGCACTGCCAAAGGTACGAATACCTATTAATCACTATATTTAGTGGCGGTCTTAGAACAAGCAGGGCAACCCAAATAGAAAAATGTTATTTCGTATTATATTTTTAATCTCGCGCCTTATGTTATGCGCTACAAGAACCACAAACGCGTGAAATACAACCAATCGTGCACTATTTCGTGGTAGTTATCACGCCATGAGTTTCAATTTACACAAATACCTCATAGGCAGACTTTATGCTATCCTTGATCTATCGCTTGGAGCCTCGCAATAGCTAAGGCCGCCCCTGAATAAACTTACATTAAATTCATCATGTTATCATATTTGTGCTAATGTCAACCATTTTGTTTTTATGTAGACACCGTATCCAATACAATTAATGCGACAGTAGATTCAACAAAAAATGTCGCAGCTTCTGCTTACGATAAAGGTGCAACACTTATAGGCAGTGCAAAAGGTTTGCTTTTCATTTGTTTTTGTTTGACTCACCATTTTGTGTGAGCTTTGTTTTATTGATGCATTTTTAATTTTGGGATTTTATTTTTATTTGTAGACACTGTTGCAAACTCAGTTCAAAGTACAGTAGATACCACTAAAAATGTTGCTACATCAGCAATTGACAAGGGTACATCACTAATAGGAACAGCCAAAGGTAGGCCTCAATTTCTAATAAATTCAAGAAATAAATAAAATGGTAGACTAGGCAAATTTAATTTAAAATAATAATTTTATAGATACTGTAACACACACATATGATTCAACGAAAAATGCAGCAGCGTCTGCTGTAGACACGGGCGTATCTTATGCAACAAGCGCCAAAGGTAGTTTCATATCTTTTTTATATATTTTTATTTAATTATATTTTGTATTTACTTTTACATATATTTTCTCTTTGTATATTATAGATACACTTGCAAATACCGTTTATAGTACCGTAGATGTCACAAAAAATGTTGCATCATCAGCCGTAGATAAGAGCACATCTTTTGTAGGAAGCGCTAAAGGTATAATTTTGGCTATATACAGTAAGGCGATTTGATTGATTGAATAATTGATATGTGATATACCTATTAATAATATTGATTTCGTAAAAAATAATAAAATAGTATAATCTCAGAATTGTGCTTATAACAAATACTAAGATAAAGTGTGTGTATCTATCTAAACAAATATCGTATATCGGCCGGAGTGTCTAGAAAAATAATTACCTATAATATTTTGATTAAAAAAAATAATTATGGTTTTTTTATATTTTTGAGAAGAATATGGTCTGTTTCAATTTTGATATTCAGGTATTCTAAAATCAAATCGCCTTCCTGCATTTATATTATTTATTCTACTATTTTAGTAGTTTTTATTTATTATTGTTTTTAATCTCACCTCGTAGATACGTTGGCAAGCACAGTAGATACGACAAAGAATGCAGCATCTGGTGCAGTAGATAAGGGTGTTTCATTATTTGGCACAGCTAGAGGTATTATTTGAGTTTGTGTGGGATTAGAGAGTTATTATGTTGCTTTATGCTTCTTTTTATACGTTTGAAATATTTTGTAGATACAGTAGCAAGCACCGTACAAAGCACAGTAGATACGACAAAAAATGTCGCTGGCTCGGCTGTAGATAAGGGCACATCTTTCGTAGGAAGCGCTAAAGGTATAATCTGGGCTATATAAGTATATACTTATTTCTTAAATCTATTTTAGTTTTTATAATTTTTTCTTTTATGTCACTTGGTAGATACGTTAGCAAGCACAGTAGATACGACAAAGAATGCAGCATCTGGTGCAGTAGACAAGGGTGTTTCATTATTTGGCACAGCTAGAGGTATTATTTAAGTTTGTGTGGGATAAGAAAGTTATTATGTTGCTTTATGCTTCTTTTTATACATTTGAAATGTTTTGTAGATACAGTAGCAAGCACCGTACAAAGCACAGTAGATACGACAAAAAATGTCGCTGGCTCGGCTGTAGATAAGGGCACATCTTTCGTAGGAAGCGCTAAAGGTATAATCTGGGCTATATTCTTATTGCTTATATCTATTTTAGTAGTTTTTATTATTTTTTTCTTTCATGTCACCTCGTAGATACGTTGGCAAGCACAGTAGATACGACAAAAAATGCAGCATCTGGTGCAGTAGACAAGGGTGTTTCATTATTTGGCACAGCTAGAGGTATAGATAGGAATTATAGTATTTATGTTGCTTTATGCTCCTTGTTATATGTTTGTATTATTTTGTAGATACAGTAGCAAGCACCGTACAAAGCACAGTAGATACGACTAAAAATGTCGCTAGTTCGGCTGTAGATAAGGGCACATCTTTCGTAGGAAGCGCTAAAGGTATAATCTGGGCTATATACTTATTTCTTATATCTATTTTAGTAGTTTTTATTATTTTTTTTCTTTTATGTCACTTCGTAGATACGTTAGCAAGCACAGTAGATACGACAAAGAATGCAGCATCTGGTGCAGTAGATAAGGGTGTTTCATTATTTGGCACAGCTAGAGGTATTATTTGAGTTTGTGTGGGATTAGAGAGTTATTATGTTGCTTAATGCTGCTCCTTGTTATATGTTTGTAATATTTTGTAGATACAGTAGCAAGCACTGTACAAAGCACAGTAGATACGACAAAAAATGTCGCTGGCTCGGCTGTAGATAAGGGCATATCTTTTATTGGAGGCGCTAAAGGTACACTAAATACTTTTTTTTAATACACCGTACCACCAGGCGGCCTCACCATACGGCCGGCCTGATGGTAAGCGGTAACTATAGCCTTCAGACGCTTGCGATACCAGGGATATATATCACTCGCGCGTATCCGGCCCTGAAGTTTTACTGTTTGTAACACCAGGATTTTGTGTAATAGGTAACCCTACCTAGAGGATAATGAAAAATTCTTTTAGCACTTGGGAACTATGTATAATAACACAACTAAACCACTGTGTGTAGTTACTTGGCTGGGGTCTTATGTAAGGTGAAGGTCTTAAGTAAGGTGGGCCACTAAATCATACAGCACCTTAGTCTTTAGAGTAACTTATTTATTCTTGTTTGCATGCATTTGATTATTCTTTTCTTATACCTACCTATTGTTTCTTATTAATTTTAACTTTATTTTCCTGTATTAACTTTATTTACCTTTGTTCGCTAACTTTTTGTAGATACAGTAGCAAATACTCTATTTAATGTAGCCGACCCTGATGCTGAGGAAGTGCCTAACATCGTTGAATCTGAAGGTAACAACAAAAATTATTACTTTTTCGCTTTGCTTACTTCTTACTCTTCTAGTATCTAATTAAAATTAAGAGTGCTGTGTTTATAGTAACGTAAAATACTTATTTAACTTACTTTTCAGAAAGAAGTACCTCCTGACCTATATTTAAGACTGAATAATTATTTATATAATTTAGTACATGTACCTATAGTTTAGAGAGGTAGGGCACCATATTAGCGAGCAAGCCCGACTGGGGAAGGACCTCCACCTTACAGAAGACAACAGCCAAATGACTACACACAGCGGTGTAGTTGTGTTCCTGTGTGTGAGTACAGGTCTCCAGCGCTCATTTAGGAATGCGTTTTGAAACAAACGTATTCCTATCCCAGGGTTACTTCCATCTTAAAGCCCTGGTGTAAAAAAATGGGTTGGCAACACGCAAGTGATACCTCTGGTAATGCAAGCGTCTATAGGCTACGGATACTGCTTAACATCAGGCGGGCCGTATGCTTGTTTGCCACCCAAGTAGTATAAAAAAAAAAAAAAAAAAAAAAAAAAAAAAAAAAAAAAAAAAAAAAAGATAAGTCGCACCCACGGTGGAAAAATGACTTAAGTTAAAGCGCGTTTGTTTTGTAATTTACATCTTATTCTCAACTGATAAAGATTAAAATTGCCCGGTGACATTTCTTAAGTTACGCCAGTTTTCTACCAAGGATGCAAAATGTTCACTGACGGACACATAACTGCATCTAAGTACAAAATGACTTTCAAATACAATATTTTATCCAATATACAAACATTTTCAGCAGTGAAATCTGTTTCTTGCCCACTCAACTGGAAACTAGGTAGGCAGTAGATAACAGCTTAATATCAATTCTTGTTTGG
The DNA here is from genome assembly GCA_947095525.1 of Trisateles emortualis. Classification (NCBI taxonomy): domain Eukaryota; kingdom Metazoa; phylum Arthropoda; class Insecta; order Lepidoptera; family Erebidae; genus Trisateles; species Trisateles emortualis. The sequence continues at coordinate 15,819,808 of OX352741.1, read as the reverse complement.
GTGGCAATCAAGTATACGGCCCGGATTATAAAAAAAAATATATTTAAAAAAAACTAGCGTGAGTGTGTTGTGTTTATGCGTAGGCTGATGGTTTGGCAGAATAAGTTGTTCTACTTTATTGCAGTTAATGTGTCGGTCAGTAGGTAACTACATTTTTTATTGTTTAGAAATTATTTCTTATGTATATAGGTGTCCAATCTTTATACATACACAACAAATGATATTTACTTGTACTCTACTAATATTTGTATAAGGTACCCAAACCAAGATAGGTTATAAATATACTTAATAATTCTTCTAGATTTATTCCAAACGAACTTCGATGCGACGCAACATTCTTCTGAAAACTTGATTGACGACTACTATGATAGTACAGTTGAAGATACGACTGGTAGTTACGACATTTAGTGTTTGAGCTTTAGAAAAATCACTTAAATAACTGTTTGACTGAGCTTCCGTTAACAGTGTGACATTGGACTAATGTTTCATGTGATATATCTAATGTTTGAGTACCAAAAGGATGTAATAAAAACCTTTTGATTGAGGAAAATTAAAGAAATAAGTACTTATCAGACGATATAGACATGTATTGTTAATGAATGACATCACCAGTTGGAAGGTTTCTCTATTATGCGTCATGCCTAGACCTCTCAGTAACCTTTTCTGTTGTTTTATGAATTTTAATTAATGTACCTAGTACTTAATAATATCTAGATACTAAAGTAGGTACGCACTATTATAAATTATTTTTTTCCTCAAAAAAAGGTTATCTTATTCTCCGCGCTTAACGTGTGTATTTTTACATAATTATATCGACCCTTTCTGTTACAAAGGGCGTAACTCCAAATGCCAAACAAAAATGAGCAAAATACTAAACATTTTTGATATATTTTGATAAATAAGAAAGAAAGTTTTTTACTATTAGAGTTTTTTTTTTTGCTTTAGTTTGATTTAGAGTAACGCCCTTTGTAGCGGAAAAAAATGAAAAGTAAATACATTCTGCCAACTTACGATTGCTTTTTCTTCACAGAGACCATCAACACAACTGTAGACGCAACTAAGAAGGCTGCTGAGGACGCCAAGGAGAAGGCCAAGCAAGCCGCCGGCGCCGCCCAGGACGAGGCGAAGAGAGTTGCTAGTAAGTTTTGTAACCAAAACTTATCTCAATGTATTTTTTTAACCAACAGATTGCATATGGTAAGCAGTTACCGTAGCCTATAGACACTTACAATACCTGGGGCGACAGTCAACCCAAAAACGCTTACACCAGGGTTTTGTAGTCACCTAACTGCAGGACTAGTAAAAGTTTATTTAAACATTTTCTAACTTTTTTACTAACAGGTAATGAGAAGAATTTGCAGGTACAGTTCTAAGCCTTGCAAGACTCTTTTGTTCGTTTCAGCAGCGCTAAAACGGGTCGTCTTTAAGATAAATGTTGTGAATTTAAAAAAATGCTGAATTCATGTCTAACATTATAATTAATAATTCTTCAGACGCAGCGGTCGAAGAATCGAAGAAGGCAGCGGAGAAAGCGGCGTCTGATGCGAGCAATGCGATCAGCAGCACAGTTGACAACACCTTGAAGCGAGTTGAGGGTGCTGCTGACGAGGGCATCAAGAATGCTGGCAGTGTTGTCGATGCTAAACTCAAAGACACCGACAAATACTTGAATGAGAAGAGAGAGAGTGTATGAAATCTTATCCTACTAATATTGAGTTCTGGCTTCCAACCGCGACTTCACCCGCATTCAATCACTCGGAAACAGTGATTGAGTAGCAAACATCCATCCAAACTTACGCATTTATAATATTATAAACGCTTATTAATTTTTTTACTTACTAAGTAACTACTTCACGCAAAAACTACTGGACAGATTTTGATGAAACTTTTCAATGTTATAGGCTGTATCTTCGATATAATTTTTAGGAATTTGGTACAAGTTTGGTTAGTAATAAAGTTACAGTTTTCTCTAGGTAATAACCCCTGTATGGAGATTCCTATGGGTTTTTATAAACATTCAAATGACGAACACCAGGCACAACCGTCCTCAGAACAATCGTTTTTGAATACTAGAAGGATTTTGCTCTGTGTACACTCAGTCAGCAAATTGACCATAGGCAGATTGCTTGACTAGGTTTTCTTTTTTTGTATTTTGAGGAATAATTATATGACCTACAATAATTAGATTAGACCTATTGTTAAAATGATATTTATGCAAAATACAGGTTTACTTTATATAAATTTACTTTCCCATAGTTTTGCATATATTTTTTTGACATCGCGCTACTTTTACCTTAATATGAGTTAAAATTAGTAACTAATTTAATATGTTACACCATTTGCAGCTGTTGTCCGGCCTTTCTTCTGCCTGCCACGACGCATCAGAAAGCGCTGCTGGACTCCTCAGCAAAGGACTCTCTGCCTTCCCCAAGTAAATTCTGCACTCTTCAATCATCGCTACCTTATAACGTTTTGAGAAATTCAACAGGAGTATAAAACTGTCTGGGTTAAACCTTTTAAAAATTAATTATACTTATTACAATTTTAGGTCACTTTCAAATTTAGTCTTTATAGCTTTGTATTGTAACAACGCTATGTAATTGTATAATTAAGAAAGTTGTAATAATTTTATATCAATACAATATTAAATTATGATTGGTGCTTTAGCCATATTTTCCCTAAATGCTCATTATTACCAAAATACTTAAGATAAGTATTCCTGTTAATTTTCCTCAAAACTTATTTTATTAGTTCATTACATTTTGTTTATAAACATGCACATTGTTCGTAAGTTTTTTTTAATTCATAGTACAATACATTGTATAGACTTTAGTTAGTAAGAATACTAACAAAATATGTTATAATTTTTCTATTGCTAAGAACAAGAACAAATTACTTATATAAAATATTGTTACACCATTTAATTGAATATTTTAAACTTTTTATGCTTAGCAGTTTTATGATATTAAAAATAATAATTTGCTAAATAAAAATTAGAGCTATTTTTAAGTCACAAAATTGCAATCTCATGTGTAAGCGTTTAATCTTATTTATAAGTTACTATAAGCAGTTTTTATACTTTGCATTTTGAATGCATTTTACATACCTACACCTTCGAATTTGAATGCTTGGCTTTATACCGTCCACAATTTGCCTTTAAAATTTATATATAAAAGAGGTTGATACAATAGTACCTATCTATATTATTATATAACCTCACACTTATTTATGGATTACAGAATAAAAGTCTCGCAATTGTGATAGGTAACTATGAAAATGTCCTAAATATTGTTGGTAAACTACTGCTTAGCAGTCTATTTTATACGAATATACAGAAAATGGATGTTAAATATATATATGAAGTATGTATAAGATACAACGTCGGTATAATGGCGCTTTTAAAATTGTTGCTTACATATTTTTACTTTATAAGTTACCTATACTTTATCAGCAATTATTATGCATTGTAATAATATTCTTTTTATGTGTTTAATGTACTGTCATATTACCCATTATGTGTTGTTCAATAAATACATGCGACTCATAAATATTTCGTTTTATTTTTTTATCTCAATGGCCATCATTATTTAGGTAAAATAGGTAGGCACGGTAGGCACTAATGGAATCCAACTTCTCAATGCAAATACTAAAATAAACGATCGTTAATATTCTAGGATTGTAGAACAAGGAACCATAGAACGCTAATATAATATCCATCTCAGCCAAAAGACGTCCACTGATGGACATAAGTTTCCCCTGAAATTTTCCATATCACTCGATTCTGAGTTGACCTTTTCCATCGGTAGCCCGCAACCTTTACCATCGTCCACCTAGTCGGAGGCATGCCCACACTGCGTATGAAATAAAATTAAAAGAATAAACGATTCAATTAATCAGCCTATCGCAGACTACTGCTGGGCATAGATCTCTCCCAACACGCGCCACAGCACACGGTTCTCAGCCTTCCGCATCCAGTCCGTCCCAGCAACCTTTTTTAGGTCGTCGGTCCATCTAGCTGGATTATGGATAAACGATTATTATTATTAAATAATTTATGACAATTTATTGAAGAGGCCTATAGACCATTGCTTAAATTGTTATATTCCCGCCATTTCTTTGCACCGGAAATTGATTTTATTGGGTATGTTTAATGTTACCCAGAATAAACAACGATTTCTACCATATAGAACATCAATTCAGTGATGCTTAGCAGTAGCAAAACGTTATTTGACATTGACGTATTCTGAAGTTCTGAACCACTGATTGTCACATCTGTCACTATCAAATCAATTTAGTCCAGAAATTTTTGAAAATAAGTAAGAATGGCAGGGCTGGTGAGAGCTGGATTTTTATTTGCGAAAAATGCAATATTTTCAACATCAGTGCGCTCAATTGCCACAACAAAACAATTGAATTTAAAGGAAAGTAAGTTTACAATTATATTGTTATGGGATAACGTAACCTCAAAAGTTGTGTTATTAAATGTTAATTTACTCAATAATCTTATTTGTTTATAGTTCGTCAGCATACTGAAGGTTCTACAGTCATTGTGGAAGGTGTCACAGTGCCGTCCCCTCGAACCGAACTCCTGATTCGCGCTGAAAATATTCCAGGACATCCCTTACCTCCAACTCTCAAGCCACCTTGCTACATGTGTGCCCTAGGGCTGGATGTCAAACATACAGACGTTTTAATAATTAGTCAATTTCTGAGATCCGATGGCTGCATGTTGCCCCGACGTATCACTGGACTTTGTCGGAGACAGCAAAAGAAAGTGGGCAAGTTAGTTTCAATGGCACAGAAAGCTGGTTAGTATATTGTATTTATTCTTGACACTTATCTATTTTAAATTAATATAAAATAATTTAAATAACACTCAAATAACTCATTAGCTATGGAATGAAAGAAAAAGTTTAGTTCTTAATCATACTTACCTACCTATTTATATAAGTTGTTGCAAAAAATTCCACATATTCTACCATTATATGAATGAAAAAAAATTGCAGATCTGACATTTCTATCTAGTGTTATTAACAGTTTTATTAATACACCTGAACTGGTAGACAGAATTGGACTCAGTGTGCCTTTATGTAGAAAAGATCTACTAGATAAACCGCTGGCTAAAATAACCTACAAACAAAATTCCTAAATTATTACAGTATGTGACGCTTTTACTACCTGTACTAACCCACACATCTAATGGGAGGGAGTGGCCTCTCCCAGGCAATACACACTATGCCGATTTGTAAAAATATAATGGCATAATTGATCTCAACTTATGCCACAGTCAAACACATTTTCGGCAAACATGTATTGTTTTAATGGAAAATAATATAAACAAATTGTAAAGCATATATTTTGTAAATAGTAGTAATAAAAAGAAAGAAAGGTTATTGTATTCGCACTTTTATCGGTGAGTATGTAAAGATCAATCTTGACTTATTTGAATTAAGTATAACAAAATTAAAATCAATCATAAATTTCTTCAGTTGGTTCTTTTATATTTTTGTTATTTTAATTTTGTCAAGACACCCTACTATGTCCATTTTTCGTATTGTGTATTTTTCTATCACCTGTAAAAACTTGTAATTGGCCAAATTCTAGTTATTAATAATAAGTAAGTATGTAAGTTAAGATGTAATTTTTTTTAATATAATATAATAAATAACAAAATTTAAGTCTAATGATAAAATTATAATATAATGAAATTTATACAAATAGACTTTATTAAATTAAATACGATAATATAACCAGTGTCCTAATTAGAATCTACAATTTAATGTTTTTATTATAGAGCGAAGTGAAAATAAAAAGCTTGAACTCAAAGTACCAACTTCCAAGTGTAGTAATGGCTTAAGTATTATTATTTGTGGCATTTGTTATAATTTAAAAATTATAACAAATGCCTTAGCTTCAAATAGGGGCTATATTGCAGATATTTTCACATAGAAATATCATCTAATTAAACTTTTCCTGTGGATTTGCTAAAACAATTTTTCATACAAACCTTGTCTGATGCTCTGTAATACATATTTACTCTACTCTGTAATAAAATTTGGACATCTTGTGCGCTCTCACACGTGTTGACACGTCATCACCCGCATGCGTACGTGGCATTCCATTAGCATTGACAGTATTGACACTAGTGACAGTCGAGTGCGTTCGGATATGCGTACGGCACGAATAATAAAACTCAACAATTATTATCGCACAATGTTAGTTGTAATTAGGTATATTACTTTCACTTTTACATTATGTTTATTAAAATTTCTACATTTATCTAATATTAATATTTATTTACACTTATATATATACATACTATATAATACATACACATACTATATAATACGTATAATATATATATAGCAATTTACAATTAAGTACTACAATTTGGAATTCCGCGCGTCACTCACATAGTCATAAAGGTTCTGCGAGAATACCAGCGTTGTGGTCCAGGCCACAACATTAGAGCTGACGCAGGGACCTTATTTGCTTTTTTACATTAAAAAAAAAAATCTTAAAAAAAAAAAAAAATCTTAAAATATGTTTATTTAAAAGATCTTTATTATTTTTAGGTTTAATGATCAATATGACACCTGCCAAGTGTAGAAAGGATCCTAGAAAGCGGAGAGACTACAAGAAATTTAATACTTACTTTGATGAGAACACAATATTTATGAAGAAAATTCCAAAGCCAGTTGATAAATTTAAGCGCTAATCATTAAATTAGTAAATAGTTAATAATGTAATATTAAAGATTTATATTAGTGAATAAGTAAAGTTGTCTTATTTAATTCCTAAACTATTATAGTTTACATTTAGGAGGCGAAATTGAAAGATAATAATATATAATACTAGCTGTGCTTTTGTTTGTGAGATTTGATTTTGTGTTCACATGGGGTTGTTTTTCGTGCGAGCCTCTAAAACTAGCCAAGTTATTTCTTATAACATTAACTAAATGCCTATAAAAACCCCATCATAATTGGTCTAGGCGTTAGTCATATCAGTTTTTTTTTATCAAGTGCCCATTATTTCGACATTACTCAGCTGCTAGAGAGTAGCCTCCATTGCTTTACTGATAGCCTAGTATTTTTCTGCAGATATTTTTAACCCTTTTCTTGGCAGTGTGCATTGTTATGCACACTCGTCGTTATTAAATTCTAGAGAATAAACTAATATAGAAAAAATATTTATTTAATTTTTTTATTTTAAATAATATTATTTGGTAGAAATAAAAAATATTTTTACGTCCCTGGCAACACTCGTTTTTTTAGTAGACGACAAAATGGCGGACGGTGCACGTGCGTCTGCGCAGCGTAAGGTAAATATTATTGTTTTTTATAAGTTTATTCAGTTTTTATGACAGTAACTAGTTGGCATTCTATAAATAATAGTTTTTGCTATTCGTATATACTATTTTTCTGTATGGATATGTCTTACAATCAAAGTTATTGTACCGTTTTTACGTATGTATCTTTAAATGCACACTGCCCGATGCCTAAAGTAATAAAACAATTTTGTTATGTATCCATAAATATACTCTGCCAGGTTACCAAGTTAGGTATGTTTATAAATAGAATTTGTATTTTAATTATTTATACAAACTTTTACTTGTTTTTAGTGTATTTATAATATTATATTTTATGTAGTAATTAATAATAAAGAAAATATAATAAAATTTATTATTGTTATTTATAATTAATTTTATTTTCAGAGGTCACAAGTCTCACATGTTAGACTTCAACAACGAAATAGATCTCGCATGCTGATGGCTCTTGTCCCAAAGTCTGGAGCCAGGTCAGAAATAGATAGCAGTGGATCCTCCGAAGACGAGATTCAAAATTATGTTCCAGCACATCATTCGGATAGTAGCTCACCACCTCCATCACTACCGTCTTCGCTTGAAAATCTTAACCTGTTATCAGACAGCGACAATGAAGTAACAAAAATTTCAAAAGTTCCTATCCTAGAACCATACCAACTGTCAAGCCCCCCTGTTGTTCGTTCACCGTCAATTTTATCTCCGAATCAGTCAATATTGAGGCAATTTGAACAGTCACCAATACCTTCTCCACTTCAAGCTCTTTCTCCTCTGGATACGTCTCAATTTGCTCAATTAATTTCAGTTCCATCTCCTGTAGCCTCTACGTCATCACTAAATATACCTAGACCTTCACCAGCTACTCGGTCAAATAGGCCGAGGCTTGTTGTTGCCCGAAGAAAAGTAGTTAAGATGATAAGGATTGCACCGGATTGGAAACGTCAAAAGTTTTATGGATTAGTAGATATGGAACATACAACAGAGTTTATCAGTGAAGGAGAAAAGAGCCCTATAGAATACTTTCAGCAATTTTTTTCAGACGACTTGGTGACTATGATTGTTGACCAAACAAATTTATATAGCACTCAACTAAAGGGTGTATCAGCCAATTTTACAGAAAATGATATAAAAGATTTTATAGCAATTAATTTATTGATGGGAATCGTAAAACTGCCAGCGTATACTGATTATTGGTCAAAAGCTTTACGCTATGATAAAGTGGCTGATATAATGAGCTTGAAAAAATTTCAATCACTGAGGAGATATTTTCATTTTAATAATAATTTATATGATGATGGTGACAGGTTTTATAAAGTTAGGCCATTACTTCAAAAGGTGCGTGAAAATTGCCTGAAAATTGATGAAGAATCTCGTTTTAGTGTTGACGAGATGATGGTCCCATACAAAGGGACTAGAGCTGGAACACGGAAGCAGTACATAAAAAACAAACCCAAAAAATGGGGATTTAAGATATTTGTGAGAGCAGGGGTCTCTGGTTTAGTGTACGACTTCCTGGTGTACGGAGGTGAAGACACCTTTCGGTACAATTCTTTTATGGAAATAGAAGAAGGTATGGGATTGGGAGCAAAAGTTGTGTTAGCTTTAACAAAGTCTATTCGCCAACCTGCATGTAAGATTGTATGTTTTGATAATTTTTTCACCTCGATTGAGCTCATTCACCATCTAAGATATGAGTATGGTATATTTTCGCTAGGAACTATAAGACAAAATAGACTCCGAGGAGCGGAGAATATGCTGCCACCAGACAAAGTGTTAAAGAAGAAAGGACGTGGATCTCATGCTCAGGTAGTTGTAATAAGAAGAAAGTTGTCGCTCTTAAATGGTTCGATAATAAATGTGTCACGGCTGCTAGCACATATGTTGACGCGAATCCTGTGGGTACGGTTTTAAGATACAGTAAAGAGGCAAGGAGAAAAGTGCCTGTGTCGTGTCCAAAAATGATTAAAGAATATAATTCCAATATGGGTGGCGTAGATCTAGCAGATATGCTAATAGCTTTATATCGTACCCCATTTCGAGGCCATCGCTGGTATTTGCCTATTTTCTCCCAAATGTTAGATATATGTGTTAATAACGCATGGCTTTTATATTGACGCGCTATGATAGAACAACGTTCAAAGAAATTGTTTACACTCAAACGTTTCAGGTATGAAATTCATACAAGCCTGCTGACACTTGGGAGGAATGTGGATAATTCTGGCATTAATATACAGCCTGCCCAGGTAATCAAGAATCCTCTTGTTGAAAGGCCTCCAGATATAGTACGATATGATCAAGTTGGTCATATGCCAACATTTACATCTAAAGGTAGATGTAAATTTTGTACAAAAGGCCAAACCAAATTTTTTTGCCAAAAATGCAACATAAGGCTTTGTTTAGTAGAAGAACGTAATTGTTTCTCGGCTTATCATACTAAGTCTTAATAATTACCAATACTATTTGGTAAGACTGATTGATTGATCTCATTTTTTAATCTTAGATAATTATCTTTTACGAAGAGTTCATTTTTTTATTTAATTTTTAATTATTACGGTTGTGAATTTATCATAATGACGGCTGTGAAGGTTTTATAAATATTTTACAAATTGTTGTTTTAGTCATAAGTGATTTTCTAGTTGAAGTTTGTACTTACATTACACTCGTATTACCTACCTACCTCTGTTAATTTTATATAAATATGTAAACTAGTACTCTATGTTTTGAACATATACTTCAGTACAAATCATACGCGTATTTTTCAATCAAGCCAGTTAAGCAAGTGGTTAATTTTTTTTTTTTATATTTTTGTTTTGTTAATAAAACTGTTCAATCTTTATGTTAATGACGTTATTTCTTTAAGTTTCGTTTATAAGAGATGTTCTTTATGTTAATTTTTAATTTCTTAAGATTTTTCTAATTTTGGTAATGTATCTTCAAAGATACACTCACTTTTGTCGCTTGACTGATACATATCTGGCAATGTGCATTTATAGATACATTAAAAAAACCTTATTTGCAAGTTTCGTAGATTTTTTCTTTTATTTTTCTACCCCGCCTTAGACCCTACTGGACCACATTATGTAAAAAAAAAACTATTTTCGCAACAGAAAAAGTCCTGCCAAGTTAAGGGTTAAAATGGGTACCTAGTAAAAAACCATGAAGGGTATTCTTTACCAATATCCTAGTATTCAGTGACGTAACTATACCTTTTAAGGCCCGTGGCACTGTTGTAATAACTAACATAGAATCCTTCTGTGCTTACGGCTACTTGGGCTGGGGACCCGTGACTATTGACCATAATGCCACTCTATTGTTACACCACTGCTAGTACTTTTGATAAACACTGCAGATCTCTCAGTAAGTTAAATATAAGAATCATGAAAGGATAAACTCCATGCCTTTTATGATTTGCAGATAAAGTGGCTAGTAAAAAACATGAAAGGCTTACCTTTACTGGTAGCCTAGTACTTTTGACATGATTTTGGGGGTTCGGTTTCTAGGTTTTGCCCAAGCTACCCCAATGGAGAATTAATCGGTATTAGCATTTGAGGGTTCAAATGCTAAATTTGTAGCTGGGGCAAAACCAGTTAATACTACTTGGCATTGACATTATGCGAGAAAAGGTCCCGGTGTTTTTAGGAAAAAAACAATAAATCAAAAGACGTTTTTAGTAATAGTTTACTTTCAGTTTTCGTTGTTTTAGTGATGATCCATTATTTTACAATAGTTCAACAATGCATTATAAAAAATCATGCATGTTACGGTACAGAGATATATTTAAAAGTACTCTTAAAGAAGTTAACGACAAGTTCCAATTAGAGCCTTATTCATGTCAAACGGGAGTAACACTTGCCACGGACAAACAAATCATGATACAATACGAAAATAAAATTACTGCAAAAAAACTTTCCAAATATTTGTTCAAAACTTAACCATCTTTTTAATAAGAATGTACCTATTAGTATATTTTGGCGAGTGACGCTTAGATACAACTTATGTTTGTAATATTATGTATCTGTGTGAGATCAAAAGTGAAATACCACAAGGTAACTGACAGGAAATAGGCTCGTTACGTAGTACATACTATACAGTATGTACTATTGACGTGGATAACAATATAATGTTAGGCTCGATGATAACTCCCTTCTGTTATTGACTGAAGTAAACAAAATGTGAGAATGACGCTCTTATCCATAGTTACATCTGTCATGTTTGGCTTAAACAGTTCCGTAATGATTCTATTTCTAATTCATTAGCTAGTCACAAAATACTACAAAACAGATAAAAGTCTTAAAAAATTGCAACACAAAAGCATTTTCTATGCAAAAAATAAAATTATTATAATTTTTTATATTAACCTAATTTGAATTTTCTTAACAATTTGTTTCTTCTATAAAATAAATATCGCCTAAAGGTTGTTTTAATTTTATTAAAATCTCTTATTGTTAATACAAATGCAGTCTAACACATAGTATGCCTATCCCCGTAGAGCTGTCCTAGCGATTTTTGGTACAAAATCACGAGCTTATCGAAATCACAGCCTTTCATAGAGATACAGGTAGCCGAGGTCTTTGGGGGGGTTTTCTGAGCATGCCACCTGAAACCAACACAATATTTATTGAGACACAAATTGTCAAAAAAGGTAGAATTATTTTTATTTATTTATTCTAATAGTCTGGATGAGGAAGGCGGAGGATCGTGTGCTGTGGTACGTGGTAGAATAATAAACCGATCATAGTATTTCCTCACCTTATTATCATTAAATATGACCCATCGCCCTTCATGCAGTACGTGACACACGTAGTGTCCAACCATTGACGACGTGCCCATGTGGGAGATGAATGCCACTAACTTGTACCCTGTGAATAAAGAGAACGTAATTGTTATAGAATTAAAAGAAAGAGTTTACTGAATTCACTGCGTTTAAGTTTAAAATGTTTATTTTGTACAAACTTTAACGTTTTAAAATTATTGATTATAGAAATGTCCCAAAATTTGAGAATGTGGTAAGCAAAAGTGCTATTAAATGTTTTTTGATTTTTGGAATTGGGATTTTTTAAAATCTTTTTTAGACCGGACATTTTGAAATAATTGGGAAATGAAGAAAATTTAATATTTAGTTAACGTCCGGGTCGTAAATAAGTAAACAAAGTAATGGCCAAAGCGTATGTAGCAGGAGTGCGCTCACTCTCGGGCCCGTCCCGGCAGGCGAGCGTGCGGTCGGCGCGCGGCGGCGGCGCGTCGTGCTCGAGCGCGTCGAGCTCGTCGGCGCGGCTGAAGATCCAGTCCAGCGCGCGCGCCACGTCCCCGCCCGTGGCGCCCAGCGCGCGAGCCGCCTGCGCGCGCGTGAAGCCCATGCTGGTGATCTGCTCCACGCTGGCCTCGTCCGCCACCTGCCCCGCGCCGCCCGCGCCCCCCGCGCTGCTCGCCGCTGCAACAACAACACCTCGTCACTGTACCCTGTGTCTGAGCAGCCGCGTCCTCTTGCGCGAACATGTTGGAGCATGCGAGGCACGATGTTGGATGGGATATCGTTTGTCCACCGCCTGAACAGCCCAAATCGGTACCATCCGTCTATTCCCTTCGGAGCATGTTATCCGTGCTCCGACTCGGGAATGCGAAATCCGGATTTTTTTCTCGAAACCTCTAAATCCGAATTTTCTCTTGAAAAAATTCGGATCATCCGGATTTCTTAAATTTTAGTAAACATTTTTCAATTTTCATTTAATTTTAAATTATAAACGTAAATTTTATATATTACACAATTTATTACACTAGACCGTAATTGCTTTCTCCAGTCTTTTCCCGTATGATTTAAGTAGCCCACCTCCGTGCGCACAACTTACTACAAAAGGGGTACAAAGCTGCTCCTTCACGTATACATAGATAAGCAAAAAAAAATGACTCCTTTAATTAATTTGACAGGCCCACCTTGTGGAGATGTTATTTCGTGGCCTAGTAACCCATGAAAGCATCGGTCTCCTGTAGTTATTCCACCCTTTAGGCAACAAGGCAACAGAAAACAAGCAACAGCAGGCATTTCACAAAAAAACCCGATAACCCGGATCCACCCGGATTGCATTCCCTAGCTCCAACCGACCTAAGTCCAATTTAAACCTCTAAACCAACCATAATAACAACTATTATTGGCACCGATGGACTATTTGAATTTGTCAAGCAAGTAGTATAAAAAAAACTATAATCTAATCCTAAACTTGACAATGCTATAACAAACAGACAACTGATAAACATTTTCATAACCAGGTGATTTTGATTGATTTTGATGATTTTTCGCTAAAATAACACCATCATTGTGCTGAATGAAATCGAAGGCACGGCTTCCGATTAAGCAGTAAGAGTGTATACTAAAACAAAAGACCTGTGAAAATAAAGTCACAACATGAACAGAAAATAAAGTCATAAATACCATTTTTAAATCAGCTTCAACAAATACTTTTTATATTTATATTAGTTACCTTGTGAACCAGGCGGTTCAAACTTGTTGGCGAAGTCCCAGTCGGTCACATGCTCCATAAGCCAATTGGACGCGGCCTCCATACCGCTGTTGTTCGTGAAGTATAGCGCCCTCTTGCACGCCTCTACTGGGAAGCCCATGTCTAACTGTCAATCAACATCCAATGCTCAGAGCTAAGAGTGCGGCACACTATATTATACACAGAGTTTTACATACGTTACGATTCAAAATAAAAATAACGGGAGTGTCCAAAATGTCCAATGTCCGAAATGTCTATAAGTTCCAGATTACCAATTTCCGACAATTTTTCCTTTATCCTTTTATTCATGAATTTAAAATTATTGTTATGACATTTGTATCGATCTAAACTCAATAAATTATATCTATTATTATTAATAATGGAAAGTAAACACACCGGCACTAATATAAATATATTTAGATATTCTTTTTGTGCGACAAAATGCTGGTTGGCATTTAATTTAAATTTAGAACAACGTATTTTCAAATTAAAAAACAATTGAATGTCTGCATCCAAGCAATTGTTTTTGTTTTATTTGAACTTGCACTCAATTGAGCTAATTTTCTATTATAGTTATTTTATGCTACGACTAGGAAATTTGTAAATTTGCATTAAGATACAGTTTTGTTCGTTAATTTTTAAGTTGTATTTCTTTGCGAGCATCAAGGACATAAATATGCCCGATTTGACCCCAACTGAGATTGCCAGGGCAATTGAGGTGAGAAGAAGTGGTCAAAGCTACAGAGTGATCGCCGGAATTATTCGTCGACCTGTTTCCACTATTCATTGCAGTATTAAAAGATTCCAGAAGTCTAATACTTATGTGAGAAGACCAGGACAGGGCCGAAAAAGGCGTACTTCGGATAGAGGTGATCGTTTCATATAGGTTCGTATACGTAGGAACCCCCGCCTGACTGCTGTCCAAGCCAGAAATGAGCTTGAGAAAGTCCGAGGTGTAGCATTGAGTGAGCGTACAGTACGAAGAAGGCTCAAAGAAGCTGGATTTGGTTCGTTTGTGCCCACCAAAGCTCCAAGACTTCTGGTACATCCCGGGAACATCAACTTTGGAATGTTGACCAATGGGGTAAGGTATTGTTTACTGATGAGTGCAGAACTACTAAGTCGTACTAACTTACTACTACTAAGAATATACAGACGCCAAAGGGAACGATATAATCAAGCAAATTTTGGAACAACTGTGGCATATGGAGGAGGATCAATAATGGTGTGGGGACGGATATGTTTGGGAGCACGTACGGACTTTGTGGTGATAAATAGAGGGAATCTGACTGCAGATCGCTATATAAGAGACATTTTAGAAGAGAATGTTACGCCATTTGCCACCTTTAATGGTGACGACTTCACTTTGATGCAAGATAATGCTCGACCACATACTGCCCATTCCACTCGTGCATACCTAAATGCTGTGAATATCAGAGTCATGGAGTGGCCAGCGAGAACACCGGATATGAATCCGATCGAGCATGTGTGGGACTTGATAAAAAGAAGAATTAAATCCAGAATTCCAGCTCCAGGCAACATGATCTGCAAACCGCCGTAGTCGAAGAATGGCAAAGACTGCCTCAGGAGATTCTAGATAAAATTATTCTCAGCATGCCTAGGCGTGTCGAAACTTTAATTAGGGCACGTAGAGGAAACACACGTTATTAAAATTTAGTTATTTTAACCTAAAACAGTTTCAACTTACTTTTCCATTTTCATTAATCACCTTCAGTAACCTTGAAATGTATATTTTTTACAAAAGATGATTTTAATTACAAAATGTAGACTACGTGTGATCTTATTTTGATTTTAAAAGGTATAATTTTAAAACAATAAAATATTTATATATATTTATTTTTGAAATAAAGCTATAATTTTAAAAAATCTGGGCTTTTTTTGTGTTCCGCTAAATATGTATGTGTGTATTTTCTTAGAGAAAAGGGGTAGAGTTTTTGAAGAAATGAAAGGCAAACTATACATAGTATATACAATATTGGCCCTCGCAAAAGATTTAGGAATTAAGCATTTCGGAAATTTTACGTTTTGAAATCTTTGGACACTTCAGAAATTTGACATTTCGGGTATTGGACATTCTGCACGTATTAAATCTTTTTGACACGATATTTACGTGCAATTTAGAGATAGAACTCACAATACGCTACGCCACACGTGCAATCAATGGCGAAAATGTAAGTAAATGTAGATATAAAATGAACTTACAAGTTGTGACAGTAGAGCTTCATTATAAACAGGAGCGGGGATCTCGGCAGTAGACTCTGGTAGTGGAGTCTCGTCAGGTTGCATGCCGCGACCACGCAGACAACCTAGATCCACCTACAGCAGAACAATTTTCTTATAAACTACTAATAACCTCTCACCTAAAAATAAATGTCAGTTTCAGTTTAAAAAAATATTTTTTCTTCTATTTTTAGTAACAAAATAAAAGTAAAAAATATATACGATTAACATTGTTAGTACCTACAACATTTTAGGGGTTGCCAACGATTTCCCTGGGATTCCATTATCCGATCCTGACTTGATGCCAATGGGACCACCTCTAGAGTATACTCTTTCAAATAAAAAAAGAATTTTGAGAATCTCTTCATAAACAACGAAGTTATCCGCGAACAAACATAAATAGCATATATACGGTCGAATTGAGAAACCTAAAACCGAATAACAAAACGAATTTTTAAAAATAAATCACAGTACGTACCGACCTGTCCATATATTGACGTGATATCGACTCTATTTATCAATGGAGTCTTGACAACAAAATGGAATTTAATCCTGGTTGATATTGACTCTATTTATCAATGGAATCTTGACAACAAAATGGAATTTAATCCTGGTTGATATTGACTCTATTTATCAATGGAATCTTGACAACAAAATGGAATTTAATCCTAGTTGATATCGACTCTATTTATCAATGGAATCTTGACAACAAAATGGAATTTAATCCTAGTTGATATCGACTCTATTTATCAATGGAATCTTGACAACAAAATGGAATTTAATCCTGGTTGATATTGACTCTATTTATCAATGGAGTCTTGACAACAAAATGGAATTTAATCCTGGTTGATATTGACTCTATTTATCAATGGAATCTTGACAACAAAATGGAATTTAATCCTGGTTCATATTGTCTCTATTTATCAATGGAATCTTGACAACAAAATGGAATTTAATCCTGGTTGATATTGACTCTATTTATCAATGGAGTCTTGACAACAAAATGGAATTTAATCCTGGTAAACGCTTTTTTTTTCAGTCGCATGTGGCAGACTAAGATTATAAAGCTCAGAAAGTACTAGATCGATTAGAAAAAATATTTTTTTGTTGAATAGTGTGTTTATTCAGGAAGGCTATAGGCTACATAACATCACGCTATGATCGATAGGAGCGGAGCAGTAGTGAGATATGTTGCAAAATCGGGGAAATGTACGTTCCAAATTACCACGTGCACGAAGTCCCCTAGTGTAACAATATTGGCTAGAAAACACAAGTATTTTCTGTTCCCATATGCTGTACTGTGTCCCGCGCAAGAACTCCTATACCTCGAACACTTTCTACTCTTAATACTGACTCTCCTTGAGTTCAAACCAGAATTTGATGTGTTTGTGGATGATTGGAAGGTGATCTTGTCTGAATGCCTGAAGTTTTGTGAGATGAACGCATGACTATATGTTAATTATTTTTAAGTCTATTTTACATATTTTAATTTTTTTATATTTTTATCCTTTGTTATTTCTCTTATTAGCGTAATTGGTATAACCGTGTTTATAATGAATAAATAAATAAATTATACAATGCCCGTATATCTGTCCTAAGAATGTTGTGTACTGACCTCCCACGGCATATCTACGGCGACGTCAAGTTTGGCCGGTGTCCAGTCTTCCCTGATGGTGAATTTCTTCAGTTGTATCAGTAAGTAATCAGGAAACGTCGCCAATCGGGTTATTCTAAAATAACAGTCATTACATGTCAAGATGAAGTATTCAACTACTTCTTCAAACGTGCTCAAAATGTCAATCAGTTCAAAAACCGACTTGACAAAGATTTTCTATTTTATTAAATTTTTATAGTTTTCTCCCGTGTGGAAATTGAACCCTATATAACTTTATGGAAATTGTTTCTGATCAGTAATGTTTTCAGAGATTTAGTTTCTGTTTAGGTTCATAATGCCGAATTTTGAAAATGACCAATTGTTTAAAAATGTCCAATTTCCGAATACAGTTCTAATTAATAATTAAGTAACAAACCGTGTTACTTACTTATTTTCGAGTAAGGTTTGTTAGTTACAAGTATTAAAAAAGTTGCTCGTTATGGGTACTTTTTTAAGTTTGGAAAAATTGGGCACTGGATTTAAAGTTTTGGATATTTTTTTAGGCCGCAAGGCAACATTTTCCTAAATGTCAATAAATTAGCTTAATTAAAGTAGCTACGGATAATAATAGTAATAAGGAAATATACATACTTGTGAGCTGTGACTTTTCTATTGACAGCGCTGCTGAAGAAGTGCTCAACAGTCTCTTCTTTCAGGAAGCTTTCCAGACACGCTTCGAATGGAATGTGAGGACGAACTAACTGGGATGGATCTCTGCAAATAAGAGATTTTACATTTTTAAAGAATTTAATAAAACAAACTAGATATAAACCTATATAAAAAAGTAGGAGTTTGACAGGTTGCATGCCTGTGGCTGTACTGCGGCAAGCTGTACTCCCGGCGCTACGGTTTAAGATGTACCTGCGCACGCGCACGGGGTACCGGCCGCTGCGCTGCCGCTAGTGCCTGCGCGCGTCCGGCAACCCTAGCAACCTCAACAAGTACCGCTGTGGCCTGTGCCCCGCCGCCGCGACCTGGAGCGCACGTGTGCAAGTACTGGTTGTGCAAGACTCACAGTCGTTGTCCCGACGCCTCGGCGGTAGCGCGGCGCTGCTCGTAGTCGGCGAGCTCGCGCTGGTTGGTGGCGGCGTGCAGCGGCACGGGCAGCGGCAGGTGGTGCTCGGCGCGCGCGCAGTAGCGCACGTGTGCAAGTACTGGTTGTGCAAGACTCACAGTCGTTGTCCCGACGCCTCGGCGGTAGCGCGGCGCTGCTCGTAGTCGGCGAGCTCGCGCTGGTTGGTGGCGGCGTGCAGCGGCACGGGCAGCGGCAGGTGGTGCTCGGCGCGCGCGCAGTAGCGCACGTGTGCAAGTACTGGTTGTGCAAGACTCACAGTCGTTGTCCCGACGCCTCGGCGGTAGCGCGGCGCTGCTCGTAGTCGGCGAGCTCGCGCTGGTTGGTGGCGGCGTGCAGCGGCACGGGCAGCGGCAGGTGGTGCTCGGCGCGCGCGCAGTAGCGCACGTGTGCAAGTACTGGTTGTGCAAGACTCACAGTCGTTGTCCCGACGCCTCGGCGGTAGCGCGGCGCTGCTCGTAGTCGGCGAGCTCGCGCTGGTTGGTGGCGGCGTGCAGCGGCACGGGCAGCGGCAGGTGGTGCTCGGCGCGCGCGCAGTAGCGCACGTGTGCAAGTACTGGTTGTGCAAGACTCACAGTCGTTGTCCCGACGCCTCGGCGGTAGCGCGGCGCTGCTCGTAGTCGGCGAGCTCGCGCTGGTTGGTGGCGGCGTGCAGCGGCACGGGCAGCGGCAGGTGGTGCTCGGCGCGCGCGCAGTAGCGCACGTGTGCAAGTACTGGTTGTGCAAGACTCACAGTCGTTGTCCCGACGCCTCGGCGGTAGCGCGGCGCTGCTCGTAGTCGGCGAGCTCGCGCTGGTTGGTGGCGGCGTGCAGCGGCACGGGCAGCGGCAGGTGGTGCTCGGCGCGCGCGCAGTAGCGCACGTGTGCAAGTACTGGTTGTGCAAGACTCACAGTCGTTGTCCCGACGCCTCGGCGGTAGCGCGGCGCTGCTCGTAGTCGGCGAGCTCGCGCTGGTTGGTGGCGGCGTGCAGCGGCACGGGCAGCGGCAGGTGGTGCTCGGCGCGCGCGCAGTAGCGCACGTGTGCAAGTACTGGTTGTGCAAGACTCACAGTCGTTGTCCCGACGCCTCGGCGGTAGCGCGGCGCTGCTCGTAGTCGGCGAGCTCGCGCTGGTTGGTGGCGGCGTGCAGCGGCACGGGCAGCGGCAGGTGGTGCTCGGCGCGCGCGCAGTAGCGCACGTGTGCAAGTACTGGTTGTGCAAGACTCACAGTCGTTGTCCCGACGCCTCGGCGGTAGCGCGGCGCTGCTCGTAGTCGGCGAGCTCGCGCTGGTTGGTGGCGGCGTGCAGCGGCACGGGCAGCGGCAGGTGGTGCTCGGCGCGCGCGCAGTAGCGCACGTGTGCAAGTACTGGTTGTGCAAGACTCACAGTCGTTGTCCCGACGCCTCGGCGGTAGCGCGGCGCTGCTCGTAGTCGGCGAGCTCGCGCTGGTTGGTGGCGGCGTGCAGCGGCACGGGCAGCGGCAGGTGGTGCTCGGCGCGCGCGCAGTAGCGCACGTGTGCAAGTACTGGTTGTGCAAGACTCACAGTCGTTGTCCCGACGCCTCGGCGGTAGCGCGGCGCTGCTCGTAGTCGGCGAGCTCGCGCTGGTTGGTGGCGGCGTGCAGCGGCACGGGCAGCGGCAGGTGGTGCTCGGCGCGCGCGCAGTAGCGCACGTGTGCAAGTACTGGTTGTGCAAGACTCACAGTCGTTGTCCCGACGCCTCGGCGGTAGCGCGGCGCTGCTCGTAGTCGGCGAGCTCGCGCTGGTTGGTGGCGGCGTGCAGCGGCACGGGCAGCGGCAGGTGGTGCTCGGCGCGCGCGCAGTAGCGCACGTGTGCAAGTACTGGTTGTGCAAGACTCACAGTCGTTGTCCCGACGCCTCGGCGGTAGCGCGGCGCTGCTCGTAGTCGGCGAGCTCGCGCTGGTTGGTGGCGGCGTGCAGCGGCACGGGCAGCGGCAGGTGGTGCTCGGCGCGCGCGCAGTAGCGCACGGCCTGCGACGCGCTGCACTGCACGCGCTCCTCCACGCTGAAGCGCAGGCACTCCGCCGGGTTCCACGACGTGCGGCTGTGGCGCTGCAACCGGGATGGACACGTGCAACAGACACTGACAACACCATCCGCACTATACCCAAGTACAATAACATCAAGAGATGTAAGACACTGTACAATCGCCAAACTCCACTGGTAAAGATTATGTACTTTACAGAAAACCACAACGACGTAATTTTACCAACGGTTAGTCGTTGGACGTTGATGACGTAGGATATTCGGATAAATCATTTTTCAAACCAAAATCCCTAGGACGATTGCAATTGCAAATTATTGAAAAAATTTCAAAAATCGGTTGCACGGACATACTCGAGCGCGTCAGATGGCATAATGGGGAAAAACATTAGGGTTGAAAACGAGAAAAAAAAAAATTAATCGAGCGCGTTAGATTTTCTAAGGGGATGTTAAGTGAACCTAAAAAAGCTTTCATCTAATAATCTGACGATTTGGATGTGACGCAAACTAGCGGCCACTATTAGAATATGGCAAAAAAATCACCATTTTGACATACTCAAGCGCGTCAGATTAAGATATATATGGTTCATCTTTATGTCCTAGACGTGCTGTCTCATAATCTGACGATTATCTGGAGGGATTCGCCTAATCTGATTATTTAAAAAAAAGATATATACGAGGGTCGATCAAAAAGTTCGCGGAATCAGGGTGTTATTGGGGGGTGTTATTTTTTTACCTGCACTAACTGTGGGTGAGTATTTGAGTATTTGAGTCATTGAGCTATCATCAATCAAACAAGTCAATCCGGAAGAAAACTAGAAAAATGGAGAAAATCGAGATTTCTTAAGTCCTTCTCAAGTCCTTCAAGACATCCTTTTTTGGTTCCACTAATAAGTGGAACCAAAAAAGGACGGGTACCAATATCGTGTGCTGTCATCAAGTGTCACCAAGCAAGAACACTTTCTTAAACCATTTTAAAAGAGATGTCTTCTGTTTATGGGGACATTTGCTCTAGTAAAATGGTTTACAAATGACACAACTTTTTAATGCACGGCAGAGATTCCCTAGAAGATGACACATTCGCAAAATGAGATAATGGAATTTCGCAAAAGTCATATTCTCAAATTGAAATATTCTAAAAACACCACTTTAGCAAAATGCTTTGTCTTTTCGCAAAATGCCATATTCGCATAATTTATTTCACAAATGCCGACAGAACTGAAAAAGCAACATTTTGATTTTGATATTTATATTACCACAACCACAAACTTTGAGAATGTGTCATTTTGATTAGTATTAGTAATATAGTCTACAATTGATTTCCTATAGAATAATTTGCGATTTCGTTAGGTTTAGAGAACAAAAAACATATTTATCCAACAATAATTTGTCAAAAATCGCGTGTTATAAAACATGCAGCCAACTTCAAATTAATAAAATAAAGTATAAAAATACTTCACCTTATCAAAATATAGTGCTTTATCTTGAAAATAAAATAAACTTCTGATTAATTCATATTATATTTTTTTTGTTATATGTGATCAAACATAACGTATAAAACACGCAAGTTCGCAACACTGACATGATGCATGATTCAGTGCCGCGCGTGCGCCTTTAGAGGAAGGACCTATGTCGCTCGCGCTCCTGGCCGCCGAACCTCAGTTTACGTAATTTATTAGATATCGCCAACAGTGGGTACCGTACTTGTATCATAGTAATGTTATTATTTTACTACTGATAATATTGTACGGTCATACTTTTGTCAATGAATTGAATGATTTATGTTTCGAATGTGATTTTAGCCTACTGGAGAGTAACGTTAGGCTCAGTGGTGTGTGACTGCTGATCACGGGGTTCGGGGGTTCGATTCCCGGGTCGGGCCAAAAATTGATATTGGGTTTTTCTGATGAGAAATTCAAAATAAAATACAATAAAATAAAATTAAAATAAAATAAATAGGTACCGAACTACCGACTTCGATCCGACTTCTAGTTGATTCAAAAACAAAAATTACAGACCTTCGTAATACTCGCATCATAAAAACCGCAAAAAAACATTATTTAAAACGGAACTACTTATCCTCATCTTATGTATCAAAAAAGGTAACCTATGAATTTGGTCGTATTTTGAGGTAAATATATGTGTGTGGTGTCACGTGTGTAGCATAATGCAATATCATTTGAATGTGAGTGAATTTATTTAGCTATTTTGAATTTCGCCTACTCTGCGGCGGGCGTTGACTGCGCCGAGTATCTATCGTGTGCGCGACCGCGAGTCGCGAAGTTTTATACCTAAATCGATTTATGGCGTATTAGCATCTATAGGAGTGTGGTGTATTATGCAAATTTAATAAGCTTTTTTTTTGTTCTACCACCCTATGGTAAGCAAGCATACGGCCCGCCTGATGATAAGCAGTTACCGTAGCCTATGGACGCTTGCAATACCAAAGGTATCGCTTGCGTGTTGCCGACCCATTTTCTTAACACCAGGGCTTTATGATGGAGAATCCCTGGGATAGGAAACGTTTCTTCCAAAACGCATCCCTAAATGAGCCCTGGAGTACTCACACACAAGACCACAACTACACCGCTGTGTGTAGTAATTTAGGTGAAGGTTCGGGCTCTCCTCGCTGATGAATCGTCGGAATTAGTATGCCTAACACTTTCATAACAATTTTGTTTATATTTATATATTTTATTTATGTAAGTAGGTATATTTATTTTATATATAATATATACCACAGCATATATATTCATTATATCTTTTTTAGATATTGAATCTATATCCTTATCTTAAATTTGTTTCTTTGTCTTATCCAATTTTTTTTTGTTTTTGAGTGCACCTACTATGTTCATCTCTGTATCACCCAAGGTCAACTGGTAGAGAATGCCTATGGCATTAAGTCTGTCTGTGTGCGATTGTGCATAAAGTTTTAAATAAATAAATAATTTGGCTGTGGTGTATTAATATTATGATCTTTTTTTGTTTTTTGTACCTACCTACCTAGCCTACAAAAAACCACCACTACCTACTACTTTTTTGTAGGCTAGGTATCATGTTATGGCATTAGTTTCCACCCGCACTTACAACCCCAGGCAGAAACAAGCAAGAAAAAGGTCCACAGGTACTTAGGTACATCAATTCATCCAAACATTTGCATTTATAATAATAATATGTATTAGAATAGATATGGTATGCCAAAGTGTTCCTTTACTTCTCTAATAATAACATATTCTACAAATTTACAATACAAATACCTATTATAACACCAAAAATCTTACTGTAATATTATAACAATAAAGTTTACGCGGCCCTGCACTGTGCCGAATATACTTCACGAACAATGTATGTGTGCGAGGATCACGCACACACGCGCACTCCACGGCCGGTCGACCGATAATTACCTAAACTGTTTTGTGAATACGCTCTTAAGGTATAATTATGGAAAAGTTAAATTTATTATAAATTTACATTGTCAAGATTAACGCATTTAATTTCAGAAACCATTGTGCATTTTAAGTTTGTATCCTAAGCGATTTAGGCTCTGCATTGATAAATTAGTCATTCAGTCAGTCGGAACAAGCAATTATATATGTATCGCTTATTTTAACCCTCTTAGGGGTAAAATTTCCAGAAATCCCTGAATTTAGCCTTTTTGCAGCCAGCAGTTTAGGTTCTGCGTTGATGAATTAGTCAGTCGGAACAAGTAACTATATAAACCACCTGTCATGAACCGTCAGTGAAGTTAGTTATTATTAAATTGCTCCCAGTAAATAAATACTTTTTAGTGTTAAAATCTTATCAAAAGTGTTAAATTACTGTGATACCGAACACTTGAGGTGACTATTGAACTATGGTTATATTATTTACATTGTTTTTGCATTGATTCAAAGCATAAAACCTTAAAAACAATTGATGTTGTAAACTGTGATTGTCGAACATTAAAGAGAGTACCCTCCATTTATCAAATCAAACATTGAAAAACTTCAAAACGATTCCGTGGCAACATATATTGCTATCAGAACTTAATCAGGCGTTTCTTGTGCAACTAGTTGCTATAACATTTTAAACAGGGTGTTTAATAAATAATAAAGATGGCATCTAAAAATACTGGTGCAAGTTCAGATAACATTACTTCAAGAAAGAAACAAATTCATTCTTGCAACACTCCTCTCTCTACTGTTCGAACGGAATGTAAAGATGAAGAACTTATATCATATCATATCAGCAATAAGTAAGCGGGTTCTCGATGCAATTCGGGCTGAGTTGCCGAAGTTGATGTCTAGCGTATTGCAAACGGAGCTGGCTCCAGTCAGGAGTGACTTGCATGACTTTCGTGAATCTCTGGACTTTCTGAGTGAAAAACATGATGAAATGAAGATAACCATCGAAACTCTGGTTAAAAATAATGCCTCTTTATCAAAGGAGAATATTGAACTACACAAAACGGTTAAAGATTTATCAGATCGCCTAAATAACATTGAACAGCACTTGCGTGAGAATAACTTAGAGGTGCAAGGTGTGCCTGAGTACCATAATGAGAACTTACCGAATCTCTTACAACAATGTGCCCAAGTCATAGGACATAATTTAAATGAGGATGACATTATTAAGTGTACAAGAGTTGCAAAGGTAAACAAGGAGAGCAAACTTCCACGCGGCATAGTGGTAAAGTTTCGAAGCGTTAGAAGCCGCGATGAATTCTATTCAGCAGTATATAGATTTAATAAGTCGAAGTCTCCCAAGGACAAACTGCACACGGCACTATTGGGTATCGCTGGTGAATCAAAACCAGTATACGTATCGGAACATCTCTCTCCTACTTATAAACACCTACACGCAGCAGTACGTAAGCGGGCAAAGGAGTTCGGATATCAGTTCCAGTGGATCAAGAATGGTCGTATATTCGTTAGGAAAGCTATCGATGAGAAGTATATCTTAATTAGAAATAATGAGAGCCTTGGTCTTATATGTTAAAGTTTAACAATTACAAGTCTTTTCGAAATATTATTATATGTATAAATGTAAACAAAAATGTATCTGTCATTGTATTACCAGAATATCAGAGGTATGAAAAGCAAACTTATAGAAATCCATAATACAACACTTTGTAATAGTTTTGACATAATATGTTTATGTGAGACTTGGCTTGATGATACAATACTGTCCTCGGAGTTGTTTGACGACAGGTATTGTGTGGTACGTAGGGATCGTGATGCAAGGTTTCGCTCTCAGTTCAATAAAAACTATGGTGGAGGCGTACTTATCGCCTATTCAAAAAAACTGCAAGTTTTGCTTCAAACTGATTGGCAGTCAGTACAGTTAGAGGACTTATGGGTACAAATAAAAATTAATAGAGGTGTTACATTGAATCTAGGTATAGTCTACCTACCACATTATTTGCCAGTAAACAGTGTTAACGATTTCTTCAATAAATGTAATAGTATACTAAATAATTCGTCAAATCACGTTACTTGTATTCTGGGAGATTTTAATTTAGGTGACATTAATTGGTCTATAGAAAAAGGCTGTCCCTTGAACTACAATTGTGAGAAATCCAAATATCTATTTGACTTATTTCAACAAACAATGATTTACCAACTCAATCATGTAGTGAATCATAACGGTAGAATACTTGACCTAGCTATAACTGACCATCCGGACTTACTTAATATAACACCTGCTTTACCTATAAGCCGTCTAGATATACATCACCCACCTTTTGAACTCATACTACGAGCCGCTAGTCCAACGCTAATACAAAACTCCCCCATTCAAAAATTATGTTATCGGAAAACTGATTATGAGACTTGTAAACGAGAGATTGCTAATATCAACTCGACACAGCACGCATTACTTTTAGGATGTGATGATTTTGTACATTTTTTTTATAATAGTATTTACTCAATAATAAATAAACATACACCAAAGATCAAAATATCAAATAGTAGTTATCCTATATGGTTCTCTAAAAATCTAATTAAATTACTAGCAAATAAACATAAGGCACATGCCAGATACAAACGTTATGGTAATCCTAGAGACTACGATACATTTTCCATGCTTAGAGCTAGAGCCAAAGTGGTTACTGATCAATGCTTTAGAATTTATATTGAACGAATTGAGAAAGATCTGAAACTTAATATTAAAGCATTTTGGCGTTACACGAAAGGCAAACGTGTCACTAACAACTATCCTAGTAGTATGTTTCATATATGTAGCTTGCTCGGGCAATGATATTGTTACACTGTTTGCGAACTATTTTTCTTCCGTCTATTGTACTACTCCAACAAGCAACTATTCTCCGATTTTTCCAACATCTAATCTTCCTATTAGTAATCTATACATATCTAAAACTGATTTACTGAAAACGTTGAAAAATATTGATGTAACTAAGGGAGCTGGTTTTGATAACATACCACCAATTTTCATTAGCCTTTGTTCAGCTTCGCTAGTGACACCTCTGTTGATTATTTTTAACAAATCATTGCAAGAAGGTATATTCCCTGAGATCTGGAAAATTGCCAAAATAACGCCAATACACAAATCCGGTAATAAGCATGATGTGTCTAATTACCGCCCAATATATATATTGAATTGTTTTGCCAAAATTTTTGAAGGTTACATTTACAGTCATATTTATAATCATATAAAACATTTATTAAGTCCACTACAACATGGTTTCATAAGAGGTCGGTCTACTAATACTAATCTTTTGTGTTACTCAAATTATTTATGCGAATCGTTTAATAATAAAATACAAGTAGACTCAATATATACTGACTTTTCTAAAGCATTCGATCGTGTTGACCATTTTAAGCTGCTCGCAAAGGCCTATCATGTTGGAATACATGGAAATATGTATCGATGGCTATCATCTTACTTACTTAATCGAACACAACTGGTTGCACTTAGTGGGTATGAGTCTATTCCTTTTCTAGCGACGTCCGGAGTTCCACAAGGATCAAATCTTGGTCCTCTATTATTTTTGATATTTATCAATGATTTGTTAAATGAAATTGACAGTGAATGTTTGGCTTATGCGGACGACATAAAAATATTTAAACGCATTAACAATCAGCATGACTGTATAAGTCTCCAGGCCGACATAAATAAAATTGTGAATTGGTGTGAAGAAAACTCGATGTCACTCAATATAAAAAAATGTCAAGTTATAACGTTTACCAAAAACAAAAAATCAATAATTTATGCGTATAATATTAATGGCATTGCTATAGATAGAGTCTCGGTGATTAAAGATTTAGGAATAATGTTTGATTCTACTATGTCATTCAGACCCCATTACGATTATATTTGCAATAGAGCTAATCGTATTTTGTCCTTTGTGCTTCGGAATAGTAAACCATTTAAAGAAATGGGCTCTCTACTAATATTATACTACTCCTTAGTTAGAAGCATAGTTGAATACTGTTCGTCTGTATGGTCTCCTATATATGTCACTCATATAAATCGCGTAGAGGCAATACAGAGACGGTTCGTCAGATATTTGTGCTCAAAGTATGGTTTAAGGCGTAAAATCAAAGATTATGTAGACCGACTGCATCGGTTTAAAATGATGACTCTTGAGAAGAGAAGGTGGATGAGTGATCTGTGCACCCTACACAAAATTGTAAACCACTCCATTGATAGCCAACTTGTGGAACAGCTTAACTTTAAGATACCAACGCGATCAGTACGTACCCCACAATTGTTTATTGTACCTACTAGTAACAATAATGTATCTCAGAACAATCCGATATTACGCATGTGTAGCCAATACAACTCTATTTGCTCTCAAATGGACATCTTTCACGATAGTTTTAATTTGTTCAAAAAAAATTTAATTAAGGTTTGCAACAATGAATCTTAAAATTTTTCACTTAATATTGTTGTCCACTTCAGAATATTATTGATTTATGTTGTATAATAGATAGTTTTATTCTATTTTTAAAGTACCTATTCACTGTGACTGTATCTAACTATGTATAACTGATATGTAATCTGTGAATGTTGTGTACAGTCTTAATTGGGCTTCAGATTTGAATTTATATGCTGTAAACAAAATTTATGTACTTTTTGATCTGTAGTCTGTGTCTGTACCAAATAAATAAAATAAAATAAAATAAATAAAATAATGTATAGACGAACAAAAATAAAAAATACAAACAAAACTTTTATATTTATAATATTTGTATAGACTGACCTGCAACAGAGATAACAGATGCAAGTAGAACTCATGCGCATCTTGCTGACGCTTGCTCATAAACTCCGGATGGTCCTTCCCGACGAGATTGCGGTACATGTGAGGAGACACCCCCGCCTGGACGCCTTCCGAGCTCGGGAACGAGTAACGGCCTGATAGTAAGCCGACACCCAACTTTGCTCTGATGAACAAGTAAAACCCTTACGATCAATTTTATTTAAATAACTCCCGCACTAGAGATGAATCCCTATAGTCTTTTTAGACATTTGAAGATAATTATCAATAAAAATGATACACGATTTAATAAAAATCTATTGATTGAATACTCTAGGCTCGTGATCATTCAAATAGCCAATTGTTTAGAGCTTAATCATATGCTTTCACGTTTATCGTAAAATGTTAAATGTCACAGTACCCATGCTATGTGAAATATACTTTAGAGCGGGAGTTGTACATACATTAAACCATATTTGACAAAGATTCTATATTTACAAAATGTAAAAAAACAATTTAATAAAAACCAGCATTTTACTTTACGGGGAATAAACTTAAGGCCGTACGCTTGTTTGTCACCTAAGTATTATAAAATAAAGCACGTCATGGTACGGCCTACAAAAGTGGTTGAAATGAATAGTGGTCATTAGTGTGGTGTCTCGTACTTACGTCTGTACATTGAAGTCATTGACAGGATCGTCAGGGAAGGTGGAGAATATCTCTGGTGCACCATCCACAAAACGACGAACGAAATCTGGCATGCGGAACATAACCTGTGGATATAATAAATATTATATGTAAGCAGTGTTCAACCAGTTGTGAATTATTTTGTGTCCACCTTGAAATCTAAGTCCTGTGTCACGGGGTACTACTTTTTTTTTAACCGTTAATGTCCTATACTGCTAGACAAAGATCTCTCCCATGGTCTGCCTCTCCTCTCTACTAGATGTCAAATCTACTCACCAAGTCCCCCGCGAATCACACCCAGACTCGGGACAAACATTTATGGATTACACAAAGATTTGTCCCGCGTGGGAATCGAACCCATACAATATCTCAAAATTTTTTTTTTTACATATTGGTTAGACCAGTGTTCCTCAAAGTGTGCAGATAAAGTACCTCTAGTAGCTCTATAACCATAGATTTTTTCGGTAAATACTGAATATATATTTAGAAGACTTGCTATGGTTATTAAATGAGTCTCATGCTGCCGGCGCACGCTGACGCGGTACTGAGCACGAGCACCTTCGTAGACCGTGGTTCTCGCGCCTATTTGTGTACCTCTATTATATGTACCTACCTATGTTTTAGTTATTAGTTAGTGCCGATAATATGACTATGTATACAAAAATAAAGTGAGTATACCTGCACAACACTGTTAATATAACAAGTATTGCCGAGATTGTTAAGTCCAGTTAGTGCTGGTCCACTCAAAGGTCGCAGTTCTGTGCCTGACTCTTGCAAGGTGTTCCATTCGCCGCTGCGTTGGTTCAGCTCCAACTCCAGTTCTAACATTGATTTTTCAGTCTGGAAAAATATTTATTAAACGTTAGCAGAAGTACAATCATGATAAAAGTACCCATATCCTTCCCCAGAATATTAGCCATCTATATTTATTCACTTAGCCGTTTAGTGGTGAAAAGACCACAAACTGACAAGAGTTACTGTCGCCTAAAGATACATTCCATGGATATAAAGAAACAGATATAAAATGGTAAATCATCACATGTTTGACAATTGACCATTTTTTATCCCTTTCTTTATTATACAATGTTCTAAGTACACAGAAGAGGGAAACCATCTACACAATCGTAAAGATAAAATGGTGCTTCTATGACGTCTAACCATATATAATGTTAAAAAAAAATTAACAAATCCCTATTCGCAATTCTTTTCTTTATCTAGAAGGTAGGGAGGTTTATGGATGGTAACTTTATGCTTAAACCATTTAATCGTTCAATAACAAAATGATGGATATGAATTTTAACTTTCCAAACCAAAATTGTAACCAAATTCAGTCAATACAAAAAAAAGTACCTTTTGCAACTGTTGAACATTGATGCCAAAATGTTTAAGATGATCAGCTAGGTAAGGGTCCTCGACCATGTCATCTTCTGCATATGAAAACACATCGCCT
This sequence comes from Trisateles emortualis, assembly GCA_947095525.1. Lineage (NCBI taxonomy): Eukaryota > Metazoa > Arthropoda > Insecta > Lepidoptera > Erebidae > Trisateles > Trisateles emortualis. The sequence goes on along the minus strand of OX352741.1, from coordinate 15,788,710 downwards.
TTACCGTCTGCCGTGATGGTACCCAACTTTACTGCTAGAGGATAGCCGGTAGCACGATAATGTTCAACCTGTAGGGATTAAACAGAACTTAGTAGGAGGAAAACTGAATAAATAGTAATAATAATAACAACCCATATGCCAAACTATTGTTGGGCACAGATTACCTCTCATCTAAAAAAGGGCTGAGAGGGTTTAGCCCTTAATTTAGACACGGTGACCAAATTCAAACTCATTTATGCAACTCACAAAAATTTTCAATTTTCTGATTAGGGTAGGGCCTCGAGAAGCATTGGCAAGAAACTCTAAATTCTAAAAGCATGTTTGATGGATCAGACATGCTTTGCTTCGCCATTAGCAGATCAGTTGTTTACTGCTAGTTAATGCTGGATACGTCCAGCAGTAACAGGCCTTTCCCAAGAAGTTCCACAGCATTTAGTCAGTGAAAGTATTTAAAAAATACTTACAGCATGATCATTTCCTCCGGAGCCATCGAAAAACCGTCTCCCACATAGAATGAATCCATCTGTCAGGTTGAGCCACAAGTTGTTGGTTAGATCACATTTAGAACACTTCCACCCTGAGGGTGGAACTTTGATGCCATTGTCTAGCTGCTTCAAGTTGACTGCATGTCTGCAATATTATTTACATATTCAATTTATGCTGACAAACAACACGTAAAAAGCGGCATTTTAATTCGTGTGAAATATAACGGAATTCGAGCTGCGCCTCTTGGGTTCATAGCTATAAGATGGCGAAGAAGATGAATATTCAATAAATAAATACGAGAATATCTGTTTAGACAACATAATCTATCTCTTTACACTTGTCTTATAATTGGTGACGCATTAACTGGGATTGCAAATGATACTAATTATTACTACCTCATTAAACATGGATCCATAGCCGGTCAAAAGAGTGAGTCTCACATGGCTCTGTCTACCTTCTATTAAAAGAATAACATGATATACAAAGCAATATCTTACACTGAAACTTCACGTTTCTCCCCATCCCAAGTTCCTGCCAATGCTGCCATTTCAGCGATTTTAAATGGAGATTCTGCATCTATGACTCCTTGAACTGATTTATTTATCTGCAAACATTTAACTTCTTTAATTTTATAGGCCTTTTTCATACTATACCACAGAATACTTAATAGTACATATACAGAAGGTTCACTTTGCAAAATCATTTAAATAAATAGCAACTTTGTGGAATGACCGGCCGGCGCGGCGCACGTGCGACACTCGACTGAATAGGTCCTATTCAGGTCCTTTTCTTTACTAAGCAGCATACGATCTGCCTGATGGTAAGTAGTAATCGTAGCCGTAGTGGTATGTAGGCTTGTAACACCAGGGCTATATCATGACTGCAGTGTTGCTGACCCAAAAATTTGCTCAATTTGAATAATTACAGAAAAGTACTAAACTGATGCCCGAAAAAAAGTAAAGGTAAAGTTCGAAGATGTAAAAGATCGTAAATTAGGTTGATTGTGGTGCAATATTGACTTTTGGCATTGAGGAACATGATTTAAAAATCGAAAAAGAATTATTCTAATTATAATGTGCTGGAGTCCTAATACAATTACGCATATAACTTATGCCACTCGTAAAATAAATTTGATAAAAAAAAATTACATACAACACCAGGTAGATTGGAGTTAGGCCACGAGTATGTGTGAAATCCGGGCAGTAAAACAACACTGTAGTTGTCTGTGAAAGTGTAAGTGGGCTTGCCACAAGTAGGGTCAAACCCTCCCTCTACGCCTATCGCCAGTCGTGTGATTTTTTTCTCTGGACCATCACCAGTTTTCTCTGGTTCAGGAACCTTAAAAAATATAAATAATTAGTATTAGAGGAGAATAACACTAAAATGTACAAGTATTCATTTACTTTGTTGTTTTTTTAAATTTCTTTTGTAATTGGTCAGCTACGAGCAAACCAGACACGTTAAAAAAACTACTGTTACCTGGACCCAAGCGGTGCTGTGTTGAGGAGTTAAAAGACAACTCCCACACCACACTTAACCTTTTTTTTTATAATACCAAGAAGGTAAACAAGCATAAGGCACACGGGTATTGGTATTTGTGCGTCAGGCTGGTTTGCGCAACTCCGCGCCGTATTCGTGTATTTTGCGTGCCACCTGATGTTAAGCAGTTACCATAGCCTATGGACGTTTGCAACACCGGGGGTATTACTGGCACGTTGCCTACTCTTTAAAACCTTAATACTCCTCTTTTAAAAAACCCCATCTTCGGGAAAACCTCGGGAGCTCATTCTACAACCTTATTGTATAGTATATAAACAGTACAGTACGGCGCGATAGAGATTCTAAGATATGAAGATTATCTCCCTGTCGGTGACGGCAGATGCGTTGATAAGGCATCGAATCAAACAATTCCTCAGAACACAGCCCCTTGTACAGGCAGTAGTCTTTCTGTGTATACAATGGACTGTGTTCAAATGAATTATTATTTATATTATTATTGTTAATATTAGGTTGTAGAACATAGGTTCTCCGAAATCAGGTAGGCCCTATGATTGTTGGCCTCCTGGTAGTTTAAAACTAAAACGAAACTTACAGGTATTTTATCCCTCTTGATGTGTAAAAAGACAGCATTGCCAGTCTTCTGAAAGTACTGCTCCACATAGTTGCGTCCGAAGCCCAAGAAAGATACGAGAGATATGTATAATCCTGTATCGGACTCCTAAAACAAAATAAATATTGATAAGTACCAAAATATGCATAAATAAGGTACAGATAATATTAAAAGAAACCTATAATACAACATCAGAAGAATATTCGAAATTGAGATTTTCTTTTTTATAAGGCAAGGGAGAACCAGACTAAGAAATATGTGAGGTAAATAAATGTGTATAATATGTAAATATTTTTTTTTATTTGTAAAGTTAACTTAAACTTACTATTTACACTTAAACCACATGCGCAATGAATATCTTACAGTTTGTGTTTGAGTATTTCTTATGTTTTAGGCAACCCAAAATGTCTTTGTTCACAATATTTTAAAATATACAGGTGTGCAATTAACATTAGACATACATTTATGTGTTAAAAATATTGATTTCACACTCATAAAAGAGAAAATGACAAAACATTATGCTTTAAAAAAGGGGCCCCCATAATTTGCATTATGATAAGTACTATCACTTTTGCCTGTAAAAAAGTATAGGGGCTGAGGCACTGTTAATCACACCCTGCCAGTATACAACACATCAGTAGCACTTAAACACTGGGACAACAACCATTTATGCAAAAATGGCTAATTATGTAGACCTTTATTTAGGAGGATTTCTCATAGTCAGTGGTTTTGGACTCAGTTTGTTAAATCTTAGAAGAATTATCAAAGGAAGTAAAGTGTCATTTCCTACAGTGTTACTTTCAGAAAACATACTTATAACATGCATTGGAATAGCTTTCATAAGTCGCTCTATCTATGAACTGAGTCCCCTAAATACTGAAATGAGTGACATTGAAGAAAGATCAACAGATATTATGAAGCCAGACAATATTAAGTGTGGATTTATATCAATACTGATGAGTTATGGACCGCTTATTGTATCGTTAGTGAACAGTTTCCTTAGCTTGATCATTGACAACTACATGCACTACAGAATGATAGCAGATGTGAAACAGGATGAAGATGAAAGTACTGTACGTGAACTCAATAACCTCGGAGATACCACCAAAATAACTATCAAGAATTTATTGGCATTTATAAAAAAATATTTTACATTTATTACTGTAGTAATACAGTGGATTGTGCCTACTTTAATTGCATTGTCAATGTATTCAATTGAAGTAAAGGAAATGATGTTACCGCATCATCATAGAAGTATTGGTGATTCTTGTATGGCTTTAATCGATGCAAACAAAGAAAACTGTTCTCTGCTGCTAAATGCAAATGAGACAGAATTACGTAAATACATACCAAACAAGGATTATCTAGAAATGTATGACATAGGCCCATATAATACTAGTGACAAAAAAATTGATACAGTTGTTAACAATGTTTACAAATTACTTGCCAATTTAAAAAATGACACATTTTATTCAGAATTTAATGTAACAACTGAACCTTTGTTGAGAAAATCAAAGCAGACTTTAGAACAAAAGTGTATGAAGATATGTTTCTTAGAAAATAAAAACTTACTTTTATACATGTTTGTAGTATCGGTTATTAGTTATTTCGTACCGATTACTATATCTACTATAATATTAACAAAAATTCACATAATGGATGTAAAAAATAAAAATGTAAAGACTTATGTGAACCGGGAATTACTTTACAATGTATTATTTTGGACACCGGTAATGTTTGATACATTCCTATCCATCACACTGTGCTCTTACACCATGAGTGGAATGCGAACATCTATTTTTAATGTAATTGCTAATGTTTATCAGGCAGTTAAGAATTTTATGAACACAAAATATTTTAAAGATAATACTATAGTTCCTGTTTGAAGAATAAAATGGTGTGCATCTGTGTAGAATAAGACTAAATTAAATGTAATTTGTTTTGTGGAGTCTTTGAAGATTATATTATGAGTGTATTCAAAAACGTTATTTTACGATTTATAAAAAAACATTTCTGATATAAAATTCATGTAATGCTAATGATACCACAATACTCTATGTAGGTGTAATGTAGGCATGGCAGAATAGACATATTTTAATAATACAGCCTATTTTATTAATGCTTATCAATATAAACAGTGTCTTAGAGCCAAGCAGTTCTAAAATGCATACCTATTGAACATAATTTAGATGTTTCAATGATAAAATAATAAGATCGACTCAAAAACTTCAACATTTTTTAAATATTCTTATTGAATCTAATAGCATTACTATTACTTAAATAACAAACTATCACAGGAATCCCAATAAACAATCAGAATATTTAATATTGTAGGTTATAATAAAAAGTGCAACTCACCGGATTGTCAAAAGAATATACACATTCGTCTTTGTAAATGAGTTGATGAGGATTTGGTATTTTGATTTTAGATAGATGCGGTGTTAATAAATCTAAAGACGCCATAGCGTAGTTTTATTATGCTGATAGAGAATTTTAAAATATATTTTTCAAAATCAGGACAGTTCTCGGCGTCACTCCAAAAATACTTAAAAGGGATGTGCTAAAATTAATCAGGTTGCGTTATTGCTACAATTTATCGATATCTTTTCTTTTCCTTGGATCGATTTCACTAGCTTATAGAGTCTTTTGTTGGGTTACTTTGGCCTAAAATTAATAAAGTCAATATTTATTGTTATTGTTTAATATAATTTATATTTTCATCAGTTGCTATATTATTTTGTATTATTTTAATTTACTTTTTACGCAGGTGGTTAGCTAACCTAACCAGCCGATATGTCGCTGTACTCTATGCCACCCACGTACAATAACAATTTAATAAATATAATTGTATGGATCATCAATTAATAATTCAATTAATGAATTTGTTAAATAATAACACTAGTACATTTTAAGCAGTTGCTAAACATGGTCCACTGCGTAATCGGCGCCATAAATAACAGCAGGTTATACACAGCACCTTCGACGTTCAATCTATAACAAGAAACCTCATTGAACACACAACATTTCACCTAACGTTTACTAAGTTGCGGTAACGCTATCTGCTTGTTGACTTGGCCAACTAGTTTGCTCCAACGGTTTTTGGATATATATTAATGATTTGCCTTGTTTAATCTTAATCGGCCATTGTGAGTCATATGAAGGAGGCCTATGTTCAGCAGTGGACATTACCGGGCTGAGATGATGATGATGATGATGAATCTTAATGCTTAAGCTTGGCCATGACTTTTATCCTTTAAAAGACACCAGACTTAGCTCGCTGTAAATCATGGTGGAAATAAACTACTAAAGCTGCAGAGCAACAGAGTTTTTTTTTACTTTGACTATAATATAGAAAAAAAAATGGTACCTTGCTAAGACTGTTAACTGACTGGTAAGAGAGGTAGGGCACCATACTAGCGAGCAAGCCCGACTGGGGAAGGACCTCCACCTTACAGAAGACCACAGCCAAATGACTACACACAGCGGTGTAGTTGTGTTCCTGTGTGAGTACAGGTCTCCAGCGCTCATTTAGGAATGCGTTTTGAAAGATACGTATTCCTATCCCAGGGTTACTTCCATCTTAAAGCCCTGGTGTAAAAAAATGGGTGTGGGCAACACGCAAGTGATACCTCTGGTAATGCAAGCGTCTATAGGCTACGGATACTGCTTAACATCAGGTGGGCCGTATGCTTGTTTGCCACCCAAGTAGTATAAAAATAAAAAAAAATAAAAAAAAGACTAGTTTTGTAGAGGTCAGTCGGCAAATGACCTGTAACGCTATGGCAAAGATAAATTATTACATAAAAAGAACATATTTCAAATAAACTATAAACATCGGATTTCTCTGTTCACGTGAACAAAATGTCTAATGACAATAAAATTAAGTTTAAAAACTAAAACCCGACTACTTGAAAATCGTCCTCAGAAAAGTATGAAATAAGTAATTTTTATATAGGTATAGAGGGTAGCCGTTGTCGTATGCCACCTTGCCCTAAAGATTTTTTTATATTGTTATGTAAAAGGTGGCATACGACCACGGCTAGCCTCTATACCTATATAAAAATTACTTATTTCATACTTTTCCGAGGACGTTTTAGTTTTTAAACTTAATTTTATTTGAATTATTTTGGGGATTTATTTTTTAAACAATATTATACAATGCAGCTTTAGGATATATTCAATTTGCATTACATATTACATAATAATAACATAGTATAATATGGCAAATGAAAACATATTTAAAAACTATATTATTTTTTGTAGATCATCCGACTTTTATAGTCTAAACAATTGGGTCATGAATTTTATGCCTATGAATCATTTTTATTATTTATTTTTGTAATTTACAGATTTTTTATATTCCTATCTTCCAACTTCAACACCACATCCTAAGCACCACCTAGAAATATACTTCTCGTCAAGATAAATCCAACAATCATGACGCGGCTATCTTGTTTTGTTAGAGTTCCTATGGCCAGCTTTCGACTTCATTATCACACCCTAAACACCACTTAGAAGTATTATTATGCTTCTAGGTCACAACTTAGAAGCATATTACCCGTTTTGGTTTGATGGGTAATCCCGTCAAGATAAATCTAATGAGCCCAAATACAACGCTTCTACGAGTATCTTGTTTAATTAATAACTACCTATGGCAACCTTCAGACTTTCATCATCACAACCTGAACACCTACCTAGGAATATAGTACTTGCAGTGCCGTAAATAGGGCGGTGCCACCGGTGCCCAGGCACAGGGCGTAGAATCTGGAGGGCGCAAGAATGGCCAGACCAGACAGGACTATTATTTTTTCGGTTAGCTCCTGATAAGTTCCCGCTGCGCCCCTAGTGCTCGATTTCAACACATACGTACCTAGATGCCAGTATCATCAAAAAAGTCTATTAAATTAGACCAAACATCGCGCTCATTTTTTTGCAGCGCACGGGCGTATTTGTGTACTAAAAAACATACCGCTGATTTGAGTATCAAATATTCAGCAGACTATTGCTACTGAATTTTGGGCTGAATTAGACACTTAAAGAGTCAAGTTGAAACGACTATATTATTTGATAAATGTGACCGTAGTCCAAGTCTGGGTCTTCTCATTTTCGAACGAGATTTAAAAGAGATGTTTCCCAATGTAGTAGTCGCTATAAAACCAGTAACTGTAGGTTCCTGCGAAAAATCATTCAGTAAGCTCAAATTAATAAAAAACAATTGACCAAGAAAGGTTGATTGGCCTAGCGATTTTGTTGATTGAACGCGATATAAGACGGTGCCTGTCTTATGAAAAGGTTATCAACGATTTCGCAATAAAGAAAGCGCGAAAAGTAAATCTTTAAAAAAGTTTATGGTTTGCTTTAATAAATCTTTACTATCTGAACTCATTCATTTGTGTATTGGGTAGTTGTGAATAATCTTGCAAATATTTTCGAATTTTATTATATACCTAAGTATGAAGACCAATTGTTCCAAAAGTTAAATCTTAAGCATCTGGTTGGGCAAAGCATTTGCACTAGTGACCTTTGAGTTTTAGAGTGAGACACAGTGGGTGGTATAATAGGTGAAGGGTCCACTTAACATGAGATGGCTCGTCTGCTTGTTTGTCCACATCAGTTCTTTAAAAAAAAATTGTGTATGCCTAAGGGAGATTTATATAAAATCTAGCAAATGGCCAAACGGAAACTTGAATACCTTCGGTGTTTATGAACACACAAATCTCCCTTAGGCATACACAATTACCTCTCGTCACAAACAAGTAATTGACCAATTTTTTTTCTACTAGCCCATTTTAAAAAAATCCGTTGGGGCAACGTTGTCCTGGCGGAATCAGTTTTTGCTCAATAACTTTCCAATGGCTGGATACACAATTGATTACTTACCATACACAATTACACGACGTCATACACTGAAAATCTGTATATTTTAAATTACGAAATTCGAACTTTTTCCGCTGGGGCAACGCACACCCGACAGGGAGTTCATCCTCACATCCTAGCACCTCAAACATGCCGTACCGTAAGATTCCAGAGGAATTTCTTACCACGTACGATTACTGATTAGGCTGTGGAATGAGCTCTCTTTTTTTTTTTTTTTTTTTATACTACTTGGGTGGCAAACAAGCATACGGCCCGCCTGATGTTAAGCAGTATCCGTAGCCTATAGACGCTTGCATTACCAGAGGTATCACTTGCGTGTTGCCAACCCATTTTTTTACACCAGGGCTTTAAGATGGAAGTAACCCTGGTATAGGAATACGTTTCTTTCAAAACGCATTCCTAAATGAGCGCTGGAGACCTGCCGAGGTTTTCCCAAGAGAGTATAGCATGGGGTTCTTCAAGAAAGGAGTTATAAGGTTTTTAAAGGGCCGGCAACGCGTGAGTGACACCCCTGGTGTTGCAAACGTCCATAGGCTAAGGTAACGGCTTAACATCAGGGGGGCCGTGTGCTTGTTTGCCACCTTGGTAGTATAAAAAAAAACAAGGGCGCAGTTATAGAAGCTCGCACAGGGCGCAAAAAGGGCTATTTACGGCACTGAGTACTTGTCACGATAAATCAATCGCACCGAAACATGACGCGGCTATTTCGTTTCGTTGAAGAGTGCCTATGGCCATCTTCCGACTTCATAATTATATCCTGAGCACCCACCTAGGATTATAGTACTTGTCAATATAGCTCCATTGCACCTAAACACGACGCGGATATCTTGTTTCGTTGAAGAGTTCCTATAGCCACTTCCCAACTTCATCACCACGTCCTGAACACCCACCTAGGTATAAAGTACTCGTAAAGATATAGGTATGTAACGAACCCAAACACGACGCGGTTATCTCGTTTCGTTGAAGAGTTCCTATGGCCATCTTCCGTCTTCATCATTATATCCTGAGCACCCACCTAGGAATATAGTACTTGTCAAGATAAATCCAATGCACCTAAACACGACGCGGATATCTTGTTTATTTGACGAGGTCATTTTCCCACCTTCTGACTGCATCATCAGACCAGCTCCTTGGTATTACATTATAACATTGTCACCAAAGTGCCGTCGGTATACCAAATTTCAGCTCAATCAAACATTGAAAAGTGGTTCAAATCTTGCAAGCAAGATTTGAAATAAACCAACTAACAAACAAACAATGCAGGCACACCAGAGGGCGAAAGCTAGTAATATTTACATATTCGAAACCTGTTAATGAAATCCTATCATTTGATACCCATCACGGCACGTTTTAAGAAATTTAGTTTTCATTTTTAGGTTTCAGGTCCCACAGAGGACGCCATATTGATTTTAATGTGACGTCACATAGCCTATAACCAGCAGACAATCAAAACGTTTCTAACGATATCTCATTTGTCAAGTTATGATCAATAGTTTAGAAGTTATGCGGGAACAGATGAACATACAAACATACATACAGGTCAAAATCATAACCCTCCTTTTTGCTTCGCCGTAGTCGGGTAAAAAGAAACAGTTTTTACCTTGTAATTTTCTGTCACTGAGTCAAAATTCGAACAAAATCGGTATTTATGTATATGTTACGGTAAATCTGATTAATTGAAAATTATTAATATTTTTACAAAATTATTAATAATAACCACATGTTTTGGTAAATGTGAATAATCGATCGAAATTTATTACTTTTAGGAGTAATTATTAATAATTCACGACACATATTGGTAAAAGTTAAAAATTAATAAAAACCTAACCTAACCTAACCTAGGTTAGGTTAGGTTAGGTTTTTAACCTTATGTGAGCCGTAGCCAAGTGAAATTATTAATAATTCACGACACATATTGGTAAAAGTTATAAAATAAAATAAATAAAAACCTAACCTAACCTAGGTTAGGTTAGGTTAGGTTTTTATTTTTAACCTTATGTGAGCCGTAGCCAAGTGTAATTATTAATAATTCACGACACATATTGGTAAAAGTTATAAAATAAAATAAATAAAAACCTAACCTAACCTAACCTAGAAAAAAAAAAAAAAAAAAAAAAAAAAAAAAAAAAAAAAAAAAAAAAAAAAGGTTAGGTTTTATTTATTTAACCTAACCTAACCTAAGCCCCCGCGCCTCTCGCACGTCGCACACACCGCTCCGCCCCGCAATCCTTGGCCACTTATTACATTTATCACTACTGGGGTTAAATTATTAATAATAACCGATAAATGTGATTAATTTATCAGTTTAACCTCGACTTGCGGTAATTAATAATAATAATAGATAATTATTAATAATCTTCAATTATTCACTCTTACCGTAACATATATATACCGTATACATATACTTACAAGTGTCACTCCCAGCATATCGAAAACTTACGTATCGATAAATCTATTGCATAAAAATTTAATACATAAATGTAATCTTTATTTATAATAGCCACCGCTGATGAAACATAGTCTACTCTAGACTGTGCGTAAATCTGAAAGTCATCGGCATACAGGTGATACGCACACTGAAGATTTAGTGTTATGAGATTAATAAATTTAAAACTTTTTATATATTGACATAATGTAGATACTAAATCTTCGATATAGACCGCCAAGCCGTTATTTGTTGCTGCACAGATTACAAAAATACGATACTCGAAAACATAACCAACTGCATTTTCTAATTGAAAATGCAGTTGGTTATGTTTTCGAGTATCGTATTTTAGTATAAATAATGCGATCCATGGTCACCAGCGACAGGAAGTGGATTGCAGTCGCATCCTTCTGCGAGAACGTCATCTCGCATAAGGAGGCGGCGGCGGAGCGGATTAGGGAGGAAAGTATCCTCGCTGTTCCGATCCATCGCCGGCTAACTGGGCGGCGTCATCTCGCATAAGGGCCTGATGCCGCCATAGTGAGGCTGCGGGTGAGAGGTCGGGGCATCGAGCCTTTCACCTGCACCTTTCCGCGGAGGGACAGCGTTCTCGATGCACCCGGTAGCCGCTGGGTGGACCACTGACGTCATATCAGGGCCCCAATTCTGCTAATTTAATTGAATATAAATTGAATCTCAATAGCAGTTTTAAACATGTTTTGGTATTCTGCTAATAATTTTTTTCTATTGACGCTTCATTAAACTGCCACCGGAATATTTGCTATTCTACTCTTCAATCGTGTCACAGTTGTGTGCAATATCGGTATTCTGCTCTTATTTGACGTTTGTTTGACATTTCAATTTTACAATTGAAGTACGTTCGTGCAACAATACGTATTGTTACGATTTTACAAAGGGACATTGACTTAAAGACATCATTTTTCAAACATTTGATCGATTAAATGCTTATCTTTCTTACTTAAATAATTTTTGGAAAGAATTTAAGTACTTTTAGGTTTGTATGTACCTAATGAGTTAGGTACTTAACTCAAAAACTACTTTTTCAATTGTTTTTTACTAAGTAATATAATGTTCCATTGTTATTCATTGAGAAATTGTATTAGAAAAAAAACAGGAATCCCTGACAACTACAACGGCATAACCTCTTGGGGTAGTGAAGGGAAAGCTCTCTTCCTGCCTTTGGAGAGAGCACAAAGAGTTCTACTAAATGTATTGTTATGAACTAACTTTACACAGACATAGGTACCTACCAGTCCTGACAACTTTACATCTTACAAAGCATTCAAATCTAACATTTGACAAGAGTACCTATAATATATGTAAGAAACAGTTGTGCAGATAGGTTTGTAATGTACCTATTTACCCACCAAACTACACTATACTTAAACAATTTTTGAGTTGTCTCCTATATGAAATCTACATTATATTATTTACCACTTAAACAACCAACAGTGCAAGTGCAAAATAAAACTAAAAACATGGCTTCAAGAACAAAACTAAGTATAGTTACTCAGAAATCATCAATTATCATGTAGGTAGCTACTTTTTATCTATATATAAATTTATTGATATCATAATTTATTGATACCTACACCTATTTAATTTTGATTGCCCGCTCCACATTAATTTATTTTATTTCATCCAAATAAAGCCCACAATCCATACAATCATCTACACTTGACATTAACCTCACTTTCATACGTATTCAGTTTCACAAGATGTGGCATAACACACTTATCTAGTGCTTTGATTAATTTACTTATAATAAACAAACTAGTCCACATATGATAGGCGCGCCTAGTTTGACGACTCAGTACCTAGTTACGTTTAAAACCTACTAATGTAATCTAGCACCTAAGTCTTTTACAGCTGCAGAGAGTTGTAGGGTCTATAGGTACCCCGACCAACCCATAACATAGGTTCATCCCTAACATGGGATTGGATGGGGAACGAACTGACCACCCCTGCAGATATTATGTCATAGTTTCATGAATATCAGTGCTATGAAGTGGTACTATATTTTACTTTTATATATTATGTACCTATATTTTACTTGAATGTTTCAAGTCATTAAATGAACTATCTATCTAATTAAATAAATTACTCATGTGATGCCAGAACAGGCCACTAGTTATTAATATTTTTATTTTAGCCCTAAGGCCGCCCACTGCCGATATTATAACTTAATATAGGCACCTACTTAATAAATATTGTAACAAAAATAATAATCTCATAGTTTTCTACTTACCTATCTACATATTTTAATTATTGTAAGGTAATAAGTTGCAACCACATGAAAATTAAAAAAAATATTTATTTATAAAGTATACATTTACATTTTACTAGGTAGGTACTAATTAATAATAATTAACATTTCAATCAACAATAATGACATGGTATAGCAGTCTGTTATTCACACTCAAGAGTAGTAATGTAGACTTCCATGTTTTTTTCACTCGTACAAGCTTTGCAGAAAGGAATGTCTGTAACTTCTAGATGGTCGCTCTGATGTGTTTATTGAAGGGACCATGACAAGTTATAGCAGTGACTTTGTGATCGTACTGTAGTTGTAGTACTGATTTGGGCTTTGGTGATATGATAAAACACATCATTTGCAACAGAGATCCTTTATCCTTGCTGTTACCCGGAGTATTCCAGTCTTCATCACCTGTAGAAACAAGAAAAAAATTATATTCTATAGGTAGGTAGGCGCATTATAATAAACTTTTCTTATAATTACTTAAAAATATGCAAGAGTTGTCAAGGTAGGTATAACAATAACAATACACACATGAATGGGTACCATCTTAGTAACATTATAATATTATTATATCACTTAGTAGTGGTGATAATATTGTGCATAGTTTTTGTAGTTTGTGGATTTCTTGTGCATGTACAATAAGGTCTTAGGACTATATTATGCAGTAAGTAGGTAATATAATATATCAACTTACTAATCAATGTTGCTTACCTCCATCTTCCCAGGGGGTATTATATAATACTCCATTTTTTCTACATTATATTCATCTTCTCATTAAAATAGTATTAAATAAGTATTCGTGTAGTAGTCTTGATACGAATACGTTACGATAGTGTTAAATGTTTGTGGTAAGCGTAGTGCACATACTTATTGGCTCTTATTCTATTGATTCTATGCCACGGGATCATACCAGACTCTGGTTGGCCAGAGTATCTTCACAATGTCTCTCAGATTACTGTCTCTCGGGCCATACGGCAAGTTGCTGAGGCACTCAACCACCCTAACATTTTTAATAAGTACATAGTAAACAAACAAGTAAACAACACGGCTCACTCCACCTTGTTTTTTTTTTTTTTGATCTGACATTGACATGACAGTTACTTTTTTAATTATTGTCTTTGTCATAGACAATTGCGTAACACAGCCATGATGCGGCCACCGTATTTACAAAAGTCGTGTTTAAGTGACATAGCGCTTCATTGCGGACGATATAATTCATAATTAAATAAAAGAAAATAAATAAAACGTTTATTTTAAACAAAACTATAGTTCGTTTAATCATTCAGTCTTCTGGTAGATTTTGAATGGCAGCACTAATGAGTTAGTAGAATATAAAAGGCAACACATGTAACCATTCAAGTGACGAGAGAGTTTCAATTGCAATACGACCCATTGAGCTTCCATACAAGTTTTTGCAGAATACCAAATTCGTTTCAATCGTTGTAGATTCGTAATTGAGTCTCAGCGTTAATATTATTAGCGGAATTGGGGCCCAGGTTCCGGTGGTCCACCCCTTGAAGGCGGGTGTAGGTGCACAGGATGGTTTTAGTCGGTATGCCAGCCGCCTACCACCTTAAGGTCGAGTCCGACATATCCGCTTTGCTTCCCCGGGCGCGGGCGGGGCGGTATGCGTAAAGTATTGCCCCTCTACAAAAAAAAGTAGAGTTTACCCTATTTAGGCTTTATATTAAATACTTACTCGTACAGCCAAAGATAAAAGATTTCCAAGATAGAGAATATTTAAAATGAACTTTAAACATCGGATTTCTCTTTCCACGTGAACGAAATGTCATATGAAAAAAAGAGACAGTTATACTTTTCACCATGTCATTTTTTGTCACTGAGTCATAGTCTCGAACAAAATCAGTATTTATGTGTATATATCAAGGAACTTATACCCAAGTGGAATGCGCACGGCTTATCGATTTTCGGTCCGCAATTAGGGAGTATTGTGTCTCTTTCTATAGGGTGTCCATGCGATTGATCAATGCTGGAATGTTTTAAAATTTCGGTTTATTTCTATGTAAAACAAATCTGGTTTTCAAATAAATAGGGTTTTGATAAATTTATTTCTGACTATCGGGGGGCTCACCGTTCCTTTATTTAGTGCGTCTATTCGACCGAAAAAAAATCAAAATGTCTTGAAATTTGGGTTCATCTCTGTGTAAAGCAAAACGCCGACTTTCAATGATAAATATAGGATTTTATTAAAGAACCGTGACGGTACATTTATGTGCATAAGGGTGTCTTATGTTAGCAGCAAGCACGATATTGACGCTTAGAATATATATCTTTAAAGATGTGAAAGCTGTCACACACCTCCAACGAAAAGGGAGGATCCTCCGACCAGGCTAGATGATCGCGCCTGGCGGGCCGCGGCCCAACGGTTAGTCGTTGGGCGTTGTATATATACTGAGTATCTGTGTAAACTTCCATATCGCGATTCAGCATCTCGAATATTTGTTCTGCGGTTGTGTGTTTCTAGGCATAGTGACATCTGTGTTTTTTATGTGGAACTTAGTTGCTTGTTGTAGCGTTATTCTATTAGTCTGATAGATGACGCTACAAATGTATTAAGGTAATAAAACAAATGAATATTGTGATCGTTTTTATTTCTTACTAGTTGTTGCCTGCGGCTGCACCCGCATGGATTTCGGTTATAACTGTAAAAAATAGTAGTAGCCTATGCGTTATTCCAGACCATAATCTATCTCTGTGCCAAATTTCATCCAGATCCGTTCAGTAGTTTTTACGTGAAAGAGTAACAAACATCCATCTATCCAAACTTACAAACTTTCGCGTTTATAATATTATATAGTAGGATCTATAAAAAATCACAAAAGATAATATGGATTAAACATTGACACGTTGACAGACCACCGAGTGCTTCGTGATTTTACCTGGCACGGTATTGATCCAAAGCTGACATAGTCGATCACATTTTGGAAATCTACAAGCAATTCGAGAAATGTTGAACCAATTCGAGAAATGTTGAACGTATTGTCCCCCTAATGTAAACAAAAGTTGTATTTTTTGATTTACAACGAATTATCTACTTACTTCAAAAAGGAAATGCCACGACCCGCAAAGGATTCACTTTTGCATCCTATTACACAACACTTTTTTACCCTTTTTATTTATAATTTTCTAAAATCGCATTATTAAGATTCCTAAATGATTTCGCTATGATAACATGTACGGCCATATTGTTTGAAAACAGAAATATTAGTTGCCATATGAATTGTTATAAATACTTCTAATAATTTAAAACTTATTATAAATAAGTTGTTTTATAGTAGAAATAAGATTATAAATTTTTAACAATAATAAATCTATATTTACCTTCATGTTAAGAAATCCTCAGCTAAGAATTAGAACGTAAATATTTTTTATAAATAACATCTCAGGTAACTACCAATTGTAATATTTTCTACTAATTTTGTACTGGCATGCTTGTTAGAAAGGGACACATTCCACTCCGTTTGGCTATCTCATGTGGACCGTTTTTCTCCCTGATAGTTCTGCGTACAATTTTGATCTTTATTGTCATCAGAATATGGTTTATTATGGAAATCGATATTTGTTGAAGTACTCAATCCATTAATATAAGATCCTTGGTATATATACTTACAAGTGTCGCTCCTGTCATATCGACAACTTACGTATCGATAAATCTATCGCATAAATATTAAATGTCCTACATATTGTTTTCGAATAGGTATCATATTTATGTAATCTATACAAAACCAACAATGGCTGGATATTGTAATTGAAATTTAATCGTATAGTAGTGATGCTTGAAACAATATCACAAAAAAATATTGAGAAAACAGATATTATATTTACACTCTTTGTTTGGTGCACAAAGAATATAATGCAACTTGTAAGTAGTAAGATAAGGTATTATTTCAGCCTTTTATATTGAATTTGAATAAGTATCTTGTTTTCTTTATTCCATACTTAAATTTGAGAACAAAAAACGTATCGGCCATATTATTAATTCATCTGAATGTGTGGAAAACAAATTTAAATTTCTCTTTTGGGAAGCAGTAGGAAATAAAACAATACCAATAAAATAAAACAACAAAATGATTGTAACATACACAGTATATTTTATATTTATAAGTACTTAGTAATGACTTATTGTTGTTTACAGCCTTATGATTAATTGACCACTAAACAAAATCAGTTTATTAAGGCTGACTTTCACTAGGGTCAACGCAGTAGCCTTGCGATCCAAAGTAGTTGAGGATAAGTTACTTTTATTTTAATAACTATTCTTGTACATATCTTTTAAAATAAACGTTTCTTTTATTTATTTTAAATTTATTGTACACCAAATTAGATACGTAAAAATAAGCCCTAAGTATTAGAGAGAGAACAGTAAATGGGTTTTTATTCTTATTTATACATCTATGTTGCAAATTATCCCGAACAATATGCTTCGTTTAAAGTATCAAAATGTTAAGTACTTATTCTTTATTTGATTCATATATGTATATGAAACGTAGGTATATTGTTGGGAAATATTAAATTTAGTCACATAACTAAAAGTTTTCAGAAACTCATATATATGTGACATTTGATTTAATTAAAGTTTAAACAAAAATACTACTGGCGTGTAAATTAGTCGATAAATTTGTAACTTAATCACATCACTATTAACAAAATCTCAGGTACATAAAATGTCAAGTGCTAAAATAAGATTATAAATATTTAAGATTATTGTAAACAGAACAAGCTGAAAATAAAACACGCATATTATTTCACGTTCAGATTGTAAACAGTTTTAAACTACTTACATTGTAATATTCATTATCTACTCAAAAGCATAAATACAGAGGTCGATATTTTCCGATGGAAATATATATTTTGGGTATTTTCCAATAAAACACGCGTTTTACTCTTGCAGCCTGAAGCTACAAAAGCCATAGTTCTTATAGTTATACACTAAACAAAGTTTTTCCGAATTTAAACTCAAACTCACGAGAAATAATGCAATTTTGTGAACAAGTTATTGACATCCGTACGCACACCTACGCTGATTCAAAAGTCAGAACACTGTATGTATAGGTATGTTACCTCCTGTCATATTTCCTCCTTGCGTACAGCAGATCCCATACCGATCGAAATTTGACCGTGATTTTTTTCATTAATATGTGTTTTGAATTATTTTATCTTTGCGCAATCTCACCACTACACGGGGAGTTTGGTAGTGCACCCTATGTAGGTACTTAAAAGTGGTACTAAAATTTACCTAAGCACATTTTACATAGATGCTTGGGCATATGTTTTTGTTTATCTATAACATAATTTGAACCAACTCTATACTAGCAAAAATAATGAACATTTATGATTTTCGTTAACTAAAACAAACTGTAAATTAAACTCCTTTTAAATGTAGTCTTTAAATGGCTAACTACGATGACTTCAAAAGTCGGAACACTGTATGTTTAGTTATGTATTCTCCAGCAATGATTGCTCCTTGCGCTGTGGACTGAGACTTGACGGACTTGACACTTTTGACATGTAAATAATATAAAGTGACATATGACATGAGTGACAACATTGACAACAGGCAAAGGCTCAAAGTGCAAATAAACTTTGTTGATTAGTTATATTAGATTTGGAGAATAAATTCAAAAGCAAATATGTCTCTAAAGTTATATTACGATTTGATGTCACAGCCTTCCAGAGCTTTATACATTTTATTGAAGAGCATAAAATGTAATTTCGAGCCGAAATACGTCGATTTGCGCAAAGGTAAGTAACCAAGTTTTAAGTTCTACGTGCATGATGTTAATGCCTATTTTTATGTTACCTTGATCTTATATTGTACGTTAAAATAGTTTAATATAAAATACAGGTAAGTGCCAGTGAATATTAGAACATTTAAAAAGTTGTTGCATGTTTAATTATTTGTTTTCAGCTGAACATTATTCCGAAGAATTCAGCGCGGTCAATAGAATGCAGAGAGTTCCTGTTATAGATCATGATGGATTTGTTCTAACTGAAAGGTAAATATAAAATGATTCTAAAGTTACTTTTTGTAGGAAGCGAAAGAAATGTTTGGATTGAAGCAATCGGTGTATTGAAGAAAGTGTCTCTGCCTACCCCAATGGGAGATGGGCGCGGTGATATGTATGTATGTACTTTACCAAAAGATAAAAGGATTTCCAGTTTAATTTGTGATAAAAGTATTCTGATAAATATTGATCTGATTCAAAAATTCAAATATCATCCAAAAGATGTTCACTGCTAGATATAGGCCTTCTATTCTAAACTAGTACCTTATTCAGTGATAATGTATCTTCTTAATGGGGACAAATTTAGTAGCTCCATAAATATGTATACAATTATATGAATATGAAATGCAGATTATTTATCACATAATATTATCATCTGTTCGTAAAATTTTGCTTTTCTTTGGCACTCCTGCAAAGAGCTTAACCATTTTATTTTCAAGATTATAATTTTATCTTTTCAGTATTGCAATACTGAAGTATCTAGCCAGAGAGAATATGATACCAGACACTTTATATCCCAAGGAGTCTAAACAACAGGCACGAGTTGAAGAGTTTCTGGAATGGCAGCATATGGGGCTTAGATTACATTGTGCTATGTATTTTAGAGTCAAGGTAAGATAAATTTTATAGAAACCTAGTTTTATTATAGTATAAGGTACCATAAAAGGATTTTAGTACTTCACCATAAAAATAATAATAGCAACCCATGCATCTCCTCTTTCAAGAAGGCAGAGGTGTTTTAGACCTTTATAATACACACACGCTGGCTGAATCTGGGTTGGTGGTTCAGAAATGCTTTCAGAATTTATTTTAAGATGTCTCATACATAACAATATTTCTTTAAAAACAAATCTAATCTTTAACAATACCACAATTTATATATTATAGTCTTATGAAAACGTAGCGCATCCTTAGTAGAAAAATGGCTTAACCTGAGTTGTCACTGGGCAGTGTTGGACCTTAGCTGTTAAGTATAAGATGTAAATTGCAAAACAAACATGCTTCAGCTTATGCCACTGTTTAACTGTGGGTGCGATATAATATTTTTTTACATATTTTTGATATATGTTTATGAAATTACTGTGCCATAACAATGTTTTTTTTTTCTATTATGTCTGGTCCACCAGAAAATTTTGTATTTTAATTACAGTTTTTGTTTTAAACCTTTAATGATAATAAATTCTCTATTTTCCAGTACATGGACCCCATTCTCTTCAATAAACCAGCAGATCAAAGATCAGTAGCTGGCTATGAAAGTCGAATGGAGTCTGCCCTAACTGATTTTGATACCAAGTGGCTAGGCCGTGGCACAGACTATATTACGGGTAATAAGCCTACAGTTGCAGATTTATTAGCAGCATGCGAGTTGGAACAGCCTAGTAAGTCTATTTATGTGTAATAAGTTGTTTTTATGGGGGCACAATCTCTATGATGAGTTGATATTAATGTATGGTAGATATTATAGGGAACATGTGCAAACACAAATACACTCGTATTCCCACCCTCTCTGGCTTAACATGCTTTCTGAGGCCCAACAGTATCACTTCCAGTGAAGTGATTAGTGTGAAATTTAGAAATAAAATAAAATTAAAGATCAGTATCTAGCTTAGTTTTTATTTATTAGTGAGCCAAGCTAAAAGAGTGCTCCTCATTTAAGAAGTTTATAAACGGAATATTCTAATGAAAAATGCATTGTTTCAGGGATGGCTGGCTTTGACCCTGCAAAGTTTAAAAATATTGCAGTGTGGTGGAAAAAAGTACAGGAACACTTTAACCCTTACTATGATGAAGGGCACATAGTGGTCAATAAAGTTATTAAGAAACAATCGAAAGTATTGTCTAAGGTCTAGAATATAAGATTCCATGTTAGTTGTGATAATATTGGTAAGTAAAGATTGCGTTTTTACGAAGTTATTTCTATTGTAAAATAAAACATGTTTGTTAATACAGGGAATAAGGGATATTTACTCTACAGTATAGTGCATTTGTATAAAATCCGGGTTTTGATAATTATTTTAAATTGTAAGTTTCATAGGTATAGGTCCCAAATGTATATATTTTATACTGGTAAATGTAAAAATGTTTTGAGATTATTGTGCAATAAAGTATTTTATTACACTGCTGTGTTTTAATTTAATATTGCAATACTTCTGACAAACACAAATCAAAATATGCATGCATATTGCATATCTATGCATAATTAAATTTGTAAATATTCTATGTATAATGAAGTTGTCCAATTAATTGCAACACAGGATATTATTAAGCCAGGACATTACTACATTAAGTCAATATTAATTTTAAGCTATATTTTGGGTGATATATAATATTTAGATGCATTGGGAGACATCTTAATTTAGCAGTCGGAGGCAGCAGGAAATATATGATTGCAGTAGTGTCCTCAGTAAATATAGAAAGTCTTCCTTACACTATAAAGGTTTAAGATAAAGAATATACTAAAATAAAATAAAGAAAATGAAACTAGTACTACAAAACATGAACTTGATTAAACTAAGTGTGTTTATTTTAAAACATGATTCATTTCCACTTAAAATTACTTTAATCTCCTATGATGATAACATTCAAATCCTAAGGGCAATGTGTCAAATTCTCTAAAAGTCATTCTCAAATCATATCTTCTGCATACTTCTTTTATAGCTTTTCTTTGACAATCCCCTTGCATGTCAATTCTTGCAGCATGCTCCCTCCATGTTCCAAATATACAATTACTCTTTGCCATTTCATTGTTTATTGATGGGACCAGCCCACTACATTTAGGAGTAAGTTTTGCACACAAATATAGGGCTTTCCATGATAAGTATTGGAAGTGATTAACACAATAAATAAACATTAAATCTGGCGGCTTATTCCTCATTAACATTTCTAACATATAAATAGTTAATTTCACTGTAACCTTCTTTTTGTAAAGTAGTAAAAAATCTTTCATTTCTTGTTCTTCACAAAGTACTGCTAAAATTGTGCAGAATCTATTTGCTGACAGACAAAATGTGTTAAAAATATGTTTCCAAATTAATTCTTCATTATTATACAGCAAGTTGAAAATGTGACTGTTGATTTGGATGCCTGACTGGCCAATGCGGCTCTCTATAAACTTGGACATGTCCAACAATCCGCTAGTAAATGATATTTTATAACACATTTGCCCAGCATATATGTTACTTGCTCTACCCACTTGCATTGTGGTAGTATTGTAGCAATATCCTAGAAAAAATATTTCTTTACTAAATTTTATATAATCATGTGAAAAATTGACCATTGTTTTGGCATAGTTCACATTTCTATAATTTGATAAAGCATTTAAAAATGATGAAGCATCATCTAGAGAATCAGTAATGTACAAGTAATCATCAACAACTCTTATAAATAATTTTACATGATTTTCAGTAATTTCCAGATGATCTGAAAAATATATCTCATCCAGATAGCTGTAATATAATTCTGAAAGTGCTGGTGAATATTTATATCCTTGAACTAACCCTTCTTTCCATTCATAGACTGTGGAGCCAGCGCGGATAAGAATTGGTTTACGGAGCTCTGCCACTATATCCTTATATTGTTGAGCTATTCTTTTCTTCTTATGTACACATGTCTCTGCTCTTAATAAATGCATATATCTCTCTGACATTATCTTTGCTAGTTTTTCTCTATTGATTGAGCCAAATGCATTGCTAAGATCAGTTCTAATAAAAAAAAGTTTAGGTTTATTTGCATTAACCCATTTGGTATACATCATATTGTATAGCTTCTCAAGTTTAGGAACAGACTTCACAGACAAAGATCTTAAAAACTTTAACCTATCTTTAATTTTATATTTTTCTGCAGTACTGGATGGGTTATTTCTATAGCAAACTATGGGTCTGCATTCATTTTTAGATTTCAATGCCAGGTGCAACCTTGGAATATCCCTTTTAATATTTTTCAATTTGACTCTATCAGCAAGACTATGATTCTTTCTTGATTTCTTTCCCAGTGAATAAGGTTCAAATTTCTTCAACACTTTAGTGTAAACTAATTTAGATATTTGTTTGTCATAGAAACACTGCCATTGATTTTTACAAAAATAATAAAGTTTGTTTTCATCTGCATCTAGTTTGCATGTTGTAACATAAAAATTTAAACAAATAATTGGTGAAAATATAAGCTTGAATATCCATAGAATAAGGTGATGTAATAATTTCTTTGAATTCGGAACATTTTTCCAAGGCTGTACAGATACGTCCCATTTCCGTAAAACTTTTTCAAGTATAAAATGTTGTTTCTTCATTGAGTAAATAACATTGTGAACTAATTTCTTAAATATTTTACTGTTCTGATTGCACCCGTAAAAGTTTCTTGGCACTATAGCGCATAGTGCTTCCCAACATTTTTTAAAAATATAATCTTTTTCATTAGGCTGTAGATACATAACTTCATACTTATCAAAATATTCTTTGAAATCGTTTCTACTTTTATCCCGTAAATTTTGTTTTAGAGTTGATAAAATTTGAAGAAAATTAGCAGGCACTGCACTCACCAGAAAGTCATTTACACGTGAAAGCTCATAGAATTCTTCATTCGACGATGTTTTTAAAATATTTGGTTTTATTATATTTCCGAATGATCTTACATTTTGTTTGTTCACAAAATATTGTGATATACAAATAGGATTATCTAGTACGTCCATTTATGCATAAAATAAAACAATTTCATTTACCATTCAGAAATACACACGATTATAATTATTTACGTAGGTACGTGATGGTTTAAATTTTTCCGGGACTCGGACTTGTCTGAACTTGACTTGTTTGTACCACACTCAGAACGTTCTTTTTCACGAAGTATAAAAAAAAATTATACAAATAAAAGTTATTGTATATTAGACCTAATAGTATTTTTAAGTGTAAAATTTCGTTAATGAATGAATATTAGTGATTCAATAGTTACATTTAAATAAATACTAATTTATTGTTTCGACTTTTTACCCTTTGAAACGGAGCGTAAACGTATTATATCTCTCGCTAATTTTCATTAGCATATTATTGGTTAATAATCTGATCTGACACAACGTTATCACATAGCACTACATATTAATAATCTGTGACGATAGTGACATTGTCATAATAACTTTTATCACTTATTGTGTTATGTCAAGGAGGAAATATGAATCTTTTATCTTTGTGTGTTATGAGTTGACTTTTAGTGTATATATCTATGTAGGTACATAAAGACTCTTATCAGTGAATTGACTATTCAGTCCAGATTTATAAATAAAATATGCCTTGCTATCAACAACGATTTAAGTATAGATGTTATCAGCAAATAAGAATTAGATGAACAAGTATAACATTAAATAAATACGAGTTACAAGTGCAGAGAGTCGATACTATTTAAATCCGATATATAAATATTTACTTTCGTATTCCATTAATATAAAAATTTACTCTTGGACCCGAAAAACAATAATTATATAAGCAAATAAAATGCGAGGAATGGCGCGGACAACATGTGATTTAGTTAAAATATTTAAAACTAGTGTGTCGGCAGTGCTACCGGAAAATCGAATTAAAATATGTGTACAATATAACTCTCTAAAGCAACAGTTAACTATAGCGAATGATAATTACGACTTACGCGATAAAAATGTATATTTGATTGGAACTGGAAAAGCCGTGCAAAATATGGCAAGAGAAATAGAAAATATTATGGGTTCTAAAATTAAACAGGGTATCATTAGCATTCCTGTTGGCAGTTCTAACTACACAACAATACAAAGTAATGTTATTTACTATGAAGGAGCAAAGAACAATCTTCCAGATGCCAATGCTGAAGCTACATCAAACAAAATTAATGATCTTGTTACAAAATTGGGAAGTCATGATTTACTCTTTGTTTTGATATCTGGCGGAGGTTCTGCCTTATTACCTTTGCCTAAGCCGCCTATTACTCTAGATGAGAAAACTGCTCTTATAAAAAGTCTAGCCAACTCGGGTGCTGATATTAAAGAACTCAATGTTGTTAGAAAAAATATATCAGACTTAAAAGGAGGTCAATTAGCTTTAAAAGCACAGCCGGCATTCATTATTTCTTTAATACTTTCAGATATTGTTGGGGATCCTTTAGATTTAATAGCATGTGGTCCTACAACTGAAAATAAAGATTACCCATCTGAAGCAATAAGAATAATAAAAAAATATAAATTGTTTGATGGACTGCCAGAGTCAATCAAAACAGTTTTAAAAGCAGCTCATGTGGAAGGTCAATTCCCTAGAGACAATGTGAAAAATTATATAATAGGATCAAACAAAATAAGTATAGCAGCAGCATTGGAAGAAGCAAGAAATTTGGATTATTTAACCTTATGCCTGTCCAATATGGTTACTGGCAATTTGAATGATGTTGCATTGGAATATGTTAAACTGACTAATCTTTTTTGCTCATTAATAGAAGGAAAGGTGTTCTTAAAAGATTTAAAACACAAGCTACAGTCCTGTCCTATACCAGGAATAAACACTAGCATATTAGATGATATGAATGAGAATTCTTTCTGTAAAGACTTATGCATAATAATGGGAGGTGAAATTACTCTAGAAGTAAAAGGACCTGGTAAAGGAGGTAGAAATCAAGAGCTTGCTTTGGTATTTTCAAAACTTATTGATCAAGAAAATCATGACTTTAAAAATTTTGATATTTATTTATTAAGTGCTGGTACTGATGGTATAGATGGGCCAACAGATGCAGCAGGTGCTATAGGATATTTAGACCTGGTCCATGATGCAAAAAAAGATAATTTAAATATACAAAACTACTTAGATAACAATGATTCATACAATTTTTACAAGGAATTTAAAAATGGAATGTTTCATGTTATTACTGGCCACACTTATACTAATGTGATGGATATACATATAATTATAATAAGGAGAAAGAAATAAATACGTTTTAATATTGGATTGACTTTTGTTTTTATTACTTACTTTAACATAATATTAAATTTAAATCTATTTCAGGAAAAGATTTCCACTGCTATACATAAACTCAGATAGAATGCTGTGGAAATCCTTGGGATCCTGGTATTGGTCCACCTTGTTGGAGTCCAGTTTATGGTCGCCACCCCAGAATCTTTCTATCCCAAATAGCCATTGGCTTTGTGAGCTATATGCCCAGCCTATTGCCGTAAAATTTTGCCAATGCTATAAGCAATGTCAGTAACTTTGGTTCTCATAATTTCAGATGGTAAGATTAAATTCCAAGAAGTGCTATTGAGCAATGTCAGTCACTTTGCTTCTCATAATTGCAGCTGGTAAGATTAAATTCCACAAAGTGCAATTCACAATGCCTACCAGAATAACTCACAACTCATGTGTTACAAAGTTGCTTTTTCACTGCTATGCTATGTAGAAGATGGTTTTAGAAATAAATTTAAACTGTTTTCTTTTTTCTTTTCTTCTTTTAATTTAGCTGAAGCCAATACAGCTTTTTGGCACAATCCTGCAAATTTGTCTTTTCTCCTTTTATTGTTATTGATGACTTTAGGTTTCTCTTTTATAGTACTAGCTAGAATATTGTTTTTGTTTTTCATTGAAAATATGTCTATTGCGTTTGAATACATATTAGTTTGAGCATTCGTTTTTGTTTTCACATTTTTAAGATCTGGTTTAGTGTCTTTCCTTTTTGTGATTTCTTTTGAGTTTCCTTTGGGTCTAGATGTGGTGTGTTCATGTTTTGTCCTAGGTGTGGCTAATTGTTTTTGTGGCTTCAAGACAAGGCTGATAGTGCTCTTTTTACATAATGAGCAAATTTGTTCCTGAAAAATTAAAACCATTTTTTTATATCAATGCTTGTTGATCTAAGTTATTAATTTTTTTTTTGATAATCTTAAAACAACTCGCAGATGGCCAACAGTAGGTCATGTGTGAGTTGTTCTAGATAGATAAGATATTTAACAGAAGTAGCGCACCATACATGTGAGCAAGCACAACTGGGCAAGGACCTTGACCTTACAGAAGACCATAGACAAATTACTATACACAGTGGTGTTGTTATGCACCTGAGTGTGAGTACCTACAGGTTTTCAGGGCTCATTTAGGAATGCATTTTTAAAATTTTTCTATCCCAGGAATACTCCATCATAAAATCCTGGTGTTGAATATTGGCAACATGCAAGCAATACCTTGTAGGAGATATATAATATAATAAGAATAATATTTACGGTACAACTCACACATCGCTATCTGATCCCAAACTAGGCAGAGCCTGTACTATGGTAACCAGACAACTGATAAACATACTTATATATTTCTAAATATATACGTATTATATAGATAAATTACACCCAGACATAGAACGAACATTCATGCTCATCACACAAAGATTTGTCCTGGGTGGGAATCGAACCCACAACCTCCGGCATAGCAGTCAGAGTCACTAACCACTAGACCATCAGGCCAGTCATAATGGGTAAAGAGTATTGCACGCATCCAAATATTATTAATGAATCTTATAAAACTTACACATTCATTGCTGACGAGCAAGTTATGTCTATTCCGGACAAATTCTTTTCTACTCCGAGTTACTTGCTTAGATTTTAATCGTTGTTTTTGTCTTTTACTTAGTGTTATCGGTTTTACCTGTAAAATAATAAAATGTTACAATTTGTTTCCGGCCACGGCATTCTCTTGGTCTTGTATATGCAACAAGCCCAAAAGAACAAGAGCTTTTTTCCCGGTTAAAAGCATGTGCTATCCCAGGCTATATTCTATCTCTTTGCCAAATTTCCTCAAGATCTGTACAGCTGACAGATAGAAAAATACAAGCAAGCAGTCTCAACTATAGAGTATCCTGCCAAATGAGCTAAATAAGTACATATAGTGGTACAATCAGCACTGGAGACCAACAAATTCCCAGTGCTCATTTGGAGATTTAGATACATTTTCCAGGGATACCTCATCACAAATTTCTGGTGTTATATATATTTGAATCGGCAACATGTGAGTGATAATAATAACAACTATATATTTCTAAATATATTATAGTGAATAACACCCAGACACAAAACAAACATTTATGCTCACCACACAAAGATTTGTCCTAGGTGGGAAATGAACCCACATCCTTTGGCGTAGCAGTCAGAGTCACTAACCACTAGACCAACAGGCCAGTCAGATGCCCCAGATATTACAATAGGCTATCGTAACCACTTATTATCAGGCAGGCCGTATGTTAGTTTACCACCTTAGAAGTATAAAAAAAGGTTAAAAATTATTATAGACAAAACTTACTTTTACGTTAGTATTGTTTTTCCACTCGATACAACAGTTTGGACATCTAATTTTAGAAGAGAAGTGTTTATTTGGAAGTCCATATCCTCGTGTTATGTCATTGCATCGCATCCTGTAATTATTTTTTTAATTTTAATACATAATATACATTTATTTACAACAAACTATTTTTGAAAGTATGACTTACAAGTAATAACTTTTAAGTAAGGTATTATTATCATTTCCTGTTTTTGATATGGCAGCAGCAATGTTATAAAGAAAACCAACTTGTGCTTCCGTCATTTTCTATCGATCTACTTATAAAAATAAATAAAAATGCACTTTTTGCCAGTTAGGTTAGTTGCCTGTATTATATTGTCTTTACTTATGTAAATCAGCGGACAAATGTCTAGTAATCTGCTAAATCTAGCAATGTGCTAAATATTCTTCCAGTAAATTATGAAATAATGATAGAAACTAGGAAAATTATAATAAAATTACTTTACTTGACACTTTTGACACCGATAGTTACAATAATCTATATTCTCTAGAGATGTACAATCCAATACGTTACTTCACAGTTTACGGTATCGATTACAATATTTACAACTGATACAAAAATACTAGGATATTTATTCGACTGATAATATTATTGAGCTTTTCACATTTTCATAAAAATATAATCAATTTATTCAAACATCTCATCACCTTCATCATAAATGATCGTAACGACATCCAGAGATCAACCCACAGAGTACATTTATATATACGGGATCAACCTTTGTTAGAGGCCTGCTCACTTCACGTTATGATTTCCAGTTCGCATTTACTATTTACCTTTGATATATTATGAATAATGAAATCGTAATAAGTTGTAGATGTAATATGCACAAAGTTCAAAAATAAAAGCAAATATCTGTTAAGCTACGCTTTCTTTATTTACATTAAAATATATTATTGACGGAACGTTTGGTCCAGTGGATAATAGAATAGAATATATTATTCAATAGATCGTAAGTGCCGTCAAAACTATAAACAAATTTGTATCTATATAACCTATATGCTCTGGGATCCCTTTATATTTATATCATCATCATCTCAGCCAAAAGACGTCCACTGTTGGACATAGGCCTCCCCCAAGGATTTCCACAACTCTCGATCCTGAGCCAACCTGAGGTTGTCTTTTCATAAACTGGAAGACGAAGCGTGGGCAGGCCTCCAACAAGGTGGACCGACGACCTGGTAAAGGTTGCGGGCAACCGATGGACAAGGTCGACTCAGTATATTTATTTACTCTATATATTATTATCATTTATTATTACGACGACATTTAAATGCTTAGAATTAGTAAGGCGTTTTCGTATCTTCAGTTTACAAGTCGGCGAGCGTTAGTAAAATATTGTGACGTCACTTCACGTCACAATATTATTATTTAACGGCACTATATTTTATTATTAGCTATCGATAGCCCATGCCTATTTGACGAAGAGTATATTGATAAAATAGATTTCGTTTAAAAACAAGTGTTATATTTACCATCTAATGTAATTATGTGAGTTTCTTTAATTATCTTGATTATCTATAGTAGTAAAAGTGGAATTATTTTTTTTAGAAATGTGGATAGAAATATTTTTTATTTATTTATTATCTAATGGCAGACCAACAGTTGTACAAAAAAATACATCAAATAAATTGTACAACAGGTAGCCAATTATTACATTTTCATAGATAGGTTTGGTATATCTACAATATGAAAATGATCCGTTTATATAATTTTAAGTTATGTTAGACAATACATATATCTACTTAATGAATACATTGAAAAAATCGTTACCTACTCTTCATCCGTTTCACCGATGCCAGAATACGTTAGTCATTTCACTTGCTTGCTAGGTATGTTTAAACTTTAAACTATTGCTAGCTCGACGTAGGAACCTGAGCTGTTAATAATTAGTAGATGTAGTGAGTAAGATAAATGAGATGTTAGACAAGTATCGTATTTTTTAAAATAGTCACATCTGAATATATTAACAGTCTTATAAGTTGCAACTTCATTATGCTTGGATTTAGTGTTGCTATTGGCCTAATAGATGACGCTACAGGTATCTGAATTAGGATGCGCATTTTTTCACATAACTTTTTAGTTCTTTAATTTGATACTACTATGCAGGTAAAGGCCGCGGGCAACCGATGGACAAGGTCAGCTCAGGACCGAATGATGTGGAAGACCTTGGGGGAGGCCTATGTCCAGCAGTGGACGTCTTATGGCTGAGATGGATGGATGGATGCAGGCAAACAAGCATACGGCCCGCCTGATGGTATACAGTTACCGTAGCCTATGGACGCTTGCAACACTTGGTATCCCACGCGCGTTAGTCTTTCCATCTAATGATGTAATAATAGGATTTAACTATGAAATTTTACCTACCTATAGGTAATATATATTTTTCATTTTTGACATTTATAATTAACAATTTTTTTTTTATATTGTACCAAAAAATATATTGCATGCTATGTGGCAGAAAATGGAGGAGGATTTCACCAACATAACACCATTGTAACCCATTGGCCATTATTCGCAATAAATGAGTTTGAAGAGTTGTCGGGTTGTTAACCAGTAAATATGAAAATATATACCTACAAGTCCGTAAATTGTTACCGACTAAACTTTTTGCTTTTTTTAGCCATTATATTGTTTCTTAATTAATTTAATACTTATCTAAATTTCATTATGTATGGTATATTGGTTTCCGTTCCTTTTCGTTACCACTAATATTGTAAATTATAAATGTTATATTCTGGCGATTAAAAAGTGTGACCCGAGTTTCTTGGCAAGTCTTCTCGAGGCCCTACCCTAGTCAGCGAATTGGCCGTAGGAAAAAAGTATGCTGGCATTTGTTTTTATGACGTTCATATCATAAGTATCATGTATTTGATCTAAATGAATAAATGAGTTTGACTTTGCTTGTAAGTTGCAGTTAGCGGAATTTAACATCAAAACGATTGTTACAATTGAAAATTTAAAAGTTACCTATTTGTTCTTAGCCAGTTTTTGATCTCGACGAAAACTCATTATAGGAAAAGTGGTCGAGTATATCTACCTACTACAAGCGAGATGTGACAATTTAGATTTGAATTCGTGGCTTGTTAAATTTTTAATGTTGTTATTTGTTTGAACATTATTTGTTTTTTTTTTTATACTACTTGGGTGGCAAACAAGCATACGGCCCGCCTGATGTTAAGCAGTATCCGTAGCCTATAGACGCTTGCATTACCAGAGGTATCACTTGCGTGTTGCCAACCCATTTTTTTACACCAGGGCTTTAAGATGGAAGTAAACCTGGGATAGGAAGACGTTTCTTTTAAAACGTATTCCTAAATGAGCGCTGGAGACCTGTACTCACACACAGGAACACAACTACACCGCTGTGTGTAGTTATTTGGCTGTGGTCTTCTGTAACATTTGTACTCGTGCAACTTTTCCATAAGTTCCAAGTTCATTATTTTTATGGCTGCTGTACCTTTCAATTATGTGGACATTTTGGAGATTTCTTCATTATCACGTGGAAGCGACAGCCGAAGCCGAAGGTACTATTTTACAAAATAAGGATCAGTTTTCATAAAAATATTTAATACTGACGGTCAAAACATATTATCACCGGAATTCATACCTAATATCACTAATCTCTCTAAGAGAGGTAGGGCACCATACTAGCGAGCAAGCCCGACTGGGGAAGGACCTCCACCTTACAGAAGACCACAGCCAAATAACTACACACAGTGGTGTAGTTGTGTTCCTGTGTGTGAGTACAGGTCTCCAGCGCTCATTTAGGGATGCGTTTTGAAAGAAACGTATGCCTATCCCAGGGATACTCCCACCATAAAGCCCTGGAGTAAAAAAAAATGGGGTTGGCAACACGCAAGTGATACTTTTGGTATTACAAGCGTCCATAGGCTACGGTAACTGCTTAACATCAGGCGGGCCGTATGCTTGTTTGCCACCTAAGTAGTATAAAAAAAAAAAAAAAAAAAAATCATACATTATACACCTGGTATAGGTAGGTATACTAATACCTATATGTTTTCTTTTTCGAAACTCATTAATACATACCTACGAACATTTTCTACTTAGGTACCGTACCGACACATAATTTAGGAGCAACTTTGGTCATAAATAAACATTTGAAGTAGGTACCTACATAGGTATATGATGACAATAAAACAATATGACTGCAAAGCGGTTGGTTAGCTCGCCATTTACATGAGACAAAAAAATGTGTTACCCATTAAGGTCCCTCTCAAAAAATGATGAAAAAGAGGTGTATATGAAATCATTTTTTGTTGGCATTTATAGACAAATGACTGCCAAAAAATACAGTATTAATCTACAAGATGTGTTGCTTAACATGGTTTTGTCATAAATTATATAGTAATTCTAAATTGTTGGTAAAAAAATCATCGAATCAGCACCAAATTATTGAGATGTAACCACTTTATGACTTCATTTTTTGTCAAATAATAAGAAAAAAAAAACATTTACACCTATAATTTGGTTATGTTATATTTAGGATAAGTTTAAATTTTAATTTATTAAAAATTAAAGAGATGTCCATTCAAAGAGTACCTACATCTGTTTGTATCCCCGCGCTCGCCTAGAGAATTAGGTCGTGTTTGCTTCGTACAAATGCTCAAGGTCGTTGGCGATATCACAGGCCTTAATGATTGTCCCGAGTCGCCCGCACTCGGAACAACCAGAAATGGGTAACACAAATTTTGATTACTTGACTTTGTGTCCGTACTGTATGTTTTTAAAGTTCCTCGCGACACAGGGCTTGTTCCCTAATGCGGGAGTAAGCTTACCCTTGATGGATTTGGCTCATATTTAAGCTTATTTGTCTCAATAATTCGCCAAGTTATTTGTTTTAAGTAACGTATATACATAAGTGGCAAACAAGCACTCGGATACGTAGGTATCACCTGATAATAAGTAGTTACCGTATCCTGTAGACACTTGCCATACGAAAACTATGACTTGCGTGTTGCCGACCCAAAATTTTAAACACCTGGTATTAACCAGGTTTTACGATAGAATTTTTCTGGGTTAGGTAAACGATTAGTTAATAACTCATCCCTAAATAGGAACATAATTACACCGCTGTGTCTTTTCATTTGTGTGTGGTTTTCTGTAAGGCGGAGGTCCTTCCCCAGTCGGGCTTGTTTAATAGTAAATATGGTGCCCTACTTACCTCTCTTCTAAATTTCAATGCGCCGCGAGGTTCCGATTAACGAAACTCGAGTTTGAATTGTAGGAGAAATATTTATAGATATCTACATAGGGTAAGGTTGCGATTATTGGACCACTTAATTTTAAACAGATCTGGTATCCAAAATAGAGCATGAAATAAAACAAAAATTGGGTGAACCAGTAGGCCATATATTCTATTATAGGTAACTAACATATTAAGTTAATTGTATTATGTATATAGTCACAAAACAAGAAAATAAACCTTTATAATGGTTTCCTTGTTTGAACCACCGTCTCCTTCATCGGACCACTTAGTTGCTATGATTGGACTTAGGGCATTATGGCTGGCTGGTCCATTCAAGGCGCATGTGAAATAAATAAATTAAATTAAACAATAATTTTATCAAATTACCTTTATTTTAGGAAATAGAGAGGTAGTTACATTAATCAGTCGACTCTTATTATATTTCTATATTTGGCATGCAAAATCACAAAAATCTTTCAGGTACGTAATACTAAAACTTATTAAACTCAAGTCTCTTAATAAACATAAAAAAATTCTTATATAAAAAGCCTATGGCATAAACACCTAGGTTACCTAAGAAAGAAAGTCAATACCTAGCTATAAAAATGTTTTTTGTTTCACACAAGTCCACCTTATGCACCCAACACTACCATTATTTATTGGCATTCAAAATCTTTATAAAATCAATAATGTTTAGCAAAAATATCTTTTAAGGAAAAATAACAATTATTAAATTTAAGAAAACTCTTAGTTAACAGTAAACATACTCGTATTATTCTCATATAAAATATCTATGGCATAAAAATTTAGGATACAAGTGAAAATTTATAGGAACGTAATTGAACTGGCATAAAAACAACAATAACAATAAAAAATACTTTGGTAAAAGCATGTTATCGACATGATGGACAAAAATACTTTTTTAACCCCTTTCTCACACAAGCACACTCCTCATGCACCCAACATTTACATGCCAGACATTGTATCATGTCTTCTATCGAACAAAGCATACAAATTTTACAAAACCACTTCTCTAATTCTTCCCTTGGCACATCTTTCGGTACTTTCTTTCCTATTTTTTTTATTGCATTACCTCCACGCTTTTGTTTTGGTTTGGAAGATTTAGCCTTTGCTGCCTCTAACTCTCTTTTGTAAGGAGATGCAGTTAACTCCAGAGTACGTTGAGGCTTGCGGCTTCTTTGCCGTAACTCCTCTATTACTTTCTTGGCACCAGGAGATATACTAGCAATATGGAACTCGAAACTGGTACCGGGATCTGTTTGTATCCTCGACCCTAGTTCGGTGGGTGCAATGACGCCAAAATCTGTTTGAGTAACTGACTCGGCTGACTCTAGTAGATTTTTTGAGTGAGATTCAATGCCTAGATTAAAATGATTTTGGCTATGTCCTGGTTCTGGTTGCATAGTGCTGATGGCAACTGTCGACGGCTGAATATGAGGAACGACTGGTTGTGATGTAGTGACATTACTTGAAGTGCTTGGCATCGAAAAAAGAGGATCTATATCCATATCTTCAAAATCGATTTGAGGAATATTTTCACAATCGGGATTATTTTCGGTTTCATCTTGTAGGGTTATGAACTCGTAGTCCTGGAATATGTCTTTGTTTAATGGCCAGATACCACTCCTTTCAAACCCACTTGATGCAGTTCCGATCGAAGCTGCTCGAGCATAGGCTTTCCCAAAAAGCATTGTGATTTGAAATGCAGTTACACATCTACCAGGGTTAGTTCGCAGCCACTTTTTCGTCTCATCTATAAAATAACAGCTTAAAGGCCTAAAAAATGAAATATCAAGTGGCTGGAGTTTATTAGAAGTATGAGCAGGAAGGGATAATAGTACCACGTTGTGATTTTTGGCATAAGTAACTGCCTCTAAATTTTTGGTATGACTCGTGTGTCCGTCGAGTATTAGAAGAACCTTTTTATCTGGAGTTGGTTTTACATTTTCCACAAAATGTTGTATCCAAACAAAGAATATTTCTTTATTTATATAACCGCTGTCAGGATTGAATGCAAAAATTGTGCCCGGTGGAGCGCCATCTCGTAATTCATCTTTTGCTCGTTTGCGCTTGAAAATTATTAGCGGAGGAACAAAATATCCTGATGCACTTGCACAACACACCGCTGTTGAAGTAGTGCCACGTTCACCGCTCGTTATGGTTCCAACCTGATGCTTGCCTTTTAGTGCCAGTATTATCCTAGGCTTTCGTTGTACAGTCGAGAGTCCAGTTTCATCAACGTTAAAAATGTACCTGGGATCATTTATACCATGTTCGCTCATAATTTGCTCCAATTTTTCAAAAAAGTCTTTTACTGTTCAACAGAGCTACTGCGTTCAACAAACCGAACGCAGTAGCTCTGTTGAAGGAAGTTGCTCTTGGTTGCCTCAGACTTAACTCTGGATGACGTTGTAAAAATGCGTAGTACCATTTTTTCCCAGCTATTTCTTTTCCCTT